>JASPKZ010010250.1:1045000-2365201 GCA_030220185.1 Diploptera punctata
GAACTACAAATATGTAAAAAGACTTTCTCCATCTTACATTATCTTAGACGTTTAAAGAATTTTCTCCCAGTTTCGTTAAAACAAATCCTAGTGCAGAATATTGTGTTACCACACTTCGATTATTGTGACATTATATATAATGATCTAAACTATGCCTTGTCGCAGAGACTGCAGCGTGTTCATAATGCTTGCATTCGATTCATTTTCAATATCCGCCGTTATGACCATATTTCCGAACACTTTAATAACCTCTCTTGGCTCCGTCTTACTGACAGACGTAAATTGCACTCTCTTTCGCTACTTTTCAAGCTTCTGAATTCCTACATTCCTACTTACCTGGCGTCCAGATTTGAGAAGTTATCCTCCTACCACAATATTGACACTAGGTCACAAGATAGCAGTCTGTTAACAATTCCTCTTCATAGCACTTCCTCCTATTCTACTTCCTTCACAGTAGCCTCCGCCCGCTCCTGGAATCTCCTTCCTCAAGATATCAGGGGTTGCCGCCACACTTGGCACCTTTAAGTCACGCTTATACAGTTACCTGTTGTCTAATAATTAATTTTTCTCTATTTATTTAATTTTATACTATGTCATTAATCTTTTCCTCGTTTTTTATATATTTTGTACATATTATATATTTAATTCGTTAAATTTAGAGTAAATCAAAATACATTATAAATATTAATTGTATTGTATTCATAACTTGTAATCGTTTATATATATATATATATATATATATATTGTAATTTAGATTTAAGACTTTTCTTTTGTATTTTTTTTAAACCTGGTTGAGTGGTAGACAAGGCCTTAAGGCCTTAACTCTGCCAGGTAAAATAAAGCTATTATTATTATTATTATTATTATTATTATTATTATTATTATTATTATTATTATTATTATTAATATTCAGTTTGACAGATAAAATGGAAGAGAATAGGAGGAAGTGGTATGAACATGTCTGCAGAATGGATACCAACAGATTGCCTAGGCAAAGTATGAACTATCAACCAAGAGGAGGAAAAAGATCCTGGACGCCCACGAGAGACATGGACATAACAGCTGTAATACTTGGAGCCGGAACGAACCAAAAAGTTTTAATCCTTGCAACAAGAAGGTTATTATTATTATTATTATTATTATTATTATTATTATTATTATTATCATTATATGCCAGTGTAGTATCTGATAGTAACGTGGTTACCTTTTACGCAGCGAGCACAGTTCGATCCCCGGTCGGAACAAGTTTCCTGTGTGCAATTTCTGTAAATATCTCCACATTTGTAAGACAAATGCCGGGAAGCATTGAGCTGCAATTTGGTCATCATACATTATTCGCCTTGTTTAATATGACGTGTGAATGACTGATATGTCATCATCATCATCACTCCAGGGATTAGGCAATTGCCCGTTCCGACTTCATAATGCATCAGCCCAAAGTCTTCTAGGTCTTCCAACATCACGTCTTCCTCTTGCTTGATAATTTCTTGCTAACAATGGATGTCTCTCCTTACACATTCCATCCATGTGATCAATCCATTTCTGTCTGTAATTCGTGACTTTATCCAATAAAGGCTGTACTTTCAATTCTTCTCTTGTATCCTCGTTTCTTATTCTATCAAGTCTTGTACATCCTTTTACTTGTCTTAGTAACCTCATCTCCGCCGTCTGTATCCTATCCTTCTGTTTTTTCACTGGAGCCCAAGTTTCACATCCATACAATATTGTGGGAACCGCCATAACATTATACATTTTTATCTTGCTTTCTTTTCTAATTTTATTTTTGAATGTTCTCTGTATTGTTCCACACACCGTCTGAAATTTATTTATTTTGGAGTCAATATCTCTTTCCACATTGTAGCCAACATCACAGCCCAAATATTTGAAACTAGACACCTGAGTTTATAAATTTATCCCATGACTCCTGATGGGCTTTTCTTATAATGCTTTTAGCAATTCTCCTTTTCATTTTATATTCTTCATAAGATTCTTCTGTTTTAAGTAGTAAGTATGTATGATATGCTTTTTGTTTTTCATTCACTGCATTTTGTATATTCGCATTCCAAGTTCTCAAGCCCTTCCTATTTCTTATTCTATTTTTCTTTCCTAATATCTCATTTGCTGTTTTATGTATTACATTTGATATATTTTCCCATTCAATATTTATATCTTCTGACGTCGCTATCTCTGATATATATTTATTCATTCTGCTTTCATAATGTTGTCTAATACTTTGATCTTGTAATAAATATACTTTATATACTTATTCTTGGTTTCTTTTGTTCTTTGTGTTATTTTTCCGCCATTTAGCTATTATGTTTATTTTCCTTATCACGAGATAGTGATCAGAGTATATATCGCTGCCTCTATGTACTCTCACACCTTTTACCAAGGCTCCTAGCTTGTTGTTTACGATTAAATAGTCAATTATTGATCTTGAGTTATATCCACTTCTTGTATATTTATGTATGTCCTTTTTTCGGAAATAGGTATTCATTATTTTTAATTGATTATAGGCTGAAAACTGTCTCAAATCCTGTTCATTATCATTTATTGTTATTTCTCCATTATTTCCTATTACATTAGGTATAGGGACATTGCCTACTCTGGCATTTAAGTCTCCACTTATTATTAAATGTTGATATTTTGTATATTTATCAAGTAATGTTTGTAATGTTTTATAAATTGTTTTTGTTTCTTATTTCTTACCTTCCTCTGGGGCATACACAGCAATTATCATCATATATCCTCTTTCAATTTTAAATCTGGCTATCAGGATTCTTTCATTTATAAACTCATAGCTATTCAATTTGTTCTTCCATTTTTCATCTATTAAAATTGCTACTCCGCACTGCGCTCTTGTTGTCTGTTCTACTCCGCTATACAACATAGTATAGTGTTTTAAGTCCTTTGTTCCTTTTAGTTTCTTTTTTGTTTCTGTTATTGTTGCTATATTTATTTTTTTTCTTTAATTCTCTTTCTAATTCTTCTTCTTTTGTATTTATTCCCCTTACGTTCCAATTTCCTAATTTCAAAATGTCCTTTATTCCAAATCGTATCCTTTATGACTGATATATTTTCTCTTAAATGTTCGTGATGTTTCGGAGGTGGCCCTGCACTGAGGTGATCCCTCATTCTAATAGGCGCTCATGTCGTGTGGTAAAAAATAATAATATTTAAAATTCATAGAATTAACATACTTTCCCGACAGTTCGGTGCACTGGGCCCATGTAGCATTGGCACACGTAAGAGTATTTAAACTGAGAGGTTAAACTATGAATAAAGAAGGAATTATTATTATTATTATTATTATTATTATTATTATTATTATTATTATTATTATTATTTCGGTTAGTTTTAAAACTGTTTTGCGCGATAGTGCGTTTTATCGTATTTACAGCATGGCGACCATGATCGAAAGTTCAACTTCCTACTTTTCGGGGTTGCCAACCTAAATAACTATACTATACTAAAATAACTATACTGTAATATTACATATTACAAACACGCGTGTGGGAATTAATACCACTTTACAGCAGTTTGCCCTTGATTCCTGCTTTCCAGATATTCCTATCTTCCCATTGACCATCATCCATACCCGTCTTCATCATGGCATCATATATTCCCTCATACCAAGCTCTTCTACTTCTCCCCCTCTTCCTTCTGCCTGGTACCATCCAATCCAACACCTGTTTAGACCACTTGTCTTCCGACATCCGTTGTACATGTCCATACCACTGTAGAGCTCTCTTTGTTATCCTATCGATAACAGTTTCTTGTGCATCCATTTCTTGTTGGGCCTATTTCTTGTCTCGGAAATTAAAAATCTCGCTATAGCTCGGTTTTTAAACATTTTCCTCGATTTTGTAAAAACCACTTCCCAAGCTCGCATCGTAGTATACTATTTATACTCGAGATATTCTAACTAAACAGTGATGAAACATTTAAATGAGTTGATTTCAGTTGTTTTTATGTTACTAAAAGTTTGTTGCATTTGTTTATTTCCACTTTTCAGTTAGAACATCTTCAGTATAATTGAGGTAGACCTATTCCGTGAAAAAGTTGGCACATTGACACGTCAAGTGGATATCACATTGTAAAATGTAATAAGCTAATAACGTACCAGGTGTTACATGTCCGGTAGCAGTCACGAATACACCAAGTTTCACTTTCAGTAGAAGCCAACATAATAATAAGAACTGCTATTAGGATCTCGCAGAGGATTTAACACAAGTAATTATAGCAAGGAAGGTGTTCTGTTCACAGAGGTCACTCACTCTGACCGGGAGCATCCACTCCACTCTTATGCTAGTCTCGTCTTTCATTACCGAGTCTCTTCGTAAAGTGAAAAGCGTTACACAAGCCAAAACTTGGATACTTTTACTTACTGCACATTCCTGACATAGACTATTTTAGTAGTAGTAGGAATTTATTAGACAAAAAGTAAGATATTTACAATATTATTTACAAACATGAGTCGCACGGGCAGTAAGCCATACGTGCTGTTGATAGTCCGTTACAATAAAGTAATAATTGGTAATAGTATAAAGAAAAACAACAATGACATAAAGGTCCACCGCTGTGGTCTCGGGGTAGCGTGCTGCCTTGTCACGCAGCGGGCCCAGGTTCGATCCCCGGTCGGGACAGTTTTTCTGGGTGAGGTTTTTATCCGGGCTTTTCCTCACCTGTAAGACAAATATCAGGAAAACCTTAAGGCCCAAACGGTCCCCGAAATCATATGGCCATCGCAATCATCTTCATTCATATTCATCTTAGGTTAAGTTTAGGATTAGGGACTCTTCTGGCGCACCATTATCATCATTATCACCCATCATCGGGGCAACGTAACACCGCCTTCCTGGCGCCCCAACCTCAGAAGTGGGTTACAAGTACGCCATGCCAGGACAGAAACCAGGAATGTCGAAAGACAAACCCGGGGCATTTGAAAAAAAAACAATTACACAAAGAGACATATTAAAATTAGGCGTGTATTGAGAAAGAGTTCATGTTTAACCCAGGTCTGTGAACTTATTTATTTTCACCCTCAACAACAACATCACGATTACGGACTTACATACATACATACATACATAGTGCTCTGCCCAAGAGCAGGACTTTCACTGCAAACTCAGCATTCTCCACTTTTTCCTTAACTCAGCCTTCCTTTTTTGTATCAGCATGTGAACCATTTATTTTAACATTGTCTATCATCTCAAGTATTTTTCTGCCTCTAACCTTCTTTCCATTGACCATTCCTTCTAGGGCATACGTCAGCAGGCAGTTTATTTTTAGCCACTGGCCAATCCAATTAATTTTCTTGTTCTTTGTGAGTTCCAGCATTGTTCTTCCTTCACCAACTCTGTCTAGCACATATTATGGACTTATAGATAGTTTTGTCCCCATTAGAATTGTTCTCTACATCGAAGACTCGGAAGACCAACATCATTTCGTCTTTCTGGATAATACTGAGAAACTGAAGCGATTTTCTTCCATTCTATCAGGGCAATTCACCCATTCACCATCATCATCGATATCATGGTTTAGGCCTTTTGATCTGTTCTGGTTTAAAACTGATTACGCCATCTCTCCATAGGTCGGTCAACACTTTTTAATGGTCCTCAGTGACCGATATTAAGACCTGATCAGCTGTAATTAATAAACAATTCATATTTTACTTATTTATACAAAACTATAATTTAAAATATAAATCTATAATTCAACAATAATGTCGTTTATATACATACTAACAATGGTGGAGGCAATGGGCACCCTTGACTTACACTGCCATTAATTTCTACCATCTACATCCCTGAACCATATCTGATATATATATATATATATATATTATAATTAAATGTTTAACATTGAGCAATGCAAGCTTAACATGGTATGATAAGTAAAATAAATGCCTGGACGGGATTCGAACCCGGGTTTTTACAGCTGCTGCCGTCTTCCCGTGCCAAACCCTCCAAAGCCTACGGTCTTGGGCATCTTCGATGCTTAGCCCTCTAGCTTGCATTACTGTCTTCATGTTTTCCTTCCATGTTAACCTTGGTCTTCCTCTTTTCTTCTTTCTGTTAGGATGCCATTCATATAGTTGCTTCGGCCATCGCTCATCTTCCATTCTTAAAAACATGTCCTAACCACTTTAATTCCTTTTCCTCAATTCTTTCAATTATGCTTTCTTCTGCTTCCATTTTGTTTCTAATTTCCTTATTTGTGACACGTTCTAATTTAGACTTTCTAGCACTTCTTCGTAAATAATCCATTTCTAGAGCTATTAGTCTATTCTTGTAGTACTTATTGATTGTCCATACCTCACTTCCGTACATTGCAACAGATTCCACCAATGTTTTACCAATATATTTTTTTGTGTCTTTCCAAATATGCTTATCCCACCATATGGAATTTAATGATGATATTATTTTGCTACTCAATTCAATTCTATGTTTTATGTTCTCTTTGCCTATACCTTCGATGTTATCCATAATCATTCCCAAATATTTAGTTTGTTTCACTTGCTTTATTTGGATTCCATCTTCCAATACTAAGTTTTCTCTTTCATTGCTATTTATTGCCAGATATTCTGTTTTTTGTAAATTTACTGTGAGACCCCATGATTCATATGTGCTTTTCAACCTTTTTATCATGAATTCCATATCAAAATTGTCTTGCGCTAAAACCAGTTGATCATCGGCAAATTGTAATGTCAGCAAAATTCTATTGCCTATTGGGATCCCCATACCTTTGCAGCTTTGTTTCCATTTCGTTAATATAAATTCTACATAAATATTAAATAAAATTGGTGATAGACTGCACCCTTTGAATGCAGGCTTTCACGGCCGGTAATCATGATGTTGAGTGATTCCGGGTTCTGTGGCCGTGGTCCATAGTTGGTGTTGATACCAGACGTTTCGCCCTCAACTGCGGAGGGCATCTTCAGTGGCGAGTGCTTCTAGGCGTGTTTCCTGGTCGGAAGCTCTACTTAGAGAAGCTCTAAGTAGAGCTTCCGACCAGGAAACACGCCTAGAAGCACTCGCCACTGAAGATGCCCTCCGCAGTTGAGGGCGAAACGTCTGGTATCAACACCAACTATGGACCACGGCCACAGAACCCGGAATCACTCAACATCAAGACTGCACCCTTGTTTCAATCCCTTTGAGGTGTTTATAGGATTAGACATTATATTTCCCATTTTAACATAAGCGGAGTTATCTTTATAGGTTTGTTTAATAATTTCTATTAGGTTTCTGTCAATATTGTATTTCTCCAATACTTCCCATAATTTGTTCCTCGGAATTGAGTCATAAGCTTTCTCTAAATCTATCATTGTCAAATGGGTTTCTTCTCCAACTGCAGTCCGTTTTTCAATTAACTGTTGTATTGCAAATATATTGTCAACACATGACCTTCCTGGTCTGAATCCATTTTGATCTTCTCCTAATTTGTCTTTAACATCTTTTTGTAACTTTGTTTTTAATAACTTCGTAAATATTCTATATAATGTGTTATTATATATATATATATATATATATATATATATTATCATACCATATTAAGCTTGCATTGCTCAATGTTAAACATTTAATTATAACATCGATAAAGCGTCACTGCTATAAAGCAAAAAATGTTCTCTTTAATTTGCTTACTTGTTATAGTCAGCTACTAGATGGCAGTGAAGTCCGAGTTCTCGCGACATCTAGTAATAATGCAGAATATAATACATATATAACAAAAATAAGTGTTTGAAATGGATTCGCCTGGTGGTGTAATGGATATCACGCTGAGGTACAGACTCAGAGAGTTCCGGGTTCGAATCCCGTCCAGGCATTTATTTTTCTTATCATACCATATATATATATATATATATGTATGTATGTATTTTTACTTATATAATATGTATCCATGTAGTTTATACAGGAGATCCTTGGACATTACCCCAGAATAGGGATATCTGAAGAGGCCATGAACCTACGGATTTGACAATGACAGTGAGTTAGTTAGTTAGTTAGATAGTGTCCCTAGGTAATAGGATTTAATACACTGTTTTATATGTATGGATATGTGAAAGATAAATGTTATTTATTTATATTTACATAAGCTTTGCTCATGGAACGAAAATAGGCTCAACAAAAGAGATGATACAGATATGTAAAAACATAATATAACAGTCACAGTAAATTCTATAAAATAAGATTGAAATAATATTTTTTTAAATGCATGTACACGAGAGGAAATGCAAGTACCCAAATAACGTTAATAGAAGCAGGCCATCGAATCGATGCAATTAACATTACATCATCGGTAATACATACAGAAGGCAACAACTATAAATATTTTGGAAGAAATAGAACCTGAAAACAAAAATATACTAAGTGAAAGTATACCAAATGACCACAACTTTCTACACAGCATAATCACAACAAGAAGCAATAACCAACAGAACGCTGAAGATAGAAAAACATCTAACAAACCTACCATTATTTCAAAATACTTAGTGTGGAGGACTAAGTTTATCAGATACATATTTATCATTTATTTAGTAGTAGTAGGACTTTATTAGACAAAAAGTAAGATATTTACAATATTATTTACAAATATGGGTCGCACGGGCAGTAAGCCGCTCGTGCTGTTGACAGTCCGTTACAATAAAGTAATAATTGGTACTAGTGTAAAGAAAAATAAACAACAAAAACAGCAATAATATTACAATTACATAAAGAAAACACAATAATAATATTACAATTAAATAATAACACAATAGCATTATACACTAAAAACATTAACATTACAATTACATACAGAAAACACAATAATATTACAATTAAGTAATAACACAATAGCATTATACACTAAAAAACATTAACATTACAATTACATAAAGAAAACACATTAATATTACAATTAAATAATAACACAATAGCATTATACACTAATTAATTTATATATAATTGTTAATAATTAATGGTATTGCATTTTGATAACATATATTTATTCATGAATGAGTGTTGTCCTTATTTTTCGCGTTTTGTCCAGAAATTTACCGAGGATTATCCAATTTTCTGGATTTACCAATAACTCGTAGCATGCCAATCTTTCCCGATTTGAATTTAGAAATTTTTCCGGTAATAACTGACGTCTCCAATATTCTAAATCATTACATTTTCCTAATATATGTATCTCATCTTCAAAGTTCCCGGACATTGGACATATTCGCATATCGTGATCGTCGCTAATTTTTAGAAATTTCCATGCCCCTAGCCTAAACCAAGCAAGCCCTGATCTCTCCTTAAATCCTAGGTTGAGTATATACGATTCTTTTCCCCAGACGTATTTTAGGTCTCTTTGTAAACACAGTGAGCGTTTTCCTGTACATTCAGCGAAAGTATCTTGTTGGTTTATATCTAAGTACCTCCTCCTTATTTTTCTCCACACGTTCTTGCGATTTTCAGTCCCTTTTTCCCATATCCAGCCCATCCCAATCTTTTGGAGTTCTCTCCTAACCTCGTCTGCCCAAAATTTAACATCTATGTTTTTAATTTGGTGGTCGTAACAAATTGCTCTAAGCATTGTTTGTTCACCTTGGATTACTCGCAACCAGTATTTGAGTACACGAATTTTACAGTTAATGTCATGCTGGAATGACCCGAATTCATATAAAATTCCACAGTTAAAAACGGCCTTACTAAGTCCTGTAATATACTTTAGAAAATGCGTATATACCTTATTTAGTATTTCCGTTCTTTGGAAACCCCAAAAGAAACAATGGTTGAGAGACTGCGTCACGCTAACCATTTCGCTCGCTGTAGCTTAATGTTAACTCTCCCTGCCTTATGCAGTTTGTTAAGGATTGTTGTTCCTTGCTTCCGTGCCCCCTTGAACATTTTATGTCCTGTTATCGAGATACCATTATACCTATAAACTAAAAGTTGTTAATATTGATTTGAATTTAAAATTAAATTCTACTGAATTACAGCGAAATTCGAATCCATTACTAACAGCAGTAGAAGTTCTGTGAACATATCAATTTCTCGAGGATTTGCTCAGGTTTTAAAAATCGTAATGCAATTCTGTATTCAAGATATTATATTCCAATTACATCTGCCAACTAACATCAAGCGACAAATTCATTCGATTGCAGATCATTGTCAGATTGCTGACAAGAAAACTGCCTCAATCATTACTCCTACATTCTTTGTTTTATCATATCAATCCCATGGAGCACAAGATCATTCATCCTTCAAACCAGGAATTGGAAGAAATAAATCAGCAGAATCACCGAAATCACAGTCTAAAACATTTAGGATGCACCGAAACAGCAGCCAACGCCCTGTATGCAACATTCTAGAGAACTGTTAAACTGAAAATATATAAAACTATGATTCTACCAGTTATATTATATAGATCCGAAACATGGATTCTTAGTTTAAGGGAGGAAAGGAGATTACAAGTATTTGAGAATGAAGTACTTACGAAAATTTTTGGACCAAAGAGAGATAAACAAACAGGTAACTGGAGAAGACTACATAACAATGAACTACATGCTCTTTATATGAAGCTATATATAATAAGAACAGTTAAGTCTCGTAAACTGCGATGGGTAGGACATGTGGCACGAATGGGGGAATGAAAGACGTGCAAGGAAGCTTCTTGTAGGAAAACCAGAGGGAAAACGCCCAGTTGGTAGACCAAAAATGAGGTGGGAGAATAACATTAACTATGATTTTGGGGAAGTAGATTACACAGGGAATGATTGGAAAGTATTAGCTCAGAATAGGGATGTATGGAGAGCTTATGTCCGCCCGGCCATGAGCCTACGGGTTCGATGGTACCAGTGAGAGTAAAATAGAAGCTATCTGACTCATAACTGATATCGAATATCTTGGAACATGCCCCTCGCTTTGTAACAGTGTCTTCACCGCTCTTCATATTGTATAACTCAGTACAGACATCTTTAGGCATGCTGAATTCCGCACAGCTTCACAGAGGATCAGACATAACGGGACAGTAGACCTAAGATTATGAGCTTCAAGGAACAATGATTCCATTATGAATGCACCTGTCATCCATTCAAATAAATACATAAATAAAAATCCCAATAAATGTTTTAAATTATTTCTATTCCTGAAATAAAGTGCTATTTCAAGACAAGAAAGTGTAACTGTAAAAATAGTGACAACTCATTAAATTGTGAAACACGAGTTGATATAGGAATACAATGTGCAGAAAGAATGTTATGAAATTACGCGGGATACCGTAACACTGGCCCACTGAACGCATGACTCACAAAAACCACTGCATACCACATCTAACTAATTATTTGCTAATTTTGAGTTATTAAGTAATTACAAGACTTCATCAAACACTTTATTATTACTAATTAATAAAATTAATTACAGCACGTAACACCAAAACCGGTTTTATAGCCGTTTAAGTAAAATTATCTGGTTATTAGAATCTTTCAAAGTAAGAGATCACAACCTGGTTGTTCTAAAGAGACAGTTTCTGTGCAAGTTCACAGCACTCAATCCTTCAATGATCATCAATAAATCGCTTTTACACATTATCGTAGACCGCAATAGGGACAGCATATAACATGAATGGGGAATAAAGGAGGGGCATAGAAACTTAACTATAGGAAAATCGGAGGGAAAGCGCCAGTAAGTAGAGGTGGAGAAAATATTAAACACTATTTTAGGTAAATGAATTAGAGCAGGACAAACACGTGTGGAGAGCATATGTCCGTGTGGCCATGAACCTATAGGTTCAATAGCGCCAGTAAGTTAGTTAATTATTTATTTCAAGATAAACGATGAACACCTACAAATCGCATGGAAAAAGATTTTTGGGACGTCCAAGGAAACGATGGACTAGAGACCGGAACAGGTCGTACTGACCTAATCCTGGAAAGAAAGAAGAAGAAAAACTAGAAATAAATGTGAAAGGCCTATGCCTAAAATATGTAACAACAAAAAATAATAATTGCAGTAACTTAAGGTATGAATCAGTAGTCAGCCATTTTCATCTTTACTTGTAACAACGAACCAATTGAAAGTTTTTTTTTTTCAAACAGTACTGGCAATCGACAAAATAAACCAAAATTGTATCCTAACTATTAAAAATACATTTTTATAAGGTGAAATGATTTATTTCTTAGCCTTAAAATTAAATAAATATAGATATCAATTAATTATGTTCATATTATAATTTCTATCGACTACCCTTGTCTTTTTCAGTTATTAAATTATTAAATTTGTCATTTAAAATGTTCTTCCCATTTCTTAATTGCGATTGGATTTAATAAAACTTTATCCTTTTCGGATTTATTTAAATCCTTTACGATTTTAAAAGCTCTGTCTCGTTTATCATGTACATTATATTGTATTATACTTCATATTGAATTATAAAGTATTGGCTGTACCTGCAATATTGTATGGCTCAGAAATTTGAACTCTGAATAAACAGTCAATTAAAAGAATAGAAGCAACAGAAATGAGATAATTACGATTTGTGATAGGATACACTTTAATGGATAAAAAACGAAATGAAGATATCCGTAAAGAACTACAAATATTCAGTTTCACAGATAAAATAGAAGAGTATGGGAGAAATAGTAGTAGTAGGACTTTATTAGACAAAATTTATTACAATATTATTTACAAAATATGGGTCGCACGGGCAGTAAGCCGTACGTGCTGTTGACAGTCCGTTAGAATAAGGTAGTAATTGGTAATAGTATAAAGAAAAAAACAAAAAAAATATAACATTACAATTACATAAAGAAAACACAATAATATTACAATTACATAATAATACAATAGCATTATACACTAATTAAGTTATGTATAATTATTAAGAATTAATGGTATTGCATTTTGATAACATATATTTATTCATGAATGAGTGTTGTTCTTATTTTCCGCGTTTTGTCCAGAAATTTACCCAAGTTTATCTAATTTTCTGGATTTACCAATAACTCGTAGCATGCCAATCTTTCCCGATTTGAATTTAGATATCTTTCCGGTGATAACTGACGTCTCCAATATTCTAAATCATCACATTTTCCTAATATATGTATCTCATCTTCAAAGTTCCCGCACATTGGACATATTCGCATATCGTGATCGTCGCTAATGTTTAGAAATTTCCATGCCCCTAGCCTAAACCAAGCAAGCCCTGACCTCTCCTTAAATCCTAAGTTGAGTATATAAGATTATTTTCCCCAAACGTGTTTTAGGTCTCTTTGTAAACACAGTGAGCGTTTTCCTGTACATTCAGCGAAAATGTATTGTTGGTTTATATCTAGGTACCTCCTCCTTATTTTTCTCCACACCTTCTTGCGATTTTCAGTCCCTTTTTCCCATATCCAACCCATCCCAATCTTTAGAAAATGGTATGAAAATGTATGCAGAATGGATACCAACAGATTGCCTAGGAAAAGTCTGAACTATCAACTGAGAGAAGGAAAATGAGATGGGCACAGCAGCTATAATACTTGGAGCCGAAACGAACCGAAAAAGGTTAAATCCTTGCAGGAAGAAAAAGAAGAAGAAGAAATTTGTCATGGTTTCTCAATATGTTGGGAGAAGTTGCGTCTACTTTTGTAAATATAACATTGTACATTGCACTTTAATTTTCTATTTACTGGCCCATTTTTAAAATCGTAAGTAACCGAAATGAGACATAGTCCATCTGTACTCGTATATCCCACGTTGTGAGAGCTTATTTCCCTAAATATGTCTGCGAGGGATAAGTCGTTAGCTCATCGCAGCAAAGAGACACCTATTAGGCAACTAAATTATTACTTGGATAGAAAATACTGATTAACGTTTTCTCAGAGTCTCTTGAGAATGAGGTTATTTTACGAGACCGAAAATCTTCAGACTGGAGACATTAAGTCCCTCTCGGAGGACTTGTCTACTAATTTTTCCATCCTAAACAACACATCGAACACAGCCGGATATGAACCCGCGACTCTTGGGACTAGAGACAAGAACTTAAGTACTAGACCGCCGAGGTCAATGAGACGTAGTATATAATAAATATATTTTATGTTCCCAAAAAATGAAATCATGATGTTAATTTATCAACACGACATAGCAAAGATTCATGTTTCACACTCTGGAAGGTGACACACGTAAGAGATATGTCCTGGGAAGTGAGTCAGTCTTCAAAATGCTCCAATTCCCAGGTCATTACATCTTCTACTGACCTCAACGTACAATATTTATATAATACTACAAAGGTGGGAATATTTCTTTACATAACTGTAATGCAATTTGCAACCGTAATCAGATAGGAAACAAGTCCACCACGCTCAAACTAAACGAATTCCTTAAGTATAATTTGTGCAGTTTATTACAGAGCGGAGAAGCTGGGCGGTTTAACGTATCATGCTTTGGTGCAGTGATATGGGACTTACGATTGTTCGAGTCCCCATGAGGGAAATATATTTCTGATGAAATTTTGGGGAGTATGGAAACAGTGGCCACCCAGCACCCACAATTTATAAATATCCGCTTGGTATAGAGCACTAGTTATAAAATTTATAAAGTATCCACGACTTTAGGGATTGTATTCTCAAAGTTTTATTTTAAGGGGATAGAATTTGAATTGGAATATGTATATATGTATATATATATATATATATATATATATATATATATATATATAAATTGCAATATTAATTTATTGCATTAAGGGCTATTGACTATAGCAAGGAAATTAGGTAGCTACAGAGGCAGAGAAAACCAGCTAGGGTACCCGATATGCTGACCACATGTCACCCCTATACATGCTGGATGATTGTCTACCTCTATGATTATCATATAGACATGAGGCCATCAACCGACTGGTAGACCAAGTGCCATGACATTTTTATTTTTATTTATAATTAAAAGAGCATAATCGGCCGCGGTGGATTTAGTGGTTATGCTCCTTGCCTCTGGTCCTGAGGGTCGCGGGTTCAAACCCGGCCGGGGTCGACGGATTTTTTAGGATGGAAAAATCCAAGGAGCAAGTCCTCCGGGAGGGATTTTAAGCCGTGGGTCCCGAGTCTCAAGATTTTCAGGCTCGTAAAAGATCCTTCAGCCTGAATGAAAGGTCTCTAAGCAAAATTTACCGAATTTCCCCATCCTAGTACTACCTTGGTTTCCGTCAGTATGAGGCGGAACGCTGACCACGGACCACTCAAATGACATCTGTGCGAAAACAAGTGTAACTAAATTAGTATGTTTCAAATTCTTCCCTGTAGGGGGAGAGCGCCTAAATCTCTGTTAAGGGAAAGATGTGCTTACAAGATACAAAAAGATTAAAAGAGCATAATTTCGGAAATTCTGAGGAAACAGTAACGCGTGACTCTACTTCCAGGAACGCATAATTAAAAAACTCGCCTCTGGCACTTTCCCTCTTATATAAATCATTCCAAGCCACTGATATATTCATATTAATGGTTAATTAAAATATTACTGGCTGCCGCTAGAGCAATTTTCAAATTTCGTTTTCAGTTAAAGTTATTTTCTCTAATGGTTCGATTTCGCTCATTTATGTAGAACACTTTTATCATTTAATTTGGAAAGGATGTATCAAGTTCAATTATAAATAGAAAAGACAAATTTGTGGCTGCAAGAAATATTTTTAAATGCTTCACTCAGGTTAACCTATATCCATCCATCCATAGTAATTCTGCCCGAAGACAGGTCTTTCACTGCAATCATAGCATTTTCATGCTATGCTTGCAGCTTTACTAGGGAATTGGTTGCTCTCCGTTGCTTTCCACACCGATGAAGGATGATGATGATGACCATATGATTTCGGGGACCGTTTGGACCTTAACGTTTTCCTGACATTTGTCTGACAGGTGAAAATCCCGATAAAAACCTCACCCAGAAAAACTGCCCCGACCGGGGATCGAACCCGGGCCCGCTGCGTGACAAGGCAGCACGCTACCTCGAGATCACAGCGGTGGACTCCTCTATCTATAATGATTTGAATTTGCTGGTTAACGAACTCTTCGTTGATTTTTTATACAGAGTTTGATTGCAAAAGAAATGGTGCCACTAAAACGTTGCATACACATAGTATTTCTTCGTCATTTTTAGTAAGTAGTATCTATGAATTTTTAAAATAAATTTTAATTGTTTTTACATGTGTAGTACCTTAATATTTACATTGCTTCGGACGTCGTTAAAACATTAACATAATTGGAAGATACTCTGCAGTAACAAAGTGACTTTCTTTTATTATAATGAGCTTTTACATAAAATCACTGAAATAAGCTTACATTCATATTAAGCATACAATCATTTGGCCGTCTGGTTTTTAACTAGCTTGCTATCTAGTAAGGGGAGAAGGGCAGCGAACTAGCTCCAACTCGGGAACTTCAACGACTTCAGAAGCGGAAGAAGAAACTTGTTCTCAACGGTAAAGAAGGCGGAAGAGAAATCTGCAAAACAAGGAGTAGTTGGGACTCTAAAGCTGTGCTTAGCAACCTGTCTAGGAGAAGGAAACTCCGAAATAAATCCCCGATCCACTAGGGAATGTGGTTGTGTGTCTGGGCTGATAATCTGACCACGAAAAAAAATTTCAAACTCATCTCTCTCACAGTGTTCAGCCGGACGGATTTAATTGACGACGACTTAAGCTGAAATAGGATAAACGATTAGCAATTTGCGATAGAATAAATATTGTTACTTGGAACGTTGGAGGTCTAGGAAATTAAGTGGAAAAATGTTATAAGTGAAATAGAAAACGATATTCACGACAAAAGTTTATGATGAAAGTTAAAAATTAAAATGTACCTGTTGGTAGGTGCCGTCGCGTCGTGCTCAACGGTGTTAAAATATTAACAAAGTTGAAGACGACGGCACCTATCAACAGGTACATTTTAATGTTTAACTTTCATCATTTGACTTCACCTCAACGGAATTTGATATGAATTTTACTAGTATTGAGACAACATTCTGCACAGAAAGTTATAAAACTTTTAAATAAATCAGAAAAGGATACTGCATAAATGGATGTTATTAATAAAGAAAGATGGATAGAACACAATAAACATTTATGGTGTAAAGACGAAAAAGAAGAAGATGATGAAGAAAACATTAATTATATTCAGATATTGAAAAATGAGAAATTCAAACTGATATGATTACGTTTGATAACTTCAAGAATCCTTAAAAGAAACCAAAAATAGAAAAGCAACTGATCCTGATCAGATAAATATGGAGCTTCTAAAATATGGTGGAACATTTTTGCATTTGGAGAATATTGCATTTATTTAATGAATGTTGGACAAACTGTAGAATACCAGAAAGGTGGAATATAGCTTAAGTCATATCGTTGTTTTAAAAAGGAGATAGAAGAGAATGTAAAAATTATAGAGGAATTAGCCTACTTAATTCAATTTATAAAATCTAGCAAAGATTATAAATAAAATACTTAAATTAACAGCAGAATCAATACTAGAAGAAGAACTAAATGGCTTTGGAACGGAGCGATCTACAACAGTTGCCGGTAATTTATTTCGTATTAGATAAAATATTTGAAACAAGGAGAAAACAGAACCTATAGACGCATGTTGCGTTTATTGATTTGGAGAAGGCATTCGATCGTGTGGATAGAGATAAGTTATGGAAAATTATGGAAATACATGGCTACCCCGCAAAATTAATTTATGTGATAAAAAGTTTATATGTAAAATCTCAAATTATAATAAATATAGGGACATCAAAGACCGAACAAATTTTAATAAATAGAGGTGTAAGAAAAGAGTGTAGTTTATCACCTACCCTTTTTAATTTATATATTGAGATCATACAAAATTGTAAAAGTAATGTTAATGTAGGTATAAGAATGGATCATTTTAAAATGTTAAATGTTTTAATGTATGCTGACGATGTGGTTATTATTCAAGAAAATGAAAATAATTTGCAGTACTCCTTACATCAATTAAATTAGTTATGCCAAAAATATAATTTTAAAATATAAAAAGAAAATAATGGGATTTTGGGGAAGTGAACATATACGATCAAAAATCGTAATAGATATCAAACCTCTGGTACAAGTAACAAATTTTAATTATTTGGGTTGTAATTTTACTATAAACACAAAAACTGAAAGAGATGTAAATATGAAACTGTCAAGATTTCAAATGATGTGTTGAACTATACATAGAACATTAGAACAAAACAAGAAGATATACAAGATTGAAGTTTTATAAAACATTGACAGTTCCTGCATTACTTTATGGGAGTGAAACTTGGGTAATGACCAAAAAGTTACAAAGCAGAATACAAAGCGTAGAAATGAACTTCCTTAGAAGAACAAAAGCTGCACAAGAATGGATCGGATAAAGGATGAAGATATAAAACAGAGCTAAACATATATCAATTGAATGATAAAATCAAAGAATATAGACAAAAATGGTTTAGACATGTAGAAAGAATGAATGTAACACGATTACCAAAAGCAGCATTTAGCTACAAGCAAACAGGTTCAAGAAATGTAGGAAGGCCAGCGAAAAGATGGACAGAACAACTGTGTGGCGGAACAAGCAATTTGCCTATCCCGTGAAGTGAAGAAGAAGATAATTTAGCCGTCTTGGTAAATGTGTGGCTGTTTCGACTGGAACAAACCATCATCAAGAAGGAGAACAGTTTCTAAGTAAAGTCTTATTTTCTACGTAACAGATACAACCGCTTATTATTAGGTGGAGAATTACACGTTAAAGACCAGACGGGAAATTATAATCCATCCCCAATTTTGGAACATTTAAGGTACGAACTACAACTAGTAGATGCCTGTGAACGTAAGTATGGTAATATGGTACAATATACATTCCAAACACAAAATGGAGCCTCCTGGCTAGATCGCTTTTATATAACTCGAACACATTCCCAAGAGATATTCAGAATAAAAGTTCTACCGACACCCTTCTCGACCACGATGGTTTAATACTTTCGCTAAAGGTTGATACTCATCTACCAGAGTTGGAAGAAGCTACTGGAAACTAAACGAATCTCTACGACAAATCCAAGAATACCAACAACAGTTCATAGAGACTTCTGTAAAACTTAACAATAGAGCACAAAATTCAAAATATAATATCTTGCAAAAATGGATGAAGATCATAAAGCCCGGTGTTAAATCATTTTATAAATATGCGGGGATACTTCGAACACAAGATATTCGCTCGACGATACATTTCTACTATAAGTTACTAAATGAACTGAACGAAGCACAAAGAACAACTGGTAACAAATGGTTAGACATTAAAAAACAAAAGACACTATATATATATATATATATATATATATATATATATATATAATTCTAATCAACTAATGAATGGAACAATGATTCGGGTAAGAACGCCGACACTCAGAGAAGACGAACGTTGTGCTCTCTATCATCTGATAAAAGAAATACGAAATGGAAGAAGAAAGTACATCTCTAACCTCCAAATACCAGATGGTAAATTAAGCGAATTCCTCATCAATTCCAATTAATGGTCCGTTTCCCTTGGTTTCCGAAAATATATTTCGTTTGATAATAATTAAATCATAAATTAAAAATCAACATTTGATGCGAGAAATCAAGTTGATAGAGTGATTTTAAAATTTCGATTTTCAAACAAACCCTCACTCATAACAGACCAATTCAGTTTATTTTCAAAGTATATCTTTCTCGTTATATTTAAATTAAGAGATATCAAGTTTCGTTGCGATAAAACGAAAGTAATTGTTCTTAAATTTTCCTTTCAGTTTAACGCCCACTCCTAATGATTCGATTTTTCTGGTGAACGAACTCGATCTTACTTTGCTATTTGATTCTGTGGGCCGAGTTTGTAAAATAATTACGACTCCTACAGCTTTAACACACACTCACATATACGCGCATGACATTATATATATATATATGCTATAATTAAATAACGTCATTGCTATAAAGTAAAAATATTCTCTTTAAGTTGCTTATTTGTTATAGAAGCAGCTACTAGATGGCAGTGGAGACCGAGTTCCCGCTACATCTCGTAATAATAGAGTATATATATATATATATATATATTTTATAAATATATTTTTGACATTTGGCTTAACTGTTATGTTAGCCGCTAGATGGCAGTAGGAAGATCTTTCCGCTACCTCTTGTGTGAATTGAGAATACTACATGTATAAGAAAATTGTATGTTTGTCTTGGAATTCTTGGGTAGCTCAGTTGGTTAGAGCGCTAAAGGTACAGACTTTAGAGACTCGAGTTCAAATCCCGACTCAAGCATTGTTTTTTCTTTACATATCATATTTGCCTTCATTGCCAAATGTCAAAAATATATTTATAATATCTATATATACAAGCGTTACTGCTATAAAGTAAATATTCTCTTTAATAATTTGCTTAACTGTTATGTTAGCCGCTAGATGGCAGTCGGAAGATCTTTCCGCTACCTCTTGTGTGAATTGAGAATACTACATGTATAAGAAAATTGTATGTTTGTCTTGGAATTCTTGGGTAGCTCAGTTGGTTAGAGCGCTAAAGGTACAGACTTTAGAGACTCGAGTTTAAATCCCGACTCAAGCATTCTTTTTTCTTTTCATATCATATATATATATATATATATATATATATATAATCTAGTACAAACATTCGTTTTTCTTATATATATATATATATATATATATATATATATACACATTTGCTTGGTAGCGTAATCGGCACCGCACTGGTGTATCAATCCAGAGGTCCGGGTTCAAATCCCGTCCAAGCATTTATTTTTCTTATCATGCCATATATATATATATATTTAGATGTCATAACTATATTTTTGACATTTGGCAGTCATGTATATATCCATTATCTTCTTCGTGCCTAGTACGTACGATCGATGCTTCCGTCAGTTGTAAACATTTATGCAATCGATGTGGAAGATCAAAATAAATAGGTATAGAGATGCTCAAATACGGCTAACGTAACAAGGTGCGTTTCAAAATGATATAACTCTCACATTTTTCGAGAATGTGCTGAAAAATGCAGAATTATCTGAGAACAACTTATCCTAGGCAGTATGTACGCTATATTGTGTGCACAACATAAATAGACACTTCCTGCTGTCTGATAATTAATACAACCACGAGTTCAATTGTCTGTTGCAAATAGTTATAAACGTAAAGAATGTGGCGGTATCTTAGTTCATTTAGAGGAATATGTCCCGTGATACAACTAGCTGCACCCATAATGACTCAACTACCAATTCCACGTAAGCAATCACAAGTTATACTTCTCTTACTCCCTGTTATTGCTGATATTAACGGTAGAGGGCGTGTATAAATAAGTAACAATAAAAATACTTGCATCCTGGACTTTACAGTTAGTTTCAAGTGTTACAAAAATCAGAACTATCAAATGTGGAAAAAGTGTAAATATCCCCTTATATAAGGATGAAGGATTATCATCTATAGGAATAACAAATAGGATTGACAGATCCCCATGGGTGGTGAATCGACCGGAATATGGTATAAAAATCTCCTGGAAGTTCACGTAAACTTGCACCACGGTAGGGGATGTTTGTTATCGGAGGACTGAATGCAGACGGTACTTCCCTCGGAAGGTTAGCTCAAGGTTCCAACATTAATTTACACAAATCTACATTATGTAGAGTGGTGGCTCGAAGGAAATTGTTGATATATAAAAAGAACAAAAGGCAGCTTCGACTGACCGAAATACATAAGACGCGACGACACAAAGCAACACATGGCCTGGAAATCCGTGGAAATAAGCATTTTGCATGATGAAAAAGCATTCAATTTAGATGGGTCCGATGGAGCATCCTAACATTGGCACGATTTTCGGAAAAAAGGCTTATATTTTCAAACGGTCAACAAGGATGTGACAGTATAGGCTGAGTTTTGTTATGTGTCAAACAAATATAACTTTACCTACGGAGGAGAAATGAATGAAACAATCAATATCTACTGGATTTCACCTCCTATCTTTTGGGGAGACGATAGAGGTAGGTCCGTTATGTGTATTCCAAGATGATAATTATTCTTCTATCCATGTTGCAAACTCTATGTGGAGATTATCTCTGCAGAATGGAGTAGACCTATATGTAATGGTGTGGCTCGCAAAATTTCCTGATTTAAATCTTATGGAGAACCGCTGGGGCATTTTGTGCCGTACTTTATATTCCGATAAAAAAACTACAGGAATTTCAATGAGGTGCTGGATGCAATCACCTCTGTATAGGAAAATATGGATGTGCTTATGCTTCAGAAGACCGTCGCCGTGGCGTAGTCGGTAGAGTCCCTACCTTCCACTCCGGCGACCCGGGTTCGATTCCTGGAGGGGTAGGGGATTTTAAATATCCACCTTGGGTCTGGGTATGTGTCCTTGTGTCTATGTGAGAATTAAAGAAAGTTAACAAACAAGTAAAATAAAATAAGAAAAAGGTAAAACTGGAAGGAAAACCAGTATAAACGAAAAAAAAGAAAAACATGTGTAAATAGCACATGTAATCATGTTTTTAAAGGGGGCTTGAAACATGAATCAATCATTGGTGCTAGATCCAGTGGTACTAGATCCAGAGGTTGTATAATTTTTCAACACAATAATGGTGTGCATAAATGTTGGTTTAAAGTTACTCAATTATTGTATTAAATTAGTCACAGTTTAAACGTTAAATTCAGTTGTAATTTTTTACTGGCATATATCACAATGTATATGGTATATCCAAATAAAGTTCTGATTACATATGTACTAAGTGTTATTTAGGCTTTCTTTGTCATCGGTATGATGGTTGTATCATCATTTTACAATCTTCCTTACGGTAAGCCTTTACATATATACAGTAAAACGTGTTCAAACCGGAATCGCATGGGATCAATTATTTTTTCCACATTAGACAACTTTCCGCAATATAAAAAACAAAAAACATGTTAATCAATATTAGATTATAGCCGGGTTCGATCCCCGGTCGGGACAGTTTTTCTGGGTGAGGTTTTTATCGGGTTTTTCCTCACCTGTAAGACAAATGTCAGGAAAACTTTAAGGCCCAAACGATCCCCGAAATCATATGGCCGTCGCAATCATCATCATTCATATTCATCTTAGGTTAAGCTTAGGATTAGGGACTCTCCTGGCGCACCACTATCATCACTATCACCCATCATATAATCGGGGTAACGTAACCCCGGCTTTCAGGCGCCTCAACCTCAGAAGTAGGTTACAAGCCAGGAGAGAAACCAGGAATGCCGAAAGACAACCTGGGGCATTTGAAAAAAATAAATAAATAATTATATTATAGAGCACCGTATATCTTTTTATGTACGTTCGATTAATATTGTAGTTCCGCTGGCATTGGAAAGCGAAGTGCGAGCGACTTCGACCTACGCGAAAAAAAAAAACTCCCATTTCTTCAGCGTTAAAAATGTCTCTTAGGCGCGTATCCTAAAATTAAAGTATGCAGTTTCGGTTTCCACTCTCTAACTATGTGCCGGAAGTTTGGAGATGGTTTGATCGCGGACTTTTAAAACACTACCACACCTCGCTGGATTTCTTTTCCTCTTCATTTAGCCATTTCATTCATTATTTTTTCTGTGCGTTTTAAAATCTCATAAATTATTTAAATTTAGTCATTGTTTCGCGTACTGAAAGTTTGTTTTTCTTTATTTTCAATCACTTTCACTTTTTCATTTAATGACAATGATACATTCCATCTAGCCATATTTATTCCGTAAATTCAGAACGCTACCTGAGAAAGATACGTACACAATCTATCACAGATCTTAAACTAATTTAAGATCTTGCATTGCACTGGTATTTGTAAGACATATGTCACACGCCAAATATTTGTTAAATGAACCTGTATTTCGCAAAACATGTGTGCAGTGAGGCCGAAAGAAAATTATAGTTACAGGAGGCAGGAGTCATCAGTCATCATTTATTATTAATTCGCCGAGCGGGAATTCAATGACGTGGAAACTAATTTATTTCTCTCTCTATCGTTCCACCTTATAAACATTTTTTTCATGAATTGTGTAGAAATGTTCTTCCGTTTCATCGTTGAACAGATTCCGTTTTATACAAAATAAATACACATGAAATTACTATTATTTTTCCGTGATCAATAAATTTGTTCACATTGGACAGATTTCCGCATTATTCACGTTCCGGATTAAGCAAGTTTTACTGTACGTAAATATATATATATATATAATATTAAAATAAAAATGAATGCTTGAGTCGGGATTTGAATACGATTCTCTAAACTCTCTACGTTTAGCGCTCTAACGACCTGAGCTACCCAAGAATTCCAACACAAACATACATTTTTTCTTATATATGCAGTATACTCAATTCACGCAAGAGGTAGCGGAAATTTTGTTCCGACTGACATCTAGTGGCTAACATAACAGTTAAGCAAATTTTTAAAGAGAATATTTACTTTATAGCAGTATCGCTTGTTTGTATATATATATATATATATATATGTCCACCGCTGTGGTCTCGAGGTAGCGTGCTGCCTTGTCACGCAGCGGGCCCGGGTTCGATCCCCGGTCGGGGCAGTTTTTCTGGGTGAGGTTTTTATCGGGGTTTTTCCTCACCTGTAAGACAAATGTCAGGAAAACTTTAAGGCCCATACGGTCCCCGAAATCATATGGCCATCATCCTCATCATCACCATTTCGAGTCGCAAGAAGATCTTCTTGCACGAATTCTGAAAATAGTAGACATTATTGAGCACACACTAAGTCTTGAGGGCCGTGTGTATGAAAACGTGCGTTGCAGGTAGACTTTGTGCAACGAACAACAGGGTCGCCGCGAATATTCTGAAACACGAGACATGCGATATCAGCCCATTGTGTTTCTATTTTCAAAACATATTTTACATCGAAAAGGAATGTTTCCGGACATGGGCTCCTTATCAAAACTTTATCTATTAAGTTCCCTCTACAACTCCTAGAAGTTTGTAATAGGAAATATGATTCATCCAGTGGATAGTGCTATAAACCATGTATCATTACTAAATGTAATAGGACATATATATATGATTATGGAATCATTCCTATGGTTGCCCATGATCTGGAATTTAGGTTATATTTAGGTAAGGACTCTCTTGGCACTTCATTACCATTTAATGTCCATAATATCATCGTGGTAATTAAAACATAACCTGTTAGCAGTGGACATATATATATATATATATATATATATATATATATATATAAAATTGCCAGTAAATATAATATGAAAATTTCCACTTCAAATTCCAAAACAATGGCAATGTATGGAAAAAACATACAACGGGTGAAAATTGAGATTGATGGACCAAGTGTCAGATTTCTCTTACTTAGGAAGTGTATTTGTAGAGTATAAGAGTGACATTGATTCAAAATTACAAAAATATAATAAAATGAATGGGGTAATACGAAGACATTTTGGTAAACAGATGAGGACAGAGACAAAACTAAGATTACATAACATCACATCAAAAGCTGCTCTAAAATACGGAAGTGAAATTTGGATTTTAAATAAAAGAAACTCTCAAACTTCAAGTAAGCCAAATGAGCTTCTTGCGATCATTGTTAGGAGTTAATAGACTGGATCGCCAAAGGAACACTATTATCGGAGAAAAAATTGGAGTAACAAGTTTAAATGAAGATATACAAAGATACCAACAAGAATGGAAAAATCATCTGAGGAGAATGGCAAGAAATAGACTTCCAAAATTGGCATTACAATATACCCCAACTGGACATAGGGGCGAAGGAAGACCAAAACATCGGTGGAAAGATTAAGATCATCTTCGCTAGGTTTGCCGTACAGGCCACATGGCCTAAAAGGAATTTGTTCATGATGATGATGATGATGATGATATATATATATATATATCTCCATCCATAGTAATTCTGCCCGAAGGCAAGTCCTTCACTGCCATCATAGCATATTCATGCTATGCTTGCAGCTTTACTAGGGAATTGTAGGTGTGGTAGCTTCCCGTTGCTTTCCACACCGGTGAAGGATGATGATTATGATGATGGCCGTATGATTTCGGGGACCGTTTGGGCCTTAAAGTTTTCCTGACATTTGTCTTACAGGTGAGGAAAAACCCCGATAAAAACCTCACCCAGAAAAACCGCCCCGACTGGGGATCGAACCCGGGGAGCACGCTACCTTGAGACCACAGCGGTGGACTTTATATATATATATATTCATACATATATCCGCGAAAGTCTGCAATATAACATACATATATTGTATTGTATTGTATTGTATTGTATTGTAAGCCCATGTTTCCCTTTACAGAGATTTTGGCGCTCTCCCCCTACAGGGAAGATTTGAACCATACTAATTTTAGTTACACTTGTTTTCGTAGAGATGTCATTTTTGAGTGGTCCGTGGTCAGCGTTCCGCCTCATACTGACATCTAGGAAACCAAGGTAGTACTAGGACGGGAAAATTCGGTAAATTTCGCTTAGAAGCCTTTTCATTAAGGCTTAAGGATTTTTTACGAGCCTGAAAATCTTGAGACTCGGGACCGACGGCTTAAAGTCCCTCCCGGAGGACTTGCTCCTCGGGACCAGAAGCAAGGATCATAACCACTAGTCCACCGCGGCCGATATATATATATAAATATATATATATATATATAAGTGTACATATTGTTTAACGGCGTTCCTCCCGCTTGGGACAAGAGGGCCCCTTTAGTGAGAAGTTATTCAACTAAACTAATGTAGTTACGCTTACTACACCACAAATGTCAACGTGGTACACGTGGTTGGTAGGTAGTCTCAAAGAGACATCTAGTAGGGAACTAAGGTATTACTTAGATGGATAAAGTTAGATTAAATTTTGTCAGAGGACCCTTTATTCAGATTTGAGGTTCTTTTAAGACTCGTGACCTACAGCTTAAAGTCCATTGGATTTTCCCATCCTAAATATTCATCGACCTCGACCGGATTTAAATCCGCGACCATCGAGACTACAGGCAAGGAATATAACTACTAGACCACCGAGACCTATTTTTAAGAGGGGTGATGGGTGATATTTCTATTTTCTAGATTTTTTAAGCTACAAACTTGATTTTTTGTACACACATTCATGCCATAATATGTAATATTATATTAACCTTTCATCCTTCTAGGTTAAAGGTTTTTGAGTTATTAAAGAAAGTCAATTTAAAAATTTGCATATTAAAATTTTGAATAAGTCCCATAATTTTTTAGTAAAATGTTTGATTTTTCTACACGACTACTGACTTATTTAGAACAACACTATGCATTGACGCTTCTATACCATTATAATAAAGGAAGAAAAAAATATACATCCTCTGCATACGATTTTTTAATTACTATATATATTTCATGTTTTATTTAAAAAACACTATCAGCGTTGTTTCAAAATCCATACACAGAATTATTAGCCATAGTGTGTGCGACATGCAGTTAAAATTTCGTGCTTCTATCATTAAAGTTGTCAATGTTATTTTGATTTGAATGTATTGAAATGCAATTAAAATAAAAGTGTGGAAAGGCCAATTTGAAAGTTTGCATGCAGTTAAATTAGAATGTAGCACACATGCTCTCCTACAGTCATTAGGGAGACTTACAAGCGCCATAGGACACTGAAACTTCGCCAACTTATACTTTAAGTTACGTAGTATTTTTAATAAAAAAAATGCTAAATTTGACCGAAAATTTCACTCATCAGCCCCCCTCAATAAATATATATCTCATTAGAAGCGTAATATAATGATGTAATTGTATTTCAGACGAATGTAGTATTTCTAATTCACTTCCTTCTGATAACAATTAGAATTTAAAAAATTATAAAACACTACAGTGGTAAATTCTAAAAATCTCTTAAATACATTTCCATCTGACAAAATCATTTATAAGCTTCAACAATTGGATAACTTACCCACACTTATTATTAAATGAAAGTATGACGTAGGTGAGAGTAAAACAACTGATGTAATCAGGTTATCGGATATTCCCGTATGATTCACTGACCTTCTGTGAATAATTTTACATAATGTTAGTGTGAGTAAACAAATTCCATGAAATATAATATAATTACATTTGGAAGTGAGGAGACCTACAATTAGTGATTCGTGTCAATGTATCTGTTAAAGTACTAAAAAATGAACGCTCTGAAAACATGTAACATGAATACATGACCGCAAAGAATACCAGAAAGCATATTAAAAATAAATTATTTTAATCAAATATAACTCGCATATACGTAATCGGGTAAACTCAGTTAAACTCGTGATACAAGTAAATTCATTATATTTCCCAAGATCTATGGTTATCATGATGGATTTCAATGTTTTATTTTGTCTTGTGATCGTATGCTGTCTTTGGCGATGATCCTAACACCATGCTAACCAAATATGTGTGGTGTGTGTAGAAAGTATAATGAGTTTAGCAATACTGCCAGAATGCTCGAGTTTACCCTAAATAATAATTATATTGTTTTATTTTAATTATTTTTGTACACATTAAAACATATCAAAAGAACCAGTAAGATATAAATTAGAAGTCGAATGAAAAAATATAGAACAAGTATCAAAACTTAATTATTTAGGTGTATTAATAACAAACAGGGGGGATGAGGCTATTGGGATTTCCGGATCTTTGATCTGGTCAAAAACCCTGATGGAACTGATCTTTAGAATAGAATAGAATAGATAGATTTATTTAGCCTGGTGGAGTTAAGGCCATGTGGCCTTCTCTTCCACTCACCAGGACAAACATATATTACATATAAATACAAAACAATTACAATAATAGTCGTACTAAACAATTAATTATCTGTCAAATTGAAAAATAATGAAAATAATCTCTAATAATACAATGAACTTAAATACAATTAAAATTAAATTAATGATAGAATGAATACAGAAAGGAATAACAGCTCGAATCTACTATACATAAAAAGAAAAGAAAGAAAAAAAATACAAAGAAAGTAATAAACTATGATGAATTAATTTGTCACTTTTTATACAAGGCATCAGGTAAATATATTAACAAATCTTAAAACTATTTTTATTAAATAATGAAAAAACAAATTATTAATTTTTAAAAAGTAATATTAGTGAGTTGTTTCTGTTAGTAATTTTATTTTCAATTTGTTTCTGAAAGATGGTAAAGTTTGGCAGTCTCTGACATAGGGTGGAAGGGAATTCCATGTTCTAGCAAGAGAAATTGTAAAAGATTTTGAATAATAGGTAGTGTGATGAGGAGGGATATAAAGGACACTGTGCTCAAGGGATCGGGTATCTAATTTATGTGTATCAGAGAGTCTAGTGAAGCGGTGTGATAAATAATAAGGTAATAATGTGTGTAATATGTTATAGAGTAGGCATAGGGAATGGAAGGTTCTGTGATCTTGTAGACGAAGCCATGACAATTGTTCCAGGGATGGTGTAACATGATCAAATCTGCATATACCACAAATAAAACCTATGCAAGAATTATGAACACGTTGAAGTCTTTGGGTAAGAACAGTATTTAGGTCAGTAAAAAGAGTATCACAATAATCAAAATGGGGCATAGCAAGTGTTTCTACTAACATTTTCCTTAGAGCAAACGGTAAACAATTTCTTACACGATTTAATGAGTGTATTATTGAGAAGATAGTTTTGCAAATGTTATTTATTTGTTTATTCTAAATTAAATGTTTATCCATAAATACTCCTAGATGTTTTACTGTCTCGCTATAAGGGATCTGAACCCCATTAAGTGACACATGTAATACTACATTTGTGTTAATTGAAGATAATAGTCTCTGATGGCCCATAATGATTGCTTGTGTCTTTCTATGATTTAATTGATGTCCATATTTCTCTGACCACGCCATTATCGAATCAAGGTCCTAACCTCTGGGATGAATTTCGCTGACGTCCGGAGGGTCTAACTTAGCCTAATCCACTCTCCTCACCTCCAAGTTGGGCCCCTCGGGACCTTCTTAAAATTTTCTAAGATTTTAAGATGCAAAAGAGAGAGTGGGGTGTGGAAAGAAGCTACCACACCTATATATCCCTAGTAAAGCTGCAAACATGGCATCATGAATCTTTCCACGGTAGAAAACACCGGACGTAAATTACCCCCCATTCGGATGTCCGGGAGGGGGATACTGCGGAAGGAAACATCATGCAGTCAAAACAACAGAAGAAAAGAGACTAAGGAATGGAGCCTGGAATGTGAGAACTCTTCTGCAAGCCGGGAAATTGGAACATTTGAAGGAAGAAATGAGAAGGTACAAAGTGGATGTGATTGGAATATCAGACGTAAGGTGGGAACAAACTGGTGAATTAGTGAGTGATGAATTTAGAATGTTTTATTCCAGTGGCGATTCTAAAAGAAATCATGGTGTCGGTGTAGTATTAGGACCACGTGTGAAAGAAAAAGTGATATCAGTGCGTTACGTGGATAATCGGATGATAATGGTGAGGTTACAAGGAAAAAAGTGGACTTGCTGAAAGTGCAAATTTACATGCTCCATAGTGGGTTAGCAGATGAAGAAGTGGAGGAAAGATATGACAAGATAGAAGAGATTGTTGAGAAAGAGAAGAAGGGGCATGTGTATATGACTGGAATGCTGTAGTTGGAGAAGGACAGTATGGAAGTACAGTTGGAAGATATGGATTAGGAAAAAGGAATGAGAGAGGAGATTCACTGGTGAGTTTCTGTAAAAGGAATTCAATGATAATTGGAAGTACAATGTTTCAACAGCATAAAAAAGAAGATACACATGGATAAGCCCTATGGACAACAAATGATACCAGATCGGCTACATTCTGATACAGGAAAGATACCGAAATTGCTTGGAAAATGCGAAGACCCTACCAGGAGCAGATATCAATTCAGACTATGTCTCACTAATAGGCGAAGTAGATATTTGCCTGAAGAAGATAAGAGGAAGACAGGCAACAAAGAAGTTTGACTTGGAGAAACTTAAAACTGAAGAGGAAAGTAGAAAATTCCAACAAAACTTTCAGGAGAAAGCCTCTACCATGGAAAGCTCATACGGCAATACCAAGGAACACTCGAGTCATTTGAAAACCTCTATACAGATAGCTGCGGAGGAAACAATAGGATACAAAGAGAGTAAGAATTTTAAGAAACCTTGTGTCACAGAAAAAATGTTAGAGAAGATGGAAGAAAGAAGAAAATGTAAAAATAGCAATACAGAAAAAGCCAAAAGAAACGACAGGAAACCAAACAACGAACTTACAAGAGAAACTGACAAGGCAAGAGAAGAATGGACGAAGCAGAAATGTGAAGTACTAGAGAATCTAGAGAGGAAAGGAACATATCATTTAATGTACCAGCAAGTTAAAGACCTGGACTATGGAAAGACGAGCAGGCTGATGTGGCTGATTGAGGACGAAAATAATGAAGAAATAACAAACAAACAGAGAATTATGAATACATGGGAGAAATATGTAGAAGAGAAATATGAGACAAGAAATCGTCCGGCTAACTTGGATATAGAAAATGAAGAAGACGTATCAGAAGATAAAAAAGGATTTTCAATTCTGAAGGAAGAAGTTGAACTAGCAATTAAGGAAATGAAAAATGGGAAAGCAACAGGGGTAGATGGAATCCCCATTGAATTGGTTAAATGATTGGGTGAAGGAAACAAGGAAATTCTGCGTTTATGCAACAGAATATATAAAGAAGGTGAATGACCCGAAGAATTGACGGACATAGTGTTAATACCAATACCGAAAAAAAAATAATGCAAAGAAATGTAAGGAGTTCAGGACTATCAGCTTGATATCACACTCTGCAAAGATTCTCCTGCGAATACTGAATCGACGTTTACGTTCTACGATGGACAGCGAATTGGAAGAAGAACAGTTTGGCTTCAGGAAGAGAAAGGGTACAAGAGATGTAATTGCCAAGGGTCTGAATGTAGTCTTGGTGGAAAGGCCCTGCGGCTAGCCAAATTAATGACAAGCGGTGAGCAATTCCTTTTGACTCTCCAGGATGTCCTAGAAAGGAGAGTCCCGGGTTCCTGCTTAAGCATTAGCCCCGGTGTAAATTAGAAAATGAATAAGTACCGATAAGATAATAAATTAAAACGAAAACCATCATTCTAACCTGTATGGTAGCGACGATGTGCTCCGACTAGTATATGAATTCGTAATTTTTGAATATGGCGCTTGTGGCCGTCAGCCAATCAGAGGCTGGTGATTTTTTGAAGCTTGATTTTTTGTATTAATTTATTAGGATATCATGTTCGAGTGATATCCATGGTGTTCTTAATGCTTGTTTAAATCTAATACCGAGATATTATTAGTTTAATTTAATTTAAAATATATTATTGTCACGAATTTGTGTTAGCCATTCGCGTGGCTGTCTGGGGATGCCACGCCCCTTTTTTGAAAATGTGTTATTTTGGACGATTCGAAATATATATTGATGTTATTTCGATTCTGTGATATATTATGTGGTCCATGAATGTTTTCAATTAAGTTTGATTATTTAAAGTGCCTAAAACGCAGTCGTGTCTCAGAGCCAATCCGGAGGCTGTGTGATATTGCCACGCCTATTTTCGCGGTTTCTCGCGAGTTTGTACATTAGCAGCCCAAAGTCGATCCAGAGAAGTTGTGCACCCTATGATGGAATATAGAAGTCCGAAAAAACCAGCGCCAAGTCGAAATGAAATCTTTCTCATCCTCTTTACCCGGCTCAGTGAAAAATTGGGAATGAAATTTACTGGTGGGAGCTAGGGGACCACTCCGGCATTCGCCTTCACGCTAAGGAAACCACCAGAAACCTTTAGCAGAGTGGTTATCTGAAAAAGAATGATAATTATATTTATTATATTTTCTAATGATATTCTATGACACAGGATGATGCCCATCGGTCATCCGTTGCGCCACGTGCCATAGATGTGTAATTTTTAAAGTTAGAGGTATAATTTCGTTAAATAGCCCATTAATTTTGAATTTGGAAAAGTTATGGGATTTATATTTACTGGTGGAATCAAGGGGCCTACTCCGATATTTATCTTAGCGCTAAGGAAACCACCGAAACCTTAGCAGAGTAGGTTTTAAGTTAGTGAGAATGATCGAAATATGGCCAAATCGGTCGGGCCTTCCAGCTTTTTAGAGGTGATTAGCTGGTTTTTCACCTGTTTATAGTTAATTAGGACGGTTCTTATAGGCGAATAGCCGTCAAAATCACCTGGTATGTCGATATTCAGGAGTATATGTCAGACATTATTTGTGTCTATGCGATCTTTTACTGTGTTTGCCTACGACAGGCCATTCAGGTATTGTCTGCCTGGGTGGACGATTTCTAAAGATCACTTCTTCCATGGGGGGATAGAAATCACCTACATGACTGTGTGTCGGACTTTTCGGAGGAAAGTTGAAGTCCTCCTGTTGTCTTCGGCTTTTGGTTTCCAGTAGGTTTATATTTATATCCCAACTGTCAATTTCACCTTCGCCCCAGCCCATGGTCAGGGTAAGGTTAAAGGAACCTGATCTCTGTTCCTGTTGAAGTTGTTCAAGAAGTTGGCTAACAATATCGCCAAATTTGTGCATGAGATTTGAGTCATGCGGATATGTTGGGCAGTTGTCCCAGCATAGCCATTCTGATGGAGTGCCTATCAATTTATTTTCCTTCCTCACTGGGTTTGTTGATGCCTGACACTTTTTATCTGCTCTAGGCAATATTTCAGTTTGTGTTTCCTGATCAGTAATGTATATGACATTTTGCTGATCGTCAACGATTTCCTCCTCTGGCTGAGAGGGAACCGGTTTTATTTCCTGAGAGTTGAACTCAGGTTCTTTGCTATTAGGAACTCCAGTTTTCCTAGAGTTTCTATTTTTCCTTTTCCGTGATTTTTGGCTCTCAGATCGAGGAGCGGCTGGCTCGACTCTAGCTGGAGCTGTTAGTCTTTCCACAGCAGGAGCAGATGGCTCAACTGGAACTGTTTCAGACCGTTGGGTTGCAGTTTGAGCTGCACGTCGATAGAGCTCTATTTTAACTTTGTAATAATAGAGTCTTCTTATTTTCAGGACCTCGCAGGCTGTGGAGTCATCCACCAAGACTGCCATAAACATTGGCAGCGGGCCTTTGGTCCTTCCGGATGTCATATTGACTACCTTCAGGGCCGTGAACCCGAGACTTTGTAGGTCTTCTTGGATCAGTGATGGATCCACGTGGGAGTCTATGCCTTTGATCACAATCTTTTTTGTAGCTATGTGATTTTTTTTTATACCTTCGCTGTAAGGTATCTGACGCCGCTGCAGGAGCTGTACGTATTTATTATGGGCTGACAGTGAAGTTAGCCGGACCCTATTACCCACCTTGGTGACCTCACAAGTTAATGTGAGAGGGTGGTGTTTGTTGAATACTCTATTCACAGCTGCCAGTTCAGTAGAAAATTCTCTACGGATGAGCAGGGAAGGAGGTTTAGTTAAGCTTTCGCGCTGGTTCGGTGTCCCTGGACCTCCGGTGGGCCCCTCGCTAATTTGCGGGGAAGCCACCGGAGGTAGAGCGACAGTCAATTTTGAACCATTTTCGTCAGTTGCTGCTGGCGATTTAGTTGTCGGAGAGACTTGTTTACTTATTTCGACAGCCGTTGCTGCCGTATTTGGATTCGAGGATTTCGTATTATTGCGCGTACGAGTCGCGATTGGGGGCGTCTTTGAAGACTTGCCTGTAGATTTTCCATTCCTAGCCATGTTGGAGTGTTCTTTGGAATTTTGTTTGCAGGAATTTAGTGGTTGAGCGGTAGGGAATTGCCCTGTCAAAGACCCTGGTATCTGGGCCGAGCCTGAGGCCGGACGGGAAAGGCCTAGTGCCTTTTTAGGATTGGGTACTAACCGTGGTGAAGTAGTGGGATAGAACACTCGACCTGAAAAAGAAGCTGTCGGGACTTGTTTTGCTCAGCCGCGCATGCGCAGGCAGTTTTTTAGAAGCGGGAGTCGTTTCTCCAGCCCGGTAGCCGATGAGACGACTATGCTGCGAGGCAACGCTGCTGCGGGATACGCCACTGTAGACTCCCACCCGCTGCTGCCAGGAGAACCTCTCTCTTCCGCTGCTGACGCTCGAATCTATCTCTCAAAGATGTAATTGGATTGATGCGAACAATAGGAAAAAGATATATAGAAAAAAGATAAAGACGTTTATGCAGTATTTGTTGAACTGGAAAAGGCCTTTGACAGAGTAAATTGGAATAAACTCCTGAAGATCTTGAAGAAGATTGGTGTGACCTGGAAGGAGAGGAGGCTCATAAGTAGTTTTTATATGAAACAGCGAATAAAAGTGAAGTTAGGAGAACAAGTGTCGGAGGGAAAAGAAATTGGAAGGAGTGTAAGGCAAGGATGTCCTCTATTACCTACCCTTTTCAACATCTACCTGGAAGACCTAATGAAGAACTGCTTCAGCAATAAGGGAGGCGTAAACATGGGAGGAAGAAGAATAAAGTACATAAGATTTGCTGATGATATTACTTTGCTAACAGAAGATGCAATGACACTAAGGAACATGCTGATGGAACTAAATGATGAGTGCGAGGATTAAGGGATGAAGATAAATATAAATAAGATGAAGGCCATGATTATAGGAAAGAAACCAAGGAATATAAATATGAGGATTAAATATGAGGCCATAGAGCAAGTGGAGAGCTCCAAATATTTGGGTTTTAGTATCAGTAGTACAATGAACTGCGGCCGAGAAGTAAAGCAGAGGATAGCAATGGCAAAATAAGCTTTTAACAAGAAGAGAAGCATTTTCTGCCGACATTTGACAAAAGAATTGCGGAAAAGGCTAGTGAAGTGCATTGTGTGGAGTGTAGAATTGTGTGGTGCCGATACTTGGACATTACGACGGAATGAGTAAAAGCGACTGGAAGCTTATGAGATGTTTATAAGGAGAAGAATGGAACGTATAAAATGGACAGACAAAGTATGAAATAAAAATGTGCTAGACAGAGTGGGTGAATGAAGAACAATGCTGGAACTCATAAAGAAGATGAAAATGAATTGGATTGGCCACTGGCTAAGAAGAAACTGCCTGCTGAAGGATGCCCTAGAAGGAATGGTCAATGGAAAGAAAGTTAGAGGCAGAAAAAGACATCAGATGATAGACAATATTAAAATAAAAGGTTTGTATGCAGATACAAATAGGACAGCTTAGTTAAGGAAAGAGTGGAGGATTTTGAATTTACAGTGAAAGACCTGCTCTTGAGCAGAACACTATGAATGAATAACAATCGCTAAAAGTTTAACAAAAGAAGTAAAGAAACAAACCGATAAACAGCGCAAATATCTGGATATATGAAGTAATTAATTTGGCGCAACAAACATATATCAATAGAAAGTAAAACCCGCATTTACAAAACGATAGTTAGACCAGTTATCGTAAATGGAGCAGAAACTAGGGCTGATACAACAAAATCTAAACAAATATTATGCACACATGAAATTACGATCTTAAGAACTATCCAGGGGAAAACTTAATTTGATAAGATGCACAACACATATTCAAAACATAACCAAACTGATTATAGATAGACGAAAATATTGAAAAGGTCATATAGAAAGAATGGAAGACAACCGACATGCAAAAAAAGCTAAAGAATGGATGGAGAAGAACAAGAGGAAGACCAGTCAAGAGATGGATAGACAATGAATGCACATCCAATACGTCTTCCTCCGAGGAGTAATTTTGGAAATAAACAGGATGAAAATCCTACAAAGTATGAGTAAGAAGAAGAAGAATAAGATACAAAAAGTGAAGTGCCTGAAAGAAAATGCTATTGTGATAGAATAGATAATGCAAAATATTAGTCATTATTAATTTTAAATAAATCTACTTGCACTTAATACTGTGACGCGTTGTAGTAGCGTCGTTTAAACTGCGCGGGCCGGCGAGAGAAACCTCGCATTGGTGGATTGGATTGATGAGTAGCCAATCGCGAGTCCAGAGCTAGGCTAATGAGCCAGAGAGTTCTACGAATATCTGTCTCCCCATTCGAGAAACATCGGAAGACGAGAGGATTCCATGTCCAAACATCTTGTTCATGGACCTGGAAATTTCCGTGTACTCGCCTATAAGTTGTTGTGAGAGCGGAACGACCCCCAGTCTTGTGTTGGATGGCGAGAGGTTAATTATAAGCTAAACTGTGAGGAAGTAATTGTGAGATAAGTGATTATCTGATAAACGTCAAACAAGAATAGTTATAAGAATAAAATTGTGATTGAAGATTTAGTGATAATTGTGAGAAGAAAATAAAGTGAAAAGAAAAATTGTACATAGCAACTGTGTACTTATTTAAGTCCAAATACGTAAAAGGAAAACCCTGTGCCGTCAGTGACAATACAATTAAACTATTTCTCAAAATATAAACAATTCTTGGCACAGAATGAAAAATGAAACAGTGTTCGTTTACGTAATGTAATGGCGACATGTGTCATGGAAGCAAAGCATTGATTCTTCTAAATAAGTATGCTTGCGAAATGAGGTACATGTGCCTAATAGTCAGCTACATCAAAATAAAAATGTAGACATGCTGCAAGAACTCAACATGTCATTACATCTCCAAGGATTAAACATTTTTGGTTCGTTCCGGATCCAAGTATTATAGCTGCTGTGTCCAACTCTTTCATGGGCGTTCCCGACCTCTATTTCTTCCTCTTGGTTGATAGTTCAGTCTTCTCCTAGGCAATCTGTTGGTATCCATTCTGCAGATATGTTTCATACCATTTTCTCCTATACTCTTCTATTTTATGTGTCAAACTGAATATTTGTATGACAGATAAAATAGAAGAGTATAGGAGAAAATGGTATATAGGAGAAGGCAATACATCTACAGAAGATTACTTGAATCAACTCCCGCAGTCCTGGAAGCGGTGAGATAGCAGCCCTATCACAAGGATAGTTCTGCGCTGCGCTCGTAACGGAGTCAGGGCGAAATTCTAATTACTGGCAAGCTCCAAATATTAAGCCGAACGGATACATAAAAATGGACAATCGACCACTACAAAAAAGTGGAATTATAAAATCGAAATATGAAATCATAATAAATCAAGGATTACGACAAGGATGCCCTCTTTCACACACACTCTTCAATTTATATATTGACGAAGTTGTCAGAAAATGGGAAGTAACTTTAATTTATAATAATAAAATCCGTTGACACACTCATATTTGCCGATGTCAGGCTATAACAGCTTCTTCAGAGAATGACTTACAAGGAACAATTTTTAAATTAACAGAACTAGAATCATTTTAAAAATTGAGGAGACACCAAAAAAGGTACAATTTTATAATTTTATATTATAACTTGTTTTTCTTAAACTAGAGAAGTAATGTCATTGAGTGGACTTGTCCTGGTTCTCTAATAATATAGTGAAATATCGCCATAATCAACAGCGTTCATTGGGTCGCCCATGAACAAGATGGCATGAATATACATTTCTCAGGCACTTCTGGGAGTAATACCTGACAGTAAATCTACTATTCATCATTCTCCAACTACTAATCATGGACTAACTAATATACAATTAACAGCAATAGACATATACTCACATAACATTACAACAACTATTGGGGCTGTATACATTCCACCAGGAAATATTTTAACAACTAGAGAACTAGACATACTTACTAAACATACTAACAACTTTATATTTGGAGGAGACTTTAATGCAAAAAGTCCAACATAGAACTCACGAATTACAAATGCTAAAGGCAAAACTCTCTTACAACACTCACTAGACAACTACAGGACCTTTACAACCTACATTCTACAGCTATCAGGGACACAGACCGGACGTACTAGATATTTTTATTTCAAAACCTAGACCTATCATAAACTACATAGACGTTCTAGATGAATTAAATTCTGACCATAGTCCAGTAATAATGGAAATTAACATACATCTCATTAGATCAGAGACTAGAAATAACATAACTAGAACAACTAACTGGGCTTCATACAGACAAAAATTGAATGACAGTCTAACTCCAAATATTACGATAAATACTACTACAGAATTAGACATAGTCACTAAAACTTTTCAAGATACGCTCCTACAAACCTACAATAACTCTACTACCACTAGTATGACGAGTAAACAAGACACACTTAACATTCCAGGACTAACTGCACTATTATTACAGAAAAGACAAATCAGAAGACAATGGCAACGTCTAAGAACACATGAAGACAAGCACCAACTAAATATAATCACTAAAAGAATCAAATTATTAATACAGAATCATAAAATAGAACAACTAAATAAATAACTACAGACTGTAGTTGAAACTAACACTACCTGGAAAATAATAAAAAATTTCACACATAGACAAATAACAAGAAACAGACCATTATATGGAAGAAACGGACTACTATACGACGACCAAGACAAAGCAAATGTTTTTGCAGAGACTTTAGAAGACCAATTCAGATCTAGAAGAAGAAACAACACTTATGAACATTTTCAAGGAAAAATTATAAGACAAACAAGAACATACTTAAACGCACGTACGACATTTCACATACCAATTGCTACTACTAACGAAATTAAGAAAATCATCAAATCTCTAAATAATAAAGCCTCAGGACAAGACAGACTAACTACAATTTCACTTAAAGAACTTCCTACGAAAGGTCTAGTATATTTGACTAAAATTCTAAATACTGCACTAAAATTACAATATTTCCCAGCTACTTTCAAACAAGCTCATATTATTACCATCCTCAAATCCGGAAAAAAAATCCACAATTATCAAAACTACAGACCAATTAGCTTACTTGATCATATAGGTAAAATTCTAGAAAGACTAACACTTAAAAGACTACAACCATACGTAACTCAAATACTACCTTTGACTCAATTTGCTTTCAGATCTGAACACTGAACTACACTACAACTAACTAGACTCATGGATGACATCACGACTGGATTTTTACAAAGAAAAAACACAACTGCAATCTTTTTTGACATAGAAAAAAATGTTGATTCCGTTTGGCACACAGGTCTAATTTATAAACAAATACAGTATAAAATTCCAGACAGCTACATTAAACTAATTCATTCCTTCTTAAAGAAACGTACATTTAGAATCATTTGCAATAGACAGAAATCAAACTGGCACCCAATCAAAGCTGGTGTTCCTCAAGGATCTGTACTGGCACCGACACTATACAACATCTACACAGCAGACCTCCCAACTTCATTACACACTAAAATAGCACAGTATGCATACGACACAGCTATATACTGTCCACATAATGACATTCAACACACTACAAGAAAAATTCAAACACACATAAACAAGACCAGCAACTGGTTCTCCAAATGGAGAATCAGACTAAATACTGAGAAAACACAAGCAATAGTATTCACAAGAAGAAGACCAAATCCAACTCCACTAAATATAAACAACACAAACTTAGAATACAAAGATTCAGTGAAATATTTAGGAACCATTTTAGACAAAAAAACTAACATTCAATCAACACATCAAACAACTGAAAACTAAACCATTAACTAGAATATCACACATCTTTCCTATACTTACATCACACACACTCACAATAAAACATAAAACAAATCTATATAAAGCACTCATCAGACCACTCATGACATATACCAGTCCAGCCTGGGGACACGCAGCTGGTACACACATCAAAAATCTTCAAATTGTCCAGAATAAAGCTTTAAGAATTATATTACATGCAGATCGTCGAACTCAGATCTCTCTACTACATGACATTACAGAATTATCTTACATAAAAGATCACATTAAACACCTAGCATGCAAACAGAAAGACACATTTGAAACACATAGCAACAGACTAATACAAGCCATTGGAAATACACATGTTCACACTACTCTACACTACAGAACACCTATGCACACTACACTTTAATATAACAACCCACTAAAGCGTACTTTAAGATTTTAAGACCGGAATACATAAGCTTCTTACTCGTGATTTAAAATTTCTCGTCGTAAACAAATTTAACATAATTTATATACATGTACTAGAAAAATGAAGAGAGAGGATCACTCTCTTTTGCTAAAATATCAATTACAAAACACTTCATTACAAGCACTATAAATATTGAGTCAAGACCAAACAGGTCGGTACCATACATTTAACACATAAATTATTTTCAAGTGGGCTTAATACCTGACAGAATTAAATAAATTTTATAATTCAACAGAAATCGCCTTCTGGCGACAACCAGAAAGATTTCTAGAAGAAAGACAATTAGAAATAATATTAGGTCTTCTTCTTCTTCTTCTTCTAGCTCTACAGCCCTTTATGGACCCTGGCTGCTGTTAAGATACTCTTCCACGCACTCCTGTCCAACGCCCTCCTTCTCCATCCCCAGACCCGGAGATTTCGGAGGTCTTCCTCCACTCAACTTCGATTATCCTCTTCTTCTTCCTCCATTTGGTCTCAATAGTGTAAGCTTTACAGTGGTATTCTCCTCCTCCATTCTCATTATATGATCCACCCATCTCAGTGTGCCAATTTTAATAACATTTACAATATCTGGGTCTGAGTAAAAATTGTATATTTTATCGTTATATCTTATCCCCCATAAATATTAGGTCTATATACTATAAAAATAATGGAAATATCTTCGACAATATGTAGACTTTAAAAACACATACGACTCAAATATGTTCAAGAGTTCTGAATTACCAAAACGTTAGTTGGACTTATTCGAATGTGTATAAATGGCACAAAGAGGGTGCGTGTAGGCAAACATTTTTCAGATAGTTTTGAAATTCAGAACTAGCTAAGCAAGGAGATGCACTATCTCTTTCATTAAACAAAATTATATTAGCGCATGCCATAAAATCTTTAGAGGATGAAGAAGGCCATCAACTGAATAGTTTTAATAAGCTGGTAGTTTATACTGATGTTATACTATTAGTGATAGCGAGATGATACTAATGGCCAACGCATGCTCTATTGAGTAACACTAAGAAATTGAGACTGGAAGTAAACACCGATATATCGGCCACACACAGAAATGCATTATGTAATGGAAAAATTGTTGTTAAAAAATTCGGTATAAGGTTATACCAGATATGGGGCTAAGTAATTTGATTAATATATGCACATAAGACGAATGAAAGAAAAGAGGATGCTTAAAAGGGCGATGGAATGGATTTCACCTGGAAGGAGGAAGAGATAAAAATCTCGCAAATCATAGATCCAAGATATAAGAAAAAAGAATGCATAAAAGAAGTCTGTCTAGACGATATATTTACGGAGGATTGGAGGAGAGAAATAAAATCTAGGCACTAAAGATGTGTAAAGTAACATGTTCCCACCTACAGGCCTCGGGAGGCCCTTAGGGTAGTAGTATGTTAAGGCTCCCACTTTTCTAGACAATCGGCACTTGATGTCAGCCGGGTTGTCAGCCCTGCGTGACGGCCGCCTTTACCCCAGAACAAGCATCTTGTACTCATTTCAGTTAGAGGATGAGTCGACCCCAGAGCCATGGTGCCACCAGAAGGTTTGGGTCAGTTTAAAAATCCTGACCCTATCGGGACTTGAACCCTCGACCTTCCGGTTTGTAGCGTACTGCCTTAATCACTACGCTACGGCGTAAATATTGTAAATCAAGGCTGTACACGTACATAAAATCATAAAGTAACCTACTATAATATTACTATTTCGTCCACCGCTGTGGTTTCGAGGTAGCGTACTGCCAAGTCATGCAACGTGCCTGAGTTCGATCGTACGTAGGGACAAGTTTCATGGGTGAGGTTTCTTATGGGTTTTTCTTCACCTATAAAGACAAATGTCAAGAAACTTTAAGGGCCAAACGGTCCTCGTACACTATCTGACCATCGCTACCACATTCATTAAATTAAGTATAAATTAAGGCCTCTTCTGGCATATCATTACCATCATCATCGTCTTCCAGGCGCTCCGAACTCAGAAGTGGTTACCAGTACGCCATGTCAGGATAGAATGCCAGAAATGTCGTAATCACAACCTGATGATATTGATTAAAGTAAATAATAATTACTGTTTCGAAACGGAAAATCAGTTAAACATATAAATGCAGTATTTGTTGACCTGGAAAAGGCCTTTGACAAAGTAAATTGGAATAAACTCCTGAAGATCTTGAAGAAAATTGGCGTGAACTGGAAGGAAAGGAGGCTCGTAAGTAATCTTTATATGAAACAGCGAAAAAAAAAGTGAAGATAGGAGAACAAATGTCAGAGGGAAGAGAAATTGGAAGGGAGATAATGCAAGGGTGTCCTCTATTACCTACCCTTTTAAATATCTACCTGGAAGACCTAACGAAGAACTGCTTCAGCAATACGAGAGACGTAAACATGGGAGGAAGAAGAATAAAGTGCATAAGATTTGCTGATGATATGGCTTTGCTAACAGAAGATGCGATGACACCGGGGAACATGCTGATGGAGCTAAATGATAAGTGCGAGGATTATGGGATGAAGATAAATATAAAAAAGACGAAGACCATGATTATAGGAAAGAAACCAAGGAAGGTAAATATGAGGATTAAAGATGAGGCCATTTAGCAAGTGGAGAGCTTCAAATACTTAGGTTGTACTATCAGTAGTAACATGAACTACGGTCAAGAAGTAAAGCAGAGGATAACAATGGCAAAAGAAGCTTTTAACAAGAAGAGAAGTATTTTCTGCGGACCGTTGGCAAAAGAATTGCAGAAGAGGCTAGTGAAGTGTTTTGTGTGGAGTATAGCATTATATGGTACAGATTCTTGGACCTTACGACGGAATGGGTAAAAGCGACTGGAAGCTTCTGAGATGTGGATATGGAGAAGAATGGAACGTATAAAATGGACAGGCAAAGTAAGAAATAAAGATGTGCTAGACAGAGTTGGTGAATGAAGAACAATGCTGGAACTCATAAAGAAGAGGAAAAGAAATTGGATTGGCCACTGGCTAAGACGAAACAGCCTGCTGAAGTATGTCCTGGAAGGAATGGTCAACGGAAACAAAGTTAGAGGCAAAAAAAGACATCAGATGATAGACAATATTAAAATAAATGGTTTTTATGCATATACAAAGAGGAAAGCTGAGATAAGGAAAGAGTGGTGAATGCTGAGTCTGCAGTGAAAGACCTGCTCTGAGCAGAACACTATGAATGAATGAATGAATATAAAATTATTCAACACTAAACAAGGTATTTTTGTGCAATTTGCTCAAGGTCTGAATAGTTACATTTATGGCTATTTGTATTTCATTATTGTTGATTACGCAAATATTATATAATAACTAACGTTATTTGCACACCGTTATATTACAAGTAACTCCTCATATTATCACATTAAAACATACTAACTCAATGGCATTTTCGAACCCGGAGGTTCGTGCCAGCGCTAATACAAGCTCTCTATATATCCCTATTCTAAGTTAATGTTTTCCAATTATTCTCTCTATATTGCTGAGAGACTAGCCCTCAAATTGTGGATAATTCTATGTTACCACCTTATTATTAGGCTACCTACTTGCGCTTACTCACTGGGTTTCCTACAAAACTGTCTATGCATATCTATCATTCCACGTTCGTGCCACGTGCCACATTAAAGTGTGCATAACTCAGGCACTATAACAGGCCTAATGATATAACATCAGAATGGAAGATAACAATAACAGCAGGTTAGGAAATTATTAAAACTTGGTTTCTTATCCAGATCTGCAAAGAAAGTTACGTGTTTTTACATTCATTTTAAAGCCAGTAATTGTATTGTTAGTGAAGTTCTAGTACTAACAATAGGCTATGAAAATACCGTAGCGTCATGGTAATGGAAAATCCGTACAAATACATGACCACTATTTGGAAAATGATCAGTTCTTAAGTAGTGTAACTGTTAAAGAACTTATGGAAATACATGGAGAGACAGTCACAAAATCCTTCATTAAAAGGGCGAACTCAGTTGGATGGGACATTTTGTACGTGTACCAGAAAACAGATTAATCAACATGGCATTAATAGCATGCGCATAAAAAGCCGAATATAGGACGAGAGCTGGATCCAAGGGATGGAGACAATGAACACAGGACTAAAAGGATGTTTTCAACGGATTGACGAATCGCACATTATTAATGTGCTTTAGTACTAATTATCAAAGCTGTTGAGCGAATCCAAACTTTATCAAAAAACTTTCAGGGATGCTTTTGGGTGTTTTGATAAAAGGAACCCTGGTCTCCGGTGGCTCAATAAGGTGGAATTTCAAATTTTTCGTCTTGTAAAATTCAGTGAAAATTGTACTTTTTTTCGGAAAGTGAATGTTTTCAGTGAATGTTACACTATTAAATGTTTTAAATAAATTGTTCAAAATGTTCATCACCATGATTATGATAAACTTCACAGAAGACTGGCGACATCATCAGCGCCTGCTAGAATCCTATCTACCATATCCACATACGTTTTGACTTTTCACGTACATCAAGCTCTTCTCGTGACCTCAGAAGATAACTTCCGTGGGTGTCAGATCTCGTGATTTAACTGGCCACGGAACAGGACAACCACGACAAATCCACGTTTGCCCAAACTGTTCATCATAGTATTCCCTAACATTCAGTGCTAAATATGCTGGTGCCATATTATGATAAAACCACATACGCTGGTTAATTACTTAATGACAAGGAGTACTTTAATTGGGGTTAACAAGACGACGTAACACCTCCCCAAAATACTTGAGATTGATTTGTTAAGTCTAGATTCCCTTAAAATATATATTAAAAATATTGCCGGAACTATAGTTCCTTTTTGTCAAAATATATTTAAAAACTCTCGTTCTGTAATTATATAGTAACATTCTGTATGGTAACTCCTATAAAGATGATAACCCAATATACATTATTCCCACTGAAGCACTGTGTTAAGGTCAAAGAAGACTCCTGAAAAGAGATTTTCCCTAAGTATTCTTGCATTTGTTAGGCATGTGGTATTCTCCAAGTGTGAAAGTATGAAGCTCAGCCTCTAGGGACTACTGTATCTAGTGTTAGACTCTGGAACTCCAGACAGGGACTGCTGGACGTTATCTTCCTTTAAAATAAATTTAATTTATTTATTATGTAATTAGTAATTTTTTTTTATTTTTGTTTCTCTAATCATATTGACTTGATTCATCATAATACTAATTAAATGTGTATAAACATGCACTTGTAACGGTATATGTTATGATATTGTCTAAATATTTTCTGCATTTAATATTTCCAGCTGGTTGAGTGGAAGAGAAGGTGTTACGGCCCTAAAACTGCATGTTCAGTAAATTAGTGTTATTAGCTTCATTATTATTATTATTTTACCGCAATTAGAGAACAATTACAAATACATGAATTAGCAAATTAATTGGCTGAAAACAAATTAAAATGGTTTCAACATATAAATCGATTGGAGACATCTCGTCTATCAAAACAGACTTTGCAATATAATGCAAGAGGGTCCACCGCTGTGGTCTCGGGGTAGCGTGCTGCCTTGTCACGCAGTGGGCCCGGGTTCGATCCCCGGTCGGGACAGTTTTTCTGGGTGAGGTTTTTATCGGGTTTTTCCTCACCTGTAAGACAAGTGTCAGGAAAACTTTAAGGCCCAAACGGTCCCCGAAATCATATGGCCATCGCAATCATCATCATTCATATTCATCTTCGGTTAAGCTTAGAATTAGGGACTCTCCTGGCGCACCATTATCATCATCATCACCCATCATATCATCGGGGCAACGTAACCCCGCCTTGCAGGCGCCCCAACCTCAGAAAAGGGTTACAAGTACGCCATGCCAGGAGAGAAACCAGGAATGTCGAAAGACAAACCTGGGGCATTTGAAAATATATATATTGCAAGAGGTAAACGTTCCGTTGGACGTCCCATGACCAGATGGAGGGATATACTTCCAGTCGACACAGGCTTACAGCCTAACCTTGAAGTTGAAACATTATTATTATTATTATTATTATTATTATTATTATTATTATTCCGATTGAGGGTCTTTCCACTTTTCAGCGGTTGCCCTTTTACCAGCCGGCTGCTGGCCCTTCACATCCACATGTGTCAATCACAGAGGTAGATGATCAACAGCCAGTGTAGGGGTGACATGTGGTTAGCATGTCGAGTCCCCCAGCCGTTATAGCTGGTTCCTCAACCTGGAGCCGCTACTTATTGTAGCTACCCAATTGCCTCACGATGCTGGGTGGGCACCGGTCCCATACTGGCCGAAATACCATGAGAAAATGTCTTCCCCCATGGAGACTCGAACCAGCGCAAGTCCCGTAGCTCTGCGCCAAGGCTTCCTACCTTAACCGCTCGTCTACGGCGCGGATATAAACAATCACAATTGTTTGGACATGTGCCAGTTAGGAGTGTGGAGTGGATTCCAAAAAAGTATGGATTTAAATACATTATTATAGTTAGTTTTATTAGATTCAATATATTAGTATTATTATTATTATTATTATTATTATCATTTATTATCATTATTATTATTATTATTAGTATTATTAGTATTATTATATTTATGGGAAGTAAATAATTACAATGGTTTGGACACGTGAAGAGGATGAATGAATCTAGAGAGCAAATTAGGAGTTTGGAGTGGATTCCAAATCGGAGGAAGAAAAAAGAGAGAGTCCTAAGATGATATGGATAGAGGAAATTATGAAATTTATGAAGGACAGGAGACTGCAGGATGATGATGAATGTAGGAAGAAAATCAGAACCTAGTGTTAGACACAGAAATATGTTATAAACATTTAAAATCTGTTAAATAACATTATTATTATTATTATTATTATTATTATTATTAGTATTATTATTATTATTATTACTATCATCATCATCATAGTACATTCATAAATTTAGGATTTGTTGACCTGTTTCGGCCTAAAGAGAAACACCATCCAGAAGTATTTTGAGTGGCCGTCCTGGTCTTATTCGTCCTGCAGGTTGATATCTCAACATTTGTTTGGATAACCTGTGATCTTCCATTCGATCAACATATTGCATCCATCTTGATTTATAATCAGAAATTTTGTTTTCTAAAGGTTCCATATGTAATTCTTCTAAGATGTCTTCATTTTTTTGTGATCTTGTAGTTTGTATCCTGCAGTCCTCCGAAGGTATCTCATTTCAGCAGATCTGAGTCTCTGTATATCTTTCTGTTTCAACGTCCATACTTCGCTACCATACAAAAGTGTTGGAAGAGCCAGTGTTTTATACACTTTTAGTCTTGAATGTTTTTGGACTAACTGTGGCTTGAAGATAGAATTTGTTAGCCCTAAAATTCTTAAAAATGTTGATATTTTTGCATTTACATCCTTTTCTTCTCCATATAAGATATTGTATCCTAGATATGTAAAATTATTCACCTGCTTCAAAATGTTATTGCCAAGCAAAATTTTAATTCTGACAGGATCTACACCTTGAATTGCCATAATTTTTGTTTTCTCTGTAGATATCTTCAATCCATATTCTTCTGTAATTTTGTTAAGTTCATACAGAACTTTCCGCAGATTATCTTCTGAATTTGCAATTATTATTTGGTCATATGCAAACAACTGGGTGTTTAATTTTGTATTTTCTGATATACTTATTCCAAATGTATATGTCTTGTTCCAGCAACATATTACTTCATTGATATAAATTGCAAGAAGTGTTGGGGATAGGGGGCAGCCTTGTCTCACACCACGATTTATAATTCCTTCTTCAGAAAATCTGTTATTTAATTGAATCTTTATGGTGTTGTCTTTGTAAATATTTTGTATGTTCTGCAGAAGTAAATTTGGTATACATGTGTCTTCCAATATATTGAAGAGTTTTGATCTCTTGACTGTGTCGAATGCTTTTTCAAAATCTATGAAAGCAAAATGTGTTTCTAAGTTGAATTCTCTTTTTTTCAAGCAAAATGCTGAATCAATACAAGATCGTCCTTTCCTAAATCCATTTTGACATTCCATAAGGACGTTTTCACTGAAACGTTTAAATTTTCCATTTAAAATGTTTGCATTAATTTTGTAGCATGTGTTTAACAAACAGATTCCCCTATAGTTGTCCATTTTTCTCTTGTCTCCTTTCTTGAACAGGGGTATAATAATGCTTGTCTTCCATTCTTGTGGTATACCTGCATTTTTTTAATACATTATTAAAGAAGGACAACAGTCTTTCATGAAAATGTTTGCCTGCATATTTGTGCAATTCAGAATTCAAGCCATCTGTGCCAGTTGCCTTTCATTTTTCAATTTCTATAAACTATTGTTCAATTCGTCCAATGATATTATGGAATCTGTCTCATTATTATTTCGGAAATTTGTATCTTCATAGCTAATGTCAGTCCAAAGACTTTTATAATAATTGAAAAATTCTTCTTTTGTTACTCCGCAATTAATTTTGGAAGATTCTTTAATATCTTTATTCAAATGTTTTAATATTTTGAAGGCATTTAGTTGGAGCTTATGCAAGTCTGATTCTATATGTGTAACAAAATTTAACCATGTTTTCCTCTGGCTCGTTCTTATTTCCCTCTTAACAATAGCTCTACAGCGTTTGAATTATATTTCATTTTCTACTTTCTTTGTGTGCAAATATGTATACCGTTTAAGCTGCATTTTTCTCTTCAATCAATTGTTTTATTTGATCATCCCAGATTTTAGAGTTCTATTTCTTCTTTGTTGTATATGTACTTTTTCTAAAGTTTCATCAGCTGCATTTTCAATTATCATTTTAATGTTTTTCCATTCTTCTTCGACATCATTAGTTTCTGTAATTGTAGTCATATATTGCTGAATTCTTCTCGAATTTAACCATTTAATGGTGTCATCATAAAATAATTTTACCTTGTACTTTTGTTCTATGCTCTGTTGTTTCTTATTTTTTAACCATCTTGGTGCAAATCTTATTTTTGCTTCTACTAGGAAGTGATCTGAACCAATACCATATCCTCAGTAGGCTCTGATATCGAGAAACAATTTAAAAATCGTATTATTTGCAATGAAATAATCAATGATTGATTTTGAGTCCTGACGATGCCATGTACACTTATGTATGTATGTATGTATGTATGTATGTATAATTGTAAAATATATTCATTATTCTCAGTTCATTGCATATATCAAAATCTGTTAATCTTGTTCCGTTCTTATTCGTAGTTGGTTCGCCAAATGTTCCAATGTTATTGTTGACTTGAGCATTGCCCACTCTGGCATTTAAGTCTCCCATTATGAGAATGTAATCATTTCTATTTATTTTGCTACAAATGTCTTGTAATATTTTATAAAATTCTTCATTGTCTTCTTCACGGCCTTCCTCTGGTGCATATACACCAAGAACTGTCAAATTGCCTTTATTTATTTTCAGTCGGAGTTCTAATATTCTTTCATTCCAGTAAGTGTAGTGTTGAATTTTATTTCTTATGGTTTTATTAATCCAAATCATTACTCCAGCTTGTCCATGGGCTTTCCTGTCGACACCGCTATATATCTGTACTTTTGTGATTCTATCGTTCCTTTAAGTTTCTTCTTAGTTTCTGTAGTTACTGCAATATCAATGTTTTTATTCTTAAATATACTGTCTAGTTCATATTCTTTTTCATGGATGCCTCGGACATTCCAGGTTGCATATCTTGCAGTATCATTGTGCCGTTTTCTTTTAACCGTATTTCTTTGCTGTGGATCGTCATGTTTCAATTTCTTCTGGATTTCTTCGTGTTGAGACTTGCAAGTAAAGTTTAGGTTCCTTAGGACGGGTTACTGGCCCGACGCTAAGTAGTCCAGTGGTAGGGCTGCTACCTTTTAGTCTTTGGACATACATTAGGATACCGCATTTACTCAGTACCCGATGGAGTGGTTATACCGCCGTGACTCCGTCCTCAGAGCCTCGTTTGTGAAAACGGGAAGAGGTGAGGATGAGAATTGGGTAGGAGAGGTTATATACACGTCACTACCCCTTACAACCCATTATTATTATTATTAATAATATTATTAATATTATTATTATAATTATTACTATTATTATTATTATTATTATTATTATTATTATTATTATTATTATTATTATTATTATTTAGTAAATTACGAATAAATGTAGCTGCTGAAATTATTCCCATGAAAAGTTTCTAGCAATATTTTTACAAATATTCATCCATGGAATTTACTAGGCAATGAAAATGACATAACAAAAATATATGATCATTAAAAATGGGAATCCATCTAAAAGTCTTAATTTTAGCAGCGCCATGTTTATTTGATCAAAACGTAACCGGATATATATATATATATATATGGTTACACGAGCCAAATGAGGTAAATTTAGAGAAATTGGGTAGTGTTAGACGGGAAACCACCAAGTTACTAAAGAGTAAAAAGAGGGAATATTTGAGAGAAAAGATCTTGAAATGAATGCAAAAAATAGGAACATTAGAGAATTATATCAGGGAATTAGTACAGAGAAGAAAGGATTTCAGGCTAGAACAAACATAATTCGGAATGAAAATGGGGATATGATTGCAGATTCTAGGAGTATATTAAATAGATGGAAAAATTACTTTAATCAGCTATTAAATGTACATACAGAACAGGACATTGAGGAGGATAAGTTACAGACAGCAGAAATGCTAGTCGCAAAGCCAAGTGCATTAGAGGTTGAAATGGCGATTGAAAAATTGAAGATGTATAAAGCATCAGGTTCAGATGAGATCCCAGCAGAACTGATAAAATCAGGGGGAGAAAAATTGTTGGACAAGATACGCTGGTTGCTTAATATGATTTGGGGAAAAAGAAGCTCTTCCAGATGAATGGAAGGAATAAATTATCGTACCAATTTATAAGAAAGGAGATAAAACTGATTGCAACAACTACAGGGGCATCTCATTACTTTCAACTTCGTACAAAATTCTAACAAATATATTAGTAAGCAGACTTACTCCCTATATTGATGACATTCTAGGAGATCATCAATGTGCATTTAGAAGAAACAGGTCTACAACAGATCAGATTTTTAGTATAAAACAGATTTTAGAAAAGAAATGGGAATATAATGGTACTGTACATCAACTATATGTAGACTTCAAAAAAGCATATGATTCAATTAAGAGGGAGAAATTGTATAGTATCCAGCTGGAGTTCGGAATTCCTAAAAAGTTAGTTAGACTTAAATACGAATGTGTCTAAATGGCTCAAAGAGTAGGGTGCGTGTAGGCAAAAAGTTTTCAGACACTTTTGAAATCCAGAATGGGTTGAAGCAAGGAGATGCACTATCTCCTCTACTATTTAATTTTGTACTAGAGCATGCCATTAAATCTTTAGAGAATGAGGAAGGCTTACAACTCAATGGTATTAATAAGCTGTTAGTTTATGCTGATGATGTAGTACTACTGACCGATAGCGAGGAGATACTAAAGGCCAACACGCACACACTATTGAGTAACACTAAGAAATTAGGACTGGAAATAAATATCAGTAAAACTAAATATATGGTCATACGTAGAAATTCAGTATATAATGGAAATGGACAGGTAATGACAAATGAGGGAAATTTTGAGGAAGTGGCTGAATTCAAATACCTAGGAACAATAATCACAAATAAGAATGAGATGCAAAAAGAAATTAAACATAGGCTCAATTCTGGAAATGCATGCAATTATGCATTGTAGAGACTTTTGATGTCAAACCATTATATTCCCATTTCTTCTCTAAAATCTGTCTTAAACTGAAAATCTGATCTGTTGTAGACCTGTTTCTTCTATATGCACATTGGTGATCTCCTAGAATGTCATCAATATAGGGAGTAAGTCTGCTTACTAATATATTTGTCAGAATTTTGTACGAAGTTGAAAGTAATGAGATTCCCCTGTAGTTATTGCAATCTGTTTTATCTCCTTTCTTATAAATTGGTATGATAATTGATTCCTTCCATTCATCTGGAAGAGCTTCTTTTTCCCAAATCATACTAAGCAACAAGCGTATCTTGTCCATCAATTTTTCTCCCCCTGATTTTATCAGTTCTGCTGGAATCTCATCTGAACCTGATGCTTTATACATCTTTAATTTTTCAATCGCCATTTCAACCTCTAATGCACTTGGCTCTGCGACTAGCATTTCTGCTGTCTGTAACTTATCCTCCTCAATGTCCTGTTCTGTATGTACATTTAATAGCTGATTAAAGTAACCTTTCCATCTATTTAATACACTCCTAGAATCTGCAATCATATCCCCGACACTACCGCACCTATAATTCCCTAGTAAAGCTGCAAAGCATAGCATGAAACAGTATAGATAGAATATATATATTTCGAAATTCAACAAAAAGTAGGACAAAAACTTATGTCGATGGAAATGGATTTCTTAAGGAGAGCAGCAAGATGTTCAAAATTAGACAAAATAAGAAATACTGTCATAAGAGAAAAAATGAATCTTGGTTATTCAATAGTAGATTATATACGGTATAAGCAATTAAATTGGTATGGGCACGTACGACGAATGCAAGAAGAAAGATTACGCAGGAAAACATTAGAATGATGTCCACCGGGAAGAAGGAGGAGAGGAAGACCTCGAAACTCGTGGATGCAGGAAATAAGAACTGGAATGGGAGCAAGAGGACTGGAGGACATGGATTGGATGGAGAGAGACAAGTGGAGAAGAAAAATAAAACATTAGGCACAGAAAGATGTGTAAACATTAAAATTCTGTATATATATATATATATATATATATATATGAGAGAGAGAGTACACATAAAAATTATATTAAATTTATCCTGGCTAATATGATAAAATAACATTTGTAATGTAATCAAATTGTACATCATTGCGATCTAAAGAAAAACTTTTTTTTTTTTTTTTTTTGCTTTAAAATCGATATAGACACCACACGTGTTAACTCTAGTACTGGCTATATCAACACAGGATATAACAGCACCTGGCCCGGTTAAATCCCCGGATACAACAATGTTTCTGGGTGAGATTTTCTTCGGTGATTTCATCGACTATAAGACTTACTTACTTACTCACTGGCACTATCGAACCCGTAGGTTCATGGCCGCACGGACATAAGCTCTCCATACATCCCTATCCTGAGCTAATGCTTTCCAATCATTCCCTGTATAATCTACTTCCCTCAAATCATAGTTAATGTTGTCTCCCACCTCATTTTTGGTCTACCAACTGGGCGTTTTCCTTCTGGCTTTCCTACAAGAAGTTTCCATGCACGTCTTTCATTCCCCATACGCGCAACATGTCCTGCCCATCGCAGTCTACGGGACTTAACTGTTCTTATTATATCTGGCTTCCTATAAAGACCATGTGGTTCATTGTTATGTAGTCTTCTCCATTCACCTGTCTGTTCATCTCTCTTTGGTCCAAAAATTTTCCTAAGAACTTTATTCTCAAATACTCGTAATCTCCTTTCCTCCCTTAAAGTAAGAGTCCATGTTTCGCACCCATATAATATAACTGGTAGAACAATAGTTTTATATATTTTCAGCTTAACGTTTTTTGAAAGGAGTTGGGACATCAAAAGTCTCTGCAATGCATAATAGCATGCATTTCCAGAATTGAGCCTATGTTTAATTTCTTTGTGCATCTCATTCCTATTTGTGATTATTGTTCCTAGGTATTTGAATTCAGCCACTTCCTCAAAATTTCCCTCATTTGTCATTAGCTGTCCATTTCCATTATATAATGTATTTCTACGTGTGACCATATATTTAGTTTTAATAAGACTAATTCCGGAAAATATATGTCCCAATTATTCCTCGAAATTAGCTGTCACGATCATCCAACACATTCTCGTTGTTTAATAACAGGCCTAATATTTAAGTGAATGGTATATTTTCCTGAATTATTGTATTGTCTTTCAGATGGCCTCGGGATTAAGACTTCTGTTGAAATGGCAAAAGAAAAATTTAAGATGTATAAAGCATCAAGTTCACACGGGATCCCAGCAGAACTGATAAAACCAGGGGGAGAAAAATGATACGTCGGTTCCTTGGTATGGTTTAGGAAAAAGAAGCTCTTCCAAATGAATGGAAAGAATCGATTATCGTACCAATCTATAAGAACGGATATAAAACTGATTGCAACAACTACAGGGGCATCGCATTACTCTCAACTTCGTACAAATTCCCAACAAATACATTAGTAAACAGACCCTATATTGATGTCATTCTAGGAGACCATCAATGTGGGTTTAGAAGAAACAGGTCTACAACAGATCAGATTTTTAACATAAAACAGATTTTAGAAAGGAAATGGGAATATAATGACACTGTACATAAACTACATGTAGACTTCAAAAAGGCATATGATTCAGTTAAGAGGGAGAACTTATATAGTATCATTTAGGAGTTCTGAATTCCTAAAAAGTTAGTTTGACTTATGCGAATGTGTATACATGACACAAAGAGTAGGATGCGTATATGTAAACAGTTTTCAGATAATTTTGGAATTCACAATGGAAGCAAGGAGAAGCATTCAACTATTCAATTTTGTAATAATAATAATAATCTTTGGGGATTGAAGAAGGCCAACAATTCAATGGTATTAATAGGCTGTTAGTTTATTCTGATGATGTATTATTGAGTGATAACGAGGAGTTACTAAGGGCAAAAACGTACACTCTATTGAGTAACACTAAGAAATTGGGACAACAATAAAACTAAATACATGTTCACACATAGAAATGCGTTACATAGTGGAAATGGACTACTAATGACAAATGAGGGAAAACTTTGAAGAAGTGGCTGATCTCAAGTATCTAGGAACAATAATTACAAATAAGAATGAGATGCACAAAGAAATTAAATATAGGTTCAATTCTGGAAATGCGTGCTATTATTACATTACAGGGACTCTTGTCGTCCCAACTCCTTTAAAAAAATCGTTAAACTGAAAGTATATAAAACTGTCATTCTCCCAGTTATATCACATGGATTCGAAACGTGGACTCTTACTTTAAGGGAGGAAACAAGTTTACGAATATTTGACAATAAAGTTTTTATGAATTTTTTGGGCCAATAAGAGATGAACTGACAAGTGAATGGAGATAACTACATAACAGTGAGCTACATGATACATATAGGAAGCCAGTTATAATAAGAACAGTGAAGTCTCGTAGACTGCGATGGACAGGACATGTTGCGCGTATGGGGATGAAAGAGGTGCATAGAAGCTTATTGTAGGAAAACCAGAGGGAAAACGCCCAGTTGGTAGACAAAGAATGAGGTGGGAGAATAACATTATCCACGATTTGAGGGAAGTAGATTATACAGGGGAAGATTGGAAAGCATTAGCTCGGGATAGGGATGTATGGAGAGCTTATGTCCGAGAGGCCATGGACCTAAGAGTTCTATAGAGCCAGTGAGTTAGCTTAGTTAGTTATTCTTCTGAGCAAATCCTCCGTACACTTGCGTCGACAAAAATTATCCACGAGATCCAGAGTTTAAAATCGTTTGCCGATATTTAGTGTCTGCTCTCCGTTAAACTTAACAGAGTTGATGCTTGAAAGAGTTTAAATAAGGAATGAATATATTTTTAATCTAATTTATTTGTTTGTTTACTTATTTATTTACACATTGACACAATCTATTCTGAAAGTTCATGGTCGCATAGACATAAACTCTCCATACATCCCAATTCTGAGCCAATATTTTCTAACCATCCCATCAAATCATCGTTAATGTTATGCTATCCTATGTCATTCTTGGTCTACCTACGTTGCGTCATTCACTTAGTCTTCCTATAGTTTTCAAGTCCTTCATTCCGCAATCGTGCAAATTAATTGCATGTGTGCATGTCTATACAGGCTATATCAATTGTAATATTTTTCCTTGTAAATTGTTGAACACAGTGTTTAATTTATTCTGTGACTACATATAATAGTCTAGTACGATTATATATGCATTAGAGCATCGTGAAATTAGATGTCAGTGCTAAGAGTGAATTAGGCTATTGAAATATATATTTAATACCCTGTGCCTCTCATATGGACAGCTACGTATAAGTAACGCTAACACACGAGTATCTTCAAGATTATTTCATTTAGCTCCGTGCACGATGGTTGCACTATATAAGCACCAGTTTCCCGAAATCTCATTAAATCTTTCAGAAGCTGCACTAAGAAGAACTGAAGCGCATGTTTTGTGGAATATGTAAGAGTAATATTATTTTAACGTGTCACTTAACATTTTTACGAGCAAAAATAGGGCCTATAATTTTGTTGATACAAAGACTGTTTTATTTTCAGAGAGGAGAAAAGACTGCTAGTTTTTTTTTTCAAAATAAACTGCTTAGGAAAATTTTTGAACCAAAGAGAAACGTACAGACAAGTGAATGTGGAAAACTTCATAACAGCGAATTTCATGATATGTATTGAAAATAATACATAAAAAAGGAGTCAAGTTTCGTAGACTCCGATTGGCAGAACATGTAGACCTACGAATGGGCTATGGAAAATATACGTGGAAACTTTTTGTAGGGTACCCAGAGAGAAAGCAGCCAGAGGGTAGTCCAGGAATGAGGTGGAAGAATAATATAAACCATAATTTGAGGAAGGTAAAATATACAGGGACTGGAAAATATTAGCTCAGGAGAGCTCTATGTCCACGCAGCCATGAATCTCCGGTTTCAATAACGCCTGTGACTTATAAAGACAATTTTTATTTTCCCAATTTCACGTATGCAGGAAGGAAGCAAGATGCATACGCATATTTAAAGTGTGAATTTCTTGTTAAAAATAACCTATGATCAAAATATCACACACTTTCGGTCGCAGATGTAAGGTTTTCTCGAAAAATGTACAGAAATTTATTCTATTGACTTGGGGTTTCATGGCCAGAGATATTATGAAGAACTTGTAGAAAATTTTCGGGCTGTTGGCAGTTGGAAGTTCCCCGATGTTTCGCCAGAGACTGCATCCGGCATCCCCAAGGACTATATTGACTTGAGGATGCCGGACGCAGTCTCTGGCGAAATGTGGGGGAACTTGAAGCCTCTAGACCACGGCCAACAGCCCGAAATCTTCTTCAAGATTTTCATATAAATTTATTGGTTAATTATTTATGATGCCGAGCATTAGACTCATTTTCACACAGCGCATTTGAGACCTGAAATTGACCAACTATTTGCAATTATATTTTTCATCTCATAGTCTGTATCACCATAAAAAATTAAAGAAACGAAATGAGATAAACATTTTTGTTAATATTATACAAGTGTAATTACCTACATTCCAGAGGCTTATTATATATTTTATTAAAAATACTGATGGAATCGAATGTTTAACTTTGTTGTGCACTGTATGAAAATCAGTAAAATGCTTAACATCGTTACAAAGTAATCCAAAATAAATATATGCATACTTTTTCTGACAAAAATATACTTTTTCAACCCACAGACCACAATACATTTGTATCATATTTGCCACATAGAATCCATACTTAAGATCTACGCATTTAGCCCCTATACAGACAGTTATTTAGGAAAATAATATTTGGATTCATCAGGATAGTTTATATAAACTCACCCATATCTAAATCTTTAACTTGCCTTATATGTAGGTCTAAAGAGAGATGAACAGACAGGTGAATGGAGAAGACTAAGTAACAATGAACTACATGGTCTTTATAGGAAGCCAGATATAATAAGAGCAATTAAGTCGCGTAGACTGCGATGGGCAGGACATATGGCACGAATGGGGAATGAAAGACGTGGATGGAAGCTTCTTGTAGGAAGGGAAAGATTTTAAGTTAAATTAAACTAATAACCTTCAAAGTTATAAATAGAGAAGCTTATTTAAGTCTTAAGTTCTAGTAGTAGCAGAGGGAAAATGTCCAGTTGATAGACCAAGAATGAGGTGGGAGAATAACATTAACTATGATCTGAGGGAATTAGATTATGCAGGGAATGATTGGAAAACATTAGCTGAGGATAGGGATGTATGGAGAGCTTGTGTCCGCGCGATAGTGCCAGTGAGTTCGGGTTAGTTCTTATATGTAGGTCTTTTACGAAGACGAAATTTGAGCTCATCAAGGTAGTGCATACATACTCATCCACATCTCAATTTTAACTTGATTTTATGTGATCACTATGTCTGCATAAGCAATTAAATATTAAAGTCGATTTTCATCTATTATCATGACGTTCGTAATATAATAAAACGATACAAATTTTGAAGTAACATAAAATATGAAATTGTAACAATCCCTAAAAATTCTGACACAATTATCAAAAGTAGGTTTAAACAAAGATTCCCTTATGGTAAAACGAGACTTATATATATATTAAATTAAACTTTTAAAATCGCAGTATAATAATTAGCAATGTCAAAGTCATTTGTAGGCTTACCATTGCTTTTATACTGCATCGCAGTAATCATTTTTTCATCATCATCATCTGGTATCATGGTAGCTGGCGCCGTCTTCCGGAATTTAAACGCCGTTCCTCTCTGTCCATCCATTGATCTTCCTCCAATCCTCTGATATTCATAGCTGTTTGTACCCCTTCTATCCAAGTTTTCTTCGGTCTTCCTCTCTTCCTCCTTTCTACTGGGATCCATTCCATAACAATTTTAGGCAATCTTTGCTCTGGCATTCTATTTTTAATAATAATAATAATAATAATAATAATAATAATAATAGCTTTATTTTACCTGGCAGAGTTAAGGACTTAAAGACCTTGTCTACCACCCAACCAAGTTAAAAAAATACAAAAATTATTATTACATTTAAATTACAATAAACATAAATATACATGGCACTTCTACAATATAAGTATTATTTACAAAATATTTGATTAAATCTAGAGTTTACGATTGGAATATAAAATATACAAGATAGAAAAGTCAGATTTAAAAAAACTATTAATGATATATAATAAATTAATTTGTCCACAAAAATTAATTATTTAACAAAATGTATTTGTATAAGTGTGACCAAAACGTGCCAAGTGTGCGGCAACACCTGATATCTTGAGGAAGGAAATTCCAGCAGCGGGCAGAGGCTGGTGAAAGAAGTAGAATAAGAGGAAGTGCTATGAAGAGGGATTGTTAGCAGACTGGTATATTGAGTCTTAGTGTCAATATTCTGGTAAGAAGATAACTTCTTAAATCTGAACGCCAGGTAACTAGGAGTGTAGGAATTCAGAAGCTTCAAAAGAAGTGAAATTTACGTCTGTCAGTAAGACGGAGCCAAGAGAGGTTATTGAAGTTTTCGGGAATATGATCATAACGGCGGATATTAAAAATGAATCGAACGCAAGCATTATGAACACGCCGCAGTCTCTGAGATATGTCATAATTTAGATAATTATATATAACGTCACATTAATCGAAGTGAGGCAACACAATTCTACACATTTGTTGATTCGGTAGCCGTATTATAAAAAATAGTTTTAATGCTGGATGAAAATACGAGTCTCTGTCCACCTTAAGAAATTAATAATTCGATACATATCTGTGATCACAGTGAGTAAGTTGTTAAGTATACAACCATTGGTATTTTTTAACATAGTCACCATTCTTATAAGATTCCAGAAACAAGTATAACTCGTTAAGTATTAGTGTCCTAGGTTGCCAATTATTCAACAGTGGACAAAGAGATTAGGATGTAAGCACTGTGCACTTAACTCATTTTGGCCATGTACAACTTATTCCCTTGACACTGATAGGCCCTATATGAATGGGTAAAAGTTATATTTCATTGTTTTATCGGATTTAACAAAATACAAAAGGTATTGAACTTAATAAATTCGGGAGCAAAAATGTTATTTCAGGGGTGTCGTCTGAATTCTAAATTAACATAGAGGCTTCAATTGAATTTGTAGGCCTACAATGCTTACAATATTATTGCTCATGAAAATTACTCTGTAAATATTATATTTCATATGCAGTATTTAGCTTGAACATTTATTGCATTCAAATATTCTTTCAGTAACTTTTTAAACTATGCCAAGTATAATCAACAATTTATTAACATGCTGTAGCAGTAGAGCCAACAATTTGAAAGTGAATTGAGGAAGAGCCACAAACAGAGGCTGGTATAGGTTAATCCACGGACTCTCCTTTTCACCGTTACAAAACTTCTTCAATGTCACGGCATATACCCACGACGTCAACAGCTACGACAAAATATTCTCTAAATACATATTAATAAAAGAGGGGATATAGAAACTATGAAGTAAGCGCGTGCGCAAGCGGCCATGATGGAATAAATCGACGTCATCAGCTCGAGGAATTTCTCCGCCAATGGGTGATCAAGAATTGAGAGGGGTTGTCCCCAAGAAAACAATCTCGGCAAGAATCCTGGAGGATGTAGGCCGCATATAAAAGGATAAAGGAGGCGCGGGCAACGTCACTAACAGTCAGTGTCCACGCGCGAGAATGGCGTGGTGCACCAAAGTAGCCTTGAGCTTATTGTGTGCTTCAACCTGCCTGCAGTTCGGTAAGTACAAGTGAACTTTCATTACTTTCAATTGTTGACTATTACTTAATCTCGCGCGCAATCCAACCAAAGTGTGTAATTAACATATTTAAAGTGATTTATTAGTCAATAGTTAAAAGGTAAGCACCAGTGAATAAAAGTTTCATACCAATATTAATTAACTAATTAATTAATCTCATCATAAGTGTCTAATGAACGTCCAAGTAAATCAAAGGAAAGCGAAGAGACTTCAAAGAACAAGTGAAAATGTGATGAAAAAGTTAATATTGTGTTTCCGTTTATGTAATGTAAACGATGTGGTGATTTCAACGCATGAGTAAGACACGAACCTATTGTGATGGAGTAACAAGAAATTTAATCGACACAATTACGTATTGATATATACATTATACACTATGAATATTTAACTGCATATTTAAATGTATATTTAACCGATATGTGCCTATAATTACAAAAGAAAAATTATAATAAATGTCGACATATTGGAGGAAATAAGTCCAATTAAATTTAAAATTGTAAAATACGGTAAAATGGGAAACATAAATAGCTGCATTTTAATAGAAATATATATATATATATATTCGTCAACGTTTCATGTCAAATAAATCATATAGTATGTAAATTATTTCAGTTTAATTGCTCCTTTACAAATGGTTGTTGTAGGCAATCAGACATTTACACGTCGACAAAAGAGTATAAGGTGTGGTAATATTTTTGCTTCTATAGGCCATTTCGTGAAAGTAACTTGCCTTGTGCTTACCAACGGTAGAAACCAGACTTGTGTTTTTATACACATATTTCTATTTCTCCACCGACACACTTTGTAATACCTTGTCTGCACCGTTGCTTCGACTATCGTCTCTCTCAACAATCTTGTGCAACATCTAATTGCTTCATCCCACAACAATTGCAGTAATTTATTTATCCTTACAAGTCATACTTAATTTAATATCTTCAATTTTATTGCAATTCTTAATCTTGTATGATGTTAGAACATATTAGAGTACTATTTTATTTTACGCTATGTGAATAAGAATATCCATGGTGTTGCAAATTAATTTTAAAATAAATAAAATGTTTTTGGGGAAATAAATATCAACAGAGATTTCTAAATTTACTTATTCCAATGTAGAGGAAGTATGTTTGAGTATCACTTCCATACTCAATATAAAACACCTCAATTAAAATAACTTTGAAAGTTTTAAACTGTTATGTAAATTAGGATATTAGTTTATAGATAAAAAATAAAAGCGTGACATGTTCAGGTAATTAATTAAAATAAAGGTAAAGTTTTCCTTCTGAATTCTACTAGCTGTAGTAATAATACATATAATTATAATTACATAATATTACAAAAATATTATTGTTTAAGTACAGTATATTACAAGGCAATAATACAAGTAATCTCGTTTCAGATATTTTCAAATACAATTGTCAACAAATGTTTTAAATTATAGTTTTTTATAATTTGTTTCTACGAAGAATCCACTATCTTAATTTTGATCATGAAATTACGAAGTAAAATAAACAATTAAAAGTTTAATATTGAATTTAATTAATCAGAATTTCACATAACTACTGGAAATAATGGGCTCACAATTATTAGTTTAAATTACAATTATTCAAAATAAAAAACATTAAATAAGAAATTCACTGGCAGTATTAAACCTGAATATTCATGGCCGTGCCGACATAAGGCTCCATACATCCCTATCCTGAGCTAATGGTTTCAATCATCGCCTGTATTATCTACTTCCCTCAATTCGTGGTTAATATTATTCCGCCACCTCATTCTTGGCCTACCTACTGGACGCTTTCCCTCTGGATTTCCCAAATGATTTAATTGCATGTGTAAATTTAAAGTATGTCAAGTTCGGTATAATGTAAACATTAAAATGCGTAGTTACATAGAATAAATTATTCCTATATTTTAATAGGCACATACCGGTATATAAAAGTTATTTTATTAATATCAATAGGATTATTCTTTTATAATAAATGGATTAACATATTTATTATAATAGTATTTAAATAATTATTTTAACAATTATTTTGATGGATATCTTTAATATTTTGTAAAAAATGTATTTTCCAGAAACTTGAAATCAGTATAAATGTTTTAAAATTCCGCATTCCAATATTATACAACAGTTGTATATACTATATAAGTTCAAAACATGTTTTCAAATGTGAAAGAATCAATATCAGATTTCGCGGAGGTCGCATACATAAAAAAAAAGTTGTGATACAGGAAGAGAAGGAAAATACCAGAATGAGTACTTTGCAAAAGAGAGAGTGAGAGAGGGAGAATGGGTATATATGAATAGCAAAATGAGGGCAAGTCACCGGCCAGCTGTATATGTAATCTTCTGCAGATGAAAGTTTAGTACATGAAATTACTGACTTTATTGTACTGAAAATCTGTAACTAACAAAATATACTCGGAGTGTAAACAAATTATAAAAATATTAATTCGCCTAGACCCACCTAACAATTTTTATGTAGGTATGCAGAAAATACCTCGCTAATTAAATTAAACTATTTCTATGAGAAACTAATACTGAAAAGAAACCAAATGAAAGAAAATATGTTACAAAATACTATTGTTTAGAATATCAAACCATATGTAGAAATGATAGAACTATATTTTGCGTATTCTTAATAAGTTTCCTTCAGAATTTTCACACAATTCTAATATGGCTGAACAAATACTAATATCATATATAAATAATAATAACAATAATAATAATAACAATAATAATAATAATAGTAATAACAATGATAATAATAATAATAATAATAATAATAATAATAATAATAATAATAATAATAATAATAATAATAATAAAGTTTATTTAAATCTGGATCTGATACTAATACAGGTATTGCTAATACAAAAAGACAATTGAAAATAAACTTAATAGTTCTAAATACTCTGTAGTAGTCATAAATAAATTCATAAATAATTTGTATTTTATCAAATAACTTATATTGCAATACAGTAAAACTTGCTCAAAACGGAATCGCATGGGACCATTTTTTTCCACATTATACAACATTCCGCATTGTAAAAAACTAAAACTTATTAAAAATATAACATTACAGAGGATCGTATATGTCTTTTTATGTACCTTGGATATTTGTAGTTCCGCTGCCTTTGGAAAGTGAAGTATAGTATGTATGAGACACGTCGGCGGTAACGCACGAAAAAACAGTCCCATTTCGTCTGCGACAAAAAAGTCTCTCACGCATATCCTGAAATTCAAGTATGCAGTTTCGGTTTCCGCTCGCTAACTACACTTTGGTTCACATTCTTTGATTCTCCGCAAATTTCATTCCACACTACATTGTGTCGTCTTTTAAAACTGTCCAGCCAACCTGAAGATGCCTTGAAATCGTTATTCTCTAGGGATTTAAAAAGAGCTAGAGCTTGACTTTGGAGCATCGGTCCGGAAATTAGGAGATTTATCTTCAATCACTTTCACTTTTCGTTTAATGACAATGATACATAAGTTTTAGCCATTTTTATTTCGTAAATTCAGAACGCTACCTGTGAAAGATCGGTCTCACAACTAAACTAATTTAAGATTTTACAGAACAATGGTTATTTGTAAGACAGGCCTGTATTTCGCATAACGGGTGTGCAGTGAGGCAGAAATAAAATTTCATGTACAGGTAGAATCTATACTTCACCCAGCGGTAGGAATAATTGCAAATTGTTTCTTGGCATAACGCAAATTCAATGAACTGGAAACTAATGTATTTTTCTGTCTTTCCGCTTTATAAACATTATTTAATGAATTGTGTAGAAATATCCTTCCGTTTCCGCGTTGGACTGATTCCGTTTTATGCAAAATAAATACACGTAAAATTACTATTATTTCGCCGGGACCAATGAATTTGTTCACATTGGACAGATTTACGCATTATTCACGTTCCGGATTAAACAAATGTTACTGTACAACGTGACACTGCTGTAAAGCTTTCAGAAATTATGTCAGTTTTTTTTGTTGAAAAGGGCTGTTGGTCGGACAGCTCCTCATTCCCAATGATTGCGAGTACCAATAATGGGAAAGTGGGATATTGAAAGAAAAATATTCCTCCATAAATTATAAAAAAATTAATTACAGGACTTTTATAATTTGAAGTTTAGCTTATGTTAAAAATTAAATACAACTGAGGTTTTCAGTTTGTTTTATGAACTACAATAATAATAATAATAATAATAATAATAATAATAATAATAATAATAATAATAATAATACATGGACTATGGTATTTCATTTTTCTTTTGTTAATTCATGTGAGCGTTATTATTGTATTAATATGGTAATCTGTTATAAAATATACTTTTTAGTGTTATAAGAAATCATTTGGAAAACAGCGATCTTGTGTGTGTGTGTGGTGTGTGTGTGTATATATATATATATATATATATATATATATATATATTCATAGTGTTCTGCTCAAGAGCAGGTCTTTCACTGCAACTCAGCATTCTCCACTATTTCCTTAACTCAGGTTTCCTTTTTGTATCTGTATACAAACCATTTATTTTAATATTGTCTATCATCTGATATCTTTTTCTGCCTCTAACTTCCTTTTCGTTGACCATTCCTTCTAGGGCATTCTTCAGCAGGCAGTTTATTCTTAGCCAGTGGTCAATCCAATTTATTTTCCTCTTCTTTATGAGTTCCAGCATTGTTCTTCTCTCGCCCACTCTATCTAGCACATGTTTATTTCTTAGTTTGTCTGTCCATTTTATACGTTCCATTCTACTCCATATCCACATCTCAAAAGCTTCCAGTCGCTTTTCCTCATTCCGTCGTAATGTCCATGTCTCTACATCATATAGTGCTACACTCCACACAAAATCTCAGCTTCTTTTGCCATTGCTATCCTCTGCTTTACTTCCTCGCCGCAGTTCATGTTAATACGGATAGTACAACCCAAGTATTTGAAGCTCTCCACTTGCTCAATGGCCTCATCTTTACTCCTCATATATATATATAGCAACCTACAGCTTTTTCTCATATGTCAAGTTTTATTATAACTCTGTTTAACAACAAAAATATAAAATAACTTATTTTATATATCCCATAACATTAACATAAATACCAATACAACTTGTCGTAACATGTCTTACACAAGGTTATCATGAAAGCACTTAGTCTATTGTCTTCTTTAAAATATTGAATATGAAGTGATTTTTCACTTTCGTTTCTCAACATTCTTAATACTGATTTTATCTAGATACAAATTACGAAATATAAACATACGTTAACAATATTCATTGACATAAAAACTCTGGGATCTGGCAAGACTTAGATGAAGGCATTAACTACGTAATTGATGGAACTTTTACTTACAGAGTTAATAAAGGAAACACGTTCAACTTAAATGCGACTTTCACCTTTAAAATCACAATTATCTTTATCTAGACGAAAATCTCTTGCTCAAAGCACGTTGTTTTTCTGTAAATATTTTTCATGTAAAGGATATTTAATTTATAGAAAATTATTATAATTATACATTGATCGATATCATCAGATTATCGAACTAAATTTGTAACATTCTCTCCTGGCATTAACGGAATTGTAACGCAGTTCTGAGGTCGATGCGCTAGAAAGGCGGTGTTACGTTACTCCGATGATAAGAGGGTGTTAAATGATAACGAAGCACCAGGAGTGCCCTTAAACCTAAATTAAACACCAATTCCAGAGTCTGGGCGACCACAAGAATAATTACCTTTAAGAAAAAATTATTGTGGTCTGAGCGGAAATCGAACCCGGGATTTCATGAATAAGGCACAGAAGACAGAGCATGATGTAAAGTTTAAATAAGATAAATTTACAAATTTGCAATGTATAATTATCAGTTGTAATATCTTGAAGTTGCCTCCAGCTTATAAGTAAATGCTATGGGAAATACAGGTCACAATTATCCTTGAGTGAAATTTTAAGATCGTGTTATGTAGGACCTGATACTGCAATACATTGCAAGAACACGTTCAAATACAGTAAAAAACCAATTAAAAGGCTAATAATTTGTCCTCCATATTTAAAATAACAGCGTCCTTATATTTTCAAGAGACACCGAATGTCAATGTTAGGTCTACATTTTAATAAATTATAAACTTTCTTAAAATATTATTACATTTTATCTTAATTAGGCTATAAAATAATTTTAAACTCTAAAAAAAATCGCCATTCTATTATTATCGTTTTAAGTAATTTAAAAGTTATAATTTTACATTTAAGTCAATATCAAACAAATAAATTAAAAATGTATGTTAATTTACAGTTTAAAATTTGTGGAAATATAAAGTTGTTATGAGAAATATACCTGTTACTTAATGATTTGTTACGTGTTAGAATGTATTAAAATAATTAATCGATAAAACGATACATTAATATTTAAATGTATCTGCAAAATTTGACATGATATATGCCAAGTTAATTGAAATATTAAAGCGAAAGTTGATACGTATATAATTTGCCAATAGAATGGATATAAATATACCAGAAATAATGTAACAATAAATATATTTAAATAAGTTATATAATTTAAAAATAAAATTAAACTATTGTTATAAGAATTTTATTTTAATATATTAAGAACGGTTGAAAATCCATGAACGTATCATCATATCATCTTTTCACAATATCATTATAATATTATCATATCATCAACCGTTATAAGGTGCTATGTGTCTACTTTACAAATTTTGAGTTACAAAGTTTAAAGTGTAAATGTAAAGCAATACGGCTAAATACAGAATACTAAACAAATAAATGATACTACTGATGTGAGAATTCTGTTAAAAATTTGCAAACAAAACAATAAAAGATAAAGTAAGAAGTGAAAATATTATTAAAGAATGTGAAATAGAACGTATCAAAATTTGGATCAATCGAAAAACTAACAGGAACGAACACATCGAACGCATGGTAAAAATCAGAATAAGGAAGAAAAGAAAGAAGTACCAAAGGAAAGAGCAACAGTGGACTACCAAAGATACGCGATGAAAGAACGCAATGACGTAACAATAAATTAATGAATGCAACAAGCTGCAAACTTAAAACAGAAAGAAAAAGAAAGTTTAAAGAAAAATTAACTGTGATAATCAAAATGCTTAGTGACACTTGTGCCGTGTCCTATTAACTTCATTACTACTTAAATATATGTATTACATTGAACGAGATATACTTAATCACAAACCAAAAGGAGACAGGTATGTTGGTAGATCGAAAAAGAGATGGATTCAACTTTCTGAATGATAATCTATGAGACCGGAACAAGCCACACGGGCTTAACCCGTGATTCTTGATGATGATGATGATAAAATATATTTAATCGTATTCGAACCGTACCATGAATAAACTAATGAAAACTAATTTAAATAAAATAAAAATGTTCAAAATGTATTATGAAAAAGCTGATTATTGTTAGTTGAACTATGAAAAATGATTGATTTGTTATATAATTCAGACTCTCTCTATCAAAACGCATTTAAAATCGAATAAATACATAAACTGAAATAAAGCTGACTGAATATTTAAACTTCAATAAAAAATCGACAGAAGAATTAAAAGTGATACGTTATTACATATGGCAGAATTGTCAGTTCACTTCTCCCCTGCATCCTCAGATCCTTAGGCCTTATAATATTTTCAAATTATATCTGGAAGCTTTTGTATTTTTTACAAGTGCTACCATTTACCTATTTCAAAAAGAAATTATTGCACACAAATATATTTTTATTACTATTATTATTATTATTATTATTATTATAGTAGTAGTAGTAGTGGGAGTATTATTACCATTATTGTTATCTTTGCCATTATTATTATTATTATTCATCATCATCATCATGAACAAATTCGTTTTAGGCCATGTGGCGTGTACGGTAAACCTAGCGAAGATGGTCTTGATCTTTCCACCGATGTTTTGGTCTTCCTTGGTCCCTATGTCCAGTTGGGGTATATTGGAATGCCAATTTTGGAAGTCTATTTCTTGCCATTCTTCTCAGATGATTTTTCCATTCCTGTTGGTATCTTTGGATATCTTCATTTAAACTTGTTACTCCAAGTTTTCCTCTGATAGTAGTGTTCCTTTGGTGATCCAGTCTATTAACTCCTAACAATGATCGTAAGAAGCGCATTTGGCTTACTTGAAGTTTATGAGAGTTTCTTTTATTTAAAATCCAAATTTCACTTCCGTATTTTAGAGCAGCTTTTGATGTGACGTTATGTAATCTTAGTTTTGTCTCTGTCCTCATCTGTTTACCAAAATGTCTTCGTATTACCCCATTCATTTTATTATATTTTTGTAATTTTGAATCAATGTCACTCTTATACTCTGCAAATTGCAAATATTATTAATTATTATTATTATTATTATTATTATTATTATTATTATCACCATCATCATTTATAGATTTTTCGAACTAACTTCTAGAGATTTATTTTATTTCCGCATTAAACAGCACGTTATCTATAACCGTCTTTAATAAATACTTGACATAACATGAAATCGAAAGTGAATTGTAAAGTGGTGCATATTTCATGTATTAGCGCTTGCACTTATTTCAATATTACTTTATCTTTCAAGTCGCTGTGCTCAGAGAAATCTGTCCTCACAATCTGATTAAAGAACTGTAAGAATTAAATACTACTTTATTAAGTGATTTTCTCGATATTAAGCGGATATAAAAAAGGCAATGGAACCAGTGATAAATTTTCGGTTCATATAGGAATAACAGTAAAATAAATACTATAGTCTCAATGAATAATGCAGCAGCCTGTTCAACAAGAGTCCCAAAAAAATATATGAAAATAGGGTTCATTTGAATTTGTTTTAAAGAATTGCCTAACTTTAAAAAGTTCCTGTCGATCTGTGGCATACATATAATACGCCTGTTTCATTAAAAAAAGTCTCGCGCCATAGACGAGCCGACTAAGGCATCGTTCCTTGGCGCAGAGATAAGGGACATGCATTCGATCGAGTTCACAAGGGGTAGAATTTTTTGTACGGAATTTCGATCAATATGGGACCAGTATCCAACATTTCTCATATGGATAGGCGGGATAATTAACGACTCCAGCATGAGGAAACTAGTTATGCTGACAACATGTCACCCTTGCTGGATGAATGTCCAAATCATTCTAACATGATGATGTGGAAACATCAGCTGGTCAAGAGGATTCTAGGCCACGCCTTGGGATTTTATTATTAAAAACAGTGTTTTAAGTAATAGTCTAGCAGGTTCAGGAATATTTTATTAAACTGTTGGCATCGCTATTCAAAAATGTTAATAATTTGCATTATTATATTTTTGTAATAAACTTTACAATTCAGTGCTCATTCAAATAAGACTGTAATTAGAAAATAAGGATATTCTCATTAGATGCACAATGTTCAAATATTACTTATTCTTGTCATGAGCGAAATTTTTGGAGCATGACTTACAACCTTGATTGGAATGAATATGCAATATTTTTATATCTAATTCAATTTGGTCTAAAATGTAAGTTACAATTAATGCGGGAGATTAATTAATTAATATCAAATAATAATACGTAGTGTAGTCAAAAATTTAAGAATTCATCATAATTATCGGTTTCACGGTATGCGATTATGGAATCGTGTTCCACTTATCAAATCAATGTATTTTCTTTCCATCTGAGACGTGGGCTAAAAATGTTCCTACTTCCAGCAGGTTGATAGTTGAATAACACATTTGGAATTTTGTCTCTTGACATTGTCTGTACGTTAACGAATTCCGAAGGAATGAAGCTAAAATGAAGGCTATTTTCATTAAAATATTTTTTTTAAAATCTTCACTGATCCTATCTAGCAAACACTGAAAATGACATTGACCAAAATTTATATTTGCATGTATGTGTTTGAATCTTAAAGCTTTATCAGCGGCAATCTTCATTCTTCTGTAATCTAACTGACATAAAGCAAGTAATTAAAAAAAAGTAAAGACGAGTTCATTAACCAGCAAAATTATATCATCAGGAGTAGAATAACCTGAAACCAAAATTTAAAAATCCCTCCAGCGATAGGTAATTTAGATTTTTCGCAACGAAACACAGTATGTGCTATTGAAATAAAACGATAAATGTATTATCCAAATATCAGCGAAATCCGCCCTTTAGAAGAGTTTATCGAAGATCGAAATTTAAAAATTCGCTCTACAGCCGCCATGTTTGCTTCGTCGCAAACGTGTGTGTATATATATATATATATATGGTATGATAAGAAAAATAAATGCCTGGACGGGATTCGAACCCGGATCTCTGAGTCTGTACCTCAGCGTGATATCCATTACACTACCAGGCGAATCCAATTCAAACACTTATTTTTTCTTATATATGTATTATATTCTCCATTATTACTAGATGTCGCGAGAACTCAGTCTTCACTGCCATCTAGTAGCTGACTATAACAAGTAAGCAAATTAAAGAGAATATTTTTACGTTATAGCAGTTATATTATATATATATATATATAATATAATTTAATTAACCCTTAAATTGGCAATGTATCCTATAAGATACATAATTATATTTAATTATTTAGTATTTTAATAAAGCAATATAACAATTATTAGTGTAAAATTATGCAACAATATACAATAGGTAATATATTACGGTGATGCATAGTTTGTTTTCAGTGCGGTCCGACATTTTTTAAATATATACGCATAAAAATTTCACGTTTAAAGTGTTAATAAAAGATAGATATGTTTCGTAAAACACCAAAATCAGAACACAACTTTGACTTGTCGAGGAGTTCGCTTACTTTAAGCAGTGCCTACGTGATGGACTTTTTTCTCTAATTGAACCGTTCAATCTCAGAATATCTAAGTTAAAAATACTATGCTACTTTTGTGGAAAAAAGGGAAAATATTTGGAATAAAAATTTAAACTTTCATTTACGATATTTTGTGTATCATATTGCTTCTGGTAAGTGGCAGACAGATCTGAAGATAAACCATATGATAGTCATTAAGAATTTAACATTTGTAAATTCTTAACGTATAAAAAGAGAGCTAAGAAAAAGGGTTTATGTACCAACTTAAAAATGTAACATGATGTGAGATCAGAACATTTTGGAACATTTAAAAATTTAAAAAAATAAAAACTTTACATGAATTTAAGAATGAGAACATACGTAGGTGACTGCATTTACATTAGAAGAAGAAGAAACAATAAAGAAAATGACAGAAAATTAACCTAGAATAATGATAGTTGGTTATGAAGTACAGTTATTTTATAAGTATTTACCTCGGATATGCATTATGAAAAATCTAAAAATAAAATGTTCTACTTCTTCTGAAATGTATGGGACCATATTTTCAAATTTAAGGATTGATGTCCCTGCTTGCTAAAATATCAGGTAGAACAATATCGTTGCCTTATGAAACGAAACGCTTCAATTATCTACAGAGTGGTCTGTCAACTGTTGCTTATAATTCTGTTCTTACAACTTCACTTCGTTTATATCCAACAGAGTAATTGCTTAAAAGGCATCTAATTCAACAGAAAACATTTTATATTTCAAACGAATCAGATATTTTATAGAAAATTATTTTGAGAAGGTTATGTTAGGTTTGGGGCATGAAAGCCGGAAGACTTGTAATAAAACGTATTCCTAAATAGCATTAACCAGGCCGACAGACTTTCTCTCTGTGACGTTGAAGCCTACTGCAACTCCTGACTGCGGTTTCAGCGTTCGGCAGCTGTACACTTGCTTGCGTAATCTCAGGTACATGAACTCTCGGAAGTAAAATATTACGGTACTAGAAAAAATTAATATGCAAATTCAATTATTCATGATTTCTACTAAAAGAAATCAAAGGAAATCCATTTTTTATTCAACTAACTTGTATCGATGGTGACAAAGTACCATTAATAAATTCAATAAGATTGAAATTCTGACTTTTCCAAATAAAATTCTTCCACACCTAAAAATAAAACTTCCAAGTTTAATTTTCTTTTTTTCAAATGTCCCAGGTTTGTCTTTCGACATTCCTGGTTTCTCCCCTGGCATAGCATACTTGTAACCCACTTCTGAGGTTGGGGCGCCTGGAAGGCGGGTTTACGTTCCCCTAATGATATGATGGGTGATGATGATGATGATGATGATAATGGTGCGCCAGGAGAGTCCCTAATCCTAAGCTTAACCTAAGATGAATATGAATGATGATGATTGCGATGGCCATATGATTTCGGGGACCGTTTGGGCCTTAAAGTTTTCCTGACATTTGTCTTACAGGTAAGGAAAACCCCCGATACAAACCTCACCCAGAAAAACTACCTCGACCGGGGATCGAACCCGGGCCCGCTGCGTGACAAGGTAGCACGCTACCTCGAGACCACAGCGGTGGACTCAAAGTTTAATATAAAAACGTTGTAATCCAACTATGCATGATCTAGGAAGATTTCCCCTTTGTATTTTACATTATGTCCACCACAGTGAATTCAGGGTAACATTGCTGCCTCGTACGTAGCGGATCCGGGTTCGATCCCCGGTCGGGACACGTTTCCAGAGTGATGGTTTTTTTCGGGGTTTTTATCGCCTGTAAGTCAAATGTCAGGAAAATTTAAGGCCCAGACAGTGCCCGAACATTATATGGATAACATAATAAACATTATCATATTCGCCATATTTAGCATGAATGTGTGAGTGTGTGTGTGTGTGTGTGTGTGTGTGTGTGTGTGTGTGTTGTGTGTGTGTGTGTGTGTGTGTGTGTGTGTGTGTGTGTGTGAATGGTGTGTTTCGTCTTGATGTTGTGTTGTCTCGGAGGAGGCCCTGACATTGATCTGATCATTCATTCGGCCCTTCATGTCCTTGTGTGGTCAAAAAAGTGTAAAGTCTCCCGACTTTAAGGCCCGGGTGGCGTGTGAGACGTAAAAGTACTTATAAGGCGAGAGTTTGAACTCTTAATGGGATGGGATATTTTATATGACATTGAAAAAAAATGTTCTCACTCTATAAACAACTCAAACTATCTTTGATTGGTTTTATCATCATGTTACATAACTGTGCTTCATGTTTATTTTTTCACTTTGTAACTGTTAAGGTTGAACTATAAAAAAATTAATTAATATAAACCTATTGTATCATAAATGATAAACAACCAAACTACCATTAAAGTTATGTCTCTTTTTTTTTTAAATGTGAATTATTTTGCTACTTGGTGATATATGTAGCAAAAACAGAATTATAACTCTTCAAATACATTTTATGCACACGTAAAAATTCTCAAATTTGTAGCCCAGAACATCTTCAGCTTTCAATATTAATATTATGTGCTTAAACTTCCATTAAACACAAAAATAAAATTATATTTGCTATAAATCCAAGACTAACTGCGGCAGAAATGAAATTTATGAGACGTACTGCGGGCTATTCAAGGACAGACCATAAAAGGAATTCTGACATTCTCAAAGAACTACAAACAGAATCAGTCATGGAATATGTACAAAAATACAGAAACAACTGGAAATCTCACGTACGAAGAATGAGCAGAACAAGAATACCACGTCAGATCTTAAATTACCAGCCACCAGGCAAGAGATCTTTGGGCAGTCCCTTCAAACGTTGGATTGAGACCGTAACAGACCACTAGGTCTATCACATAAAAGGAAGAAGAAGAAGAAGAAATCCAACTGAAAATATATAAAACTATTATTCTACCAGTTATATTATATGGGTGCAAATCATGGACTCTTACTTTAAGGGAGGAAAGGAGATTACAAGTATTTGAGAATAAAGTACTTAGGAAAATTTTTGGACCTAAGAGAGCTGAACAGACAGGTGAATGGAGATGACTACATAACAACGAACTACATGGTCTTTATAGGAAGCCAGATATAATAAGAACAGTTAAGTCTCGTAGGCTGCGATGGGCAGGACATGTTGCACGTATGGGGAATGAGAGACTTGCATGGAAGATTCTTGTAGGAAAACCAGAGGGAAAATGCCCAGTTGGTAGACCAAGAATGAGGTGGGAGAATAACATTAACTATGATTTGAGGGAAGTGGATTATACGGGGGATGATTGGAGAGCAATGGCTCAGGATTTGGATATATGGAGAGCTTATGTCCGCGCGGCCATGAATCTACGGGTTCGATAGAGCCAGTGAGTAAGTAAGTATAAATCCACTCCAGGTCTGATGAGAATATGTTTGGAATGTAATTTCTCTGTTATATTCAAATGCTGAAAAATATTTTATTCTCCAATTTATTTTTAAAATAAACTAGAAACAGGCATTTTAACAATATCGAAAATAGTCTCTACTCAAGAATCCAATGACTGAGGTCAGAGAACTGCATGCGAAAACTTTGGGATCCTAAAATAAAACCCTATATACAGGGCTTCCAATATAAAACCGGACACGCCTCACGGGGTTTCACCCGTCAGGCTGCGCTCTCTCCTCGTCCGCATTTCACTCTGCCAGCCGCAGAGTGTCCGGTTTTATACTGGAAACCCTATATAAATGTAGACGTTTGCATTTAGTAAAAGATTAGCTTTTCATAGCAAGTGTATCAAAATAAAGTAAATACTAAAACGCAGAATAAAACGTAAACATGACAGTACTTATATTATTTAACGATCTCTTAACAGTTCAGGACATCAGCATCGCAATTAAATTCGGGTGTCAAACAGCTGACAAATTTTCTTGAAACGCCTCTTATTTCAGCCTTGAGGTACTTTCACGTACCGTAAATCTACCACACGGGACCCAAGTCTTCACAAACAATCTATACTCCGGATACAGGCCCATATGACCTTACAAATCCATGAACATGGATTCCAGACACATGGAACATGCGAACGTTTAAACTAGAAACAAGCACTAGTCCACAAGGAACTCTTATTTCATACTTTAGGTTATTTTATGGGCAGTGAATCTATAACATGGGATCCAAGGCTTTAGTTTCCTTCCGAAAGAAGATTTTACACCCTCAGAGCTTCATCGGTCGTGGATAAAACCCGCAAATATCAAAACTAGAGGTAAGCTTCGTAGCCACTATATTGGTATCAGCGGCATTTAAAATCCTTCCTACGAATTGTGGGCAACTAACTAACTATCTAACTCAACCCGTAGGTTCATGGCCGCGCGGACATAAGCTCTCCATACATCCCTATCCTGAGCCAAAGTTTTCCAAACATCCCGTGTATAATCTACTTCCCTCAAATCATAGTTAATGTTATACTCCCATCTCATTCTCGGTCTACCAACTGGGCGTTTTCCCTCTAATTTTCCTACAAGAAGCTTCCATGCACGCCTTTCATTCCCCATTCATGCCACATGTCCTGCCCATCGCAGTCTACGAGACTTAACTGTTCTCATTATACCTGGCTTCCTATAAGACCATGTAATTCATTGTTATGCAGTCTTCACCATTCACCTGTCTGTTCATCTCTCTTCGGTCCAAAAATGTTCCCAACTAAACATAAAATAACATTTATTTTACTATACGTCTATAAAGTCTATAATTTTCTTTCATTTTGAGAATTTTCTTCAGCATTCAGGTTCTTTTCAACCAATCTTAATAATTAACACGAGTTTTAAAAAATGCATAAATGACTTCGGACTGATAGACTCTCCGTTTCTAATACACATTCACAAATTTTCCTTAATAATAATAATAATAATAATAATAATAATAATAATAATAATAATAATACTTTATTTATTCTGGCAGAGTTAAGGCCATAAGGCCCTCTCTTCCACTCAACCAGCACAAATACAAATAAATATTTGACAAATATAGATATACACTATACTAATTATAACAGTTGAAGATACAATAAATGTAGCAATGTAAATCTCATGTACAAACAACATTTTATAGGGTAACTACAATAATGATACGATAATAATAATAATATAAATATGATAAATTATACGAGAAACACCAATTAATATATATACCTTACACTGAGTAATAATCAAGTCGAGGTTAGAGCAAATATAAATTTAGATTTCTGTTAAAAGATGCCAATGTCCAGCAGCCCCTTATTTCTTGTGGTAGGGAATTCCAGTTGCGAGAAGTGGAGATGGTATATGACATGGAGTGATGTGATGTCCTATGTTGCGGTATATTAAGTAAGAGACTATGTTGTGATCTTGTGTTTAAGTTATGGTTTGAGGATAGATACTGGAAACGGGATGATAAATAATTGGGAATCGAGGTATGTAGGATCATAAATAAGAGAATTAGACAGTGCGATTTTCTTCTCTCTTTTAGATGTAATTAAAGTTATGAAAAAATAAATAAAAAATAGATAATCTTTCTTTTTACGGTACCTTCCGAAAATGTTCATAATACGATGAAATTTTCACAAAACATGGAAAATGCGTTACTGACGTAATACAAAGTGTCATGTTGGTGGGCAGTTACCAGACCCGCTCACACCAATTCGAATTCGTTTTAAATGTATTGATAAAAACGCCTCCCTATTCAGATTATAGAAACTGTTAAGAGCTTTCACTGTGGAACAAATATTTGTATTGACCCACAGCTGACTAAAAATAAGACTATTTTCAAATAAACCAAAGAGTACGACAAGGGTGTTCACTCTCACCTATATTATTTAATATTTATATGGACAATATCCTAAAAGAATGGAAGAAGGTTTTAACTAATGAAGGAATATTAATCGATAATAAAGATAAAATAAATGCTTTATTATTCGCTGACGATGTTCTACTTTTAGCAGAATCTGAAAATGAGCTCCAAATGTTAGCATATAAATTTAAATTAATAGCCAATAGATATAATTGTAAAATAGGCCTATAAATAAATAAGTCAAAAGTAATGACATTTATTGGTAAATATGAAATTAGATCAAAAATTGTACTGGATAACAAAATAATAGAAGAAGTATCACATTTCCAATATTTAGGATGTGATGTAACTTATAGGGGAAAATAAAGATATAGAAAATAAAGTAAATAAATTTCAGGCTATTTGTGGAACCATAAAAAGAACCTTAGGTCGGAAAACAAGGAAAGATAGGAAACTTAAATTATATAAAACAATGGCTGTTCCTTTGTTGTTGTATGGAAGTGAAAATTGGATAATGAAATCAAGGGATAAAAGCAGGATACAGACTGCGGAAATGCTGTTTTTACGTAATGTGAAAGGATGCACAAGAGCGGATAGAATAAGGAATGAAACTATACGAGAAGAATTAAATATATATAAAATTGAAGATAAAATCAGCGAAAATAATAAGAAATGGACAGAACACTTAATGAGAATGAACAACGAAAGAATACCAAAAAGAACGTTCCTGTATAATCCCAGAGGAACAAGAGATGTTGGCCGACCACGTAGAAGATGGACTCCACTTTTAACTTCGCCGGAACAGGCTGCATAGCCTAAACCTTGTAGTAGAAGAAGAAGATCTATTGATAAAATATTTCCGTATTCCACTTTATGCCATGTAATTTTTTATGTTATAAACATAGAATACTATGACCAAAATTGGTCACTATCTGGGTACCCATGTATCTTATGGCTGATATCATTAAAAATAGTATTTTTTTAAATTATTATGTTTACACAATTTGTATATTCAAACATGTAAACGTTCTGGTCCCTAAGCACAGTAAAAGAAATTCCGGCTAATTCCCGACTTAAGAAATTCCTCTAAAGGGAAGGGATAAGTGTCTGGAATCAATTAGGTTTCTGCGCGGTATATGCGTAAAAACGTAATTATAAGAATTCATAATAATTGCTATGACTAATATAAGTAACAGAATGAGAATAAATTAGACACTCAGGGAACGCATGCTATTGTGCATTATAGGGACCCTTTCACCCCAATTTCTCTACAAAATGTAAAACTGAAAATTTATAAAACAGTTGTCTTCCCACTTACACACACACACACACACACACACACACATATATATATATATATATATATAAGTGTTTGAATTGGATTCGCCTGGTAGTGTAATGGATATCACGCTGAGGTACAGACTCAGAGATCCGGGTTCGAATCCCGTCCAAGCATTTATTTTTCTTATCATACCATATATATCTATATATATATATATATATAAAGCGCTACTGCTATAAAGTAAATATTCTCTTTAAAAATTTGCTTAATTGTTATGTTAGCCGCGAGATGGCAGTTGGAATAAATTTCCGCTACCTCTTGTTTGAATTGAGAATACTACATGTATAAGAAAATTGTATGCTTGTATTGGAATTCTTGGGTAGCTCAGTTGGTTAGAGCGCTAAAGGTACAGACTTCAGAGACTCGAGTTCAAATCCCGACTCAAGCATTCTTTTTTTCTTTTCATATCATATATATATATATATTATATATATATATATGGATGCAAAAAATTAATGGGGGGAAAAAATTACGAGTATTTGAGAATAAAGAGCTTAGAAAAATGTTGGAATCAAAGAGAGACGAATAGATAAGTGAATGGAGAAAAGTACACGAAAGTGAGCTGAGTGGTCTTTATGGGATACCAGATGTAATAAGCCTCAACACATGTGGATATGATGCCAGCAGCCGGCTAGTAGGCCAAGGGCCTTCTAGGCCTATCGCGCTTGGAGTTGGGGATGTAATAAGCCACGTACACTGCGATAGGCAGGACATATGACACGAATGGGGAATGAACAGGGGCATGGAAACTTTTTATAGAAAAATCAGAGGGAAAACGCCTAGTAGATACTCCAAGAACGAGATGGGAGAATAGTATTAAACATGATTGAAGGAGGTGAATTATACATGGAGTGATCGGAAACTATAAGCTCAGGATATGAACCTCCGGGTTCGATAGAGTCAGTGGTGAGTTAGTTAGGTAACAGACTATAAGTATAGGCGAAACTATGAGTTGTGCCCAGGCACACACATACTTATGATTCTCCTTTCTTAACACATATCATTAAAATAATATAAAATTAGGCATTAAAGAAATCATAAATGTTCGATGAACAGAAAACATGGCAGTGTACGTGGCAGGTAGAATAAATCACGAACGTCTAAAGTTCAGATGTACTGGTACTATCAGATACAGCGCAACATTGACCTGCTTCGTTTGTAGATGATTTGCTAACTAATCTCGTGTCACCCCGCGTACACTCGCTGTGAACGTGAGTGTGGAGTAGCTATTAACCCTAAGTAAGCTGGGTAAGTGCTTCATTTTCTATTTGTTTCTATGTCCGTGCGACGCAGCAACAGTACTGCTATGACTGGAGGTAAAAGTTTCGCTGTGCCGTATAATGCTCATTGGGTTTATTTATATATAATATGTTCAAATAGTCCACCGCTGTGGTCTCGAGGTAGCGTGCTGCCTTGTCACGCAGCGGGCCCGGGTTCGATCCCCGGTCGAGCCAGCTTTTCTGGGTGAGGTTTTTATCGGGGTTTTTCCTCACCTGCAAGACAAATGTCACGAAAACCTTAAGGCCCAAACGGTCCCCGAAATCATATGGCCAACATCGTCATCATCCTTATCATTATCATCATCATCATCATCATCATCATCATCATCATCATCATCATCATCCTTCACCGGTGTGGAAAGCAACGGGATGCTACCACACCTACAATTCCCTAGTAAAACTGAAAGCATAGCATGAAAATGCTATGATTGCAGTGAAAGACCTGCCTTCGGGCAGAATTACTATGGATGGATGTTCAAATATTGGCACATCATATTGAATATTTCTAGTGACGCCTATGGTTTTAGAATATCAATACATGATAATAAGGAAAGAAGATAGCCAAGAACTCGCAGAATGAACAGTAAATCTTGCAAAGGAATGCTGTACTTAGCTAGGCGTAGGTAGTTAGGAAGATAATTCTTAGCAAGGCCTGGGAAGTTAGGAAGATAAGTTTTATTTAAAGAAGCTCTCTAATTACTCAGGACATTAAACCGCAATTAAAATATATGCGTGAAAGGACTAATACGTGTAGCTTTTATGTATATACATTTTTTATCAGGCATGAATCTATGTTACGGAACACGGCTCTTTATTGCCTTTTCGTAAGAATAATTCCTACAATGTGTATAACGTTTTGGCATAAAATGTTAAATTATTATAAGGAATGCCATGACTAATTTCCAATTTATCTACAGGATTTATAAATCAAGAGTGGCATGTCTTATGACTATTTAACGAATAAAATTTAACTGTTTATTGAAATATCATTATTTTGTTTTAAAATATTCATATATTTAATGTAAACGGCGATGTTTGAAAACAAATCAGAAATATGTGGTTATTTTATTCACTGCGACTTGATCATATTATTTAGTGTCAAATAGGATCGCAATTAGCGATAACCCTCTAACATGGCAATATTGTAAGAATGCACCCAGTGGAGAAAAAATGAAACACACCAAACTGTATATTATAACCAACATTATAGGTTATTAATTTTTTTAGGAAGTAACTCAATAAAATCTTTATCTAAAAAGCATAATTTTTGAACACACAATTATCAAATGTGTGGTTCCAAGGAATCTGTTCGTTATTTGCTATATTTAACGCATTTGTTGGAGAGTCAGTCACTGCAAAATAATGTTCTATCCTGTTCAGAATATTAAAAAGGAAGAGTTTTCTTCATTTTGGTAAATAGAATTCGATAAATAGCGAGGTGAAACACGACTGTAATTAATTGTATTACCCGTTTAAGGAGTAAGCGCAGTTGTTGACGGAGGGCACTGCAGTCGTGTTTATGCAGGAATAGAACACGTTACACTGCTATCTATGAGCGCAGAGGTGAATGGGACGTGGGACGCTGACAGTGTACACTGCCTTATATGACGTCACGTGTAGCAACAAACAGAGCTTCGTAATTCTTCCGCCTGCAGAGATATTTTGAATGACTAATAAAACAAAATTCATTGAAACGTGATTAGTCATTGACTCCCATTTGCGGCAAGAGTTAAATAATCATTTTAATTTTATTTGGAATAATCAAATGCAACTTTTGAAATAAAAAAATAAACTAATATAACAGGTATTATTTTCAAAAATTGCGTTCTCCCTAAAAATCGCTACAAATTTTCAGTTAATTGATATCGGAGGTCATGTTCTTCATTAATTTTAAGGGCGCACTGCCTGTGGCCATATGACTGGAAATTATTCTACACCACTGATTACAATGCTCGTCTATGCTTCAAATAATATGAATATACTATCTGGAAAGAACATGTTCAAAGAATGAAAGCCAAAGGGACGCAGGAATGTTGGTAGACCGAGGAAGAGATGGATCCAACTTTTGAATGAGAATCTATGAGACCGGAACAAGCCAAATGGGCTTAATCCGTGATTGTTGATGATGATGATGATGACACTATCTGGTTACTGGCGTTCAGGCTTCGGTACAATATGTGTAAGAACACACTTACATAAGCCTTTATAAAATATTGCTCCCATGTTATAGAAATTCCATGATAAAAAGAAGTATTGTTTATGAAATGAAAAATACAGTCGTACTTCGAATAGCCAGGTATAAAATTATGGCAACTAAGAAACGAATTCATCTTTAATTCCATCCTGAGATGGATAAACAAATAAAAGTCCGTCACGCAGTAACTGCGCAAACTAAGCAATGTCTTCGGATAATTGAAGGTATGGTCCGATGTAATGGGTCTACAGAAATATATTTATTTTGTTAAAATGCAGAAAATCAATTTCTTATGCTAACTTATTTAAAAGCGTCGGACAGCAAAGAAAACAGACTGCCATAGCCTAAGTCCTATTGAATGTTGTTGCATAATTTAACACTTTTTTTTTAATAATTCATCCTGATTAATTTTTCTACTACCTTATTAAAAGTAATTAAAGTAAACTAAATTGTGTGGTATAAACATGAAAAACTAAACATGGTGGCTAGAATCAATTTCTAATTTCGGTTTTCAGGTAAACCCCCAATTCTAATTCTAATTCTAATGATCGTATTTTGGAGTACACCTCTTATGGTTTATTTTAATTGCTTATACTGAGTTTCGTCGCGAAACGATTTTTAAATATTCGTTTCAGATGAACTCCTACACCTAAAGGTCCGATTTTTTCTGGTTAACGAACTTGACCTTACTTTTTTAATCATAATCATGACCATTTTTTTTCGTTGTCTATTAGATAGGGTCAGTGAAGAGATTTGTAAAAACATTTCTAAAATATTTTCAGATAATCTCAATAGCTTCATTCCTCCGCAATTCAATAATAAATGAGTGAATATCAGTATTGTTATTATCAAAGACTGAGGCTCTTCCGTCCACCGCTCTGGTCTCGAGGTAGCGTGCTGCTTTGTCACGCAGCGGGCCCGGGTTCGATCCCCGGTCGGGGCAGTTTTTCTGGGTGAGGTTTTTATCGGGTTTTTTCCTCACCTGTAAGACAAATGTCAGGAAAACTTTAAGGCCCAAACGGTCCCCGAAATCATATGGCCATCATCCTTATCATTATCATCCTTACCATTATCGTCATCATCCTTCACCGGTGTGGAAAGCAACGGGAAGCTACCACACCTACACAATTCCCTAGTAAAGTTGCAAGCATAGCATGAAAATGCTATGATTGCAGTGAAGGACCTGCCTTGGGGCAGAATTACTATGGATGGATGGAGGCTCTTCCAGACAATAGACACATTATATTAGACTGTGCACAACTTAGGGTCACAGGTACTGCCAGATAAGGTTACAAACCTTTCTCTTTTGCAGCAGTTGAAATTAAGAATGTGCCTATTAGGCTAATTTTAAAGCCTCCCAGGCCATCAGCAGTATTGGTAGAGCAAGTTTTTACTAGAAAGTTATATGTGATAGTCAGAAAGGACTAATGTACAGTGCAATGGCATCAGATAATTAACATCATTTAATTGCGGCTGAGTATGGAACCCCCCCCCCCCGTACCGGGCAATACTAGTGACATCTGGAAGCTTATGCATAACCTTACCATCTAAACCTCACATTATCCTGGGAATTTCCTCGCTGTCTGATGATTATCATCCTTTCAGGTAAAGGTCCACCCACATATCTTCTTCCCCTGGGGAAAGTAACATACAATACGCTATGATACTCTACTATGAGGCATTCTATTTGCACCTGAAGCCACTTTTGTCTAAACTTTTGTAGCTATTCGATTATAGGTGTAACTAGCAATGCATATGTATAAATGTATAAAAATGAATGTTTGTTTGTTTGTTCGTACTTTATATGCGCGGCCATGCCGTTGATCCGATGGGGCTTTTTGCAAAATGTTAAGGAGATTCTTGGGATTAACATAGGCTATAAGAAAGTTGTGATACTCAACTCCTATACCCTTAAAAATCGCCCGTTTCTAGTGTAAAACGTGAAAAAGGTAGCTCTTTGGACGCTTAAATGACTTACGCTGCCTAAACCATAACAAATACACAACATTAATTTGCACAGGATTGAATATCTCAAAAAGCTCTACAAAAAAGTCCCCGACAGTAAATGTTTATCTCTTACGGATAGCTCAGAAAAACCATTTTTGTCTTTCATTGATGCCAAGAAGATCGAAGCAAGTACGTAGTTTCCTGTGCAAGCATAGAAGCACATGACGTGTATTCTTTTACGGATAACTCACAATAACGAATTTTGTCTTTTAGCTCATTTATGCCAAGAAGATCGAGATAAGTAGATTCCCGGGCAACACCGGGTATCAGCACGGCGAATCTTAAAATAATTACGATATACATTTATAATTATTTTTTATTTTACTTATTCAACTAATCATAAAAAAGTATATTAATGTTTGTCTTTCAGCTCATTTATGCCAAGAAGATCGGGATAAGTAGATTCCTGGACATCGCCGGGTAAACAGCACGGAGTATATAAAAATAATTACGATATGCATTTTTCCTTTCACTTATTTAACTAATCATAAAACACATTAATTTTCGTATTTTAGCTCATTTATGTCAAGAAGATCGTAATAAGTTGAATCCCGAGTAATACCGGGTAATCAGCAGGGGTTCTAAAAATATAAAATTATAATTATTTTTCCATTTACTTATTCAACTGAACTTAAAATCACATTAATTTTCATGTATTTAGGTGTAGCTGTGTGTGTGTATGCACAGTAAATATGCCATATGTATGTATATAAAAGAACCCCTGATAGCGTTCAAATCTAAAATGCAGAACAACTAAACGCCCGATACAGAGATAGGCTTAAAAATGCTAATATACCGTACAGTTGTAGTAATGAAATATATCAAAATTTATAAATGTAGTCTTCTTCTATCATAATACGTATTAATACTGTGTGATATTTAATTCTAGAGAACTTGATTATATGATGTTACATTCTGCAACATGCTGCTAATAATAATAATAATAATAATAATAATAATAATAATAATAATAATAATAATAATAATAATAATAATAATAATAAATATAAAATTATAGAATATTCACCTGAAAGGTCCGTCTCCTCAACTTAATTAATCATTTAACTGTAGCGCTTTCGAGACTTGTCCCATCATCGGCAGGATTCAAAACTGGTGTTTCACTGAAGATCTGGTAGAGGGGGTTGCATGTATTGGGTTCGTTTTCGTTTATCAGGCTGTCGTTGTGAGCTGCTTTCATGATTTCCATCTCTTCGAGCACGTTTATCTTCGCTGGATTATTTTCTCTGTGCATTACTGTTAGGGTGTTTTCAATATTTAACATGCGATGTCCTTCATGGATAACGTGTTTTGCATAGCTTGATTTCCCTTCTGCGTGAATGAAGTATCGAAAATGTTCTTTGAATCTGATGTTAAAACTCCTGTTTGTCTTTCCTATATAAAATTTGTTGCAGTCCTTACATGTCAGTTTATAAACTCCTTTGCTGTTGAAAATGTTATTTTCTTCAATGTTATTGTTTATTATGTTGTTTAATTTGTTATTAGTTCTGTATGCTATTTTTACGTTTTTATCGGCCTTCTTTAGTGCATTGGCTAATTTTGTCGTTTCTTTTCCTGTGTATGTAAGCGTTATCCATGTTTTCTTGTTGTTGTCAGATTCTTTTTCTAGTTTAGTTATGTTGGTTATGTTGTTCTTCCTTTTTTGTTTTTTTACGAGCTTATCTATGAATTCTTCATAATTAAGTTGAGGAGACGGACCTTTCAGGTGAATATCTATAATTTTATATTAATTTTGAATAAACCTCAACGGAACACATCATGAATCTTATAAAAGTTAATAATAATAATAATAATAATAATAATAATAAATAGACTAATGAAGGTTGTAGAATGTATAACAATATGAATTGTTCGTTTGATTGTAATACATTAACCTAAAAAATACATTTATATTAATATATTTCAGATTACTAAAAAAATGCCCTGCTCTTGTTTTAAAGAACACAAATTTGAATAACATAAATTACATCAAGTTTTATATAGGTTACAATACTTTATAATCATGGGAGTGGCATTCCGATAACAATTTAGGTTTGTCTCTTTCAGATGAATACTTGTAGAATAAATGTTATATTTATTATCGTACCAATATATTTATAGCTAACAAAGCTAGGTTAGATGGATTAACAAATAACATAATTTCATCTTTACTAATTGTAAATAATCACGTAGTAGAAAACTGACGAATCTACGACATGCTTGTCAACTGGTACCACGAGGACTCGTTTTTGGTATACGATATATAAAAATTGTAGCGCGATGTGATATTTTACGAACCGTTTTAAGAATCTAGGCGTCAAAAGGAAAATTTCGTGTATATTTATTAATGTATAGAAATACTTAAGTCTGCTAAATTCAAGAAACAACTCTTTGAACTTAGAAAAATGCTTCACATATACAAATAATATGCAAATGATATTAAAATACAGACATGTACTGAAAAAAGTGTACGTATGTATGTATATATATATATATCCACCGCTGTTCTGCCTTCTCAAGCAGCGGGTCCGGGTTCGATTCCCGGTCGAAACAGGCTCCTGGGTAATTTTTTTTCGGGGTTTTTCGTCATCTATAAGACAAATGTCAGGAAACATTAAGGCTCAAACGGTCCCCGAATATCATCTGGCCATCATCATCCTTATCATTATGATCATCATCATCCTTCATCGGTGTGGAAATCAACGGGAAGCTACCATACCTATGTTTCCCTAGTAAAGCTGCAAAACATAGCATTAAAATGCTATGATTGCAGTGAAAGATCTGCCCTCGGCAGAATTACTATATATATATATATATATATATATATATATGGGGGCACGCCGTAGCGTAGTGGTTAAGGCACTGAGCTACAAGCCAGAGGGTCGAGGGTTCAAGTCCCGTTGAGGTCAGGATTTTTAAACTGATCCAAACCCTCTGACGGCACTATGGCCCTGGGGTCGACTCAGCCTCTAACATAAATGAGTACCAGACACTTGTTCTGGGGGTAAAGGCGGCCGTCACGCAGGGCTGACAACCCGGCTGACATAAAGTGCCGATTGTCTAGAAAAAGTGGGAGCCCTAACCTCCTACTACCCCAAGGGCCTCCGGGTCTGTTGTGGGATCACTTTACTTTACTTTATATATATATATATATATATATAAATTGTATATGTGATATATGTATGTAAAAATGTATATTTATTTCATACAGTATGTTGTGGTCCCAGAGATGGAGTGCTAAATCAATACGTTAAGAGAGTAAAAAGACAAGAAGAAACAACAAAGAAAGAAGAAAGCTTTGAAACAGAATTATGTAAAGACAAAGATGCAGGTGAATGGTTCCGACTTGTTGCTGGAGAAGGAGACAACTGCAGAGATGTGATTCAATGCACATCATCGGTAGGTCCAAAAAAAGTTTTTTTTCTTAAGATTGCACTAACTATATGACGGGTTAGAGCATTGATTTTTAAATTTTTATATGTTACAGGGTCTTCAAGCCATTCGTTGTCCCGCTGGGTTGTATTTCGACATTGAGAAACAGACCTGCGATTGGAAAGATGCAGTTAAAAACTGCAAACTTAAAAACAAAGAGCGCAAAGCTAAACCTCAGCTTTACACGGACGAACCACTTTGTCAGGTAAAGAGAATAAATCCAGAAATATTAATAACTTCATTACTTACTCCACATGACCTGCTTGGCCAACAAATTGTGCAATCAATGGACCGAGAATTTTACATTTAATGCTTATTTTTCCTTAAGTAATAAATAAAACAATGGTGTAGATACAAATTGTACGAAAGAGTTTAATCGCCTCTTACTTACTTACTCACTGGCACTATCGAACCCGAAGGTTCATGGCCGCACGGACATAAGCTCTCCATACATCCCTATCCTGAGCTAATGCTTTCCAATCATTCCCTGTATAATTTACTTCCCTCAAATCATAGTTAATGTTGTTCTCCCACCTCATTCTTGGTCTACCAACTGGGCGTTTTCCCTCTGGCTTTCCTACAAGAAACTTCCATGCACGTCTTTCATTCCCCATACGTGCAACATGTCCTGCCCATCGCAGTCTACGAGATTTAACTGTTCTTATTATATCTGGCTTCCTATAAAGACCATGTAGTTCATTGTTATGTAGTCTTCTCCATTCACCTGTCTGTTCATCTCTCTTTGGTCCAAAAATTTTCCTAAGAACTTTATTCTCAAATACTCGTAATCTCCTTTCCTCCCTTAAAGTAAGAGTCCATGTTTCGCACCCATATAATATAACTGGTAGAATAATAGTTTTATATATTTTCAGCTTAACGTTTTTTGAAAGGAGTTGGGACATCAAGAGTCTCTGCAATGCATAATAGCATGCATTTCCAGAATTGAGCCTATGCTTAATTTCTTTGTGCATCTCATTCCTATTTGTGATTATTGTTCCTAGGTATTTGAATTCAGCCACTTCCTCAAAATTTCCCTCATTTGTCATTAGCCGTCCATCTCCATTATATACTGAATTTCTACCTGTGACCACATATTTAGTTTTACTGATATTTACTTCCAGTCCCAATTTCTTAGTGTTACTCAATAGTGTGTGCGTGTTGGCCTTTAGTATCTCCTCGCTATCGGCCAATAGTACTACATCATGTGTAATCGCCTCTAAATTGTCTATTTCAACCATTTGGTACCTATTCTGTTTATTAATATAAAAATATTTCTTTTAAAATTTAGTTACTGTAAAAATATTATATTTTGTCCATTGATATCAATTTTTTATTTTTGAATCTGATTCCAAAATTTAATTTATATCATTCGTCCCAGTATAGCGATCCCGAAAATCGGAATTGAATGAGACCATCGAGGAAATATAAAACTATGACTTTTTTACTTTGTGATCAATAATTATATTTACCACGATTAATTAACTGGATAACTAATTAATTTCACCCACTCCGCTCTTAAATACCATGATACATATTTTAAAAACCTAAAATAACTTATTAAAATCTATTTTACATTTTTAAACTGCATTTTATGTGCCAAAATCTGGATTCTCAAAGTTTAAAAATTTGAGGTATAGTTATCGAATTTCAATTATTGGAGATGTCAGTGTTTCAATAAATTATACAGTGAGTAACTTAAAATCGTAGTGTGTTATACTATTGCAATAAAAATCGACCATTCACATTTTTTCCTTTGGCTATTGGAGGGCAAGATACTTCACTATGAAATTGAATTAAAGTTTATATTTTACACTACTGATATTTTAAAAGTATAGCGTAAATTTTGCAAAATGTCAAAGCAATAAATTGGTAATATTTTGTTCCAAAAGATCGCATTTTCTGTTTAACAGGAAGGTTCCCTTGCATGTGGTGACGGACCCTGCATAGAACGAGGTTTGTTTTGTAACGGCGAGAAAGACTGTGGTGATGGATCCGACGAAAATACTTGTGGTAAGTAAATAAACGTCATGTAACGCCAACAATACTTGTGATAAATAAATAAACGTCATATAACGCCAACAATACTTGTGGTAAGTAAATAAACGTCATGTAACGCCAACAATACTTGTGGTAAGTAAATAAACGTCATGTAACGCCAACAATACTTGTGGTAAGTAAATAAACGTCATGCAACGCCAACAATTTTTCACATGATTTCATTTGCTTCGCCATTAAGAGAGTTATAAAACAAGTATCATTTAGCGTAAATTTCCTTGTAATTAATCGGAAAATACTAAATGTTCAATATATAAAACTGAAGTTTGTGAGTAAGTTATTTTTCACTAGTAGAGGTTACCAGCCTCTAGCCAAACCCCTCTTCCTGGAGGGCAGGGAACTGCAATTTCGGAGTGTTCGTCTCCTAGAGAAGTTGCCTTTACTACGGCTTTGGGGATACATATAGGCAAAAATGGAAGCAACACATAGACAGAATGAATGAAGATAGATATCCAAAACAAATAACAAAATACAAGCCTAAAGGCACCCGAGATCTGGGTAGAACCTAGAAAGAGACAGGCTGAAGTCGGAACGGGTCAACAGACCTAATCCATGAATGCAGGATGATAAACTGAATTTAGAAATTATTATTTTAATTGTTGTTTCATGTGTATCTTAAGGATATCTCTAATTATCCACCAAGTGTTAATGAATGAAGATTATACGGAGAATAGAGAGAACTATTCAAGCTGTAGGAAAACCACAGTATTGTGGGAAAATCCCTGAAAAGTCTTAATATTTTTCTTAAACTGAACTTAAATTAAATTTTCATTTATCTATTTACTGTTAAAATGTATATAGGTTCTTCCAGTAGAGAACTCAGTAGAATCAAACACATGGAAAACGTGTCGACATGTGAAACATAAACATTACTTAAGCAGTGGGACATCCTGTAGAGGAATGTGGTGTTATGAAATAATTTCACTTGCTGTGTAAATAGGAGATGAAAATTTACTGGATGAAACTATTAACACCCGTTATTTGTGGCGCCTGGATGATGACTTTCTCCTCTGTGTCTGTTACACTGCTTCAGATGTCAAATAACTTTCAAAGATGTTGGACGGGTCACAAACACGAAATAGTATGGGTGTGGTCTGGGTGGTTCTTGGCAGCCATTTGAATGCGATCCACTTTCAAATACACACATACCTACAAGTTTTATTACATATCATCTGATCACGTGTTAAGATATACTCCTCAACCCATGTTACATATTGGAGTCTTCTCCAGTCACAAGGGAATTTAGTTATAAACAATGTAATGAAAATAATAATTTTTATATTCTTTTAATCCTTAAATAATACCGTGACCCTAAGATCACAGTATTATTTATTTTTTATTATTATATTTATGATTTTTTCATTTGATTATGACATCACCTCAGCATATGTAGATACTGACGAAATCAAGTAAAGGCATATGTTTGTTTTATTTCATTATCTTCGTATTACCTAGGTAGGAACAAATATCTTTAATTTTTTACGTACAGGCACGCCCAAGTTTTCCTCGTTAATAACAAAGAATTAAAATGAAGTTCGGCGATTTACACCAATTTCAACACAATAAAAATTATATTCCTTAACTTTCTTACTAAACAGGCTACTCATTTCTATAAACTCTACATTGACAATTTATAGTTTACTGTCATTTAATGAAAATGGTGATTTTCGAAAAATATTTTGTTAACATTTTAGGCATAACAAATATTAAGATGGGTACCCTATTCTATCAATTGGATATTTCCAACAAAATTCCATTCAAGTAATGTTATTAGCGTAAAACAATGAGTTTTAATTTAATACAAGTTTTGTAGTTAAATATATGAGCTTGATTTCTTTACAAAGTTGTAAAAATCACTTCAAATAATGACTGTCTTAAACCGATAATATTTACCTGCTTCTATCGTCCAAGGTTAAATAGCCAATTTACAAAGGAAAGAGAAAAATGTAGATATCATCGTAGAATGGTACTTCCTCTCACCATTTGTCGTAGAAATGTACTGTAGTTTCATTGTTGGGCAACTTTTCTTCTTTTATCCTTGGATATGTAGTAAATTCTCTACGCACTTCAAACATAAAAAGTTGTAAAATTACATCTTACGGATCGTTATTTTCTTCATCCGTTTTCTAAAATTCCTGTTTTTTTCAAGATTTAAATTTGTTTCTTAAATCAGAAACAACAAATTTATTTAATACATGACTAAACGAATCTAAAAATTAAAGCTAAGAGAAAATTATTGAGCATTATCTTATACAAAACAGGTTGTATAATATTATATTTCCTTCAATAAATAAAAATAATAGACAGGCGGAAATATGTTGAAAAAATCTGTAACAATTAATCTAATAAGAAACCAGATTAAAAGCTAAAGTAACACTCATTCAGTTGTTAATACGCAAATTAAATCAGATAATATAAAGTCCCTCTTTCAAATGTTCAAGTTTTGATTCTAACCTTAAGAAATATGTGTTAAGACGAAACAAAAGCTGGTGAAATTTTGAAACATCCGGTATATAGTGCACGGAAAGGGAAAGCTGACATGTTTTAGCTGCAGGGAGCCCCACCCAACACTGTATGTGGGCCAAACACTTGTAACTCTCCTTCTCTTGTTCAGATAACGACAACGACCCGAATCGCGCTCCACCCTGCGACCCTGCAGTGTGCGTCCTACCAGACTGCTTCTGCTCAGAGGACGGCACAGCTATTCCTGGTGACCTCCCAGCTAAAGATGTTCCCCAGATGATCACAATCACTTTCGATGATGCCATCAATAACAACAACATACAACTATACAAAGATATATTCAATGGCCAGCGTCAGAACCCCAATGGTTGTGATATCAAGGCAACTTTCTTTGTCTCTCACAAGTACACCAACTACTCCGCAGTTCAAGAGACGCACCGTAAAGGACACGAGATTGCTGTACATTATCACGTAAGTTCATGTTATACGTACAAATTAATTATGTAACAATGTTTAAAATATACAGCAATATATGATATAATTTGTTTATGTATATGTTGTTTCTGTGTGTGCATTATTAATAATTTCTTCAAGTTTCATTCTACGCCTTTGACATGAACTGCAGCTTAGTGGAATTTCTTTTTTCCGCTGACAAAAATAACACTGTCATCTTAATAAAGTTTGGCTGAGGTATGACTGAATGAAGTTGAATGTATGATACTGGACAGACAATTCGGAGACTACAAAACTGACGGAAAACAAACATCAATAAAATGAATGGCGAGTGAACGATTTCCGAATGACCTTTGTATGAATGTTGGCTGGACTAACAATGGTTTCTATTTCTCCGCTGCTGAGCATTTTTAATGCTTCAGGTTCTTGCGAAAGTCTCCACTTTCCTTCACTTAGTGGATTATATAATATGCATTTCTCTCTGGAGGATAAGTAATCAAAGTTAATAATCATACAAACACATTTCGGCGCTTACGAGCCAATGTGTTGTAAGTGGTATTGAATATCAACGTAAAGGCTATGCTAGTTGAAGACTGATTGCAAGCAAGAATGCCCTTGATACCGGCGCAGATTTATTATTTATTGCTTTTCCGTAGATATTCAATATCACTGACGCCACACTGACTTGTAATCGACGTTCTTTTTTCATTTTTATGTCAAGTGGGACTGGAAATCGAAGAGGAACAGGAATTTCTGAGTAAGTTTAATTATAGCAAGAATTTATTAAAATCCCTAAATCCTCTCAACACAAATTTGCTAATGCTGCGAGTTCTTAAAAGCTTGCATGAAATTTTTGTTAAAAGTTTTTTATTAAAATAGAAACCATTGTAGGTTACAATTAAAAAGCGGAGAAAAAGTATAAAAATTATGAAAACATAATAATAAAATTCTTGATATTTTAAAATTAGCATGCATCGTATGTATAACATACATGTAACATTATGTTTGCATTACATTAAAATGCATATATCGAAATAAGCTGGATTAACACATTATCAATTCAAAATTGTAGTGTTTAGGATCCATTATAAGCTTTGTTTCTTGTAGTTGTTTGCATGGTATACTTATCTAAGGAGAAGAAGATTAAGCAGCAAGGAGAACCCAGCATGAAGCATGCGATAACAAAGTTGTATTTTTAATATGTAACTAATTAAATTATTTTTCCGATCGCAGGCACAACGGTGACGAACAATTTTGGAGCAATGCTACAGTTGACGACTGGGCAAAGGAGATGGCAGGCACCAGAATCATCATTGAGAAGTTCGCCAACTTGACCGACAACAGTGTAGTGGGAGTTCGTGCTCCATACCTACGTGTAGGTGGAAATAATCAATTCACAATGATGGAAGAACAAGCTTTCTTGTATGATTCAACAATAACTGCACCTCTTTCCAACCCACCTTTGTGGCCTTACACCATGTACTTCCGCATGCCACATCGCTGTCACGGCAATTTGCAACATTGTCCCACCCGTAGCCACGCTGTTTGGGAAATGGTTATGAACGAACTTGATCGCAGAGAAGATCCTCAATTCGACGAATATCTGCCAGGTTGTGCTATGGTTGATTCCTGCTCTAATATTCTGACTGGAGATCAGTTCTACAATTTTTTGAATCACAATTTCGATCGCCACTACGAGAAGAACCGTGCACCTTTAGGTCTATATTTTCATGCTGCCTGGTTGAAGAACAACCCAGAATTTTTGGATGCATTCCTCTATTGGGTTGATGAAATTTTGGCTAACCGCAACGATGTATATTTCGTGACAATGACCCAAGTTATCCAGTGGATTCAAAACCCGAGGACCATTACAGAAGTAAAAAATTTCGAACCATGGAGAGAAAAGTGTACCGTCGATGGAAAGCCTGCCTGTTGGGTACCTCATTCTTGTAAACTGACAAGCAAAGAGCTGCCTGGAGAGACCATCAATTTGCAAACATGCGTCCGATGCCCTAACAATTACCCATGGGTTAATGACCCGACCGGCGACGGGTTCTTCTAAGTCAACGATCTCATTGTATTGCGATTCAAATTTCACCATCATACCTGTCACATCCTGCTCTCAGCCAGCTCCCTCGTCACGAATACTTTCCTATAATATTTCACTAGTGGATACCCCGAAATAATTAACCAAGAATTGAACAGAATCTTGAGAAATTAAAGGCTGATTATAAACTTTTAAGGCTGGGTATTATATTAAGCCCTGGGAATTATTCCTCATATTTTGTTTTCCTTTCAAGCAATAACGTGTTGAAGGAGCAGGAACGAGTGTTGCAGGCTTCGTTCTAGATCTCCTAAGTTCCTGTTGAGCGGAACAATTTACGCCCAGGAGAATCAATGATCTTCCGACGTTACATCGTACAAGTCATATAGACTTATTCGGGGCAGTTTAGTTTGAATTTAATTTGCTTTCTTTTTTTAAAACGATGCATGAGTGAACCCAAGAGATGGACATTTTTATAAATATATGTTTTTGTTGTGTGAAAGGACGAAATTGTTATTTTTAATTACTTCAAACAAAATGCCCAAGAACTGTGGCAAATTCAGTAAAATCCCTTTTGTGTGTGACTTGTGGTTCGCTGCCAATGGGCTGGGACTGTTTAATAAATGTGATTTTCGGGGATGAAGCCCGAGTGAGTACTGTAAAGCCTACTTGAGTAATAGTTCAGGTAGGCTTTTTATGTAAAAATTGTTTTGTCAAGTTTAAAATAAAATGTGCTTAAAACCAAATGTTATAATATAGCCTATAAAATTATTTTAATCTTTACCTATCCATATCAAATCCATTCAAATCTACATTTATGCACCCTTTATTAACTGATATTTTGATGTAAATTAGGCAGATTAATTGTGGATGCTTTCTACGTAGAAATACTAAGAGCGACAGTCACTGAAATCACATTAGTAAAGCAAACAAACCCTCAGACTTATTCACATAATGTTTATCTTTATCAGTAACATATATTTACCCGCTATTATCCTTCCAAGTATTGATATATTTTAATTACTGTAAAAAAAATAAAGCACCATAATATTAATTAATGTGTTTACTTGGAAACAAATTTTAATACCATAAAAACTAGTAAAGTAGATTTGTACGCAACCTATAAGTTAATATTTAAAAAAGATTCTACTTACATGGAATGACGGAAAAACATAACAGAAAATACTATAACTACGTTTTAAACAGAAATGGTAATTTCAGTAACAGTAATATATTTTCTCAAATATTTATAGCAAAAGATTGGAAAACATTAGCTCAGAATAGAGATGTATGCAGAGCTTATGTCCGCGCGATCATGAACCTCCGGGTTCGATAGTGTCAGTGAGTTAGTTAGTTAAAGTAAATATATAAGCAAGTGTGTGTTCAGGTCAAATTTTATGATTGATGTTGAAGTTATTCTGAAGACTAAGTGGCAGCTGCATTTAAACTATGCTAATTTTCTGTCATAAGAAACACATGGCCATCTTATAATTTTATTTTCACTCAAGAAAGAATACAAGGTCAAAGGAATGTTCGGAATACCTTGCCGTAAGGCAAGGCGGGGCTATTTAGCATTGGGAAAGTAAATTAAAACACATCAAATCCAGGAAATAAAAGCGTCGAACTTTCATAAAATTTGCAGTTATATTGAAACAAACATGGACAAAGTCATTAGTTAATATTCATTGTATCAGTAGATACACTTGTAGGAAATGGTTTGACACACTGCCTAAGCAACTTATATTCATTGACAGTATCAGTAGATACACTTGTAGGAAATTGTTTGACACACTGCCTAAGCAACTTATATTCATTGACAGTATCAGTAGATACACTTGTAGGAAATGGTTTGACACACTGACTAAGCAACTAATATTCATTGACAGTATCAGTAGATACACTTGTAAGAAATGGTTTGACACACTGACTAAGCAACTTATATTCATTGACAGTATCAAGATACACTTGTAGGAAATGGTTTGACACACTGCCTAAGCAACTTATATTCATTGACAGTATCACTTGTAAGAAATGGTTTCACACACTGACTAAGCAACTTAACAATTCTTTGTTTGTGGAAACCTTGAAAATCTTAGTTATCGTGAACATTTCGAAAACAAAATAATAAATGATAGTTTTAAAAAATAAAACAACACGCTTTATTAGAAAACCGAACAAAAAAAATTAAAAATAACTCTAATTTCCAACACGCTTGGGATAAATAATTTTACCATCAAAAGCGTGGGGTGCTCTTTATCAATTAATATATTTGATAATAAACAGATATTGGTAAAAGAAAGTCTCTAAGAAGAACATGTAAAAATCATAAAAAGCACGTCACGCTTTTGATGGTAAAATTATTTATCCAAAGCGTGTTGGAAATTAAAATTATTTTTCATCTTTTTAGTTCGGTTTTCTAATAAAGCGTGTTGTTTTAGTTTTTTAAAACTATTATTTTTTTTACTTTTTTAGTTTTAATATTTTACAGAATAAGATAAAAACGTAATTGTCTTTAAATTCGATACTATTGTAGTATGAACTAAAAGTAATACTCTTCTAAAAAAACCTGCCAGCCGGATTTGAACCAGCGACCTATGGAATACTGAAATTATATACCACTAGAGTTCACCGCTCTATCAACAGAGCTCTTACAACGATTGACTAAAAAGTCGACAAGTTCGCAACCTATTATATCAGTTTTCATTTTTTTGATTTTCTGATGATTTTGGCCAGGATTTTAGAAAATAAATATGAAATTATTGTATTGTCACGGGTCCTTTACAAGTATACAACGTTTCAAGTCGATCCAATGTTTGTAAGTGGGTGAAAATCGTGTTCAAAAATTCCGTTACATAGATACAAAGACACTTTTTTTATTTTCTGATGATTCTGGCCAGGATTTTAGAAACAAAATATGACATTATTATATTGTCACGGGTCTTTTACAAGTATACAAAGTTTCAAGTCGATCCAATGATTTTTTTAAGTGGGTGAAAATCGCGTTGAAAGATTCCGTTACATAGATAGATAGACAGAGAAAGACAGACAGACAGACAGACAGACAGACAGACAGACAGACAGACAGACAGACAGACAGACAGACAGACAGACAGACAGATAGAGACAGATAGATAGATAGATAGATAGATAGATAGGTACAGGTCAAGCTAATATAAAGCGTGTAAAAAAAGTGGATACTTAAGATAAATCAATACTCAGAACTAAACCGTAGTTTTTGCACACATAAAAAAAGGCTAAATTCACTACAATGTATCTAATTCACTTATTAAATTCAAGTGGAAGGAACTATTCTTACAAATAATTTCCATAAAATAACTCATTGGAATTATCGGACCCGGAGGTTCATGATCGCTAGGAAATACGCCTTCCATAGTTATCTACTTTGAGTTAACATTTTCTTCTTCTTCTTCTTCTTCTTCCTCATGGTAGGCCCTCGATGTGTTCCGCTCTCAGAATTCATCTTCCCATCGTCTTCTAGGACGTCCCACATCTCTATGTCTTGAGGTTGGTACAGCAGTGCTTGTTTTGTTAGCCTAGAAGAGTCCATTCTTAAAATATGTTCATGCCATTTTTGTTTATAGCTTTGTATTTTTCCATTTAGATTAAATTTTTTTAGTCCTTGCATAATTGTTTCACTAGGAATGTGGTCTCTTAGAGTATATCCTGCAACGTATCTGAGGAACTTCATCTCTGACGTTTCTAGTAATCCGTTCGGCTGTTCCTCTGAGAGATACAAGTAATATATTTTTTTACTTGGGTGGGTTATCATCCCCCCTTCCAGGAGGACCAATCATCCCCTGTATAATATTAATCTTCCTCAAATTATGATTAATGTTATTCTTTCATCTCATTTTTGACAAACTTACAGACTACTTCTCTCCTAGTTTCCCTACAAGAAGTTTCCAAGCCCCTCTTTCGTTAACTAAAATAAAACAAATTAAACACTGCATTTAGTCACAAGTTGGACGGTCTGTTTCCATCATAATTGCAGTTATATGCAGGGAAAAAAAAAAGATTAGAATTTTACCAAGTTTGGATTTCGACTCTTTCTATTTTTCTTAGAAGTCCTCGACCCCTAATTCCTGCATCTCGAATTGCAACAGTGTTCAATATTAAAACGATAAGACCTGATATCCTTCAAGAGGAGGTATTAAAAATAAAAAATAAAAAAGGTAATTGGCAGGGCAATGGGGGCACGCCGTAGCGTAGTGGTTAAGGCACTGAGCTACAAGCCGGAGGGTCGAGGGTTCAAGTCCCGTTGGGGTCAGGATTTTTAAACTGACCCAAACCCTCTGGCGGCACTATGGCCCTGGGGTCGACTCAGCCTCTAACGGAAATGAGTACCAGACCCTTGTTCTGGGGCAAAGGCGGCCGTCACGCAGGGCTGACAACCCGGCTGACAAAGTGCCGATTGTCTAGAAAAAGTGGGAGCCCTAACCTCCTACTACCCCAAGGGCCTCCGGGTCTGTTGTGGGATCACTTTACTTTTACTTTACTTTAATTGGCAGGGCAATTATATATAGTTTTCACACAAACAAAGAATGAAATAAATAACTTTAAAGCGTTAGCGATCAATATATATTATTTATATTTTAAAGTTTCACAAACTAAAGCACACCCTGTACTCGTGTAATATCACATACAGGAATGGTATGAATGATGCCATAATGTACACGGATGCCGGTTGACCAATCCTGTCGCTGCATCACAAACTTACTTACTTACTTACTCACTGGCACTATCGAACCCGTAGGTTCATGGCCGCGCGGACATAAGCTCTCCATACATCCCTATCCTGAGCTAATGCTTTCCAATCATTCCCTGTATAATCTACTTCCTTCAAATCATAGTTAATGTTGTTCTCCCACCTCATTCTTGGTCTACCAACTGGGCGTTTTCCCTCTGGATTTCCTACAAGAAGCTTCCATGCACGTCTTTCATTCCCCATACGTGCAACATGTCCTGCCCATCGCAGTCTACGAGACTTTACTGTTCTTATTATATCTGGCTTCCTATAAAGACCATGTAGTTCATTGTTATGTAGTCTCCTCCATTCACCTGTCTGTTCATCTCTCTTGGTCCAAAAATTTCCCTAAGAACCTTATTCTAAATACTCGTAATCTCCTTTCCTCCGTAAAGTAAGAGTCCATGTTTCGCAACCATATAATATAACTGTAGAATAATAGTTTTATATATTTTTCAGCTTAACGTTTTTTGAAAGGAGTTGGGACATCAAAAGTCTCTGCAATGCATAATAGCATGCATTTCAGAATTGAGGCTGTTTTAATTTCTTTGTGCGTCTCATTCCTATTTGTGATTATTGTTCCTAGGTATTTGAATTCAGCCACTTCCTCAAAATTTCCCTCATTTGTCATTAGCTGTCCATTTCCATTATATACTAATTTCTACCTGTGACCATATATTTAGTTTTACTGATATTTACTTCCAGTCCTAATTTCATAGTGTTACTCAATAGTGTGTGCGTGTTGGCCTTTAGTATCTCCTCGCTATCGGCCAATAGTACTACATCATCAGCATAAACTAACAGCTTATTAATACCATCAGTTGTAAGCCTTCCTCATTCTCTAAAGATTTAATGGCATGCTCTAGTACAAAATTAAATAGTAGAGGAGATAGTGCATCTCCTTGCTTCAACCCATTCTGGATTTCAAAAGTGTCTGAAAACTGTTTGCCTACACGCACCCTACTCGTTGAGCCATTTAGACACATTCGTATAAGTCTAAACTAACTTTTGGAATTCCGAACTCCAGCAGGATACTATATAACTTCTCCCTCTTAATTGAATCATATGCTTTTTTGAAGTCTACATATAGTTGATGTACAGTGCCATTATATTCCCATTTCTTTTCTAAAATCTGTCTTATACTAAAAATCTGATCTGTTGTAGACCTGTTTCTTCTAAATGCACATTGATGATCTCCTAGAATGTCATCAATGTAGGGAGTAAGTCTGCTTACTAATATATTTGTAAGAATTTTGTATGAAGTTGAAAGTAATGAGATGCCCCTGTAGTTGTTGCAATCAGTTTTATCTCCTTTCTTATAAATTGGTACGATAATGGTTCCTTCCATTCATCTGGAAGAGCTTCTTTTTCCCAAATCATACTAAGCAACCAGCGTATTTTGTCTATCAATTTTCTCCTCCTGATTTTATGAGTTCTGCTGGGATCTCATCTGAACCTGATGCTTTATACATCTTCAATTTTTCAATCGCTATTTCGACCTCTAATGCACTTGGCTCTGCGACTAGCATTTCTGCTGTCTGTAACTTATCCTCCTCAATGTCCTGTTCTGTATGTACATTTAATAGCTGATTAAAGTAACTTTTCCATCTATTTAATATACTCCTAGAATCTGCAATCATATCCCCATTTTCATTTCGAATTATGTTTGTTCTAGCCTGAAACCCTTTCTTCTCTATACTAATTCCCTGATATAATTCTCTAATACAAAAGCAGATGAAATTAAACGAAGTGAATGAGATGAGTATGGAGAAGACGGGTGAAATCCCGAGTAAACCCTGCCCTGGTTCCGCGAACATGGATCTCACTGATTAACTACTTGAGCCAAGAAGTCGCCTTCCACAAATTATATCTCAAAAAATAGAGTAAACAAACTCAAATGGACCTACCTCATAACAAGAACTCATAAACTTATCTGTGATTTTGAAAATTTGAAATGATGTAGGCCTACATTGTTCCCAAAAGGCAGGCGTACTTGTTCTACATATTGTGTAACGCTTTCTCTTAATCTACTGCAATAGCAAGCTGCTTATACAATAGTTAAATCAGAGCAAGATCAGACCCTGAGAGAAGGCAATATCTGCAATGAAATGTGGTTGCTCATTGCAGCACATTTATATTGTGAAATTATGTTAGAGGACCCGATCCTATCTAATACCACTGAAGCCATTAAGAGGGGGAAAAAAAACTGCAAATTTATTGGGAAATGTCCACCACTGTGGTCTCAAGGTAGCGTGACGGCTTGTTACACAGAGGGTCCGAGTTCAATCGCCGGTCGGGACAAGTTTCCCTCACCTCAAAGACAAACGAAGGTCCGAACATCACATTATGATATTGGTTATCACATTAGATTAAGCTTAGTTTAAAGGTCTCTACTGGCGCATCATTATCATCGAGGCAACGTAGCTCCGCATAATAGGCGCCCCAACCTCAGAAGTGGGTTACAGAAACACTATGCCTGAAGAGAGTACCATAAATATCGTAATGATAACATGGAGACATTGATTTCTAATTACAGGTCCACTAAATTGTAACTATTAACATAAAACTTAACGTGTGCAAATAAATAAAATACGTGTTATTAATCCATATGCATTTTAATATTTTATTATTTTATTTTATTGATTGTATTGATTATAAATGCAAAGGAAATACCATCTTTTATTCCTCTTTGAACCAATTGAATTGAAATAGTTAATGATTTTATTCTATTTTTTTTTCAAATACTCCAGGTTTGTCTTTCGACATTCCTGGTTTCTCTTCTGGCATGGCGTACTTGTAACCCACTTCTGAGGTTGGGGCGCCTGGAAGGCGGGGTTACGTTTCCCCGATGATATGATGGGTGATGATGATGATAATGGTGCGCCAGGAGAGTCCCTAATCCTAAGCTTAACCTACGATGAATGTGAATGATGATGATTGCGATGGCCATATGATATCGGGGACCGTTTGGGCCTTAAAGTTTTCCTGACATTTGTTTTACAGGTGAGGAAAAACCCCGATAAAAACCTCACCCAGAAAAACTGTCCCGACCGGGGATCGAACCCGGGCCCGCTGCGTGACAAGGCAGCACGCTACCCCGAGACCACAGCGGTGGACTATATTCTATTAATTTTATTGATTGCATATGGCAAATGATATTATGTGGACGTTGAACGTAAGAAAATAAGTATGTCACGCAGGTAATACGTAAACAAGCGAATTCCTCTCCATCTCAAAGTTAGGGTCTGATTTTGCTAGTATACGGAATATATATTTCTTTAGTTAACACTTATATTGGATGACCGCAATTTCTTTTGCCTTTTATTTAAACATATTGGACCAAACTGAAAACAAACCATGTATAACCTTAAGTTATAACTATTGTATATTGTTGCATAATAATTTGACACACATTTAAATTAAATAAATTGGTTCATTTTTCTATTACTTTATTCAAATATTAAATAAATTAAATAAGACTAGAAAAGAAACTATTTTGAAGTTTTACAAAGTATTGGCAGTTACATCTCTTATATATGGATGTAAAACTTGGACTTTAACAAAGGCAGATAGTAAACAAATAGAGGCTGCTGAAATGAAGATGTTGAGAGCAATAGCAGGATACCAAAGAACCGATAAAAAGAAAAACGAAGATATAAGAACAGAACTTAATATATTTAATCTCTGTGAAAGAATAAAATATTATCAAAATGCTTATCTTCAGCACGTATTACGAATGAATGAACAGCGCATACCAAGATGAATGTATAATTATAAACCAAAAGGGAGAAGAATGTTGGGAAGACCATTGAAGAGATGAAAGGACCAATTCGACCTATAATGAGATCGGAACAGGCCATTGGGCTTAATCCTTGTTGTTGATGATGATGATAAATAAATTAAATCAATACATCACATCACTGCTAATTTAAGGGTTAATTATACTATATTATATTAGGCCTATATACAAATAGATTCTGATGAAGCAAATATGGCGGCTGGATGGTTTGTAACATAAGACAGAGTTTTACGATCACCAAACCTCCAATTCCAAACCACTGATAATGTCGGACAACTGCAATTTCCGATGTTACAAAAAAATAAATGTTATACCTTATTCAGTGATCTGAATTACACACGAAACAATCAATTTTCAAGTATTATATTTGTTTTAGACAAAACAATTTTAGATAATTTTAATTATATCTAATTTCATTACGAGTACGAGTGAAATTAGACGCCAGAGTAAGACAAAAAACATATTAGACCTCTTTTATTATATCTACTATATTTTTTTCTTCACTTCACGGGCTAGGCAAAAATTGCCTGTTCCGCCTCACAGTTGTTCTGTCCATCTTTTCACTGGCCTTCCTACATTCTCAGTCTGGGTTTAGAACAGGACATCATACAAGTACTGCACTACTTGACATTGTAGAGGACATAAGAGACTCAATGGACAAAAGCAAACTCACCGCGAATAGTCCTACTCGACCACAGCAAAGCCTTTGAACAGTAGATATAGACTTAATGCTAGCGAGACTAAAGACACTACATCTGTCGGAAAACTGCCTTGATTGGTTTACATCTTACCTCACTAATCGTCAGCAATCAGTTTCTGTTAATAATCGCATTTCTTCCTGGCGCTTGGTGAGGAAAGGGGTACCTCAAGACGGCGCCCTCGCTCCTCTTCTCTTCTCGATTTATATTAATGACGTGACCAAGAAACTACAAAACTGCAAGCATCATCTTTACGCCGACGACCTACAGATTTACACACACTTTAGGCCTGACTAAATTAATGAATATATTGACAAAGTAAACACTGACCTCAGGCATATATCTTTTATGGTCCAGACAATATGGGCTGAAACTAAATGTAAACAAAACGCAAGCAATAATTATCGGACATCCAAGGCTATTACACCTCATAAACAATGGCAATATGCCGGCTGTCATATTAGATAATGAACAAATTCCTTATACCGACGTCGTTAAAAACTTGGGATTTTACTTAGATTCTAATTTAAATTGGCATGTGCAAGTAAAACAAACATCTAGAAGGATCTTCTCCATAATACATTCCCTAAAGCGACTTAAACATTTTCTTCCTACAACTCTTAAAAGAATTTTAATCCAAACTTTAGTGATGCCGCATTTTGACTACTGTGACGTTCTACTAACTGACATAAGTGACGGATTGTCGGACAAACTGCAGCGTGTCCATAATATGTGTATCAGATTCATATTTAATGTTCGAAAATACGATCACATTTCTCCATTATTCCACGAATTGTCATGGCTACAATCTAAAAGAGAGAAGAAAATCGCACCGTCTAATTCTCCTATTTAAGATCGTACATACCTCGATTCCCAATTATTTATCATCCCGTTTCCAGTATCTATCCTCAAACCATAACTTAAACACAAGATCACAACATAGTCTCTTACTTAATATACCGCAACATAGGACATCAGATCACTCCATGTCATATACCATCTCCACTTCTCGCAACTGGAATTCCCTACCACAAGAAATAAGGGGCTGCCGGACATTGGCATCTTTTAAAAGAAATCTAAATTTATATTTGCTCTAAACTCGACTTCATTATTATTCAGTGTAAGATATATATATTAATTGGTGTTTCCCGTATAATGTATCATATTTATATTATTATTATTATTATTATTATTATTATTATTATTATCGTATCATTATTGTTATTACCCTATAAAATGTTGTTTGTACATGACATTTACATTGCTACATTTATTGTATCTTTAACTGTTTATAATTAGTATAGTGTATATCTACATTTGTCGAATATTTATTTGTATTTGTGCTGGTTGAGTGGAAGAGAGGGCCTTATGGCCTTAACTCTGCCAGACTAAATAAAGTATTATTATTATTATTATTATTATTATTATTATTATTATTATTATTATTATTATTATCCCTAGAACCTCTTGACTTGTAATTGAATGCTTCATATCTACTGTCATTGAAATTATTTTATTAAATCTCGTATCATTAGACGTACTTCCCTAAAATACGTTTGGAAAGAACGTATTTACACATATCGTGGATTCCAACGCATCTCGATATACCCGGCAATGAATTGAAGATGCATTAACTAAAGAAAGTTGTGATCTAGGAAAATGAACCAAGAACATACTCACCTACTCTGAGATAAAACAGTAGCAACTGAACATTGGAAGGAACACGGCATCATGAATGGTGTAAAGTAGAGAGACCTGGACCCACCATTCACTGTGAATATAAGGCAAATGAACAAACGGCAAGAGTAGGAATGAAAACTGGACACACAAAACACATAAAAAATGCAGAAATCCTAATAAACATTTCCAATATGCATCAACTGCAATGCAGACTCGGTCTCACCAGCTCACTTACTATCATGAACAGAACTCATTTGTATGAACTCAGTAAGTCTTAAGTCATCTCTTCTTATGAAGTGATACGATCTCATGAACCTCTACTAAAGCTCCAGGAAGAAGTAGTAGTAGGACTTTATTATCTTGAGGAAGAAGTATATCTCCATCCATTTATAGTAATCCTGCCCGAGGGCAAGTCTTTCACTGCAATCATTTGCAAGCTATGCTTTGCAGCTTTACTAGGGAATTATAGATGGTGGTAGCTTCCCGTTGCTTTCCACACCGGTGAAGGATGATGATTATGATAATGTTAAGGATAATTATGATGGCTGGATGATTTTTGAGGATCGTTGGACCCTAACTTCAGACATTTGTTTTACAGGTGAGGAAAACCCTCGAAAAAAAACACACCCAGGAGACTGTCCCGATCGGGAATCGAACCCGGGCCCATAACAAGGCAGCATACCAACTCGAGAAGACAGCGATGGATATATCCATCCATAGTATTTCTGCCCGAAGACAGGTCCTTCACTGCAATCATAGCATTTTCATGCTATGCTTGCAGCTTTACTAGGGAATTGTAGGTGTGGTAGCTTTCCGTTGCTTTCCACACCGGTGAAGGATGATGATGATAATGAGAAGGACGATGATGATGATAATGGCCATATGATTTCGGGGAGCGTGCTTAAAAGTTTTCCTGACATTTGTCTTACAGGTGAGCAAAAACCTCGATAAAAACCTCACCCAGAAAAACTGCCCAGACCGGGGATCGAACCTGGGCCCGCTGCGTGACAAGGCAGCACGCTACCTCGAGACCACAGCGGTGGACCTACGGATATGTATATATATATATATATATATTTCCGGACGAAATCGAGTTAATGTGAATGATCCTGCCTTAAGAATCTATTCATTTAGACTCAACCAACTTTACATTAATTGAATAAAAATAGAACTTTAAGTTTTATTTTTATTTAATTAACGTAATAATGGATTTTCAAGTAAACGTCAAATCAATTGATTTCTCAACCAATTTTATTTTGGATAATTTTTCTACAAAATAGTCAACGTTTCACAATTTAAAAACGGTTTTGTAGAAAAAGATCATAAAATAGTATATTGCGATACAAGTGAGGTAAGCACTTGTTACTGATCGAGAAAAAGTTTGAAAAAAACGAGGCGCTTGCGCCGAGTAATAAATGAATTAAAATATTGGTTGGATGTAAATGACTTCTATGAGAAAGAAACATTTGGCGATCGTTGCTATGCAGCTTTTCATTTGTTTTATTATAAAGCAAGGATTGTTGGCTGTGGAGACATTTTTATATGTAGTACCGTGATTAGAATCTGTTTGATAATTTTATTATGGAAGGAGTCATGGTAGATGAAAGAGAAATTGAAGAAGCCTGGAGAGTGGGATGTTCTGCATTAATTCAGGAAAAGTCTAAAGAAAGGTATGAGTTAATGTACAAAACATTCAAGAAATGTTTTATTTTACTTACCGAACGTGTACTTTTTAAGTCCATATCAGCATTGCGATTTCTTTTATTTGCACAGCAACCAGATTAGATGTGGGAACGTTGACTTATTCCAGTAACAACAATATTGGTAAGTATAAGAAATTAGTCACATCGACCAAAAATGTTATTTTAAATGCTCAAATTCTTAATGTCTATAGTAAATGAAAAGTATGTTCTATAAAACAAACAGTGTAATAATATCGTCAATAATTCGCTACCAGTAGAAATCAGTATTAATTTTTAAACAAAAATTAACATACTTTCTGAAACCTCTAAAGTAGTGTCACTTTTTATCGTAATATCATGAGGTACTTGATGAACTACAAATTATCTTTAATTGCATGTACTTAAAACCATTGCACTATTTAAAACAATTGTTTTTATTCCAAGTGCAAGTGCAATATTATTTAACATAAGAAACAGGATCAATATAGGAAAGTATGCTATATCGGCCCTAAATGGAATAGTATGGGACAAACATATCTTCAAAGAAACAAAAAAAAAACTATTTTAATACAATAATCAGAAGCATTATTACTTATGGAGCTGATGTGTGGGCTTTAAATGCACAAATGAAAAAAATAATTGCTCGTCACTGAAATGGACTACTGAAGACGTGCTGCAAGAATATCCAAGGATAAAATCAGAAATTCATATATAAAAGAAAAAATGCAGATACAATATTCAATATTAGATTTTATAAAGAAGAAACAATTAAATTGGTACGGACACATTAGAAGAATGGAAGAAGGAAGACTACCTAAGATAATCATGGATTGGGAACCACAGGGAAAGAAAAAGAAGAGTAGACCAACTATTACGTGGATTCAGGGAATCAATGAAGCTAAGAGGGAATGGGAAATAGAAGAAGATATGTGGATGAACAGACAGGAATGGAAAAATGTGTTGAAACAAATGTGTAGTTAACTGTGAACATGGGTACCGAAAAAATGTAGGCCTATATTCATTGTAAAAGCCGGAATAATAAAAAAATTATTTCACATTAGTTTGATATCGTATAAATGCATTTTATATATCTTATTTTACTGGTTAAGTGGAAATTTAATTTGTTTTCATTTAGGAATATTCCACAATACAGTGTTTCCCCTTCAACCCAAAGTGATCTGTCGTCAGAGGAAATTTAAATGAAACATTTATTATTATTTTTATTATCATTATCATAATAATTAATTGTATTACTTGGAAAATTATAATGCATTAAACTAATTACATAATAGTTATTACAATTATTACCAAAATCGTAGTATATACAGGTTTGGGCATGTAGGCCTAATTAGAATGGAAGACGATAGAGTGCCAAATAAGTTATGAAGTTATGGAATGGATAGGTCAATAGATCGGACAAACAAAAAAAAAGAAGAAATGGAAACTGGATATAATTAATAAGAAAATGTATGTAACTGGAATGTCAAAAGAGACAGGTTCATTAGATAAACACTGAAGAAAAAGAGATAAAATAGTAGACACTGTATCTACTATCAACATTATTTAGTTCAAGAAAACTACAGTATTATAGAAAGTCATTAATAAATAATATAAACGTAAATTAATCCCACTACAGGCCTCATGAGAACCTTGGGATTACAGAAGTTAAAGCTCCTACATTTATAATTAATTGGCACGAGATATCAGCCGGGTTGTCAGCCCTGTGTGACCGCCGTTTTTACCCTCCAGATCATAATATGGTACTCCTATAAGTTAGAGACTAAATCATCCCTAGGTCACGGTGCAACAGAAGTTTAAGTCAGTTTAAAAATACTGACTCCACAAGATTCATCCCCCACCTTCCAGCTTGTAGCGTATTCCTTATACAAATACACTATGCCGTGCTTCAAAAACATAATAAACATATGATTTATATCTATAAGGTTGTGGGTTAAATTGAAAAACTAATAACCTTGAATTCAAATTCCTAAGTGTGTCCGTATGATCTTACAATACAACAATACCGCACGTGTTTTTATCTACCTTCAATTAATGAGTAAAATGACAGGCCTACAGGTCCCAGGAGCACTGGAGTAGTAGGAGGTTACTGCTGTCACATTGTAGACAACCGGCACCTCATGCCAGCCTGGTTGTCAGCCTTGCGTAACAGGACAATTGAGCCGCCTGAATGTTTACATTCATTTAAAACTTCCGACCTCATCAGGGATCGAACCCGTGAACTCTCGGCGAGCAGCGTTCTTCCATGTGCCTTCAATGGCTTCTATAAAGTTATACGAAACTAACTAATATCCGGCGTGCGCTTGTACGCGTAAATAAATGAAAATTAATATGTTTTTATGTTTAGTTGAACAAGAGGAAAAATAATTATAAATTTATATTTTTTAAACAATCCATGCTGATTATACGGCGTTGACCGGGAATCGCTTATCCCGATATTCTTGGCATACATGAGCTGAAATATGAAAATTAATGTGTTTTATGATTAGTTAAATAACTGAAATGAAAAATGTATATCATATTTTTTTAGATACCCCGTGCTGTTTACCCGGCGATGTCCGGCAATCTACTCATTCCGATCTTCTTGTCATAAATGAGCTGAAAGACAAAAATTAATGTACTTTTTATGATTAGTTGAACAAGTGAAATGAAAAATTATTATAAATGTATATCTTAATTATTTTAAGATTCCCCGTGTTGATTACCCGGTGTTGCCCGGAAATCTACTTATCTCGATCTTCTTGACATAAATGAGCTAAAAGACAAATATGCGATATTGTGAGTTATCCGTAAAAGAATACCCGCCATGTGCTTCTATGCTTGCACAGGAATCTACGTACTTGTCTCGATCTTCTTGGCATCAAAGAAAAACAAAAATTGTTATTGTGAATTATCCGTAAGAGATACCCCTGTCGCGGACTTTTTTGTAGAGCTTTTCGAGATATTCAATTCTGTATACATTAATTTGGTATATTTGTTATGGTTTAGGCAGCGTAAGCCATTTAAACGCCCAAAGAGCTACTTTTTTCACGTTTTCCACTACAAAGGGTAATTTTTAAGGGCGTAGGAGTTGAGTATCACAACTTTCTTATAGCCTATGTTCATCCCGGGAAACTCCTGAACATTTTTCGAAAAGCCCCATCACAATCGGATCAACGGTAAGGCTGCGCATAAAGTACGAACAAACAAACAAACATTTTTATATATTAGATAGACTATTCCATATTCCTGTAATATCTGAAGGTCATAAATCTATTCTTACAATCATTTTGGGCTATTTCCTGAGATATAGGTGCCTTGCGTTTATACGGTTCACTTACACATATGCAAGCAACCAGAGGGTAGAATTGCCTGACAAATTGTTTAAATACAAATGCACGTAGTATATATTATATTATGATGCGAAGTTGGGAAGTGGTTTTTACAGAAGTGAGGAAATGTTTAAAAACCGAGCGATATCGAGGATTTTAATTTCCGAGATTCTGTAAAGCACTTCACGAACGTGCGTTGTACAATATTTTTTTCCGCGATGCTGTTTCCAAAATAATAGTAAAATAATACAATATTTGTTGGAAATATTTGGTTCATTATAAACAACTGACTAACGTTAACAATGTGACTAATGTTTATTAGTTGACACTGCAGCAGGCCGTCACACCGATCAGTTATATAATGGCGGCAATTACGTATTTCAAATAAAGTTCAGTTCATTTAAAATGCAGTGATTTGTTTCGAATAATGTAGGCCTATATTAATAATAATAATAATAATAATAATAATAATAATTTTTTTTATCCCACTACAGGCCTCAGGAGGCCCTTGGGGTAGTAGGGGGTTAAGGCTCCCACTTTTTCTAGACAATCGGCACTTTGATGTCAGCCGGGTTGTCAGCCCTGCGTGACGGCCGCCTTTACCCCAGAACAAGCGTCTGGTACTCATTTCCGTTAGAGGCTGAGTCGACCCCAGGGCCATAGTGCCGCCAGAGGGTTTGGGTCAGTTTAAAAATCCTGACCCCAACGGGACTTGAACCCTCGACCCTCCGGCTTGTAGCTCAGTGCCTTAACCACTACGCTACGGCGTGCCCCCCAATGTAGGCCTATATTAATAATAATAATAATAATAATAATAATAATAATAATAATAATAATAATAATAATAATAATAATAATAATAAGTAAAGTAATCCCACTACAGGCCTCGGGAGGCCCTTGGGGTAGTAGGAGGTTAAGGCTCCCACATTTTCTAGACAATCGGCACTTGATGTCAGCCGGGTTGTCAGCCCTGCGTGACAGCCGCCTTTACCCCAGAACAAGTGTCTGGTACTCATTTCCGTTAGAGGCTGAGCCGACGGCCATAGTGCCGCAAGAAGGTTTTGGTCAGTTTAAAAATCCTGACCCCACCGGGACTTGAACCCTCGACCTTCCGACTTGTAGCGCAGTGCCTTAACCACTACGCTACGGCGTGCCCCCATAATAATAATAATAATAATAACAATAATAATCATAATAATAATAGCGTTATTTTACCTGGCAAAGTTAAGGCCTTAAGGCCTTGTCTGCCACTCAGCCAGGTTTTAAAAATACAAAAAAATAGTCTTATATCTAAATTCCAATATACATAAACGATTACAGTTATAATGACAATACAATTAATATTTATAATATATTTTGATTTACCCTAGATTTAACGAATTAAATATATAATATGTACAAGATGCATAAAAAACGAGACAAAATTATTAATGACATAGGATAAATTTAAATAAATAGAGAAAAATTAATTATTAGACAACAGGTAGCTGTATAAGCGTGACTTAAAAGTGCCAAGTGTGCGGCAACCCCAGATATCTTGAGGAAGGAAATTCCAGGAGCGGGCAGAAGCTACTGTGAAGGAAGTAGAATTAGAGGAAGTGCTATGAAGAGGAATTTTTAGCAGACTGTTATCTTGTGACCTACCTTTAAGATATAATTTTGTATATATATTATACGTAGTATACATAAAGGGCATTGGTTTTAGTTCCTGCAAGAGGTTTGTAATATGTAATATTTACAGTAGCCTATAGTTATTTAGGTTGGCTACCCTGAAATGTAGGAAGTTGAACTTTCAATCAAGGTCACAATTGCTGTAAGTACGACAAAACACACTATCACGCAAAAAAATCTATTGTTCTCACAATTGTATCTAAACTGCTCCTGACTTGAAGTGTTCATTGTGCCAAAAGTAGGAAGATTTGCCATTAACAGATGTGGAGTGTGTCCGATGGCACAGTAGCCTGCTGGCCTCCTCTAAACCACATGACTGCAATGCTCTATTAATCTTCTGCTAGGTAATTAGCCTGTCTGAACTCTCCATTTAATGCTACGAGCGGTTTACACGTGGACATCTCACAATTTATATCGCTTCCGAGAAATCTGCTTCATCACATACGTATGTTATTTCTAATCCACTTTTTCCACCAGATGGTCAAGAATCAGACTGCTACTTGTGGTAAAGCATCGACGTTTTCCATTCGACTTTTTTTTTTGTTATATGTTTCAAAGTATCTAATAATAATAATAATAATAATAATAATAATATCTTCTTGGAAAAGGTCAACACTGGAGTAAGACAAGGATGTGGACTTTCACCGGTGTTTTCAATATGAATAGAATAATAAACGAATGGAGGAAAACGCAACGGGGATACATACAAATCAATAGGAACCTCAAACTCGATGCTATTCTTTTTGCAGACGATTTAGCTCTTCTGGCACTTTCCTAAAATGATTTTCAACAATCAATTTATAATTTACACAAAATAGCTGCCAAATTTAATATGGAAATATCTATTAACAAAACTAAAATTATGGCATTTCATGGTAAGGACCCCATACAAAGTAAAATATGTCTCCAGGATAAAATTTAGAGAGATCTAACCAATTGAAATATCTTGGATATTATCTCTCTATCTGGGACGAAAAGGATATCCCTGAAAAAATACTTGTTATAATAAAAATTTGGGAATTATTAATCAAGTTATAAAACCATCCTTTGTAAAAAAAAACACCAGATTACGTTTATATAACATTTTGGCTAGACCAGTGTTGACCTATGGTAGTGAAGCATGGACACTAAAAAGACAACATGAAAGCAGAATAATGGCTTGTGAAATGAGATTCATGCGCAGAACAGCGAGTTACACCAGATGGGATCGGAAAAGGAACACCGATATCTTAAAAGAATTGAAGACTACGCCAATTTTGGAATATATTAAATAGTACCAACTAAATTGGAAACACTATCTTGAAAGAATGAGTTCAAATCGGATCGCCAAAGCTGTTTATACGAATTATATACCAAGAGGACGAAGATCTCTGGGCCGTCGTATGAAACACTGGAGGGAAAATTTTCTTTAGGATCGTAACAGGCCTTGGCCAAATTCTTGGAAGGAAGGAAGGAAAGAAGAAGAAGATAATAATAATAATAATAACTTAATAATCTGAAGCTGAATCAATCACAACAGATACTGAATGAATTTCAGAAACAAGGAATAAAACATGACCGCAGATTTTCAACTTTTAATGAATTCCAAAAAGAAAAAGAAAACTACTGACATGTTTTAATGAACATTTCTTTTTTAATTTTACATACCGGTATATTGATTTATCCTAGTTAGTAAATATTGAAAATGGCCATGATGTGAGGAGAAAAAACATAAGTGTCTGTGCGTGTGTGTGTGTGTGTGTGTGTTTTGACGCTGTTAAGGGCCATAATTGTTTTTTTTTTCAAAATTAAACACGATATATAACAACCACAAGCGGTTAGACCAGGCATGTCATAGTTCAGAGCTCCAAGTTCCGTGCGGAGCGTGGTACTATCACTGGAACATGGATTCTACTTCCTACTTCTCCGGTGGGACCTATACGAAAGACTACCATTGTCACGAACAGGAGGAATCGAAATATAAAACAACGCACAAACAGGGGTAAAGCATCGATTAATGAATAGTACTAACTGGTTTACAGTATTAAACAATACCTCAAAAGATTTTAATCTGCAATATTTAATATTTGCTTGAAAAAAACCAACAGGCCTCTACGTACAAACAAAACAAAAGATGAGAATACGTTTAAAATGTTCACCATTTTAACGAAAATAATTTAACATTTCTTGGTACAGGAAAAAAAATAGTGGGTATATTTATTGTTCCTATTGTAGGAAAATAAATCACATCATTTTAGGGTGCTATTTCCCGGGCATTCTTACTTGACACTTTACTTTTTTTTTTGTTTTATTATATTTTTATATAAAACTTTCCTCATTAGAGGATTGCTACAAGGACAAAGTGATCAGACAATTAATTTTCGAAATTGATGAAATACATTAAAAAATGTTAAATTTTAATTCAAGTATGTTGTTTAAGTATAATTTTGTAAATATGATTTCTTAAAATTGAAATTGATCCTCTAATGGCAGCGATGCAATTTTAGAAAGGTACACTCTGTCCAAATCTAAGAAATTCCAAAATTTATCTAAGACTCCTGGTATAGTACCTTTTACTCCGATCATCAATCCTGTGATATTTATACTAACTAATTGGTATTTATCTTTGTTATAGTCAGCTGTTGGCTCATATATGGCATTCTTTTCAGAGTCAACTTCCTCAGGTTGGCTACTATGAGTCTCAAAACGGATTGTGGGATCTAATATCATACAAATTTTAGAAGATTGTCTAATACAATAACATTTATTCGTATATTACTCCCATTTACTAATTTAATATTAAAAATATAAAATTAGTACCTGACTATTTAACTAATGTCCCAAATGGGAGTCAATGACCAATCTCGTTTCAATGATTTCTGTTTTACAACCAATCACAGTCGTGTTTCACCAAATATTTACCAGTGTTAAATTTACCATATTAAAGAAAGCTCCTCCTTTTTAATATTCTGAACAGGTCTGACCATTATTCTGCAGTAACTGAGCCTGTAGCAAATACGGCTACCAGATTGTATATATAGTGCATAGATGTCAACACATAGCGCTTGCAGGAGTTAACATTTGTAGCAATTGATTATACCACCCAAAAAAGAAACCAATGTTTGCACTTTCTTAAATGTATTTTTTCCAGGTAATAATCCAGAAAAATATAATTGTCATATTTACATCATACAGCATCAGAAATGAATTAATATACAGTTTGATGTTTCATTTTTTCTCCACTAGAGAGCATTCTTACAATATTGCGTTCCTTTGGCAATAAATAGTATGATCTGGTTGCAGTGATAAACAAAAGAAGCAGATGAAGCGTATCTATCGTTTCTCATTTGTTTTCAAACATCGTCGTTTACATTAAATATATAAATATTTTAAAATAACTATAGTTAAATAATGATTTGTGAGTGAACAGCTTAATTTTATTCGTTAAATGGTCCTAACAAATGCCACTCTTGATTTCCAAATTATCTAGATAAATTCACGACTCACTTCGTGAGTCGTGAATTTATCGATAATATGGAAATCACTCGTGGCATTACTTATGACTATTTAACTCATGCCCCAAATGGGAGTCAATGACCAATCACGTTTCAATGATTTCTGTTTTACAACCAAACAGAGTCGTGTTTCACCAAATATTTATCAGTGTTATAATTACCATATTAAAGAAAGCTCCTCCTTACAATATTGCGTTCCTTTGGCAATAAATAGTATGATCTGGTTGCAGTGATAAACAAAAGAAGCAGTAGAAGCGTACCTATCGTTTCTCATTTGTAAACATCGCCGTTTACATTAAATATATAAATATTTTAAAATAACTATAGTTAAATAATGATTTGTGAGTAAACAGCTTAATTTTATTCGTTAAATAGTCCTAACAAATGCCACACTTGATTTCCAAATTATCTAGATAAATTCACTCCTCACTTCGTGAGTCGTGAATTTATCGATAATTTGGAAATCACTCGTGGCATTACTTATGATAAACCAGTCGTCCTCATCTAAAATAAAGTTCTGTTTGAAAACTTCGTCTAGTGGTTAAATATATGATGGCCTTTCAATACAATGTTTCATCTTCTGCATTTCAACTGGTATTATCGCCTCACTATGATGGATGTCCGTTTATATAAAAGCGGGTGGTGCGTCAATGCTTGACAATGATTAACATGCGGAATTATTATAGTGGTGGTAGTCGGCATCTTTGTATTTAATTATATATAATAGCTGCGGGGAAACAAAGCGAACCGCTGGACAAATATCATAGTTAGGCTACAATACCAATGTTGTTGTATAAGTTGTACACGGGTTCAGGTCTGTGGGTGTGTTCTTGTTGAGCAAGTCCGTCTTTATTCTCAGCTTCTTTTAAAATTTAGATGTCTTCTGGAATGCTAATCTTGTTTTGTTATCATTTCTGTGTAATTTTGACATAGTATTATCGATTTTGTCCAACTGATGACCCGTCTCTAATATATGTTTGGCAAAACTTTATTTCTCTTCGTTATTAATATTTTTTTAATGTTCAGTATATTTCGTGTTAAAATTTCTTGCTGTTCTACCGATGTAAAACTTATCGCAATTTTGTACCTTAGTTTATAAACGCCTTTTTTTCGTATTTATTTGTTACTTCAATTTTGTTTGTTATTAGTTTAAAGGCGATTTTTATGTTTTTGTCTTGTTTTTTCATCGAATTAGCTAATTTAACCGTTTCAAAATTGGAATAGATATTCTGTGCCAAAAAATCGAAGGCTTGATTCTCGCGAGGTCTCCATGCTGAACGTACCCATGCTCATTGCGTTTGACGAGTGAAACTGAACCAAGTTACCAGGTAGCGTTACCTGTCCAGCGGAGCGCTCCTGGTGCATATTGGAGCGCACCGTCTCACGGAGCTGGTGTTTTTCATCGCTTGGGTCCCGAGATCGAGTCTCGGTCACTCCAAGTAGGTTTCGTGGTGGATGAAACTCAGCTTGGGACAAGTTTTTCTCGGAGTTTTCTCCCGTTTTCCCTGCCACAATTTCATTCCCCCATTTACCCATACTCATCTCATCCATTTTGCTTCATTTCGTTCATCTGCCCCTATGATGGTGCGTCAGGCGTGGTCGGCCAGCACCCTTGTAATATATAAGGGGCTTCATCTCATCTCTACCCTCAACCCAACCCTGAGTTGGAGACGACTTGAGGATATATAATATAACATCAAATTAATACAATAAGGTCTAGTTCGATAACTAACAAAATTCAAATATTAGGAATAGGGTTTATCCTGAAGGGAAATTTGAAAAAAAAAATATCTAGCGGCCGTAGTATTAATTTCTTCACTTCTAAATTATTCGGTATATGCCATTAAAATTAAACGAGAAGAATGTCCTCTAAAAATCAGCGGAATCTGAAAGTCCAATTTTTAAAATCTTTTTAGGGGTGGCAATGTTCATGTACACGTAACAAAAATGTGTATGCCTACATACGATTGCTTACACAAAGAAACACATATTCCATAAACCAGAGAAATCGGACTTTATACTCGATTTACTGGGGACTTCTCTCAGTTTAGGCAAATACTATGTGACAGATTTCTTTTTTTTTTTAGTCTCAGAAACAATATACAAATTGAAAAACTGCGGTCATGGCTTAGAATTTGTTTTTTAAATCTACAAATTGGCTTGGACATACTTTATAAGATAGGAATTAAATCAAATTAATTTTAATTTATTGAATTATTGCTTTTTCTTAAGTGTTTCATGACTTCAATTTCAGGACATAATAGTATAAAAAGAAATTATATTTTGTGCATATATATATATATATATATATATATATATATATGTTATAATTAAATTTTTGGCATTCAGCAATGCAAGCTTAATATAACATAAGAAAAATAAATGAATTTATGAATATTTGTACTAGATTTGCTCGGTAGCGTAATCGGTAGCTCACTGGGGTATGAACCCAGTGATTACAGTCATTTCTACTGGGAGATAAAAGACAAATGGATTGTACCATTATAAATGAACATTACATTAATAATATACTGAATATTTTATTCTGTACTGTCCACCGCTGTGGTCTCGAGGTAGCGTGCTGCCTTTGTCACGCAGCGGGCCAGGGTTCGATCCCCGCTCGGGACAAGTTTCCTGGGTGAGACTTTTTGGGGTTTTTCCTCGCCTGTAAGACATATGTCAGGATACTTTAAGGCCCAAACGGTCCCCGAACATCATCTGGCCATCATTATCATCAATATCATATTCACCTCATTAGATTAAGTTAAGGTTTATGGCCTCTCCAGGCGCATCATTACCCATCGCCATCACCCATCATGTCATTGGGGCAGCGTAACCTCGCCTTTCAGGCGCCCCAACCTCAGAAGTGGGTTACAATACGCCAATGCCAGGAGAGAATACCTGAAATGTCGAATTGCAAACAGGTGGCATTGAACAAAAAAATATGTTATTCTGGTAAGGATTTTGTAAATAATAAACACATTTTATTTTTATTATATTCAACAGGAAAGACATATTTCTGGTTACAATATCAAATGTTTTCAGGCCAACAATTTGTTTGTAAAACTATTTCAGGAATTTCAAATATTTGAATGATAAAGAAAGCAATGAACTTAAATACAACTGAGAATGTGCATATATATATATATATATATGGTATGATAAGAAAAATAAATGCCTGGACGGGATTCGAACCCGGATCTCTGAGTCTGTACCTCAGCGTGATATCCATTACACTACCAGGCGAATCCAATTCAAACACTTATTTTTCTTATATATGTATTATACTCTCCATTATTACTAGATGTCGCGAGAACAGTGTCTTCACTGCCATCTAGTAGCTGACTATATCAAGTAAGCAAATTAAAGAGAATATTTATTTTACTTTATAGCAGTGACGCTTTATCGATGTTATAATTAAATCTTTAACATTGAGCAATGCAAGCTTAATATGGTATGATAAGAAAAATAAATGCCTGGACGGGATTCGAACCCGGATCTCTGAGTCTGTACCTCAGCGTGATATCCATTACACTACCAGGCGAATCCAATTCAAACACTTATTTTTCTTATATATGTATTATACTCTCCATTATTACTAGATGTCGCGAGAACACTGTCTTCACTGCCATCTAGTAGCTGACTATATCAAGTAAGCAAATTAAAGAGAATATTTATTTTACTTTATAGCAGTGACGCTTTATCGATGTTATAATTAAATCTTTAACATTGAGCAATGCAAGCTTAATATGGTATGATAAGAAAAATAAATGCCTGGACGGGATTCGAACCCGGATCTCTGAGTCTGTACCTCAGCGTGATATCCATTACACTACCAGGCGAATCCAATTCAAACACTTATTTTTCTTATATATGTATTATACTCTCCATTATTACTAGATGTCGCGAGAACACTGTCTTCCACTGCCATCTAGTAGCTGACTATACCAAGTAAGCAAATTAAAGAGAATATTTATTTTACTTTATAGCAGTGACGCTTTATCGATGTTATAATTAAATGTTTAACATTGAGCAATGCAAGCTTAATATGGTATGATAAGAAAAATAAATGCCTGGACGGGATTCGAACCCGGATCTCTGAGTCTGTACCTCAGCGTGATATCCATTACACTACCAGGCGAATCCAATTCAAACACTTATTTTTCTTATATATGTATTATACTCTCCATTATTACTAGATGTCGCGAGAACACTGTCTTCACTGCCATCTAGTAGCTGACTATATCAAGTAAGCAAATTAAAGAGAATATTTATTTTACTTTATAGCAGTGACGCTTTATCGATGTTATAATTAAATGTTTAACATTGAGCAATGCAAGCTTAATATGGTATGATAAGAAAAATAAATGCCTGGACGGGATTCGAACCCGGATCTCTGAGTCTGTACCTCAGCGTGATATCCATTACACTACCAGGCGAATCCAATTCAAACACTTATTTTTCTTATATATGTATTATACTCTCCATTATTACTAGATGTCGCGAGAACACTGTCTTCACTGCCATCTAGTAGCTGACTATATCAAGTAAGCAAATTAAAGAGAATATTTATTTTACTTTATAGCAGTGACGCTTTATCGATGTTATAATTAAATCTTTAACATTGAGCAATGCAAACTTAATATGGTATGATAAGAAAAATAAATGCCTGGACGGGATTCGAACCCGGATCTCTGAGTCTGTACCTCAGCGTGATATCCATTACACTACCAGGCGAATCCAATTCAAACACTTATTTTTCTTATATATGTATTATACTCTCCATTATTACTAGATGTCGCGAGAACACTGTCTTCACTGCCATCTAGTAGCTGACTATATCAAGTAAGCAAATTAAAGAGAATATTTATTTTACTTTATAGCAGTGACGCTTTATCGATGTTATAATTAAATCTTTAACATTGAGCAATGCAAGCTTAATATGGTATGATAAGAAAAATAAATGCTGGACGGGATTCGAACCCGGATCTCTGAGTCTGTACCTCAGCGTGATATCCATTACACTACCAGGCGAATCCAATTCAAACACTTATTTTTCTTATATATGTATTATACTCTCCATTATTACTAGATGTCGCGAGAACACTGTCTTCACTGCCATCTAGTAGCTGACTATATCAAGTAAGCAAATTAAAGAGAATATTTATTTTACTTTATAGCAGTGACGCTTTATCGATGTTATAATTAAATCTTTAACATTGAGCAATGCAAGCTTAATATGGTATGATAAGAAAAATAAATGCCTGGACGGGATTCGAACCCGGATCTCTGAGTCTGTACCTCAGCGTGATATCCATTACACTACCAGGCGAATCCAATTCAAACACTTATTTTTCTTATATATGTATTATACTCTCCATTATTACTAGATGTCGCGAGAACACTGTCTTCACTGCCATCTAGTAGCTGACTATATCAAGTAAGCAAATTAAAGAGAATATTTATTTTACTTTATAGCAGTGACGCTTTATCGATGTTATAATTAAATCTTTAACATTGAGCAATGCAAGCTTAATATGGTATGATAAGAAAAATAAATGCCTGGACGGGATTCGAACCCGGATCTCTGAGTCTGTACCTCAGCGTGATATCCATTACACTACCAGGCGAATCCAATTCAAACACTTATTTTTCTTATATATGTATTATACTCTCCATTATTACTAGATGTCGCGGAGAACACTGTCTTCACTGCCATCTAGTAGCTGACTATATCAAGTAAGCAAATTAAAGAGAATATTTATTTTACTTTATAGCAGTGACGCTTTATCGATGTTATAATTAAATCTTTAACATTGAGCAATGCAAGCTTAATATGGTATGATAAGAAAAATAAATGCCTGGACGGGATTCGAACCCGGATCTCTGAGTCTGTACCTCAGCGTGATATCCATTACACTACCAGGCGAATCCAATTCAAACACTTATTTTTCTTATATATGTATTATACTCTTCCATTATTACTAGATGTCGCGAGAACACTGTCTTCACTGCCATCTAGTAGCTGACTATATCAAGTAAGCAAATTAAAGAGAATATTTATTTTACTTTATAGCAGTGACGCTTTATCGATGTTATAATTAAATGTTTAACATTGAGCAATGCAAGCTTAATATGGTATGATAAGAAAAATAAATGCCTGGACGGGATTCGAACCCGGATCTCTGAGTCTGTACCTCAGCGTGATATCCATTACACTACCAGGCGAATCCAATTCAAACACTTATTTTTCTTTATATATGTATTATACTCTCCATTATTACTAGATGTCGCGAGAACACTGTCTTCACTGCCATCTAGTAGCTGACTATATCAAGTAAGCAAATTAAAGAGAATATTTATTTTACTTTATAGCAGTGACGCTTTAATCGATGTTATAATTAAATCTTTAACATTGAGCAATGCAAACTTAATATGGTATGATAAGAAAAATAAATGCCTGGACGGGATTCGAACCCGGATCTCTGAGTCTGTACCTCAGCGTGATATCCATTACACTACCAGGCGAATCCAATTCAAACACTTATTTTTCTTATATATGTATTATACTCTCTCTCATTATTACTAGATGTCGCGAGAACACTGTCTTCACTGCCATCTAGTAGCTGACTATATCAAGTAAGCAAATTAAAGAGAATATTTATTTTACTTTATAGCAGTGACGCTTTATCGATGTTATAATTAAATCTTTAACATTGAGCAATGCAAGCTTAATATGGTTATGATAAGAAAAATAAATGCCTGGACGGGATTCGAACCCGGATCTCTGAGTCTGTACCTCAGCGTGATATCCATTACACTACCAGGCGAATCCAATTCAAACACTTATTTTTCTTATATATGTATTATACTCTCCATTATTACTAGATGTCGCGAGAACACTGTCTTCACTGCCATCTAGTAGCTGACTATATGAAGTAAGCAAATTAAAGAGAATATTTATTTTACTTTATAGCAGTGACGCTTTATCGATGTTATAATTAAATCTTTAACATTGAGCAATGCAAGCTTAATATGGTATGATAAGAAAAATAAATGCCTGGACGGGATTCGAACCCGGATCTCTGAGTCTGTACCTCAGCGTGATATCCATTACACTACCAGGCGAATCCAATTCAAACACTTATTTTTCTTATATATGTATTATACTCTCCATTATTACTAGATGTCGCGAGAACACTGTCTTCACTGCCATCTAGTAGCTGACTATATCAAGTAAGCAAATTAAAGAGAATATTTATTTTACTTTTATAGCAGTGACGCTTTATCGATGTTATAATTAAATCTTTAACATTGAGCAATGCAAGCTTAATATGGTATGATAAGAAAAATAAATGCCTGGACGGGATTCGAACCCGGATCTCTGAGTCTGTACCTCAGCGTGATACCCATTACACTACCAGGCGAATCCAATTCAAACACTTATTTTTCTTATATATGTATTATACTCTCCATTATTACTAGATGTCGCGAGAACTCTGTCTTCACTGCCATCTAGTAGCTGACTATATCAAGTAAGCAAATTAAAGAGAATATTTATTTTACTTTATAGCAGTGACGCTTTATCGATGTTATAATTAAATCTTTAACATTGAGCAATGCAAGCTTATTATGGTATGATAAGAAAAATAAATGCCTGGACGGGATTCGAACCCGGATCTCTGAGTCTGTACCTCAGCGTGATATCCATTACACTACCAGGCGAATCCAATTCAAACACTTATTTTTCTTATATATGTATTATACTCTCCATTATTACTAGATGTCGCGAGAACTCTGTCTTCACTGCCATCTAGTAGCTGACTATATCAAGTAAGCAAATTAAAGAGAATATTTATTTTACTTTATAGCAGTGACGCTTTATCGATGTTATAATTAAATCTTTATATATATATATATATTATATATATATATAGGCCTATTTAAAATTTAAATCATAGAACCTTTTACTCATTTTGAAACTTTAAAACTTTGTTTGAGCACTCAATAATAAAGCATGATCTAGGGTGAAATAGGTAGCGGACTCGCCAAAGAAGTCTTAGCATGTTGGTCCAAAAACGGCCCAAGATAAGTCTTAGCATGTTGGTCCAAAAACGGCCCAAGATAGCTGAATTTTAATATTTATAATAGAAGCACCCCCATTAAGTATTCCTCGAAAGAAAAAGCATCTATAACAGTGATACAAAGTTACTCTGTTAAGATGACTCCACTGTAAAATCACATTATAACCTACTAAGTAATTACAATACATTTTAAGTAAGGATACATTTAAATTTACAAATATATATATGTATTGATTTGAGGGAGGTGAATTATACAGTGTGACGCAGAGCTACGGGACTTGCGCTGGTTCGAGTCCCCCATGTGGGAAAAATTTTTCTCATGGAATTTCGGCAGCATGGGACCGGTGCCCACCCAGCATTGTGCGGCATTTGCGTAGCTACAATAAGTAGCGATTCCAGGTTCAGAAGACCAGCTATAACGGCTGGGGACCCGACATACTAACCACAAGTTACCCCTACACCGGCTTATGATTGTCTACCTCTGCGAGTAAGACATGTGGAAGTGAGGCAAGCAGCCGGCTGGTAGGCCAAGGGCCTTCTAGGTAGTCACGCTTAGAGTTCTTTTATTATACGGACACCGGAGCTGTTGAGCTGGTTATGGTGGCTACTCGCTTAGCTAATATTTCTCACGGTATTTTATAAGTTTACTATTTACTAAAAATTACTACCGAGGCAAATGCTCTAAGAGCAGGAACCAGGAGTTCTCCCATCCAGGAATTCCAGAAGAACCGAAGCATTGCTCACCGCTGGCCATTAATTTGGTTATGCCGCAGGACTTTCCCATCAATGTAGTTGTTATTCAAGAATTAGTTGTGATTTGGGAAGGGATTTGGAAGATAGTGTGTCAAGTCGAAATTTGTGCCAATTAAATTTTTCAGTTAATGAATTTTTCTATTTAAATCAATTATTCGATCTCTCATTCTATTTTAAGAGTGTAATTTTGTATTAGCGTCCACTATATATTTAGGGTAACATCGTTTGTGGCGACCCCGGGTTCGATCCCTGATCGGGACTACTTTCCTCAGTAAGGTCTATTCTTCGCTTTTTTCTCACCTATAAAACAAATGTCAGGACATTTTAAGGTCAGATTTCTCATCCATACAATATCATCCTTGTTTAATAGGAATGTATGAGTAAATGACGGTTATTTTCTTAAATGTTCGTGTCGTCTCGGAAGTGATCCTGACAGTTAGCTAATCTCTCATTATGGGACTTCTATGTCTTTGTGTGGTTAAAAAATTATTTATTTCAATATTTTAAAATAGAAAATAAGTACTAACCTATTTTGGTTTATACTATTATTTCTTAATGTTTTATTGCTTTCTTAAGTTTGATGTTAATCTATTATATACACTAAAAGCTACTTATTTACGGTTCCCTGATTCGCGTTCTCGTTATTCGCGCGTTAAAAAATTGCGACAGTTCCTGGTTTCGCGGGTAAAAATGTGTTTATTCGCGGATCCAGTCGGTACATGAGAAGGTTTAGTATCCGTTAATAATAATTCATACCAAGTGGACAAATTAATATCAAATTAAAACAAACCGTATTGTCACTAAGCCTAAAGTTCGTTGTTAAAAGCCACCGCCGCAGTATTTCACTTGCCGCTATGTCCGTTCATAAACGCCGCCCTCGCCACGATCGGTGTTTTATTGTTTCAACTTATCATTCGTTGCAATAATTTTGATTGAATAACACGTGTTTCTTCTGCTTTGTTTCCAATTTATAATGTCGAGTAAAAGGAAAGAACATTAGTTCCGAAGCGGAAAAAAGTAGTGTTTCGGCTTAAAGTAAAAATAGAAATGCTTGACTGTTTATACGCGTTGGCGAGTCATTTGCGTCTATATCACGCTTTTTCAATGTTCATTAATCAAGAAATCCGAAGACAAAATAGGGAATTCTATCGCATAATTCACAGCTAAATATCAATCTTAATTTAAAGATATTTTAAAAGTGGCAGAACAGGAAAAATACGAAGTTCTTTTAAGTCCTTACCTAAACCTGACAGTAATAATTAATAGAAATTGTTCAAAATCTCTCATTAATTGATTTTATTTTTTATAATTGTTATTATATTTTGTAACCTTGGAACATATCCCCTATATACCCATACAAATTACCATTCGATATTCGCGCCATATTTTCGGAACATATCCCCCACAAATAAGGAGCTTTCACTGTATGAATAAACATACTAACTGGAATGTCTCATATCGTTCTTCATAGAGTACTGTATTATTTACAGTTTGCATTTTCACTAACATATTACTTACTCACTGGCAATATCGAACCCGTAGGTTCATGGCCGCGCGGACATAAGCTCTCCATACATCCCTATCCTGAGCTAATGCTTTCCAATCATTCCCTGTATAATCTACTTCCCTCAAATCATAGTTAATGTTATTCTCCCACCTCATTCTTGGTCTACCAACTGGGGGTTTTCCCTCTGGCTTTCCTACAAGCAGCTTCCATGCAAGTCTTTCATTCCCCATACGTGCAACATGTCCTGCCCATCGCAGTCTACGAGACTTAACTTTTCTTATTATATCTGGCTTCCTATAAAGACCATGTAGTTCATTGTTATGAAGTCTTCTCCATTTACCTGTCTGTTCACCTCTCTTTGGTCCAAAAATTTTCCTAAGTACTTTATTCTCAAATACTTGCAATCTCCTTTCCTCCCTTAAAGTAAGAGTCCTTGTTCCGCACCCATATAATATAACAGGTAGAATAATAGTTTTATATATTTTCAGTTTAACGTTTTTTGAAAGGAGTTGGGACATCAAGAGTCTCTGCAATGCATAATAGAACGCATTTCCAGAATTGAGCCTGTATTTAATTTCTTTGTGCATCTCATTCCTATTTGTGATTACTATATTATATGAGTAATTGTAGGCTTACAGATATAAAATAAATTATATATTCATGGAAATATTTCAAATATAAGACAATGGAAGACAATTCAAGTAAAGCACTCATTGTCTGTTTTTTAATGAAATTCCAACACATCTCTTCCAGCGCGTGAGAAAGAGACCGAAGCGGCAAGCCAACAAACTGATGACCGGTTTCTTAGAGCTACTGCATATCAAAGACTTTCACTTACAACCCTAAACTGAAGAGCAGCTTTCCCTTTCAACTGAGAGACCCTGAGGCCTTTCCTGAAGAAAAATTATATTTACAATAATTCTTTAAAGCCTGTGTAATTCATTTAATAAATTGTTTTCTTAACAAATCCATTTCACTAACAAAAACGTCTGCAATCCTGACACTGGGCAACTAAGCGAATTTATGGACCGATTTTGCTGGTTTGCGGAATATATATCATCCTTCTATTTATTAAATCGTATGTTTCCATTTACAAACAAGGCGGCCGCTCGAGCGACTTTTTAATTTCAGTTTTCAGATAATGCTCACATTTCGCTGATTTTTTAAGAATATGTTTCTCGTTTCATTTTAATGGCATACACCGTGTTGCGACAAATTGAAAATTGCTGCCTGGTAGAGCGATTTTGAAATATTCGATTAAAAGAAGTAAGATCGAGTTCATTAACAGCAAAGTGGAACTTTTAGGAGTAGCAGTTCATCTCAAATGAAAATTTAAAAATAGCTCTAGCAGTCGCAATTCTCCATTATTTGTAATGAAACTCAGTGTGTGCTATTGAAATAAAACGAAGTAGCTAACCTCTAAAAATCAGAGAAAAATCCTACAATTAGAAATGGAGATTTGCATGAAATTCCAATTTTAAAAAGTCCGTCACGCAAGATCCGAGTAAACTAAGTGAATTCCTGAGCAAGTCGAATTTAAAGTCCGATGTTGCTGGTTTACACAATATAATTATATTTGTTTGTTAAATTAGGAAAACTCATCTAAGTCAGCTTATTTAAAAATGTCGGACTGCAGCGAAAACAAACCATACATAATCGTAAGATATACTTATTGCATACTGTATAATTTAACACAAATTACTTTCATTTTCTATTGCTTTATTTAAAATATTAAATAAATAAAACCAAAATACCATATAAGATACATTGCCAATTTAAGGTATAATTAAATTGTATGTTATACATTGTGATGAAGCTAACATGACGGTTGCTTAGTTACATTTAATTTCGGATTTCAGGTAAACCCCCACTTCAAATGATCGGATTTCACTGATTTTTGAGGATACCTTCCTTGTTTTATTTCAAATTTATATACTGAGTTTCGTTGCGAACAATCGAAAATTGCGACCGCTAGAGTGATTTATAAATTTTTGTTTGAGGTGAACTACTACTCATAATGATCCAATTTTGCTGACTGACAAACTCGACCTCAGATTTTTTTTTAAATTTATTTATGTACGCCGAGTTTGGTTCCGAAAAAATCAAAATGCTGCCGCTAGAGCGTTAATAGACATAGACTATCGTTGAAGATTAGTAAATTACTTTCAAAAATATTTTCATGAGAACAAATTCAGCAGTATAATTTTTTTTCGGATCTCACTAAAAATGAATCAGTAGAAATTATTTAAAATGTTGTCAATTTATACAACAAAATGCAGTACTTATTGTTACATATGGTTTGTTTTAACTGAAGTTCAAAAAAGTTGGCATAAGAATTTTTTTCCAATATACGAGTTAACAAAATAGTGATATTATTTCGTAAACCAGCAAAATCGAGACTATGTTTCGACTTGCTGAGGAATTCGCTTAATTTACGTATTTCCTACGTGACGGACTATTTTGTAATTGGGTTTGCAACGTAAACCTCTGATATTGTATCCCATTTGGATTAATATGTAATATTGTATGCCACGATAAAGCTTTACAAACCTAAAAATTCTGCCCATTTTTTTTGGATCCATGAACAAGTATGAAAAGCTTTCGATGAGGAACATCTTTGAGATAAGTATCTGTAAAGCGTTGTAGTTCTGAATCGGTTATTCTGACGATCTTAAGCATACGTGGAATGTTAAATTAACGAGTATAATTTAGATCATCTTTGATCAAACCTCCCAGAGAATAATCAGAAAAAGATGAGTTTGCTTAATTATTAAAGTGAGTTCCATTGTTTAATTAATTACGGTGAAATATTGTGTCCGGTTCTCTTCATGTCTGGTACTTTGAGCTTGAATAAATTACATCTCGAATGGCTTGCTAGGCCGGCTGTTGATGGGTTTCATTTCGGAATTTTCCTTCTCCTAGGTCAGTTGCTTCCTCTACAGCTCTAGAGCTTGACAAGTCCTGCTAGTTTTGGTTCGCTCTGGGTATTTTATTTCCCCAGTATCCTCCAAAAATGGCGAGCATTCCATTATTCACCACCAGGGGAGACGCCCGATGGGGAATCAGTAACCCCTCACGTCCAATATTAACCTATGTTCCCCCGGAACCACAGCAGTTTTAGAAACAAATCAAATTCATATTTGGAGGAAGATTGTACGTAAATGAAGGACATATGAAATTAGAAATGAAGAAATAAGAAGGCAGTTGAATATTCAGGCAATAGGTGAATGGGTGGAAGAAAGAAAAATGTGAATGGAATCAACATATATCCCGCATGACACTAGATAGAATTGTACGCATAAGAAGATATAAGTTACCGGAGGATGGGAGAACACCTGGAACACCAAAAAAGAGATGGAAGAACTCTTAGGCCTAATTCTGAATGGAACAGATGATGGACCCAAAACAAAGAGAAGAATAAGAAGAAGAATTACAGCATGCTGGAATATTTAAATTTATTAGTGTATGATTATTTCTCTTATTTAGGAGTTTTTCTTGTAGATCCGGTTTCATCTCCATTTGGAATGGGTACTGTCCATAACTGGCAATATTTTTCCCATTACTGTTTGCATATACCTTTAAGGGAGGAAATGAGATTACGAGTTTTTGAGAATAAAGTTCTTAGGAAAATGTTTGGACCAAAGAGAGATGAACAGACAGGTGAATGGAGGAGACTAAATAACAATGAACTACATGGTCTTTATAGGAAGCCCGATATAATAAGAACAGTCAAGTCTCGTAGACTGCGATGGGCAGGACATGTTGCGCATATGGGGAATGAAAGATGTGCATGGAAGCTTCTTGTAGGAAAGCCGGAGGGAAAACGCCCGGTTGGTAGACCAAGAACGAGGTGGGAGAACAACATTAACTATGATTTGAGGGAAGTAGATTATACAGGGAATGATTGGAAAGCATTAGCTGAGGATAGGGATATATGAAGAGCTTATGTCCGTGCGGCCATGAACCTACGGGTTCGATAGTGCCAGTGAGTGAGTGAGTAAGTAAGTAAGTAAGTATATATAGTATATGTTTCAAAGGGGTCTTGTTAAGTCAGAAAAATGAGGTATCTAAATTGACACTTCACTCTCACATCCACATAAAAGTACTAATATAGTATGATTTGTAACACTGTGATTTTACATTTTATTAAAAAATTAGGGAATCAATAGATAAAGGTATAATATAAATACTAATACAATTCATACTAAATTCCGTTGGGATAAATAGCCATATAGTAAAATGAAAACGTTAAAAGATATACCTTTTGGCATGTGCCGTCGTTCTCGTCTGTTTTTTTTATTAATAACTGTAGGCGTTTCGGAAGTCGACTTCCATCATCTGCAGATGAAACATGTGTGTTCTCATTTAACATTAAAATGTTGTTCGCTTCCTTTACAATTTCGAGATATTCTAGTAGGTTTATATTAGTTGGATTTTTTCTTTATTGTCTTTTCATTTGAGTCCATATGGTAGTCGGCGTTGATATTGTGCTTAGCATAGCTTGATTTTCCTCCAACATACATGAAATCTTTAAGATGTTCTTTGTATTTGTATTAAAGCTTCTGCTTGTCCTGTTTATGTAAAATTTATTCCAATTTTTACACGTCAATTTGTAGACTCGTTTGTTATTAAATGTATTGTTTTCTTCCATGTCATTATTTTTATGTTAGTTAATTTGTTTTCAGTTTTATATGCTATATTTATGACATTGATTAGTTTTTTTCAAAGTTCTAGATAATTTTATTGTTTCATAACCTATGTATGTAAGTGTTATCCAGGTCTTCTTAATAACAGATCCTCTTTCGAGTTTCCTTATGTATGTATATCATTCTTTTCATTTTTTATTTGTTCACAAGTTGGTCTATAATTCGTTTATTAAAGCCGTTACCTGTAGCAATATTTTAAATGTATTCTAACTCTTATTGTAATTTAATTTATTTAGGAGTAATTTTAGCATCCTGTTTATTAGAGAATTAGACTATTAAATATGCTAATGTTTTGTTGGTACGCATGTCTTGAACTATTGTATGCTGCTTGTAGGTTTACGGAAAACGCTTATTTGAAGTTTTTTCTTGTATATGTTTTTTATTATTATAAGGTCCAGATAGTTTATTTTGTTATTGAGTTATATTCCCTCAGTAAATTCTATTTTATTGTGTAGACTACATTGTTTAATTCTACCATAGATAGATAGATAGATGGAAAGCTCTGCGGCCATCACTTAAGTGTTGGCGGTGAACGATCCATTTTGGTCCTCCTTAATAGGTAGAACCCCGGGTTCCTGTAAAATACATTAGCCCCTTTAATTCTACCAAGATTTTGTTCTCTTTCCCAATCTCGCTCCCATAAATGATTATGACGGCATCGACATACAGTTAGTGCAAAAAGTATTGATACACTTAAAAATAGCACATAGAGAAATAAATTATTTAATTATTTCTTCACTATATACAAAAACAAAATTTTACACCATTACATTGCACTCTATAAAGTTATATTAACGAAGTTTCCTGTGATTTAACATCACAATTAACAAGTAAAAAAATAATTTATACACGAACAACAAATATTAACAAACAAAAAGTATTGATACAGTATCATATTATGACTGTTTTGAGTCTTTACGTTTTGAGTTCAATGCTTGGTTGGGAGCTCCTTAAATTCCAAGATGGCTTGAGGACGTCGCGGCATCGACCAGACTAAATTTTAAGTTACTGAAGAAGGTAAATTTCTCCATTCTTCTTCGAAAGTGTTTCTCAGGTCTTGCTTGTTGAAAACCTGCCTTGAACGAATTCTCCTTTTCAGATGTTCCCATAAATTCTCAATGGGGTTATGTCCGGAGACTGCAGTGGCGTTTCCATGTACTTTGGTATGTTATACACAATCCATAAACGCATATTCAAACCGATGTTTGTAGGATCATTATCTTGCATAAATACAAAACCTTGTTTAATCCCCATTTCCTCTCCAGAGGTATGAAGATTTATGTTCAGTATGTTCATATACTGTTTGTGATCTATCACACCATCGATAAAATCCAAGGTCCCGACTCCAGAGGTACTCGTGTATCCCCAGACTAATAAAGATTCACCACTATGTTTCTCAGTGGGTTGGAGTTGCTTTTGTAGCTCTGTATTTTAATTCCTCCATACTTTACTTCTTCCATAACGGACTGTCAAAAGCACGTACGGCTTACTGCCCGTGCGACTCATATTTGTAAATAATATTGTAAATATCTTACTTTTGTCTAATAAAGTCCTACTACTACTACTACTACTACTTCTTCCATCTGAACGGGAAATGTTGATTATAGCCTCGTCAGTATAAATTACTTTTTTTACTAAATTCTTTGGGGTGTTTATATGTATATTAGCGAAGTTCAGATTTTTCTTTCAGTTTTCTTTACTTACTAGGCATTTTCTACGGGCTGTTTTCCCATGCAGTTCGTAAGCCCATAGACTGTTACGAACATTGCTAGCAGAAATACTAATATTAAAGTCATTCTTGACACTAGCTGCTAATTTAGGTGCACTACTTTTAGGTTTTTGCTTTACTTTTCTCATTAATGCTTTTTCAACATTAACATACAGTTTTCTAAGACTTCCTGATCTGTGGCTATTTCGAAAGATTTTCGTTCGCCATCTCTATCAATTATATGCTGAATGTTTGGTCTTGGCCTTTCAATTATTTCACTACTTCCATTTAACGTTTTACATCGATTATGCAAACCACTAATTAATTATCTTTCTTCTACTGTAGTCTTTCTACCTTTGCGCCCCATTCCAGCTTAATCTGCAGCCAGAACACACACAACTACACGGCAAAGTAATCAACGCTAGAGTGAATAACAACACTACCAGACCCAACCCCACTCGACTTCATGTGACATTCTGTTGACCAAAACTTAGTACTGTATCAATACTTTTTGTTGGTTGTTGTTCGTGTGCAAATTATTTTTTTACTCGTCAATTGCCATGTTAAAACAGAGGAAACTGTATGTATTTAACTTCATAGAGTTCATTTTAAATCTATATATTTTAATTTTTGTATGTACTTAAGAAATAATTGAATTATTTATTTCTGTCTGTGTTATTTTTTAGTGTATCAATACTTTCTGCACTAACTGTATCTTACGATTAATTTTATATTAAAATTAGTTATTAATTTTTCATAATGTTTATTTTCTTATTCTTTTAGAAATATTTCAGCTAATAGTTCTGACGTGGGGGACCCCATTGGGATTCCATGTTCTTGTTCGTATATATCGTTGAAAATAATTTTGTCTAATTATAGTTTTTATGACTGTATATAGTTGGTTTATGTAATTTGTATCAAGATGACTGTTTGTTAGTTTGTGTTTAATTATTACTAAAGCTTCTTTTATTGGAATATTGGTATATAGCTTTTTATGTCAAAAGACGCCATTTTTTGTATTATTCTTAATTTATATATTTTGACGTTTATTCGCTAATTCTTATGAGTTTTTTAAATTGTGTATTGCGTTTTTTTAATCTCATTTCTTATTTTAGTTATTGAGCGATTAATTTAGAAATGTTATGATTAAGGATTTACGCTGTTAACTATTGATCTCATTGGGTTATTGTGTTGCGTATTTTCTGTAATGCCTTCATTATTGGAGCTGTTGAACTGTAGTTTATAAACATATTTGTATATTTATTGGATTCGTTATTAGTTGTGGCCATAATAGGCCTACTAAACTGGAAAACTAATTTCCACAAAACACAACACAGACTACAAATACAGTCACAATAGGTCCATAGAAGACAAAGAACAGTCAATTTAACAGAACTAAAATTAAACAAAGAAAAAACTAAAATAGTTGAAAAAAGAAAAATATACAAGTTGAACTTTCCCACAACTAATAAATAAATTCAAGAAAATTGAAACAACCTACAGCAAAATTTAATAGCACATTAAAATAATTAACAAAATTAAACCCCGTGGTCATTTCATTCAAATTTCTTTAAATAAAGGAAAGTAGAAGAAAATATAATTGAAAGCGAGATAGCAATCAATAAATAACAATAATAATAAATACTATGCATACATGAACCCACCAAAACTAGAAGAAAATTCAAATATAATAAAAAATGAAGAAAGAGAAAACTTAATATATCAAAATAATTTAAATTCTAATCTTAATAACATTAACATAGTTCACACAAAAGCCGATAAAGGCAACACAATAGTATTGATGAACAAAGATAATTACATCGAAAAAAAGTTTAGAGATGAAAATAAATTCAAGAGAATTGAAAAAGGCCTACAGCACAATTTAATAGATCATTGAAAGAATTAACAAAATCATGTCCTATGGTCATTTAATTCAAATTTCTTTAAATTAACACAGCAAAAAGGGTCGATATTATATGTTTAACAGAGTTCTCTTCTTCTTCTACTACAAGGTTTAGGTTATGCAGCCTGTTCCGGCGAAGGTAAAAGTGGAGTCCATCTTCTACATGGTCGGCCAAAATCTCTAGTTCCTCTGGGATTATACAGGAAGGTTCTTTTTGGTATTCTTTCGTTGTTCATTCTCATTAAGTGTTCTGTCCATTTCTTATTATTTTCGCAGAGTATTTAACAGAGATTTAAATGAAAACGTGTCAAATTGATTTTTTAAACATATTAAGTAACAACTTTAAAGACAATTTGTGTACAATAAGAAAAATTGTGTCAACATTAGGTCCAGTCATCTATATTAATAAATGGAACTATGATTTTTTTAATGTATTCAAAAAACTTCACGATTTTTGTTACATCCATGTAAAATTATAATTCGATAACTTAACACATTTTGAAACAACGCTAATTTGTTTGTTGAATAAATCGGAATTCATGAATAATGTTAACTTCTGTTGTGAAATATAATTCTTAAACCTGGACCTTCCGATTGCAATTAACGTGACGTGGCAACTGTATCTCTCAAACTCTCTTCCTGTTTTGCTGTCATACCTTCGCAGACCTTGCAGCGACCTACCCGCCTTTCTGTACCTTTTACTTCCTGCTTTTGTATCTTGTAAGCTGTTCTTTGCTTATTCAATTCAACGTGCATATTGCATTTAGCATCTAGTGAATTGCACACGAATATTACACTATTATAACCCGGAAAAAATTACACAATTAAAAATAAACAGATATTAAAATTCTGGAAATAAAAATACACCACATGGTTTCGGAGCAACCCTTAATGTCAAATAATCCTCGAACATCTGGCCATCATAATCATCATTATCATATTCGTAATGTTTAGTAAAAATATGTAAGTAAATGTTGTATATATTCTTGAATGCTGTGTGTCTCAGAGGAAGCCCACAAATAGGCTGAACACTCATTCCGAATGTCCTGTGTAACCAAAAATATAGTATTGGTGATTTCTTTATCTACAGGTTGCATCACTGTAAGGCATGAGCGGTATCTGGCAGGTAAATTTACCTACAAAGTGTGAGGTTAACCTACTTTAGAGAAGAACAATAAATAAGAACATGGTAATCAAATAATAAGTACTTAAATATAATTAAGATAGGAAATGTTCAAAGTAAGAAATAATATGATGATGATGATGATAATAATAATAATAATAATAATAAAAGTTTAATTTGAAGTAGCTTAGTTAAAGCCTCAGGTACTTACCTTCAAACAGTGGAGATATAATAAGAACGGTTAACTCTTTTAAACTTACAATGGGCAGGACATATGGCACGAATTGGGGATGAATGAGAAGAATGGAAACTTCTTGTAAGAAAACCAGAGAGTAAGTGCCCAGTAGTTAGGCGAAAAAAGAGATTGGAGAAAAACATTCACCATGTTTGAGGAAGAAAATTATAAAGGGAATGATTGGAAAACATTATTTGAGTACAGGGATGTAATGAAATTCGATAGAGCCACTAAGTTTAGTTAATTAAGTAGCATTTTATTTAAAGTTCACTGCTGTGGTCTCGGGTTTTCGTCGTTGCATCGTTCACAGTGGGCCCGGTTCGATCGTCGGTTGGAACAAGTTTCCTGGGTAAGTTTTTTTCGTAGTTTTTCCACACTTGTAAGAAAAAGTCAGGAAACTTTAGGGACCAAACGGTCCCCGAACATTATATAGCATCACAACCAGAGATATCATATGTCTCTTTGTTTAGTATTATTTATTGAGTGAATGGCGTGTCTTATCTTACATATTCGTAGATAGCCCTTGCATTGAACTTATCACTCATTCAGGGAGAACTACATGTCTTTGTGTGGTCAAAAATTATGTATGTGATCTAAAGTAAAGTCCTCTCCCGGCTGATCTTGTCCCTGTATGGGCCGGGATGGTGTGGGCATGTAAAAATACCTATAAAAAGATAGATTAAAATACAGTAAAGATAAGAGTATTTCATTTAACGACGTTATTTAACTATTCACATTATTAGCGTCGCAATTCAAATCTATTCGTGAAAAGAGCAAATAATTTAACTAAAAAATTCCTCCATGGACAAACAGTTTTTTTTGTGAGCATGGATCGAATACATTCAAATGCTGTAATTTTTCTCGATCCTCATTTCTTAGTTCATCTTAATTTGATTTTGTATAATTTTATGGAACATTGCAGTAACATTTTACGAAATATGTAAGACATAGGCCTACGAGTATACCAAAATTGTATTGCATTGTCTCATTATGCACAGTGTTTTGACAAACAAGCCTTCTCAAGAGCGTAGAAGAATCGAATTTCTCCTAACGTCTAGACATGGCATTATTATAATTTAAGCAGTCGTAAATAACACACAAGTATGTCACTTAATGTTAACTGTCTTCTGTTTAGAAAAACCACCTTTTGCATAATGCTTCTGACATAATCATCTCAACAACTTCCTTCTAATGTAACTATAAGAAACATCTTCACAGCTAAGTTACTTATTTTTTCTTTACTAATTCAAGTATTACTACTTCAAAGTAGAAAAAATGCAATCCATACTTACTCACTGGCACTATCGAACCCGTAGGTTCATGGCCGCGTGGACATAATCTCTCCATACATCCCTATCCTGAGCTAATGCTTTCTATAATCTACTTCCCTCAAATCATAGTTAATGTTATTCTCCCAACTTCTTCTTCGTCTATCAACTGGGCGTTTTCCCTCTGGCTTTCCTACAAGAAGCTTCCATGCAAGTCTTTCATTCCCTATTTTTACGTCCAGGTGTATTTACGAATATCCTTATGCTGAAATGTTGGGCTCTTAACAATGAGATTCTTAACAATGACCGTGAAGACATGGACAGACGTGAATTGACTCCTTCAACCTTACTTGACTTCAGCAAAGCTTTTGATACAGTAGACCACGACTTACTTATGATAAAGCTCAAGCACCTACACTTGTCTGACAGCGCTGTTTCCTGGTTCGACTCATACCTGCACCGCCGTCAACAATACGTTTTCACTAAACTCTAGATCTTCGTCTTGGCGTAACGTGCAGGCGGGAGTCCCCCAGGGCAGTGTTCTCGGGCCTCTTCTTTTCTCAATCTATATAAATGACTTACCAACTGTACTAAAGCACTGCCGTTATCACCTCTATGCTGATGATCTTCAAATTTACCTACATTCACCTCCTCATTCTCTCTATAACAGCTTGACGAAAATGAATGACGATCTCACATCCATCTTTAACTGGTCTTCAAGTATCGGTCTAAATCTAAATCCTAACAAGTCACAAGTAATTCTAATGGGACAACAAAGACTGCTTACAACTTTTGACATATCTACACTTCCAAACATTACTATAAATAATATAATTATCCCTTATTCTTCTTCAGTAATAGATCTTGGACTACATCTAGACGCAAATTTAACCTGGCAAACACAAGTGAAACACATATGTAAAAAGACTTTCTCCATCTTACATTATCTTAGACGTTTAAAGAATTTTCTCCCAGTTTCGTTAAAACAAATCCTTGTGCAGAATCTTGTGTTGCCACACTTCGATTATTGTGACATTATATATAATGATCTAAACCATGACTTGTCGCAAAGATTGCAGCGTGTTCATAATGATTGCGTTCGATTCATTTTCAATATCCGCCGTTATGACCATATTTCCGAACACTTTAATAACCTCTCTTGGCTCCGTCTTACTGACAGACGTAAATTGCATTCTCTTTCACTACTTTTCAAGCTTCTGAATTCCTACATTCCTACTTACCTGGCGTCCAGATTTGAGAAGTTATCCTCTTACCACAATATTGACACTAGGTCACAAGATAATAGTCTGCTAACAATTCCTCTTCATAGCACTTCCTCTTATTCTACTTCCTTCACAGTAGCCTCTGCCCGCTCCTGGAATTTCCTTCCTCAAGATATCAGGGGTTGCCGCACACTTGGCACCTTTAAGTCACGCTTATACAGTTACCTGTTGTCTAATAATTAATTTCTCTTGATTTATTTAAATTTATACTAAGTCATTAATAATTTTTTCTCGTTTTTATATACCTTGTACATATTATATATTTAATTCGTTAAATTTAGAGTTAATCAAAATAGATTATAAATATTGATTGCATTGTATTGTTTTTATAATATGTAATTGTTTATGTAGTTGTAAGACTTTTTTTTGTATTTTGTATTTTTTAAAAAACCTGGTTGAGTGGCAGACAAGGCCTTAAGGCCTTAACTCTACCAGGTAAAATAAAGCTATTTATTTATTTATTCTTTGATGTGGCAAATGTGACTAATCTAACCCCGTTGTCGTTACTATCATCATGAAGACTAACTTTGCCTATTGTTTGGTTTGAATATATCTTCCTGCCCCACCTTTGCATTAAAATCTCCTAAGATAATTTTCATATGATATCGTGAAAGGCTATCAAATAAGCATTCTAATTCTTCATAGAACTCATCCTTGATCTTGTCATCTTTGTCTTCTGTAGGGGCATGTACATTTACAATTATAAAATCATGTCGTTTACCCTTTAGAATTATGTATGATACCCTATCACTAACAAACTTAATATCTCGGATAGCGGATAGGATCCTCCTTCTGACTAAAAAACCTGTTCCAAATGCACGTCTTTCTGCACCCCCGTAGCATAATGCAAAGCTCCCTGATTCCTGACTACCTTCTCCTGGCCACCTAACTTCCTGAAAATAGACTATGTCCAAGGGCGATTTATCTAATTCCCTCGTTAATATCTCTAGTGCCCCGCTATTGTATAAAGTCCTAATATTCCATGTTCCTAGGAACATGTCCCTGTGTTTGAGCCTTTGGCATGGGTTCCCTGAAGTAGTCGCCGCCCGGAGAACCGAATGGGGGACTATTTAACCTCCGGAAAATTTTACCCCAGTTGAACCCATGTCCGCATTTCTTGACGGTTGTATTTTTACGATGAAAGATCGTCACTCTTTCGCCCAAGGTACTTTTTCGTCTGACGTATCACCTTCGACCGTCCGGCATGGGTAACCCTATCGGCAGCAATGCTACCGCCGGCATAGCTCTCAGGATCATTTAAGCACACAAGCCACTCCACCACGACAAGGTAAAGATACAATGGAGGGAATGCAATCCATTAATAATAATAATAATAATAATAATAATCATATAATAAAAGTACTAATGATCATAAATAATGAGAAATAAAACGTAATAATAAAGATATTATTTAGTAAACCTTAAATTGACGGAACACTGATTTATCACACCAGTTATTTAAATGTACCAGACCGCAGTGAAAACAAACTCATAAAACAGATTGTAATTTAATAGTAAATATTGAACGCTCAATGCAAATTTAAGTAATTTTTACTTGTTATTGTACTACTTTATTAAAATTAATTATTAAATTGAACCAATGTATTCTGTAGGATTGTTGCCAAGTTAAATATTAACAATAATATAAAATAGCTAATTAATACCATATATACCTGGAGTTTCCCAAGTACGAGAATAATTGTAAACTGTTCAATAAAATTTAATCCAAATCCAGTGGCATCGGGTCGAAAGCAATTCCATAAGTGTTTATAACTAAGGTATATTAGAAGTTCGCGGGAGCTTGTTTCCGTCAACTAATGGGTTATCGCACAGTGAACACATATCTCGACCAGTCATCTTCCCTATGGACTCTCTCTCTCGACTCATTTTTGATGGGGACATCGCAGTGTACAGCATCGATTCTGGATCCAATTTTGCTCCTTATCGGTTATTTACTTAATTTGCTGACTGCATAGGGTTCCCTGCTTACTCTTTCCTATACGGCGGTGTTTTATTGGTAAATTAAAATTCAATGATGAAGTTTAGTGTGACTATTTAACCCATGTCGCAAATGGTAGTCAATGACCAATCACGTTTCAATGAATTCTGTTTTACACCAATGACAGTCGTGTTTCACCTCATTCTTTATCGATTTCTCTTTATCAGCTCCTGCTTTTGTGATAAAGAAAACTCCTCCTTTTTTAATATTCTGAACAGGTTAGACCATTATTTTTCTCCAACAGATACATTGAATATAGCAAATAATGAATAGATTCAGTGATTTTACTGAGTTGTTTATTCAAAATATAAATGATTAACCTATAATTTTGATTATAATAGCTTCATGTGTTTCATAATTTCTCCACTAGAGTGCATTCTTACAGTATTGCGATCCTATTTGGCAACAAATAATATGATCGAGTTGCAGTGAATATATATAATCTCACATTTCTAATTTGTTTTCAAACATCGCCGTTTACATTAACTATATAAATATTTTAAAACACCGGTAACTATATTCAAATAATTATTTTTTTTAGTAAAGAGCTTAATTTTATTCGTTAAATAGTCCTAACAAATGTCACTCTTGTTTCCAAATTCTCTAGATAAATTCACGACTCACTTCGTGAGTCGTGAATTTATCAATACTTTGGAAATCACTGGTGGCATTACTTATGATGAATATATAATCGTCCGTCTATGAGGGGCATCAGAAACCGTGCCTGTGATGAGCCTGGCTCCAATCAGAGACGATCAGTGCAACGCAGTGATCGCAGAGTTTCACCACTGCTGGCAGTTTCCCATGTGGGAAAGAGGTGTTAAATATGTTCCGGTTTGCAACGCTTCGTTGCGGTTGTTGCTCTATATTGCGGGTCACAAGATTCGAGTGCAGAGTGATAGCCATGTTATTCACACGATCCTGAATTAGTTCATGCAGCAAAGTTACGCAGTGTGGTGTATAGTCCAGTTGTGGTAACTGCATGTGACAGAAGTGAACATTGGCAAGTGGGGGAGAGAACTAGTAGCCATGTAAAAAAAAATCTTCCGATGGAGGGTCTTTCCACTTTTCAGCGGTTGCCCTTTTACCAGCCGGCTGCTGGCCCTTCACACCCACATGTGTCAATCACAGAGGTAGATGATCAACAGCCAGTGTAGGGGTGACATGTGGTTAGCACGTCGAGTCCCCCAGCCGTTATAGCTGGTTCCTCAACCTGGAGCCGCTACTTATTGTAGCTACCTAATTGCTGGATGGGCACCGGTCCCATACTGGCCGAAATACCATGAGAAAATTTCTTCCCCCATGGAGACTCGAACTAGCTCAAGTCCCGTAGCTCTGCGCCAAGGCTTCCTACCTTAACCGCTCGGCTACGGCGCGGGACAAAAAATTCTTAATAATAATAATAACAATAATAATAGTCAAATTAATTGTTACAATAAAACTCTATTCTATAATGAACATTTCAAACTAAATAGATATAAAAACTATTCACAAACACAGAACTAGTATGATGATCTTGATTTTCTGGCTGTAGGCCCTGGTCGTGAGGCTTGTAGTTCCCCGACGTTTCGCCAGAGACTGCGTCTGGCATCCTCAAGGGTTGTCTTGAGACTGGCAATTCTGTCCACTGTCTGTTCTATTTCTACGTTCACCGCGATGTGTTCGGGGAACTACAAGCCTCACGATCATGGCCTACAGCCCGAAAATCTTCAAGATCATCATAGCAACTCCGGCCGTGAAAGTCTACGTGAATACACAACTAGTAGATACGATAATTCAACGTATAGCTATTATTATTTTTAATGACCTTTTAGACATTTTTGGTGTTCTCTCCTCGCAATCGCGTAATTGTAACCCATTTCTGAGGTTGGGGTGCCTGGAAGGCGGGGTTACGTTGCCCCGAAGATATGATGGGTGATGCTGATGATAGTGGTGCGCCAGGGGAGCCACTAATCCTAAGCATAATCTAAGATAAATATGAATGAAGATGATTGTGATAGCCATATGATTTCGGGGACCGTTTAGGCCTTAAAGTGTTCCTGGCATTTGCCTTACAGCTGAGGAAAACCCCAATAAAAACGTCACCCAGATAAACTGTCCCGACCGTTTAGCAATTATTACGTTTTCTAAACTGAGGATAGTTGCTGGCAGTACCTGTAACTCGCCCTTACCTCTTACCGCACCATACACCATAGACCCATCAAAAGAGGCTACAGAAACCAGAACTGCATTATACCTCGGTAATCCTGGTGTACCGGGAGGAAGAAAACATTTTTTTAAGCATCTATTTTGGATGATTTGAAATTATTTTTACGTGCAATAGCGAGGATGCTCAATGTTTCATAGCCGTGTAACTGCATATAATGTGATGTTTAACTTAGTACATCATGTGATACTTTAATAAGGTATAATTCGCCTTGTTTAAAATATGCCAAGTGTGAATTTGGATTGAGATGATTGTCTATATAGAGTCCAGGGCATTTGACTAGCCTCAAAGTAGAGAAATTGTGCTCCAAAGGTGACGTCAAATTGTAGGATGGAGTGTATTTTAGTAAAAAAAGGATGTTTTAAATTTTGTAAGCGTTAATTCGGATATTACATTTTGGAACCAGGTAAGGATGTAATTTAGGGATTCTGGAAATGTGCGCACACAATAAGGAAAGACGCGGAAAGTGAATTGATAAAATATACAAGTACCTAAGGCATAAGTAAAGATGAACCTGTGGGTGGGAAGGCAGACTCGAAACATTTAAGGAGTATAGGAGGAGAGATAGAATGATACCCTGAGGATACTAGTGGAGGCTTCTAATAAGGTGTTGATCCCTTTACAGAAACGTAACATTTTTCTGTGTATTAAAAAGGAAAAAAAAATTAGAAAGGCCAAAAATATGAATTTGATTACTTTATATATATATATATATATATATATATATATATATACCAAAGAGAGATGAACAGTCATGTGAATGGAGAAAACTACATAACAGTGAACTACATGGTATTTATAGGAAGCCAGATATAATAATAATAAGAACAGTTAAATCTAGTAGAATGCGATGGGCAGGAATGAAAGACGTACATGGAAGCTTCTTGTAGAAAAACCAGAAGGAAAACCCCCAGTTGGTAGACCAAGAATGAGGTGGCTGAATAGCATTAAGTATTATTTGAGGGAAGTAGATTATACAGATAATGATTGAAAAACATTAGCTCAGTATATGGATGTTTGGATAGCTTATGTCCGCGCGGCCATGAACCCACGGGTTCGATAGTGCCAGTGAGTTAGTTATACATATATATGTCAATTCGTTTATCTAGATCGTATTAAATGGCCTTCTCAATGTCTAGGAATAATATAGCTAAGGTGCTATTATGCTTTGCATTGAAACCGATGACAATCTGGCCAGTTAGCATCTCTGGTTTGAGTGGAGTGCTATGTATTGATGAGTAATTGTTAATTTGAGACTTAAACTTTGAGATTGAAGGAAATAAGTATTTCCAATATATTACCAACGCTGATTACAGACTGATTGGTCGTAGATTCTCCGGACTCGAAAAGTCTCTTTTTGACCTGGGAAGGATAATAATTTTATCCATTTTCACCTTGTAGGGACATGGTGAAATTTATAACAAAATTTAAATATGGTGGGGAAGAGGGTGAGGTGCTTTGAGGGGGAGGTTAGGAATTTTATCAGTACCAGACGCACATGAAGAACGAAGGGTACAAATATGTCGACGGAGGTCGGTAAGATGTATATCAAGGAGAATTTGAGAGAGATTGTAGCAACCATGTGGTTCATGGTCTGTAGTCGTCAACTCATGTGATGTGAAAGAATGCAAGATGCATAACAAGGAGATGGGTTTGTTCATAAAATGATAAGCCCAACCATCGTGTGTAGGTAGAGTAGCAGGTGCTCCGGCATTTCAATGTTATTTTTATAATTTTCCAAGGTGGGGTTTTGTTACTACTAGTGGTCGCCTAGCGGTCGAAATTCGACCACAATTCATTATATTTTTTAAGTTTGTCACAAATACGTCATTATGCATTAATTTTCGATTTGTTTTAAAAATACGAATGATAGGAAATATGTGGTATAGCTTGGTTCATCCATATTTAAAAAGAAAACAAAAACGCGTCATTTGACATTTGTATACTATTTATACTTTAAATTTGCATTTGGCCTTTATTTTTTGTACGGGAGTATATATCCCTTCTTCTTTGTCTCTCACTCCAACCCGTCAATGTTCTATGCCGAGGCATAATGGAAGTAAGTGCAAATATCTAATTATAAAAAAAATATATAATGGAATTAGTGAAACCAAGATTGGACAGGATTTAATTTAAATTCAAATAATAAAAAGTACTCACTTTTTAAAACCACTAATAATAAATACGCGAGAGTAAGTCAATTCACATTGCTGCTGTGTATACTATTTATACTATTTAAATTTGCACTTAGCCTATTATTATGTGTACGGAAATATAAATCCCTACTTCTTTGTCTCTCACTCCGACCACAATTTTCTTTTTGCAACAATGCACTTTCAGTATGAACGTAAACAAATGAATGAGTAATACACATACATTTCTTAGAGACAATTTATTTTATTTTGTTTAAATTAATTTATCTGTGACACATATTAAACCTAAATTTTATTTTTCTGCACTCCATCTCTATATGAACTTTAATTATGGTAAATATCACACTCCTGCGTGCGCGCAGTGTGCTTAAAAGGGGGTATAAAGTTTTTTTCTTTACGTATTAATATATAGATTGTAATGGAATAAATATGAAATTATTGTATTTTCACGGGTCCTCTACAAGTATACAAAGTTTCAAGTCGATCCAATGTTTCTAAGTGGGTGAATATCGCGTTGAGAAATTCCGTTACATTTATACAAAAACACTTTTTTGATTTTCTGATGATTATGGCCAGGATTATAGAAAATTAATATGAAATTATTGTATTGTCACGGGTCCTCTACAAGTATAAAAAGTTTCAAGTCGATCCAATGATTTTAAGTGGGTGAAAATCGCGTTGAAAGATTCCGTTACATAGATAGATAGATTGATAGATACAGGTCAAGCTAATATAAAGCGTGTAAAAAGGAAGTTTCGCATTTTGAATTTTCAATTTCCTGTAAACGGTTCTTCACTATACGTGCATAGCAATTTGGCGTTGTTTGTGTATGAGATCTCCGAATTGTCAAAAGAATTAAAGTTAGTGATGTTTAAGTTTAAGATAAGTATATACGCCAGGATAAGTAGGAGTAGAGTTGGAGTTTGTGTGAGTGCAAGTGGTTGACATTCGGAGAGTAGTTTGCAGTGTGACCTGGAAGATTTTCATGGATAGCTCCAGTTCCTCTGTGTTGGATATGTGAAGGCGTGGATTAATTCAACGTGTATATAGTGTGGAGTATTGTTTCCTGTCTACATGTGTTGTGTGAATTCAGGGGGCTAGGAGACAGTTAGAATTAGGTATAAAATGGATAGGAGTGTGGTGAAGTTGATGGCCCCAGAGAGATAATATAAAAAATATTTGTACGTTTCCGTGATCGCGATGTAAAGTATGTCTGAACTTAAGACGTGATTTGTATGGCAAAAGAATGTGTGGTCTCTCGGTGCAGGAACATTTATATATTCTTGTTGAAACAGTTAGGTAAAATTATACGTGAGCGATTTTGGCCACGACAGTTCCAGAGTAGATTTTAGAATTCATGTCTCTAGCAGCGATAAAATAATTTCGAAAGCCAAGTTAGGAAATATAAACCAAGTCGAATAAGCAGTAAGGTTGGGGATTTGTAGACTGAATCAATGAGAATGTCTGCTTGAGGAGAGATGGTTAATTAGATGCCAGCGGTTTCGAGAAACTTCAGCCTCGGAATGGAGACTTCTCAATGGCCAATGGAGTTTTTAATCCAGACAGCTGTACCACCAACAGGAACATCAAGTCTATCATTGTTAGAGGCAGAATAATGTTTAAAATGGAGTCAGTCTTTCGACTTAAGGTGTGCTTAATTTAATAGTGGTATATCAATGTAGTTTTGTTTAAGTGTTATCTCCTGTGAAAGTAAATTATTAGCATTAAATGTCATAATATTGAATAAAAGTATGAGAGAACTTACACATTACCTCCGAAACATATGTTAACCAAATGTGACACAAATATGAATGGATGCATAGGAAATTGGAGTTCAGCGAACATTAGCTGAATCTTATGTATCATTTGCTGAACTTGGTTTGTGGGATTTAAAGAATTCTTTATTGGTGCAATGTTTCTTATGTACAAGGTTTGCTATATTACTGAAAGAGATATTTGGATTTATTTTACAGATGTAAAAGTATGCAGAGGGGTCGTAAATTTGTTTTAGCTAGCTTAGATTTTAAATAATTTTAATTTGGTGCTTCATAGCTTGGGCACCCACGATAGGAAGAGGGTTATCCTGATGCACCACAGTTAGCACATTTAAGTTTTGTGCCGTCAGTTTGTGCTTCATCCTTGAAAGAACAATCCTTGTCATTGTGAGGGTGTAAGCAAATGACGTCAAATTGCAGTCCGTATAAGTATTTTAAAACGTTGACAGGAGTGACACTGCTTCAATCCAGAGCTGGGCGGTAGGTATCAATGGACACCACTGTGAGTATAACAGCCTGTTAAACTCATCAATTTCACCGGAATTTTCTGTGTTTTCCGATTCTATGGCAAATAGAGGCAGTTTAGTGGTATTATCAACTGTTTTGTCAATTGCCGTACCGATCGTATAGTAAATCCCAAATATATAAATTCAGTCTTGATTTCGTCGGGATCCACCGATGACGATAGACATTTACGCATTACTTGTAAAGTATGTTCCTTTCTGAGCTGTAATGTGTAGTTTTGCTTTACTAGGGAATTATAGGTGTGGTAGCTTCCCGTTGCTTTCCACACTGGTGAAGGATGACGATCATAATGATAAGGATGAAGATGATGACCGGATGATTTTCGGGGACCGTTGCGCCCAAAACTTCCTGAAATTTGTCTTACAGGTGAAGAAAAACCCCGAAAATAACTTCACCCAGGAGCCTGTCCCGACCGGGAATCGAACTCGGGCCCGCTGCGTGACAAGGCAGCACGCTACCTCGTCACCACAGCGGTGGACCATCAGATAATAACACGGACTAAATGTATCATTATATTCAAGTATCCGGAAAAATAGATGTTTGCGTACTAGTATGTTATTCGTATTTAGAACGTACTTTATTTAACATCGTTCTGTAACATACCGTGTCATTAGAGGCAAAATTCAAATTGGGAATGAAATGTTCGACAAATTTTAATCAGATATCTCTCTCTTTCAGGGCTGTGCTTATTTTACATGACGTATAACTTATTTAGGACACGGCTTCATTTCCTTTCCAAAGTATCCCGATACATAAACTTTTGATATCCTAAAAAATCTATCAATCCTGGCCGGGTTTGAACTTGCGAATCTCGAGTTAATTATGTAAACCCTCACTCCTAATGGCGCGATTTTGTTGATTAACGAACTTTGGTCCTATAATTCTTATTAAAACCTTATATATCCAGTTTTGTTGCAAAAAAATGCAGTTGGAGGTGTTTTTAAATTTTGGTTTACAGGTAAACTCCCACTCCTAATGGTCTGATTACACTTATGTTCGAATAGTACCTTTCTCATTTCATTTAAATAGCATACGCCATGCTTCGTTGCGAAAAAAAAGAACATTGATGCTGATGAGCAGAACCATAAGCATAACATCTACTATCAACTGGGACCGATTCAATGTGTAGTAGGCCTACTGCATAAATGTGAATAAACGGTTTAATTGGAATAGTTAATTGCAAGAAAAATAAATTATAATGATAAAATGTATTTATTCGCACGTTACAATATTATGCATCCAGTGTTTTTAATTCCAATTATAGTTATTATGTTGACATGGAAATACTGAAGTGAAAACAAATGCTTGCATTAAGCGATGCATTGAATCATCACAACTTTCACTCTCAGGAAGTCAAGCCCACTCTAACGTGAAAAGTGAAGACAAATAGCCAACAAATTACTTAAATACAAAATACAGTTATACATATCTTGCAACCACAGGGTGTCCAAAACAATCCTAAACATTTTACAAATTTTCATAAATAAAATATACAATCTTAAATGATACCTATAAAATACATTCATAGAACAAACAAAATATTAGTTGGTACTTTATTTAACGACGCTCTTTATCAACTCAGGTTATTATCGTTGCAATTCAAATCTGATCGTGAAAGGGTCGAACATTATTTACATTCAGGCCTCTTATATTACATTTGAGATTCTTTCACAAAGACAGTCGATCGGTCTCTGCGTTGTTGGGGCTTTCACAAAGACAGTCGATCGGTCTCTGTGTTGTTGGGGTTGTGTTCCCGAGAATCACGAGTTCATATCCGACTTGGATTGATGGACTTTTAGGGTAAAAGAAATTCAAACGACAAGTCCGTGGATCTCAAGTCTGAAGCTTTTCGAGATCATAAAATAACCTCATTCCTAAATTAGTGCCCCTGGATAAAATTTAAATGAACTCCCATCCAAGTAACACCTTAGTTGCCTACAATATGTATTTTTACGTAGTTATGCTGACCACATGTCACTCGCTAATATATGTAGAGAAATAAGAGTAACTATATTAAGTTTTCAAGAAATTCCCGCTAGGGAGCACCCAAGTTCCCACACGGGACGTACGGAGTAGACAAAACTGCAACTACTGCTACCACTACTACTCCAAAAAACCTACAAGCGCGACATCTAGTGAGTGTAGGGATGACATGTGGTCAGCATGTCGGTCCCCCAGCCGTTATAGTTGGTTTTCTCAACCTGGAGTGGGTATTTATTGTAGCTACATAAATACATCACTATGATGGGTGGGAAACGGTCCCATACTGGCTGAAATTACATGAGAAAATTTAATCTCCCCTTGAGACTCGAACCAGCGTAAGCCCCGTATCTCACCACCACCACCACCACCAAAAATAAATAATAGTTTTAAAAAAACTAAAACAACACGTTTTATTAGAAAATCGAACTAAAATATGAAAACTAATTATAATTGAAACACGCTTGGGATAAAATTAAAGTTGTCATCTCCAAAACATCTTGAATAAAACTAACAGTTATCACTTACTTACTCACTGGCACTATCGAACCCATAGGTTCATGACCGCGCGGACATAAGCTCTTCATGCATCCCTATCCTGACCTAATGCTTTCCAATCATCCCCTGTATAATCTACTTCCCTCAAATCATAGCTAATGTTATTCTCCCACCTCATTCTTGGTAAACTAACAGTTATCCACAAAAAAAAATATTTTACCATCAAAAGCGTGGGGTGCTCTATATCAATTAATATATTTGATAATAAACAGATATTGGTAAAGGTAAAGTCTCTAAGAATAAAACGTAAAATAGCGTGTTATTTTAGTTTTTTTCTATTATTTTTTTTTATTTTTAGTTTAATTGATTGTCATAAACCGGAATCCCATGAAAATGTAATTGCTTACGATATTTTTAGTGTCTAGGCACGAATACAATTATATATTTTTAAAATTATTATCTAACATTATTAAAATATTTTTGAATATTTTAATATAGATAAATAGTTACAGTTAATTGTATGCTTCTCATATTTTTTGGATAAATTACAATGTGGTAAGTTTACAAAAGTGCCATTAATATTTTACAGAACAAGATAAAAATGTAAATATCTTTAAATTTGATACTATTGTAGTATGGGCTAAAAGTAACTCTTCTAAAAAAATCCTCCGAGCCGAATTTGAACCAGCGACCTATGGATCACTGAAATTATATACCGGTACCACAACAGTCCACCCCTCTACCAACTGAGCTACGAGAGGATATAATATTAATTTCTTACAACGATGGGCTAAAAAGTCGATAAGTCCGCAACCTATTATATATAATATATTATTTATGAAATTATTGTATTGTCATTGGTCCTTTACCAGTACACAATGTTTCAAGTCGATCGAATGTTTTTAAGTGGGTGAAAATCGTGTTGAAAGATTCCGTTACATAGATAGATACAGGTCAAGCTAATATAAAGCGTGTAAAAATAATCGAGCACGTCCGACTTCAACTATAACTTTGGATCCAGGAGCTAGCATGATTATCATTACTATTGGGACCGATACAAGATTATAATTAAAATGAATTACCGGCACTTAACTTATCATCTCAGGAGGTAGCGATAGAGATCTGTATATGAGCTCACTGAGTTCAAACTTCAGGTATTCTTCATTATATATATATATATATATATATATATATATATATATATATATATAGCTACTACCTATCGTATGTTTCTACGCCTAAATAAATTATAGGTGTAATGCGTTTTTGAATTTAGTTGAATAAGTAAAAGGAAAAATAAATATTACTGTATATCCTTATTATTTTTAGATACTTCGTGCTGATTACGGCGTTGCCCGGGAATCTACGCATCCCGATGTACTTGGCATAAATGAGCTGAAAGACAAAATTCGTTATTTTGAGTTATCCATAAAAGAATACCCGCTGTACGCTGCTATGCTTGCCCAGGAATCTACTTATCCCCATCTTCTTGGCATCAATGAAAGACAAAAATGGTTATTGCGAGTTATCCTTAAAAGATAAACATAAGCTGTCGCGGACTTTTTAGTAGAGTTTTTTGAGATATTCAATTCTGTGTACAATAATTTTGTGTATTTGATACGGTTTAGGCAGCGTATGCCATTTAAGCTTACAAAGAGCGACATTTTTTCATGTTTTTGCCCTACAGAAAGTGATTTTTAAGGGTGAAAGGCTTGGGCATTAAAACTCTCTTATAGCCTGTAACCCTCCCGGGAAAATCCTGAACATTTTGCAAAAATCCCCATGACAATCGGATGAATGGTGTGACAGCACATGCTTGCCCGGGAATCTAATCATCCCGATCTACTTACAATCAATGAAAGACTACAATGGTTATTGTATGTTATCATAAGTAATGCCACGAGTGATTTCCAAATTATCGATAAATTCACGACTCACGAAGTGAGGAGTGAATTTATCTAGAGAATATGGAAATCAAGAGTGGCATTTGTTAGGACAATTTAACGAATAAAATTAAGCTCTTTACTAAAAAATAATTATTTGAATATAGTTCGGTGTTTTAAAATATTTATATAGTTAATGTAAACGGCGATGTTTGAAAACAAATGAGAAACGATAGGTACGCTTCTACTGCTTCTTTTGTTTATCACTGCAACCAGATCATACTATTTATTGCCAAAGGAACGCAATATTGTAAGGAGGAGCTTTCTTTAAAATGGTAATTATAACACTGATAAATATTTGGTGAAACACGACTCTGATTGGTTGTAAAATAGAAATCATTGAAATGTGATTGGTCATTGACTCCCATTTGGGGCATGAGTTAAATAGTCTGTAAAAGATATAAACATATGCTGTCGCGGACTTTTTTTAGAGTTTTTTTGAGATATTCAATTCTGTACATTAATTTTGAGTATTTGTTATGGTTTAGGCAGCGTAAGCTATTTAAGGGTAAAAAGGGACTTTTTAAAGTTTTTCACTACAAATGGTGTTTTTAAGGGTGTAGGCGTTGAGTATCTCAACTCTATTATAGCCTATGTTCATCCCAGGAATCTCCTGATCATTTTGCAAAAAAACGCATCATAATCGGACAAATTACGAACAAACAAACAAACATTAAATTTTATATATATATTAGGTATATTACATATATATGTTCATGTATTTCTTCGATACAGCGTCACTGCTCTAAAGTAAAAATATTCTCTTTAATTTGCTTACTTGTTATAGAAGCTACTAGGTGGCAGTGGAGAGAGTTCCCGCTACATCTCGTAATAATAGACAATATGTGTGTGTGTGTGTGTGTGTGTGTGTGTGTGTGTGTGTGTGTGTGTGTGTGTGTGTGTGTATGTGTATATATATATATATATAGATATTATAAATATATTTTTGACATTTGGCAATGAAGGCAAATATGATATGAAAAGAAAAATGAATTCTCTTTAAAAAAAAAAAAAAAAAAATTGCTTAACTGTTACGTTAGCCGCGGAAGATGGCAGTTGGAACAATTTCAGCTACCTCTTGTGTGAATTGAGAATACTACATGTATAAGAAAATTGTATGCTTGTATTGGAATTCTTGAGTAGCTCAGTTGGTTAGAGCGCTAAAGGTACAGACTTTAGAGGACTCGAGTTCGAATCCCGGACTCAAGCCTTCATTTTTCTTGTATAATTTTTTTTTTTCCCAAATTTTATATATATATATATATATATGAAAAATGAATGTTTGTACTAGATTTGCTCGATAGCGTAATCGGTAGCGCACTGGGGTATTAATCCAGAGGTCCGGGTTCAAATCTCGTCCGAGCTTTTATTTTTCTTATGTCATATATATATTCTTGCAAGTCCTTGTTTCCTCAACGAGATTTAGGCGCTCTCCCCGTACAGGGAGAGGATACCCACTGGGGTATCAATCCAGAGGTCCGGGTTCAAATCCCGTCCTAGTACTTATTTTCCTTATGTCATATATATATATGTGTGTGTGTGTGTACATATTCTTGTAAGTCCTTGTTACCTTAATGAGATTTAGGAGCTCTCCCCCTACAGGGAAGAAATTGAAAAGAACTTCAATCCTGAAAAAGAGAGGCCACTACAAAATTTAACCGACCTCCCTCCATCCAAGTAATGCCTTGGTTGCCTACTAGATATTTCAATCAGGCCAGAATATTGACTACAGTCATCGCTGACTGACATCTGTAGAGAAATAATCGTAATTAAATTAGCTTGGTCAAAAAACTCCCTGAAAGTGGAAAACTAATATCTCTACAAATTGATAAATAAGAAGACTTAAAAGTAATAATGAATAGTACTAATTTAATTTAAATTTTCAATTGAATAATTTCTTTACAGAGTTTTTTTTTATTTTGTTATTCCGCAAGAAATTATTGGTTCTTCAGCGCGATAGAGTTTTTATAAAAGTGAAAATGTTTAAGTCCCGCGCCTTAGCCGAGCGGTTAAGGTAGGAAGCCTTGGCGCAGAGCTACGGGACTTGCGCTGGTTCGAGTCTCCATGGGGGAAGAAATTTTCTCATGGTATTTCGGCCAGTATGGGACCGGTGCCCACCCAGCATCGTGAGGCAATTGGGTAGCTACAATAAGTAGCGGCTCCAGGTTGAGGAACCAGCTATAACGGCTGGGGGACTCGACATGCTAACCACATGTCACCCCTACACTGGCTATTGATCATCTACCTCTGTGATTGACACATGTATTGACACATGTGGATGTGAAGGGCCAGCAGCCGGCTGGAAAAGGGCAACCGCTGAAAAAGTGGAAAGACCCTCAATCGGAAAATGTTTAACAGTTATCATTTAGGAAAATGTTAATATCAATGCCGAACAAAAATATTGGGCGAAGAAATGTAAGGAGTTCAGTATATCAGCTTGATATCACACTCTGCAAACATTCCCCTGCGAATACTGAATCGACATTTACATTCTACGATGGAAAGCGAATTGGAAGAAGAACAGTTTGGCTTCAGGAAGGGAAAGGGTGCCAGAGATGCAAATAGATAGATACGAACAATAGGAGAAAGATATAGAAAAATATAGAGAAGTTTATGCAGTATTTGTTGACCTGGAAAATGCATTTGATAGAATGAATTGGAACAAATTCATGAGGATCTTAAACAAAATTGGCGTGAACTGGAAGGAGAGGAGGCTCATAAGTAATATTTATACGAAACAACGAATAAAATTGAAGATAGGAGAAGAAATGTCAGAGGGAAGAGAAATAGAAACGGGGATACTGCAAGGATGTCCTCTAACACCTACTGTTTTCAACATTTACCTGGAAGACCTAATGTTGAACTGCTTCAGGAATATGGGAGGCATAAACATTGGAGGAAGAAGAATTAAGTACATAAGATTTGCTGATTATATGGCTTTGCTAGCAGAAGACGCAATGATACTGAGGAGCATGCTGATGGAGCTAAATGACAAGTGCGAGAATTATGGAATGAATATAAATATAAATAAGACGAAAGCCATGATTATAGGAAGGAAACCAAGGAAGATAAACATGAGGATTAAAGATGATGGCATTTAGCAAGTGAAGAGCTTCAAATACTTGGGCTATACTATTAGTAGTAACATGAACTGCGGTCAAGAAGTAAAGCAGAGGACACCAATGGCAAAAGAAGCTTTTAACAAGAAGGTAAGCATTTTCTGCCGACCTTTAGGAAAAATATTAGGAAGAGGTTAGTGAAGTTCTTTATGTGGAGTGTAGCATTGTATCGTGCAGAGACTTGGGCATTACGACGGAATGAGAAAAAGCGACTGGAAGCTTTTGAGATGTGGATATGGAGAAGGATGGAACGTATAAAATGGACAGATAAAATAAAAATAAATATGTGTTAGACAGAGTGGGTGAAGGAAGAACAATGCTTTAACTCACAAAGAAGAGGAAAAGAAATTGGATTAGCCACTGGATAAGAAGAAACAGCCTGCTGACGGATACCCCAGAAGGAATGGTCAGAGGAAAGAAAGTTAAAGGCAGAAAAAGACATCAGATGATAAACAATATTAAAATAAATGGTTTGTATGCGGATACAAAAAGGAAGCTGAGTTAAGGAAAAGTGGAGAACGTTGAGTTTGCAGTGAAAGACCTGTTTTTGGGCAGAACACTATGTGTATGTATATATATATATATATTTATTATAGCAACAGTTAACAATATAAATTTTAAATTCGCTCGTAGAATAACTACCAATCCAGCAATGGAAACTTTTTTCTTCCAGATGAAAGAACATTCTGTGTTGCAAAATAAATCAAGTTACTTTAGCCCTAAGAATTAATGGTTATTCCTTAATAGAATTATAAATATCTTATATTCTTCCTCTTATCAGTTTCCGTATCTAATAAACAGGCAAATTGATTTTTTTGTTGAAAATTTTGCTCCCCTAAGAGATCAGTTTCTTTTAACATTACAGACAAGTTCAATAAATCCCCATAGCTATGAGTTAAATTGTTCGAATATAAGGAAACAACGATGAAACACAGCGAGAAATTGTTTAATTCAATTAAATCATTTTTCTCTTAATTTAATTACAAACCATAAAATATAACAGGACTATATTTCAAATATGTAAGAAACCACCAAGGATGAGACAAATAAATGTGTCATCGAAACTGATAATCTCGTTTCTAGAAGTGATCTTATTTAATTGATCACCAAACATTCCGTATTGTTCTCCAATTGGAAACCGAATCCAAAAATTTTGCTTCCACATGGAATAATTAATGCAACATGTTTTTAACTAAATATATAAACACTTTCATTGAACTTGAAACGTATGATTATTTACTATTAATGCCATCGAATGATAATCAACAGTAATCTAACAGAGGTTGTGATTTTGTCTAATGAAAAACTCAACCTCGCGTTGGATTTGGAGTGATTATTTAGCGGATAATACAATATCAGAAGCTAAAAACAATTATGTTTAATATTTACCAAATGTGAGATTATGTATTCCGATCCTACTTCCGGTCGATTTGTAAGGCGGCTGGATAGTTATAAATAGCATATATTTACTATTAAATCTCTTTTGGTTTGGAAAAAAGCAATAACAGATGAGTTTATGAGAAATAACTATTAACAATAATGCAGATTCAATATACAACATTTAATACATTTTTTAGAGCAACAGAACTTTTTTTTTTCAATTTTTGATTTTTTTTTCTTTTGGCATTTCTCGCTGTATTATATCGATCGTACGTTATTAAATCGATATCATTGTCAAAGAAGTTAATTTGCGGAGATATCTCTCATTACCAATTTTAAATGTGATGTTATGTATTCCGATCTTACTTGCGGGCGGTTTCTAAGCCGGCAGTATCGTTAGTTATAAATAGCATATCTTTACTGTTAAATCTCTTTGGGCTTGGGAAAAACAATAACAGATGATTGTATGAGAAATGAGTATTAACAATAATTCATATTCATGGAAACGCATTTGCTGTTGTGCACTATATTACAGCGTTCGATAATGCATTAAGAGGAAAACTCTGGACAATAATGACGGGCAAAGGATACCCAAAACATTTGATAAATATGATTAAATCAATATACAAAGATACAACAAATGCTATAGACAATGGTAATTCCACTAATTTAAAAATAGAAAAAATAAATTTAGGAGTAAGACAGGGCTGTCCTCTCTTGCCGACTTTATTTAATATATATATTACGCAGCTGTCACAGAATTGCAAACACAGCTAAGTAAACATTTTAAACTAGGAACTACCATTGTAGACACAATTATGTTTGCAGACGATCAGGTCATATGTGCAGAATCAGAAAATCAATTACAAAAAGCCACACTACTGCTCAAGAAAACCATGGAGAAATATCATCACAAGATTTCAACGAAGAAAACAAGAACAATGGCCTAAAGTCATCTACAAAAAAATTACCTTCAAAAGCATAGGGTGCTCTATATCATTTAATATATTTGATAATAGACAGATATTGGTGAAACTAAAGTCTCTAGAAAGAAAACGTAAAACCATAAAAAGCACTGCAACGTTTCTGATGGTAAAAATTATTTTTTTTGCAGGTAGCTCTAGTTTTATTCTAGATGTGTTGGAAATTATTTTTTAATGACCACTTTAACTTTATTCCAAGCGCATTGGAAATTAAAATTATTTTTCATTTTTTAGTTCGGTTTTCTAATAAAGCGAGTTTTATTTAGTTTTTAAACTATTATTTATTTTTTTATTTTTTAGTTGATTTTCTTAAACTGGAATCTCATGAAAATTTAGTTGCTTACGATATTTTTAGTGTCTAGGCACGAATATAATGATATTTTTTAAATTATTATTATCTAACATTATTATAATATTTTTGAATATTTTAATATAAATCGATAGTTAGTTACAGTTAATCGTATCCTTCTCATATTTTTTGGATAAATTACAATGTGGCAAGATTACAAAATTCAAATTAATATTTTACAGAATAAGATAAAAATGTAAATATTTTTAAATTTTATACTATTGTAGTATGAGCTAAGAGTAATACTCTTAAAAAAATTATCCGGGCCGGATATGAACCAGCGACCCATGGATTACTGAAATGATATTCCACTACAGTCCACCGCTCTACCAACCGAGCTACCAGAGGATATAATATTAATTTCTTACAACGATGGACTGAAAAGTCGACAAGTCCGCAACCTATTATACCGGCCTTCACCTTTTTGATATTCTGATGATCCAGGTCAGGATGAGAGAAAAACATTATGAAATTATTGTATTATCGTTGGTCCTTTACAAGTATACAAAGTTTCAAGTCGATCCAATGTTCTTAAGTGGGTGAAAATCGTGTTGAAATATTCCGTTACATAGATAGACAGTTATAGGTCAAGCTAATATAAAGCGTGTAAAATGAACTGTACTGTTACATGTTTATCAATTTAAATGTGAATTTATTGTACAGACTTAAACAAAAAAATATTACTACATTATAAATATAAGCTAAAAATGTGTCACATTTATGTTGTGAGAAAAATTTGAGATCATTAGATTTTATATATAAATCCATTATTAACTGGCATAAAACATTTTAATAACGTCTTTTAAAATAATTTACAAATTATTTCCTGTTCAGAGCAAAAGCCTCGTTTAGGTATTAGATTGTTATATATGAAGATGGACTTTCTAGGAAACAAATGCTCGCAGCAATAAGAGCTGCATCATGCCACGTGAGTGACCATAATGTCAAGAGATCATATATTCAGGTTTACCTCCTTTTGTTGCTGTAACAATAACATTTCTGTTTATGATCGAAATATTGCAATTCATCTCGTGTTTTCTCTTCCTGTATAAGTTAGTACTTAACTAGTTACACATTGTTCATACAAAGTTTTCTTAAATTAAGAAATAAGTTATTTTGCAGAGAATCTTTCAACTAACTGGAGCTTAATAGATTTTAATGTCCGTATTAATATTTTAACATGAACAACTACCTATTGCTATTCTCATCAAAAATTTACCAAGATTTTTTTAAAGTATCTCTTTTGTCAGCCATTAAAGCTAAATAACATTCCCCAGGTGGTGGATAGGGGAATACCTCTTAAATATAGGTGGTAACGGGGAAATGAAATACCCGGGGTGAACCAAAATCAGCATAGCATCTGTTCCAGATTGGATGGCTATAATGGGCAGGTAGAGCTCAGAGCCGAAGAGAAGGCAATCTACCTAAGGGAAGGCACCCTAAAAACAAAGCTGAAGCAAGTTGGGAGGCTGTAAAGTGGCAATCCCACCACCCAACTATATCTGCGCAGCCCTTGTAAGGCGGCCAGATGAATTTTCTATTACTAAAAAGCAAAGGAGAAAGCCGGACGGAAACACTGATGATGGACCAGGCAAGAAAAGGACAATGATAAAGAATAATTTACTATTGGCAACATGGAATATAAGAGGGTTAAATAATAAAGAGACAGAAGTTTTATATGAAATGAAAAAGAAAAAGGCAAATATAATGATCTTAACAGAAACAAAGAAAAAGTTGAAAGGGACACAGGATATAGTAGTTCACCTCCGTGTATATCATGGTGTAGAAAGACAACAACGTGCAACAGCTGGAGTAGCTATAATGATAGACCCCATTTGGAGTAAGAAAATACATAGCTATACTTTTATATCAGAAAGAATAATTATTGTCAGGTTTAAAATACAAAGAGGATATATGACAATAATAGGTATATATGCACCAGAACGAGGCAAAAAGAAAAAAATTGAAAAATGTTATAAAGAACTTCAAAAAGTAGTGAATGAAATAAATAAAAATGATTATATAGTTATTGGAGGTGATTTTAATGGAAGAATAGGGTGCCATCCTATACCTGATATAATTGGTACACAAGGAGAAACAATAGAAAATGATAGTGGAAAAGAACTTCGACAATTTGCAATATTTAATGGATACAGAATTACCAATACCTATTTTAGAAATAAAGCAATACATAAGTACACCCGGTCGGCTAGATGATTAAGATCAATTATTGATTATTTCTTGGTAAACAGAAAATTGATACCCTGGGTCACAGATGTAAGAGTATATAGAGGTTTTGATATAGGAACAGATCATTTTCTCTTGACATGTAATAAAAAATTATTAGAAAGATGGAGGAAACCAACAACAAGAAAAATTTACAATGAAGAAACATATAAAGTGAATTTATTACAAGAAGAAAGTATAAAAAAGTTGTATGCAAATAGATTATCTCAATATATATATCAGCGAGAAATAAATAATAATATAGAAGAAGAATGGAGCAATATCGATTGGGCTCTAAAGAAAGCAGCATATGAAGTTCTAGGATTAAGAAGGAAAAATTGTAAGAAGAGAGGATTAAGAATATGGAATGACGAAATTAAAACAGTTATAGAGGAAAAGAAGAAAGCATATTTACAATATTTACAAAAGAAAACTGAAGAAACAAAAGAAATATATTATAACAAAAGAAAGGAAGCAAAGAAAATTGTTAGGAAATCCCACCAAGACAGTTGGGAACGATATGTATCTAATCTAGAACATGATCTACATGGACGACAATGGACTGCTTATAGAACAATTAAATATTTAAATAAATCAGAAAAAGAAGCTGCATATATACCTACATCAATATCAGAAGAACATTGGAGAGAATATTTCAGAGACCTGTGGTACAACGAGAATGAAAACGAAGAAGAACCAAAATGTGAGAATTTGAAAGTAGATAAAATACAAATGGAAGAACTGGAAGAATCGCTCAAATTAACAAATAATAGAAAAGCTAGCGGACCAGATGACATCAATTCAGAACTAATTAAATATGCAGATATATTCTTTAAATTAAGATTCTTGAATTTTCTTAATATGTGTTGGGAGAATCATAATATACCAGCAACATGGAGGCAAGGTATAGTAAAACCAATTTACAAGAAAGGAGAAAGAAACCAACCATCTAATTACAGAGGCATTACCCTCCTAAATAGTGGATATAAAATCTATGCTAGAATAATAGCAAAACGAATACAACGAATTACTGAAGTAACACTAGCAGAAGAACAAAACGGGTTCCGAAAAGGAAGATCTTGTACCGATGGAGTATTTGCCCTCAATCAGATAATAAACAAAAGACAAGAAAAAACCTGGAAACACATTTGTTATTTATAGACTTAGATAAAGCATTTGATCGAGTAAACAGGGAAATATTGTGGAATATCCTAAAAGAAAAAGGCCTCCCTATTCAGATTATAGAAACTGTTAAGAGCTTGTACTATGGAACAAATATTTTTGTATTGACCCTCAGTTGACTAAAAATAAGACATTTTTTCAAATAAACCAAGGAGTACGACAAGGGTGTTCACTCTCACCTATATTATTTAATATTTATATGGACGATATCCTAAAAGAATGGAAGAAGGTTTTAACTAATGAAGGAATATTAATTGATAATAAAGATAAAATAAATGCTTTATTATTCGCTGACGATGTTGTACTTTTAGCAGAATCTGAAAATGAGCTCCAAATGTTAGCATATAAATTTAAATTAATAGCCAATAGATATAATTGTAAAATATCAATAAATAAGTCAAAAGTAATGGCATTTATTGGTAAATATGGAATTAGATCAAAAATTGTACTGGATAACAAAATAATAGAACAAGTATCACATTTCCAATATTTAGGATGTGATATAACTTATAGAGAAAATAAAGATATAGAAAATAAAGTAAATAAATTTCAGGCTATTTGTGGAACCATAAAAAGAACCTTAGGTCGGAAAACAAGGAAAGATACGAAACTTAAATTATATAAAACAATGGCTGTTCCTTTGTTGTTGTATGGAAGTGAAAATTGGATAATGAAATCAAGGGATAAAAGCAGGATACAGACTGCGGAAATGCTGTTTTTACGTAATGTGAAAGGATGCACAAGAGCGGATAGAATAAGGAATGAAACTATACGAGAAGAATTAAATATATATAAAATTGAAGATAAAATCAGCGAAAATAATAAGAAATGGACAGAACACTTAATGAGAATGAACAACGAAAGAATACCAAAAAGAACCTTCCTGTATAATCCCAGAGGAACAAGAGATGTTGGCCGACCACGTAGAAGATGGACTCCACTTTTAACTTCGCCGGAACAGGCTGCATAGCCTAAACCTTGTAGTAGAAGAAGAAGAAGATTATTATTATTATTATTATTATTATTATTATTACTATTATTATTATTATTGTGTAGTTAACTCTGAACATGGTACCGGAAAAATGTATATTCATTGTAAAAGCAGGAATATAAAATAATAAAAATAATTAAAATATTATTATTATTATTATTATTATTATTATTATTATTATTATTATTATTATTATTATTATTATTATTATTTTGAACCCCTCGAATATGCCAAGTTCCAACAAGAAATGTCATTTTCCTTTGCTTTTGTCGTATTGGTTTATTTCCATTCGGCTTTAAATCTTTAGGCTTTTTAGCACTGTTATGTTTTTTTTGTGACAAACATGGAGCTGGCCTGATGTATCAACCCCCTACCTGGAAGACCAGGTGATTTTTGTCCAAGGTTTTCTTCTTCTAGCCTTTATCAAACCAATGACCAACTGCAAGGCAGCAGTATCTGTACCCTAGATAAGGGGCCCTCACAGATCTCGAAATTCGTGGATGCAAGAAATAAGAACTGGAATGAGAACAAGAGGACTGGAGGACGTGGAGTGGATGGACAGAGACTAATGGAGATGGAAAATAAAACTTTATGCACAGAAAGTTGTGTAAAAATTAAAAATCTATATATAAATAAAAATTATTATTATTATTATTATTATTATTATTATTATTATTATTATTTCAGAGTTTTAACAAGATGATGAAGCTTTTCAACATACAGATATAGATTGGGAATTAACAGAAGAGAATGTGTAATACTTCATTGCGTTTGGGAAAGAACAACAAAACCAATAAACCAGGAGAAACACAAGAGAAATATTGAAATGTGGAGGATCAAAATTAGTAAAAATATTGACAAAATTGTATAAAACGATTTTAAGTGGAGAAGAAATACCAAAAGAGATGAAATTGGGATACATCATTTCCATATATATATATATATACACCATTTTCATTTATATACATATATATATATACATATATATATATATATATACATATATATATATATATATATATATATATATATATATATAAGGAGACAGAAAATCATGCACTATCTATCTAGGAATTTGTGTAATTAACCCTATAGTGAAATCAGTGGAATACCATGAATGTTAAACATATTATTATAGAAGTAATAGAAGAACGAAGATTGGAGCGGTATAGACATCTCAAGAGGACAGAGAATAATAGAATCCCAAAAATGATGCTTGATTGGAATGCTGAAAGCAGGAGGAGGAGGGGGAAATCCAGGGAAGAGTGGATAGATGAAGTGAGAAGAAACATGATCTGCAGAGACCTCAAAGAAGAAAATGTTGAAGATAGAAATCTGTGGCGGAGCAAAATACATTTGGGCTGAAGGATAACTATTGTAATGAAGAGAATATTCTTCATAAAACAATTAGTATTATTTGGTGCAGAGTAATTGGACTAGCTCTTTTTTCGGGTCTCCGTGGGGAAAGAAAAGTTATCATGGAATTTTGCACAGTACGGGACTAGTTCCTATATAGAAAACGAGGTATTTGGGTAGCTACATCACGTAGTGGTATTACGTTCACAAAACCAATTATAACGGCTGGAGGTCCCGACATGCTGACCAAATAAAATCTTTATACTGGGTATACGATCATCCATCTCTGTAATTAATACATATGGATCTGAGGCCAGCAGCCGGCTGGTGGTACGAGGGCTTTATAGGCCTGTTCCGCCATTATTATTATTATTATTATTATTATTATTATTATTATTATTATTCACCAAGAAATAAGAACAGGAATGAGAAGAAGAGGACTGGAGGACATGGAGTGGATGGATAAAGACGGGTGGAGAATATGAATAAAACTTTAGGCACAGAAAGATGTGTAAAAATTAAAATCTGTATATACGAATATATATATATATATATATATATATATATCGTAAATAAAAAAAATGATTATTCTGGCAATTATGTAAATTATGGACATCCTCGTTGTGTATTAAATATTTTGCGGGTCCTGCCTAAATAAAATTTATTGCAATCTTTACACGTTAACTTACGATCTTTATAGGAAAATAAATATAATAAGAACAGTTAAGTCTCCTAGACTGCAAAGGGCAGAATATACAGCACGGGAGGGAATGGAAACGGGACATGGAATCTTCTTGTAGGAAAAACAGAGGGAAAACGCACAGTAGGTTGACAAATGAGGTGTGAGAATAATATTAGCCATTATTTGAGGGAAATAGATTATACAGCGGATGATTGGATAGGGATATGTAGAGAGATTATGTCCGCGCATCCATGTATCTACGGGATCGATATAGCCAGTAAGTTAGTTAGTACCAGATATACCACTCGTCAATATTTATAACAGAATAAATACACCCAATATATAAAAGTTATACAAGTTTTGTTGTCATCGCATACTGCTGCACTTTGGTTCACATTGTTTAAAATTTACAGAATTTTACCAACGATTTCACTTGTTTTCTGCAGGTGTTTACGTGGTAACGGTCGCATGGTTGCTCGTATAGTTGTTTCCGGGTTAGTGGAAAAAATTGCTGTTGCATATTTTCTTGTGGCATCCATGCACTGCTACTTGAGTTCACCATGTGTCGAAATTCCTGATTTGCTTTGGTCCAGAATCTGTTTATAATGGCTTCTGTTGTATAAAGGTCCAACCACATCTCCTTCCACTTATTCTCTCTTTCATGTAGTATTTACTTGAACTGTCTGTGGATGGGAACCTCATATGTAGATCTTCCGTGAAGACTGGTTTCATGGCTTTGTATGTTTTGAGACACCTAAAGCGGCTTTCAATACGCGTGATTTGGCTGCTTTCAAAATCATTAAATCACTTAGACATAGCTTCTCCCAAATGAGGTCTATACCGTAGGTTGCAATGGGAACTATTTTTGCGTCGAATAAGATCATGATAGACTGTATTTCAAACATGGATTTTGTGTCCGCTGCTGCTCAGGAATTTGTGTGTCTTCTGAATGACCTGACAGTAGTTTACAGCGTAAAATTCATTAAAATTGTGTATGCCTTACAGAACTACTTTTTCCATCTTCAGAAGATGGATTTATTGCAATTTTATTTCTCTCTGCTAAATATTCACAAGATTTCTTTGGATTTGACGAAGAATATAATTAATAATATATTGGCTACTTTTAAATAGTATTGCTTGACCTTGATGACACTGTCGTGCTATACGACCTCTGGCACATTCAATCTTTGTCCTGTTTCGAAAACATCGTGACAACACTAAATTAGACCGACAACTAACAACAGTTCGCATGCGCGTGATGTGAGAAGGGAGAGTTTATATGTTCTAAGGTACGTGTGCTATCAGCGATATCATTAAGTTCCGCTACCACTAATAAACTTGCAACCCACATACTTGTCTGAATGAGCTATTCATTATATTTCATACAACTCAATATTTCAGTTTAAGGTAGTTTCGGATTCCCAATACGGCAATCAAAAATGGATATTCTGAACATGACGATGCATCCCTACTGCATTGCCCATCAGAAGATGGTTATTTATCAGAAAACAACACAGATTTTGGAGATTATACATTGGACGGCGATGATCCTCACCAGGAAAAAGAAATATTCGAGCACAACAAATATTTTGATGGACTGGATCAATTAGTTGGCAAACATCCTCCACAAGAGGACAAAACAGTCGAGCACAAAGAATATTTTGATGAATTGGATCGTTTCGCTGGCGAACAAACTCCACAGGAGGACCAACAGTCAAGCGCAAAGAATATTTTGATGGAGTGGATCAATTAGTTGGCAACCATCCTCCACAAGAGGATAAAACTGTCGAGCACAAAGAATATTTTGATGGAGTGGATCAATCAGATGGCAAACATCTTCCACAGAAGGACCAAACAGTCGAGCAAAAAGAATATTTTAATGGAGCAAATCAATGAGATTGTAAAAATCTTCCACAGGAGGGCCAAACAGTCGAGCACAAAGAATATTTTCATGGCGTGGATCATTTAGCTGGCGAACATCCTCCACAGGAGGACCAAACAGTCGAGCATAAAGAATATTTTCGAGTGGATCAATAAGGTGGTAAACATCCACTACAGGAGGACCAAACAGTCGAGCGCAAAGGATATTTTGATGGAGTGGATCAATCAGATGACAAACATCTTCCACAGGAGGACCAAACAGTCGAGCTAAAAGAATATTTTGATGGAGCGAATCAATGAGATTGTAAACATCTTCCACAGGAGGGCCAAACAGTCGAGCACAAAGAATATTTTCATGGAGTGGATCATTTAGCTGGCGAACATTCTCCACAGGAGAACCAAACAGTCGAGCACAAAGAATATTTTGATGGAGTGGATCAATAAGGTGGTAAACATCCACTACAGGAGGACCAAACAGTCGAGCGCAAAGGATATTTTGATGGAGTGGATCAATTACCTGGCAAACCTCCTCCACAAGATGACCAAACAGTCGAGCACAAAGAATATTTTCATGGAGTCTATAAATTTGCTGTAAAAAATCCTCTACAGGAGGACCAAACAGTCGAGCACAAATAATATTTTCATGGAGTCTATCAATTAGATGTGAAACACACTTTACAGGAGGGCCAAACAGTCGAGCATAAAGAATATTTTGATGGAGTGGATCAATTACCTGGCAAACCTCCTCCACAAGATTACCAAACAGTCGAGCACAAAGAATATTTTCATGGAGTCTATCAATTTGCTGTAAAACATCCTCTACAGGAGGACCAAACAGTCGAGCACAAAGAATATTTTGATGGAGTGGATGAATTATCTGGCAAACATCCACTACAGGAGGACCAAACAGTCGAGTCAAAGAATATTTTGATGGAGTGGATCAATTAGCTGGGGAACATCCTCCACAGGCGGGCCAAACAGTCGATCACAAAGAGTATTTTGATGGAGTGGATGATTTAGCTGGCGAACATCCTCCATACGAGGGCCAAACAGTCGAGCACAAAGAATAGTTTGATGGAGTGGATCAATTAGCTGGCAAACTTCCTCCACAGGAGGACCAAACAGTCAAGCACAAATAATATTTTTTTGGAGTGGATCATTTAGCTGGCGAACATTCTCCACAGGAGGGCCAAACATTCGAGCACAAAGAATATTTTGATGGAGTGGATCAATTAGCTGGTAAACATACTCCACAGGAGGACCAAACAGTCGAGCACAAAGCATATTTTGATGGAGTGGATGAATTAGGTGGCAAACATCCTCAAGAAGATGACCAAACAGTCTAGCACAAAGAATATTTTCATGCAGTCTATCAAGCACAAAGAATATTTTCATGGAGTCTATCAATTAGCTGAAAAACATCCTCTACAGGAGGACCACACAGTCGAGCACAAATAATATTTTTATGGAGTGGATCATTTAGCTGACGAACATCATCAACAGCAGGCTCAAACAGTCGAGCACAACGAATATTTTGATGCAGTGGATCAATTAGGTCATAAACATCCACCAAGGAGGACTAAAAAGTCGAGCAAAAAGAATCACTGTATAACAAAATAATTAACTTCCCTGCACAATACTTCCATTCTGTGTGTTGCATCTTATCGTCGCGTCTAGAAAATTTTTGAATAATCTCTCTGTTCGAAACAGAAGTAAAGTGTTCATCTCTCTTTGGTCCAAAAATTTTCCTAAGGACTTTAGTCTCAAATACTCGTAATATCCTTTCCTCCCTTAAGGAAATAGTCCATGTTTCGCATCCATGTAATATAACTGGTAGAATGATAGTTTTATATATTTTCATTTTTATGTTTTTTGAACGGAACTGGGACAAGAGTCTCTGTAATGCATAATAGCACGTATTTCCAAAAATGAACCTATGTTTAATTTCTTTTGTTAATCTCATTCCTATTTCTGATTATTGTTCTTAGATATTTGAATTTAGTCACTTCCTCAAAATTTCCCTCATTTATCATTAGTTGTTCATTTCCATTATATAGTGGATTTCTATGTGTGACCATGTATTTAGTTTTATTCATATTTAATTCCAGTCCCAATTTCTTAGTATTACTCAATAGTTATATAATGTTAACATCTAATCACTATTCATGTCTCACATAATCCATGCCCATTATTCTTTTATTAGCGAATTCTGAAGGAATAAGTCTATGGAGGTGTTCTCATGAGAGAATTTTTAAACATTTTACAAATCTTCATCCATTGTACTTAGTATACACCGAAAATGACAATGATAAAACTTAATGTAAGTGTGTGTGTATATATATATATATATATATATGCCTATTATATTTGTGTGTGCGTCTGTTAATGCCCTGACTGCTGCATTTTTTTGGAATCAAACTTGGGAAATATCAATCCCAAAAAGTAGGATCGACTTCGTTCACCATCAAAAAGGGAACAGTTAAAATTATCTGAAGCAAATATTAAAACATCGTGTAAGCGACTGCTATTTTCGACTTTTTCAATTAATCTTAGTGTATGCCTTTGCAATAAAAAAAAACATGTTATATCAAAAAAAAATCGGTGAAATTCGACCGTTAGGAACGCGGGTTTACCTGATACCTGTAAATTGAAAGTCGCTGAGTGGAAATAAATTAGTTGCATCGATGCGTAACTGAATAGCCCTGCAAACAACTTATTTAACAAAATAAATATATTACGTAAACCCTCAAATTTGGACCATAAATTCCACTTGCTGAAGAATTCTCTTAGTTTACGCAGTTCCTGCACGACGGACTTCTGAACTTTGGATACACCTATAGACAACCTTCATTATGTGAATTTTTCTTCTCTGAAATTATTGCACGAGTATACTAAAACATTCGTATATGTAATTTCTTCATCGATCCACGAACTATGTTGGCTTCATCTCCATCACTAAAAAAGAAAGTATTCTCTTACTCAGTTATACAATATAGTAGAATAGAATAGAATATGGAATTTATTGCCTTTTTTCAGAATAAAGAAAATACATATGCATTTACATTGCGCACGGGCCTGCTTGGCCGTACGTGCATTATTTTTCCATGAATAAAAAAATAAAACTAATAATATAAACAAATACCTACAAATACACCTGTATCAAAAAACAATAACAGGCTACATATAAGTAAAATCTATGTCTGCACTAAATCAAAATAATACATATCTACATTCATCCACATTCCGTACATTAATATTAAAAAAAAATGCTAGAAAACAAATTATAAAAAAAAAAAGCTTGTATATAGGTATGTACTACTACTAAGTGGCGGCGAAGTCTACCCGTTTCGCCTACTGTGCTGCATTTTGGAACAAGTTTTGCTCATTGTCAGCCAAATTACAGGGTGTTATCAATAAGGGGTTCGGCCACTTAATTAATGCCTGTTTAATAGCATTGATGTTCAGCCGTAGGGCGACGTGGATATGGGTTAAATGAGGTGTTATCCACGCTAGAGCAGGGCAACAGAAACCACTCTTGCCGGTCAAGCAGAGAGTCCGAAAGCCGGCGGCGTGGAATGAGCCTCACGACTCTAGCTGCTTCACAGCACTCATTTCATGTGCCCACGAGGAGGGGTTGGGAAAATATGCTTCGGTGGACAGCATGTTCTTGTAGCACATGCCCTATATTGCGAACAATTGGCTTTGTGAGATTGATGATAACATTATACATGTCAGACATATTTTGTTCAATTGTGGTCTCAATATACGGCATTTGTGCTGGCTGTGCAGCTCGCGATCCTCGTGCACATCGGGGTCGAAAGATTATTTTGAGGCATTTATTGTGTATGGCCTAAATTATCTTTATGTGACAAGCAGCGAGGATACTCCAGACATCACAGTCATTCAGCAAAATGCTGCGGATCACAGCTGTGTGCAAACTGAGCTTGATCCTAGTAGATAATGGATATAGTAAAGCATTTACTGCATTTGATTTTTTAAAGGTTGTGAACTTGAAGCTTGGAATGCAGATGGATTACAAGATACTTGACTGAAGACTCTAGGCGGATTTGATCAGCTCCCAAGGTGAGTTGGACGGGAGGACATCTGTGGGTTTTCCTAAACAAGACTGTTTTGGTCTTGTTTATGTTTAGCTGAATGTTCCACAGACGTAACCAGGAATGGATATTGTCAAGAGTTCGTTGGATGTAGTGGATGAGGTGAGGCAATCCACAGAAAGAAGACTGAAGATGAAAACATGTATCAACGAAGAACGATATATGGATAAAGGGAATGACTGGAAAGTCAGACACGTGAAACGTGTACAGGATAGGTGAGAGAATGTATCCTAAGGAACTCCCGCCAAGAGTGACACAGTCAGAACCGACACATAAAATTGCCTATTTTTAATCTATTTTGCTATGAGTTTAATTAGATTCGCCGAAATGTTGAATTTTATTAATTTATAGATTAATACAATTATTCAAGTTGTATCGAAGGCTTTCTCAATGTCAAGGAATACTGCCAAAGTACTTTTCTTGTTGTCGAATCCCGTGACAATGTGATCAATCAGTCGAGCTAGCTGTAGCGCAGTACTGTGTGATTTTCTAAAGCCAAACTAATGATAAGGAATAAATGCTCTTTCTGAGAATTCAATTTTGAGTCATGCCAAATAATTATAAAAAAATTGTAGTTTAAAAAACTAAAACAACACGCTTTATTAGAGAACAAAACAAAAAAATAAATAACTAAATAGGCCTAATAGTTTGAAAAAACTAATACAACATGCTTTATTAGAAAACCGAACTAAAAAATGAAAAATAATTTTAATTTCCAACGCGCTTGGAATAAAATTAAAGTGGTCAACAAAGAATCATCTCCAACAGATCTAGAATAAAACTTGAGTTATCTACAAAAAAAATACCATCAAAAGCGTGGGGTGCTCTATATCAATTAATGTATTTGATAATAAACATATATTGGCAAAAGTAAAGTCTCGAAGAAGAAAACGTAAGAACTATAAAATGGACCCCACGCTTTTGATGGTAACTTGTTTTGTAGATAACTCTACTTTTAATCTAGATGTTTTGGAGGTCGGCCGCGGTGGACTAGTGGTTATGCTCCCTTGCCTCTGGTCCCGAAGGTCGCGGGTTTAAACCCGGCCGGGATCGATGAAATTTTTAGGACGGATAAATCCAAGGAGCAAGTCCTCCGGGAGGGACTTTAAGCCGTGGGTCCCGAGTCTCAAGATTTTCAGGCTCGTAAAAGATCCTTAAGCCTCAATGAATGGTCTCTAAGTAAAATTTACCGAATTTTCCCGTCCTAGTAACTACCTTGATTTCCTAGATGTTAGTATGAGGCGGAACGCTGATCACGGACCACTCAAAGGACATCTATACGAAAACAAGTGTAACTAAATTAGTATGGTTCAAATTCTTCCCTATAGGGGAAGAGCGCCTAAATCTCTGTTAAGGGAAACATGGTCTTACAAGATACAAGAAGATGTGTTGGAGATGATTTTTTGTTGATCACTTAGTGCTAGTGAGTTAGTTAGTTAATTAGTTATCAACATTATATAAAATAATTAACTCAACCTCTGATTCCAGGAGGGAGATTATTCCAAAATTTTCTAGACGCGACGATAAGGTGCAAGACACACAATGGATGTTTTGTGCAGGGGAGTTAATTATTTCGTTATAGAGTGATGTTACGCGTAAATCATGATTTGAGGGAAAGAAACTGAAGAGACAGGCTAGAATGTATCGACTAGAATATAGTAGAATTTTAAAAAGCAGAACAACAGAAATTAAGGTTCGGTGTCTGTTAGTCTGAGCCAGGAAAGATCTTTGAAGAACGGAGAGATGTCGACAGCACAGAGATAGAAAACTGCACGTGTCTGCTCTTCCTAATAATGTTATATGACAGGTCTATACTCTCTACTGAAATATTTATGATCATGTACGCCGTTCCACTTGTTCCACCATGCACCATCTCACAAGACACAAGAAAAAAAATGTAATCGTCTATTCTAAAAAACACAATAATATAAAACTTTTATATAAAACTGTGTTCTTTCAAACAGGACAAATACAATATAAATTAAAATCATACCAGTTAAACTATTTATTTTTCTTCTTTCTCTCTTCCTTTATTCATTTATTCCTTAGTTTAGCCTATCCTTTGTAAGTACTTATATATCCCCCACGTACCTGGGACTCACAGAATTTTAATTCTGGATTACGTACATATGTTTTTGACAACACAAAAAAAAACGGAAAAAAACTTAACCAGAAAATTTTCTGACCGAGGATTGAAGCCAGGCTCTCTGCGGAATCTAAGGTTGAGAAGGCATTGTGGCATTTTGATAACGTTTTTTCGTCGAATGGAGACGTTAAGCCTGGCTGTACCCTTGGTCCTTTTCCATAGGAGTAAGCTACATGCCGACACCGGGTTTCACCACATGCTAATTCGTATATTAGTATGACTGAAATAATATTTATATTTTTCATTTGATATAAGCACATAAAGTTCAGTGAATGGAATTAGTACACACACAATTAAATAATGATAATAATTATGATAATGATAATAATAATAATTATTATTTATTTCAATTGGCTGAGTTACGGCCATTACGCCTTCAGTGATAATATAGTATACAGTTAGTGCAGAAAGTATTGACACACTTAAAAATATCACAGAGAAATAAATAATTTAATTATTTCTTCACTTTATACAAAAATAAAATTTTACGCCTTTACATTGCACTCTATAAAGTTAAATAAACGCAGTTTCCTCTGTTTTAACATAATAATTAACGAGTAAAAAATGTACACAATCACATAAAAAATTAACAAACAAAAAGTATTGATACAGTCTCATATTATGACTGGTTTGAGTATTTACTATGTTGAGTTCAGTGCTCAGTTGGGAGCTCCTTTGATTCCAACATGGCTTGAGGACGACGTAGAATCGACCCGACTAAATTTGAAGTTACTGGAAGAAGGTACATTTCTCCATTCTTCTTCCAAAGCGTTTCTCAGGTCTTGCTTGTTGAAGACCTGCCTTGAACGAATTCTCCTTTTCAGATGTTCCCATTAAGAATTAATGGGGTTTATGTCCGGAGACTGCAGTGGCGTTTCCATGAAATTCGGTATATTATACAAAATCCACAAACGCATATTGAAACCGATGTTTGTAGGATCATTATCTTGCATAAATACAAAACCTTGTTTAATCCCCATTTCCTCTGCAGAGGTATGAATATTTATCTTCAGTATGTTCATATACTGTTTGTGATCCACCACACCATCGATAAAATGCAAGGTCCCGACTCCAGAGATACCCATATATCCACATACTAATAAAGAATCACCCCTATGTTTCACAGTGGGTTGCAGATTTTGCTTTTGTACCTCTGTATTTTAATTCCTCCAGACTTTTCTTCTTCCATCTGAAAGGGAAATGTTGATTTTAGCCTCGTCAGTATAAATTACTTTTTTGCTAAATTCTTTGGGCTGTTTATGTGTATTTTAGCGAAGTTCAAATTTTTCTTTCAGTTTTCTTTACTTACTAGACATTTTCTACGAGCTGTTTTCCCATGCAGTTCGATAGTCCATAGACTGTTACGAACATTGCTAGCAGAAATAATAATATGAAAGTCATTCTTGATACTAGCTGCTAATTTAGGGTCTCTACTTTTAGGTTTTTGCTTTGCTTTTCTCATTAATGCTTTTTCAACATTAACATACAGTTTTCTAAGATGTCCTGATCTGTGGCCATTTTCAAAAGATTTTCGTACGCCAAGTCTATCAATTATATGTTGAATGTTTGGTCTTGGCATTCCAATTATTTCACTAATTACATTTAGCGATTTACACTGATTATGCAAACCAATAATTAATTCCCTTTCTTCTACTGTAGTCTTCCTACCGTTGCGCCTCAACCCAGCTTAGTTTACAGCCAGAACACACACACTACACGGCAAAGTACTCAAGGCTACACCAAATTCCAGATGTCTTAGGAGCAAAGCAGTAAGCCAACCCTCCCCTTCATTTAAAATGCTGGCGCGCCATTGGTTGCGTTGCAAGTTTCTGGTGGGAAATCCCACATCAGCATTATTCACAATGAACTGAAACTTTCGTGGGGAAGGGAGAAATATATTGACTCTTTGGATGGGGATGATAGAAGTGCTATTGCATGGTTTCATTTGGGGGGATGGATGACCCATAATTTTAACAAATGAGGAAGCATTATTTATTATTATTAACCCTATGCCCCACTATGCAAATGACCATGAAAAAAACTGGCCAGCATATTATCGCATTCTGTAGAGAGACAGAACAACTTAGGTTACAGATGCTGACGGAGAGATTTCTCAGGTCGGATCGAGGGACAGTGGCGTGTTGGGATCTTTTAGGACGATTATCGAGAGTGAATCAAAAACATGCAAATTTTTGGGGGTACAGTTAAGAAGGAAAATTGAGAGATATAACAAAAGTTGTAGATTAAGGATATATGTATTAACAATAAGAAGAATCTCAATATTGGTCTTTGTTTTCGATCTGTTTAATCATGATAGTGCACTTAATGTCTGAAGGGAAGGGGGGGAGGGGGGTATGAGCGTGCGGTGTGTATATGTGTGGGGGTGTGTGGGTGTATGTGTGTGTGCTTTTTTTTTCTAATTTGTTTTCTAGCATTTTTTTTAATATTAATGTACGGGAATGTGGATGAATGTAGATATGTATTATTTTGATTTAGTGCAGACATAGATTTTACTTATATGTAGCCAGTTATTGTTGTTTGATACAGGTGTATTTGTAGGTATTTGTTTATATTATTAGTTTTATTTTTTTTATTCATGGAAAAATAATGCACGTACGGCCAAGCAGGCCCGTGCGCAATGTAAATTCATATGTATTTTCTTTATTCTGAAAAAAAAGGCAATAAATTCCATATTCTATTCTATTCTAATATTACGATATAAGTCAGAGACTTTTGTCGTCCCAACTCCTTTCAAAAAAACATAAAAATGAAAATATATAAAACTATTATTCTACCAGTTATTTTATATGGATGCGAAACATGGACTCTTACTTTAAGGGAAGAAAGGAGATTACGAGTATTTGAGAATAAAGTTCTTAGGAAAATTTTTGGAGCAAAGGGAGATGAACAGACAGTTTAATGGAGAAGACTACATTACAGTGAACTACATGGTCTTTATAGGAAGCCAAATATAATAAGAACAGTTAAGTATCATAGACTGCGATGGGCAGGACATGTGGCACGAATGGGGAATGAAAGAGGAAACCCAGAGGGAAAACACCCAGTTGGTAGACCAAGAATGAGGTGGGAGAATGACATTAACTATGATTTGAGGGAAGTAGATTATACAGGAAATGACTGGAAAACATTAGCTCAGGATAGGGATGTATGGAGAACTTATGTCCGCACGGCCATGAACCTACGGTTTCGATTGTGCCAGTGAGTTCGTTAATTATTTAGTTATTACAACACAAATTCTTGTTTTTTCCCTCAGTATCACTTATGTGCTAAGTATTGATGAAGCGTTATGTTCAGTAAAATTAAATAAGTGTTGAGCCTACAGTAGTGAATGTGATATATTTAGCTGGCGTGTGCAAGTGATATTTAATAAGTGCAGTATCCCTTTGTAAAAAGATATCCGATAATTCTATGTCAGGTCCTCCCAGAATGTCCCCTGTGAAGAAACATAAACAGATGAAACGATTTCGTTTATAAAACGTTATTGAAGGAGAACCTTCGCACGGCGATTAGAGATTATTATTATTGATATTTATTATTAATATTAGTATTATTTATATTTATTATATTATTAGTAGTGTTATTATATTATTATTGGTATTTATTATTATTTATTAATATATTATTATTACTTACTTACTCACTGGCACTATCGAACCCGTAGGTTCATGGCCGCGCGGACATAAGCTCTCCATACATCCCTATCCTAAGCTAATGCTTTCCAATCATTCCCTGTATAATCTACTTCCCTCAAATCATACTTAATGTTATTCTCCCACCTCATTATTGGTCTACCAACTGGGCGTTTTCCCTCAGGCTCTTCCTACAAGAAGCTTCCATGCACGTCTTTCATTCCCCATACGTGCAACATGTCCTGCCCATCGTAGTCTACGAGACTTAACTGTTCTTATTATATCTGGCTTCCTATAAAGACCATGTAGTTCATTGTTATGTAGCCTTCTCCATTCACCTGTCTGTTCATCTCTCTTTGGTCCCAAAACTTTCCTAAGTACTTTATTCTCAAATACCCGCAATCTCCTCTCCTCCCTTAAAGTAAGAGTCCATATTTCGCACCCATATAATATTACTAGTAGAATAATAGTTTTATATAATTTCAGTTTAACGTTTTTTGAAAGGAGTTGGGACATCAAGAGTCTCTGCAATGCATAATAGCACGCATTTCCAGAATTGAGCCTATGTTTAATTTCTTTGTGCATCTCATTCCTATTTGTGATTATTGTTCCTAGGTATTATTATTCATAATTAGTATTAGCATTATTTATTATTATTATTATTATTATTATTATTATTAGTAGTAGTAGTAGTAGTAGTATTAGTATTATATTATTATTATTATTAATTTCATTATTATTGTCAGTATTGAATTTTATTGTTGTTAAACAAATATGTTATGAAACTGTGATTGCGTGTCGATGTACTCGTAAGGTTTATTCGCTTGTGAAGCGCATTTTTTCGCCGTTACAACCACTGTTTACATCTGCTCCGTAGACATCTGGAACGGACTATATAGAGTGAATAACAACACTACCAGACCCACCCCCACTCGACCCCATGTGAAAATTCTGTTCCCCAAAACTTCGTACTGTATCAATACTTTTTGTTGATTAATTTTTATTGTTCACGTACAATTTTTTCTTTACTCGTTAATTGTCATGTTAAAACAGACATTATTTCCATAGAGTTAAATTTAAAGGTGTATATTTTTGTTTTGTATGTAGTGAATAAATAATGAAGTGATTTATTTCTGTCTGTTTATTTTTAAGTGTATCAATACTTTCTACACTATCTGTATATAGAGAGGAAAAATAACTTAAGAACATAACGTAAAGTAAATAAATAAGTAAATATATTCATATAAATTAAGTTGAAACTACAATAAATAAATAATACTCGTATTATTGGAGAAACGAAACATCAGTTCTTTATATTATCTTGTTTTCAACATAATCATCTTAAAATCCTATCTCGGCTGCTAGATGTTTGTTTCTTCTTTAATATTTTTTTTTATACTCCATACTTTATTCCACTAATTGGGATGGCTAAATCTAAAAGAGAGAAGAAAATCGCATTGTCTAATTCTCTTATTTAAGATCCTACATACCTCGATTCCCAATTATTTATCATCTTGTTTCCAGTATCTATCCTCAAACCATAACTTCCAAGATAACAACTTAGTCTCTTGCTTAATATACCGCAACATAGGACATCACATCACTCCATGTCATATACTATCTCCATTTCTCGCAATTTGAATTCCCTACCACAAGAAATAAGGGGCTGCCGGACATTGGCACTTTTTAAAAGAAATCTAAATTTATATTTGCTCTAACCTCGACATCATTATTACCCAGTGTAAGGTACATATATTAATTGATGTTTTCCGTATAATTTATCGTATTTATATTGTTATTTCAAACAACACAACTTTATACAACTTACATTTTGCAGATGATCAATTGTTAATTGCACAAGATTATGAAGATTTAGAATATATGACTAGAAAATTAATAGAAGAATATGAAAAATGGGGATTAAATTTGAACATGAAAAAAAATATTTATCAATTGGTGAACCAGAACAAAATTTAATTCTGGAGACTGGAGAATCAGTATAATCTTGTAGTGAGATCACATATTTAGGAATTAAAATGAATAAAAATGGGAGTTATGAAGAGGAAATAAGAAATAGAAATAATAAAGGAAAATTTGCAATTGCTTGCCTCAATGGAACATTGTGGGATAAAAATATAAGTAATAAAAATAAAATGAATATATATCATACAATTGTTAAAAGCATCATTACTTATGAGGCAGAACTTTGGCCATTAACAATAAAAACAAATAAGTACCTTTTGGCAACGGAAATGGATTTTATACGAAGGGCTGCAAGAATTTCAAGAAGAGAAAACATTAGAAACTCAGTTATAAGAGAGAAAATGAAGATTGAAGACACTATTTTAGATTATACTAAAACTCAGCAATTAAGATGGTACGGACATGTCCAGCGAATGGAAGAGGATCGACTACCAAAATCTGTTTTGGAATGGAAATCTGAGGGAAGACGAAGTAGAGGAAGACCTAAAACCTCCTGGAGTCAGGGAATATGTTTATATATGAAGGAGAAACATCTACAACCAGGAGATTGGATGGACCGACAAAACTGGCTATTAGGAATCGGACGATATCAAAGACATTAATCAACCGATGATCTATCTATCTATACTATTGTTATTATTGTTGTTATCATTGTTGTTATCATTGTTGTTATTATAATTATTATTATTATTATTATTATTATTATTATTATTATTATTATTATTATTATTATTATTATTATTATTATTATACTTCAGCCCAACAAATATAAAAATTTTAATAAAACATTTGTATGTATAAATATGTCTTATGTATTTAATATAACTCCTAAATATTTGCATTTATCACCCTCTTCATTTCATCATTTATAATGGTGATTTATTAAAATTGCATCACCTACCAATTAATGTTTATTATTATCACAATTATTCTATTAATATTACTATCACTATTTATACAATAACATTATCCCATTATTTAATTCAATTACTCTGTAGGCATAGAAGGCACTTGACTTACCAACCAACTGCTGGTCCCACATCCACATAATATGTGTATGCAATGAAATATTAATATAAAAATTATGATAGTCATACCAATATACGAATGATATGGGTCAGCATGTCGGCTCTTCTATGCTTTATATTTTGTTTTGTCGGCTATGAGAATTTATATTTAATGGTATTATATTTAATTATTTTAAATTACATATATTATATTAATATTGTTATTTAGCAGGTTTCCTGCCCCAATTAATCTGCTTTTATTCTCCTCGACATTTCTCTGTCATTCTAATTTTCAGTCTTTGCTTAAGTTTCTTCGAGTAATAGGAAGTCCCCTGGGTTGGTTACCACCCAATTCTAATTTTCATTGCCTAAAAAATTGTTTCCCTCATACTGCGTAAGACAACATTAATCCATGTTATGTTTTCCGTCCTCTTCTTCTTCCAAGTGGCACTCCTTCTTCATCTTATTATTATTATTATTATTATTATTATTATTATTATTATTATTATTATTATCCACCGCTGTGGTCTCGAGGTAGCGTGCTAGCTTGTCACACAGCGGGCCCGGGTTCGATCCCCAGTCGGGACAGTTTTTCTGGGTGAGGTTTTTATCGGGGTTTTTCCTCATCTGTAAGACAAATGTCAGGAAAACTTTAAGGCCCAAACGGTCCCCGAAATCATATGGCCATCATTACCATCGTCATCCTTATCATTATCAACATCATCATCATCCTTCACCGGTGTGGAAAGCAACCGGAAGCTACCAAACCTACAATTCCCTAGTAAAGCTGCAAGCATGAAAATGCTATGATGAGTCAGTGAAGGACCTGCCTTCGGGCAGAATTACTATGGATGGATTATTAGTATTAGTAGTAGTAGTAGGAGTAGTAGTAGTAGTAGTAGTAGTAGGACTAGTAGTAGTAGTAGTAGTAGTGGTAGTAGCAGCAGTAGTAGTAGTATTTTTATTGTTCAATCAATTTTGTGCTACTTCAAACCCAAGTCCTTTTTGCCTCATTCACAAAGGACCTCCACAATGCCCTGCTATCTGTATCATCCAAGTGAACATCTATTCGTGCGAGATCTTGATACACCTGGTACTTCTAGAGTAGTTTTCATCCGCACAATGGTATTTTATCTCGTGGATAGTTGTTCATAATTAATATTGTGTTAGTTTTGTATTCTCTTGACGTAATATATATATATATATATATATATGACCGAGTAACCGTAGTCTTCCACTCTTCACTGTCGCTACCACAACCGGCTTTTGATACAAGATTCTCGATTCTCTGTTCTGCTTTAATCCCCCATCTCTCATTTTCCATAACAGCATCAAATGTTTTTCGTAAAATGTTATTGTCAAAATAATTAAAAATTAGTATTATTATTATTAGTATTATTAGTATTATTATTATTTAATTCATAAGTAATATCTCATGACAATCACTGGAAAGGGACTTTCGAGAGTAAAAATAATAATAAATAATAAACCAATAGAACAAGTAACACACTTTAATTATTTAGGTAATAATATATCACAGTTTCATAATCAAAAAGATGTGGAAACAAATTTAGAAAAATATAACAGATTAAATGGTGTAATTAGGAGAAATCTTGGAAAACAAATGAGGAAATAAATCCAATTGAGATTTCATAATGTCATAGCCAAACCTGCTCTATTGTACGGAAGTGAATGCTGGACACTTAGAGCAAAAGATAAATCCCGCATTAATAGTTCACAAATTAGATTCCTCCGATCACTAACTGGAGTAACATTAAGGGATAGAATGAAAAGTGATGAGATAAGGATGCAGTGGAATAGTAGGGAAATGGTTGAACATATACAAAATTATCAGATTAAATGGTTCCAACACGTCCAGAGAATGTCAAATTCCCGTTTACCAAAGATGATTTACCACCTCAACCCTAAAGGCAAAAGAGACCTCGGAAGACCCTTCAACCGATGGAAAGATCAGTTTTTGTAGTCGCAGAACAGGCATCATCACCCAATACTGCATTCGGAAGAAGAAGAAGAAGAAGAAGAAGAAGAAGAAGAAGATAATATCTCATTAGGAGTGGAAGTGTTGGAGATTAAAAAGGACAGAACGTAATAATTAGCAGAAGAAGAATTATGAATAAAGAGTGAAGTACAGTGTTTTAAGACCTTGACTCCAATTTTGTCAGATTGGCTCGAACATGCGACTGTCATGTAGTGTATTAGCCACATAATCACGAAACGAGAGAAAGTGAAATCTTATGTGAGACAAGGCACAGCTAGCATGTCCTTGAAATGTATACAAAGTAAGTTTTGCGGTACTGCAGCTTTCTTGAAGTTCATTCCCAGGTCTCCAGACTAATAATTTATGAATTAGCTCACTATTCAATTACGTAATAATTTCTCAGAACCGTTGCGAAATTCATAAATGTTATGTTAAAAAAATCTTGTCTAACAACCGCAAAACTGGTTGGAGATACATTTTTACGCGGAACATTAGAGCATACACCCTGCATTTTGCTGCCTACGCTGGGTTTTACCAAGTCATGTAACTTGAAAGAAATTCAAACCTTTAATAAATTACAATGATGTTCATTACAAATGTTTCGCAATTAAATTGAAAGAAGAGGCTTTGGAAACACAAAAAAGCCCGTTGTGTGGAACTGTAAAATCTATGAGAATTCCTCAGTGAATCAAATTCATGGTCCAAATTTGCTTCTTAAAGAATATAGCCAATTTTTATTTTGTTCATTGAAAACTTTTAGACCAGATTCATTGCGAGGAAATAGAAAATGCTGCCGCTACAGCAATTTTCAAATGTTGTGTTCCAGGTAAGCCGAGTTTACTCGTTTCCGGAATATATATCTCAATTATAATTGAATTGTATATCCATCCATAGTAATTCTGCCCGAGGGCAGGTCCTTCACTGCAATATTAGCATTTTCATGCTATGCTTTGCAGCTTTACTAGGGAATTATAGGTTCGGTAGCTTCCCGTTGCTTTCTACACCGGTGAAGGACGATGATGATAATGATAAGGATGATGATGGCCGGATGATTTTCGGGGACCGTTGGGCCCTAAGCTTCCTGAAATTTGTCTTATAGGTGACCCAGGAGCCAGTCCCAACCGGGGATCGAACCTGGGCCCACTGCGTGAAAAGGCAGCATGCTACCTCGAGACAACAGCGGTGGGCACGAATTGTATATAAGCTTACTAAGTTTTATGACATGCCAGCGATAGCATTGCTGCCGATAGGGTTACCCATGTCGACATAGCAGCAAGCAGCTTGTAGGCCAAGGCCCTTTTAGGCCTGTCGCGGCATGGAGCTTTTTTTTAATGAGGGAAGTATTTTAGCTACTTCTTCTACAAAATCGTAGATTAATCTCCCAACTTACAGGAACTTTTACATTCCCAACGCCGTCCTGGCCTTACAGTGGTACAAATGTCGGGGTTGTGATTTTAACATTTGGATATTGGAAGTCCTCACCGAATGATCAGCTCAATACGTGTCCTCATCCGACACAACATTAAAACGAAACAAACCATTCACTCACACATTCATCTTAAACACAGCGAAAATGATAATGATGATTATGATGGACAGTTTATGTTCAGTGACTGTTTGGGCCTAACGATTCCTGACATGTCTTATAGGTGAGGAAAAACCATCACTCAGGAAACTTTCTCTGACCTGGTATCGAACCCGGGTTGCTGCATACGAGACAGCGACACTACCTCGCGACCATAACGGTGGACGAAAATATATAATTTAATTTAATAAATGTTGTACCTATTTAAATTACTAGCGTTATTGCTATCCCTCCATGGTATCTTTACCTTGTCGTGGTGGAGTGGCTTGCGTGCTTAAATGATCCTGAGAGCTATGCCGGCGGTAGCATTGCTCCGATAGGGTTACCCATGCCGGACTGGTCGAAGGTGATAAGCCAGACGAAAAAAGTATCTTGGGCGAAAGAGTGACGATCTTTCACCGTAAAAATACAACCGTCAAGAAATGCGGACACGGGTTCATCTGGGGTAAAATTTTCCGGAGGTCAAATAGTCCCCCATTCGGTTCTCCGGGCGGGGACTACTTCAGGGAACCCATGCCAAAGACTCAAACACAGGGACATGTTCCTAGGAACATGGAATGTTAGGACTTTATACAATAGCGGGGCACTAGAGATATTAACGCAGGAACTAGATAAATCGCCCTTGGATATAATCGCTTTACAGGAAGTTAGGTGGCCAGGAATAGGTAGTCAGGAATCAGGAAGCTTTGCATTATACTATGGGGGTGCAGAAAGACCTGCATTTGGAACGGGTTTTTTAGTCAGAAGGAGGATCCTATCTTCTATCCGAGATATTAAGTTTGTTAGTGATAGGATATCATACATAATTCTAAAGGGTAAACGACATGATTTTATAATTGTAAATGTACATGCCCCCACAGAAGATAAAGATGACCAGATCAAGGATGAGTTCTATGAAGAATTAGAATGCTTATTTGATAGACTTTCACGATATCATATGAAAATTGTCTTATGAGATTTTAATGCAAAAGTGGGGCAGGAAGATATATTCAAACCAACAATAGGCAAATTCAGTCTTCATGAAGATAGTAACGACAACGGGGTTAGATTAGTCATTTGCCACATCAAAGAATCTCATTGTTAAGAGCACAACATTTCAGCATAAGGATATTCATAATTACACCTGGACGTCCCCAGATGGAGAAACTCGGAACCAGATAGATCATGTATTAGTGGATAAACGCTGGCACAGTAGCATCATCGATGTTAGATCAGTTAGAGGGACAGACTGCAATTCGGATCATCATCTGGTCAGAGTGAAAATCAGACAACGGCTATCGCTTATGAGAGGAACAAACGCGAAAGATGATTCTGTAAAATATGAATTAAAAAACTTGAAAAATGATGAAATGCGGCAAGAATACCAAATCAAAATTGCTAATAGATTTGAAGTACTGGAATCTTCAGATGACAATGTGGCAAACGAAGAAGAAAGTGATATAAATAAAGAATGGGAGGCTATAAGAGATACTATTAAATTGTCAGCATCAGAAAGCATTGGTTGTTTAAAAAAGAGGCAAAACAAGAATTGGTTTGATGAAGAATGTGCCGACATTGTAAAGAAAAGAAAGAAGAAAAATAGCAAAAATGAAATGGTTACACGAGCCAAATGAGGTAAATTTAGAGCAATTGGGTAGTGTTAGACGGGAAACCACCAAGTTACTAAAGAGTAAAAAGAGGGAATATTTGAGAGAGAAGATTAATGATCTTGAAATGAATGCAAAAAATAGGAACATTAGAGAATTATATCAGGGAATTAATATAGAGAAGAAAGGGTTTCAGGCTACAACAAACGTAATTCGGAATGAAAATGGGGATATGATTGCAGATTCCAAGAGTATATTAAATAGATGGAAAAGTTATTTTAATCAGCTATTAAATGTACATACAGAACAGGACATTGAGGAGGATAAGTTACAGACAGCAGAAATGCTAGTCGCAGAGCCAAGTGCATTAGAGGTTGAAATGGCAATTGAAAAATTGAAGATGTATAAAGCATCAGGTTCAGATGAGATCCCAGCAGAACTGATAAAATCAGGGGGAGAAAAAATCATATACAAGATACGTTGGTTGCTTAGTATGATTTGGGAAAAAGAAGTTCTTCCAGATGAATGGAAGGAATCAATTATCGTACCAATTTATAAGAAGGGAGATAAAACTGATTGCAACAACTACAGGGGCATCTCATTACTTTCAATTAGACTTATCTGCTAGCCGTCGAGAAGAGCGGACGTGTTTTTGTTAGAGTGGTTGAAGTGTGCAGGGGACAAAGCATTATGGAAGAAGTTAGAAAGCTGATTGAAATATTGTCAACTGAAGTGAAAGAGGGGTTTGAAAAGTGCAACGTGGGTGAAAAAATTCGTGATATTGAGACGAACATGCATCGGATGGAGGGCAGATTGAAATGGCTGGAATCTAAATTAGACTATCTCGAAAACCAGAGTCGCCGTAATAATATTGTGATATATGGTGTGCATGAAGAGGACAGAGAAAGCTGGGAAGAAACTGAACATATAGTTAAAAGAGTAGTGGCGCAAATCGGAATTGATTTGGTGGACAGTGATATTGAAAGAGCGCACAGAGTAGGTCGTTGGAATAGTGGAAAGAGACCGATTGTATGCAAATTATCACACTACAAAATAAAATGTTGGATCCTTAGAGACAGTAAATATCTTAAAGGGACCGGTATCAATATTGCCGAAGACTTTAGTGAGAAGGTGCGCCGCGAAAGAGACTTTCTTAAGCGACACATGCTCGAGGCGAGGAGGCAGGGCTGCCATGCAATCATACAATTTAATAAATTGATTATAAATGGACGAATCTGGAGCAGGGAAAAACTACAAAATATGGACAACTCTGAAAATGAATTTGAAGAGGTCATTGACAGCGAGTCCCCAAAACATACAGGGGACGCTTCAACAGCAGGTGGTCTCCTTACAGCAGAGGAGGGAGAAAATTCTACACGAGAGAAAGAGAGAGGGACCACTACCTTAATAACTCCCAGAAATCCAATAAACATACAGCAAAAAACGGCCGAACGCAAACAGCATACCCCACCTCTAAGAAGTGAACGACCGGCGGACACAAGAACTCCAACAAGAAAATCACTAAGACTTCAGAATCTACCCGCAGAAAAGGAACTATTGAGAGGGGGAAGTTCGAAAAATACAGGTAAGACTAATGACAAGGGAACACAATAGGGTTTGTTGACAGTCGGTTCATGGAATATCGAAGGGTTAAAGCAAAAACTTTCAATGGACAGATGTGTAGAGTTTATTGAGACTTTTGATATATTAGCCCTAGGAGAAACATGGTTAAAAGCTAATGAATGCGTAAATCTATGTAATATGAAAGGTTATTTTAAGGGTAATCAAAAGAGAGGAAAGAGAGGTAGATATCCAGGCGGTGTTGCCATTTTATATAAAGCTAACTTAGACCCATATATTAAAAAGGTAAATATTACTTTAAAAGAGGCAATTTGTATATATTACCATACAGAAAGAGCAGAAAATGTGTCTGTTGTCTATTTATCGCCAACCACTAAATTCCAGGTATGCCAATCCAAATTTTTTCGTTGAATTGTCTGACTCGTTGGCAGAAATAAAAGATAGGTTTCCGGAAGCGGGAATAATAATTTTAGGGGACTTAACTGTAGGATTGGGGAGGAAAATATCACTATAAAATCGGATGATAATGAAACACGAGGTGAGGGTAGGAGAAGCAAAGATAAGATTTTAAATTCAGAAGGAAACCAATTGTTAGCTTTTTGCGATGCATTTGAACTTGAAATTCTGAATGGTAAATATGGGGAAGATAAAAATGGAGAACTGACATTTATTAATAAAAATGGAAGTAGCGTAATCGATTATTCAATATGCACACAAGACATGATTCCAGTCCTAAGTAATTTCTGTATAGTTTCCAGAATCGAATCACACCACTTCCCAAACAAACTTATTTTAAATATGAAAGGTATTAGTGAGACAGTTAATGATGAGGTGGCAACAATATTGCGGCCAATTATCCGTTTCAGGTGGATCGAGGATCTGAGAGAAGAATTTAACAGGAGTTTGGAAACGCTAATACAGGATCTGCAATTAAATGATCTTAGCGGGGAGGAAATTATTAAAACTTTGACAGAATGTTTTCAAAAAGCAGGGGAAAAATTCAAGGTTAAATACGCAATGAACCAGAAGGACAAAGGGTGGTACAATAATGCATGTAGAAAGAAGAAGAAATTTGTCGAAAGTAGTCTTTTAAAGTTTAGAAAAGAAAGCACAGATGAAAGCAGAAAAAATTATGCGCAAGAGAGAAAGGAATATAAAGACTTATTGGCAGAAACAAAACTAGCATGGCAAAATAAGAAATCCGAAGAAATGAGAGTCGCGACTGAAAGTGGGAACATTGCGGACATATGGAAAGCGATAAGGGAACTCAAAGTAAAGTCCATAAATCGGACAAGAATAACGCCCGGGGAATGGAGAAGTTACTTTGATAGGGTGCTGGGAAATGAGAGGTTAAGATATAATCAAGGAAATATAGTTGAGATCCCTGACCCAATTCATATTCAATTACTGGATCAGGATATTTCGAAAAATGAAGTGGTTTCTTCCATTAAATGTTTAAAGAATGGTAAAGCACCTGGAATTGATGGAATACCAGGGGAATTCTTGAAAAATATGATATCATCCAATAAATTATTAGACGTTTTGAAAACTGCGTTCAACAAACTTTTTAATGGAGGAGATTATCCGGAAGCCTGGGCGACAGGTGTCATCCAACCGCTATACAAAGGGAAAGGTGGGGCACAGATACCAGAAAGTTATAGGGGAATTTGTCTCTTGTCAGTGTTCGGAAAAATATATTGTAAAGTACTTTACGAACGAATCAGACAATGGGCTAAAGAGAACAATAGGCTCTCAAAATATCAGGCAGGTTTTAGAGAAGGGTACTCCACGGTGGACAACCTATTTGTTCTGAGAACATTAATTGATGACAATCTGAAAATGAAGGGGGGTAAATTATTTTGTGCATTCATTGATTTTAAGATGGCATTTGATACTGTGGACCGAAGCGCACTTTGGGAAAAATTAAATCGGAAAGGATTGTCTCGTAAAATGATACATGCTTTAATGTCAATTTATAAATATGTTAAATTTTGTATAAAAGTAGACCAAGGGCACATTACAGAGAGCAGCGAAGCCAATCGGGGAGTGAGACAAGGTTGCATTTTATCACCAATGCTATTTAATCTATTCGTTGATGATATTGTAGACGTAATGCTAGAAGGAGAAATTGAGGCTCCGGAGATAGGAAATGTTAGAATCCCAGTCCTGTTGTATGCAGATGATTTAATTATCTGTTCCAAGACAATCAAGGGATTGCAAAGAGGTCTTGACCTACTGGAAATATACTGTAGGAATTGGGGATTGACTGTAAATGCTAGTAAGACAAAAACAATGACATTTAAAAATGGGACGGTTTATGGTACAACAGAGGAATGGAAATACAGAGATCAAGTTCTTCAAAACGTGAAACATTTCGAATATCTTGGTACGACGTTGAAAATGAACGGAAAGTGCAAAAAAACACATTGATATTAGCATTATTTAAAGGGAGGGGACAACTTAACAGTGTACTCGGTATTCTGGGTCGAGTGCCTGATATTCCAGTCAGCACATTAGAAAAAATGTATGGAGCTAATGGTCAGGCCAGTCATGCACTATAGTAGTGAGATTTGGGGTTTCCAAAGAACGGAAATACTAAATAAGGTATATACGCATTTTCTAAAGTATATTACAGGACTTAGTAAGGCCGTTTCTAACTGTGGAATTTTATATGAATTCGGGTCATTCCAGGACGATATTAACTGTAAAATTCGTGTACTCAAGTACTGGTTGCGAGTAATCCAAGGTGAACAAACAATGCTTAGAGCAATTTGCTACGACCACCAAATTAAAAACATAGATGTTAAATTTTGGGCAGACGAGGTTAGGAGAGAACTCCAAAAGATTGGGATGGGCTGGATATGGGAAAAAGGGACTGAAAATCGCAAGAACGTGTGGAGAAAAATAAGGAGGAGGTACTTAGATGTAAACCAACAAGATACCTTCGCCGAATGTACAGGAAAACGCTCACTGTGTTTACAAAGAGACCTAAAACACGTCTGGGGAAAAGAATCGTATATACTCAACCTAGGATTTAAGGAGAGATCAGGGCTTGCTTGGTTTAGGCTAGGGGCATGGAAATTTCTAAAAATTAGCGACGATCACGATATGCGAATATGTCCAATGTGCGGGAACTTTGAAGATGAGATACATATATTAGGAAAATGTAATGATTTAGAATATTGGAGACGTCAGTTATTACCGGAAAGATTTCTAAATTCAAATCGGGAAAGATTGGCATGCTACGAGTTATTGGTAAATCCAGAAAATTGGATAAACCTCCGTAAATTTCTGGACAAAACGCGAAAAATAAGGACAAACACTCATTCATGAATAAATATATGTTATCAAAATGCAATACCATTAATTATTAACAATTATATATAAATTAATTAGTGTATAATGCTGTTGTGTTATTATTTAATTGTAATATTAATGTGTTTTCTTTATGTAATTGTAATGTTAATGTTTTTTTAGTGTATAATGCTATTGTGTTATTATTTAATTGTAATATTATTATTGTGTTTTCTTTATGTAATTGTAATGTTATTGCTATTGTGTTATTACTTAATTGTAATATTATTGTGTTTTCTTTATGTAATTGTAATGTTAATGTTTTTAGTGAATAATGCTGTTGTGTTATTATTTAATGGTAATAGTTTTATTGTGTTTTCTTTATTTAATTGTAATGTTATTGCTGTATTTGTTTATTTTTCTTTACACTAGTACCAAATATTACTTTATTGTAACGGACTGTCAACAGCACGTACGGCTTACTGCCGTGCGACCCATATTTGTAAATAATGTTGTAAATATCTTACTTTTTGTCTAATAAAGTCCTACTTATCCGTACTTTCAACTACGTACAAAATTCTAACAAATATATTAGTAAGCAGTCTTACTCCCTATATTGATGACATTCTAGGAGATCATCAATGTGTATTTAGAAGAAACAGGTCTACAACAGATCAGATTTTTAGTATAAGACAGATTTTAGAAAAGAAATGGGAATATAATGGTACCGTACATCAACTATATGTAGACTTCAAAGAAGCATATGATTCAATTAAGAGGGAGAAGTTACATAGTATCCTGCTGGAGTTCGGAATTCCTAAAAAGTAAGTTAGACTTACACGAATGTGTCTAAATGGCTCAAAGAGCAGGGTGCGTGTAGACAAACAGTTTTCAGACACTTTTGAAATCCAGAATGGGTTGAAGCAAGGAGATGCACTATCTCCTCTACTATTTAATTTTGTACTAGAGCATGCCATTAAATCTTTAGAGAATGAGGAAGGCTTACAACTGAATGGTATTAATAAGCTGTTAGTTTATGCTGATGATGTAGTACTACTGGCCGATAGCGAGGAGATACTTAAGGCCAACACGGACACACTGTCGAGTAACACTAAGAAATTGGGACTGGAAGTAAATATCAGTAAAACTAAATATATGGCCACACATATAAATTCAGTATATAATTGAAATGGTCAGCTAATGACAAATGAGGGAAATTTTGAGGAAGTGGGTGAAGTCAAATACCTAGGAACAATAATCACAAATAGGAATGAGATGCACAAAGAAATTAAACATAGGCTCAATTCTGGAAATGCATGCTATTATGCATTGCAGAGACTTTTGATGTCCCAACTCCTTTCAAAAAACGTTAAGCTGAAAATATATAAAACTGTTATTCTACCAGTTATATTATACGGGTGCGAAACATGGACTCTTACTTTAAGGGAGGAAAGGAGATTACGAGTATTTGAGAATAAAGTTCTTAGGGAAATTTTTGGACCAAAGAGAGATGAACAGACAGGTGAATGGAGAAGACTACATAACAATGAACTACATGGTCTTTATAGGAAGCCAGATATAATAAGAAAAGTTAAGTCTCGTAGACTGCGATGGGCAGGTCATGTTGCGCGTATGGGGAAAGAAAGACGTGCATGGAAACTTCTTGCAGGAAAGCCAGAAGGAAAACGCCCAGTTGGTAGACCAAGAATGAGATGGGAGAACAACATTAACTATGATTTGAGGGAAGTAGATTATACAGGGAATGATTGGAAAACATTAGCTCAGGATAGGGATGTATGGAGAGCGTATATCCGCGCGGCCATGAACCTACGGGTCCGATAGTGCCAGTGAGTAAGTAAGTAAGTAGGTAAGCGTTATTGCTATTTCATTGCAACCAGAGAACAAGCGGTACTGTCAACTTAAGAAACATTCGAGAAACAATAGTTAAGTAAGAGAAAACGGCAGGATCATCCGTGAATAATGTAATTTCATTATTTATTTATAATTATACTGTGCTTAGGTATTTAAATATTTTAGGTATGTAAATATGGTCTAATATTTATACTAAATGTATTATTCGGCAAAACAAGAACATATAGATTCCAAAATCATGGTTTCTTAATATAGTACACATTGAGTTGGTCTCATATTGTAAGAGTGGTAGCCTATATATTTTATTTCAAGCATTTTGACAAGAAACAAATTAATCATTCCACGTGTACCTCGCGCACTCTAAACTTGCGGGTCGATGATTTCATTGTTGTACCACGGGAAACAAGAGGTGAAATTGGTACTACTACTTGATTTAAAAATATCGACTCCCTTGTATTATTGAATAGGTATTTCACATGTGAGTTTGAAATCAGAAATGATTCTAAGTTAATCTAAACTTACAACCGATTGAAATATAACCGCGTATAGCACACGATAGGAACTATCTCAACACTGACACATACAACTTTTCTATCAGGTCTATGCTAGGGGTTCGAATGTAAAAACAGTTAATAACAGTGCGCGAAGTATACATATTTAACACAAAACTCGAGTCTCTCGAACGAAGCACCGGGGGGAAAAAAAAAACTTGGAATCGTTCTTAGTGAAAATTTTGGACCAAAGAGAGATGAACGGACAGGTGAATGGAGAAGACTGCATAAAAGTGAACAGTCTTTATACGAAGCCAGATATAGTAAGAAGAGTTAAGTCTTGTAGACTGCGATGGGCAGGATATGTGGCACAAATGGGGAATGAAAGACGTGCATGGAAGCTTCTTGTAGGAAACCCATAGGGAAAATTCTCAGTTGGCATCGAAATGGATGAAATAAATATGGATAATCCATCCACCCATAGTAATTCTTCCCAGGGCACGTCTTTCACTGCAATCATAGCATTTTCATGCTATGCTTTGCAGCTTTGCTAGGGAATTATAGGTTGTGGTAGCTTCCAGTTGCTTTTCACACCTGTGAAGGATGATAATGATAAGGATGCTGATGATGATGGCCGGATGATTTTCGGGGACCGTTGGATCCTAAGCCTCCTGACATTTGGATTACAGGTGAGAAAAACCCCGAAAAAACTTCACCCAGGAACCTGTCCCGACGAGGAATCGAACCCGGGCCCGCTGCGTGACAAGGCAGCATGCTACCTCGAGACCACAGCGATGGACGTATGGATAATAATGGAATGTAATTAGTGTAAACTGGAGAAACCCCGAGGAAGACCTACCCAAGCTCCATTTTCTCCACCACGAAACCCACATGGAGTGACTGAGACTCGATCTTGTGTATGTATTGCTTGATAAAAATAAAAAAGGAAAGATTACAGTGGTATTAGATTTAGATTTATTTATTTAGCCTGGTGGAGTTAAGGTCATGTGGCCTTCTCTTCCAGTCACCAGGGCAAACATATATTACATCATAATATAACAATCACAATGAACTCTAATATTAAATACTAAATAAATATTTGATCAAAAAGATAATATCTATTATATTACGATCTATAATGCAACTAGTTAATGTTAGTTAAAATTAAGACTAAAACTAATAATAAAATGTATACAATCAAGACATATTAAATTGTCCCTGTCTAATGTATATATAAAACAAAGAAAAATAATGAGATATAGAAAACTAATTTTACGTTTGTACAATATTTAAAACAAAACAAAAGAAAATATTTGTTAATCTTAATATTATTTTCATACATAATTAAATTTATTAATTGTTAAAAGAATACTATCAGTGAGGTGTATAAGTTAGTTTGTTATTAAATAATTCTTTAATTTGTTTTTGAAGGATGTTATAGTTTGACAGTCTCTGACATAGGGCTGAAGGGAATTCCATGTTTTGGTAAGTGAGACCGTAAAAGATAATGAATAATATACAGTGTGATGAGCAGGGATATAAAGGACAATGTGCTGATGGGATCCAGTGTCAAGATTATGTGTGTCGGATAGTCTGATGAAGCGGCGTGATAAATAATTAGGCGATGATGTGTGAAGGATTTTATAGAGAAGGGATAGTGAATGGACAGTTCTACGATCTCTTAGACGAAGCCACGATAATTGTTCCAGGGACGGTGTAACATGGTCAAATTTGCGAATACCACAAATAAAACGTGCGCAAGAATTATGAACACGTTGAAGTCATTGAGTGTAAATAATATTTAAGTCTGGTATGACCATGTCAAAAGAATGCCAGAGCAAAGATTGCCTAAAATTGTTATGGAATGGATCCCAATGGAAAGGAGGAAGAGAGGAAGACCGAAGGAAACTTGGATAGAAGGGGTACAAGCAGCTATGAATATCAGACGATTGAAGGAAGATCAATGGATGGACAGAGAGGAATGGCGTTTGGTTTCCGGAAGACGGCGGCAGCTACCATAATACTCGGATGATGATGATGAGTACAAACAAGGTGTGTTATGTAATAGTAAGAAAGGTCTACTTAGATTATTTGATAATTTGTTTCTCGCCAAAATACTCGGAACAGAAGGTAATATGTCGCCATTGCAAAATAATATCATAACTCAGAATATTTTAAGTTTAGAAAGCATGGGTGTACAAAAATTTAGTGAATTCCGAGGGGATGAAGCTATTTAGATTGTTGTCAAGGAAATACTTTTTTATTTTTTTTTACAGATCTTCACTGGTTCTATCTAGTAGACACCGAAAATTGCCATCACTATTATAGTCCGTTATCACTCTTGCGGCCGCGAATTTTTGTTTCATTCAAACCAAACTTGGCATATGGCAATGAATTAAAAAAAATAAGGTAGAGTTCGTTAACTACCAAAATCGAACATTAGGCGTAGTAGTTCAGTTGAAAATTTAAAAATCGCTCTAGCGGTCACAATTTTTTTTTTTGCATTAAGAGTCACTTGTACCCCTTGTCCACCAAGCAATATTTTGAAATAAATTATCCAAGAAAAGTAGATTCATACCAAAGTTTTTACTATGCTTGAAAATATGTACTTATCCAAAAATTTACATATTACGACAAGGTTAATTAACAAAATCAGTCTTAAAGTTCATTTCACTTAAACCTGCATTCATGGATACATTCTCTTAACCGCCTCTCCACATGAATGTTTCCCTTCCTGTCTGTATAGGCCTACTGTTTGCCTTCATTCCTTCCTCATTTTGCTTTATTTTTACCCAATTTCCTGATCTACTAATCCTCTTTCTGCCAACGTGCAACATTGGAGCATCTTCATCTTCTTCTGTAGGTCCCGTAATACCAGGTTCTAAATGTCATATTCATTGGAATCAGTCAAGAGAACAAAAGCAACACCAGTGATTAATATTCATATTTAAAAAAAAAACATACATTTATTATAAACATCATTAGCTTGACTATTTAACTCATGCCCCAAATGGGACTCAATGGCCAATCACGTTTCAATGATTTCTGTTTTACAACCAATCAGAGTCGTGTTTCACGAAATATTTATCAGTGTTATAATTACCATATTAAAGAAGGCTCCTCCTTTTTAATATTCTGAACAGATCTGACCATTATTTTGCAGTGACTGAGCCTGTGAGAAATACGGCTACCAGATTGTATATATAGTGCATGAATATCAACACATGCCGCATGCGGGAGTTAATATAAAGACATTTGTAGCAATTGATTATACCACCAAAAAAAGAAACCACTATTTGCACATTCTTAAATGTATTTTTTCCCAGGTAACAATCCAGAAAAATATAATTGTCATATTTACATCATACGACATCAGAAATGAATTAATATACAGTTTGATGTGTTTCATTTTTTCTCCACTAAAGAGCATTCTTACAATATTGCGTTCCTTAGGCAATAAATAGTATAATCTGTATGCAGTGATGAACAAAAGAAGCAGATGAAGCGTACTTATAGCTTCTCATTTGTTTTCAAACATCGCCGTTTACATTAAATATATAAATATTTTAAAATAACTATAGTTAAATAATGATTTGTGAGTAAACAGCTTCATTTTATTCGTTAAATAGTCCTAACAAATGCCACTCTTGATTTCCAAATTCTCTAGATAAATTGGAAATCACTCGTGGCATTACTTATGATAAATCAATAAACGTTGAAGAATCACCAGCACTATAATAGAATAAAAATCTTCACGTACAATTTGTTAAAAATAATAAAAAATACAACGCTCTAAGCTTGAGTCCATCTAGCTGTTGGAAGCCAAGGAGTACAACTACAGACATACTCCTTGTCCTCCAAATAGAAGAGCTGTTTTTCTGAGTGATTTTCTAAGGCTATACTATATGTCAGAACCTGCCAAGCTTACACACATACCTCTTGAGCTGTTTTTCTGAGTGATTTTCTAAAGCTATACTATATGTCAGAACCTGCCAAGCTTACACACATACCTCTTGGGCACCAAACAGTTTATTATATTTGCTAACCATTTCTGCACTCAACTCATTTTATTAAGAAAATGTCACTTGTTCCCTTTGTCCTCTGACCGCCTCATATATATATATATATATATATATATACACATACATATACATATACATTGTTTTTATACAATTTTATGTATGTGTGTAGCCATATAGGTACTTGTTTATATTATGTTTATTTTTGTATTTTTATTCATGGAAAAATAATGCACGTACGGCCAAGCAGGCCCGTGTGTAATGTAAATACAAATGTACGAGTATTTCCTTTCTTTTGAAAAAAGTCTATGAATTCCATTCCATGTCTTTATATATATATTGTAGATTCAGCGGAGAACAGACCAAGTTCTAGTGCAAGTAATGTGGGAAAAGAGTCCCAATGGGATTGGCAATGGCTTTTTTTTTGGAATTAGAAAACATGCTAAATGTTTAATATGTGAACATTCTTTTATAGAAAAAATATACTAGCGGACCCATCAGACGTTGTCCTGCCCGAACGTTCAATTCTCGTGACATGGCGGACGAGAAAATATCTTACTTTTTTACCATAAAATTCACTACTTATGACGTAATTAGATATTGTTAAATAATTTCCCAAGAAAACCTCTCACAGCCATCTGTTGTGGCTCAAGAAGCATGCATGATGACGTTACATTGTTATTGCACGGAATATGCCGATAATGCAGATGACTACGCATCTGATGAAAATCCTATAACCCGATCTCAGCGCCACATACCGAGTCCAATTGTGAATCTAAACCATCCAGGGATCCACTCAAACACACACAAACCATTTCATTAAAATTGGTCCAGTCGTTTAGGTAGTTTTTAATTTCGGATTTCGAGTAAACCTTCACTCCTAATTGTCAGATTTCGCTTATTTTTTGATAGTACCTATCTCGGTTTATTCTAATAGGATATACTGAGTTTCGTTGTGAAACATCGAAAATTGTGACCTCTAGAACGATTTTTCAACTTTCACTTCAGGTGAACTCCTACACCTAATGGTTTTGGAGGGTCTAATTGTTAATCTAAACCATCAAGGGACCCAATCAGACACACACACAAAATTTGATCAAAATCGGTATAGTCGTTAGGAGGAGTTCAGTGACAAACACACGTACAGAAGAATTATGATATAAAGATAATGACACTAACTCACTGACACTATCGAACCCTTAGGTTCATGGCCTCGTAAAAATTAGCTCGTAAGCTCTACATATATCCGAGCTAATTATTTCCATCATCCCCTGTACAATCTACTTCCCTTTAATCGTGATTAATGTTATTCTCCCATCTCAATCCTGGCCTGCCTACTGGATGCTTTCCCTCTAATCCTCCTACAAGGAGCTTCCATGCCTCTTTCGTGCCACATGTTTTGCCCACGCAACCTAATAGACTTAACTCATGTTATTATATCTGGTTTCCTGTAAAGACCATATAGCTCGCTGTTATGTAACTTTTCCATTTGCCTGTCTGTTCGTCTCTCTTTGGTCCAAATATTTTCCTAAAAGCTGACACTATAATTCAAAACATGCTGACAGGTATAACAGTCTTCATGGAGATGAGCGTTTGCAACTAATTACAGATTTAAAAGTAACCGTCGGCAACGAGATAAGCTATTTTACTTTAATATACTTTATACCAATTATTAACATTATTAGAGTTAATACGGTATATATTTTTTATTTACCCGACAATTTTATTTCTAGGATATTTGAAGCTACAAAGTACGGTGCGGTGAGGAGGAGCTTTAATTACTCACTTACTTTCTCGGGACAATTATTCACTGGGCCATTTGTGAAAGAGTGCCCCGATAGTGCCAGTGAATCCCTATGTGTTCTAAGTAAAGCACAATTTAATGCAATTTGCCTGTCTCTCATTCAATTGCACGCCAATAGAAATTTTGGTGCGGCTGTTGAACGATATCATACGCCGATATATGTAAATAATAATAATAATAATGCCTGCATGTTTGTGTGTATAATTGTAAATAATGGAAAAGTATTGGATTAGACTTTACCTGATCATCTCCAACTGTGACACACTACTCGCAGTACCTGCCCGGCTCAAACTGTGCATGCCCGTCTGAGCACGCCTGATTTCCTGCAATAAAAATAAATGTTTCGTTCCATAGTCTGGCCATATAAAATAATACTTTATGTGACAGTACACCACGCAAATTACACACTTTGGCAGGATACACCCACTTTTTTTTTTTGCACGATAGTGCGTTTTGTCATACTTACAGCAATGGCGACTAAGATTGAAAATTCAACTTCCATATTTCGGAGTTGCCAACCTAAATAACTATACTATAATATTACATATTACATGGGAAGTAAAACCACTGCCCTCTACGTATACTACCTACAATGTATATACAAAAACATATCCAAACGGTAGTGTTAATATACATTATACCAAACAAATCACTGCATTTTAAATGAACTGAACTTTATTTGAAACAATATAAAACAATAAATTCGTACTTGCCGCCATTTTATACCTGATTGATGTCACGACCTGCTGTAGTTTCTACTAAATTATTTTCGGCATTTGCCATATAAACATTGGCCACACTGTTAACGTTAATTAGTTGTTTATAATGAACGCAATTATTTCCAACAAAGATGTTATTATTTTACTATTATTTATTACTTTGAAAGCACCATCGCTCAAAAAATAATGTATCACGCACGTTTGTGAAGCGTTTTACAGAATCTCGGAAATTAAAATCCTCGATATCGCTCGGTTTTTAAACACTTTTCTCGCTTCTGTAAAAACCACTTCCGTATCTCGCATCGTACCTCGTAATATCCTACTGTCAATGCATCAAAAGGGCTTCTTAATCCTTAAAATGGCAAAACACTAATTTATTATGTCAGTTATTTAAATGTGGCGGACTGCAGTGAAAAAGAAATTATACATAACTCTAAATTATTAGGTATATTGTGTAATTCGATACAAATTTAAGTTTTTTTTCTCAAATACCCCAGGTTTGTCTTTCGACATTCCTGGTTTCTCTCCTGGCATGGCGTACTTGTAACCCACTTCTGAGGTTGGGGTGCCTGGAAGGCGGGGTTACGTTGCCCCGAGATATGATGGGTGATGATGATGATAACGGTGGGCCAGGAGAGTCCCTAATCCTAAGCTTAACCTAAGATGAATATGAATGATGATGATTACGATGGCCATATGATTTCGGGGACCGTTTGGGCCTTAAAGTTTTCCTGACATTTGTCTTACAGGTGAGGAAAAACCCCGATAAAAACCTCACCCAGAAAAACTGTCCCGACCGGGGATCGAACCCGGGCCCGCTGCGTGACAAGGCAGCACGCTACGCCGAGACCACAGCGGTGGACGTAATTTAAGTAATTTCTACTCGTTCATTTTCTTCTGTTTTATTAAAAATATTAAATTAAATAAACCAATCGATGTATCGTATAGGTTACATTGCCAATTTAAGGGCTAATTATTCCCTACAAGGTCTTTAAAATTAATCCCAAAATATAGTAATGGATAATGTAAGTTACTGATATTTTCTGACCCTCTCCTGTCATGGCCTAGGAACGCCCTAACTATTTTACTGGTTTACTATCTCACATTGTTTATGTAAGGCCACTCCGTATGCATTTTGATAGCATGGTGTAATGTATTTACATCTTGTATACCCAGTTATTTTACTGTCTACAAATTATCTTAAAACATTGTAACAAATGTCAGTAGCAACATAGTATATCCTAGATCGATCGAGCTGTAAAGTATCTTATGTATCTTGCCGGATCTTTATGCAGTAATAATGCAAAAGACGTTTTATGATTAACTATAAACACATACATAAATTATTATTATTTAGAGTAGTTGTGCAGTTAAATACCATGCCTTGGTATTGTAAATAATTCTTATTTATAACTAATACTAAACTATTATAAGTCTTTTGACCTAGAAATTGGATAGAACATTCTATGGCAAACTATATACTTCCTCATGACATAGCATTAAACTAAACGGATAATCTGTGAATTTCAAACATCAGCATACAGCGTCATATGATGTGCATATTATTAATTTAGGTAGCCGAGTTTATGAGCTAAAAGTTAAAATTGCAACATAGTAAGACTTTCTTTAATTCACTGTGATTAAATTAAAACAATTTTTCTCCATATGTTTATGTGATCTAGTAATACTGCCTAGATATTATACATGTTATTTTTGAATCAGGGAGGAATAATTTTTCATTTATATCGCAAACATTATACTACTTTGTATTAAAATCTTACGTTGATGCATAACATGCCTTTCCCTAATTATTTTTTAACAATATACATTTTTCGTCACATATGTCTTATTTCAAACTTGAAATAATTTTATCTACCGTAAATCCATAAACTTGGATGAACGGCTTTGTTTTTTATCTGAAAGAAATAATATTCAAGATTTGATTATCTTTCATAATAATTTAAAATCTGAATTACGAATCGAACAGTATTAGAATACTGTAGATTTCACTATTAGCATAATATAAATGAGAGACATGTTTGTTTTTATTACGAACCTAGTATTATTAAAATATAGCAAGTTTCATTACTAGTAAAAATAGTTGTATTGTCATTATTCATCAGAAAACTCGTCATCGCCTCGAAATACAGTATGATCTATTCTACCAGCAACATAATTTTCGAGGAGATTTCAATGAAAATATAAGACAGCCATTGTTTAATGTGGAGATTACACCGCGTGTATAAATGACGAATCGCGTGATAAACTAACTCATTGGTACTATCAAATCCAAAGGATCACGTTGACACGGACATAATCTCGCCATAATTCCTTAAACTGACGTAATGTTTTCCATTCTTCCCTGTATAATTTACTCCCCCAAACCATGATTGATGTTACAATGTCCTAACATTGCATGTGTTCGAGCCTTTTCCAAGGATTACCTGAAGTAGTCTGCGTCGAGAACCTAATGGGAGACTATTTTATCTCCGGAATAATTTACCTCAGTGGAACCCATATCCGCGTGTCTTGATGGTTATATTTACGGTGAAAGTTCGTCACTATTTCGACCAAGGTACTTTTTTTCGACCTGTTCGGCATGGGTACTCCTCTCGGCAGTAAAACTACCGACGGCATAGCTATCAGGATTATTTAACCACGCAAGGGCACTCCACCACACACGACAAGGTAAAAATACCATGGAGGGCGAACCGCATGATAGCGTACTATTTTACAGAATGCAAATCTGGCAATTCTGTAAAATAAGATTCCTATTGTAATTATCCCTATGTTATGTCAGTAGCTAATTTAGTTAATGCGATAATAAAATGAGCAAAATCACTGAGAAAATAGGCTCAAAAGGTAGCGAACGGCAGAGAATCATAGTCAGGTGACACGGGAAAAATTCCTGTTGCTGACTAATCTGAGTTTGTTTGTTTTTTTCTCAGCAGTCAAGGCAAATTCTGAATTGAAAATTCAATATCAGAAAATTCGACATTTAATTGTATCGTTAAAAAGTCAGCCGATATCAACTTATAAGTAAGAGGTTCTATAAATAAGAATGGAATTACTTAAAATCAGCCACAAGAGCTGTAAGCCTGTATGAAATTCTCAAACGTAAATAGTAGCATCTGGCTTAAGTATACTATTTCATAAAAGTTGTTTCCTATGAAAATTAGAACAGCTAGAATTCTGGTACTTTTTATGATTATGAATATGATTATTAACGTTATCGTCAATACAATTACCATTATAATTATCTAGTTCTTATATTTCAGAGTTACAGGTAATATCCGAGAGAAACAAGTTGTTTATAAATGATTGGCTAACACCCGGCGTGAGTTGCTACGTCTAAATAAAAGAGATGTTTGTATGTTTAGTTGAATATGTAAAAAGGAAAACAATTATTAATTTATATAATAATAATTTTTAGATACCCAATGATGAATACCCGGCGTTGCTCGAGAATCTACTTATCCCAATCTTCTTGGCATCATGAGTTGTAACTCAAATATGGTTATTGTGAGTCATCCGTAAAAGATAGACATATTATGCCATTCAGGACTTTTTTGTAATTTTTTGATATGTTTAATTCTGTGTACATTAATTTAGTGTTTTAGTTATAGTTTAGGCAGCGTAAGCCATTTAAGAGTCCAAAAAGCGACTTTCTTAATGTACCGGATGTCCTTTCTTATTAGCTCCGACCTTATAGTACGTAGGATAATATGTTATATACGTTATTGTCCCAGAAAAGTTCTCTGAATGATGTAAAAAAAACTCCATTCAAATCGGTCAACTCGTAGTTTTTGAGTCCATAAAAGACAAACAGACAAACTCTCATTTTATATAATTATTTTAAAAGATTCATTATGTTCAGCGTTTATACTATTCAGACTGTATAACAACTGTTATAGCGAGTTTACAATAACAATAATAATATTAATAATAATAAGTATTATTATTATTAATATTATTATTAATATTATTATTATTATATTATTATTATTAATATTATTATTATTAATATTATTATTATTTAAATATTATATTATTATTACTTCTTCTTATTCCTCTTCTTCTTCTTCTTCCTTCCTCTTCTTCTTCCTTCCTTCATCTTTCTTCTTCTTATTACTAGTATTCTTATTATTAATCGTACTATTCTTCTTACATCGTCTTCTTCTTCTTCTTCTTAATCATATCTTCTTCTTCTTCTCCTCTTCTTCTTCCTCCTCTTCTTCTTCTTCCCTCTTCTTCTTCCACCTCTTCTTCTTCTTCCCTCTTCTTCCCTCCCTCTTCTTCTTCCTCCCTCTTCTTCCTCCCTCTTCTTCCTCCCTCTTCTTCCTCCCTCTTCTTCCTCCCTCTTCTTCCCTCCCTTCTTCTTCCTCCTCTTCTTCTTCCTCCCTCTTCTTCTTCCTCCCTCTTCTTCTTCCTCCCTCTTCTTTCTTCCTCCCTCTTCTTCTTCCTCCCTCTTCTTCTTCCTCCCTCTTCTTCCTCCCTCTTCTTCCTCCCCTCTTCTTACTCTCCTTCTCTTTTCTTTTCTTTCTTTCTTTCTTTCTTCTTTCTTTCTTTCTTTCTTTCTTTCTTTCTTTCTTTTCTTTCCCTTTCTTTCTTTCTTTCTCTTCTTTCTTCTATTCTTTCTTTTCTTTCTTTTCTTTCTTTTCTTTCTTTCTTTCTTTCTTCTTCTTCTTCTTCTTCTTCTTCTTCTTCTTCTTCTTCTTCTTCTTCTTTCTTGTGCCTGGCTATGCCTCGGTCCCGCGTCCTTTTTTTACTCCCCATTTATTACGAGCTCCTGAAAAAACACCCATGCGTGAGCTGTTGTCTGCAATTGAGAATAGAAGTAATTATCTATCACCTTATTACCCCCTTTTTGTGTGACCTTTAGCTCTGTTTGCCCCTTTTGTGCCTCATTCTGTTCATAATTCCAGCCCCCCCCTTCTGATAGATTTTTGTTACTTTTTAATATTTGTATATAGCGAATTCTCTCATTTAATTTACTGCACAATGCCCAATAAATTTTAAATTATTATTTATTAGCATTATATTAATTCCTCGTCAGCTTGTCATGAATATAGGAGTAGATAACGGGTCTGCTTTCAGTGAACACAGGACTTAAGAAAAGTGTAAATATAGATCTGTAACAATGAAAATGTTTCCCTTCTTTTAAATTTAATCGACTCAATAGTAGTGAATTTACACATTATAATATTGCTCCTAACCCATAAGGCAGCACATAAGACTCAGAAGTTCAAGCAGGATTGCTTCTAAAGGATTGAACAATTAAATGATGCAGTGTTGGTCAGGAATCTCATTGATTGATAAACAAAAGCGAGATCTATCCTACAACGCATTCCTACTTAGAAGCATCTGCACTTGTCTTTTTTCTTTCTTTCCTTCTTAACCTTAATTTAACCTCTCCCGTTGTATGTACTTACACATGCCGCAAGCTACTCGGGCCTTATTGGGTGATGACCTATCTTAGTTACTCACTGGCACTATCAAACCCGTAGGTTCATGGCCGCGCGGACATAAGCTTTCCATACATCCCTATCCTGAGCTAATGCTTTCCAATCATTCCCTGTATAATCTACTTCCCTCAAATCATAGTTAATGTTGTTCTCCCATCTCATTCTTGGTCTACCAACTGGGCGTTTTCCCTCTTATTTTCCTACAAGAAGCTTCCATGCACGTCATTCATTCCCCATTCGTGCCACATGCCCTGCCCATCGCAGTTTACGAGACTTAACTATTCTCATTATATCTGGCTTCCTATAAAGACCATGTAGTTCATTGTTATGCAATCTTCTCCATTCACCTGTCTGTTCATCTCTCTTTGGTCCAAAAATTTCCCTAAGAACTTTATTCTCAAATACTCGTAATGTCCTTTCCTCCCTTAAAGTAAGAGTCCATGTTTCGCACCCATATAATATAACTGGTAGAATAATAGTTTTATATATTTTCAGCTTAACGTTTGTTGAAAGGAGTTGGGACATCAAAAGTCTCTGCAATGCATAATAGCATGCATTTCCAGAATTGAGCCTATGTTTAATTTCTTTGTGCATCTCATTCCTATTTGTGATTATTGTTCTTAGGTATTTGAATTCAGCCACTTCCTAAAAATTTCCCTCATTTGTCATTAGCTGTCCATTTCAATTATATACTGAATTTCTACGTGTGACCATATATTTAGTTTTACTGATATTTACTTCCAGTCACAATTTCTTAGTGTTACTCAATAGTGTGTGCGTGTTGGCCTTTAGTATCTCCTCGCTATCGGCCAGTAGTACTACATCATCAGCATAAACTAACAGCTTATTAATACCATTCAGTTGTAAGCGTTCCTCATTCTCTAAAGATTTAATGGCATGCTCTAGTACAAAATTTAATAGTAGAGGAGATAGTGCATCTCCTTGCTTCAACCCATTCTGGATTTCAGAAGTGTCCGAAAACTGTTTGCCTACACGCACCCTACTCTTTGTGCCATTCAGACACATTCGTGTAAGCCTAACTAACTTTTTAGGAATTCCGAACTCCAGCAGGATACTATATAACTTGTCCCTCTTAATTGAATCATATGCTTTTTTGAAGTCTACATATAGTTGATGTACAGTACCATTATATTCCCATTTCTTTTCTAAAATCTGTCTTATACTACAAATCTGATCTGTTGTATACCTGTTTCTTCTAAATGCACTATGATGATCTCCTAGAATGTCATTAATATAGGGAGTAAGTCTGCTTACTAATATATTTGTTAGAATTTTGTACGAAGTTGAAAGTAATGAGATGCCCCTGTAGTTGTTGGAATCAGTTTTATCTCCTTTCTTATAAATTGGTACGATAATTGATTCCTTCCATTCATCTGGGAGAGCTTCTTTTTCCCAAATCATACTAAGCAACCAACGTGGTGATGACCTATCGTGAGAGAATTTTAAACTCTTGATCAAATATATAGGCCTACTTGTTTTATCAACAAGGACATGGGGAGTCTTCCTGGTTGAGTGATCACCTGAATCCCAGGGCCATCCTCAAGACAACATCAAGACAAAAACACATAATTCATTCATATATACATACATATTAAACAAGATGAATATGAAAAGATAATAATGATGGTCATATGATGTTTGGGAACCATTTGGAATTTGCATTATAGATGAGGAAAAACCACGAATAAAACATTTTCAACCAGTAAACGTATCCCATCTGGGGATGGAACCTGGATCAGTTGCATCTGAGGCAATGACGTTACCACTACACTACAGCGGTCGATTAAAAAAAATTAGCTTTACGAATAGTAGTAATTTATTTTTGTAATTTTTCTTTAACCCTCCATGGTATCTTTACCTTGTCGTGGTGGAGTGGCTTGCGTGCTTAAATGATCTTGAGAGCTATGCCGGCGGTAGCATTGCTGCCGATAGGGTTACCCATGCCGGACTGGTCGAAGATGATAAGCCAGACGAAAAAAGTACCTTGGGCGAAAGAGTGACAATCTTTCACCGTAAAAATACAACCGTCAAGAAATGCGGACATGAGTTCATCTGGGGTAAAATTTTCCGGAGGTCAAATACGGTTCTCCGGGCGGGGACTACTTCAGGGAACCCATGCCAAAGGCTCAAACACAGGGACATGTTCCTAGGAACATGGAATGCTAGGACTTTATTAATGTAAGTTAGAGTTAGTTATTTTTTAAGTATTGATAAAATATGTGCCAGCAGTCGCGGTTATACATGGAATGTAAGTAAATATTTTTAGTTAGACAATAGCGGGGCACTAGAGATATTTACGCAGGAATTAGATACATCGCCCTTGGATATAGTCGCTTTACAGGACGTTAGGTGGCCAGGAGAAGGTAGTCAGGAATCAGAAAGCTTTGCATTATATTATGGGGGTGCAGAAAGACCTGCATATGGAACGGGTTTTTTAGTCAGAAGGAGGATCCTATCCTCTATCCGAGATATTAAGTTTGTTAGTGATAGGATATCATACATAATTCTAAAGGGTAAACGACATGATTTTATAATTGTAAATGTACATGCCCCCACAGAAGATAAAGATGACAAGATCAAGGATGAGTTCTATGAAGAATTAGAATGCTTATTTGATAGCCTTTCACGATATCATATGAAAATTGTCTTAGGAGATTTTAATGCAAAAGTGGGGCGGGAAGATATATTCAAACCAACAATAGGCAAATTCAGTCTTCATGAAGATAGTAACGACAACGGGGTTAGATTAGTCACATTTGCCACATCAAAGAATCTCATTGTTAAGAGCACTACATTTCAGCATAAGGATATTCATAAATACACCTGGACGTCCCCAGATGGAGAAACTCGGAACCAGATAGATCATGTATTAGTGGATAAACGCTGGCACAGTAGCATCATTGATGTTAGATCAGTTAGAGGGACAGACTGCAATTCGGATCATCATCTGGTCAGAGTGAAAATCAGACAACGGCTATCGCTTATGAGAGGAACAAACGCGAAAGATGATTCTGTAAAATATGAATTAAAAAACTTGAAAAATGATGAAATGCGGCAAGAATACCAAATCAAAATTGCTAATAGATTTGAAGTACTGGAATCTTCAGATGGCAATGTAGCAAACGAAGAAGAAACTGATATAAATAAAGAATGGGATGCTATAAGAGGTACTATTAAATTGTCAGCATCAGATAGCATTGGTTGTTTAAAAAGAGGCAAAACAAGAAATGGTTTGATGAGGAATGTGCCGACATTGTAAAGAAAAGGAAGCTAGCAAAAATGAAATGGTTACACGAGCCAAATGAGGTAAATTTAGAGCAATTGGGTAGTGTTAGACGGGAAACCACCAAGTTACTCAAGAGAAGAAGAGGGAATATTTGAGAGAGAAGATTAATGATCTTGAAATGAATGCAAAAAATAGGAACATTAGAGAATTATATCAGGGATTTAGTATAGAGAAGAAAGGGTTTCAGGCTAGAACAAACATAATTCGGAATGAAAATGGGGATATGATTGCAGATTCTAGGAGTATATTAAATAGATGGAAAAGTTACTTTAATCAGCTATTAAATGTACATACAGAACAGGACATTGAGGAAGATAAGTTACAGACAGCAGAAATGCTAGTCGCAGAGCCAAGTGCATTAGAGGTTGAAATGGCGATTGAAAAATTGAAGATGTATAAAGCATCAGGTTCAGATGAGATCCCAGCAGAACTGTTAAAATCAGGGGGAGAAAAATTGATGGACAAGATATGCTGGTTGCTTAGTATGATTTGGGAAAAAGAAGCTCTTCCAGATGAATGGAAGGAATCAATTATCGTACCAATTTATAAGAAAGGAGATAAAACTGATTCCAACAACTACAGGGGCATCTCATTACTTTCAACTTCGTACAAAATTCTAACAAATATATTAGTAAGCAGACTTACTCCTTATATTGATGACATTCTAGGAGATCATCAATGTGCATTTAGAAGAAACAGGTCTACAACAGATCAGATTTTTAGTATAAGACAGATTTTAGAAAAGAAATGGGAATATAATGGTACTGTACATCAACTATATGTAGACTTCAAAAAAGCATATGATTCAATTAAGAGGGAGAAGTTATATAGTATCCTGCTGGAGTTCGGAATTCCTAAAAAGTTAGTTAGACTTATACGAATGTGTCTAAATGGCTCAAAGAGTAGGATGCGTGTAGGCAAACAGTTTTCAGACACTTTTGAAATCCAGAATGGGTTGAAGCAAGGAGATGCACTATCTCCTCTACTATTTAACATTGTACTAGAGCATGTCATTAACTCTTTAGAGAATAAGGAAGGCTTACAACTCAATGGTATTAATAAGCTGTTAGTTTATGCTGATGATGTAGTACTACTGGCCGATAGCGAGGAGATACTAAAGGACAACACGCACACACTATTAAGTAACAGTAAGAAATTAGGACTGGAAATAAATATCAGTAAAACTAAATATATGGTCACACGTAGAAATTCAGTATATAATGGAAATGGACAGCTAATGAAAAATGAGGGAAATTTTGAGGAAGTGGCTGAATTCAAATACCTAGGAACAATAATCACAAATAGGAATGAGATGCACAAAGAAATTAAACATAGGCTCAATTCTGGAAATGCATGCTATTATGCATTGCAGAGACTTTGGTGTCCCAACTCCTTTCAAAAAACGTTAAGCTGAAAATATATAAAACTATTATTCTACCAAACAAAATACAAACCTAAAGGCACCCGAGATGTGGGCAGACCTAGAAAGAGATGGGCTGAAGTCGGAACGGGTCAACAGACCTAATCCATGAATGAAGATGATGATGATGATGATGATGATGATGATTCTACCAGTTATATTATATGGGTGCGAAACATGGACTCTTACTTTAAGGGAGGAAAGGAGATTACGAGTATTTGAGAATAAAGTTCTTAGGAAAATTTTTGGACCAAAGAGAGATGAACAGACAGGTGAATGGAGAAGGCTACTTAACAATGAAGTACATGCTCTTTATAGGAAGCCAGATATAATAAGAACAGTTAAGTCTCGTAGAGTGCGATGGGCAGGACATGTTGCGCGTATGTTGAATGAAAGACGTGCATGGAAACTTCTTGTAGGAAAGCCAGAAGGAAAACGCCCAGTTGGTAGACCAAGAATGAGATGGGAGAACAACATTAACTATGATTTGAGGGAAGTAGATTATACAGGGAATGATTGGAAAGCATTAGCTCAGGATAGGGATTTATGGAGAGCTTATGTCCGCACGGCCATGAACCTAAGGGTTCGATAGTGCCAGTGAGTAAGTAAGTAAGTAAGTTTTCTTTAACAAATAAAGGCATATTTTTCTCCCTTTTTTTACTTATTTTAACACCCTTTTGCTTTTTTTTTATGAAATTAACACGTAAAAGCCTACGCTTCATTATTATTATTATTATTATTATTATTATTATTATTATTATTATTATTATTATTATTATTTTATTATTTTGCGTCGCGTCGTAGCCAACAGACTAAGGCATCGTGGCTTGCTGCGAGCTACAGGACTTCGCTGGTTCGAGTCGAGATTCTTCTAGGGATGTCTCGCCACGATTTTTATGCATATTATTATTATTATTGTGATTATTATTATGATTATTATTATCATCATTATTATTAACATTATTATTATCATCATTATTATTAACATTATTATTATCATCAACATTATTAACATTATTATTATCATCAACATTATTAACATTATTATTATCATCAACATTATTAACATTATTATTATGATTATTATTATGATTATTATGATTATTATTATGATTATTATGATTATTATGATTATTATGATTATTATGATTATTATTATTATTATTATTATTATTATTATTACTATTATTAACGTATAACATTGTAATACTGCGAGTTTTTGTTTAAGATAGAAAGTTTTATGTGAAATTCGTACCAGCACGAATTCGTTTTTCTGCATTAACTACGTGTTACAGGGACAGATGCAGTATTAAGAATCAAAATTATAAGTAAACAGAGACGATCAGTATTCAGAAACTACAATCAATTAGATTCACCAAGTTAGAACAAATGTAATAAATTGTACAAAATCATACACACCGTGCCCCGGTTATACGTATAACTGAAATAGTTATAAATTCAAAACTATGCATCCAAAATAGCTTAAGGTTGGTAGCATTTGAAAGAAGTTGATACTGTTTGATTCAATGTTGTTAATTTTTAAATGCATCATTCTTATAAAACTTTTTTAAAATTATTTTCATGAGAACAGTCTCAATAGGTTCATTCCTTCGGAATTCGCTGAAAAAAATACAAAGAAGGACTTTTGTAAAATCTCTTAAATTTGTCAACAAAATTGAGTCTAACAGATAGGTGATTGTGGAAGACTGTATAACAGTGAGCTACATGATTACAAATGTTCTCTGAATCACAAGTCGCAATCAAGACTATAGAGCGATTGGTACATTACATGGCCTGCCAGATCACCGGACTACCTGATATTTTCCCTCTTGTTAACCCTTAAATTCGTAATGTATCTTTTTGGATACATCAGTTGGTTCAATTAATTTAACATTTTAAATACATCAGAAGAAAACAAACAAAAAGAACCCACTTAAATATGTGTCTAATTATACAATATATCTAATAATAACAGTTGCACAAGATTCCGTTTTCACTGCGGTCCGCCACATTCAAATAACTAACAGAGGAAAATTGTGTTTTGCCAATTTAAGGGTTAAACATCAGGTTTACACGTCACCAGAGTGTGATTTGACAGACTTTTGTAAAAAAGAATGTATGCTGCTCCTAATAACCAACACCACTGATTTTTCACAACAATATCGGTTGGACGATTCACGTGCCCCTAATGGAAGACATATTAAGGTTTATGTAACATAAGGTGGAGATGATACCAAGTTTTCGCTCTTTCTAACGATTGGATTCATCTGTAGATTCGTATTAGTTTAGATGTTATAGCTATTCATTTTATTGTACTCATAGGCGGAACTCTCTGCAGTTTATTACAATCCATGGAATCATTCTCTCGCAATGTTGAGATTTTTTGGTCGTCTCTATCTAAAATAGTTGTTTACAGATTAAATTGAAACATGTAGGCTTGTAACTCCACGTTTCATTTAGGAAAACTTGAAAGTGTTGTTCTCTCTCTGTTCAGGGGAAGTCTGACAACACCCATGATATTAATGGAACGACTCTTAAAACTATGTAGTTTGAAGTACGAACATGTTTCAGGGCCGATACAAAAAGAAAAGAAAAAAAAACATATTTTATTTCATACTAATCACATTTAGTCCATCGCTGTGGACCAGGGTTCGATTCTCGGTCGGGATAGACTCCTGAGTGAGGTTTTCTCGGGTTTTTTCCTCACCTGTAAGACAAATGTCAAGAAGCTTAAGCCCAACGGTCCCCAAAAATCATCCGGCCATCATCACCATCCTTCACCGGTGTGGAAAGCAACGGGAAGCTAATTCCCTAGTAAAGCTGAAAACATATCATGAAAATGCTATGATTGCAGTGAAAGATCTGCCCTCGGGCAGAATTGCTATAGAATAGAGTGTCATATTTAAGCCCGGTGTTTTAACTTTTTTACAAAAGGCTGGAAATGGAACATCACAATACTAGCAAAAACCAAAGCTACTCTCTTCAACGAGTAAATAAATTATAGCGAATATAATTCATATTTTTACAAATAGAAAAGGATAGTCAATATAAATTATATAGACATAGAAAGTTCATATCATCAGTATTATTTCATTAAAAGGCCAAATAAAAATACAGTATTTCAAGTTTTAAATATGTATTTTAATAGCTTTGATATAATTTTCATTAATTTTATCAATTGGCAATACTGATTAAAACGACATCTATCTGATTAATTGATACAAGCCAATAACAATTTAAATGGCTGATAACACAATTGTAACCGTAAACATTTAATGGAATTATTAATGTTTATTTTCTCACATTCTGTATATAATACTCTTAATCGTATTTTATCTTCAAATAGTCCTAATATCTTCAACATTCCATACGACTGGGAGGAGTGGTTGAGTTGTTTAGCATGTTATGTAAAGTACACATTAATAATAAATTATTAAAAAGTTAAATTCGACATTTCATTAATTAAAATCGTGTACGTTGCACGGATGGAAAATGTTTCACGAATTCATTTCGAAATTCCGATCTCATTTCACCAGTAAAATATCTTTTCAATCCTTCTAATGTAAAAACGGTAACTAAATTAAGTAAAGTAACTAAAATAAAACTATTGAATGAAGTTTAAAGTATATATCAGTAAGCTACATCAATTATAATAATCCATAATATCCTTTAGGGCTTATAATTATAACTAAAGTGAATCCCCATAACTACAAGCCAAGAGGTTCAAGGAATGTAGGAAGGCCAGTGAAAAGATGGACAGAACAGCTGTGAGGCGGAACAGGCAATTTGCCCAGCCCGATGAAGGTAAGAAGAAGTGAATCCCCTACGAATACAAGTAGTAGCAGATTGTGAATTAATAAATAAAGAAATTATTAAGTAATATATATTTTTTAACGTTTAGAAAGAATAAAGAAAATAAAATGGACATACTATTAAAACTGGTAATCAATAGATGGTACTGTTATATAAAGTCTAAAAAAGGAGAGTAAAGATGATGGATGAATGGATCCAAGCATAGGACCTATAGTAAATTTGAAGCTGGAACAGGCAGAATTACTTAATCCCTGAAGTAGAAGAAGAATAAGATTAATTACGTCAAGAATGGTGAAGTATTAGTTACCGTGCTCAGCTCTATTTCCGAGGTTCGATGGTTAAAATCTGGGCGCGATGGATTTTATGGGCGTAAAATAATCTAGAACCTATCTGCTAACAGTCGGAACGGAAGAAATGCTGCGATTCTCATGTTCTTGCGTCATACAGGGTGAATCATAAATATGGTTATATGTTTGATCGCGTTGTGTGATGAAAATATTACCATTACATGAAATATGAAACTACCATTGGAAAGGCAATTATTCAAATTACAACAATGGAATAGAACAAAACAGTGTAGAACTTACGTCATTAGTCAAAATGACGTTGAATATGCAACAGCAAATTACAATTGCTGCATGGGCAATAACGCATGCTAATGATCGTGAGGACGCAAGACGGGCAAGACATGAGTTTAACGTAGCATTGCAGGCGTCGAATGTAGGTAAGTGGAGAAAATGACTGCTGGAAACGGGAAGGGTGCAGAAAATCAAATCTCCTGGAAGGCCTCGCATTAGCACGGATGCACAAACAACGAAGAGAATTTTGGAGGTGTTCGACGCTAGCCCACAAATCAACCCGCCAAGCTGCACATGAGCAGTGATTTGTTTTGTTTTGTTCTATTGTTGTAATTTGAAGGATTCCCTTTTCAATTATAACATATTTACCTTAATAATAATATTTTCGTCACAAAATGCGATCAAACGTATAACCTTATTTCTGAATCACTCTGTAGATATAAGGCACATAAAATTCAATCCTAAAATAAGATATGCCTGAATAAAATTTATTCATGCCCAGACTTGAATTGCGACGTTAATATCCTCAGTTGTTTAATTCCATTTAGCTTTGAGAATTTTTTCTCATCATTAAGGGTTTTGTCCAACCAATCTTAGTAATTAAAATTGATTTAAAAAATACATAAATGACTACGGACTTATAGAATCTCAGTTTGCATCGAGACCAGTAAAATTCATGGTGATTTTCCGTTGAGGTATTAGTTCACAGTAATATAATGTACGGTTAAAAACTATAAAATAGTTACCTTGTAGGTCTGTCAACTTAAGATGAGGAGACGGACCTACAAGGTAACTATTTATAGTTTTTAACCGTACATTATATTACTATCAGTTTGCAACGAACATTCACAATTCCCCCGTAATTAAAGTTCTCCATCGTTCTCTGTCCTCTGTGTCTTCATCTGTTACACCAAATTTCCTCATTTAATTTTGAATGTTATTCTTCCAGGTTTTTCTTGGTCTTCCATTTCTGTTTCTTCTTACAATTTTCCATGCATAAACAGTTGTTTAATAGCATCGTTAAATAAAACAACTAACTAAAGGGATTAACGACTAGCATGATTCGAAACAAATACAAAAGAATTAACATAAAGTCATTAAAAAAGTTAATTAAGAGAAAGCATTTTGTATTGAGAGTGCAGGATGGAAAACAGATAGCAAGGTAAGTTCATCGACTTTCTTATGAACTAACAAATGTGTACGTATGTTTTCTTGAGAGGAGCTTCACTCGGTTGGAACTAATGACTGCAAAGCACGTGTTAAAGAATTATGGTAATTTCCATTCTGTACTCTGCGACTATTCCCTGCTTAAACAAATTCACTTAGGAAAATATCTAATCACAATTATCATCTTACAACCATCTAATTAAAATAGTTGCAGTAACATTAAAGTCTATATGGAATGCTAAACTAGTAATAAATAATAGATTAATGCTAATTAATATCAGAGAAAAGACATATACTCGTATTCATGTCTTTTCTCGCACATTAACCTTAATTAACAATTTATTCTCCTTAACCGAATGATATAAGTATCAAGCCATGGTGTAATTCCGCTGGTTTGAGTATTCGAACACATTAAAATAATGTCGCTAATAGAATCTCATACATTTTATTCAACTATAAACCAAAGGAGAAAAAATGTCGGTCATTCAACATGAAATAATGACTCTTGATGTGCAAATAGTCAACAGGTTAATTTCAGGAGACAGAATGACACTAATTATTATTGGAACACAATAATTTGTTAACATGTCTGAAGAAGGTACAATGTACCGACACAGCTGTCACTGAATTATATAATAAATATGAAAATCAAATAAAACTACGTTTTATTTTTTATTTAATTAATAATTATTATTAAACTAACTCACTAGCTCTATCGAACCCATAGGTACATAGCCGAGCGGAGATAATCTCTCCATATATCCCTACCCTGAACTAATGTTTTCCAATCATCCCTTATATAATTTACCTCCCACTAATAATAGTGACAACAAAACAATCTGCCAGGATACAAGCTGCTGAAATGAGATCCTCAGACCAATAGCAGGATATCAAAGAACAGACTAAAAACATAACACAGAAATCAGATAACTAAAAATAGAGGAATTAAACTCAACAATAGAGAAATACACAACAGACTGGAAAGAACACTTGACAAGGATGGCTGAGAATAGAATACCAAAAGCAACATACAACTATCCACCACGAGGAAGAAGAAGTTTGGGAAGACCAAGGAAAAGATGGAAAGAGCAGTAATTTGGAGCCGGAACAGGCTAGTAAATAAGAAGAAGACTAATAATAGTTAACGTGATTTCCCCACCTCATTCTTAGCATACCTATTGGACAATTTCCTTCTGGTTTTCCTAGAGAGTTTCCATGTCCCTCTTTCGTTTCCCATCGCAGTCTGCGAGACTTAACTGTTCTAATAACATCTGCCTACAAATAAAGAGCATGTAGTTCACTGTTATGCAATCTTCTTCATTCACGTGTCTGTTCGTCTTTCTTTGTCCAAAAATTATCGTAAGACTTTATTCTCAAATTCTCGCAATTTTCCGATTAATTATTGGTCATCATCTTCATCCGGTATCATGGCAGCTGTCGCCGTATTTCGGAAACCAAACGCCATTCATATCTGTCCATCCACTGATCTTCCTCCATTCCTCTGATATTCATAGCAGCTTGTACCCCTTCTATCCAAGTTTTCTTCGGTCTTCCTCCTTTCCATTGGGATCCATTCCATAACAATTTTAGGCAATCTTTGCTCTGGCATTCTTTTGACATGGCCATAATGTCCCTTATTTCTTTATTTCGTATTCTATCCATTCTAGACTTACCAGGTGATCTTTTCAAAACGTCCATTTACTCACTGGCACTATCGAACCCGTAGGTTCATGGCCGAGCGGAAAATTATTTTCATTTTTTCTGGTAGGAATTTGCAAACTTCAGCACCATATGTTAAAATGCTTTGAATTGTGGTTTGATATATTTGTAATTTTATATTTTTTGTAATATTCTTGCTCCACCAAACAGAGTTTAAAGCATTTATTGCTTTTTTTGCGCGATTCTATTTTTAATTTCCACTATGTTATCGCCTGAATGGTCTAATTTTGTTCCTAAAAATAAGTGTATTCATTACTAGGTTTTAGTTCTTCCCCATTGTTGAAATGTAAATTTTCCATTTCTTCTCTATATACAGATATTTAGTTTTCTATATATATAAAGTCCCCATTTTTATATTCTTCTTTTAATTATTATTATTATTATTATTATTATTATTATTATTAATATGTTATATATTATTATATTAATATTATTATCAATTATTAATATTTCCATGTTAATGGTTACATTCATATGTTTCTATATCTTATATTTTTATGTTTCTTTTTTTAAATCTATTATAACTTGTAAATCTGTAGGTTCATATCGTGCTGGTTAAGCGGAAGTAAGGCCTTCTGGTATTAATTGTTCTAAAATAGATAATCATCATTATATTACTTATTGAAGTTATATATTGTATATTGGTTCATGCAGTCTACGGATATCATCCCTCTGGTCCTTAGAGTCGCGGGTTCAAATCCGGATGGGGTCAATGCCTTTTTTGGGATGGAAAACCTCAAGAAACTAATCTTCCGGCAGAGACTTCAAGATATAGTCCTGAGTCTGATGATTTACGGGAACTTAAACGGCTTTTCTCATCCAAGTAATACCCTGCCTCCTGGAATATTTCTTTGAGGCAATAAATTAACTAAATATCACTCGCTAACATCTTAGTGATATACGCGTAACTAAATTAGTTAAGTATATTTTCCAAGGAAGAACTCAACATGGGCAGACAAATATACTGTATAAGGATGCCGGCTGACCAGGGCTGATTTGCATCATCATAGAGCAAATTTAATTAAATTAGACGAAATGAATGACTTCATTAAAAGAAGTGGGGGAAACTAGTGCTCTGCGCGCTGAGCATAAATTAGCCATTTTGAATTCCTATAGAATAATTGTGATGAAGACCTAATGTTTATGTATTTAAACACATTTAAAATGTAACCTAAAAGCTAACCTAACCTAATTCAATTACTCTAACCTAGGTGAATCCCATGGAACGCCCTTATTTTACTTTACTCGGTTAAATTTGTGCATTTGTTTGTGTTACCGGCAGAGAACACAGTTATCGGTATCGATTTGTTATTGAAACCAGTTATAATCGACAGAGATGATGTTGCAGTGGGCTTATCGCTGGTTAGTAGTGTGGTTATCGCTGGTTATTTGTGACGTTATCGCTGGTTATGGATCGGATAATGAAAGTAGCAAATACTCAGCCAAATAAGTGGTATAATGAAGTTTTTGGAAGAGGAACACGAGAGAAATCCCAAAAAGAAGCAAAAAAGCTACGATTCGCCTACCATGAACCCTTTGAGTGACCAAGAATAGAGAACACCTCCGCCACTGATCCGCCATCTGTGTAGTGATGAATACATTAACATTAGCCTTCTTTTAACATAACATTTGTTCGTTTATCTCTCAACATTTCCCATTATTAAAAGGTGTAATAAAATTAAAGTGTGAAGTAATGAGATAGTTACGACAAGGCTGAGGTATCTGTTGTAATTATCAGGCTGTTGAGAGTTGTGGTCGTGTTCGTTACCGTAAATGTTAATCATTATTTCATGAACTCATTTCTTAGGAAAACAATGCATAATGTGTAACTGTAATTTCAAGGCTTTTATCGAAATGTGTCGTAATTTTAAAACAAATTCCTTGCAATTATATGCATATTGTTCTATTTAATAACGACTGGTGACACTCCTACACAAGAAAAATTATTATACACATTTTAATATCATCAACATCAAGGATTAGACCATAAGGCCTGTTCAGATCTCATGTTAGAATTGGTCTGTCCATATTTAATGAGTTTTCCTACATTTATTCTTCCTAGTGGTCTGTAGTGAAAAATCTGTTTCGGGATTCTGTTGTTATCCATTCTATTGACGTAGTCCATCCATTCGTCTATGTATTGTGCAATCCTAGCTAATAGCTTGAATATATTTAGTTCTCTTTGTATATCTTCATTTCATTTCCGATCTGCTATTGTATAGCCAAATACTCCTCAAAAACCTAATTCCTAAAGTTTATATTTTTCATTCCAGTTTTTTTGTAAGAACTCAGTGTTCCGATCCATATAGCAGTGTTGGAACCGCCATTGTTTTATAAAATTTTCAAAGTGTCTCCTTTCATATACAATGTTTAATATAATATATATTACCAGGTAACAGATGATAAACGCAGCCACGTTATGGGGGATGAGCAATGTTATTCAGGGACTAAGATACATCGGGAACCGAACATCAACGGTATAATTTTTAGCAACACGACTAGAATAAATGTCATTCAGAACTCTGTCCAAAAGCTGAAAGCTTGCAACCCCACCACTGAAAGTTTGCGACAGAATGGCAATTTGCTCAATGAAAACTCAAAATTTCTTGAGAAACAGAAACAAGTGCAATTGAGCTTAAACCTAAAGTTTTCATGATTATGAAAATAAGAAAACTGATATAATCCACAGTCCTACAATAATTCTGATGTCGAATTCCCTCGCTTCATGTCTTCATAGATTAATTTATTTTATATCGTCTCTCATCTTGTAACTACTTCTTCCCCGGTAATTTATTCCATCCGTCATTCCTTCAAAGCGCATTATTCAACAGGCAGTTTCTTCTTAGACAAAGGCCCAGCTAATGAGAAAAACTGAAGTTCTTGCTTTGCCTCGAAGAAATGTCATGAGCTGAAATAACTTTCAGCCGAAAACGTTGCATAATCGTATTATCAATAAGATCTTTCAGCAAAATTAATTATAATGAATTTTGCCAAAAGATTGATACACCTCCTAGAGCAATTATTTGAAGTATGATTTGGTACCGACCTTATGAAGGTCTTGACCCGATATCTTAATGTGCTTTTATTGAAGTGTTCTGTTTATTTTATATGATGAACAAGGAAGTATTCCTCTCTCTGTTTTCTGGATTCTTGATGTGCTTGAAGGTGAAGATGCTGAAGGTGAAGACGCTGTTCTCTTCTAGCTTAAGCTTGTCGATCTTTTAAAAATGATGTCTTGAAGTGGTTTCTTGGAATTTTTAAGGACTTGAGATGATGTTTGTGAGAAGCAATACTGTAGTTTTAAGGAGTTCAGGATTTAGGAGGATTTTGGATATGAGGGATAGTAGTTGGGAAACTAGGTTTTCTGGGTCGGAGGTGGAGGGTGGAGGGACCATCAACTTCGCAATGATTAGCCAATCTTGCCTGTTGCGCCTACACAGGCATTACTCCCTCTTCTCCCTTTAAGGTGGTACATATTTTCCAGAGCTGGGATAATTTGGTTATTCATACAACGCAGATGGTTTCTTTTAAGTCGTTTTTGTACTATTCCACATTCACATTTAAGTTATTTACTAACTAACTGTAACTATCCGACCTGGAGGTAAATTGCCGGACAGATATAAACTCTATATACGTCCCTGTCCTCAGCTAAAGTTTTCAAATTATTCACTCAAAACATTATTAATACTATAGCTAAATTCTTTCTTGGCCTATCTGGAACTTTTCCTATGGTTTTCCTACTTGTAGTTTTCGTGTCCCTCTGCTTTCCCTTTAGTTTTACTTCAAGAAGTTTACACATACCTTTCTTTTATTCCCAATTCATACCACATGTCCTGCCATATATGAGACTTAACTGCTCTTATAGCATCTGAAATTCCATAAAGGTCATGTAGTTCAATTTTATGTAGTCTTCTCCATTTATCTGTCTGTCCGTCTCTGTTTGATAAAAAACCTAAGAGCCTATATACGGTATATTTGATTCTTTTCGTGGATTTCACACAACGTATCACGTCCAAATTGGTGCGTCCTTTTACGCTATGGAGGATATTAATTTCAGCTGACTGGATCTTTACTTCAATCTCTTTCATAGAGTATCCAAGTTTCGCTTCCGAGCTTCCGAACATTAACACTGTCGCAGTCATATTATATATATATATATATATATATATATATGTGTGTGTGTGTGTATGTGTGTGTGTATGTGTGTGTGTGTGTGTGTGTGTGTGTGTGTGTGTGTGTTTGTGTGTGTTTGTGTTTGTGTGTTTTTGTGTGTTTGTGTTTGTGTGTTTGTGTGTGTGTGTTTGTGTGTGTGTGTGTGTGTGTGTGTGTTGTGTGTGTGTGTGTGTATGTGTGTGTATGTGTGTGTGTGTATACGACAATAACATAATGTATATACTCGTAGAATAGATACATTACCAGAAAAAACATATAATTAAATTGTAAAATAGTACTCTTACACATGGGGCTGATACATGGAAACTAAATAAAAATTTACAATTAAAACACATGTCAATGGAAATGATAAAACTATTATTCTACCAGTTATATTATATGGATGCGAAGCATGGATTCTTACTTTAAGGGAGTAAAGGAGATTACGAGTATTTGAAAATAAAGTTCTTAGGAATATTTTTGGACCAAAGAGGGATGAACAGACAGGTGAATGGAGAGGAGTTATTTAGTTAGTTAGCCAATGGAAATGATAACAACAGGAATGAATGAAGACGAGTAGACGATATCAAATAGATGGATAGGAGCGAGTGGAGAAGAAAAAAATTATAAATTAATTAATTTAATCAGTATTAACATTTATAATTATCTAATTCCATGGTGTGACAGGACTAAAAACCCCTAAGCCTCCTCAAATCAAATCAAACTTGTGTCGATCACAGAGATGTTGATCATTCAGTCATAGTAGGTGCAATATTTGGCCAGCAACTCGTATCCTCTAGCCGTTGTTTTCTCACCTATGGAGGCACTAATTATATCCAAAATATGAATCTTTCTCACGTAGAAAAGGTAGTACCGCCCGCTATGGGGTCGAAATTGCATAATAAATTATATTCTCTCTTGTTAATGTTCACAGAGACTGTATTCTTTAGACCGTTCATCCACTATATGAAAATTATCCATAAAGAACAGGACATAATTATGCAATCAGTACTTTTTTAAATTTTACTAGAATGGTTTTCCACAACAAAGGAATTCTCCCAGCTCGCCGAGCTAACTCAAGTGATGTTATGTCTTCTTTCTAGCTAGTGGGTCCAGTTTTCATACCCGGCAGGGTTGAAAATTTTAATTGTAAAAATTATCTATCTCTGTGCTGAGAGGTGAGATGGTGTACAATTTGTAATTGCTGGATTGTGCACTAGATGCCTGGATTAATTTCCCAACATCTTCGTAGTGTAGCTTAGATTTTAATAAGGCACGTGGAATTGTTCATAAGCGACTTGTCCGTCGGATGGAGATTTTAAGCTGCGCGGTCTTTTGGTGATTTTCGACAGGAATAAGGTACATTTAACATCTTCCAATACTGTTATTTTAACACAGTTCCAATAATGGACCATATTATAATATTATGATGATATCGTGAAAAGAAAAATTAATGTCTGAATCAGGAATCGAACCGTGGACCTCTAGTTCTCCAGACTAGTTTGCAGCCCACTACACCATTCTAAACCTGGCACAAACATTAACAATTTATATATCTCGAAATAATTGTTAATGTTTGTGCCAGGTCTAGAATGGTGTAGTGGGCTGCACACTAATCTGGAGAACTAGAGACGGTTCGATTCCTGGTTCAGACATTAATTTTTCTTTTCATAATATTAGGAATAAGGTACATACCGAAACCGAATTTCACCTTCACTCTTCTCTTCATCACCAACCCTTATGCAGCATAATATTACACTATATAAACACTTAAAACAAACACACAGCATTCATTTCACTCTGTACACAATACAAATATATATCAACTCGTCTACTGAAATAAGTTTAAAATAAACGACATTAACGCCATCTCTCCACATTAGCGTGCAATCCGAAGCACAAAATGTACTGGGTGCCATTCTAACACACAATTGGTGAATAAGTTAGTTGGAAATTCTAGAAAAATTGAATAAGGTTCTTTTAATATACAATAATTACTACGGTGGGCCTATATATTCTCAAAATGTAAGACACGATGTATAAAATGAGTAAATGTGGCTACAGAAGAGCATAAACAAAATTATATAACTAAAAACTGGGGTTTTTCTTGTCTAGAAAATAGCACTGCTTTTATGGAGCAATTCTTGCCAGTAATCGCATCCTTGTATGTGAGATTGATTAGTTAATTCAGTTGAAATAAATAATTAGTTTAATTAATTTAACCTACAATTTTGTCAACAAATTGATTGCCTGATTTATAAACAAACTTTTACGGAACTTGAAATTACCATCCAATCATTTAATAAAGTTAGGGGAGTGAACTCAGTTACCAGAATAGCGTCTAACCTGGATGCCACTAAACGTGTTTTGTCATATGCAACCATTGTGAAAGAAGAAAGAGTATGCAACTAACATATCACACGTGGTTTACTCAGCAAGTCCAATGCGCGAAAATAAAACTTCAGTAAAACAAAAGCAACGCAGAGTTATAGAGAGTAAAGAACGCATTGTAGCAGGAGTATATGATTAATTTATTATTTCGGAATTTCTGCTTTTTTTTTGTTTATTTTTCTTCACACTAGTAGCAATTATTACTTTATTGTAACGGACTGTCAACAGCACTTACGGCTTACTGCCCGTGCGACCCATATTTGTAAATAATATTGTAAATATCTTACTTTTTGTCTAATAAAGTCCTACTACTACTACTTAATTTATTATATTGCAAAAATAATCCAGGCGAAAAAGTTTTTTTTTCAGAATGTTATGAAGTTACTGGCCTTTTTTTCGCAACAGTCTAAAAATTTGCAGTGAGGCATCCCTTAGCCTCGTGGTATCTCCGAAGAAATGAATAATCATTAAAAAATCAGTAGACAAATGAAATATTGCAATTTTGTTAAAACAGAAATTCAACGTAAAATTCACACTTTTTTTTACCGATACCAACTTACACGATAACATTATATTTATATTGATTTGATTAATACTCATGTAGATATTCCCGTCTACAGGACTCTAAATGACACGGATTTTCTTTGTGAGAATAAAGGATAAAATTGGATGCTATTAGAGCGAGAAGATATTTCATCTAGGAGTCTTTGGTACAACTATCTCAAATTTTATATTGAATTGTTTTAAGGTCTCTTCTTCTTCTTCCGTATGCAGTATTGGGTGATGATGCCCGTTCTGCGACTACAAAAACTGATCTTTCCATCGGATGAAGGGTCTTCCGAGGTCTCTTTTGCCTTTAGGGTTGAGGTGGTAAATCATTTTTGGTAAACGGGAACTTGACATTCTATGGACGTGTTGGAACCATTTGATCTGATAATTTTGTGTATGTTCAACCATTTCCCTAGTATTCCACTGCATTTTTATCTCATCACTCTTCATTCTATCCCTTAATGTTACTCCAGTTAGTGATCGGAGGAATCTCATTTGTGAACTATTAATGCGGGATTTATCTTTTGCTCGAAGTGTCCAGCATTCACTTCCGTATAGTAGAGCAGGTTTGGCTATGGCATTATGAAATCTCAATTGGATTTCTTTCCTCATTTGTTTTCCAAAATTTCTCCTAATTACACAATTTAAACTGTTATATTTTTCTAAATTTGTTTCCACATCTTTTTGATTATGAAACTGTGATATATTATTATCTAAATAATTAAAGTGTGTTACTTGTTCTATTGGTTTATTATGTATTATTAATTTTACTCTCGAAAGTCCCTTTCCAGTGATTGCCATGGATTTGGTTTTATTTTCAGATATTTTCATGTTGTATTTTTCCAGTGTATTCTGCAATTTAAACACTGATCTCTGCAAATCATCTTCATTCTCTGCTAGAAGTACTTGATCATCTGCGAAGATTATTGTTTGTATTTGGTTTCCTCTCCATATTTTTACTCCTGGGGGGTTTAGTTTTTTCCACTCCTGGACAATTTCATTCAGATATAGAATAAACAGTAATGGAGATAGTCCACATCCCTGTCTTAAACCTTGGTTAATTTCAAATGTATCTGTTATTTTCCCATGATCTAACTTTACTTTTATAAATGTGGTTTCATATAAACTTTTTATAGCATTTATTAGATTATCGGGGACTTGGTAGCTTTCCAATATTTTCCACATTATGTCCCGTTTTGACTCTATCATAGGTCTTTTCAAAATCTAAAAATAATATATATAGGGGGATATTAAATTCTTTCCACTTCTCAATTAGTTGTTTTACAACAAATATGGCATCGATACACGATCGACCTTTTCGGAATCCACATTGTTCCTCTCCAATTTTATCTTCTGTGATTTTCTGAAGTTTTTGTTTTAAAATGGATGTATATATTTTAGATGCTGTTGTCAACAATGCTATTCCTCTATAATTTGAACTGTTACTTTTTCTCCTTTCTTATACATGGGTATTACCAATGATGTTTTTCAGTCCTGAGGTATTATTCCATGTGCCCATATATCATTAAAAATTTGTACCAATCTAATATAGAGTGGTTTCCCACCATATTTCCAAAGCTCCATTCGTATACCACCTGCTCCACTAGCTTTTCTATTTTTCATTTTCTTTATAGTTTCTATCACTTCATCCAATGTTATAGCATTATATTCTTCTGTGGGACAGGGAGGTGTATTTGTTTCTTCTTCCTCTGCATATAATAACTGTCTGAAATGCTGTGTCCATTGTTCTGCTGTCATTCCATTTATAGCCAATTTATCCGTACAATCTTCTTTTAATCGCTGGAATACTTTTAAACCATATCTTTTTGCTCCTGTGACATCTCTTTCTATATTTTTTATAAAACTTTCCCATCCTTCATTTTTAATTTTCTGGATAATTTTCTGACTATTGCTCTTTTGTGTTTGTAATCTATTCTATCATTAATAGTCCCAGAATTAAGCCATTTTAAATAAGCTATCTTCTTATTACTGATTGCTTCTACTCTATCATTAATAGTCCCAGAATTAAGCCATTTTAAATAAGCTATCTTCTTATTACTGATTGCTTCTATTCTATCATTAATAGTCCCAGAATTAAGCCATTTTAAATAAGCTATCTTCTTATTACTGATTGCTTCTATTCTATCATTAATAGTCCCAGAATTAAGCCATTTTAAATAAGCTATCTTCTTATTACTGATTGCTTCTATTCTATCATTAATAGTCCCAGAATTAAGCCATTTTAAATAAGCTATCTTCTTATTACTGATTGCTTCTATTCTATCATTAATAGTCCCAGAATTAAGCCATTTTAAATAAGCTATCTTCTTATTACTGATTGCTTCTATTCTATCATTAATAGTCCCAGAATTAAGCCATTTTAAATAAGCTATCTTCTTATTACTGATTGCTTCTATTCTATCATTAATAGTCCCAGAATAAGCCATTTTAAATAAGCTATCTTCTTATTACTGATTGCTTCTTTTATTCTTCATTCCAACTTTCAATCGACTTTTTGGTCTATTTTTGGAGGTTCCCAAACATTCATTTGCTGCTTTTTTTATTGATTCTTTTAATTTTATCCAATCTATTTCTACATCTCCAACTCTTGGTTTCAAGTTTTGTTTTATTCGATTTTCATATAGCTGTCTTATACTATCTTGTTCTAATAGCTGTACTTTGTATTTTTCGTTTTATGATTTCTTTTCTACTTTCCTTTAAGGTATATGCAGTAATTATTTTATTTGTATATGAATTATCATTAAGTTAATTGCGTATATATATTTTTTCGCGGATTTTTTTCAAGCGCGACAGGCCTAGAAGGCTCTTGGCCTACCATTCAGCTGCTGGCCTCACATCTAAATGTGTTATCACAGAGGTAGACGACCATCTAGCCAGTGTGGGGTGTCATGTGGTCAGCATTTTGGGTCCTCAGCCATTATATCTGGTCTTCGCAACCTGGAGTCGCTACTTATTGTAGTTACCCAAATGCCTCACGATGCTGGGAGGGAACCGGTCCCATACTGGCCGAAATTCCATGAGAAACTTTCTTCTCCCATGGGGACCCGAACCAGCGCAAGTCCCGTAGCTCTGCGCCAAGGCTTCTTGCCTTAACCATTCGGCTACGGCGCGCAACAGGATAATTATAATTTACACAAATTAAATTAATACGAAACCCGCCGTAGCCTGTCCCAAGCCAGATTGAAAAAGGGTAAGGCGGAGAAGTAACACCTAGTAAAAAAATCTTGGTTCAGCTTGCCCAGCTGATAGTACTTTGTAAGGGCCCTTTGCCAAGGTTACGATGAAGACCTCAACGGTAGATACAGCGGAGAAGGAGTCCTTCGGCACGGTGTACCTGACGGAAGAGGCAACTCTACATCTACTGCCTTGTAGATTGACAAACGGGTGGATGGGGTTCGTTAGTCCTGGAAGACAATCCATCAAGAAGAGACAACTCCGAAATAGAACGGGGCAGACTGAGCTCTGGAGCTGTGCGAAGGCAATCGGCCTAGCGAAGAAATCCCGAGTAATAAACCCACCATTAAAACGGGCTGCAACCCACTGTGTATCTTATACATTGCTCGCAGTCCCAAGGATCAAGCCTTGGATCAAAAATGCACATCCAATACGTCTTCCTCCGAGAAGTAATTTTGGAAATAAATAGGATGAAAATCCTACAAATTATGATTAAGAAGAAGAACAAGAAATTAATACATCACGATAATATAAATGTTAGTATTAGTAGCAGCAGTAATGAAGATAAAAGTGCCATAAATCCATGTTGTTGCTAAAAGGAGAAGGAAATATATTTCCATCTCTGTCACTCAGTCTGCAGCGTCGAGTGGTAATAACGTTCCCACAAGAGCAATACTATTTTCTAGATATGAGAAAACCTATAATATAATTGCTTGTTATCCGTAAATTGGCAAAACAGAGAGTAAGAGAGAGGGGGTGAAAATCCCTGTGGCCAGACACTAATATGCTGGCTGTGGGCGATCTTTTTTTCGGTTACGTATACATTAGTCCCGGTGTTTTGATTCTGAATTTTAATATGTCCGTTTTCTTAGCGATGAGATGAAATAGTTTATCGTTAATGTTTACTTTATAATCCTCTTAACGTACACTTAGTAAAATATTACACGTCTTAAACAGGTACCTAATTTTACATCAGGGCTTATAAACTGCACAAATTACTGAAATTCTGTTAATAGAAGACAGTTCCTAAATAGTGTTAATTTGATCAAGAAATAATGTTACCAATTACTCGTGCCACATGTGACAGCAATGAAAACAAATTCCTGGGAAAATATAATTTCTTCTTCTTCGGCTTTCCCCCACTTATAGGTTTGCCGTCTTCAGTTTCCATTTATCTCTATAAGTCCAATCTCCCTCTTCCAAATTCCTATCCTCCATTATTGTTCTGACGTAGGTTTTCCATTTCCATCTTGGTCTACCACGTTTATTTCTTCAAGGGGGTGACCATTGGTATATATTTTTTGGCCATCTTTCATTTTCCATTCTTTGTACATGGCCATACCATTTAAGCGTTTGATTTTCAATCCTCTTAACAACAGATGTGGTGACCTTCATTTCTCTCCAAAGGAATTCATTTCTTATTTTATCCTGTCTTTTTTTTGGAGGCTTCTTCTAATATAATCGAATTCAACTGTTCTAATTTTATTCTTTTGTAATTCCGTCAAAGACGAAGTTTCGCTTCCATATGACAAAATATTCTGTATTATGCTCTTATAAATTTTCATTTTAGTTTCCTTTGTAATATTTTTGTTCCAAATTACTCCATGTAATGTCTTAGTTGCATTTTTTGCCATTGCAATTTTAGCCTGTACATCTCTCTCACAGGTACCGAAACTTGTAATTATTGACCCAAGATATTTAAAAAATTCACATTTTTTTATTTTCCCTGTTTCAAGTATGAGGTCATCCACATCCTTTACCAAACACATACAAATATAATTTATTGCTTTATATTGTGTAGTTATACACTAAATCCAAGTAATTCTACTGAATTACTATTACGTGAGCACATTAAATTATACCAATGTATCGGCCAATTTAAGGGTTAAAATAATGTAACCCAAGCTAATTTGTTCAAGCGGTAGCATCTGAGACTCGTATTCGGAAGTAGTTTAAACCCCGTTCCGACTAATCTGAGTTTTTTTTTCCTACTTCTTCTTAGTCGTTAGAAAAAATTGCAGCTTCAAATTTCATTACCAGTGCCCATTCCATCATATTCAGAATATAATAATATTATAAAAATATTTTTTTCAAATGCCCCAGGTTGTCTTTCGACATTCCTGGTTTCTCTCCTGGCATGGCGTACTTATAACCCACTTCTGAGGTTGGGGCGCCTGGAAGGCGGGTTTACGTTGCCCCGATGATATGATGGGTGATGATGATGATAGTGGTGCGCCAGGAGAGTCCCTAATCCTAAGCTTAATGTAAGATGAATATGAATGACGACGATTGCGATGACCATATGATTTTGGGGACCGTTTGGACCTTAAAAAGTTTTCCTGACATTTGTCTTACAGCTGAGAAAAAACCCCGATAAAAACCTCGCCCAGAAGAACTCTTCGGGCCCGCGGCGTGACAAGGCAGCACGATCCCTCGAGACCACAGTGGTGGACATAATAATAATAATAATAATAATAATAATAATAATAATAATAATAATAATAATAAATAATAATAATAATAATAATAACAACAATAATAATAACAATAATAATAATAACAATAATAATAACAATAATAATAATAACGATAATAACAATAACAATAATAACAATAACAATAATAACAAAATAATAACAAATAATAATAACAATAATAATAATAACAATAATAGTTGTAAGAAGTTTTAGAATAAAAGTATGTATCAAATTCCATTTTAGACATAATGAAATGCTATAAATGAAACGACTTTTTCATTAAACATAAGGCTACTAGGCCTATTTAAATTATTATTTTTATTTACTTTCAAGGATAATAAGTATTTGTTTCATTTTCTCCATCACGGGACAGACCTAAATGATTATGGCCTATCAGTCTCTTGTTGGTCTCATCACATCCACATGTTCCAATTACAGAGATGGACGATTACCCAGTCAGTATAGTAATAACATATGGTAAACATGTCGAATCCTACAGACGTTTTCAAATCAGGAGCCCCTATTTATAACTACCTGAATTCCATACGATGGTGGGTGTGCATGTAATGATTAAATTCCATAAGAAAATGTCTTTCTCCATGAGAATCCTAACAAGTACATGTTCAGTAACTGCGCCAATGCATGATGCCTTAGATCGCTCGGGTACGGCGCGGAACAAGCAGACTAAGTAGGGATTTTATAAAATACAATATCTAGTAATAAGCTGAAATATTTCAGCTTAAGAGTAGTCGGTTGGTGAGATCAAAAAATAAATCAATCAGAAAATTATATGTTATTCCAATTACTTTGACTTATTACAATGTTTATGCTAATTAAGGATATATTTACATTTTAAAAGTATATAGTACTTTCACATAATTATCTTAAATTATTCAGTCTGAATTAATTTATAGATAATTCCTGAAAAGTATCCTATTGGTATACTGTAGTCAAGTACTTCTCGAGGTAGGGGTATGGCATTTTATATACTGTATGATGATGCTCCTGTATGAAGTTCAGTAAAATAACCCCTCAAGAACCATATTTTCATTAATAGTTTTCATATTAAAACAAAACAATTAGAAGTCAAAATAGCATCACATTCTGCATTAAAAATAATGCAGGTACAACAATAAAATTGCTAGGGAATATTTTTAAGTATATGACTAATTTTTAGTTAAATTTCACTTCCTTGTTAATTACAGAAGATGGTAAAACTGCACCTCAATGGCCAAACTTCAATTATTTATAAACTAATCCAGAGTGTATGGTAAAATATTATTAATGCTAAATGTACCCTTAATCAAGACAAACATTATTTTAATAATGGCAGCCTCAAGACAAACATTATTTTAATAATGGCAGCCTCAAGACAAACATTATTTTAATAATGGCAGCCTCAAGACAAACATTATTTTAATAATGGCAGCCTCAAGACAAACATTATTTTAATAATGGCAGCCTCAAGACAAACATTATTTTAATAATGGCAGCCTCAAGGACAAACATTATTTTAATAATGGCAGCCTCAAGACAAACATTATTTTAATAATGGCAGCCTCAGACAAACATTATTTTAATAATGGCAGCCTCAAGACAAACATTATTTTAATAATGGCAGCCTCAAGACAAACATTATTTTAATAATGGCAGCCTCAAGACAAACATTATTTTAATAATGGCAGCCTCAAGACAAACATTATTTAATAATGGCAGCCTCAAGACAAACATTATTTTAATAATGGCAGCCTCAAGACAAACATTATTTTATAATGGCAGCCTCAAGACAAACATTATTTTAATAATGGCAGCCTCAAGACAAACATTATTTTAATAATGGCAGCCTCAAGACAAACATTATTTTAATAAATGGCAGCCTCAAGACAAACATTATTTTAATAATGGCAGCCTCAAGACAACATTATTTTAATAATGGCAGCCTCAAGACAAAACATTATTTTAATAATGGCAGCCTCAAGACAAACATTATTTTAATAATGGCAGCCTCAAGACAAACATTATTTTAATAATGGCAGCCTCAAGACAAACATTATTTTAATAATGGCAGCCTCAAGACAAACATTATTTTAATAATGGCAGCCTCAAGACAAACATTATTTTAATAATGGCAGCCTCAAGACAAACATTATTTTAATAATGGCAGCCTCAAGACAAACATTATTTTAATAATGGCAGGTAATTAAAATCAGATACATAATGTTTATTCTTCTTATTCTTTAACATTACGACCGTTTGAGTCTCGCCTCAGCTTCGCTAAATATAGATGCCCACTTGTTTCGATCTATAGCCTTATTTCTCCTGCTTTTCACTCCCAACTGTCGTAGATTATCTTCTACGTCATCGGTTCATTTATGCCTGGTTTTCTCCTCGTTTTACCACCTCTTTTATAAAGGGTGCTTTAAAATTCCACATACAAACTTCTAGGACTTGTAGAGGGAACTGAGTTGATAATATTTAGAATTGGAAACAATGTCTGGAAACTTACCGTTTCCGTGCTATAGTCGTTTGAAAACAAGCATTGCCTGAATGTATGTCACGTGTCTCAACATATAATAGCTTCGCGATTCGTCTAAATCGTAAATTTCCCTATCGAGTATTCCAAAACTTGCTCTTTTTTTAAATGTCAAATGTTTCGAAATTTTGAAAACTGCAAAAACTGATAGTGAAGAGTGTAACCGGGATTATTAATGCAAGTGATGATTCAGTTTCTATTTTGTTTCTTTGGTTATTAATGAGTTGAATTGTAAAACAAGTGATGTTCTGTGTCACGCCTCGTAATAAATCACTTATAAAAGTGGTCGCATTAAAAACAAGTTTTCAAACGACTGTAGCACGGAAACCCGGACATGGTTTCCAATTCTAAATGTTATCAACTCAGTCCCCTCTACGAGTCCTAGAAGTTTGTAAGGGGAATTTTAGAGCACCCTGTATATAATGTTCTTATACATTCTCTGCCATTTATTGATTCCACATGTCCAAACTATTTCAACCTTCCTAATTTTATAAACGCTGCAATATAGCCTGTATAGCGTACCGCACTTATTCATGATTATGTTGTTAGTCTGGATTCTCCAGGCATCATTTTCATATAAAGTAAAGATACAGACTTTAGGAAGTCCTTGGTTCAACAGAAGGTTAAGGCTCCCACTTTCCAAACAATGGGCGCGAGAAATCAACCGGATTATCATACCTGCGTGACGGCCGCCTTTACTCCCAGAATAAATGTTTGCTACTCATTTCCATTACAGGATGTGCCACAGGATTATGTGCCACCAGAGGTGTTTCAGCCAATTTAAAAAATCTTGACGCCGTGCGGAATCGAACCCCCCGAATCTTCCAGCTAATAGCTTAGGCCTACTACTTAACTAACTACATTAATGCGTGCCACAGCTTTCTCATATATTGAACATAAGTACTTCTGAGTATTTTTATCTTCCAAGTCGTAAGTACTGGTGTGACTTAACGGTGATCCATCTAAAACAGTATATCTTAACAATTTTATATACCCACGCTACTAAAGTTTGTGGTATATACATATTAACATTTTACAACCCTTCCCCTTAAGATTCTGTATACGCCTAATCGTAAAAATAAATAAATAATTCCGCTAAACAAAGTACTAATTCAAATATTTATATTAACCACTGACTGTCTCGATGGAGATTGAACAACTTCCCTCAACAGGTCTGGTGTGTTTTGAAGGTCGCAATTAATTGTCAAGTTAAACGGAAGTTAGAGATAACTTCTGCAATCGACGCCCTCGTGTGGGTTCTTCAGGAAGTAGGTCAAGGCATTGAAAGTAGATGCGGATGTTGAAAACACTGAAAGATCTCTGAAAACAATCGGACATGTAACGGAATCTAGATCTTAAGTTCAAAAGTTATTTAGATAGATCCTCGGTTGATTAATGCCTTTGATATCGTCCGATTCCTAATACCCAATTTTGTCTGTCCATCCAATCTTCTGTTTGTAGATGTTTCTCCTTCATGTATAAATATATTTCCTGACTTCAGGTAGTTTTAGGTCTTCCTCTGCCTCGTCTTCCCTCAGGATTCCATTCCAAAACACATTTTGGTAGCCGATCCTCTTCCATTCGCTGGACATGTCCGTACCATCTTAATTTCTGAGTTTTAATATAATCTAAAATAGTTTCTTCAATCTTCATTTTCTTCCTTATAACTGAGTTTCTATTTTTTTCTTCTTGAAATTCGTGCTCCCTTCGTATAAAATCAATTTCCGTTGACAAAAGCTACTTATTTGTTTTTTGTTGCTAATGACCAAAGTTCTGATCCATAAAGTAATGATGCTTTTAACAATTGTATGATACATATTAATTTTATTTTTATTACTTATATTTTCATCCCACAATATTCCATTGAGGCAGGCAATTGCAAATTTTCCTTTATTATTTCTATTTCTTATTTTCTCTTCATAACTTCCATTTTTATTTATTTTAATTCCTAGATATGTGATCTCACTACAAGATTTTATTGTTTCTCGAGCCTTTAGTTACTTTATCCAGGTATATATCTTTTATATATGGCCAGACTTAAAAGTATCTTATATAAAGGAAATTAACACTTGAAAATAAATTAAGGAAATTTTGAAGAGGTGGCAGGATTCAAATACCTAGGAACAATAATAATTACAAACAGGAATGATGTGCAGAAACAAATTAAACTCAACTCTAGAAATGCATGCTATTATGTATTGCAGGGATTCTTGTCATCCCAGGTTCTCTCAAAAAAAGATAAAATTAAAATATATGAAACGGTTATTCGCCCAGTTACACTTTATAGATGTGAAACAGGAATTTTTACTTTAAGGGTAGTATAAATAATACGAGTATTTGAAAATAAATTGCTTAAGAAAACGTGTAGACCAAAGAGAGATGAACAAACAGGTGAATGGAGAAAAAACCAGGAAATACTAAACTACTAAAGGTAGGAAAAATGTTTAGGTTGAATATCAATGGATTACAGTCTACTGTTTACGTTGATTCACGTAAATAGCGGCAAGAGAGTGCAGTCAGATAATGAGAACCTCATCACTATATTCAATCTCAAAACTCGTATTCTATAAATAATGAAATGGAATTGTATACACTTATGAATCGTTAAAATATTTACGAATTGTACTCTCATGTGGAACATATTGCATGTAGATTTAGATTATGACGCATTTCGATTATTTTGACTTACTCTTAATCGACATGAGCATCACATTCGGACGAGTTCATAATGTTTCTGCGCGTTATTAATGCAATCACCGTAAATCAAGTCATAACTCCAGCATTTGAAATGTTGTCTTGGCTCCGATTGGAAAACAGGTAAAAGATACATTATCTCTGTTTTTTTATAAAATATTTTCTCCACTTCATCACCCATTTAACTATCTACTAGCTTCCATTCACTACATTCCCACCATAACACGATCGAGACTACGTATCGAACATCTCACTACTCCTCATCCTTTCTTGTTACAGCTACCCGACTCTGGAATTCCCTCCCTCTTATATTAATGACTGTCCAACTGATAAACAGTTTTAAAAACTCTCACAAAATATTTTCTTAGACAATATAGTACATAACCATGTTCTAGGTATTATTTTTTATATGTTTGTACTTCCATTACCAAACCAATAATTTAATCGATTCATAGGCTATTATTACAGTATAATTATTATTTATTATTATTATATTTTTTGTTCTTTCCTTGCCATATACATATTGTGTATCCTACGCCTATTATGTATTATTAATCAAGTTGTAGATATAATTGTTAATATCAGAGTAATTTAACCTGTGAAGTGGAAGAGAAGACCTCACGGTCTTAAGACTGTCAGATAAATTAAACCTTTATCATAATTATAATAATAATTATTATTATAATATTATAATAATAATAATAATAATAATAATAATTGTTATAATAATAATAATAATAATAATTGTTATAATAATAATAATAATAATAATAATAATTGTTATAATAATAATATAATAATAATTGTTATAATAATAATAATAATAATTAATAATAATAATAATAATTATTATTATTATTATTATTATTATTATTATTATTATTATTATTATTATTATTATTATTATTATTATTATTATTATTATTATTATTATTATTATTATTTCTCCAGAAAATTTTCAAGTAGGGTATTTTTGTTATGTCAGATGTACCTGTGACGTATCTGTAAGTCATTAACGCCTACCCTGTAACGTGTTAAACGCACATTTATCCACCCTTTATACATGTCTTGAAGAGACTACGTTTAAAACCAGTCATTAAGTACATACATGAATACCAGAACAACTGGATGAATCGTTTGCGACGAATGAGTTCAGATATAGTTCCCATGTTTCGTTATTGTCCTACAGAGAAGAGATCACTGGACTGTGGAAGGAGGCGCTGGATACAAATTCATCAGTGAGATCGTAACAGGTCTATAGGCCTAAAACCTATATAAATGATGAAGAATATTTATGGGAAACCAGATGTAATAAGAACTGTTAAGTCTCGTAGAATGCTCGTGCCCGGAGAGATGACACGAATGTGAAATAAAAGAGGCGCATGGAAACTTCTTGTAGGAAAACCAGAGGAATAATGTCCAGTTGGTCGTGCAAGAACTCTGTGGAAAACATGATTTTAGGGAGGCGAACTAAACAGGGAATGATTGAAGAACATTATCTCAGAGTGGAAGTGTAGGGAGAACTTAGGTATGCGCGACCATTTTGTGCCCGTGGGTTTAGAGTTGGATTTAAGTATTATTTCACTATCGCTTAATAACTCTACGTCAACAGCCTGTACCAATAGCTGACTAATACTAATGAATTGTAAACTCTTCTATCCTCTAAGGATTTGTGCTTAAGCTCTAGTATACAATTGAACATAGTTCATCTCTATTCATTAACCCGTTAGGAACTTCAAAGATATCTGAAAACTTTTGCCTAATCGCTTTCTACAATTTATATAATTTAGACCAGTGTTTTTTCAACGTAGGAGGCAATTTGATTGTTCAGGGGACAATTCGAAAATGAGCTTGTCTTAAAACCAACCTCTATTACCTATGGTTTAACTTGTAATAAATGGAGAAACGTTTGTGTCTAAATTTAGAATATAATTTCTTTAAAAGTGTTGTGTAAGTCCCATGATTTTTAAAATATAGATATTGAAATGTTCAATTATCTCAGTTCGAAAGAAAGAGGTTAATTAAAACGGGCGCATTTCTTTTTAAATGTGTATAAATATTAGTGGTCCCGCGCCGTAGCCGAGCGGTTAAGGTAGGAAGCCTTGGCGCAGAGCTACGAGACTTGCGCTGGTTCGAGTCTCCATGGGGGAAGAAATTTTCTCATGGTATTTCGGCCAGTATGGGACCGGTGCCCACCCAGCATCGTGAGGCAATTGGGTAGCTACAATAAGTAGCGGCTCCAGGTTGAGGAACCAGCTATAACGGCTGGGGGACTCGACATGCTAACCATATGTCAGCCCTACACTGGCTGTTGATCATCTACCTCTGTGATTGACACATGTGGATGTAAAGGGCCAGCAGCCGGCTGGTAAAAGGGCAACAGCTGAAAAGTGGAAAGACCCTCAATCGGATAAATATTAGTGGTAACTACTTCTGTTTTATTTATACTTATTGTTTTTCAGTTATTTTTTTGTTTCTATTATTACTTTTTTAATGAGATACATATTTTTTCATTCATTCATTCATTCATTCATTCACAGTGTTCTGCCCAAGAGCAGGTCTTTCACTGCAAATTCAGCATTCTCCACTCTTTCCTTAACTCAGCTTTCCTTATGTATCCGCATACAAACCATTTATTTCAATAATGTCTATCATCTGATATATTTTTCTGTCTCTAACTTTCTTTCCGTTGACCATTACTTCTAGAGCGTCCGTCAGCAGGCAGTTTCTTCTTAGCCAATGGCCAATCCAAATTCTTTTCCTCTTCTTTATGAGTTACAGCATTGTTCTTTCTTCACCCACTCTGTCTAGCACATCTTTATTTTTTATTTTGTCTGTCCATTTTATACGTTCCATCCTTCTCCATATCCACATCTTAAAAGCTTCCAATAGCTTTTCTTCATTCCGTCGTAATGTCCAAGTCTCTGCACCCTATATTGCTACACTCCACACAAAACACTTCACTAGCCTCTTCCGTAATTATTTTGTCAAAGGCCCGCAGAAAATGCTTCTCTTCTTGTTAAAAGCTTCTTTTGCCATTGCTATCCTCTGCTTTACTTCTTGACTACAGTTCATGTTTTTACCGATAGTACAACCCAAGTATTTTAAGCTGCCCACTTGCTCAATGGCCTCGTCTTTAATCCTCATGTTTATCTTCCTTGGTTTCCTTCCTATAATCATGACCTTCATCTTATTTATATTTATCTTCATTCCATAATCCTCGCACTTGTCATTTAGCTCCATCAGCATGTTCCTCAGTGTCATTGTATCTTCGGCTAGCAAAGCCATAAAATCAGCAAATCTTATGCACTTCATTCTTCTTCCCATGTTTACGCCTCCCGTATTCCTGAAGCAGTTCTTCATTATGTCTATTATGACCGGCTCCTCTTGTACACCCATAATTTCCCTTATTTCTTTGTTTCGTATTCTATCCATTCTAGATTTTCCAGCTGATCTTCTTAAAACATCCATTTCTGTACTTAAAATTCTTTTCATTTCCCTGTTAGGAATTTGCCAGACTTCAGCACCATATGTTAAAATGCTCTGATTTGAATTATAAATAGTGCAATAAATATCCGGTATAAGTAAAGTAGTTTAAAGGAAAATTAATGTTTCCCTATTAACCTACTTGTTTTTTATAAACCATACATGTATATTGTTACATAGGGGCATAAGAATTTTAGAAAGGCTTAAGTGGGACATGGCACAAAAAAGTAAACACTGATTACACACATTCGAACAAGTCTAAGTTTCTAGGATACCCAAATCTAGCATAATGCTATTCAACTTCTCGCTCTTAAATTAATCGCATATGTAATAAATATCTAGTGGGCTTATAAGTAAATACTTTAAAGCAAGATTAATATTATATTTTTCATTTTAACATAATTGATTTTCGATTATTCTATCTTTTATAGTCGATAGAAAATTGGTCAGGCAGTTGAAAGTTCTCATTGATATAGGATTGAATGCATGCGGATCAATCACCACTTAATAAACATGCAACTTTCATATCCATGTGACGATGTGACAGGCGTGAACGAAAGTTCTGACCTCCTTATCTAAATATTTATACATCGGATCGCAAATAGTGCGTTATGGTGATTGAATTTTTGCAAATAAAATGGAGGAAAGGTGTATTTTAAATGACTATTTGTTTATAGTTCTACTTTCGATGAAAGTGTGGGAGGAAATGTACGCTGAAAACACGTTTTTAAGTACGAAATCATTCAAGTAAATAAATAAAACTGTGATATAGATTTTGGGTCACAAATGTAATAATAATAAAAATAATAATAATAATAATAATAATAATAATAATAATAATAATAATAATAATAATAATAATAATAATAATATAATAGTCTTTTACCACTATTGGTAGACCAAAGCCAACGTGGATAAAGGGGATTCAAGAAAACGTGAAGAAGAGAAATATGACAGAAGCAGACACGCAAGATCGAAAAATATGGAACAAAAAAATGTATATTTTGGTTGAGGAAACCTGTGTATATAACAGAAACAATCCTGAAATAAAAAAATCAAAATAGTGTTTTATTTATACAGTACTGTCAGAGATAAGGCCATTAGGCCTTCTCTTCCACTCAACCGGCACAAATTACAAATACATTTTTACAGTATTTTATAAAAAAATAGCGAATGAGTGATCCCACTACAGGCCTTAGGAGACCCTTGGGGTAGCAGGAGGTTAAGGCTCCCACTTTTTTTAGACAATCGGCACTTGATGTCAGCCGGGTTGTCAGCCCTGCGTGACAGCCGGGTTGTCAGCCCTGCGTGACAGCCGCCTTTACCCCAGAACAAGCGCCTGGTTCTCATTTCAGTTAGAGGTTGAGTCAACCCCAAGGTCATAGTGTAACTAGAAAGTTTGGGCCAGTTTAAAAATCCTGACTCCACCGGTATTCGAAACATTAGCAAGACGTAAGGTTAATAACGAGGAAAGAATGTATGAGGCATGTATTATTTATTCGGGGAAGATCAGTCCTAGAAAATAAACATCATCATCATCATCTGCATTCATGGATTAGGTCTGTTGACCCGTTCCGACTTCAGCCTATCTTTTTCTAGGTCTGCCCACATCTCGGGTGCCTTTAGGTTTGTATTTTGTTATTTGTTTTGAATATATATCTTCATTCATTCTGTCTATGTGTTGCTTCCATTTTTGTCTATATGTATCTATTTTATCAGTTATTGCAAATATTTCAAGTTCCTGTCTTATTTCTGTGTTCTTGATTCTGTCTTCCTTAGTGTACCCTTTAACAGATCTCAAAAATTTCATTTCTGCCGCCGTTATCCTACTTAGATCTTGTTTTTTATGTATCCAGGCTTCTGAACCATAGAGCAGTACCGGTACTGCCAACGTTTTATAACATTTCAGTTGGGTCTCTCTTGTTGTTTTGTTATTTAGTGTTCGTTTTATCGTACCACATATTCCCTGGAATTTTGCTATTTTATTAGTTATCTCATTATCATAATTAAATGAAATGTCACATCCTAGATAATTGAGATGGTTCACCTGTTCTATAATTTTGTTTCCTATTACTATTTTGGATCTGATTTGGTTTTTCTCTTGGAATGCCATTACCTTAGTTTTTTCTATGGATATTTTGAGATTAGGGATATTGTTCACATATATTATGTAGTTTAAAAATATTCCTTTGAAGTTCGTCTTCCGTATTTGCTATTATTACCTGGTCATCAGCGGATAATAATGTTTTCAAGTAGTGTGTTTTATCTAATTTTATTCCTTTAATGATTCTAATAAATTAATACATGATTGAACGTTTGTGTAAAAGCTTATATGGCCTAGCTCTGTGATCCATAAATCTATAATTAACGGAGAAACATTTATTCGTTAATTATAGATTTATGGATCACAGAGCTAGGCCATATAAACTATTACACAGACGTTCAATCATGTATTAATTTATTATAAACATTAATATTGGCCCAATTTTCACACAACACATTAAAGGACGCGAAATTAAACAATTTTACTTTGTTATTATTCCAAAAAATACTGACCGTAATGTTCTATTTTTTTCTTGCGTAACATTAAAAAATGTTTATTTAATTTATGTATTAGGCCTATAATTAAATGTATGTTAAAACAGATGAAGTTATAAAAGAGTTTCTTGTTAATATTCGCATTTTATCTTAAAGAGTCCACCGCGCTAGCTTAGATTGGAGACTTCCTCCTGTCTAGTGGTTCCGGGTTCAATAACCGTCGGGGTTTAAATTTTAATTACGAAGCTTTCAATCTTGGGTCTAGAAATTGGTGATTGTACAATTTTTAATCGCACTATCAATAAATTGTCATTAATCATTATTTAAGAAGACCCATTCACTATCAATCAACGCTTATTCATTAAAAATGTAATTTCCCATCTTTGAACAATTTTACAAACATATTTTATTAATTCATTCTCACGAGAAAAAAAATAGTGGAAACATGATCCGTATAATCAAAACTTTTGACAAATTCTTATAAGATTGAACACAAATGTTACACAACTCGAAGCTTAATGCAGACACCAGCTGTATGGAAAAATTAGAGCAAAGAGTAGCAGGACTGAACGGAGCTACAGGACAACAATAGGTGAGTTTACAGCCTGTATTGCAGTGGAGTGGAGGTTTAAATTTTCTTTCTGTTTTTTTTTTGACAGTTTGGACCTTAAAGTTCCTTGACATTTATCTTACAGGCGAGGAAACATCCCGAAAAGAACTTCACCCAGGAAACTTGTCCCAAACGGGGATCAAATCCGGGCCCGCTGCGTGACAAGGCAGCACGCTATCTTGAGACCACAGCGATTGACTCTTTTTGTAATGTACATGTATTAAATAAACATTTCATCCAAGTTTCAATTCCACTTTATTCTGTTAAATTAATATTTATCAGTTACTTGTGTATTATTTCTATAAGTTTTGTGTTACATTGTTCGCTTGAAGTTTCCATTAGCAGTGAATTTTTAAAATACCTTAAACAACTTCAGTCAAATTATAAAATAAAATGTTAAAATATATACCTTTTGGCAGGTGCCGTTGTTCTCAACTGTGTTAAAACTTCTGTTTAAAAGTTAATGACTGTAGACATTTCGGAAGTCGACTTTTATCATCAGCAGAAGAAATGTGTGCTACTAACTGTTGTTGTTATGCGACGCATAACTTCCATAAGTTCTACAGTCATTAACTTTTAAACAGAAGTTTTAACACAGTTAAGGACCACAGCACCTGCCAAAATATATATATTTTAACATTTTACATTATGATTATTTACCTCAGCGGGATATAATATGAATGTTATTAATTATGAATCTGTCAAATTGTTACGGTTTCGCTTTTACTAAAATTTACTGCCATTTTAAACGTTTTGTAAGGCTTATTAAATCATTGTTTACAATTCTTAAATAATGGAAAATATATTAATTTAGAAACCCAAGAGTATTTTAATGTTCTACAGAAGAGAAATGCGCATGCGCGAGGTTTATGGAATTGCAGCAACATCGTACATATTATCAGTGAAACTGGCGTGACAAAACTCCCCAATAACTACCCACTACTCTTTTTTTTTCGGTAAGTTCGGAAACCCTGGTAAGTTAGTGTGCACTAGATTAAAGTATAGTTTATTGAATAATATGTATCTAATTTCCTTAATTAGGTTAAAAGGCCAACTTCTTGCAGTTCCGATTTCTTAAAAGGTTTCGAAATTTATTCCGAAGGTTGGTCACACCGGTTTCACAGATAATGTGCAGTTATCTTGCGGGAGTTTTGTTAGCTTTGCGTATGTGTAGTACCATTCTGCAGAAAATGTTTTGACTGACCCAATGGAAACTTTTTCAACATTGCTCTGTTTGTATTATCTATCCTAGATTTTGTGTTATGAATATTTTCTGTTAGGTAATTGTTGAACAGTTAAATTACGTAGTTGTTGAACAGTTAAATGTAATAAGATGTTAATTATATAAGTTTTTTACCTGGTAAGTCAGTCGTCCTCAACTAAGTTATTGAACTTCTTCAAGGTGTTCTAAAATGGAGGCCTTTCGAAACCAATGTTTCATCTTCTGCGTTTTAACAGTTCCAGTTAGAACGACTTGAAGTTTAATAACTTAGTGGAGGACGACTGACTTACCAGGTAAAAAACTTATATAATTAACATGTTATTACATAACCTCAACGCTGCTTTAACATGAATTTCAAAAGTTAAATGTAAAACAACCGTTTAATTTCTTCTGATTAAGTGACTAATATATTATGTATAAAATAAGTGTATTAATGAAAACTAAATTATAGCGCAAGAAGAAGTGGCTGAATTAAAATACCTAGGAACTATAATCACAAACAGTAATGAGATGCACAAGGAAATTAAACATAGGCTCAATTCTGGAAATGCATGTTATTATGAATTACAGAGACTCTTGACTTCCCAACTCCTTTCAAAAAACGTTAAACTGAAAATATATAAAACTATTATTCTACCAGTTATATTATATGGGTGCGAAACATGGACTCTTACTTTAAGGCAGGAAAGGACATTACGAGTATTTGAGAATAAAGTTCTTAGGAAAATTTCTGGGCCAAAGAGAGACGAACAGACAGGTGAATGGAGAAGACTTGCATAACAGTGAATTACATGGTCTTTATAGGAAGCCAGATATAATGAGAACAGTTAAGTCTCGTAGACTGCGATGGGAAGGACATGTGGCCGAATGGGGAATGAAAGACATGCATGGAAGATTATTGTAGGAAAACGAGAGGGAAAACGCCCAGTTGGCAGACCAAGAATGAGGTGGTAAAATAACATTAACTATGATTTGAGGGAAGTAGATTATAAAGGAGATGATTGGAAAATATTGGCTCAGGATAGGGATATGTGGAGAGCTTATGTCAGCGTGGCCATGAACCTACGGGTTCGATATTGCCAGTGAGTTAGAGTTAGTTTAATGTAGAACTATCTATAATAAATGTTTTGAAAAATAACAAATTTGTCTGTAATTCCAAACATGTAGGGCCTACTTTGTAATGGAATAAATATAAAACAGTGGCTCACTAATTGGTCTTTCATGTTAGATAATGTTTAGGCCTCTAATGTGTTTAATAATGGACGCCACCAACAATCCTTAGAGCATCAATGACACTCTCAGCCGACGACGAGGAAGAGCAGAGTTTGATCGGGCAAACTCTACCGGTGATAACTTATGATATAGTAAAAATTTCGGCCCAATGTTACATAACTCCATGAAAAATAAACTGAGAGTAGTAACCAAAATACTGGTACATTCAGAAATGAAAATATCCAACAAACAATAAATAAATATTATTTTTAATTCGCGTACTGATACATGAGAAGGTAAATGTATGAAACTTCATATTTTTATTAACCATTATTGTAGTATTATCGCCTTGCTATGATGGTTATCCGTTTATATAAAAGCGGGTGCCGCGCGATAATGCTCGGCAATGATTAACATGCGGAATTATTATAGTGGCGGTAGTCGGCATCTTTGTATTTAATTGTACATAACAGTTGCGGGGAAACAAAGCGAGCCGCTGGACAATCATAATGAGACTATAATAACTGCAAATACAAGTAAGTTTGTGATACCATACCGTACCTATACTTGTTACAAGCACGTGTTATTCTTTCCTACTCATAGTTTTTATGTATATGACATTAAACGCCATTTAAGTGTATAATTAACTATGTATGTTTTAGCCAATTCAGAAAGAATGTAGTAATTAAGTTTTTACGCAAAAAAATTTGACAAATGTTTTCAAATCTTCATGGATCGTACTTACTAGATTAGTTGATACAAAAATTATATACATATATGAAAGTGCATAAGATTTGCTGATGATATGGCTTTAATAGCAGAAGATGCAATGACAGTGAGGAACATGCTGATGGAGCTAAATGATAAGTCCGAGGATTATGGGATGAAGATAAATGTAAGTAAGGCGAAGGTCATGATTATAGGAAAGAAACCAAGGAAGATAGACTAAACGTGAGGATTAAAGATGAGGCCATTGAGCAAGTGGAGAGCTTAAAATACTTGGGTTGTACAGTACTATCAGTAATAACACGAACTGCGGTCAAGAAGTAAAACAGAGGATAGCAATGGCAAAAGAAGCTTTTAACAAGAAGAGAAGCGTTTTCTGCGGTCCTTTGACAAAAGAATTACGGAAGAGGCTTAGTGAAGTGTTTTGTGTGGATGTAGCATTGTATGGTGCACAGACTTGGACATTGCGACGGAATGAGGAAAAGCGACTGGAAGCTTTTGAGATGTGAATATGCAGAAGAATGGAACATATAAAATGGACAGACAAAGTGAGAAATAAAGATGTGCTAGACAGAGTGGGTGAAAGAAGAACAATGCTGGAACTCATAAAGAAGAGGAAAAGAAATTGGATTGGCCACTGGCTAAGAAGAAACTGCCTGCTGAAGGATGCCCTAGAAGGAATGGTCAACGGAAATAAAGTTAGAGGCAGAAAAAGACATCAGATGATAGGCAATATTAAAATAAATGGTTTGTATGCAGATACAAAAAGGAAGGAAAGAATTGAGAATGCTGAGTTTGCAGTGAAATACCTACTCTTGAGCAGAACACTATGAATGAAATATTGTGTTGTCAGCAAATAGCTGGATACACTAAGAAGATAGATAGATGGTCCTCTGTTCAGAGGTTCTAACTACAGTTCATGAGGTTCAGGATTCGATTCCCGATTAGAATACAGATTTTATTTTAACGGAATTATTGTATGGTAAATAAAATGTAAGTATAGCCTAATGCAAGTTTACGAATCCATTGTACATTTTATAAACCTACTCACTAGACCAAGGGTATATTTATAAATAGTCGCGCATGGTCTGGAATTTAGGTTGAGTTTAGGTTTAAGAATTCTCTGTGCGTCATTATTATTTATTCACCCATTATATTATCGAAATGTGGTAACTGCGCCTTCCAGCCTTCCCTCCTCAAATTCCAGTAGAGAATGCCAGAAATTACGTAAGAAACCTGGTGGAAATGGATAAAAATATGTATGTCTGTTACAGTTGTAGCTATCACATTTTTCGCAACTAAACTTGGCATATGACAATTTAAAAAAAGGAAAATAGAGTTCGTTAACTTGCAAAATCGGCGAGTTCCTGATTTGAGGAAGGAAAAACATATAGGGTAAAATTAGAAAATTTTAGCTCAGGATAAGGATGTAAGGATATCGCATATCTGCGTAGCCATTACTGTAGTATCGATAGTGACACTTAATTATGAATATATTAAATAAAATGTTATTCAAAACAAAAAATAGAGTTAAATTAAACTCAAAATCACAATTAATAATATTAACTAGCTAATACCCAGCGTGCGCTGCTACGCCTAAATAAATGAAAATTAATGTGCTTTTATGTTTAGTTGAATAAGTAAGAGGAAAAATAATTATAAATTTATATTTTTAGATACCCTGTGCTGATTACCGGAACACGTCGGGACGGCCGGCTACCTGAGCCTAACGACCAACCGCTCCATGCTATCGTATTATTTGTCTCAGTTTGTTCGATGAATACGCTTTGTTCCTGTGTGCTAATGGTGATTTTGTGTTATTATCGTTTTTGTGGGCGTCTCAAGGTAAATTCTCATATTTTATTTTGTTAGTATGTGTTTTAGTTTAATCATAAATATTAAATGAACAGAGTGAGGTTCTTATTTAATCAGAAACAGTACTTATTTAGTTTCATCTAAGATTTCAGTTTATTTCTCCGCATTTCCCTGTATACGGGGTATATTTTTCTGAAAGGTCTATTTCTACAATACAAGAAAAATGTTCATTTGCTTGCGAAAGTTTGCGAACTCATACAACTTTTTCTTATTTTCAGAATGACTACACAAATTTCTCGTCGTTTGTTTTTTTTACATTTGGTTTTCTAACGCCAAAGAATCAAGTTAGGATGCTTTTTACACGCTTTATATTAGCTTGACATGTATCGATCTATCTATCTATCTATCTATGTAACGGAATCTTTCAACGCGATTTTCACCCACTTAAAATCATCGGATCGACTTGAAACTTTGTATACTTGTAGAGGACCCGTGACAATACAATACTTTCATATTTATTTTCTAAAATCCTGGCCATAATCATCAGAAAATAAAAAAAGTGTTTTGTATCAATGTAACGGAATCTTTCAACGCGATTTTCACCCACTTAGAAACATTGGATCGACTTGAAACTTTGTATACTTGTAGAGGACCCGTGACAATACAATAATTTCATATTTATTTTCTAAAATCCTGGCCATAATCATCAGAAAATCAAAAAAAGTGTTTTGTATCAATGTAACGGAATATTTCAACGCGATTTTCACCCACTTAGAAATATTGGATCGACTTGAAACTTTCTATACGTGTAGAGGACCCGTGACAATACAATAATTTCATATTTTGTTTCTAAAATCCTGGCCAGAATCATCCGAAAATCAAAAAAATGAAAACTGGTATAATAGGTTGCGGACTTGTCGAGTTTTTAGTCAATCGTTGTAAGAGCTCAGTTGGTAGAGCAGTGAACTCTTAGTGGTATATAATTTCAGTAATCCATACGTCGCTGGTTCAAATCCGGCTGGAGGGTTTTTTTTTTTCATAGAAGAGTATTACTTTTAGCTCATACTACAATAGTATCGAATTTAAAGATATTTACATTTTTATCTTATTTTGTAAAATATTAAAACTGAAAAATAAAAAATAAATAATAGTTTTAAAAAACTAAAAGAACACGCTTTATTAGAAAACTAAAAAATGAAAAATAATTTTAATTTCCAATACGCTTGATATAAAATAAAGTGGTCAACAAAAAAATCATCTCCAACACATATAGAATAAAATTAGAGTTATCATCAAAAAGAAAATAATTTTACCATCCAAAGCGTGGGGTGATTTTTTAAGATTTTTACATTTTCTTCTTAGAGAGCTTACTTTTACCAATATCTGTTTATTATCAAATATATTAATTGATATAGAGCACCCCACGCTTTTGATGGTAAAATTATTTTCTTTTTGTTGATAACTCTAATTTTATTCTATATGTGTTGGAGATGATTTTTTTGTTCACCACTTTATTTTATCCCAAGCGTACTGGAAATTAAAATTATTTTTCATTTTTTAGTTTTCTAATAAAGCGTGTTCTTTTAGTTTTTTAAAACTATTATTTATTTGCATCATATTTTGCAAGAACTTGGTGTTCAGTCAGTTTCGGATGATACTTTGAAGAGTTTAAAAGCAACAATCATTAGAGTTAGTCAAAAAATCGACGAAAGATGGTCGAAATCATGAAGACATCGAGAACGCTTCTTAAAAGCGAATTTTTCAGGTTAGAAGCGAACATTTCATTTAAGGGTACTGTCAGTGAACCTATCGTTGATTTTTCAGTACCTGGAATAAGTAACCTGGCCGGAAGACCGCCGAAATACTCTGAAATTTCCAGTGAAAAATAAAGTGACGGCGAATTCGTCATCTTCTTGAAACTATGTGTCCGGAAGAGATATCGATAGCAAACGCAGTACAGCTTCGCCAGTTAGAAAGAAGGGATACAGCAGCTATTGTTAAAGAGCTTTGCCAGTTTTCACCTAGAAGAGGATAGAAATAAAAAAAAAGCACGGAGGTGTTTAATCAGTCCAAAGCTCTGACATTAATCGTTGATGCAAATCTCTCGACATGCTAATACGGTATCATACGCGAGCAAACAACATGAATTAACAAAAAATCTGTACCCAATGCCAGTAAGCGTGCATAAAATTTTATTTTAATTTCTTCATGTGTTTTACCAATCGGTCAAATGTGTGAAGAAGCTCAAGACGCAAGAAACAAACACAATAGGAAATTTAGAGAACTTTTCACAAGAAATACTTTTAGAATTGATACAAACCGAGATTTACTAAATACATTGTTAATTTCATCAGATACCTTTAGTTGTAGTTTGCGTGCAGCTCCAAAAACAAAACGTGGTAAACTTAAACCAGGTATACGAGCTATTAGAAGTAACAACTCCAACCGTTGAACGTGAGGTAACAATGGACGAAGCACATAGAGATTCTGAAGATCTGATAGAGAATCTGAAGACTCGGATCAAAGTATTGAAGAATCTGATGGTGATCCTAAATAATCTTAATTGCACTAAATGTCGGTTTGCTCTTTTGTTTTATTTACTTTTATATTAATTTTAATGTATATTATTAGTTGTAAAAATATGTTTGTTTTTTTTAAATTATACGTCAATAACTTTTTTTTTATTTATTCATTTACATTTCACCACCTAATAACACATAAATATGAGACAAAATAATTTTGTCTAGCAAAATTTTCAAAATACCGCACTGTGCGTTGCCAAGAATCTACTTATCCCGATTTTCTTGACATAAATGAGCTCAAATACGAAAATTAATGTGTTTCATGTTCGGTTAAATAAGTGAGAGGGAAAATGTATATCGTAATTATTTTTTGATACTCCGTGCTGTTTACCCGGCGTTGCCCGGAATCTACTCATCCCGATCTTTTTGGCATAAATGAGCTGAAAGACGAAAATTAATGTACTTCTTATGATTGGTTGAATAACTAAGGCAAAAAATAATTATAAATGTATATCATAGTTATTTTAAGAATACCCGGTGCTGCCCGAGAATCTAATCTACTTATCTCTATCTTCTCGGCATAAATGAGCTAAAAGACAAAAATCGTTATTGTGAGTTATCCATAAAATAATACCCGCCATGTGTTGCTATGCTTGCACAGGAATCTACGTACTTGTCCCGATCTTCTTGGCATCAATAAAAGACAAAAATGGTTATTGTGAGTTATCCGTAAGAGATAAACATATGCTTTCGCGGACTTTTTTTGTAGAGCTTTTTGAGATATTCAATTCTGTGTGCATTAATTTTGTATTTTTGTTATGGTTTAGGCAGCGTAAGACAATTAAGCGTACAAAGAACTACTTTTTTCACGTTTTCCACTACAAAGGGTGATTTTAAGGGTGTAGGAGTTGAATATCACAACTCTGTTATAGCCTATGTTCATCCCGGGAATCTCCTGAACATTTTGCAAAAAGCCCCATCACAATCGGATCAACGGTATGGCCACGCACAAAGTACGAACGAACAAACAAACATTTTTATATATTACAAGATTAGAACTGCATAAATTCCATCGCTCTGGCATGTTACCTTGAAGACAAGAATGACATCATATTGGTTGAACTACTTTCAATAGTATATGTCATATTATAAGTATTTGGCTCCGAAATGTATTTGTTTCAGAAATATTAAGCTACATTTTATTGACACAAATTGCGTTGTCACATAAAAAAATACAAAAGTCCGTAATACGCAATAACTGCGTAAACTAAACGAATTTTTCGAATATGCCGAATTTATGGTCCGATTTCGCTGGTTATCAAATAAATATTTATTTTGTTAACTCTTAAATTGAATAAATTCAATTTCTTATACCAGCTTTATATATTTCTACTTATTCACTTCTCCACTGCTTTATTAAAAATATAAAATAAATCAATCAAATGTATCTTATAGTAAAGGCGGCTCCGTGGCGCAAGCGTTTAGAAGCTCGCCTCTCACTACCGAGGGTCTTGAGATCGAGTCTCGGTCAGTAAAAGTGGGTTTCGTCGTGGACGAAACGGAGCTTCGGCAGGTTTTTCTCTAGGTTTCTCCCGTTTTCACCTGCACATATTTTATTCCACCATTTCTCCATTCTCATCTCATCTATTTCGTTTCGATCATCCGCCCTGTGACGGTGCATAAGGCATGGTCAGCAGGCACATATGATGGAGAATTATATTTAAGAAAAGGAGAATTATTGTTTGCACTGGGATGCCTGAATAGCGAAGACGGTATAGCGAATAACGTATAGAGTTTAGAGATCCCAAGTTCAATTCCCGATTCAGGAGTTAATTTTTCTTTTCATGTCACATTTGGTTTTCATAGCTAAATGTCAAGATTTAATTGTAACAAAAATAAAAAAGCGTTAGTGCTATAAAATAAAATCTTCACATTTAAACGCTTTCTTGTTATAAAAGCCATAAGATGGCACATCAAGCGCGTCTCGGTGCCTCTCATTATGGAGAATTTGTATATGAGGAAAGGAACATTATTAATGTTTGCACTGGGATGCCTGAATAACAAGGACGGTATCACGCTAAGGTATAGAGTTAGAGGTCCCGGATTCAGATCACGGTTCAGGCGTTAATGTTTATTTTCATGTTATATATATATATATATATATATAGCTTACAAATAGCAGCATATCAATTATTCAAAATTGCCAGCAAATATAATATGAAAATTTCCACATCAAAATCCAAAACAATGGCAATGTGTGGAAAAAACACACAACGGGTGAAAATTGAGATTGATGGAAAAATTATAGAACAAGTGTCAGATTTCTCTTACTTAGGAAGTGTATTTGCAGAGTATAAGAGTGACATTGATTCAAAATTACAAAAATATAATAAAATGAATGGGGTAATACGAAGACATTTTGGTAAACAGATGAGGACAGAGACAAAACTAAGATTACATAACGTCACATCAAAAGCTGCTCTAAAATACGGAAGTGAAATTTGGATTTTAAATAAAAGAAACTCTCATAAACTTCAAGTAAGCCAAATGCGCTTCTTACGATCATTGTTAGGAGTTAATAGACTGGATCACCAAAGGAACACTACTATCAGAGGAAAACTTGGAGTAGCAAGTTTAAATGAAGATATCCAAAGATACCAACAAGAATGGAAAAATCATCTGAGAAGAATGGCAAGAAATAGACTTCCAAAATTGGCATTCCAATATACCCCAACTGGACATAGGGACCAAGGAAGACCAAAACATCGGTGGAAAGATCAAGACCATCTTCGCTAGGTTTACCGTACAGGCCACATGGCCTAAAACGAATCTGTTCATGATGATGATGATGATGATATATATATATTTGCGATCGGTGAAGATTGGTAAAAAAAATCCAAAAATATTTTCATGAGAACAACTTCAATATCTTAATTTCTTTGGAATTTCCTGAAAGACTGTTCAAGGTTAAATACAAATGTGTAGCTAATGTGAAAGGCTTCATGGCGTACGCTTTGAGGAAATATTTTAAACAGAAAAATATCCGGAAATCGTTGCCTCTAGATGTTTACAACAGTAGTACGTAAACATGTCGAAACCTTGTGTCGTCATATAACTGTACTTTATTGCATACGTCTCCAGGATTTTATTAAATTCAATTATGTTTGGTTAAGAGTGTTGCTAATTTCTCAGTGTGTCGTCATTTTGTGGCACATTTGAAAAAAAAAAAGTACTTTACGTATCATCAATAGTTATATAAATGAATGGATTTCTCATTTTCCAGAAAAGTTTGTAACGAATGAAAATATTATGTTTAAGTCGTTTGTGTAATATTGTCATTTATTTAGCTACATTGACACCTATGATCATTACGTCGACATTCAAATCGGGACGCGAAAGGGCGACAGATATTGATTAGAGACCTTTTTTCAGGCTTGACCTTATTTCTCGTCCCATAAATATATGATACAGGATCCACAGATTCAGGTTCCTTAAAAAAAAGTGATTCAAGATGGTTTAACCATCGAAACCGACCAGATTTGAATCCACGAATCTTGGAATCGATGGCAAAGTATAGTAATCAACTAGCCCTCAGGCAACGAAAACAAAAATTATCTTTAGAGGTACAGTATGTATAATAAATTGTCTATACATTACCATAGATACCCTATCCCTTGAGCACAGTGTCCTTTTTATCCCTCCTCATCATACTACCACTATTCGAAATCTTTTACAGTTTCTGTTGCTAGAACATGGAATTCCCTTCCACCCTATGTCAGAGACTGCCAAACTTTACCATCTTTCAGAAACAAATTGAAAATAAAATTATTAACAGAAACAACTCACTAATATTACTTTTTAAAAATTAATAATGTGTTTTTTCATTATTTAATAAAAATAGATTTAAGATTTGTTAATATTTTTACCTAATGCCTTGTATAAAAAGCATAGATTAATTCATTGTAGTTTATTACTTTCTTTGTATTTTTCTTTCTTTCCTTTCTTTTTATGTATAGTCGATTCGAGCTGTTATTCCTTTCTGTATTCTTTCTATCATTAATTTAATTTTAATTGTATTTAACTTCATTGTATTATTAGACATTATTTTCATTATTATTCAATTTGACAGATAATTAATTGCTTAGTATGACTATTATTGTATTTTTTTGTATTTATATGTAACATATGTTTGTCCTGGTGAGTGGAAGAGAAGGCCACATGGCCTTAACCCCACCAGGCTAAATAAATATATTCTATTCTAAAAAATTGAATTTATCTCTACGACATGATACAATTATAATAATATATAAATAGTATATATTCAGATTTATTGAACTTTGTTCATGTTCTGAATTGTCAGTCACAGAATAAATGTAGGCAGAACTGATATTCTGACCTTCTTCTTCCTCTACGCATGAAAGCTAGCAGCTTGTTGCGTGCCCATTCACTTCAGTCGGACGTATGGTGACATCCTTACACCGTAGTTGTGGTCATGCTAAATGTCTTTTCTGCTGAGGTGTCCAGTCCCGTACTAATCTACTGTTCTCCATTCTATCTATGTGATCGTTCCAATTGTCTTCTCATTTATTCTGAGGTTTATAGGTTCTTCTGACACGAATGGCTTAATCAAGATTTTTTTAAGTTATGGAAAAATAACACCGAAATTTCAGATGATTGTTTTGGATTTTACTTAAACTAATTTTCCAGAAGTGAATGGAGAAATAAAAATATTTAATTAGGCCCTATAAAACAAAACAAAAAAAATACGAAGAACTTTCAGAACGAAGGAAGATCCCACTCAATCAAATTGTACAATACCATGGCAATTCCAACTATTAACTAATAAATCTGAAACATTAAATTCAACAAATTACAATAAGCAGTTAAATATTAGTTACAACTCTGTAACGTCTGTAACGTCTGGATAAATAAACATACTGTCCGAAATACGAATCATCGAATTCCTCTAGGGGCTGAGAGAGGAATCATATAAAATAATGGAAAACAACCGATATTATTGTGTAAATCATAGTTTTCGGTTGTGGATAGGATTATTGGTGATGATCCCGATAACCTTTAAGCCCACATTTGACCCCTTGCATACTTAGGGTAATGAGTCGAATGACAGATTATCGATAACGGCCGATACTGAAATAAAATCCATAGTTTTCAGGGCTGGTAAAGTGTTTGGTGATAAGAAAATTGGAATAAATAAATACCTGGGAAACGTTGTACATAATAATTATGACAATAATAATAATAACAATAATAACAATAATAATAATAATGATAATGATAATAATAATAATAACAACAATAATCAACCAACTCACTGGCTATGTCGTTACAGTGGTTCGTGGTCACGCGGATATAAGCTCCCCATAAAACCCTATCCTAAGCTAATATTTTCCTACTATTCCCTGTATAATTTATTACTCTCAAATCATAATTAATGATTTTCCCCACCTCATTCTTACCCCACATACTATTCGATTTACCCTGTGTGTTTAATGTTCAAGATTTAATAATAAAATCATTCTCTTCGTTGTAGGCCATTTTTTTACAAATACGTCATACTGTAAGATAATATTTTCACATACAGCGAGGTGAAAATGCATTGAGAGAGGTCACTAATGCAGTTTTAAACACATCTCCACTCACATAGTTATGAATTTAAACATAACAAAGAATGATTTTGAAGGCAGATCTAGGATTGATTCATTTTTTTAAGAAGAAAACATTTATCATTCTTGGCAATGAAAAAATGTTTGATTAGCCTCTTTATAGTTTCATAGGGAATTTTTTCTTCTTCTTCTTCTTTCCTGGCGCGGCAGGCCTAGAAGACCCTTAGCGTACCAGCCGGCTGCTGGCATCTCATCCACATGTTCAGTCACAGAGGTAGATGATCAACCAGTGTAGGGTGACATGTGGTCAGCATGTCGAGTCCCCCAGCCGTTATAGCTGGTTTTCTCAACCTGGAGCCGCTACTTATTGTAGCCACCCAAATGCCTCGCGATGCTGGGTGGGCACCGGTCCCATACTGGCCGAAATACCATGAGAAAATTTCTTCCCCCATGGAGACTCGAACCAGTGCAAGTCCCGTAGCTCTGCGCCAAGGCTTCCTGCCTTAACCACTCGGCTACGGCGCGGGACAGGGAATTGTTTTAGTTTGAATAATTCTGGAGCCCTTTTTGGCTGTTACATCTGCTTGCTCATTCCCAGCCATTCCACAATGAGCCGGATCCCATTGAAAACCATGGATTTGTGTAAATATTACAGCTTTTTAATCATATTATAAATATAATTTATTTTCTTCATTTTAGAACACTCAGATGAAATAATAGCCTGAATTGCAGCTTTAAAATAAGATAATAAAACTATGTTGTAACACTTGTTTGACCAGGCAAAAACATTTTTAAGGGCGTATAAATTACACCAATTTCTCCACATAGTATAATAACTTGGAGAATGAATTGTTTATATTTTAAGTTTAACTCATGGCTCTACTATCCTAGCATCGAATAAAAATGCCGCGCAATCCTCTCAAAATCTCCCAAGTATAACAAATGAATGGTTGACTACATGGGGCAAATGGGCTAGTGAAACTAAATCTGTCAACAATAAATTTGGAACAAGAACTGGAAATTGTCCTGTTGGGATCCTTAATAACGAAGTCATTCCACAACTCACAGTGTAAAATATCATCATGCAAATCATATCCAAAATAAACTCACAGAACAGAAATTAAAAAACTTTAAAACTTAATTGACTGCTAGGACACAAATCAAAGTTGAGCACACAAATCAAACTCCTACTTTATAAAACCATATTGAAACATATATAGACTTATGGCATCCAATTATGGGGATTGCAAGGCAACTCTAAAATTGACATTCTAAAAATGTTTCAGTCCTAAATTCTTCGTTCAGTTGTTGCAGATCCCTGGTATGTAAATATTAATACCACTCGTCTAGACCTACAAATTACATCAGTAAAAGAAGAAATGGAACATTATAGCATTCGTTACCTATACCGACTTAAGGGATATCCAAATTAATTGGTTACAAATCTGCTAGATAACAGTAATCAAATAAGGAAACTTAGAAGAAACAAACCATTAGATCTTCCATCATCATCATCATCACTCCAGGGATTAGGCAATTGCCCGTTCCGACTTCATAATGCATCAGCCCAACGTCTTCTAGGTCTTCCAACATCACGTCTTCCTCTTGCTTGATAATTTCTTGCTAACAATGGATATCTCTCCTTACTCATTCCATCCATGTGATCAATCCATTTCTGTCTGTAATTCGTGACTTTATCCAATAAAGGCTGTACTTTCAATTCTTCTCTTATATCCTCATTTCTTATTCTATCACGTCTTGTACATCCTTTTACTTGTCTTAGGAACCTCATCTCCGCCGTCTGTATTCTATCCTTCTGTCTTTCACTGGAGCCCAAGTTTCACATCCATACAATATTGTGGGAACCGCCATAACATTATACATTTTTATCTTGGTTTCTTTTCTAATTTTATTTTTGAATGTTCTCTGTATTGTTCCACACACCGTCTGAAATTTATTTATTTTGGAGTCAATATCTCTTTCCACATTGTAGCCAACATCACAGCCCAAATATTTGAAACTAGACACCTTTTCTATATTTGAAGAGAAAAATTATACGCTCAGACCAGGACTTGAACCCGGGACCCTTGGTTCTCTAGACCAAGTGCTCTACCAACTGAGCTACCTGAGCAAGTACCGATCTAAAGGCAAATCCTTCTCTATATACATTGTAATTCCCATCCACCAAATGCTGTGAAGCCATGCTTCTATCTTGCAAATGGCGGCACCTTTATTAAGAAGACATATTTGGGAATTATACATTACAGCCAGTACGGCTTTTTCCAAGTTTTTATTATTGATTTCGTACATCTCAATGATGGATAAATCATAATATAATAATTTTTCTCTTCAAATATGATTTATCCATCATTGAGATGTACGAAATCAATAAAAACCTTTTCTATACTTTGATTTTCTAAAATAATTTTGGATCTCACTGGATCTCTTCCTCTAAAAGCCATGGTCTTCGTTTTCCTTACAGAAATCTTTAGATCGTATAATTTACATATTTCATTTAATGCATGCATTGATTTCTGTAAGTCATCTTCATTTTTCTGTATTATGATTACATCGTCAGCATATAGATCTTCCATTTGTCTCAAATCAATGTGTTACTATAGTTTGCCCAGCCTAAGAAACACACTTGAGGAAAACAAATGGACGGGGAATCCGCGAAGCACAGGATTGCTGCAGTTACTACGATTCTTGAATGGCCAAAACACGGTACAGCGAACAAAAAATAAATATATAATCATGTGTTCGATTAATATCATTACATATTTGAAGCCATTTATATTAACTACGTTAATCAGAATACAATATACACCCAAATGTTTTTTTCGAAGATCGGAGAGTAACTAAAAATTCACATTAGTTTCAAACTGATCGATACTTGAGAGGAAGGTGTATGCCAGTTACAAATATGGCGACTGTCGTATAAGTTTATGGTAACTTAACTCGGTGATAAAATGTGAGATCAAAATTATATTTTATATTATATCAATCCACAGTAATTCTGCCCGAAGGCAGGTCTTTCACTACAATCATAGCATTTTCATGTTACGTTTTGCAGCTTTACTAGGGAATTGTAGGTGTGGTAACTTCACGTTGCTTTCCACACCGGTGAAGGATGATGATGATGGTATTGATAAGGATGATGATGATGATGATGGCCATATGATTTCGGGGACCGTTTGGGCCTTAAATGTTTCCTGACATTTGTCTTACAGGTAAGGAAAACCCCTGATAAGAACCTCACCCAGAAAAACTGTCCCGACCGGGGATGAAATCCGGGCCCGCTGCGTGACAAGACAGCACGCTACCTCGAGACCACAGCGGTGGACTTATATAACTATTTTAATTATATAATCACAATTTAATTCGTTTTCGACATACCATTGTGTGTGTTAATACAACCTGCAACATTAAAAATTAAAACGATTGTTGTGCATTAATTTATCGGCTTGTAACAAACAGCTGAGAGAGGTTGCATGTACTTATACACGTGCTGTGCGGAGTAATACATTCGGAAGTTTAATGGCAAAGTGTGTTTCTTAGGCTGGACGGACAATAGTGATGTACTTCTAATGGAGGGCTGTCAATGGACAGCAATTTCTTCCCACACGACATTTCCAGATACAGGATTTACTTATCGTCTTTCTGATAAGACACATTGTAAATTGGCAGAGAATAATAAAAAATAGCTTACAGGAGTTGTGATGGCAAGAGTCCCTATAGTGCAAAACAGAGTTTAGCCTATGTTTAAAAATAATAATGATAAGAATAAGAATAATAATAGTCTTCTTCTTCACTTCCTGGTTTAGGCAAGAGTTGCCTGTTCCGTCTTCACTAATAGATCTAAGACCATCTCTTCCGAGGACGTCCGACATCTCTTCTTCCTCTTGGAAAATAATGGAAGATTTTATTTGGTAATCTACTTTCTTCCATTCTTTCTACATGTTCTTTCCACTGTATCTTGTTGTTAAATATCTTTTCTTTTATGGAGTAGATCTGCAGTTCTTCACGGATATCCTCGTTTCTTATCTGGTCCATTCTAGTGCAGCCTTTTACTCTTCTTAAAAATTTCATCTCGGCTGCTTGGATTTTACTTTCTTGTTTGGTAGTGGTAATCCAAGATTCACTCCCATACAAAAGAACAGGGACAGCCATTGTTTTATAAAATTTTAATTTTGTTTGTTTATGGGCTTTATTATGCAATGTTCTATTTATTGTACCACAAATAGCTTGAAACTGATGTGTTTTGTGTTCAATATCTTTATCATACCCATAGCTGATGTCACATCCTAAATATTTAAAGTGGGATACTTGTTCAATGATTTCGTCTCTAATTACTATTTTTGCACGCAGAGTATTTCTTCCACAAAATGTCATTTTTTTTGTTTTACTTATTGACATTTTAAAATTATAATCGCTACATATTGCATTTATAATAATAGTAATAATAATAATAATAATCTTCATGTAAGCCGATGTTTCCCTTATCAGAGATTTTAGGCGCTCTCTCCCTACAGGGAAGAATTTGAACCATACTAATTTAATTATACTTGTTTTCGTATAGATGTAATTTGAGTGGTCCATGATCAGCGTTCCGCCTCATCCTGACATCTAGGAAACAAAGGTAGTACTAGGATGGGAAAATTCGGTAAATTTTGCTTCGAGGCATTTTCATTCAGGCTGAAAATCTTCAGACTCGGGACCCACGGCTTTACGTCCCTCCCGGAGGACTTGCTCCTTGGATTTTTCCATCCTAAAAAATCCATCGACCCCGGCCGGGTTTGAACCCGCGACCCTCGGGACCAGAGGCAAGGAGCATAACCACTAGTCCACCGTAGCCGATTATAATAATAATAATAATAATAATAATAATAATCAGAATAATAATAATAATAATAACAATAACTCAGTGTAAATATCTAACTCGGAGTTTCATGGCCGCGCGGACATAAACTCTCCACGTCCAAATCCTGAGCTAATGCTTTCGAAACGTCCCATGTATAATTCACCTCGGTTAAAGTTAATCCCCCACTTCATTGTTGGCCTACCTACTGAGCGCTTTCTCTCTCATCTTCCTACAAGTTTCCATGTCTTTATTCATTCACCTTTCGTGCAACATGTCCTGCCTATTCCAGTCTACGTTAATCACATCTGGTTTCTCAAAGATCATGCAGTTCGCTGTTTTTAGTTTTCTCCATTAATCCGTCTGTTCGTATTTCCTTGTTTCAAAAATTGTCCTAACCACTTTATGCCCAGATACTTGTAAAATTTTCTCCTCCCTTAAAGTAAGAGAATACGTTTCATTTCCAGATAAGAAAGATTAACTTTTTACATATTTTGGTTTAATGTTTCTGAGAGATGTTGAGATTAATAGCACACGATTCCATAGTTGAGACATAATTTCTTTCTCCATTTAATTTTTATTTATAATAATAATTATCAAAATTTCAATGGGAAAAAATGCAACTAAGGCAGTACATGGAATAATTTGGAACAAAAATATTACAAAGGAAATGGAAATTAAAAATTTTAAGAGCTTAATACAGAATATTTTGTCATATGGAAGTGAAACTTAGTCTTTGACGGAATTACAAAACAATAAAATTAGAACAGTTGGATTTATCTTAGAAAAAGCCTCCAAAAACAAGACAGGATAAAATACATTAATTCCTTTGGAGAGAAATGAATGTCACCATATCTGTTGTTAAGAATATTGAAAATCAAACGCTTAAATGGTATGGCCATGTACAAATAATGGAAAATGAAGGATGGCCAAAAACAATATACCAATGGTCACCCCTGGAAGAAAAACGTGACAGACCAAGATGGAAATGGAAAACCTACGTCAGAACTATAATGGATGATAAGAATTTGAAAGAAGACAGATTGGAATGATAGAAATAAATGGAAACTGAAGACGGCAAACCTGTAAGTGGGGGAAAGCCGAAGAAGAAGAAGGAGGATATAATATAATTATACATAGTTATTTGAATTCAGCCGTTATTTATTTTCTCAATTGTCATTAACTTTCCATTTCCATTCCGATTTTCCGATTGAGGGTCTTTCCACTTTTCAGCGGTTGCCCTTTTACCAGCCGGCTGCTGGCCCTTCACATCCACATGTGTCAATCACAGAGGTAGATGATCAACAGCCAGTGTAGGGGTGACATGTGGTTAGCATGTCGAGTCCTCCAGCCGTTATAGCTGGTTCCTCAACTTATTGTAGCTACCCAATTGCCTCACGATGCTGGGTGGGCACCGGTCCCATACTGGTCGAAATACCATGAGAAAAGTTCTTCCCCATGGAGACTCGAACCAGCGCAAGTCCCGTAGCTCTGCTACGGCGCGGGACTTTTCCATTTCCATCATATAATGTATTTGTACGTGCGACTGTGTAATGTAATTTTATTGATATTTACTTCCAGCCCCAGTTAATGTTATATAATGAAAGTGTTGGTTGGGTTTTAGTATTTCCTCGCTATCGCCGATAATTAATTATAATTTATTTCGCTTTAAATACTACGTACATTCGACAGTATCGATTCTTATTATTTAAATATGAGAGTATTATACAATTTGAAATGGTAGATATAACAGTTACCTAACCAGGGAATTCCGTTATCCATGAGTCAAATGTTGTTTGGGTGCGACATACTGCTTCAAGGCATCATGCAATATATAATTTATATAAAACGCCCGACCATTGCATGAAAGCAGGAATTTTGCACAACTAGGGTTAAAATTAATTGTTCTATGAGAAAATTAATTATACAAAAATATGTCTAGATAAATTAATATATAAAAAAATCTTATATTATACATCAGTTATTTAAATACTGAATCGTGATTTATGAATTCGCATATTGATTCAAAATCATGTTCTTCCTAATTAATTTGTTAAAATTCCAAATTGTAGTTTAAGTTTTAATTTTAGTAAAATTAGTATATAGATGTAATAAAATGCACTGGTTCAAATTAGAAATAATTGGCTGTGAAATCGAATAAAAAGTGTCTCGTATTTAAAAGAAAATGTTATTGTTCTCCAGTGTAGTTTAATCTCTAACCGTATAGGCATTTTTACATGCCCCAAGCAAGAAGAACCTCATTTTGGCTCCATTTATCGGGAAAGGGATTTTGAACTTTGGGCGACACACACACCAAAAAAAAATACTTCTGCTTATTATTATCTAAAATTATTATTAAAACATTGTGTTAGCTTTAGAAGTGCATTTCTATTTTCATATTTTGAACTATTAATTCTAAATTAATTATTGAATAAATTGTTTTTGAACATCGTATAAGTTTATTAATTTTATCACCTATAATAAATATCATCATCATCCTTCACCCCCCTCCATGGTATCTTTACCTTGTCGTGGTGGAGTGGCTTGCGTGCTTAAATGATCCTGAGAGCTATGCCGGCGGTAGCAATCCTGCCGATAGGGTTACCCATGCCGGATTGGTCGAAGGTGATAAGCCAGACGAAAAAAGTACCTTGGTCGAAAGAGTGACGATCTTTCACCGTAAAAATACTACCGTCAAGAAATGCGGACATGGGTTCAACTGGGGTAAAATTATCCGGAGGTCAAATAGTCCCACATTCGGTTCTCCGGGCGGGGACTACTTCAGGGAACCCATGCCAAAGGCTCAAACACAGGGACTCTAGAGATATTAACGCGGGAATTAGATAAATCGCCCTTGGATATAGTCGCTTTACAGGAAGTTAGGTGGCCAGGAGAAGGTAGTCAGGAATCAGGAAGCTTTGCGTTATATCACGGGGGTGCAGAAAAACCTGCATTTGGAACGGGTTTTTTAGTCAGAAGGAGGATCCTATCCGCTATCCGAGATATTAAGTATCCTTCGCCCAGTAACTATCTATTATTCAGCTCCCTCAAATCATGATTAATATTATTCTTATTTTCTACCAATAAATAAAAACTATTCTAGCAACAAAATAAGGCTAATTTTAAACCTGGAATACATTAAATACGATCAAAATAAATACACAAACATATTTGACGACCACACGGGACCAAGGAATATCAAAAAATCAAGATATGAGAAAATTTAAGTTTAATGTTTGAAAAAACTCTTGTGTCAGCACAACAAAACTAGGATATTTCAAGTTTTTCCAAAGTTTATCACTATGAATTGAGAGATTCAAAAATTTTGCTTCCAAGTCAGGGTTATCTCAATTTCCATAATTTTGTGATATTGTTAGTTCTTTCCCTATTGTCTATTTATTACAAAACAAACGATTGAAGACTCACCTTTAGGCAATTCTTTAATATTAATTTGACAAGAATCCCAGACAAAAAAAGGAGAAATACTTTTTTCCAATCTCATTACGTAGCCATATCTCAGTGGATGTTTATGTGATTACTTTCATATCAAAACTTTATTTTACATCCTTTCAAGGAAAATATTTGTTTATTTGTTTTACATTTCTTTAATGTTTTATTGCCCCAGGTTTGTCTTTCTTGGATATTTCTGGTGTTCTCTCCTGGCATTGGCGTAATTGTAACCCACTTCTGAGGTTGGCACGCCTGGAAGTCGGGGTTATGTTGTCCCGATGATATGATGGGTGATGATGATGATGGTAGTGGTGCGCCAGCAGGGTCCTTAATATGATGATTGCGATAGCTATATGTTGTTCGGGAACCGTTTGGGCCTTAAAGTTCCCTGACATTTGTCTTACAGGTGAGGAAAAACCCCCCGATAAAAACCTCACCCAGGAAACAGTCCCGACCGGGGATCGAACCCGGGCCCGCTGCGTGACAAGGCAGCACGCTACCTCGAGACCACAGCGGTGGACCTTTTCTTTAATGTAAATGACAGAGAAAGTACTTGTTTGGCCACATAGTCTGTCACAAAAATTTTCTCAAAACAAATATTGTAGGCAAAATTAGGGGAAAAAATTAAGGAGACGACAAAGTAAAGCTGGAAAGCATAGCATGAAAATGCTATGATTGCAGTGAAAGACCTGTCTTCGTGGAGAACACTATAGGTAGATAGATAGACAAAGGATGACTGTTTTTTTAAGATATAACAGAAAGTATAATTTCAATAAGTGAAAACAGTAACTGTAACTAAGAGGAGAATTATTTCAATGAGAAGACTACGTTTAGGAAATTATTATTCTAGTTTTTGACAGCGGAAGCGCTTTCACATTTTGGGAGTTAACGAAGCCCAGATAGCAAATAGTTTGAACACCCTATATAGAGTTATTTGATAGTACATTTAACTTATGATGATTTAAACGTGTTTAAATATTTAACGAACACCACATGGTCCCACTTTACGACTCAATCAATTGACATATGTAAGCGATAACCTTGTTCAGAGATAAACCAACACGCTGTAACATCTGGAGCTGATCTCAAATTCTGATAAAGTCAGACAAGGAGAAATCGTTTCATATAAAAATAATAAACCGGTAGTTGGAGAGACGTCCATGAAGACCAGGGAGTGTTAAGACAACATTAGATACCGTTTGATGATGAAGCATGCTGCGATTGCAAGGCTAAGCCGACAACAAAAGAGTTTTGCATCACTGAAACAACACCCTGTTCCCTTGGCCTTCGAGGAAAGCCTGAGTGCATCATGTTCCCGTATTTCAAAATCCTTACGACACCCAAAGACCTTGTGTTTTGCCACGTATCGCTTCATTGAGCGGGACATCTGAAATCGCATCTGCCTGAAAAAAATGAATCTAGTGTTTTTTTTTCTCATACCTATTCTTCTTCTTTTTGCTTAACTATGTTTAGCTCAACATATTTGAACTCTTTCAAATGTTCTTTGAAATATTTCATTCAATGATTTCAAATATCGAGAATGTAAATATAATTACATAAATCATGTAATTGAGGCCCATATCGACATATAAAATATAGAAAATTCTATTTTTGTGAACCATACAGAATAAACATTGCAAAGATAAACATGCCAGTTGAGAAAGAAAATGTTATAGAAATAAACAGTATGATTTTAAATCTCATATGAAACCTAGTCCATCTCTGCTGATTGTTAAGGACCGAGATTTGGAAACAAAACGTTTGTGTATTTTAACGACACCCACTGAAATTTTCTGTTTCGAGTTCCACGCTGGGCGGATAGATAGAATCATTTCGGTCTATTTCAATTTACCTGCCACTTCGGCAGACCTCTTTACGTAAATTATTTATTCCTGTATCGTGTAAGGATATGAGTATAGGATAAGTGCCTACTTGTGTGTTTGTCTGAGTTTTAAAAAATCCGTTTTTTTTAAAACCCAGCCCTTATGGGTTATTTTGGGTTTTTTAATAAAACCGAAAAAAACCGGGTTTCTTTTGGGTTTAATCCCCCCTCCGATAATTTAAAAGTTATACTACATTATATTATATTAAATCCATATTTAGAATGAAATAATAATTTTGTACTATATATTTAAATTCAATAACCTCATCATCATCATCATAGTACATTCACGAATTTAGGCCATTTGTTGACCTGTTTCGGCCTCAAGAGAAACACCATCCAGAAGTCTTTTGAGTGGACGACCTGGTTTTCTTCTTCCTGCAGGTTGATATCTTAACCTCTCCTACTTAAATCCCAACCTCAACTTCACGTGGTGCAACCTGTTTATAACAAACGAGGCTCTGGGGACCGAGTCACAGCGGTATAACTGTTACATCAGGATTAGAGTAAATGCTAATCCTCCTTCATGCCTGTCCAGAGACTTTAGGTGGCAGCCCCACCACAGGACTTACTACTTTTCGGCTAGCAACCGACTGGTAGGAAATTATCTTGCTTTCAAGTCTCCAAAGATTCAAAACCGGAAGGATATACACGTTGACAACCAAGCAATACTCAAGGACAAGAAGTGGAAAAAGGAAAACATATTTAAACTCGCAACATGGAATGTTCAAGGAATAGGACATAAAGACTTAGAATTGGATGAAATTCTGAATCAAATGTCAATAAAGATAGCCGCCATAACAGAAATTAAAAATAAATTAAGAGGGACCCGAATGATTAATAATTATTTACAAATCTATTGTGGTGTACCTAGTAATGAAAGAGCAAAAAAAGGAGTAGCCCTAATGGTACATAAATCTCTTGAACGTAAGATTGATAACTACACTTTCTGGAATGAAAAAATTATTCAAATTAGATTAAAAATAAATAGTAGATATTTGACAGTAATTGGAGTTTATGCAACAGTAAATGGCGAAGAGACAGAAAGTGATAACTTTTATTCAATGCCACAGGATGTCACAGACAAATTTAATCCAAATGATTTTATAGTTTTAATGGGAGATCTCAACGCTAAAGTAGGTACAACTAACATACATTCTATTGTCAGTACTTATGGTGAACAAACATCAATCAAAATGATAGAAGATTAATTGACTTTGCTACATATAATAACTTTCCAATTACAAACACATTTTTTCGACATAAAGACTGCCATAAATATACATTGTCTGCTCGGAATTCTCAGTCAATTATAGATTATGTACAAACTAAGCATAAAATTTTTAATTATGTTCTGGATACCAGAGTTTTCAGGAGTCTTGAACTGGAAACAGATCATTTTCTGCTTGTCTCCACCTGTCGCTTCCCTCCATGTTATATAAAACATTCAGAATGTAAACCACGTTATCAGGAAAAAACACATCTTTAAAGTTAGCCTTTTGCAGCAAGATGGTATTCGATGGTTATACCAACAAAGAACAAAATCACACACAATCAATTCTGATACCTCAAATTCCGTAGAAGAAGAATGGAATAACATCTGTAACATATTACGAAAAGCAGCTCTAGAAAGTTTAGGGACAAAACTAAAATGGCACAGGAAAAGAGGTCTCAGAAAATGGGATGATGATATAGCAAAAATTATTGCTGAAAAAAGACAAGCATTTAAACAATATATAGCAACTGGGTTGTTGAATGACAAAATTGATTATCATCATAAAAGAGCTATTGCAAAACGAGAAATCAGAAGAAGACACAGAGAAAATTGGGACACTTTCGTCTCTAATCTAGAGAGAGATCTCACCAAACTTAACCCAAAAACTTACAAAGTTTTAAATAATCTTAGCCAAGAGTGTAAAGAGAGTGTAAAATTAAATTTGATTGATAAAACCACTTGGGTACATACATATTTTCAAAATTTATGGTCCATCTCCCAGACTAATTTTGATTTACCCACATCTCAGAACGACGAATTTCTATATATCACTGAAGCAGAACTTGACACAGCTTTAGAGTCCTGTAAAAATAATAAAGCACCTGGTGAGGATGGACTTCATATAGAATTGTTTAAATATTCTGACAAAACTCTTAAACAAAAATTTCTTCACTTACTAAACAAAATAATCTTGGGAGAAGACCTACCTTCATCTTGGCAGAAAGCCATTATCATACCAATTTTTAAAAAAGGTAACCTCAAAGATTGTAATAATTATCGAGGCATTAGCCTTCTCAACAGTGGATATAAAGTTTTTACAAAAATTCTAGCATCTAAATTACAAAAACACTATGAAAACTTATTAGGGGAAGAACAAAATGGTTTTCGTAAGGGAAGATCCTGTGCCGATGGTTATTTCACCTTAAAACTTCTTATCGAAAAGCACAAAGAATTCAATAAAGAACTACATATAGCGTTTATAGATTTTATTAAAACATTTGATCGAGTTGACAGACAAAAACTTTTAGATATCTTAACTGATGATGGAACACCAAATCAACTGATCCAAACAATTTTTAATCTGTATAAAAATAACATCATAGCAGTACAAATAGGAACAAAATTGTCAGATTGGAAACATATAAATTGCGAAGTCAGACAAGTTTGCACTCTATCACCACTTCTATTTAATGTATACATTAATGCTATCATCAGACACTGGAGATTGACAGTTCATGGTAATATTCCTCTTTCAAGACACACAATTTTAGACACACTCTTATATGCAGATGATCAGGCTCTTTTCGGCAATATTGAAGATGAATTACAATATTCCACTCATCATCTTAATATAATAGCCCAACGATTTAACATGGAACTATCAACAACAAATCTAAAGTTATGGCCTTTCAAGAGAAATTCTCAGTAAGAAGTAAAATTTGTATTCAGAATTCAATATTAGAGCAAGTTAATTCATTTAAATACTTAGGATATAATCTAGCATATAATGAGGAATGTGATATATCCTTTAAAATACAAAAACTATAATAAAGCTTTAAGAATTATCAACCAAGTTTTTAAACCATCAAAAGTGCAGAGACACACAAGAATGAAAATCTATAAAGTTCTCGGTAGACCCATAATCTGTTATGGCAGTGAAGCTTGGAACATCAGAACTCAGGATGACCGTCATATTACAGCCACGGAGATGAAATTTCTGCGACGAACTGCAGGTTATAGCCTGCTAGACCACCAAAGAAATTCAACAATAGCCAGAGAATTAAACATCGTACCTATATCTGAATACCTCCAAGAATACAGAAACAATTGGCTAGCCCATATTCAGCGCATGGATCGTCACAGAATACCAAAACAAATTCTTCACTGCATTCCTCGAGGCAGAAAATCTGTGGGTCGACCTTTTCGGAGATGGCGGGAGACCGTAAGAGGCCACTGGGCCTAATACTTGAAAGGCAGATGATGATATTTAAATTTAAATATATTACTTTATTTTTTCATATTAAAATAATTACATACATGCTCTTGTGAAAAATTAAACGAAAAACATGTTTAAACCAATCCTAAATATGTAGAAATACATCAAGAGAAACATTCTGTAATTCCAGAAAATATTACCCGAATTCTGGAAAATGTACTTATTTTCAAAAATGTTTTGCATATGCAGAAACGGCTGATATTTATTGGAAAAATATTTGATCATATGCAAGCTGAAAAAGATAATATTTCTGATTCTGTGGAACTTTGGATAGACTTAATATAATGTGCTGATCTTCAAACTCATAAATACAGTATTCAATGTAGGATAAATGAAGCTGTTCTGCCAATATACTTCTTGTAAATATGATGAATCCTAAATATGTAGGGGTAGGAAAATGCTTATTTTCTGATCAAGAAAATCAGGCTGAGTCTTGGTTGACAAGCAAACATCCTGAATGGCTTGTACCATTTTTTAGCCTTTCAAATTAAAGATAAACAAATATATCCACCATCATTGTTTACGGATGATGTAATAAAGAGCTTTAGTTCTGCCCAGTGGTGGAGAAGTTTGGAGAAACATTTTATAAATGAGTATATTAATGCTTTCTGTAATTTTTTGAATGGACTGACTAGTTGTCCAGCTCATTCAGCATAAATAGAACGAGCGTTTTCAACCTTTGAATTAATGTGGCCGAAAATGCGTAACAGGTTGAGTTGTGAAAAAGTTAAAAAAATTACTAAAAGTGCACAGATATCTTAATAATTAAGACGAATTAAAAGAATATGATGTTTAAGAGTGTGATTCTGATTTAGAAATTTAAGTATTTGTTACTACTTTTAATAAGAGTTGTATATTGTGAATTAAATATATTGGTTGAAAGAATAATTTATCTTTATTATTTGGTTGGACTATTTATTTCTCTTTTTAGTATCTTGGCTAATAATATTTTTTTACAAACAGTGTTTAAAATAAAATAAGTTCAGAAGTTTTTTTTTTTGGTAGTTGGGTGGGTTTTTTTAAGTGGGCTTTTAAAAAAACCGCTCGGTTTTTTTTTGGGTGGGAATGTGGGTGGGTGGGTGGGTGTTTGTGTATTGTAAAGTGTGTTGTATGAGGGATGATTATGAAGAGAAGGGAGAAGGTGAAATCCGGTGTCAGAACATCCCTATTCCTGTCGAAACACACCAAATGCGTCATCAGGCTTAACGTCCCCATAGGACGAACGCTATCAACAGTACCACATGTCTTTGCAACACATGTTTGCCCGGTCAAGTTAGCTCAAAAAATAGGGGTAGGTTTACAAAAATTCGTATAGAGCTGAACATTGGTCCGAATGTTGTAAACACCGTTATGAATGAAATGTGAAAAGTCTCCATCAATCACACATCTGCAAAAAAAGTATTCAAGGTCAAAGTTCGCGAATATGGGATTTTTAGCCAAACGGTAAGTTGTATCATAAAAATAGGTCAGACAAAAGTTGTAGACAATGCAATTATCTACACAAATTGTTCTAATACTTTTTATAAGAATCACCATTTGAAACACTGAAAACAATAATATGCACGCTTATCAACCGCAAGTTAACCTCCTATACATCATAGATTATTTAATATAATTACAATATTGGTTGAACAACTTATACGGGGTGTCCCAAACTTCGGGAGCTGATAGATAACATTATTTTAAACACTTTCTGTTAAGGAAGGTTTTTTGTTGCGGTGCTTCGTTTAAGCGCTGGACAAGTTAATATCATTACTGCCTCCCACCCAGTTGGTTTAGATACATAAATTACATTTGTGTACAGTATGTATCTTTTAAAGGAAACACGCGAAAGAAACAAAACAAAGACACTTCAATTCGGTTAGCATGTTTACTTCCAGAGCTTATCGTTGTGTTTCCATGTCATTGTGCGTTAGTTTGCTGGAATGGCTGCTGCATACTAGTTTATTTACAACATGGAAAGGTACACGTGGAATGAGATGACGGACATGCTGTTGGTGTATGGAAAAGCTGGTTCGGGTCTTGCGGCTCTAAGGCTTTACCAAGAACGGTTCCGAAACCGAAGAATTCCTCATCACACTACATTTGCCAGCATTGAACGTAGTCTACGTGAAAGAGGCTCCTTGGATAGACAAGCAGAAGTTCAAGGACGGCCACGTTCTGTACGGATTCCTGAGAACGAGGAAGATGTGTTGCGGTGCATTGAGAACAATCTCGCAGCTAGTACTAGCTCTATCGCCTGACAATTGTATCTATGTCGTAGCACTGTGGGAAAAATTCTGCAGGAAATTTTGTTGCACCCTTTTCATCTTGAAAAGGTCCACGCAATGAGGCCTCAAGACTATCCTCTGCGATAACAATTTTGTCAGTGGTATCTGGACAAAACTGAAAACGATGAATTGTTTGCATCCCAAGTCATGTTCACAGATGAAGCAGGTTTCACACGTGAGCTGTTATTTAACAATCGGAATTCACATGTTTGGGCCTTCGAAAATCTCCCTGCTACATTTCAGAGGTCACATCAATTGAGATTCGGTGTTAATGTGTGGGCCGGTATTGTGGATAACTTCTTATTAGGACCAAATATTTTTCCCGCCCGACTCAATGCTTACAATTACTTAGTATTTCTGCAACAAGTTTTGCCTGATCTAATGGAAACACTTCCCCTTCAAATCAGACAGGACATGTGATTTCAACATGATGGGGCACCAGCTCACTTTGGTGCCTAATTTTGTCCCTAATTTCCGTGTTGTGTATTTTATCAAATAATGTTTTCCCCTGAATAGTTCTGAAGATATTCATTTCACATGTGCCTATTATTTGTTTGGTTTTTGTTGTATTAGCCATAGTTTCTGCTCCATATACGATGACTGGCCGAACTATCGTTTTGTATATGGGGATTTTGCTTTCTATTGACATGTGTTTGTTGCGCCAAATTAAATCTTTCATATATCCTGATATTTGTGCTGCTTTATCAGCTTGTTTCTTTACTTCTTTTATTCAATTTTTAGTGTTTGTTATTAATACACCTAAATAATTAAATTCTGACACTTGTTCTATAACTTTTCATTCCATTTCTAATTTGCATCTTACTGGTACTTTTTATATTATTAAGCATTGTGCCTTATTCTTGTTAATTTCCATATTATATTTTCTGGCATTTATATTAAATTGGTGTAAAGATCTTTGTAAATTATCTTCAGATTCTGAAAGGAGAACGACATCATCTGCGTAACATATTAAGTGAAATCTAGCGTTTCCCATTTTATAACCCAAACGTGGTGGTATGTTTTCAATAATTTTATCCATTACTTACTTACTCACTGGCACTATCGAACCCGAAGGTTCATGGCCGCGCGGACATAAGCTCTCCATACATCCCTATCCTGAGCTAATGCTTTCCAATCATTCCCTGTATAATCTACTTCCCTCAAATCATAGTTAATGTTGTTCTCCCACCTCATTCTTGGTCTACCAATTGGGCGTTTTCCCTCTGGCTTTCCTACAAGAAGCTTCCATGCACGTCTTTCATTCCCCATACGCGCAACATGTCCTGCCCATCGCAGTCTACGGGACTTAACTGTTCTTATTATATCTGGCTTCCTATAGAGACCATGTAGTTCATTGTTATGTAGTCTTCTCCATTCACCTGTCTGTTCATCTCTCTTTGGTCCAAAAATTTTCCTAAGAACTTTATTCTCAAATACTCGTAATCTCCTTTCCTCCCTTAAAGTAAGAGTCCATGTTTCGCACCCATATAATATAACTGGTAGAATAATAGTTTTATATATTTTCAGCTTAACGTTTTTTGAAAGGAGTTGAGACATCAAAAGTCTCTGCAATGCATAATAGCATGCATTTCCAGAATTGAGCCTATGTTTAATTTCTTTGTGCATCTCATTCCTATTTGTGATTATTGTTCCTAGGTATTTGAATTCAGCCAATTCCTCAAAATTTCCCTCATTTGCCATTAGCTGTCCATTTCCATTATATAATGTATTTCTACGTGTGACCATATATTTAGTTTTATGGATATTTACTTCCAGTCCTAATTTCTTAGTGTTACTCAATAGTGTGTGCGTGTTGGCCTTTAGTATCTCCTCGCTATCGGCCAGTAGTACTAATTTTATCCATTATAATATTAAATAAGAATGGACTTAAAGAGTCACCTTGCCTGATGCCCTTTGTGAGGGTTATTTCTTCAGTTTGCTGTTCTTTTACTTTGATTACTGTTTTGCAGTGTGTGTTAATTGATATTATTGCTTTAATAATTTCATTAGGAATTTCATTCTCTCTTAAGATATGTACAACATCTTCAAGCTGTACTCTATCAAAAGCTTTCTTCATATCTATGAAACATAAGAATACTGGTTTATTGAATTCCCATGATTTTTCCACAATTTGTCTAACTATGTAAATTGCATCTAATGTGGATCTATTTTTCCAAAATCCTTGTTGTTGTTCTTTAATATGGATTAATGCATTTAATTTATTGTTTAGTGTATCTAAACTTAAGGAAATTAAAGTTGTCATAACTTAGGCATTCATTTTTACATACTACTCAAAGTCAAGAAACCGTTCACTATTACACTGTTTGATAGTTCATCTTCACCTTCACACTCCCATTTTTACAGCCATGTTAACGATGTAAAACTGATGAGTTAATGACTAAGGTATAGGACTATAAAAATTAACGATGTAAGACGTGGTATAGAAAGATGTTTTCAGATATAGGAATACAAGAAAAACATGTCACCACAAACGTAGTTAGTCATGAAATCCATAGCATTCTACATAGTTTACAAGTTCTGATCGTATAATTCACAACTTGTGGTCCGTTCTGACAAGATTTTCCCTAAAAATATCCAAAATTAATATTAATTACTTTTTACATCAATAATATACGATAATAAACATAGTATGTCATACTGGTGAATACCGAAAAATCCTACATATAATATGATCAAAAATATTCACGCTTCTCTCCTATCAAATTAAAGTGAAAATTAAAACAAAATTAAAAATAACAATTGCAAACAGTATGAGGAGTAGAAAGAAATTAACATAGGCTCAACGGATGTTATTATACTTTTCTCTCAAAATATAATAAACTAAACAGGTGACTCACTTGTATCGATGCTATGATTGCAGTGAAGGACCTGCCTTCGGGCAGAATTACTATGGATGGATGGAATAAGTCTTTAAATTTAAGAGAGAAAAAAAATTCGAGTATTTTAGGATAAAACGCTTAGGAACAATTTTAGATGAAAGAGAGTCAGGTGAATGGAAGAATTTTACAACTGTGAAAAAAAAAAAAGTGATCCCACAACAGGCCCGAAGGCCCTTGGGGTAGTAGGAGGTTAAGGCTCCCACTTTTTCTAGACAATCGGCCCTTTATGTCAGCCGGGTTGTCAGCCCTGCGTGACGGCCGCCTTTACCCCCAGAACAAGCGTCTGGTACTCATTTCCGTTAGAGGCTGAGTCGACCCCAGGGCCATAGTGCCGCCAGAGGGTTTGGGTCAGTTTAAAAATCCTGACCCCCAACGGGACTTGAACCCTCGACCCTCCGGTTTGTAGCTCAGTGCCTTAACCACTACGCTACGGCGTGCCCCCAAAGTAAAGTGATCCCACAACAGGCCTCAGGAGGCCCTTGGGGTAGTAGGAGGTTAAGGCTCCTACTTTTTCTAGACAATCGGCACTTTATGGCAGCCGGGTTGTCAGCCCTGCGTGACGGCCGCCTTTATCCCCAGAACAGGCGTCTGGTACTCATTTCCATTAGAGGCTGAGTCGACCCCAGGGCCATAGTGCCGCCAGAGTGTTTGGGTCAGTTTAAAAATCCTGACCCCCAACGGGACTTGAACCCTCGACCCTCCGGTTTGTAGCTCAGTGCCTTAACCACTACGCTACGGCGTGCCCCCAAAGTAAAGTGATCCCACAACAGGCCTCAGGAGGCCCTTGAGGTAGGAGGTTAAGGCTCCCACTTTTTCTAGACAATCGGCCCTTTATGTCAGCCGGGTTGTCAGCCCTGCGTGACGATCGCCTTTACCCCCAGAACAACCGTCTGGTACCCATTTCCGTTAGAGGCTGGGTCGACCCCAGGGCCATAGTGCCGCCAGAGGGTTTGGGTCAGTTTAAAAATCCTGACCCCCAACGGGACTTGAACCCTCGACCTCCCGGCTTGTAGCGCAGTGCCTTAACCACTACGCTACGGCGTGCCCCTTACAACTGTGAACTCTATGATATTTATGGGAAACTTGATATAAGAACAATTTGGCCTGCATCTCCACTGCGATGGGCTGGACATGTGACACGAAAAATACTAAGAAAAAATAATTTTAAAAAAAATGTTAAATATAAATTACACATTTCGTTCTATGCAATCACTGAGGCAGTAAATAAACATAAACAAACCATACATCAGGATTCAATTTAGATTAGACCTTGAAACAAATATTAAAATCAGCTCTTCAGTAAATTTATTTTAGCATCATGACTATTAAGATTCTCTTAGTTGGTCAATCTCAGGGACAAATAGACGTAATACCTAAGAATTCCGCTTCAATGCCAACCTGGCCTTGCTTTCTTTCCAGAGCAGGATTATACTTGTACCTTTTCTTGGAATTGTCACCAACACCTATATTTACCAGGAGGATAGTTTAGAAATGAAACAGTGGCAATGTCATTATTATAAATAGGTCAAAATTCTGCTGATTGTTTTCTTCTCATTCTTTGTTATCTTCCTCTTCAGCAGTTCTCCCATCCGTCATTGACCGATTAGTTGTTGGCGACCAGGAACTGATGTACTAATCAGGCAAGTACACAGATCCAGGAAAGTATACGATTTGGCTTAAGTGATATTTCCGATATGTCTTTACGAGCCAGAACCATCGCAGAATACAGTAATGAATAATTGAGCCAGAACCACCGCATAATACAGTAATGAATAATTCCTGACAAGAACAAACACCATACCTAAGATAGAGATATAAAATCAGCTACTACACTAATATTCGAATCCAAGTACTCGGACTTTAAAGGCCACGCGAACTAACTAATTAACTATCGAACGTGGAGATTCATGGCTATGCGGACATAATCTCTTCATACATCCCTCCTGTAAAATGCACGTTCCTCAAACCATAGTTAATCTTATTCGCCAACCTTTTACTCGTCCTACCTATGGGTACTTTCCCTCTAGTTTTCCTACAAGCAGTACCCAAGCCACTCCATTTCCATTCGTCTCACACATCCTTTCACCGCAATCTATGAGACTTAACCATTCTTATTACATCAGGATTCCCATTATGATCTTACAGCTCACTTTAATATAATTTTCTCCATTCACCTGTCCGTCTTTCTTTGGTCCTAATTTTTTTCTAAGAAATTTATTCTCAAATCGTTGTGCTTTTACTTTATGGGAGGAAAAAATATTATACGTTTTGCAAACATATATTATAACTGAGAATAACAGTTTTATGTATTAATAAGTTTTTTAGAAAAGTTCAGATGACAAGAGTCTCTGTAATGCATAATAGCATGTGTTTCTAGAATTGAGCCTATATTTAATTTATTTTTACACCTCATTCCTGTTTTTAATTATCGTTCCTAGGTATGGTATCGAGGTGGAGTGGCTTTCAAGCTGAAAAGACTACAAGAATTATACAGGGGATAGCACTGTTGCCACTACATGGTCTTTATAGGAAGCCAGATATAATAAGAACAGTTAAGTCCCGTAGACTGCGATGGGCAGGACATGTTGCGCGTATGGGGAATGAAAGACGTGCATGGAAACTTCTTGTAGGAAAGCCAGAAGGAAAACGCCCAGTTGGTAGACCAAGAATGAGGTGGGAGAACAACATTAACTATGATTTGAGGGAAGTAGATTATACAGGGAATGATTGGAAAGCATTAGCTCAGGATAGGGATGTATGGAGAGCTTATGTCCGTGCGGCCATGAACCTACGGGTTCGATAGTGCCAGTGAGTAAGTAAGTATAGCACTGTTGCCGAAAGTGTTTATCCATACCGGACAGGTCAATCTTAATAAGTGAGACAAAAAAAAAGTATCTTGGTGATCTTTCACCGTAAAAATACAACCGTCAAGAAACAAGAACATAGATTCCATTGGGATGCAGACCAGGCGAAGGCGACAAAAATCAGATATAAAAAAATGAAACTTTTTAATGGGAATATAAATTATATACCATTAAAATGTTTTATTATACTGTTATACACTCTATTTCGCTAAATGTTCTCTAATTGCTGTTTTTTATTCAATATATTTGTCAAGTACTCAAACTTCTTGGCCTAAAATCAAATAGAAAAGGTATTAGAGAATTCAAAAACAGTTCTTATGTATATTCCTATGTGATGCTCGTATCGACCGCAAAAGATCACGGTCTTAGCTCAAGTGCGATAGCTTTATTTCTCTTAACAATAAAATTTATACTAGAAAGCGCATAGAGAGTCGTATTCCAATGAATCACTTCGTGAACAGGTTTACAATGTGTTATACCTTCCTGTAAGACACTCTTATCCTTTTTCTGCAAATCTAGGCTATTTCCTCAGTCCCGATAATTCAATATTTTTAATTAATCGATTTCTTTATGTAATCAATTGAGTTGGTGTTTACTTGATGAAAATCCATATTTATTAATTAAATAAAAATAAAACGTAGTTTTATTTGATTTTCATATTTATTATATAATTCAGTGACAGCTGTTTCGGTACACTGTACCTTCTTCAGACATGTTAACAAATTATGAATTGTGTTCCAACTGATCTAAGCAACAATACAACAATATTTATTTAAATTTTTTAATTTAACAAATCCCCTTTGTTAAATTTAAAAATCTAAATAAATATTGTTGTATTGTTGCTTAGATCAGTTGGAACACAATTCATAATTTGTTAACATGTCTGAAGAAGGTACAGTGTACCGAAACAGCTGTCACTGAATTATATAATAAATATGAAAATCAAATAAAACTACGTTTTATTTTTATTTGATTTCTTTATGTCCTGCAGCTACTATTTGTTGTAAGATACTATTAAATGTAAAATTGGTATCTGGTAAGTTGGCCATCCTCAACTAAATTATTATACTTCATCAAGTGATTCCAATATGGAGGCCTTTCAAAATCTGTGTTTCATCTTCTGCTTTTTCAACAGTACCAGTTAAAATGCAGAAGAAGAAACATTGATTTTGAAAGGCCTCCATATCGGAATCACTTGATATAATAACTATAATGATTTAGTTGAGGACAAATGACTTACCGGCTACCAATTTTATATTTAAAATCTTATTACATAACCTCAACGGTGCCTTAATATTAATTTTAAAACTGTTGATACTCTTTCTTGGCCTACCATTCTCAACTTCTAATTCTCTTTGGAATCCAATCGAGAACTCTTATTGGTAATCTTTCATCACTCATTCGTTTTACATCTTCATACCATCTAATTGTCTGTAATTTACAAAATCTAAAAGTCAATTTTCTTTATTCAAATGTTGCCTAATCACTTCATTTCTTATTCTGTACAGATTATAATGACTGGTTGGTTTAGTAAGACACCCATTTCTAAGTGCTGATAACTTTGACCACAGATTTTTGTTTTCTTTCCAGGTTTCAGTTTCCATATTTGGCAGAATTCGGATTACAGATACGATATACAGTAGTAGGAATTTAGTAGACTAAAAGTAAGATACATAGAATGTTACTTACATAGGTATATGTATTGCGCGGGTAAAAGCCATACGTGCTGATTACAGTCCGTAAAAAGAAAAACAAAACAGTAGATAACAATACAATTACATTAATTAATCTAGGTAGTATTAATAATATATATATATATATATATATATACAGCCTGAGTATCAAAATTGTATCTCAAAGAATATAATTTTGAATAGCCTTCTAGGGCCACACAAGTGAACCCGACTACAACTTTCAAATAAAGAAGCGGAAGAAGCCAAAAGTCTTAATCTTAGAAAGTTAATGAAGATGCTGATCGTACATTCTGTAAAGGAATTAATCTGGCAGATAAATTAAAATAATTAAATTATAAAATTGTAGGCCTGTATCATAAATTTACATAGGCAAGTTTCTGAGGCAAACTTTTAACTGGCAGCATTACCTGTTTCTACAGACAAGTTCTCTTTAAGGAAATAAGTACGAAACAAGTTTTGAGGGTCATTTGAAAAACAAATAGATTTATGGCGCAGAATTCAAATTTCTAACATGAAGAAGCATAAGACTGTTGAAAACATTTCCGGTTTTACTTTTTATTGAATGTTACTTTTCTTAAGACAGGTTCTTCAGTAAATTTGAAATTAGTGTATAAATGTGGATTTCTGGAACAGCTATAGCAACCAACTGATACTATCTAATCCGGCTGCACGGACATAAGCTCTCCCTATCATGAGATGATACTTTCCAACAATTCCCTCTATAATTTACCTTTTGATAGAGAGGTCAAGCTACAAAAAGCAGTCTATCAATTAAATAATATATGTAAGAAATATAATATGATAATTTCAGAATTAAAAACTAGCAGTAGTAGTAGTAGGACTTTATTAGACAAAAAGTAAGATATTTACAATATTATTTACAAATATGGGTCGCACGGGCAGTAAGCCGTACGTGCTGTTGACAGTCCGTTACAATAAAGTAGTAATTGGTAATAGTATAAAAAGAAGAACATAATAATATTACAATTACATAAAGAAAACACAATAATATTACAAATACATAATAATACAATAGCATTATACACTAATTAAGTTATGTATAATTATTAATAATTAATGGTATTGCATATTGATAACATATATTTATTCATGAATGAGTGTTGTCCTTATTTTCCGCGTTTTGTCCAGAAATTTACTCAAGTTTACCAAATTTTCTGGATTTACCAATAACTCGTAGCATGCCAATCTTTCCCGATTTTAATTTAGAAATCTATCCGCTAATAACTGACGTCTCCAATATTCTAAATCATTACATTTTCCTAATATATGTATCTCATCTTCAAAGTTCCCGAACATTTGACATATTCGCATATCATGATCGTCGCTAATTTTTAGAAATTTCCATGCCCCTAGCCTAAACCAAGCAAGCCCTGACCTCTCTTTAAATCCTAGGTTGAGTATATAAGATTCTTTTTCCCCAACCGTGTTTTAGGTCTCTTTGTAGACACAGTGAGCGTTTTCCTGCACATTCAGCGAAAATATCTTGCTGGTCCAACCCATCCCAATCTTTTGGAGTTCTCTCCTAACCTCGTCTGCCCAAAATTTAACATCTATAAGTAATGGCGTTCCATGGAAAGTACCCAGTAAGAACAAAAATAGTAATAGAAGATAAAGTTGTTGGAACATGTTTCACATTTACAGTATTCGGACTGCGATATAACTTATGAAGAAGAACAAGATATAAATAAGAAAATACAGAAATTTCAACACATTTGTTGAACAATCAGACGAACACTGAGGAACAAAATAAGAAAGGATACGCAGCTAAGATTTTATTCAACGATGGCACTACCAGTGGCAATGTATGGAAGTGAGGCCTGGGTCTTGAAGGAAAAAGAAAAAAAGGAAAATCGAGGCAGCGGAAATGAGATTCCTACGGGCTGTGAAAGGTTTTACAAGAGAAGAACATGTTAGAAATGACAATATTAGAGAGGAACTAAAAGTACAACCACTTCTTCAACAAATAGAAGAACACAGGAACAATTGGATAGAACATCTGCAAAAGAATGACAGAGGATAGGATACCAAAGATGGCACTGATGTATGATCCTCTAGGACGACGTTCGGTGGAAAAGCCAAGAAAGCGCTGGGCTGAACAGATGTGAGATCGAAACAGGCAAAGACCTGGTCCTGTGTGGAAAAACAACGGGAAGCTACCACACCCACAATTCCCTAGTAAAGCTGCAAGCATAGCATGAAAATGCTATGATTTCAGTGAAGGACCTGCCCTCGGGCAGAATTACTTTGGATAGATGGATGGATTCTTGGCTTATATGCTGCGCACTTTACCTCTGGTTTTCATAAAACCAGTTTCCATACCGCTCTTCCAACCTTCACTCGTATCATAAAAGCCTGTTATCGCAATCAACGAAATATAACTGTTATGTCTGATTGCCCAATGACACCGTGTAGCTTAGTTATTTAGTTACTTCATTTACTTTCAAATTGCCTCTTTTTGGTCCATATATTTTCGTAAGTACTCTCAAATATCCGTAATAGTTTCTCCTTCCTTCCAATAGGAGATCATGTTTCGCATTCATACAATATAACTGGAAGAATCTCCTTTATATGCATCCTTAGTTAACTTGGAGAAGTTGGGATGACACTAGTCCCTGTATTATCAAATATCGCGTGATTCGTGAGTTGACCCTGTATCTAATTAGTTTCTGCGTCTCATTCCTGTTTTTTATTGTTCCTAGATATTACAATTCCGCTATTTCTTCAAAAATCCTTACTTCATTCTAATGAATCATCCCTACCTAATAATTTATTTCTACGTGTGAATATATATTTAGTTAACTATGTCAATGACATGACTTCGGAACTCAAAACAATTACAGTAATGAAATGTCTCATGAACACAGACAACTTAATCTTTTAATGGAAATCCCAAAACTGAAAGCTAAAATCAAACCGAGCAAGCCCTTAATGAATGTTATTTATTTCTAAGCCCAGTGCTCTCAAAAAACATGAATGTCACCCTTATGAAGATATAATTCCAAATGTCTCCCTAGCTCACCAAGCTGTTAACCCTGAACTAATATAATATAAAAAAACACTCACTTTTCCCAAACGCGTGTTTACCACCTTGGAGTCACTTTTCATAATGATTAATCTTGAAACCTCAAGTACAATATCCATAGGTACAATTTACAAACATCTGACTATTTTGAAATGCTAATTGGAAGTACACGGGGATCAAAAAGACAAACTATAACAATATATTATAAGATGTGCATTGAACATAGTGGTCTATACTACTAAGAGCCTTTGATCACTGTACAAAAAACACACACACACATATACGTAATCACAATTACTATCAAAGAACAAAACGAGGAACACAAACTCACCCCAGCAGAAGTGAAACAAATCCCCCTTAATTGAATGCTTTATCTCTCAAGTATAAAACCACTCATAACTAATATACGTACAACGTGTCCACAAATATAGTATCATACTTTGGATAATTATATCTAAATGAAATTTGTGACAATCAAAAGAAAAACTCATAACGTTTTGTGCTTGTCAACAATGTCAACAATTGAAAATAATGGACAACAATTGAAAATAATGAACAATAATACAGAAACTAAACTACATTTTTGCGCGATATTGCGTTTTGTCGTACTTACAGCAACGGCGACCATGATTGAAAGTTCAACTTCGTATATTTCGGGGTTTTCCAACCTAAGTAACTATAATGTAATATTCACCCACGTGCGGGAAGAGAAACCACTGCCCTCTATGTATACTACGTATAATGTATATACAAAAAATGGCCAAAAAATAGTGTTGATATACATTATACAAAATAAATCACCGCATTCTAAATGAACTTAACTTTATTTGAAACAATATAAAACAATAAATACGTACTTGAGGCCATGTTATCAATAATTGTTCTCAAGGCCTTCTGTTGTTTCAATTAATAAAAATTGCCCACACTGTTAACGTTAGTCAATTGTTTATAATCAACGCAAATATTTCCAACAAAGATGTTATTATTTTACTATTATTTATTATTTTGAAAACACCATCGCGCAAAAAATAATGTACAACGCACGTTTGTGAAGTATTTTACAGAATCTTGGAGATTAAAATTCGATTCTGTAAAAGCCACTTCCCAACCTCGCATTGTAATATACTATTAATCATGTTTTTTTGTGGTCGATATAGGTTCATTGTTGTATATTTAGCAGACAGGTTAAATGTGAATGTTTGCTGTGCTTTTGAAATTGTGTTGTTATTAAAGAAGCTATGAAATAAGTTTTAAGGAGTTATGCCAAACCCCCAAGAAAGTAGTAGTTGTGTTTTGGAATATCACACCACGCAGAGTCCGGTGCTGGTCCAGCGTACTTTTAGAAGAATGTTTCAATATCAGGCTCCTACACACAAGTCAATTTTGAAGTGGTGCCGTGATTTTGTGGATCGTGGCTGTATATGTATTCAAAAGAAAGACCATTCAGGGAGACCATCCATCGATGCAGGAATTGTGGATCAAGTGCGGGAGGCATTTGTGCGTAGTCCCAAGAAGTATGTCCGTAGAGCTAGTCAACAGTTAAACATCCCTAAATCCACCGTATCTAAGATCCTACGTACACGACTGAAGTTCCACTCCTACAAACTCCAAGTTGAAATCTGATGACCATGCAAAGCGATTAGATTACTCTGAGCATTTCATGGCACTAATGGAAGATAATGAAGAACTGTCGGAAAAAATCATTTTGAGTGATGAGATAACTTTCCATGTTAGTGGAAAAGTGAACAGGCATAATGTTAGGATTTGGGGGAGTGAGAATCCAAATACCATTGTGGAAGTTAAAAGAGACTCTTCTAAAGTGAATGTCTTTTGTGCCGTATCGAAACGTAAAGTCTATGGCCCATTTTTCTATCTAGAGGCCACTGTCAAAGGTGCAAATTATCTTGATATGGCCACTGAATGGTTATTTCCACAATTTGAACAAAAAGAAAGCAATGGATATATTTTGCAGCAAGATGGAGCACCGCCTCATTGGAATTTGCATGTACGGGAGTATCTGAATGACCGGCTTCCAAAAAGATGGATTTGACGTGCCGGAGATGATGATAATGTTTTCTCTAAGTGGCCGTCGGGGTCACCTGACTTGACAGTTTCTAACTTATTTTTATGGGGTTACATAAAGGATCGTGTCTATGTACCCCCATTGCCTCAAAACCTGCCAGAAGTCCAGCTTCGTATCATTGCTGCCATCCAGTCGATTTCTTCACAAATGTTGGAGGGTGTGTGGCGTGAATGTGAATATCGCCTAGATGTCTGCGGCGTCACTCTTGGAGGCCACATTCAATGTCTATGAGGTATAGCAAAAAAATTTTGAGTTTCTCTTTTGATTGTCAACAATTTCATTTAGATACGATTATCCAAAGTGAGGTAGTAGTAGTTTAAAGTATACTATATTTGTGGACACGGTGTATTAGAAAGATCAATCATCCTTCATGAAAAATTGATCAGAAGTAATGATAAGTGCCGTTCTACATGCCTCAGCATAGGAATATTCCTAAAAAGGTTTCATCAAATGTGCAAGTAAATAAAAACAACAACTTGATATACCTAGTCCCTTACAACCTTTAACGCTCCCTCAAAATCCACTTCAGGTGTAACCCAATCCAAATTAGAACTCCTGCAAGAAAAATTACCAAAACTCAACTCACTGAATAATGCTTAATCAGATGGTCCTTGAAACCATCAATGTAAGATACCAGAAGTTTACTGAACAAGAATGTTTACCCATTGCTCAAAATAAGATCCTTACGGAAATTTAGGAGCCGGTGTCTTCATTAACATATACCGTTTTTATCTGCCACTTGGTTACGATCTATGACACAAAGAAACAATCACAAACGCAGTCATTTTCTCGGACTCAAAAGTAGCCATCTTATCAGTAAGTAAAAGCGATCCGTTTCCCAGAAAACAATCCATAATTACCAAAAGCAATTTTAACTCTTACATAAAATGGCAAAACTATTATTTTAAAATGGATACCTGGACATTGTACATGAGAATGAACAGACTGACGCATTAGCTAAGATGAGTGCCATTCACAAATTGTATTTATTTATACAAATGCAGGGGACTTGACAGAAGTCATTGTCCATAATTGTGAGAAGACAATAATATATACAATAAATTAAAACAATAAAACATTATAGCAAAACAGAAAGTTTGGCTCTTGCTTCCAATATATATATCGTTCAGCGTAGCAGAGTGAAGTGCCTGACACTGTAGCAGGTGGTTTCTGTCTATGTTGGTGTTCGTGGAGCACAGTGGGCAGTGAGGACTTCTGTAGATTCCAATCCGATGTAGATGAGCTGCAAGATAATCATGTCCTGTGTTTTGTCGAAAATATGCTACAGCTTCCTTTCGAGGTGCATCTGGTGTAGTGTGGATGGTGTTTTTCCATTGTTTTTCCTGAATTCGGATCTGAAGATTGGTACAAAGTTAAATATACGTAAATTCAAGTGTTGAATTATTATCTATCTATCTTCGGGTTTTTACATCTGCTGCCGTCTTCCCGTGCCAAACCTCCAAAGCCTACGGTCTTGGGCATCTTCGATGCTTATCCCTCTAGCTTGCATTACTGTCTTCATGTTTTCCTTCCATATTAACCTTGGTCTCCCTCTTTTCTTCTTTCTGTTCGGATGCCATTCATATAGTTGCATCGGCCATCGCTCATCTTCCATTCTTAAGACATGTCCTAACCACTTTAATTCCTTCTCCTCAATTCTTTCAATTATGCTTTCTTCTGCTTCCATTATGTTTCTAATTTCCTTATTTGTGACATGTTCTAATTTAGACTTTCTGAATTATCTTATTTTTCTTCTTCTTAGGCATATTTTTCTTCTATTTGATAAGTATTGATCTTTTCAGTGGCATAGGGTCTCACTCTGAAATGTTATGCCCTATACATTATTGGAAGGCCCATAGTTATTTATATTTAACGATGATAGTGGAAAACATTTCGTGATAGAATAAGATGCACATTTCTCTTACATTAATCCTTTAAATATCTGATGTAGAGTTATGTGGACCATTTATCTACTTGTATTAATTGATATATCGTTTGTTTTGTTAAAATAATATAAGATCACCACACACCTATCTACAGATTTGACTGAGACCACAGTGCATATTGGGTAAGCGCCGGATTGAGACTGGTTAATCTAACTCAATTTTTCCTCAGTCAGGTAAAACGTGTTTGTTGCCACAATCATTTATCTTTATCATTATCCCTTAAATCATTGAAACTTGTATTTAAATATGACAAATTAATCGACTGGTACTATCGACGTAGAGGTTCATGACATAAGCTTTCCACACATTCCTATCCTAAATTAATGTTTTCCAATAATCCCCTGTATAGTTCACCACCCTTAAATAATGATTAATATTATTCTCCCACCTCATTCTTGACCTAGCTACTGAGCACATCCCCTCTGGTTTTCCTGGAAGAAGTTTCCATTATCTCTAACAATCTCTACTTGTGCCACATGTCCTGTCCATCGTAGTCTACGAGGCCTAACTTTTATTAAGATATCTGGTTTCCTATAAAGTTTTGGAATGGATTCCCTGAAGAAGTCTCCGTTCGGAAATCAGAATGAGGGACTACTTTATTTTCTGCAAATATTAGCTCAGAAGATACCCGGTTTGCTTATGGTTATATTTTTAGGTGAATATCGTCATTTTTCGAAGAAGACACTTTTTTCATCGGGTTTATCCCCTTTGACTTGTCTGGCATGGGTTACCAAAGCTACCGCCCAATTAAATATGACTATACACAACAAATATACACGTACAGTAGATTCCATGTGGTAAAACAAGAAGAAACAGGAACCACTTTACATGAAACAAGTCAAACGTTGGAACCACAATAATTCAAAACAGCCAACTATCTGTCACTATCGGACCCGTAGGTTCATGGCCTCGTTTACATGAGCTCTCCATACATCCTTAGCTCATGCTTTCCAATCATACCCTATATAATCTATTTCCCTCAAAACATGATTAATAGACCTATTATTCTCCCACCACATTCTTGACTGATTAAAAGGGCGGTGTCCCTCTGGTTTTCCTTACAGAGTTTCCATGTCCCTCTTTCATTACCCATTCGTACCACATGTCCTGCCCATCGCAGTCTACGAGACTTAACTCTTCTTATTATACCTGGTTCCACGTAAAGATCAAGTTGAACATATTAATAAAAAAAATAAAAAAATAATTATAACCAACTCTCATTACGAAGGATGGTTTTATATAAGTTTGGAGTGATAAGTAAACAACAAAATGTCACGGAATGAAGTAGTGTCAAGATTTAAATCGAAAACAAAATACTACTTTTTGTCTGCCCATCTATGGAAGATTAAAATATATTACAAATACAAATAGAAATATGCAGAATATCTAGAACATCTATGAATGCTGACCATCTCCTCATACATAGGGATCATAAAAAATTATGATATTGCAATAAGTGTACAGGGATGCAAGATTCTTAATGAACTAGAAGGAATCAAAAAGAAGGTCATGGGAAGAAGAAGAGAGTTTATTCGTGTTATCGGTAGATTCTAGAATCAATATGAGATAAGATATTCAAGTGTATAAAAAAATTAAAAGATAAAGTGATCTCACTATATGCCATAAGAGGACTTTAGGGAAGCAAGAGATTAAGGCTCCTATCTTTGTTGACAATCGCCACATGTTAGGCAGGTAGTCAATCCTCAAGACGACCGCCTTTATTCCCAGAACAAGCGTCTGTTACTCATTTTGTTTAGAGGCTGAGTTGATCTCAGGACCATGGTGCCACCAGAAGGTTTAGGCCAGTTTACAAACCTGACCCTACCTTCCAGCTTGTAGCATTTTGCCTTAATCAGTCATGATATGGTGTACCCCATAATAAAAGAAATATGACAAATAAAATGAATTAATGAGCTACCAAATTAAAAACCAAAGTCCATTGATAAGGGATAAACAGAAACAACGCTAATATATCCAAATTGAGAGACCTAATTCATTCCAGGTGCTAAGCACTCGGTGTTAATTTGTATTCCAGACATGATAATAAGACAGTTAGCTGCCAAGAACAGACAGTGAACTTGAGAACGAAATTATCAGCAATACCACACACACTAGGGTGAGAGTAATTGAGGTCATCATTGTACTGAGGAACTTTCAAGTGTCATATTTTAATTCACCGAGTTCATCGTCCTCAATTGCACTTTATTATTGTTGGTCGAATAAAGCTTGCAACATCCCACATAAAAATAAAGTACCTGAGAATTCAGGTGAAAAAACAAAAAACATGTTTTGCAAGACTCAATACAACATACTGAATTCAAGAGAATAACAATTCTAGGAAATAACGTTTCTTTAAAAATGTGTTACACATGTGACATGAAAACCAAAATCCGTACATCAAACAATACTTTCTACTCTCTTCTAGAAAAATTCATGTTTTATTGGCAAACAAACAGCTACCCGCATGTAGATAAAATATCACAATTTCAAAGTTTATTTTGTTTCGGAAGATACGTTTCATAAATGATATGTTATGCTGCTCTTGCCCATTCTTTCAGTAAATTGATAGACCATACATTTAATTTTATTGATGAGTCTAATCAGTGTTCGGGGTAACGAGTGGTCTTTTAATAAACGTATAGGAAATTAAGGAAGGATTGGTAAATGAGAATAAAGCTTATTTTGCAAATAGGATACACGACACCACTAAACTAGATAATTTTGTTACAAAACGTGAAACTTCATCCCTTACATTTTTTGTTTACTTGAAATTAGGGCATTTCTAATTATGAATACAGATATTTAATTATAGTCTGTAATGTACTTAGTCAATCTATTCGTATGCAGCAGTTAATATTACTACAGAGAAAATATTCTGCCTGAACCGGGTTTTGAATCTAACATCAGCAGATTTACGCGTTGGCGGCACAGATCAATTGTGGTATTCAGACAATACAGGAGCAGATACAAATGCCACTCTATTACAAAAATGGTCTTCAGTTGTTTCACCTATTGCATGCAAATATATTGCCTGAATAAATTATTACCAATATCATGTTGGATATTAACTGATATGGAACGGAATAAATTCCATCATAATCTATTTTTTTAGAAAAAGCAACCTGTGAACAGGTTAGTAAACTGCGGGTATACTTGAATTTAAAATAGAGAGAAATTTGTGTCTGCTCCTGGATTGCCTGTAGCACAATTGGTTTATGCTCCGCGCGTAAAGCTGGAGATCTTGGTTTCATATTCCGGTACTATTTTGAGAAGAAACATTATGCATCAGAGCAAGAAACGATTCACTTAAACTTGAGTTCTGAAATTAATATACGTTTAATTATTTATTAGTATATTAGGATCCGAGCTTGGGAAGTGGGTGTTACAGAAGTGAGGAAAATATAGCTCGGTATTTAATTTCCCAGATTCTATAAAATAATTGACAAATGTGCATTGTACATTATTTTTTGTGCGATGGTGTTTTCAAAATAATAAATAATAGTAAAATAATAACATCTTTGTTGGAAATATTTGCGTTCATTATAAACAATTCACTAACGTTAATGGTGTGGGCAATGTTTATTAGTTCAAACTACAGGAGACCGTGAGACCAATTAGTGATGAAATGGCGGCAAGTATGTATTTATTGTTTTATATTGTTTAAAATAAAGTTCAATTAATTTAAAATGCAGCGATTTGTTTCGTATAATGTATATTAACACTAACTTTTGGATTATACAAAGAGGGTAGTGGTTTTACTTCCCACACGCGGTTTGTAATATATAATATTGCAGTATAGTTATTTTATTACAGTATAGTTATTTAGGTTGGCAACCCCGAAATGTAGGAAGTTGAAGTTTCAATAATGATCGCCATTGCTGTAAGTGCGACAAAATGCTCTATAGTGCAAAAAACAGGTTTATGAATTTGTTTTTTTAAAGACTTAAACATTGACATACGATAAAAGAGGAAACAGGATCCCTATCATACAGGGTACTATGTGTTTGCATAAGGAAGACATTTAATCAGTGATATATTAATCGATGTCCATCGCTGTGGTCTTCGGGTAACGTCGTTCTCTCGTACGCAACGAGTCCGGACTCGATCCCCGGTCGGGGCAGGTTTAAAGTGATCCCACAACAGGCCCGGCGGCCCTTGGGGTAGTAGGAGGTTAAGACTCCCACTTTTTCTAGACAATCGGCACTTTATGTCAGCCGGGTTGTCAGCCCTGCGTGACGGCCGCCTTTACCCCCAGAACAAGCGTCTGGTACTCATTTCCGTTAGAGGCTGAATCGACCCCAGGACCATAATGCCGCCAGAGGGTTTGGGTCAGTTTAAAAATCCTGACCTCAACGGGACTTGAACCCTCTACCCTCCGGCTTGTAGTTCAGTGTCTTAACCATTACGCTACGGTGTGCAGGTTTGCTGGGTGTTTTTTCCTCAATTATAAGACAAATGTCACGAATCTTTAATGCCCTAATTATCCCCAACATCATAATTATGATTCATATTTGCCTTATTTAGGATGCACAGTCTGTAACGTATATTGTACTAACTCGAAGGAGGGTCTGGATAAGCTAATCGCTCATTCGGTAAGGCCCTATGTGCCCTTGTGTGATAAAAAAAAAGTATGATGACCAGGCGGCGCGGCGTCTGGCATATAAATGTACCTATAAAATAAGATGGAGGAAAAGAAAAAGTTTTAGTGCATTTTAAACTACTCATTCCAAATATATTAACAACTTACAGTAGTTTTGAATATAGAGACGTTTAAAGAATATTTTATGATCGGCCTCCACATTCCATAAGAATATTTTAGAGACATTCTACAGTACAATAATTTTCTTTCAATCCAAGGCAACCTTACTCCTTCACAAATTTATATCTTGAGCATATTTTTCTGTAAAATTCGTCTTGTTCACATTTCTCTTGACTTCATACATTGTTCCCATGGTTTTCCTCTCATTTTTCTTTCGGCCTTCAAGTTTTAAGACAATTTTCGGAATTGGTTTTCCCCCAATCGTATCAATTATTTTCAAAACATCCGAATCATGTATCATAACCCAAATTATTTCGTTTTATTTAATGTTATGTCCTCTTTATTTATCCATTCTTTACGCCAAAGTCCATAAAAACTCCATTATATTTTTATATTGGTAAAAAAAAACTGCGTACATATAGTTTAATGATGTGATATAGTACAAACTAAACAATCTGCATAATTAATGAGTCTCAATCCATACCAAGTATTATGAATAAAAATATAAAGGAGTTAAGAAAGAATATAATAGTAATCTGGGTTCAATTATAACGTTTTCACTTTCATCTTCAGACACATCATCAAAGTCAAAACAGAAAGTGAGAGCAACAAGTGGGATACCAAACATTCACTTGGAGAAGAGTTGGCACAACATTAAAGCAATTGAATTTTAAACAAAAGTAAAATAAGTAGGTTCATGGTCATGACAATGAACTTGGGATCTGCACTTCTTTTCGCACCATGGTCATCGACTCTCATGATACAGAGAGAGATTTATTATAAATGTTCACCATCGCCAGTGTTATTTGAATCGTTCACATTCCAACAAGAGAAATTGAGAGTGTTTGTATACCCTACTGGGAGGTTTTCACATTCTCCAAGTCCAGTTTTAATGGCCTACATAAACGTTTATGCTTCTAAAGCCACGGCACACCTTGTCTTTATTAAGCCATCAGTGTTGACAATATCGACACCAAACATAAAAACTTCTAGTTTGAAATCCGGTCTTCTCTCCGGTAACAAATTCTATTTCCTTATTTTATAGATGGTATTATATCTCCTTAGCATTTGTGCAAATAATTCGTTTATTGTAATAACACTTATTTACCATTAAAGTATTAAAAATATAGCTTTACGGATGAGTTAAAATTTCGTAAAACATTTTCAACTGTTGCAATATACATGTAATTTTATTTCATATTATGTCGAATTTAACTTTATATAATTAAATTTATTTTAAGATTTCGCAAAGAATTCTTTAAACATTTTCAACTGTTGCAAAATATAGGCTATATAAACCAACTAACTTACTGACTCTATCGGACCCGCAGATTCATGGCCGCACAGACATAAGCTCTCCATGCATGTTTTCAAATCTACCCCTGTATAATCTACTTCCCTCAAATCATGGTTGATGTTATTCTCCCACCTCATTGTTGCAATACCAACTACGCGTTTTCCCTCTGGTTTTCCTACAAGAAGCTTCCTTGCATCTTTTTCATTCCCCATTCGTGTCACATGTCCTGCCCATCGCGGTCTAAGAGACTTAATTGTTGTTATTGTATCTGGCTTCCTATAAAGGTCATGTAGCTCAATGTTATGAACTTTTCTCCATTCACCTCTCTGTTCATCTATCTTTGGTCCAAAATTTTTCCTATGAATTTTATTCTTAAATACTGGTAGTCTTCTTTCCTCCCTGAAAGTAAGAGTCCATAGTTGAATGCAGGCTTTCACGACCGGTAATCACAATGTTGAGTGATTCCGGGCTATGTGGCCGTGGTCCATTACTGGTGTTCTTACCAGACGTTTCTCCCTCAACTGCGGAGGGCATCTTCAGCGGCGAGTTTGGAATTTTTTAAAAGAAATCTAAATTTATATTTGCTCTAACCTCGACTTCATTATTACCCAGTGTAAGGTATATATATATATATATATATATATTCATTGGTATTTCTTGTATAATTTATCATGTTTATATTATATTATTATTATTATTATAAAAATAATTATTATTATCATTATTATTATATGATTATTATTGATTAAATAAAAATAAAACGTAGTTTTATTTGATTTTCATATTTATTATATAATTTAGTGACAACTGTTTCGGTACACAGTACCTTCTTCAGACATGTTAACAAATTATGAATTGTGTTATATTATTATTATTATTATTATTATTATTATTATTATTATTATTATTATTATTATTATTATTATTATCGTAAGTATTATTATTGTTATTATCGTATAAAATGTTGTTTGTACATGAAATTTACATTGCTACATTTAATGTATCTCTAACTGTTTATAATTAGTATAGTGTATATCTATATTTGTCAAATATTTATTTGTATTTGTGCTGGTTGAGTGGAAGAGAAGGCCTTATGGCCTTAACTCTGTCAGAATAAATAAAGCATTATTTTATTATTATTATGATTATGATTATTATGATTATGATTATTATTATTATTATGATTATTATTAAGTCCCGCGCCGTAGCCGAGCGGTTAAGGTAGGAAGCCTTGGCGCAGAGCTACGGGACTTGCGCTGGTTCGAGTCTCCATGGGGGAAGAAATTTGCTCATGGTATTTCGGCCAGTATGGGACCGGTGCCCACCCAGCATCGTAAGGCAATTGGGTAGCTACAATAAGTAGCGGCTCCAGGTTGAGGAACCAGCTATAACGGCAGGGGGACTCGACATGCTAACCACATGTCACCCCTACACTGGCTGTTGATCATCTACCTCTGTGATTGACACATGTGGATGTGAAGAGCCAGCAGCCGGCTGGTAAAAGGGCAACCGCTGAAAAGTGGAAAGACCCTCAATCGGATCGGATTATTATTATGATTATTATTATGATTATGATGATTATTATTATTATTATTATTATTATTATTATTATTATTATTATTATTATTATTATTATTATTATTATTATTATTACTACTACTACTACTACTACTTCTAGGTGTTGTTTCCTAGTCGGAGGCTCGACTGTGAAATAAGTCGTAATTGAGGGAGAAACATCTGGTAGAACACCAGTAATTGATCACGGCCACATAGCCCGGAGGAATCACTTAACATTAGTAAGAGTCCATGTTTCGCCTCCATATAACTGGAAGAATAACAGTTTTATATATTTTATGTTTAACTCTTTTTTTTAAAGAAGTTGGGATGACAAGAATCCCTGTAATGCATAATACATGCATTTTCAGAATTTAGCATAGCATATGTTTAATTTCTTTGTGTACCTCATTCCTATTTGTAATTACTGTTCCTTGGTATTTGAATTCAGCAACTTCTTCAAAATTTCCCTTTTTTGTCATTATCTGTCCATTTCCATTATATAATATATTTCTATGTATGAACACATATTTAGTTTTACTGATGTTTACTTCCAGTCCCAATTTCTTAGTGTTACTCAATAGAGTGTGCATTTTGGGCCTTCATATATATATATATATATATATATATATATATATATATATATATATGACATAAGAAAAAAATAAATGCTCGGACGGGACTTGAACCCAGACCTCTGGATTTATATCCCAGTGCTCTACCGATTACGCAACCGAGCAAGTCTAGTACAAACATTCGTTTTTCTTATATGTATTCTCATTATTCCCAGATGTAGTGGGAACTCGGTCTCCACTGCCACCTAGTAGCTCCTATCACAAGTAAGCAAATTAAAGAGAATATTTTTATCTTATAGCAGTGACGCTTTATCGATGTTATAATTAAGTTTTTGACATAGAGCAATGCAAGCTTAATATGACATGATAAGAAAAATAAATGCTTGGACGGGACTTGAACCCGGACCTCTGGATTTATATCCCAGTGCGCTACCGATAACGCTACCGAGCAAGTCTAGTACAAACATTCGTTTTTCTTATATGTATTCTCATTATTCCCAGATGTAGTGGGAACTCGGTCTCCACTGCCACCTAGTAGCTCCTATCACAAGTAAGCAAATTAAAGAGAATATTTTTATCTTATAGCAGTGACGCTTTATCGATGTTATAATTAAATTTTTGACATAGAGCAATGCAAGCTTAATATGACATGATAAGAAAAATAAATGCTCGAACGGTACTTGAACCCGGACCTCCTGATGTTATATTATTTTATTTTATTTTATTTATTATATATATATGTTATTTTATTTTATGTCGAATTTAATTATTTTAATATACGTTTAATAATTAAATTAATTTAAAGCATTTAATTATTTTAGTAATTGTTTTAATAAATCATATGTAATAACCTATTCAACAAACAATACAAAACGACTTAACTAAATATGCCCACAATTAATTTACTCGTATAGAAAATTGATGATGTTAGGACTCTATAAGACAAAATATCAACAAAAATATACAATATCCCACAAGATGCATCGATATTTCATACCATATTTATGAGCATCAGTTCTCAGTTTTGTTTAAGTTTTAAATTCACAATATGTCCTGTAAGATACATTCATTTAACTTATTTAATATTTTTATTAAAGGAACAGAAAAACGAACATGTGGAAATAACATAAATGTTTATGGAATTACATAATGCAGTAAAAGCTGCTTATTAGCGGTTCCCTTATTCGCGATTACATTATTTGAGGGTTAAAAAATTGCGACACAGTTCCAGTATTCGCGACTAAAAATGTCTTTATTCGCAGATCCAGTCGGTATATTAGAAGTTTACTATCCTTTATTAACGCATCGGCAACAATTTTTAACTCCGGCACGTGGCAAGGCAGCTTCTACAAAGAGAGATTCAAATCAATATCAAAGTATAACAAACCTTATTGTAACTAAGCCTAAAGTTCGTTGTTAAAAACCACCGCCGCTGTATTTCACGAGCCGCTATGTCAATTGATAAATGCCGCCCTCGCCACGATCAGTGTTTTATTGTTTCAACTTGTCATTCGTTGCAATAATGTTTGATTGAATAGCAGGCGTCTATTCTGCTTTGTTGCCAATTTGTAATGTCGAGTAAAATGAAAATTGTTCGAAACCTGTAATTAATTGATTTTATTTTGATAATTTTTATTTTATTTTGAAACCTTGGAACGTATCCCCTATATACCCATACAAACTACCATTCCATATTCGCGGTTTCTATATTCGCTGCATATTTACGGAATATATCCCCGGCGAATAACGAGTTTTACTGTTACAGTAATAATTTACTATTATACAAGATTCTGTTTTCACTGCGGTCCGACACTTTTAAATATTGGCACGAAAAATTAGCGTTTCGCCAATTTAAAATATGCATCTGTGAGCTAAAAATCTGATTAAGCCAATAACTATCTTCCATACTGCTAATTAATAGTATTCAAATCATCAGACATAATTTCAGCTTGCGATCCTGTGTAAAGTATGATAAATTGCACAATGCACATTATAATTTACAACCCGGTTACATGTGGTCTTTTCTTGCAACTTCATTATAGTGTATTCAACAACTGATAAAAAGGTTACATTCAACGTGAAGTCGGAGGTCATAGTTCGTGTACATTCGTATTAGAATATATAATATTTTATGTGTGTTTGCTATATTTCAACGTCAGCGTGACGATAGAAATAAAAAAAACTTGTCAAGCAAAAGAAGAAAATGTCAAGGTAATATGTTGCTTTAAGGTTCCGGATAAACAGGCCTGAGTTCTCTGATTGCTACCTATTTTCAAATTCGAAGGCCAACAAGAACAAGATGGAGATTTCCAGTTATAACAGTAGCATTAACAAAGGTTTCTCCCTCCCTCACTCTTTATAACTGTGATTTTCTCAATGTCCTCATTGATGTTCATTTGTAATTTCAATGACAATAATCACATTCCACTGTTACAATCTATATTTTAATTGGTTTGCAAATATCACATGTTTCGACTACATTCATATTTCAATAATATTTTCCTCCAATTACAAAAAAAAACTACAACAGTAAAATTTACATGTAAAATTAAGTATAACATAATACAGTATGTTCTGAAAAAGTTCAAATTTTATAGAAGATATAGTATTTGACGAAATAAGAAAAAAGTTTGCTCCTAATCTTGATATCATATTAGGTAAGATATTATTTTATGAGAGGCATACCTTCCACCCCGCGCACTTTGACCGTTTTCCTGACCTTAATATCTAGATTTTTAACTTTGACAGTTCTTAAAATGTATGGTGTATGCAGTTTGCATTAATGAAGTGCGCGAACGTGTTCAATCCGACAAGAACCAGGTACGTTCAAAGGAAAAGGAAATCTCTGTAGAATATGCGTGTCGGCCTTTCGTATCTCTTCGATATCGCCTAATAATACCTTATCATCAGCATATACCAACAGCTTATTAGTAACATTGAGAAGTTCGCTTTCCTTGCACTATAAAAATCTATGGCATACTCTAGCACAAAATTGAATAGTAAAGTGCATTTCCTTGTTTTAACCCGCTGAGAAATTCAACAGTGTCTAAAACTGTTTAGAACAAGTATAACTAACTTTTTAGGAATTTCGAAGTCAGCAGGATACTCTAAAACTTCTACTTCTTAATTTAATCGTGTGCCTTTTTTTAAGTCTACTTACAGTTATATTACCATTTATTTTCTAAAATGTGTCTTATACTAAAAATTGGATCTACTGTAGACCTACTTCTTCTGAATCCACATTGATTATCACCTATTAGGTCATCAATATTGGGAGTAGATTTAGATACTAATTATTAGTTTGAATTCTATATGAAGTTAAAAGTATGGAACTGTCTCTGCAGTTGTTGCAATCGGTTTATCTCCTTCCTTATAGATTAGTATGACTATTTAACTCATGCCCCAAATGGGAGTCAATGACCAATCACGTTTCAATGATTTCTGTATTACAACCAATCAGAGACGTGTTTCACGAAATAATTATCAACGTTAGGATTATCATATATTAAGCAAAGCTCCTCCTTTTTAATATTCTGAACAGGTCTGACCGTTATTTTGCAGTGACTGAGCCTATAACAAATACGGCTACCAGATTGTATATAATAGTGCTTACATGTCAACATTTGTAGCAATTGATTATACCACCAAAAAAAGAAACCACTGTTTGCACTTTCTTAAATGTATACGACATCAAAAATGAATTAATATACAGATTGATGTGTTTCATTTTTTCTCCACTAGAGAGCATTCTTACAATATTGCGTTCCTTTGGCAATAAATAGTATGATCTGGTTGCAGTGATAAACAAAAGAAGCAGTAGAAGCGTAGGCTACCTATCGTTTCTCATTAGTTTTCAAACATCACCGTTTACTTTAAATATAAAAATATTTTTAAATAACTGTAGTTAAATAATGATTTGTGAGTAAACAGCTTTATTTTATTCGTTAAATAGTCCTAACAAATGCCACTCTTGATTTCCAAATTCTCTAGATAAATTCACTCCTCACTTCGTGAGTCGTGAATTTATCGATAATTTGGAAATCACTCGTGGCATTACTTATGACTATTAATCTTATAGACTGTTATTTTGACTCTACCTGTTGATAAAATTGCCTCTTCTGTTCGTAATGAGAGATATCTCCGCAAATTAACTTCTTTGACAAGGATATCGACTCAACAATGTACGATCGATATGGTACAGCAAGAAATGTCAAAGAAAATGACCTCAAAAATTACCAAAAAATAAAAGGTTAGTTCTGTTAAAAAATTATTAAATGTTGTATAATGTATCTGCATCATTGTTAATAGTTAATTCTCATACTATAATCTGTTATTGATTTTTCCCAAGCCAACAGTAAAAATATGCTATATATAACTATACAGCCGGCTTAGAAATCGGCTGGAAGTAAGATCGGAACACACAGCCTCACAATTGGTAAATATTAAACATGATAGTTATTTTCAGGTCCTGTTGTTGTATTATTCGCTAAATAGTCACTCCAAATCCAACGCGAGGTAGAATTTTTCATGAGACACAATCACTCGCGACTTCGTGGCTCCTGATTTTTTTCATAAAAACACAAACTCTTGTTAGATTACTGTTGATAATTGATTCTTTCCATTCATTTTACAAGCATATTTTTCCCAAATCATATAAAACATTCTATGTAACTTGCCCAACAATTTCTCCTCTGATTTTAACAATTCTGTTGGGATCCCATCTGAGCTCATATTTTATATATCTGTACTTTTTCTATCGCCATTTCAACCCCTAATGCGCTTGGTCATTTGACTAATATTACCGCTGTATGTAATTCGTCCTCTCCGACCTCCTGTTCTGCATGTACATTTAATAGCTGATTAAAGATATTTTTCATCTTTTGAATACAATCCTATAATCTACAATCATACTTCTTTTGTATTCCTAATTATATTTGTTCTAGCCTGAAACTCTTTCTTTTCTATCCTAATTCCCTATATAAATAACTGATGTTTCTATTTATTGCATTCATTTCGAGATCATTAATTTGTCTCTAAAATATTCCCCCTTTTTAACTCTTTAATATTCTAGTGGTTCCCGTCTGATGTCATCCAATTGTTTTAAATTTAGATAATTGTTCGCCTAACCAATTCATTTTTTTAGCTTTCTTTTCTTTGCAATGTCGCCACATTCCTCGTCGAACATTTCTTTATTTTTACCTATTATTTTAAAAATAACCTCCGCTTTGTGATGCTTACAATTTAGTAGCATCTATAATAGTCTCCGATTCTATATTTATGTCTGGTTCTTCTTCAGTTACCACATTTTTATTGAAGATTCCAGTATTTCATATATTTTAGCAATTTTTATCTGATATTTTTGCCGCAGTTGAACTTTTCTCGAAATTTTAATTGAAAAGTTTCAGAATCAACTTTAGTGTTTGTTCCTCTCAAAAGCGATAATAATTCTCTATGTGCCCCTTAACTCATCGATGATGCTACAGTTAGATCAGTCTGCAATTTGAATTATCATCTGCTTAGGTTGACTATCAAAGAACGGCTATCGCACAAACATATTGCAATATATACATTTTAGAAAGTGACGAGAAGCTATCCCATTTATATGTATTCATTATAAAACTGTAAACATTGTATGATTAGAGAATTCTGAGTTTGCAGTGATGCACCTGCCCTTGAGTAGAAAGCTAAGAATGATAGGCCTAATTAACCAACTCTATCGCTTATTAAACCCACTCGCTCAATGCTACATTAACTCATTACCTCGATTTGTCCCAATCCCCGGCCAATGTCATCCAGTTCATATTTCTGATATCCAGTTCCCTTAGATCCATCCGAATATTAACCCCCACATACGCATAAGCCTTCATAATCGTCCTTTACTCAAGACTTTGCCAATATAATTGATGAAAACATTTCTATTCTTACGTAAATTAAATTATATGTGTAAAAATGTGATTTTCCAATTAATTTTAAAAAGATAGATTTCTTGCTAGTTAATGTTATTGCAAAGGATATGTCATAGATAGGCCCTAAGTGAAGATATTATATTAATAGTACAAAATCACTTAAATATCTTGGAGTGCTTTAAGTAATGAAACTAATACAGAAATTGTTTTTAGAATACATCAAGGCAGAAAGTTAATTGGTAGCCTAAATTGAGTTTATTGTGAAAAAATATACCTGAAGTGATAAGTATGGTAGAATCAGTAGCCTGTTATGGAAGTGATTTGTGGTGCATTAAGAAATCGTTGAAGATGAAAATAAATATGTCCGAGATTAATTATTTGGGAAGTTCGGTATTATCGAAAGACAAAATTCGATGTCAGGAAATAAGAAATAAAATGGTCACAGAGGAAACAGTCATCAAATAATTATCTCTATGATGACTGGAACATGTGATGAGAGTGGGCGATGATAAATGGTAAAAGATCTTCAATTGGCAACATCCAGGCAGAGCATAGTGAGGAAAAGTAAGATCCAAGTGGAAAGCATGTAACACCGGTCAACATGATTTTTTTCTCATGAGTACCAATAGTTGTACTTAATGCAGTTTTTTATCGTGTTGTCAAATATGTATTCGGAATTTCTCCATCGCCCACAGTTTTTTTTATTTCAATTTCAATTAATGGATTTAAATAATTATTTTTAATAAACGTGTTATCGTCCATTTGTCCATTGTAAAATAAAACCAAATGAACTAACTCAGCAGATTTCAGCTATGGAAAAGAGATATGAAGGCAAATGGAATCCTAATATGCTGACCGATTATTGTTGGACCATGAAAAGGGATGTTCCACAGGCGAAATAAAGCAGAAAATCGTCATTTCGTACTTTCTAGGTGAGTACGAATGTTCGAATATTGTCTAGTTACGAATGTAGAAAATATTAAAGTGTTCTTAATTATAAATTCCTGTCTCTCGGAAACCTTGCGTGATGGAGAAAAACCGATGTCATATTTGAATTCAGGAGAAAAATTACTATTAGAATCACATATTTTGCTTTATTTCTGAGACAACAAAAATGTTTTTGTTGCTCTGTGTAATCTAAGGATGATGAGAATCAGAGGACTAAATTTAGAAGATTCTTTGTGAACGTGAGTGAAGACTAAAAGAAGAAAGTGACTACACCCATAGAAATCCCCAACTATATATTTTTACTGTAACCTACAACAGTTACACAACCTGCTCAGAATGTCTAGATTTAATAAGAATGACAGCACTAAGACCAGAATATAATATGTGGATTTTCTCGTTATGAAGCTTCCTCCATTCCTTATGGGGCGAAATGCTCGCTTTAGGATGCTATTTTAGGAAACATTTAATATGTTAAGCTTAATACAAGTTAGCAGATTTCACACACGTATAATTCAAAGCAGAGTTCAAGTTATCTATCTCTCTTTATAGTAATTTCAAATACTACCTATTTCAACATTTCTCAAACAGGAAATATCTGTAAAATGTCGATATGGTAAATATCACAATTTCCTTTCTTTTCTTTGTTTTTTTTGTTTGGTTCAAAAATTATAATTTATTTAAACATTACATTTTATAGGTAAATTCCATGTAAAAATTGATATGTCAAATGAAAATAAAAATAAATTATCTGATTCCCTTAATGGGATATTTGATGCTTCTGAGGATTTTGTGATGGCTAAACTGGGCCAAAAAATATTACAATTTGATTTTTTCTCAGAAAACTATCTAAACGTGTACAATATTAAAATAAATAATTTCTAAATAATTCAAAAACGATCTATTAACTCTGTTGATAGTTTACATACAGTAATATTAATACGAATGAAAGTGGCTATGTTCAAAGTATATTGTGCTGTAAGAAATACAGGGTTGTTCTTGAGAAATGATTGTTCAAATACGAGTAAATTAGGTGGTTGTAATTAAAGATGATATGTCACGCAGAAGGTTGTGTACGTTGCCATTATATTTTTTTAAATTTTCAGCCATTGTTTTATTGACAAAATTTAAACTATGAATTTCAAACCCTTGTACTATCTGAAAATTTGATGCATTTTTTTATTTTAAAATATAATTCAAAACCTCACAGAGATTATTTTATTTTCATTTTATCATTACCATGTACATTTAAAGTCATTTAAGTTATCGAAATAAAAACATTACTTTAAGCACATAAAGGTGCATACTTATCTGGAGGCACCATGTCTAGGTATTTTGAGAAAAAATAAATAAATTTAAGATTTAAGATTTAAGATTTATTTAGCCTGGTGGAGTTAAGGCCATGTGGCCTTCTCTTCCACTCACCAGGACAAACATATATTACATAAGAATATAACAATCTTAATTAACTCTAATATTAAACACTAAGTAAAAATTTGATCAAAAGATAATATCTAATATACATATTACGATCTATAATACAACCAGTTAATATTAGTTAAAATTAAGACTAAAACTAATAATAAAATGTATACAAGCAAGACATATTAAATTGTCCCTGTCTAGTGTATATAAAAAACAGGAAAATAATGAGATATAGAAAACTAATTTTACGATTATACATATTTAAAACAAAACAAATAAAAATATTTGTTATTCTTAATATTATTTACATAAATAATTAAATATATTAATATTGCTAAAAATACTATCAGTGAGGTGTATAAGTTAGTTTGTTATTAAATAATTCTTTAGTTTGTTTCTGAAGGATGTTATAGTTTGACAGTCTCTGACATAGGGTGGAAGGGAATTCCATGTTTTGGTAAGTGACACCGTAAAAGATAATGAATAATATACAGTGTGATGAGGCGGGATATAAAGGACAATGTGCTGATGGGATCGAGTGTCAAGATTATGTGTGTCGGATAGTCTGATGAAGCGGCGTGATAAATAATTAGGCGATGATGTGTGAAGTATTTTATAGAGAAGGGATAGGGAATGGACAGTTCTACGATCTCTTAGACGAAACCACGATAATTGTTCCAGGGACGGTGTAACATGGTCAAATTTGCGAATACCACAAATAAAACGTGCGCAAGAATTATGAACACGTTGAATTATATTAAGACAAAGAATAAATATAAGGCTTAACTTTGTTGCAAATATTAGGGGGGTCAAATTTTATAGAATTCACACTGCATTAATCCCTTTCGATGTAAAGATGGTTCAGAAGTCTTTATAAGTAATTTATTTACCTAGTAATTTATTTATCAACATTTCTAGATCATTCACGATGAATATAGTATTACAAGTAAAATGAGGATAAGATCAACATACAAGTGTTCTAAAATTCTCATTGCAAACTTATAGAGCTTGTAGAGGGAACTCAGTAGATAGGGTTTTGAATTTAAACTTTTGTCCGGAAACGTACAGTTTTCGTGCTGCAGACACAATTTCACATTAAGCGTTTAAATCTCCCGCGTCTGCCGAGAATAAATCGATAGTAATTTAATGATTTTAGATTCAATTAAATACATTTACACATCTCAACATTCATCGATTTCGTGACAATATCCATTGTCAAGGGAAAAATAAAGAAATTATACTTCGTCTTTGTAAGAACAATTATGTATATGCAAACTGACCAAACTTTTGTACTGTACATCACATTGTACTTATCCACTTCAACAGCGGTTCGATGTGGCGAACACCATGCTCATTGCACCTGCGAATCATGTTCTGGTACACTTGCCCCAACTTATTCATACAGTGACTAAGTGAAGTTTCTTTATTTTTGCCTTAACAAGTGAATGTTGGGTTCCACAAATCTAATTAATTGAGTTATAAATTGTGCTGGCTGTAGCATTATTACCGCATATACTAATTAACTATTGCACTGTTAGCCAATAGCATAAAATCCATATATACATTAAAGTATTGAATTAACAATCAGAATGTATTTATATTATATTATGAAGGGAAATTGCGTACTGGACACTCTAATATATAATAATAATAATTACATGTGGATATTCAAGTTGAAACAGGCATGGGCGTTGAGTTTGGATAATATTACTCACCATCCCCCAGTCTAATACAGGGGCGTCGAGTCAAGATAAGATTACTCTCCATCCCCTAGTTGAATACAGTAAGATAACATGGCTGGTAAATTCCAGTCTTCATACGTAACTTTAGAAGAGATATGTCCTTATTTGGAAATGAGGGTGATACATTCCAACTCAGCGTCCATGCCACGCCCGCTTATCAGAGGGTTTATAACGGCTGATGCCCTTGGCATCAGGGCTTATTCTTCATGGTTCCGACCTCGTCTCTATGACAGTTAGAGACACAATATTGTAACTTTTTAATCATCGTCTTTAATAAATATACTAAATCAAGTTCTGCATTCACTGGAGTTCTTGGACTCACAACGAATCCTACCTTCAAATTGTCTGATCTACCCGAGGGCCAGGTCACGACAAAATAATTAAATTACTACCCATATTTCACAGCCTAATGAGAACTTATTGTACCTGCATCACGAAAAGGTACGTTTCCGGACAAAGTTTATTACTCAATGCATTATCTATTCAGTCCCCTCTACAATCCCCATGCATTTTCTATGGGAATTTCCGAACACTCTGTATAAGCTGGCAGATATTCGGAGGATTGTCGATCTTATATTGGATATTTTATACCATTGGCCTCCTATGACAACGTTTTCAATTTAGACTCTATTAATATTTATTTGATTCCGATCAAGATATTTCAAACACCCTGTATATTTCATGGCTTTGAAAGTAAATATTAATTACGTCTTAAAATAATTATTTAAACTCATAAGTTGACTTTTCGAGAAATAAGGAATAATTATCTCTTAAGCTGATGATTCAAATTATAGTACGTGAGAGGGAGATAATTTAAAAATAAAACAAGTTATTTATTTTCTATTGTTCTCAAATACTAAGAATGTAATAGTTTTCTTTCCTGTAACTCTGTTTAAATCCTAGTACATCTACTATACGCTGAGTGACGTAATTATCTTTCTGAACACTACCCTAATTACTGGAACAGGCACTGAAAGTAAATTGACATATACTTATAATTCCTTCCGAGGTCCCATGAGCACATCATGGTCATCAACCACGTCACATAAAATGAAGGCATTAAACTAGCAGGCGTGGTCCATATCACCTTTATTCAACTCACTGGCGCAATCGAACTCGGCGGTAGCCATGAACCGCCGGCACATATGGAAAAATGCACGATCTAGCTGGACAAAATTATTTTTTCAAGTTACCACGAAACGTGAAAAAGGTAATAAAACATACACAGTTTTAAAATGTATACTGGTTTTGATTGTGCTGTCAATGGCATCCTCGCTACAGCCAATGAAAGTTATCGCTCAGAACTGCAATGTGCGCAGAGTCCTTGAAAGATAAAATTTACCCCTGGATATTTCCTCTCAGTATTCGTGTTGATTTGTCGTATCAGCAACTTGTTCGCATGGATTCTGTAGTAGGGAGTAAGCTATTTCATAATATACTAATTATTTTTAATCGTATTAATGTTTTATTGTCCACCGCTGTGGTCTTGAGGTAGCGTGCTGCCTTGTCACGCAGCGGGCCCGGGTTCGATCCCCGGTCGGGGCAGTTTTTCTGGGTGAGGTTTTTATCGGGGTTTTTCCTCACTTCTAAGACAAATGTCAGGAAAACTTTACGGTTCAAACGGTCCCTGAAATCATATGGCCATCATCATCATCATTATCATCATCATCATCCTTCACCGGTGTGGAAAGCAACGGGAAGCTACCACACCTACAATTCCCTAGTAATATGCAAGCATAGCATGAAAATGCTATGATTGCAGTGAAGGACCTGCCTTCGGGCAGAATTACTATGAATGGAATTTTTTATTAATGTATGAAGCATTTTATAAAGTACTGTAATTACATAAAATAGCAATCAGAGAATAAGATTTGACGAGGTTTATAAAAAAGTCTATCCTGATCCATCGTTTCTTTCTATGTTAGGATGTTTTCTACACTCATTTAGATGATTATACAAAAAGCTGTCCAATCACGACAAAACTATCCCAAACAGATATTAAATGAACACATTTAACATTGTTTTGAAAATTATTTTTCCATCTCTCTACAAAGTTTACTTCATAATTACCGCATATTTTGCATTCGAGATTGGATAATATATAGAAAAAATAAAGCAGTACATTTTCTTATAGGAAGATCTATTTGCTACTGTAAATGTTTTTAAGTAAATCCGTTTATCATTCATAAATTACTTTATAAATGATTCATTATTTTAACAAATCAATATTCAAGTTAGTAAATTCGTTACCACTTGTCAGCAATCCTGATATCAATACTTGATGAATCAATAAATAATTTAATATAACAGTCAAAAATATACAGAACCAAAACGGTATGCGGTCTGAATATATTTTTTTTTACTTCAAACTATTTAGATACAATTAATTATTTTTCCTTAAGGGCGGCTCTGTGGTGTAAATAATTGGGTACTCGCCCTCCAGCTCTGAGTCCCGAATTTGTCTCACAGTCACTCCATGTGGTTATAAGCATATATTTCGATGTGTTCCTGCTAAGACCAGCGATAACCCACACCAGAAGAAGTCTGTGTCTAAAGCTATAGATTTTTATAATTACCAGCTAGCTGTATCTGCTTATATCACAACTCGAAGTGAACAATTTGATAATAACCATGGGTCGAATGAAGTTTCAACCTATCGATTCATGAAGCATTTCTCTGATGAAGAAATTATTGGCTGATGCAAGACTAGAAATGTGATTGGCTGATTTGGGAACCTCCAGCACCTCAACAATACAATTTTTCGAAATAATATATTTTTTAATTCACAATATATTTAATTTATGCTAGTTATATTTTTACAATGCACAAAGAAACAATATAAAATAAAATTATCTGGTATACGATACTGATAAAATGTGATTTGCCAAGTTACTGAAAACGAATGTAAGTGACTGTGTAATTTATAATATACACAAAAGACAATTTTCATCTGAGTTTTCAACGAGAAAAATGATCTCGTACAATAAGGAAGTGCACAAATCTACTAGATATCAGCTTATGAGAGATTTTTTGCTTCACATTCTAAGTAAGTATCATTGCATAGTTTCTTACAGTAAGATTATTGAATTTTGCATACATGAGTATGAATTCTAAAATGTCTTCTTCTTCTTCTTCTTCTTCTTCCTTCCAAGTATTAGGCCAAGGCCTGTTACGATCCTATAGAAAATTTTCCCTCCAGCGTTTCATAGGACGGCCCAGTGATCTTCGTCCTCTTGGTATATAATTATAAACAGCTTTGGGGATCCGATTTGAACTCATTCTTTCAAGATGGTGTTTCCAATTTAGTTGGTACTGTTTAATATATTCCAAAATTGGCGTAGTCTTCAATTCTTTTAAGATATCGGTGTTCCTTTTCCGATCCCATCTGGTGTAACCCGCTGTTCTGCGCATGAATCTCATTTCACAAGCCGTTATTCTGCTTTCATGTTGTTTTTTTAGTGACCATGCTTCACTACCATAGGTCAACACTGGTCTAGCCAAAGTGTTATATAAACGTAATCTGGTGTTTTTTTTGTACAAGGGATGGTTTCATAACTTGATTAATAATTCCTAAACTTTTATTATAACTAGTAAGAATTCTAAAATGTACATTGTTATATCCTGTACTATTATGGTAGATTTATACAAAACATTTACAATAATGTATCCTCATACTGTTTATGAACTGAACAACTAGGAATAGAAGTTGTTACAAACTATAAGACACATTTTCGTTACACTAACTCATTGGCATATCGAACCCATAGTTACATGGCCGCGCGGAAGTAAGCTCTCCATAGATTCCTATCCTGAGCTAATGTTTACCAATTGGCATGGATTCCCTGAAGTAGTCGCCACCCGTGAACTGAATGGGTAATTTTACCTCCGAAAAATTTTTACCAGTGGAAGCAATGTCCATATTTCTTGACGGTTGTATTTCTACGGTGAAAGATCGTTACTCTTTCGACCAAGGTACTTTTTCGTCTGACTTTCGCCTTCGTCCTGTCCGGCATGGGTAACCAATTCGGCAGAAAATCCACCAACGGGATAGATATTTTTGCCCTACAGCTGAGGTAATTACTTTGACCACCGCATGTCACTGGTTTTCCTCTGTCCTCAAGACATGTACTCACTTTGAACTTTACTACCAGGACCCATTTCACTATATTCAGCATTTCATAGAGTCATTAAGAATAAATGAATAATAAACTCGATAAGACACAGATGTTAAAGCGTCTATAAAACAAGAATAAAATATTTTAATAATTCTGTTTAATTTATTTTAACGATGAAACGCTAGACACTTGGTAAAAGAATTTAAAAGTATTTCACTAAATAAACAATTACCACAAATTACAAATGTCTAACCAAATTATAAATAGTGTGTATTAGTCGCAACTCAAGTGTCTTATAAAACTAGGTGGATCAGAAAAAATATCTGATAATAACTATCATCCATCATCATCCATCTTGATGATGCGTGGCAGGTACTGTCTCATCAGAAAGAATTATGTTTTCAGCCCTACTTCCTCTTCTCTGTTCGCATTTTTTGTTAACATCCACTTAAATTAACATAATATCCTACCTGGTACACTTTTCAAGACTTTAAAGTTTTCTTGGTTAGTTAAAATACCCCCTTATTCTTCTCAATAAAACATTACACTCATTCTCACCTAATTACTTAACACACCGTTTCGTTAGAATCTCTAATACACGTAAGATTATATAATTTATGCACCCGATCCTATTAGTACATTTTTCTTTACATTCAGCCTCATAAAAGTGTGCAAAACTTATTATCCGTTACAGCTTCAATTCAGAGAACATGGAGTACTCTTCCGCTATAAGTCAGAGACTGTGAAACTATAACATAATTCAAAAACAAATTGAAGAGTTAATTATTAACTAACTAACTTGTACATCTCACTAATACACTGTGTTTTACTTGTAAACACAATAAAGTAAATAGTTGTGATTCTAAATCTATGCATAGAAAATGGCGAGTTGGTACATTAAATTTCAAAGAGGGTATTGGGAAGATTTATTCCAATGCTGTTAATTATACAATTAGAAGTGTCACGCTTGTATAATTTTCTTAAAAACTTTTTTTTCTCATGAGGACAGTCTCAGTAACTTCATTTCTTCGGAATTTTCTAAAAACGTACAAAATAAAACCTTCTGTATTTTTAGCCAAAGAAAACGAATAGTAGGTGAATGGAGAAGACTACACATCAGTGAGCTACAAGATTACAAATGTATCTGATTCACATGTCACTCATAAAGACGAGTATCTGCTATGAAAATGATTCCCTTACGAGTGTTGTTTTTATTTAAAAGCGTAATAGTGGCCACCATGTTCGTTATCTTGGAAATAAACTCGCAAATAATATAGAGTTCGACAATCAGCAAGATCGGATCATTAAGAGTGAATTCCAAAGAGAAAACAAAACATCCAATCAGGCGACTCTCCATCCCTAGAGAGGCTGCCTATTAACCAAGGTTTTCAACAAAAAAACTATCTACAGGAAACTCTTGGCAACATTTATGATAAATTCCGCAGTTTTTATTTTCTCCGTCGCCGTGGCGTAATCGGTAGAGTCCTTACCTTCCACTCCGGCGACCCGCGTTCGATTCCCGGTGGGGTAGGGGATTTTTAATCTCCACCTTGGGTCTGGGTGTGTGTCTTGTCCTTGTGTCTATATGTGAGAATAACAGACAGTTAACAAAAAGGTAAAACAAGAAGGAAAACAGTGTAAAATGCAGAAATAGTTTCCTGACCAACAAACGGAAGAAGATGCATTAAGAGATGTGGACTAATCATACTACTCCAAAGAATTTAGTATAAAAACAAATATACTTTTTCATATCTGTAAATTTATATAATACGAAATGTTGTCTAAAATACACTTTTTTTATGTCCACCGCTGTGGTCTCGAGATAGCGTGCTGCCTTGTCACGCAGCGGGCCCGGGTTGATCCCCGGTCGGGACACGTTTTCTGGGTGAGGTTTTTTTTCGGGGTTTTTCCTCGCCTGTAAGATGTCAGGAAACGTTAAGGCCCAAACGGTCCCCGAACACCATCTGGCCATCATTATTAACAATATCCTATTTCCCTAATTAGCTTAAGCTTAGTTTAAGGCCTCTCCTGGCGCATCATTACTCTCATATCATCGGAGCAGTATAACCCCACCTTCCAGACGCCCCAACCTCAGAAGTGGGTTACAAGTACGCCATGCCAGGAGAGAATACCAGAAATGTCGAAATGACAATCCAGGCATTTGAAAAAAAGATTTTTTTATTTTACATAATTAAGTGTTTAATTAGCTTATTAACATCATTGTCGATTAAATCGTAGAACTTACATAAGTGACATATACATGATATATATACATTCATCTCGTACGCTCATACAAGTTAAGTGCAAATGATACAAAACATAATCTTGAAAGGTTTCATTAATGTATGACATTGATATATATTTCAATAAGATGTACATGATTTTTGTTTTTCCTATAGGGATTTTACAATAAACGAAAAAAAATTATTGTGATTGTTTTATTATTATGTAACATATGTTTGTCATGGTTCAGTTGAAGAGACGGTCACGTGGCCTTAATTTTATAAGTTAAATAAATATCGATTCAAATATCATCATTGAGTTTACTTTAAATATAAATATTGTAAACTGAGTAAATAAAAATATGTTCTAACAAAACTATGAATTTTGTTTAACAAAAATCAATAAGTAATTTGTTTTAAAATTCAGTCATGTAGGAGCTGCGTAAACTAACAAGCAAGCCTTCACCTGGGTTAATAAACAATGGAAATTAATATTATTGGAATCAGTATAATAAAATATTAATTTTCCCTAAATTTCACAACTCCACTAAAATAAACACAAGTGATGCAGGGCACAGAACATGAGGTTTAAGCAATAAGAAAACTTACGTCCTGTCAGTGACTAGTTCACGCACAGGATGAAAAACGATGTTATGATCATATTATTGCTTCCTGCATCATATTTCTAGACTCTCTTTCTGTTTATATACAGGACATATGTGGCATACCAATGATAGTGATTGAAAAAATGTTGAAAACACAAATTTCTACTACACCACCCGCACTTCAAAATGGCTACGTTTGAACAGTTTTGACACTTCCCTTGTACATTTCGGATACAGTATTCCGTTGTGTTTTGGTAGTGTTCACCCCTGGGTGCCAATCCAGCTAGCACCCAACCATACTGTTACGCCTGTTGGAATCTTGGAGAAAGAAACTGCTGATACACAAGTGATTGCATTTTTATTATATTGTTGCGTTGCTGCAATGTATAAGAAGATTCACCAAACGCTGCATTATGGGAGATGTGTCGAATCATATGCTTGTATATTTGACAAAAATATCTGTCCAAAGGTTACAACTCATTAGTTGTCTTTAGTGGTATGATTTTCACCACTATTTTTTCAATGTCATAGCCTCCTTCTTCTAACACCTGTTTCATTATATTTCCGTCGCAGTAAACACAATACGAGTCCAACAGCAATAGACTGCATATTGCAGAGTTGGGAACGAACAATTCTTGTAGGAATTCTCTCCATATGTTTTTTTGTTATTTTTCCCGACGTAGTCCACTTTATTTACAATGGTTGTCAGCTTGGAACATGCGTTCCACAACTCTTGCGTTAATACCTTGAGGTTCTTGAAGAATCAGTACTAACTTTGGCATCAGTTTTACAGCTCTTGAAACCACCGGCATTATAGTGTAGGAGTGTGTAGTCGCCCATTTTGATTGCACACCATACACTTTACTGGTTCCTTGACATTCTAACGTTCTGCCGAAAGACATGTCCTTATTGAAACACTTTCATCTGCATTTGTCCATAAGTGATATGCACTCACGTCTTAAGGTTGTATTGATTTTTCATTAACTGTCGTGTTATGTAACTGACGCTTTGTCACTTATGATATTATTTTACGGCTGGCAATCTTACAATACTTTTTAAACATATGTAACCAGGATGGACTTGCTTTGAAGTTGATTTGATCTGTGCCCACCAAATCACTAGCTGTTTCAAGTGCAATTCTCTTTATGTCACTTTCTTTTACAGTTGCATTTCTAGTCCGCCGCAGGCAGAATTCTTCAAATGTTGTTCGGAGCACACTTTTCATTTTATTTATAACATAATTTTATTGCTCAACTACTTGCTTCATTATGTAGAGTTGGCTTTCGTTTGTTAGCCATGAGAATCTGTATTTCATACTGCTCCATGACCTATGGTTAAAGGTTTTCTTTTTGTTCCTTTGGTGTACCTGGCAGATTCCAATACTCATTTACCTTAGATTTTTCTTCAAAAGTATTGACCAGGTATGCTATTGGAGGGGGAGGACACTAAAGAGAACCAGAGTACTGTGAAGAACTCGATTCTTCTGCTGACAGGCAATTGTTTCTTCTGATTCGCTTTATTGTATATGAGGTACGTCACCATCATCATCTCGTGGTTCATTTTCATCAATTTCCTGAGTATGAATTCTCAACTGATTCCGTTTCATAACTCTTTATTGGGTTATACATAACATCAGCAACTTCAACAAGCTCCTTTCGCGACATTTCACATTCTGTCTCTTTATAACCTTCTTCTGTTAGTTTAACGATAACTTTAACCAATATATTTACAAGGTTCATCTTCTCCACTTACTAAAAGCAAACAGAACACTCACAATAGCATAACACAACTGACAGGACGTCTGTAACAGTAGGCCTACTGTGTTCACTCTCGCTTATACCACAGTGCACGTTATACGTACATGCCTGCAAGCTAAGATGGTCCCGTCAACTTATATCTTCATTGGTCTGTATCTCTGGTGTTCATTGCATTGGGGTTGTACAACGTACGCATTTTGCATTATTTTTAATTCTTAATCAAACTGTAATAACGACATTTGTGTGTGTCTTACCCCAGGTGAAGGTTTGCTTGTAAGATAATTCCTCATCTAATTCTCAGCCACTCTACTCTTTGGGGTGGACCCGTGCCGCAATCAGTTAGAATCAGATCACCCACCGCTGAGATCTTGAGTTCGCGTCTCGGTCAGTCTTTGTGGATTTTCGTGATAGACAAAACGGAGACTCGACAGGTATTTCTCTAGGTTTATCCATTTTCCTCGGCCACAAATTTCATTCCATCATTTCTCCATACCCATCTCATTCATTTCGTTTAATTTAATCTGCCTTTGTGATGGTGCGTTAGGCATGATTGGCTGTCTTCCTTGTTATTCAAGACCTCCAAAGAATGAGGTTCAACGCATCTCATCTCTCGATCGGGCCCTAAGTCGGATACGAGTTGAGGTTTTTTTTTCTACTATTTGAAACAATTCTTTTTTTCGACTAATCACAAAGATATTTCAACACTATATTTTATCTTCGGAATCCTAATGGCATCTTACTATTTTACAGATTATCTGAAAACATCTAAATTTTAATTCACTGTGATATGTAACAAAGATTTTTTGGGATAGAAAGGAGCATTAAGGTCCCATACAATGATTTTATCTGGTTCAGCGTACTTATTAATTGTAAATTACCGAGTTCAGTTGCAAAACAAAATATGGGCAAATGCTTGAGAGTTAAAAGTCATCTAAAACAAAAACAAACACACACAGACACACGCATACACACACACACACACACACACACACATACTATATATATATTCGAAATTCATTACTAAAACTTCAGTTTAATTCCTTGTAACGATAATTATTTTATATCGAATTTAATTGAAAATTTATATCATATGTGAGCATTAATATTTACTGTGGAGATATGTGTAGCCTTATTAGTTGATTAATTTTATATTTGGACTAAATATAAGGTATTAGAAATTTAATACCCGACGATATTTCTCGCATGTAATTTATCTGCTGGTTCGCGTCTACATGAAGAAATACTTTTTCTCACAGAATTTCGGTCATTATGGGACCAGTGCTGTCCCAAAATCGTGAGAAATTTGGATAACCACAATAAGTAATTGCTTCAGGTATAAAGGACTACGGGATTCGACATGCTGACCATATGTGACCATATGTGAATTGAGGAATCTACACAACAATAAGCTACGTTATCTCTATGAGAAACCAAACAGTAGAGGTAAGTATTTAACTGCGATAGGGACTGAATGTGGCACAAAAGGGAATGAAATAGGAGCACGGAAACTTCTTGTAGGAAAGTTTTACATCTGATGCCTACTTTTACGTGCCACACACCACTCGAGCCTTACAGTGGCACGACCAGTCGGGAAATGCATTTCAACTATGGATCACAAACATAATTTTTGACCACATAAGGGCATGAAGGGTCACAACGAATGAGGAATAAGCTCCGAGACAACACAACATGAAGACGAAACACGAGGTTCATACAACAAAAACACACGCACACGTCCATACTAAACAGGCTAATATGATGATGATTATGATGGTCAAATGATGTCCTGGGACCGTTGGACCTTATATTTTTCCTGACATTTATTTTACAGGGGAGGAAAATTTGAAGAATGAAAGATGAGCGATGGCCGAAGTAACTATATCAATGGCAACCGACCAGAAAGAAGAAAATAGGTAGACCAAAGTTAACATGGAAGGAAAACATGAAGACAGTAATGCAAGCAAGGGGGCTAAGCATTGAAAATGCCCAAGATCGTAGGATTTGGAGGTTTGGCACGGAAAGACGACAGCAGCTGTAAAAACCCTAAGATAGAACAGAGGAAAAATCCCCCAAAAAAAACACCTCCCAGAAACTTTGACCCGGCCTAGGATCGAAACTAGGCCCGCTGCGATAAGAGGCAGCGAAGCTATCCCGAGAACACAACGGTAGACATAAAATGTATATACCTATCCAAAATATGTGGTAACAAAATATTAAACATTTCATGTATTTGCAGTTATAAAGTCCACTGCTGTGGTCTCGAGGTAACGTGCTGCCTTGTCACGCAGCGGGTCCAGGTTAGATTGACGGTCCAGACAGGCTCCTGGGTTAGGTTTTTTTCGGGGATCTTCCTCACCTGTAAGACAAATTCAGGATGCTTAGGGCCCAACGGTCCCCGAAAATCATCTAGCCATCATCATCATCCTTATAATTATCATCATCTTCCTTCACCGGTGTGGAAAGCAACGGGAAAATATCGCCCCTATAATTCCCTAGTAAAGCTGAAAAGCATAGCATGAAAATGCTATGATTGCAGTGAAAGACCTGCCCTCGGGAAGAATTACTATAGATGGATGGATATAGTTAAGACAGTTGATAATTGAGACATTGGAATAAATGAAGTCCGATTGTAACAATACTGCCAATTCACAAAATCTAAGGCTAATTGTACATAACTGTTAAAAATAAATTTTAAGGTGAAATTGTTTAAACCAAGTTACTATTTGTCATAAGTAATGCCACGAGTGATTTCCAATTTACCTAGAGAATTTGGAAATCAAGAGTGGCATTTGTTAGGACTATTTAACGAATAAAATTAAGCTCTTTACTAAAAAATAATTATTTGAATATAAGTTAGTTACCGGCGTTTTAAAATATTTATATAGTTAATGTAAACGGCGATGTTTGAAAACAAATTAGAAATGTGAGGTTATGTATATTCACTGCAACTCGATCATATTATTTATTGCCAAATAGGATCGCAATATTGTAAGAATGCACTCTAGTGGAGAAATAATTAAACATATCAAACTATTATAATCAACATTATAGGTTAATCATTTATATTTTGAATAAACAACTCAGTAAAATCACTGAATCTATTCATTATTTTCTATATTCAATGTATTTGTTGGAGAAAAATAATGGGCTAACCTGTTCAGAATATTAAAAAAGAAGGAGCTTTCTTTATCACAAAAGCAGGAGCTGATAAAGAGAAATCGATAAAGAACGAGGTGAAACACGACTGTCATTGGTGTAAAACAGAATTCATTGAAATGTGAATCGTTATTGACTACGATTTGCGACATGAGCTAAATAGTCTTTGTCGTACCATTGAGCACTCTTTCTTATTTACTAATAATAAAACTACTAATTACGTTTGCAATGTTTTATGCATGTTAGTGAAAGTTACGTCCGTTCTGATATTACAGCACCTGTACTATTCCACTGGCAGCCATTTAAAACTTTGTAAGAGAAATAAATGAAACATGTTGTGAAGTACACAAATATATATAGACTTCAAAACACATGATTCAAATATGAGGAAAATTATATAGTACCCTGCTGGAGTACAGAATTCCAAAAAGTTAGACTTATTCAAGTGTGTCTAAATAACACAAAGAGTAGGGTGCTTATAGACAAACAGTTTCCAGATACTTTTAAAATCGACAATCAGTTAAAAGAAGAAGATTGACTATCTTCTCTGATATTGAAATTTGTACTATAGCATGCCATCAATTGTTTAAGGGTTGAAAATAATAGAACAAGTATCACATTTCCAATATTTAGGATGTGATATAACTTACAGAGAAAATAAAGATATAGTAAATAAATTCCAGGCTATTTGTGGAACCATAAAAAGAATCTTATGGTCGGAAAACAAGGAAAGATACGAAACTTAAATTATATAAAACAATGGCAGTTCCTTTGTTGTTGTATGGAAGTGAAAATTGGATAATGAAATCAAGGGATAAAAGCAGGATACAGACTGCAGAAATGCTGTTTTTACGTAATGTGAAAAGATGCACTAGAGTGGATAGAATAAGGAATGAAACTATACGAGAAGAATTAAATATATATAAAATTGGAGATAAAATCAGCGAAAGTAATAAGAAATGGACAGAACACTTAATGAGAATGAACAACGAAAGAATACCAAAAAGAACCTTTCAGTATAATCCCAGAGGAACAAGAGATGTTGGCCGACCACGTAGAAGATGGACTCCACTTTTAACTTCGCCGGAACAGGCTGCATAGCCTAAACCTTGTAGTAGAAGAAAAGAAGAAGAAGAAGAATCTGTATATCTTTAATGGTATTGATAATCTGTTACTTTATGCTGAATATGTGGGCCTATTATAATTAGGCGACAGCGAGGAGGCACTATGGGCAACACATACACATTATTGAGTAACACTTAAGAAATTGGGTCTGGTAGAAAACATCATTAAAAATAAATATATGGTCATACATAGAAATGTAACACATAAGTAACTGAACACAAAATGATAAATGAGATAAATTTTGAAGAAGTGGCTGAATTCAAATATCTAGGAACAATAATTACGAACTGGAATGAGGTGCACGAAGAAATTAAACACAGGCTCAATTCTCGGAATGCATGCTATAATGCATTAGAGGGACTTTTGTCGTCCCAACTTCTCTCAAAAAAACAAACTTAAAATATATAACACTTATTCTCCCAGTTATATTATACAGTTGCAAAACATAGACTTACTTTAAAGGAGGAAAAAATATTACATGTATTTGAGAATAAAGTTCTAAGGATTTTTTCATCATCATCTGCATTCATGGATTAGGTCTGTTGACCCGTTCCGACTTCAGCCCATCTCTTTCTAGGTCTGCCCACATCTCGGGTGCCTTTAGGTTTGTATTTTGTTATTTGTTTTGGGTATCTATCTTCATTCATTCTGTCTATGTGTTGCTTCCATTTTTGTCTATATTTATCTATTTCATCAGTTATTGCACATATTTCAAGGTCCTTATCTTATTTCTGTGTTCTTGATTCTGTCTTCCTTGTATACCCTTCAACAGATCTCAAAAATTTTATTTCTGCCGCCGTTATCCTACTTAGATCTTGTTTTTTATGTATCCAGGCTTCTGAACCATAGAGCAGTACCGGTACTGCCAACGTTTTATAAAATTTCAATTGGGTCTCTCTTGTTGTTTTGTTATTTAGTGATCGTTTTTATCGTACCACATATTCCCTGGAATTTTGCTAGTTTATTAATTGTATCATTATCATAATTAAATGAAATGTCACATCCTAGATAATTGAGATGGTTCACCTGTTCTATGATTTTGTTTCCTATTACTATTTTGGATCTGATTTGATTTTTCCCTTGGAATGCCATTACCTTAGTTTTTTCTATGGATATTTTTAGATTATATTGTTCACATATATTATGTAGTTTAAAAATATTCCTTTGAAGTTCGTCTTCCGTATTTGCTATTATTACCTGGTCATCAGCGTATAATAATGTTTTCAAGTAGTGTGTTTTATCTAATTTTTATTCCTTTATTTGTTTCTTCGTTCCATTTTTTTATTATATCATTGATGTATAGGTTTTGAAACTATATAATAAGAACAGTTAAGTGTCATGGACTGTGATGGGTAGGACATGTAGCACGAATGGCGAATGAAAGAGGGGCATGGAAATTCCTTGTAGGAAAACCAGAGGGAAAGCGCCCAGTATACATACCAAGACCGAAGTGGGATAAAAGCATTAACCATTTTTTGAAAGAAGTTGATTATTATACAGGACATAATTTGAAAGAATTATCTCAAGTTAGAGATGTGTCGGCGCGGCCATCAATCTAGGGATTCGAAAATGCCCGAGACTTGTTTACAGTGTAAAGTAAAATAAATTATGAAGATCATTTTGAAATACCATTGTGTTATATACTTCACGTTCCAAATTAAGTCTAAAATATACATTTAAAATTTGTATAAATCTCAGAAATAGAATTTGATTGTTTTATGTTAAAATGATATATAATCTATAGTTATTATTGGATGCAAGATGACTCATTATTTTTATTTAATTCTTACTCGTTTTCGCTTAAATATGTATTGTTACGTAGCGTCTAGGATTTTTAAATGTTATCCAATAGGCTGTGTAACATGCTTATTTAGATTCATTACATTCAAGTATTTAATTTGACAAATATTGGGTGGAGTGAATGAACGAGTGCATTTATTACTTGTAAATACTTACATTCTTGTGAATATACAGGGTGCTCTAAAATTCCCCTTGTTAACTTCTAGGACTTGTAGAGGGGACTGAGTTGATAATATTCAGAACCGGAAACCGTTTCCGTGCTACAGCCGTTTGAAAACATATTTTTAACGCAACCACTTTTACAAGTAATTTATTATGAGGCGTGACACAGTACATAACATGTTTTACAGTTCAACTCATTAATCTTCTTCTTCTTCCTTCCAAGTATTAGGCCAAGGCCTGTTACGATCCTATAGAAAATTTTCCCTCCAGCGTCCTTCCGGGAAATTCTCGAATAAGACTTGAAAGCATAATAATAGTCCTTTCGATTGGTTGCTGGCCAAAGGAAGGCAAGACCAGTGATGGGGCTGCCAACTTTTAGCCTCTGGTCAGGCTTTTCTGGAGAAGAAAAGAAAATAAAGGAAAGAAGAAATGGAAGAAAGGAAAGACTCCCTAGCCGTCGGATGCCCTAATAGCGTCGGGGTCGAAAAAAACAAGAGTTAACCAAGAGAGGTTGGATAGTAAAGTTAAAAGAATCTGGTATAAGTGGAAGAAAGGAAGAAATACCAGTTTGGTTAAAGATAAAAGTAAGGAACAAAACACAAGTAAGTGGAAGGAATGTTTTCCTCAGCTTGGGCACCTTGTGGTCGCCATCCACATATCCCCTAGATGGGGACCCCTGAGGGGTCAACTCATTAATAACCAAAGAAATAAAATGGAAACTGAATCATTTTTCACAAACACTTTTGTTTAAGTTAAACTTATACTGTTTTTGTCCTTTTGAAATGATGATTAACATTCAGATCAACAAGTGCGGTTCGATGTGAGGACCAACAACTTCTGTGCACACATTATACCTACGAATGATGTTTTCGTAAACGCATTCTATCACACCTGGTGTATCTGCAACCTCTCCTGCAACGACCATAACTCGTGCCACCAGATCTTATTCGGTTTCTACAGGAGTGTCATAAACCAATCTCTTCATACGACCCCAGAGGAAAAATTCCAATGGAGTCAAATCAGGTGATCGTGGAGGTCATGCAATTGAATCACCTCGGCCTATCTTCGTTGTTCGAATCGTCGGTCCAGATGTTCCCGAATATGAAGTGAAAATTGAAGGGGTGCGCCGTCATGCTGAAACCACATGTCTTGATGGACGTTCAATGGCACAGTATCCAACAACACACCCAATACTTGTTGTAGGAAGATCAAGTAGATGGGACCTGTTAACTCGGATGGAAGCATGTACTGTCCAATCACATGACCATCCAGAATACCTGCCAACATATTAATTGAAAATCTGTGTTGGAATTACTGGACATACGAGGCATGAGAGTTTTCGTCTGCCCAGACATGGTTGTTTCGTGAATTGAGTACACAATCCATAGTAAATGTACATTCATCTGTGAAGAGAATGCGCCGTGGAAATAGGATTCGTTGATGCAGCGGTGCAGGAACCATGTACAGAACTCAACGCGTGGAGCAAAATCGGCTGGCAGTAGTGAATGTACCCTTTGGAGATGGTATACATGTAGTTGTTCATGCATAACATTCCAGATGGTGCTAGGAGCAACATCCATTGCACGCGCAATTGATCGCGTACTCGTTGACAGGTTCCCTTCAACTTGATGCAGTACGGCCTCTTCCAATTCGCCATACAGCAGGTGTATTCAGAAAAAGTGTACTCAACCATGTTGCTCTAACACTGAAAGACACGCGAATGAGGCTCTAACCAGCTCTGGCAGGTAGGAAAAACTTCAATTGATATCTTGTGTTCCGACATAAGCGTCCCTCATCATTGAACTCTACAGGCGGACGAATCGCGAAGATATTACTTGTTGAGACACGTGACGTACGTTCGGGCAATGCTCGTTTTCAAACGGCTGTAGCACGGAAAAGGTAAGTTTTCGAATATGATGTCCAATTTTAAATATTACTACCCCAGCCCCCTCTATAAGTCCTAGAAGTTTGTAAGGGGAATTTTAGAGCAGACTGTATTATTTCAGTAAGTACTTCTATTAAGTTTAAGTAAATACTTGTATAATTAGAATTTCTCTCTTCTCTTTAGTTTAACCTCTCTTTTATAGGTATAGTGGTACAGGATATCTGAAAACATGGATGACCAATAGATCGTTAAGCATTCCTACTTCACATAGTCTTTAAATTAAACATCACACAAATAAGGATAATACGTTTTCCGTTAAACGTCATCCCCCCCAATTTTGTTTATCTATTTCAGCTTGATCTATTTAATAACTCCAACCTCCAAACATCAGTTTTTTGTTAAGTGCTTGCAACATTGCTGGACAGACTCGGAATAGTTTAACAGATAAGTGGAAATGGTTTTGACAAGTTCTGTAACATTCTCTTCATTTTAGACCAATTCCCCTGTAACGTTGCAGAAGCTTTCAGTTAACTTGCGCTCGGGCCTTAGAGTGGCACGACCAGTCGGGAGAGAATTTGAAACTTTGGATCACACATTTACTTTTTTACCACATAAGGATATGAAGAGCCTCCCTGAATGAGTAATCAGCTCAATGTCAACACCACCTCCGAGACAACACGAAATTTTAAGATAATACACACCATCCACTCATTTATTTATACTATATAGGTCGAATATGATTTATGTATGGTTTTTTTATTCTCAGAGACTGTTTAAGTCTCAAATTCCCCAGATATTTTTCTTACAGATGAGGAAAATGCCCAAAAAAACTCATTCAGGGAATATTTTTCGACAGGCGATCGAACTGGAGTCCGTTGCGAATGAGACATCAACGCTACCCCGAGACCACAGCGGAAGACTATAAATAGAATTTACCGACTTTAAATAGTATTCACTTCAAAAATGTGGATAAAAATAAGTATTTACTTATTTAAGTAAGTAGTAAGTGCGTAATTTAAATCCCAGTAGCTAATATTATTAAAAATGTCTATATTAATAATTTCAGGAAGTAGTTACTGAAGTTGGACGGCGTTATGCAACAACCGACTACGCGCCATTATGCAAGTTCCAAGAAATGTGCGCTTAAAGTTTTTTTTTTTTTACATTTTAAACTCTAGCAAGAACCACTTAATTATCTCTGACTTGATAATCACTTATATGATAATATACTGATTCCTATTGTATGAGTAAAACCAATTTATATTTATTTTAACGGTCAATATTCCAATATTGCACTAAGACGTAATGAGAATGAAGTCATAATCGTTATGCATCACTTAGTTAAGCGCCACAAGAGGGCATTTACACTATTAATGCATATTAGTATGGGATATTTTATTATGTATCAAACAGCCAAGCGTCAAGGTAATGCGCATACACTGCTGATGTAAAATATTGTATCACAATATTAGTAATGTTTGTTTGCAATATACATTTATTAATAATTAGCTAATACCCAGCGTGCGCTGCTACACCTAAATAAATTATAATGTGTTTTTGCATTTAGTTGAATGAGTAAAAGGAAAAATAGATATAAATTTATGTCATTTTTAGATAACCCGTGCTGATTACCCGGCGTTGTCTGGGAATCTACGCATCCCGATGTACTTGGTTGGCATAAATGAGCTGAAAGACAAAATTCGTTATTTTAAGTTGTCCATAAAAGAAAACCGCCGTGCGCTGCTATGCTTGCCCGGGAATCTACTTATCTCGATCTTCTTGGCATCAATAAAAGACAAAAATGGTATTGTGAGTTATGTTAAAATGATAAACATATTCTGTCGCGGACGTTTCTGTAGAGTGGAACAATTCTGTGTACAATAATTTTGTTATTTGTTATGATTGAGGCAGCGTAAGCCATTTAAGCTTACAAAAAGCGACATTTTTCACGTTTTTTCACTATAAAAGGTGATTTTTAAGGGTGAAGGGATTGAGCATTAAAACTCTCTGATAAGTCATAACCTATAACCTTCCTCAACATGTTGCAAATAGCCCCATGACTATCGAATGAATGGTATGGCAGCACATGCTTGCCCGGAAATCTACTTATCCCGATCTCCTTGGCTTCAATGAAGGACAAAAATGGCTATTGTGTGTTATCTGTAAAAGATAAACATATGCTGTACCGGACGTTTTTGAAGAGTTTCTTGAGATATTCAATTCTGTTTACATTAATGTTGTGCGTTTGTTATGGTTTAGGCAGCGTAAGCCATTTAAGGGTATAAAAAAGGGACTTTTTCACGTTTTTCACTACAAAGAATGTTCCTTATAGGTGTAGGAGTTGTTATGGTTTAGGCAGCGTAAGCCATTTAAGGGTATAAAAAAGGGACTTTTTCACGTTTTTCACTACAAAGAATGTTCCTTATAGGTGTAGGAGTTGTTATGGTTTAGGCAGCGTAAGCCATTTAAGGGTATAAAAAAGGGACTTTTTCACGTTTTTCACTACAAAGAATGTTCCTTATAGGTGCAGGAGTTGTTATGGTTTAGGCAGCGTAAGCCATTTAAGGGTATAAAGAAGGGACTTTTTCACGTTTTTCACTACAAAGAATGTTCCTTATAGGTGTAGGAGTTGTTATGGTTTAGGCAGCGTAAGCCATTTAAGGGTATAAAAAAGGGACTTTTTCACGTTTTTCACTACAAAGAATGTTCCTTATAGGTGTAGGAGTTGAGTATCTCAACTCTGTATAGCCTATGTTCGTCCGGGGAATCTCCTAGACAATTTATAAAAAAAAAACCCATCACAATCGGTTCAACGATATGGCCGCTCATAAAGTACGAACAAACAATTTTTTTATATATTAGATATGTGTTTATATATTGTATTGTTTCGTAATACTTCATACATATTACATTATAATATGTGCATGTTAAATGAATAATATTTTCCAAATAGATCTAATTTTTTCATAAAATTACAATACATACAAAATAAATAAATAAAAAATAAAAAACAGGCACGCTGTAACAATTTTGTGAAATCAATTTTTTTTATTTCTTAGAGTAAAAAAGGATAGACATCCATCAACTTGTGTGCTAAATTTGTATTTTGAAATATAATGTTTTTGAAAAGCATATACATGACTAATAAAATACTTAAGTAACTGTAAACAATATTTAAAATAAGTGGAACAACAGTAAATAATACAAATAATGTATTCATATTTTAATATGAATTATTCACATTGGAAATTCATATATGAATGCGAAGCTTGGACTATATGCAAAAGAGATATAAGCAGAATAACAGCTAGCGAAATGAAGTTCATGAAAAGAACACCTGGATACACAAAGTAGGATAAAAATAAAAACGTAGATATCCTTCAAGAACTTCAAATCGCTTCGGTTATGCACCACATAACTACATATAGAAATAATTGGCTACAACACATTCAGAGTATGGATCGATCTCTCAGCCATCGTCACATTTTGTATTATCATCCCCGAGGAAGGAGATCTTTGGCAAGACAACTCAAAACATGGCAAGAAACCGTAATGGCCCACCAGGCCTAATACATGGGAGGAAGATTATGATGATGATGATGATGCAAATGTATATAATGTATTAAAATTATCATAGAACAAATTTAGAAAAAACTTTCCATTTCACAAAAAAATAAATAAAACGAATTTTACAAACTGATGAACAGTGGATCTCCTAACTCCATTGCCTATTACGAATATAATGACGAGTACAATGGCCTCTGAATTAAAAAGCGCCTGATTTTTTTTATCTTCATGTTTGAAAAATAGGAGTATATGAACTTCATCTACGACAAAATACACGATTCACATAATGAATAAAACTCTTACGTATCTACAAGGAGACAGAAAATTCCTTTCCATTTTCAGGACAGTTCTCATAAACCATATCTAAAATTTTCTGAACTTTGGATGTCATTATAACATTAAAAAATCACACTGACTTACAGTGTCCACTTTTTATTGTAGCTCCAAACCAATGTAAGTTCAAACAGTCTTTGAAATGGAGCTACAATAACGCAAGGAAATGCTTATTTTACAGTTTCGTCAAACATGTTGTCTCATTTCCTTACAGGGCGGATGTAATATAAGTGCACAAATTTTAAGTAGGGATTTTTTGTGGTTGATATGATCAAAATGTCTGAGTCGAAAACGGGATGGTTTTCACAAAAAAAAAATTGTAAAGAAATGTATTGGTCCATTTCTTTATTTTTCATATTTTCACACAGTACTTATAATGTGAAATAAAATGTTTTACTTTGATTTTTTTTTATCTCTTGGCCTTTTTTTAGTATAAATTAAATTTCAGGAAACTAAATTAAATATACATTTATTTGATTTTATGCAAAGGAAATTAACAAGAAGTACATTTTTTAAATACTAAGAGAAAATTGTATTTGATTTTATGCCCTTTGAAAAATAGTCCAATACTAATCATTATTATTTAATGCACTAACAAACATCTGTTTTGTATTCACGTAGACAGTCTCAAGACAACCCTTGAGGATGCCAGACGCAGTCTCTGGCGAAACGTCGGGGAACTACAAGCCTCACGACCACGGCCTACAGCTCGAAAATCTTCTTCAAGATCATCATATAAACATCTGTTTAATTAATTTTCTGATAAAACCATGCATTTGCGACCCTTACATCACAATATAATATCGCAAATGTCACAAAAAATCTGCACACTTAAATTATTTCCAACTTATAGAGGAAAAAACAGGGAGTGGTTATCGAGGGGACAATTAAAGAATCAACTCTGCTAATCTAATGGCTGTGACGTATTGCACCAGACAAGGTGCTGGGCATGTCTCAATGTTTCTACATAGAAGTGCATTTAATCCTCATTGTCAGTGCAATTTTACAATCAAAACATTAGGAATCTACAAGGCTTTTGCAACTAATAAAACTGTAATTTTGACCCCTTTTCTTAATATTCAACCAGTGTAAACCACATTACCATTGGAAATACACAGCGTAGATAAAGTTATTGTTTCAAAAAATAACAATGAACTAGAATATGAGTTCACCAGGTTTTTTCCGTCAAACAAGATAATAATCAGATCCTCATTTCTTAGTTGACTGATTTAACAACTTTCCGCTGTATGTAGAGCTTGCGAAACAAACAATGACTTCTAATAAAAGTGCATACATAGTAATTGTTATACCGATAACGCTACGCCTTATAATAATGATGATGATGATAATAATAATCTATCTATCTATCTTCGGGTTTTTACAGCTGCTGCCGTCTTCCCGTGCCAAACCTCCAAAGCCTACGGTCTTGGGCATCTTCGATGCTTAGCCCTCTAGCTTGCATTACTGTCTTCATGTTTTCCTTCCATGTTAACCTTGGTCTTCCTCTTTTCTTATTTCTGTTAGGATGCCATTCATATAGTTGCTTCGGCCATCGCTCATCTTCAATTCTTAAAACATGTCCTAACCACTTTAATTCCTTCTCCTCAATTCTTTCAATTATGCTTTCTTCTGCTTCCATTATGTTTCTAATTTCCTTATTTGTGACCCGTTCTAATTTAGACTTTCTGGCACTTCTTCGTAAATAATCCATTTCTAGAGCTATTAGTCTATTCTTGTAGTACTTATTGATTGTCCATAATAATAATAATAATAATAATAATAATAATAATAATAATAATAATGATAATGATAGTGCTAATGATAATGATAATGATAATGGTGATAATGGTAATGGTAATGATAATGATAATGGTAATGATAATGATAATAATAATAATAATGTTAATAATAATAATATCTTTAGTTTACCTGACAGAGTTAAAGCCTTAAAGGCCTTTTCTACCACTCAACCAAGTTAAAAAAGATACAAAAAATATTATTACATTTATATTACAATAAAAAAATATACATGGTACATGTACAATATAATTATTATTCACAAAATATTTGGTTGAATCTAGAGTTAACGATCAAAATATGAAATGTACAAAATAGAAAAGTCAGATAAGAAAACTTAATGACATAGAACAAATTTATTGTCGGTGTTCTAGGGTTAAGTTCCTTGCTTCTAGTCTCGAAGGTCGCGAGTTTATTCCCTGACGTGGTAAATAGTTTTTTTTTTTTTAGGATGGGGAAAAATCCAAGCAACAAATCCTCCGGTAGGAACTTCAAAGCCATGGATCTCGGGTCTAATGATTTTCAGTTTCGTAGAAGAATCTCAAGCCTAAATTAGATCATCTGAGAAAAATTAAGTGGAATTTCTCATCTAAGTAATATCTTAATTGCCTATTAGATATCTCTTTGAGGTGATGAGCTAACCACATGTTACTCGCTACCATCTAATAAACATAAGCAATTTAACTTTGTTAAATATTTTTTTAATATTAATATAAGTGCCCTTTTATAACAGTCTTCCTCAATTAAAATGAATGTTTATTTTTAAAAAAGCTTCGTTATTTAGTTAAAATCATGTAGGACTTTCAAAACACATTTCATCTTCAGCATGGTACCAAATGACATGCCGAAGATGAAATATGTTTTGAAAGGCCTACATGGTTTTAACCAATTAATGAAATTATTAAACGGACATTAATTTTAATTGAGGAAGAGACTGATATAAAAAGATACTTACATTAATATATTTTTTAAATTAATGCATAACCCCAATTGTGATTACAATGAAATATAAAAATAGTTATGTAACTTCCGCAAAGGAATACCTTGTCCCATATACATATAGGTCCACCCCTGTGGTCTCGAGGTAGCGTGCTGCCTTGTCACGCAGTGGGCCCGGGTTCGATCCCGGTCGCGGCAGTTTTTCTGGGTGAAGTTTTTATCGGGGGTTTTCCTCACCTGTAAGACAAATGTCAGGAAAACTTTAAAGCCCAAACGGTCTCCGAAATCATATGGCCGTCATCATCATCATCCTTATCATTATCATTACCATCATCATCATCATCCTTCACCGGTGTGGAAAGCAACGGGAAGCTACCACACCTAAATTCCCTAGTAAAGCTGCAAGCATAGCATGAAAATGCTATGATTGCAGTGAAGGACCTGCCTTCGGGCAGAATTACTATGGATGGATATACATATAGGTGTAGAAAGACCGATAAAATATTATGTAACCAATTGGATAAATCATCTACCGTGTGTGCGTCAATAAAGAATCCCCAAAGCCAGGTTTCACTGTCATCCAATAGATTAAAGTATAAACGTCGAATGACGACTGGGTAAAAAGTGAACAATGATATGGTAATAGTCAAAAGGCCTATCTACTTGGATAGGAAATAATTAAAAATGGTTGGCGATGTCATTTTTCATACATAAATTCACGGAGAATGAATAATACTACCAGAAAGTTTTTTTTGTGTGAATTCGGCAATATTCTGTACAGTGTGTCCCACTCGCAGCAAGGCCAGGAGATCATGCGCGGAACACGATGGTTCAATGCGTCTCATCTCAAAACCGTGCACAGTAGCATAGCAATCGGTCAGGGCTCAATTACTCAAGTTTGCGCTTCATGTGAAGTCGTGATCGATAAAGTTTGCGTTAGCACAGACAAATCGTGAAGTGTTTGAAGGCGTGAGTGATACGTTTGTTTCAAGAGCGCGTGTACGATTTAATTAATTAGGCTATTACACCGTTGAAATATTAGTCAAATCACGCTTGGGCAAATAATTTTATATATGACACATGTTTAGCCTTTAAATAAAATGCACTTTTTCAATTAATTTTGCTTTAATTAAACTTCCATTCCTTCATAATATTAAATCAAATTGTAGAATTTGGAATCAAACAACCAAGCACCGCTGCACATGCTTCACATTAAGATCCAATCACGTTATAATTAAATTCCAAAAATAAACACTCAGATATACTATATCAGTATAGTATCCTGAGCAAATAAATTAAATTTGCTATTCCCACTATGGAACATGGTATCTTTACCTTGTCGTGGTGGAGTGGCTTGCGTGCTTAAATGATCCTGAGAACTATGCCGGCGGTAGCATTGCTGCCGATAGGGTTACCCATACCGGACTGGTCGAAGGTGATAAGCCAGACGAAAAAAAGTACCTTGGTCGAAAGAGTGATGATCTTTCACAGTAAAAATACAACCGTCAAGAAATGCGGACATGGGTTCAACTGGGGTAAAATTTTCTACATAACAATGAACTACATGGTCTTTATAGGAAGCCAGATATAATAAGAACAGTTATGTCTCGTAGACTGCGATGGGCAGGACATGTTGCACGTGTGGGGAATGAAAGACTTGCATGGAAGCTTCTTGTAGGAAAGCCAGAGGGAAAACGCCCAGTTGGTAGACCAAGAATGAGGTGAGAGAATAACATTACCTATGATTTGAAGGAAGTAGATTATACAGGGAATGATTGGAAAGCATTAGCTCAGGATAGGGATGTATGGAGAGCTTATGTCCGCGCGGCCATAACCTACGGGTTCGATAGTGCCAGTTAGTAAGTAAGTAAGAGTAAGTATTCCCACTATGGAATGCATTTCAGCAATTCATGCCTTCACACATCTTTTCACATTCAAGATGTCTTCTAGAAGTGTTTATTAACAATACAAATCAGAATTATTTTAACAATAGCCGGCCAGCCAATCACAAATCGAAATGTGGACATGCCTTGACAGGGAGTTTGTAATTTGCAAGACACAAACAAATGAAAGCAAGTTCACATAGAGACAACAAACTACACATTAAGCAGCAAAGACATATTTAAAGTGTCTTAGAAATTACAAACATCATCTTTCACGATGGAGTAAGTGTTTGACTCTTATAATATTATGTAAAAGTAGAGTTGTATAGAGAGCTCCTTAGGAAATTTCAGGAGAGATCCTTTGAAGTTCCAGTTGCAGGTAGAGATATAGTTAAATGTCTTGTAAATAAAGTAAGAAAAAGGTGATCATTTAATGCTGAAATTCCTAAACCGAAACGAATAGTTCTAACGGAAGAAAAATATTACCACATCGGAGCATCATTCGAACTGTTTCCGAATAAATCTGTACGATGTTTTACATAACAATCTTCTGCTTCAAAATCCTAAGTACATAGGGCTACTAAACTTTTGAAATTACTTATTTAGATACTGACTATCGTCCAACAATTATGAGAGCTAATTGGATGTAACCCGAAAAAATGTATGCAATTGGATTTTACAAAATATTGCTAGCGGCAATGTTGACCCACTTTTAATAATTTTCTCAGATAAGGCACAATTTAATTTGAGTGGCCATGTTGCTTCACAAAACAATAAGTAGGAGCACTGAAAATCCGCGATTAATTAAAGAAGTCCGTTTACATGACCAAAAATATGAAGTACGGTGTGCTGTAACAAAGAATTCAACACCGCCTGTAAAAAAATAGCACTCATTATAAAATAGGATAAAATATAAAATATATAATTACAACTTCATTATATCCATGCATAATAAGTAATAAATGTAATAAAAATAATACTACACGCGGGAGTTTAGGAATACACCGTTCAGAATATGCATAACGTCTATTGGCCTTGTTATGAGTGGGACACACTGTACAAACTTTATGAGACTTGAGAACCGGAGAAACGTAATTCAATTATACTGATTTTACAGGAGAGTAGAAAGAAAGTGTTTAGGATGATTTTTAAAAATTTCATTTAATAATTATTTCAATAGCGTGGTAAAAGCTTTATTATTAAAGCTTGTACTGTACGATACAAATATTTAAAAATCATCCTAAACGCTTTCACTTCTATTCTCCTGTAAAGTCAGTTGCGTACCTCTGGTTCTCACACAATATAATGTAAATGTAATATAAATTTCAAATCAAGTAAAAGATTGTTTCTATATAATTCTAAAAATTTAAATTATCTTTGTCATGGAGATATATTTTATCTCAACAGACAATTAAGATAATTAAAATTTATAGAAATATATAAAAATAATATTTTACATTATTTGAAATATGTGGAGCTAAAAAGAAACAAAGTTTAAACAACTCTTCATAATGACCTTCTATGTTTGTAGTGACTCGTACTTAAAAAATATATGTTTATGATTGTAACATGGTCTATATAAAACTATTCTAAAATTGTACTTCTTAAAGTTAATTTGTAGGATTTTCATCCTGTTTATTTCCAAAATCACTCCTCGGAGGAAGACGTATTCGATATGCATTCACTGTCTATCCATCTCTTGGCTGGTCTTGCTCTTCTTCTTCTACCGTCCATTGGGCTATCTTCTTTACCTCTTTTTGCAAGCCGGTTTTCTTGCATTCTTTCTATATGACCCTTCCAATATTTTCGTCTATCTATAATAAATTTGGTTATGTCTTGAATACGGCATTTGTCCCTAATTTATGTGTTGTGTATTTTATCAAATAATGTTTTCCCCTGAATAGTTCTTAAAGACTTTCATTTCACATGTGCTTATTATTTGTTTAGTTTTTGTTGTATCAGCCCTAGTTTCTGCCCCATATAACTGGTCGAACTATTGTATTGTATATGCGGGTTTTACTTTCTATTGACATGTGTGTGTTGCGCCAAATTAAATCTTTCATATATCCTGATATTTGTGCTGCTTTATCAGCTTGTTTCTTGACTTCTTTTATTAAATTTTTAGTGTTTGTTATTAATACACCTAAATAATTAAATTCTGACACTTGTATATTTTTTTCCACTTCTAATTTGCATCTTACTGGTTCTTTTGATATTGTTAAGCATTTTGTCTTATTCGTGTTAATTTTCATATTGTATTTTGTGGCATTTATATTAAATTGATGTAAAGATCTTTGTAAATTATCTTCAGATTCTGAAAGGAGAACGACATAATCTGCGTAACATATTAAGTGAAATCTAATGCTTCCCATTTTATAACCCAAACGTGGTGGTATGTTTTCAATAATTTTATCCATTATAATATTAAATAAGAATGGACTTAAAGAGTCACCTTGCCTGATGCCCTTTGTGAGGATTGTTTCTTCAGTTTGCTGTTCTTTTACTTTGACGTAAATAAACAATAAATTTAAATAATATATTTTCAAGTTATATCTTTGAAATTGTTAAATTGTCTTGCATTATACTCGCATTTAACAATATTTTTATGCAATGTTTCAAGAGGAAAGTCAGAGAATATTGAAAAGCTTTCTTTATAGAGCGGATGAGTACATTGAAATGATTGTATAACCTGCTAATGTTGGTGCTGCAAATATATTTATTTAACAACTATAAACATAAACATAGGCTCAACTCTTGAAACATATTACAGGGATTCTTGTTATCACAATATATCTAAAAATGTCAAGCTCAAATATATATGACTATTTAGAAAGAAGGGACACACTTCAAACAATTATTTCTTCCTAACTACAAAAAAAATAGAAACACAATTCCAACGCTCCTGGAAAGAGAAAAGTTTGAAGTTATGATCACAGTCGCATGGCGCTGTTGCTTGTCATGTTGATTCTTTGTATTAAAATGGCGACACAACAGGACGTTGGATTGGAAGAGGAGCAGAAGATCAACTTCATTACAGGTGGCCTCCCAGGTCACCGGACCTAACCCCGTGTTTTTTTATCAGTGGGGTTACGTAAAATACCGTGTTTTTATTCCCATATGCTTGAAAATCTGCAAGATCGAATTGTTGAAGCTGTGAATTCGATAACTAGAGACCAGCTGATTCGTATGTGGCAAGAAATGAGCCACCGTTTTGATATTTCTCGTGTAACATATGGTGCTCACATTGAATGCATAAAATAGTGAAATTTGAATTTTTCTCTTTCCAGGAACGTTAGAATTGTGTTTACATTTTTTGTAGTTTGGAAGAAATAAATGTTTGAAGTATGTTCCTTCTTTCTGAATAGCCCTGTATAAGCGGCGATTCCATATTACCTGGATGCGGAACATGCCCTCTTACTTTCAAATAGAAGAGTACGAGTATTTGAGACAGTCCTTAGGAAAAATTTTGGACCAAAGAAGGATGAATACAGAGGCGAATGAACATGATAATTATGGGAAATCAGATTTTTTAAGAGTGTGGAGGACGATGGGCAAGACATGCGGCACGAATGGGGAATGAAAGAGGTGCATGGAAACTTGTAGAAAGAGTGGGAAATCGCCCAAACGTTAAGTGAAAATGAGGTGTGAGAACAACATTAACCGTGATGAATTATATATCATCGCCTCTAGTCCCGAAGGTCGATAGATCAAATCCGGAGGGGTCCGACGGATTTTTAGGATGGAAAATCCAAAGGACAAGTCCTCCGTAAGGGATTTTAATCCCTGAGTCCCGAGTCTGAAGATTTTCAGGCTCGTAATAGAACTACAAATGTGAATAAAAAGGTCTTTGTTAAAAATATAACCGCCCTTCATCCATCCAAGTAATACTTTTTTAATAGCCTATCCTAAATGTATCCCTATTTCACCTAAGGTACATTAGGGCTGTATTTTGTCAAATTTGTGTCGTTATATAATTTTTGTATCTAAAATTGAAGTTTTTTATTAATTTTATTTATAAAACCTTTAAAAAGTCTGTAGTTCTTTTCTGCCATAAGCACTTCTGTAACGGGTTGTTTACATAAACAGGCGATGTTACTTAGAAGACATTTAATTTCTAATATTTCGTTCCAGAACAAAGGACAATCAAATATAATATTTAATTAAATAAAAATAAAACTTACAGTTTCATTTGATATTCATATTTATGTTCTACACTCTGGTTGCTAATAACGCAATTACTGCTTGCATTTTCTATGATGTTGAATCTCTGGAGGTATTGGCCAAATTTTCCATGCCCAGTGAGGAATTGTGTTAATATAAAATTTGGAACAATGTGTTTGCAATTTATTCTGCCATAAATACTTAGAAATACCAGTTGTCGTGTTAATGTACCTGTGGTAGCATTGAGCCACACACTGTTCCATCGTGCTGTTATATGTTCCTTTATTTGTGAATTCAGGATAGAAATATGTCAGAGATCATGCGCATATTGTAAACTGGAATCTGCTGCAGACTTGGCTAATACATCCGCACGTACATTGCCTAATATCCCGCAATGCCCATGTACCCAAGATAGAAAAATATGTTTTGAACTTTGCTTCATCTGTTCCCTAATTTCGAAAGCTATTGGGTTATTGTTATATCTGTCATTAATTGCTTTCAGGGCCGTTTGTGAATCGCTGTGTATACGAGAACTTATTTAATTTGTTGCACACCATTTAACAGTTTCTTTTATGGCTAATAATTCTGCCTGAAAAATGGAACATTGTGGAGAAAGTTTGAACAAAGCTGAGGAAATTTCTTACGATTTCTCATAAACTATAATCCAACTAATACTTTAGTTGAATATTAGATGTCTCATCGAGGCGATATGCTAACCACATCTGTAGGTAAATAAGTGTAACTAAATTAGCTTGTAAATAAACTCCCGCTAGGGAACACCCGTGTCCCCACTTAGGATGTAGGGTAAATAAAATTGTACATACATAGGCCTACACGATGAATTATATAGACCATTATCGGAAAATATTAGCTAAGGATAGGGATGTAAGGAGAACTTATGTCCGCGCACCCATAACTTCTGGAGTTTTTATATATTAGACGCATACAACATTATATATCAAGTTTTAATAAGATGTACCAAATTCATAAAACTAAAAGTAATAATGTATTACAAACTATACAACCATAATCATAAAACTAAGGGTGCAATATAATAGGCCTAGGCATGTTCGAAACAAAATGAATTTCTCAGATTTTGTTAATTATTATTCACTTAATAATATGGTATGAAAATATAAAATTGTTAACCAATGATAATTTGGTCCTTGAATTTACAACAAATTAATTAAAACATATTTTTATCAATCGCATTCATTTATTATAAATTTAAAGTGCATACGTGTGAATTTTTAGTAATGAATACTTACAATGTTCATTGTAAACCTGTAGTTTATATTTAGAATCCTTCCCGAGCACAAACATTTTTCATCAAGGATATTGATTCATTTTATTAACTTGATAGTATTTTGAACAAAATCAATCAAAATATTATATAAACAAAATATTTTACATTCCATTAACTAACTTTCACCTCTTATCTTTTTTACAACGCACACACCGCTCGGGCCTTAGAGTGACACGACCTGACGGCAGAGGGATTCTAAACTATCCATCATTCACATACTTTTTTGACCCCACAAGGACATGGAGCCCCCCCCCACAGGACGAGTGATCAGTTCAATATCAGGGCCTCCACCGAGACAACACAACATGAAGAGGAAAACCACTATCCACATGCACACAAACTTAACATGGTGAATGATAATGACGATTATAATGGCCAGATGTTGTTCGGGGACCGTTTTTCCTTACATCTGTCTTACAGGTGAGGGAAGAACCATCACCCAACAAAATTGACCCGATTGTGGATCGAACCCATTCTCGCTGCGTACGATGCAGCGATGCTACCCTGAGACCACAGCGATGGACAAACAAAACTAATTAACTGAACCCAATTCTTTGTACATATTTAATTCTTCTATAGTCATTTCGACCTCTAATGCGCTTGGCTCTGTATCTGATGTCTGCTATCTTTATCTCATTATCTTCAATATCATGAAGTAATGTTTCCACCTAAATAATATACTCCTGGAATATGTTATCTTATCCCAATTTTCATTCAGTTTGTTCTTGTCCGAAATCCTTCGCTTTCTTTCCAAATTCCCTGATATAATTCTCTGATGTTCCTCATTTATGCGTTTATTTTAAGATAATTAATCTTCTATCTCAAATATTCCCTCTCTTCAAAAACCTAGTGGTTCGCTGCCTGATGTTACCCAATTGTTATAAATTTATTTAATTAGGCTATGTAAATATCTCATTTTTGCTAGCTTTGTCTTCTTTAAAATGTCAGAACATTTATTGCTCTTCTTAATTGATTCCTATATGCCGAATTTGGTTAAAAAAAACAATATTTGGCTGCTAGAGCATTAATACACACACACACACACACACATATATATATATATATATATATATATATATATATATATATATATATATATCCATCCATAGTAACTCTGCCCGAAGGCAGGTCCTTCACTGCAAAATTTTCATGCTATGCTTGCAGTTTTACTAGGGAATTGTAGGTGTGGTAGCTTCCCGTTGCTTTCCACACCGGTGAAGGATGATGATGATGATGGCCATATGATTTCGGGGACCGTTTGGGCCTTAAAGTTTTCCTGACAGTCTTACAGGTGAGGAAAAACCCCGATAAAAATCTCACCCAGAAAACCTGCCCCGGCCGGGGATCGAACCCGGGCCCGCTGCGTGATAAGGCAGCACGCTACCTCGAGACCACAGCGGTGGACATATATATATATATATATATATATATATCCATAGTAATTCTGCCCGAAGGCAGGTCCTTCATTGCAATCATAGCATTTTCATGCTATGTTTGCAGCTTTACTAGGGAATTGTGTAGGTGTGGTAGCTTCCCGTTGCTTTCCACACCGGTGAAGGATGATGATAATGATAATGGTAAGGATGATAAGGATGATACTCTTACTTACTCACTGGCACTATCGAACCCGTAGGTTCATGGCCGCACGGACATAAGCTCTCCATACATCCCTATCCTGAGCCAATGGTTTCCAATCATTCCCTGTATAATCTACTTCCCTCAAATCATAGTTAATGTTATTCTCCCACCTCATTATTGGTCTACCAACTGGGCGTTTTCCCTCTGGCTTTCCTACAAGAAGCTTCCATGCAAGTCTCCCATTCCCCATACGTGCAACATGTCCTGCCCATCGCAGTCTACGAGACTTTACTGTTCTTATTATATCTGGCTTCCTATAAAGACCATGTAGTTCATTGTTATGTAGTCTTCTCCATTCACCTGTCTGTTCATCTCTCTTTGGTCCAAAAATTTTCCTAAGTACTTTATTCTCAAATACTTGTACTGTCTTCTTTCCTCTCTTAAAGTAAGAGTCCATGTTTCACAAATGATAAGGATGATGGCCATATGATTTTGGGGACCGTTTGAGCCTTAAAGTTTTCCTGACATTTGTCTTACAGGTGAGGAAAAACCCCGATAAAAATCTCACCCAGAAAAACTGCCCCGACCGGGGATCGAACCCGGGCCCGCTGCGTGACAAAGCAGCGCGCTACCTCGAGACCACAGCGGTGGACATATATATATTTGTCATGATCATATTTGCTTTCTACGAAGTACGATCGAGGAAGAAGTTTATTACAGCAACAATAATAAATATGGATCCGAATGCTTTCTTCGAGTACCTTTTTCTACTTATTAAATAATATTATATTTGTGGAATAAACTGATAGGAAATTACAATAAAGCATAACAATATACGTTATTGTTTTCTTTGTAAATAATAATAATATATAAATGAATATATATATATATAATATATATATATATATATATATATATATGGTATGATAAGAAAAATAAATGCCTGGACGGGATTCGAACCCGGATCTCTGAGTCTGTACCTCAGCGTGATATCCATTACACTACCAGGCGAATCCATTTCAAACACTTATTTTTCTTATATATGTATTATACTCTCCATTATTACTAGATGTCGCGAGAACACTGTCTTCACTGCCATCTAGTAGCTGACTATATCAAGTAAGCAAATTAAAGAGAATATTTATTTTACTTTATAGCAGTGACGCTTTATCGATGTTATAATTAATATAATAATATAATTTTAATTATAACATATATATATCCGAAAGACAAGACGTGGGTGGAAGTTTCTTGTAGGAAAACCAGTGGGAAAACGCCCAGTTGCTAAACCAATAATGAGGTGGGAGAATAATATTAACCATGATTTGAGGGAAGGAGTTTATACAGGGAATGATTGGAAAACATTAACTCACGATAGGGATGTATGGAGAGCTTATGTCCGCGCGGCCATGAACTCACGGGTTCGATAGTGCCAATGAGTCAGTTTGTTAGACAAATAAAAGGGAAGGATTAATTTTTTCCCTTTCCTATCAGCGATGAGTACTGTATTTACGTCATTTTGGAAAGATAATAATAAAAAAAATATTCTGGCGAGATTTTAAATTAAAATAAAATCATGCTATATGAAAATGAACAAAAATATAGCTTATAAAAACTGATGAATAAAATATTTGTAAACAGTTCCTAATTCTGGATGCAAAGCCAGTGCTCAACAAATCAATGCAAATGAAGAAATCACGAATGGTGCTTTCGCCCAGCCGAGAAAGCAGGTGGAGGAAGGATACATCCTCCACCGTATACTTGATGGGCAGTGAACCAAAGTACGCTAACACTTCTGAAACTCCGTATAAGAGAAACAAAAATCCATGGTTATGGTATGAAGTGGGGATTGGATTGCAACCAGTTCGTTTCTTCCAACACCCTCCAGGTTAAAGATATGTAGAGCATGACGTCACTGGTATATACTACTACCGACGTTGTATTTACACATTGGTCGATATAAGGGGAGTGGAGACCAGAGGCTGTGGCCATTTTGTATCCGTACGAGCTCTCGGGACCAAAGTGCTGTTTGTAAGAATCGTAGTCAGTGCCTCAGTGTTGACGACCCAACAGGTGAAAGTGACTTTAGGGAGTTTATAAGAACTTTAAAAGCTTGCTTACTTGACAGCATTGGTTGGTGACTTGCTGACTTTACCAAAGAGAGGAGTGAGAAATTTCTTGTAGCGCATGCGCGGTTAATACGAGTATAAAATAAAAAGAGAGGTCCGTAAGCTCCTTCCTCCAGAGAGAATCGACGATTGTGTGTTCATTTCTGCAGAGGATGGCAAGATCAACTATCTGGTTGTGCTTCCTCCTCATCGGGGTTGGTGAGTACCATTATTTTAAGAAATCCAACAGGAGTAGCAATTTATTGAAAAAATTATATAACCAACTTTTCCAAGGGGTTGAAATAGCATTTAAAACTCGCGGTAATGGAAAAAAATATAAATGACGTCAGAATTCAAATATCCAATTACTAAATGACATTCAGCAAGTGTGAAAGCGTTTTGAGAGAATGTATTTACGTAAAGCAGATGTGAAAGTGAATTGGATAATGATTTAGAAGGAAGAGGCTGTAAAACTGTACGTCATCAATTAAGAATGTTATTTTCTGGGACTACTTTTGTAAAAGTGTTACGAAATTATTACAGTAGTTTTAAGTTTAATATTTAGCCTATACTTAAAATGTGGTTTTCCTATTATTTACTTACAAACCGGATATTTTCTCCCCAAACAATTAAATCATAAGTAATAAATTTATTTTTGTACTGTTCATAAAGTGAATAAATGGAGATTGATACTGACTGTGTTAAAATACTTTCATAGATAGGTTCTTCCATAAAATAAAAAATATGATTCAAATTTTCTCAGAAATTTATTAGAAAAAATAATTTCAAATCGTTAGTTACTCAAATTTAAAATTAATCTAGGATTAAAATTTTAAAAAAAGTGTTTCTTTCCAACAAATTGACAAAATTAATAAGTTTTATTATTATTTATAAGTTTTATTTTAAATTTATACTTACTGTTCACAAATATCTCTTAAAAATTAAAAATATTTATGGAAAATTATAGTTGGTAACTTCCCCTCTTGTACAGTATCTGATATTACGAGAACATTTACGTAGAGGAACATACTTAATTAAAAAATAACTGTTTCAAAGTGTTTTTCATAATTAACTTATTTTTGGTAATTAATTAACTACATGTAGCAATCACTTAAGTAATTAAACATATTTTGAACGTAAATCTGTAGGGACTCCAAGAATGTGCTTTCTCTTCTAGCCTATAATTTGGTGTACTTTCTCCTTCAAAATTACACTCACGCCCTGTGAAGTCATTCAGTAACTTGCTGTAACATGTGACCACATGGACTATTACTCAATTTATTCTATTACAAAAAGAGGTGATGAGAGCTAATTCGAAAACTTTAATTCCTATATTTATTATTATCAATTCTATCATGATCATCAAAATCTCAAAACCTTCGGAAAGAAAACCAGCTGTGCGGATAAAAATCAAGTAGCGACGCAACGGCTTACATCAAATTCGATATAGTCAGGAGCAACTCTCATATTTGTCTCAATAAGCTATAGTATTGTGACTAATATGTTCTCAAATTTATTATTATTATTATTATTATTATTATTATTATTATTATTATTATTATTATTATTATTATTATTATTATTATATTATTATTATTATTATTATTATTATTATTCATCCGGTATCATGGCAGCTGCCGCCGTCTTCCGGAAACCAAACGCCATTCCTCTCTGTCCATCCATTGATCTTACTCCATTCCTCTGATATTCACAGCTGCTTGTACCCCTTCTATCCAAGTTTTCTTCGGTCTTTCTCTCTTCCTCCTTTCCATTGGGATCCACTCCATAACAATTTTTGGCAATATTTGCTCTGCCATTCTTTTAACATGTTCATACCACTGCAATATTTTCTTTTCTATAATGTCTATGATGTCCGGCTCCTCTTGTACACCCATAATTTCCCTTATTTCTTTATTTCATATTCTATCAATTCTAGATTTTCCAGCTGATCATCTTAAAACATCCATTTCTGTACTTAAAATTCTTTTCATTTCCCTGGTAGGAATTTTCCAGACTTCAGCACCATATGTTAATATCCTCTGAATTATGGTTTGATATATTTGTAATTTTCTATTTTTTGTAATATTTTTGTTCCATCAAACAGAGTTTAAAATATTTATTGCTTGTTTTGTTTGTGCGATTCTATTTTTAATTTCCACTGTGTTATCGCCTGAATGGTCTAATTGTGTTCCTAAATAAGTGCATTCAATACTAGGTTTTAGTTCTTCTCCATTGTTGAAATTTATATTTTCCATTTCTTCTCCTATACACAGGTATTTAGTTTTCTCATTGTTTATATAAAGTCCCCATTTTTCATATTCTTCTTTTAGTTTTTTAGCCATATATTCTATGTCATTATTATTATTATAATTACTAACTCACTGGCACAATTGAACCCATATGTTCATAGTCGCGCGGACACAAGCTCTCCATATTCCCTATCCTGAGCTAATATTTACCAGTCATTCCATCTATAATTCATATTCCTCAAATCATTGTTAATGCTTTTTCTCTCACCTCATTCTTCGCCTAACTACTAGGTGCTTTCCCTCTGTTTTTTATAAGAAGTTTTCATATCATCTATTCATTCCGCACATGACGTGCCCATAGAAGTCAAAGAGACTTAATTTTGTTCTTATTGAATGAGATTTCACATTAAGATCATGTAGATCGCTGTTATATAGTTTCATTCATTCATTTGTCCGTTGACTTTAGTCCAAAATTTTCCCTAAATACTTAATTCTCAAAGACTCGTAATCTTTTTCTGTCCTCTTAAAGTAAGAAAATATATTTCACATCTAATACACTGCAACTGAAAGGTTCGCCTGTTCATATATTTTTAGTTTTACATTTTTTTAGAGTAATTTGGACGCCAAGACTTCCTGTAATGCATAATGGCATGCGTTTCCAATTTCTTTCTCATCTCATTCCTGTTTGTAATTGATTCTTGATCAGTATTATTATCATTATAATTATCATTATCATCATCATCATTATTATTATTATTTTATTGAATCAAAATATTGCATAATTAAAAAATAACGATTAACTGTGTTATAATTATTTGAAGTTATTCATAGATTCTGTACTACAATGAATAAATATATTAGAGATTGATGGACTAGAAACTGTACTTACTTACTCACTGGCACTATCGAACCCGTAGGTTATGGCCGCGCGGACATAAGCTCTCCATACATCCCTATCCTGAGCTAATGCTTTCCAATCATTCCCTGTATAATCTACTTCCCTCAAATCATAGTTAATGTTATTCTCCTACCTCATTCTTGGTCTACCAACTGGGCGTTTTCCCTCTGGTTTTCCTACAAGAAGCTTCCATGCAAGTCTTTCATTCCCCATACGTGCAACATGTCCTGCCCATCGCAGTCTACGAGACTTGACTGTTCTTATTATATCTGGCTTCCTATAAAGACCATGTAGTTCATTACCTTTAGAAACAAAGTTTTGGTGCACTGTGTACTGTATGGACTTAAAATACCCCAATTTGGGCACGATTTGTCAACTCACGACCTTCGAGTTCAATACTAAATGATTACCAATATATTATGCAGAGCAAATTACCGTACTTTTAATTTTAGGCAGTATTATTAAGCTTTTAGGCCTAATAATTAGAAAATACTTTTGGGACAAAATTTGAAGGTACAAATTAATTAAAATAGATTTTATTCTTATCATTATTATTTCATGACATAGATGGTTTAACATCGAGGTTATATCTTGTCTTACGACTCGGTTCCGGTGAACTAGTGGTTATCACGCTCGCCTTTTTCCGAGGTTTGCGGGTTCAAACCCGGCCAGGGACGTTATATTTTTAAAAGCGTAAAAACCTTCGAAAGGAAGTAAAGCCATGAGTCTAGGATTTATGACACGTAAAATGACCTCACCTGAAATAAAAGGTATCTAGCAAAATTTGTTGAGCCTCTCATGACCAGCTTTGCATTGGGACGCTAACGACTTATCTGTTAAAGATCGTCGAACTAACTAATTCGTATCAGAATATTCAGGTGTAAATCAGTTTTGATTGGAAAAATAAGCGATATTTGTCTAATAGGAGAGGAAGAAGCACGATTGGAAAACCTAAGCCCAGGAAACGTGTCACGATCGGGGATCGAACATGGGCAGCAGTGGTCGGTCTTTCTACTGTTATCTAACTAAAGTAATGTAACGATGTATCATTTCCGCTTGAAGAGAGTGGTTGGGTTTATATATAATTAAATCTGCTTAGCAATCAACTTCTGCTAACGTTCTTTATAATAGCTGTGCAGTTGAAAGCAAATCCCGTAAAGGGTCAACCAGGAAATTAGCCAATCGGGACTGGAATTCTAGCCCAACGGCTAATGATAATCAGAAATATTACACAACACGCAAACACACACCACAAATACTGGATGTCTAAAAAAATGGATATGTATTTGCATAAATATGTTCCTCACATATTTTTTTCTCTATCTAGGTTCGTGTCCTCGTTGCCACCATCTGTCTAATCATTTCAGGTCTCCTCTCATCATTTCCTTCTATTCGACTCTTGTTTTCTCCACGTTCATCTTAACTCGTTCTTCTCATCTAAATCTCGGACGACCTCTTAGTCTCTTCCCTCATAATCTAAATTCTACTCCTACTTCCAATATTGATTCTTTTAATTATTAATTAAATAAAAATAAAACGTAGTTTTATTTGATTTTCATATTTATTATATAATTCAGTGACAGCTGTTTCGGTACACTGTACCTTCTTCAGACATGTTAACAAATTATGAATTGTGTTCCAACTGATCTTTCAACAATACAACTGTTAAATTCTCAACTTGATTTGAATGAATCCCCTTTGTTAAATTTAAAAATTTAAATAATTATTGTTGTATTGTTGCTTAGATCAGTTGGAACACAATTCATAATTTAACATGTCTGAAGAAGGTACAGTGTACCGAAACAGCTGTCACTGAATTATATAATAAATATGAAAATCAAATAAAACTACGTTTTATTTTTATTTAATTAACAAATATGGATTTTCATCAAGTAAACACCAACTCAATTGATGATTCTTTTAACGTGGGCATACCATCTTACATTAATATATTCCATTTCATTGTGTATTTTTATCCAACTTCAATATTTCTCTTACTTTAGAGTATTGTATTCTATGTCTTCTGGTGTTTTTAAACATGCTTCTTAAAAACTTCTCTGTTTCCTTGATTTCTAAATAAATCCACCTTTGTTACTGTCCATATTACGGTTCTATTAATGAATATAGACTTACAATAAGCTAATAATATTGTTGTTTTTGTGTAACTGTATATCTCGATTTCACAATAGGATTTTAATTGAATAAAACATTTGGCACAACTTATATTTTTCTGCTCATTTTCTTTTTGAATTCTGCCTTCTTTATTAACATCACTTCCTCACAAATTCTTCAACTTGTATGTGAAGTGTACTCTGAATTTTATTTCGTTCTGCTGATTTTTCTCTTTTTATTTTCATTACTATTGTCTTTTCCTCAATGATTTTTAATCCATATTCTTTTAAGGCATCATCCCATTTTGTAAATATTTTTCTATTAATTTTAGCTAGTATCTCAAATTACAATATCAACAATAAACTGAAAACAATTGAAATTATTTAGGCTATCTCAGAAATGTATTTCTAATATAGGCCTAATCGTAAAAAAAATGTGAATGATTATTTTACAACTTATTTGTAACACAATTTTTGAGTTTGCAATTAAAGATTCATTTCGACAAAAAACAATTTTAACTGTAGTAAGTTAGGGTGATCAAAAATACAGAAATAACTGGAAATCGCACATAAGAAGAATACGCAGAACAAGAATACCACGTCAGCGCCACCAGGCAAGAGATCTTTGGGCATACCCTTCAAACGTTGGATTGAGACAGTAACAGACCACTAGGTCTATCACATGAAAGGAAGAAGAAGAAGAAGTTAGGGTAATAAAATATTGAACTACCAGAATATGAAACTCTGTTGTAAATTACCATAATTGCCCTACAAAATTAAAACTTGATGTGTACAGTATTTCCGCCGAATTAATATTAATTCAATTACTTTGTGATGATATATGCGACAATAGCAATAATAATAATGATAATAATAATAATAATAATAATAATAATAATAATAATAATAGCTAATGTCGCCGTTAAACAATAAAAAATGCTTAAGTGGATGACGCAAGGATTATATTGATCTCACTGGTAGAAATAACACTAAAATTGAATAAGGCGGATCTTTGTTCTTCTACTTGCAGTAGAAGTAGCAGCAGTAGTAGTATCCAGATGGGATTTTGACACTTCAACCCTAGCCTATTTGGCGGCAATTGTGATATACTGATGAGTCGTAGATTAGAGAGTGATGAGGACGCCCTCCCCTCGAAACAGGGCATGAGAGACTGGACTCCCGACGAGCGGAGCTAGATGGATATTATACTTGAGGCGAATTTATATATAAATAAGAATACCCTTAGAACTAGAGGCGAGTATACTAATCATTAGTCCTACCACCAGTACTGTAGATACAAGCATATTTTAAATTTAATTAAATTAAAATATGTTTCTATAAACCACGTTACCTACGAATTCATTTATTAGCGTCATTCGATATAATCACAAGTAGTATGTCGATTGAAAGACATGCATGGAAGCTTCTTGTAGGAAAACCAGAGGGAAAACGACCAGTTGGTAGACCAAGAACGAGGTGGGAGAATAACATTAACTATGATTTGAGGGAATAGATTATACAGGGAATGATTTGAAAACATTAGCTCAATATAGGGATGTATGGAGAGCTTATGTCCGCGCGGCCATGAACCTACGGGTTCGATAGTTCCAATGAGTTAGTTAGTTAGTTCGTATGTCTTTAACTGCGACTGTTAGGCAAGTTTCGTGTAAGTTCGATTTCGTATAGTTTCAATTTAACTTCTTACGGTCTTTATTACTCTCGCTGTTTTTACTGTAACATAGTTAAAGAACTGTAACTAATTTAATTAAGAACAATGTTGCTGATATATTTATAGTTAGAAATTAAATCACTAATTAAATATTTTCAGCGAACTTTATTCCATTACTCAGAAATATAATTTTTTAAATAAATAATAATTCCTATGAAATTTGATTGTTCCTACATGATTAATTTATTAAAGTAAAGTGATCCCACAACAGGCCTCATGAGGCCCTTGGAGTAGTAGGAGGTTAAGGCTCCCACTTTCTCTAGACAATCGGCACTTTATGTCAGCCGGGTTGTCAGCCCTGCGTGACGGCCGCCTTTACCCCCAGAACAAACGTCTGGTACTCATTTCCGTTAGAGGCTGAGTCGACACCAGGGCCATAGTGCCGCCAGAGGGTTTGGGTCAGTTTAAAAATCCTGACCCCAACGGGACTTGGACCCTCGACCCTCCGGCTTGTAGCTCAGTGCCTTAACCACTACGCTACGGCGTGCCCCTTGATCCTTAAGTAGAGGATGAAAATTCATCATCACTATATTATTATTATTATTATTATTATTATTATTATTATTATATTATTATTACTATTATTATTAATGATATTGTTATTGCTTTTATTATAATTGTTGTTATTAATATTACTTTTCTGCATTTTACTTGAAAAACTAAAAACTTTTCAATTTGACCTTGTATTAATTGGGATTTAAATTATGTTTTTTAAATAAATTTTGAGTTTTATTTATGTTTGTCTCATTTTTTTCCTTAAATTCCATAAAGTTTATACTGTTTAATATCATCATAATTATTATTATTATTGGCAATAAAGATCGAAATGGGCCTTGGCCTCCTTCCAGAAAATATATTTAACTCCTCCTGTCCTGGGCTTTCAACTTCCAGTTCTTATTTCCCAACTCGTCAGATCAGATCTCCCACGTCCTCTTTGTTCACCTGGATTTGAGTTTAATGCTCTCCTGGACATCCATCCGACCCGTATCTCCTGCCCAAGACTTCTAGAAAATTTAAATTTGAATACTTGCCAAAGTAAATAATATATAATGCTTTTGGCACATCTCGATACTTTTATTTTTTGTCGTTAGAAGTATCTTGGGACACTAATTTGTATGTTGTTTATAACTCACAGCTGTTTATCCCTTCGAAAAACTTAAAAATTATCGTAAGCCACCTTTTAAAATCAATCAGTTCAAATGGAGAACTTCATTCGAATTTTTATAACATAGCTACATTTATCATGGGAATGGGAGAGAAATGATTTATTACATTTTTTACATTTGTCAATTATGAATAACGGTACATTTGGAAACGATAGAATTTAACTATTCCTAAAAGAGACATTAATTTAGTCAGTATTAAAACACGATTTACCCTTCCCTTCACGGCTACAGAAGTTTACCTTGAACAAACGGCACTTTAAAAAAAAAGAAACGAGTAAATGTAGAAACAGACGTGCATAAAGGAAAACTAAAAGGTAGTGGAGAAATCTCTGGCATCTTTATCGAGGTCATCATAGAACCCTTCTCTCCTCACTTCTTCGCCTATGTGTCTTTTGTTCCTCTCTATATGTTGGTGTTATGCAGCAGTTAATAGAAAGGGAAACTGCATCAGACAAGAAGCAATTTGTTAAAAATTGTGGTTAAAAGGTTGTGGTCTCACCACAAGTAAGGGAAAGTTGTCCGCTTTACGGTATTCATACAGGGGCATGATATGCCACAAATTAAACCGATTGTAAACAGTAATTTATGAGTACTATTATACAAAGTTAAGGATATAATTTTAATTGAAAATGGAAAATTAATAATATTTTATTAACAAGTTTCACAACGTTTCAGAAAATCTTCCTGCGCCAAATTAATTTGTTGTTATTCTCCTCCGTATTCTAATCACCATCGTCCATTCTACTTATTCTGATTAAAATACCATCAATCCACGTCATTTTTTTACCGTCCTATTCTTTCTACCGGGTAGCACCCATTCTATTATTCTTCTTGGGAATCTTCCATGTCATTTTTATATTGTCATTTTATAATTTAATGAATCCGTAGTAAATTGAAGTCTGAATATTCATTTTTTTAATTACACCGTTTCTACTTTAACTCTTCTGGAAATCCCAGATGAACGCCACCAAAAATCAATTTCTGCTTAATTTAATTTACTTAAGCATATCATTCTTGATTTTAATAATGATAATGATGATAATAACAATAATAATAATAATAATAATATTAATAATAATGATAATAAAGTAAAGTGATCCCACAACAGGCCCGGAGGCCCTTGGGGTAGTAGGAGGTTAAGGCTCCCACTTTTCCTAGACAATCGGCACTTTATGTCAGCCGGGTTGTCAGCCCTGCGTGACGGCCGTCTTTACCCCCAGAACAAGCGTCTGGTACTCATTTCCGTTAGAGGCTGAGTCGACCCCAGGGCCATAGTGATGATAATAATAATAATAATAATAATAATAATAATAATAATAATAATAAATATCTAATTACGTAAAATAATGAAGTCACTATTAGATGCTCAGCGGGATTGGAAATTTTAAATGTAAAATTTTCAGCCTCGGTGCTAGGAGTGGTAGTGTACATTTGTTAATCGTTAGATTGTCCATTAAGTACCTGTATTAATTTCCAAAACGCTATGCACTATAAGTATTTAGAAGGCTCGTAGCCTATATATAACAGTTATTCGTCTTTCGGGTGGATTCGTTAAACCTGGCGGTCTTCTTGATGTACTGGACAGAAGTAGGCTGTGCTAGTACCGGATTTCATCTGCTCCCTTCTCTTTTTCGGGAATAGTATTTTTCTTTCCCAAATTTCTTTATCCTCCCCGTTATTTATTTATATGAAAAAAAACTGTCTTCAAACACACGCATAAATTTGTTTGCAAAAAGAAAATCCGCCATTAACCAGCTGATTAAAGATGGTTACCGGTATAAGCAGAGCTGCTAACACTGGAATTAATACACGAGAGTAGAACAAAAATCACCATATTGAAAAATACATTAATTAGAATACAAGAAACTGTACTGAAAAATAGCTACATTGAGGTCGGCGTGGATGCCATTTTTAAATGACTGCTAAAAGCCATTAAAAGGTTTAAGTAAGAAAACAAAATACATAGTCATATTCCTTATTCTAATTACAATATTTTGCAATAAAAAACTAAAAATTAATTTGTTGACCCCAAAGCTCTATCAGTCCTTCACCATCATTCCTCATACAACACACTTAAACTGTACGCAAACACTTAAACATACTCACCCTACACCCACCTCTGTGTACAATACAAGTACACATCACTTAACGTAATGTCTGCCGAAGTGGTGCGTAAATAACAAAAAGAAACATTAACGACATATATCTGTCTAGCGCGGAACCGAAACACCAAGAGTGTAATGGATTGCATTTGAACCCACACACAGTTAGGAAAAAATAAATGATCCATACCTAACACCAGAAGAACAAGCACGGTTTGTTAAAATATTTCAATCGTGAAATTTCAAATTATTTTGGAAAGATGCAATCAAACTTCATAGTGTACGGACTCAGTGATACAGTTGCTTGTAAAGTACTCGTCTAAGTGATTGTCTTTATGAATAAATGGATCAAATGCCTAATTGGAATCCTAGAGGTACTGGATTCGATTACTGGTTACACAATAAAGTTTTTTTTCCATGAGTATAGAGTATTCATTGAGGACAACTATCGAGTTGCTTGAAATGATAAATAGCGAAATCCGTTTGAGAAAAACAAATGCTAATCACCTGTCCCTATACCGCGTCATCTGCTAGTGCTAGTGGGATTTTGACGTTTGGAGCTTTCCATTCAAGGAACTATTCTAATGCACTACTTATATATATATATATATATATATATATATATATATATATATATATATATATATATAGATTTAGTTAAGTTTTATTTATTATGTATTATATATTTTGAAAGTAACATAATTATTATTTATGTTGCCCTGATGAATCAGAGGAATGGATAAAATACAATACTAACCGGATTATTTTCCCTGTAATGGCTACCCTTGTTCCTATAAATATCTGTTCGTTATTATCAGTTATACAATGAACTGTAACTGCTATAAATTAACTGAACGAAAAATCAATGAAACCATTACAAATATCGACCTCAAGTCTTCTAATTGTTCAACAAGAATTCAAATCGCTACGAATCATGCAACACATCTCTACTTCTCTGACAAAAAATCAATGGTTATCAAAAGAAAGATTGTAGATCGAGATGATCACGATAACTACAAATAAGAGAAGTAATTTCTGTTTCTAAAGAAGATTAATTAGATGAATAAGAACGCCGATTAATAGTAGAAAGTAGTATAATAATAATGGTATTAAGCCTACGTAATTTTAAGAAAAGTATGAGGTAAAATAAGTTTTCGTTACGAGATTCAAATAAGGTCCTTCTGCAAGATATCCGACAATAAAACCAAGAACAAAAATAATAAGCAAAAAATTACAAGGTGATTCTCCGAGGATTGGAGGGGAAACATAAAAATCATATATCTGCGAAGCAGCTGACGCTGCCGATGATTCAGCATTATTATTCTCGTAGCAACTGCTCGCTCGCTCAATCTTGAAACTTGGACAATGTTGCTTCAGTTCCGAGCTTGGTTTTGTATCATATAGATGTGAAATTTTATGAAAATCAAAGATAAAGCTCCCAGTACGTAGTCCTATAATGAGCTGGGAGAATAGTATTAACAGTGATTTGAGGGTAGTGAAATGTAAGCCTATAAGGACTGATTGAAAAATACTGGCTAACGATTTGGACATATAGAAAATGTACCGGCACGTCCTCATGACTTTGAACATATTGTATGAATAGTGCCAGTAAGTGAGTGAGTAAGTTAAATAGTGATTAGCTAATATTACAGACAGCAATTTTAAACGGAAAACATAAAAGAAAGGCTTGATAAATCTTCGAACGAGAGCTACCATGCCAGTGACTTTTACAATATCCTATGAAAAAGAACCAAAAAATTAAAGGCGTTATATTTTTGTTGTTGAATATAAATATATATATATTACTGTCATTAGATAACATTTTATATACAGGGTGAATTTTAATTACAACGACAAACTGCTAGGACTGATTCCTGACTGCAGAAGAAGGAAAAAATGTCCTCTGAATAAATGTCCTATGAATAAGTGTCCATAAATGCATCGTTGCCACGATAGATGGTACTGAAGAATTGTATTATTATCTTGGCCCTGTTGCATGGTCTGCTAGATCACCGGACTTAAACCCCCTGGATTTTACCTTCTGGGGGCATCTGAAAAGCGTTGTTTATGCTGAAGCAGTTCCTTATGTGCTTACCCTTCAGCAGCGTGTTCATGTCGCCTGTGACGCTATTCGGAGAGAGGCCGGAACATGAGAAAAAGTGAAGCTATCCATGATACGATGTACGAGCGCGAGCGCGTGCATTGCATCCCGTGGAGGCCACTTTGAACATCTGTTGTGACGTGGATGGAATTATGCTTTGTACTGTGTGCCGGGGCGATTTGTTGTCGTTGCACGTACATCGTTCATTTCCGGACACATGTTTATAGGACCTTTTTTTCTTAATTTCCAGTCAGGAATCAGTCCCTACATGTAGAAAGAATTGCAGAAAGTAGTTTACCAAATAAAATCTTTCATTATTTTCCAAGAGGAAGAAGAGATGTCGGACGCCCTCGGAAGAGATGGTCTTAGATGTATTAGTGAAGACGGAACAGGCAACTCTTGCCTAAACCAGGAAGTGAAGAAGAATCAGTCCCTGAAGTGTGTTGGTGTAATTACCGTTCACCCTGTATTGGAATTAGGCATGCATTTGTAGACATTCTGTATGTTCTATCTACTTGATATTTCTTCTCTTTACACTTCAACACCACAAGTGAAAAGTCTTTCAACTTCACTTTGTAAATGAAGAATATGTGGGATAAGACTCTCTATCACTTCACGTGTGACAATTTTCTCACTTTCAAGTATTAAAGTGTTTAACGAGTAAACATTAATAAGTCACACATACCCTACTTATAATGTCATATAATCATAAGTAATGCCACGAGTGATTTCCAAATTATCGATAAATTCACGACTCACGAAGTGAGGAGTGAATTTATCTAGAGAATTTGGAAATCAAGAGTGGCATTTGTTAGGACTATTTAACGAATAAAATTAAGCTGTTTACTCACAAATCATTATTTAACTATAGTTATTTTAAAATATTTAGGCCTATATATTTAATGTAAACGGCGATGTTTGAAAACAAATGAGAAACGATAGGTACGCTTCTACTGCTTCTTTTGTTTATCACTGCAACCAGATCATACTATTTATTACCAAAGGAACGCAATATTGTAAGGAGGAGCTTTCTTTAATATGGTAATTATAACACTGATAAATATTTGGTGAAATACGACTCTGATTGGTTGTAAAACAGAAATCATTGAAACGTGATTGGTCATTGACTCCCATTTGGGGCATGAGTTAAATAGTCTCACAAATTACTTTCCCAGTGTAAGGTTTGTCTTACTAGGAACATCAATTTAAAGATGTGTTCATTAAACTGTGTCGTAGTTTAGAAATGTAACTTCAAATTATTAATATTATAATTTTACTAGATTTTAATAAATTAATAACCACCAATGGAAATAATTTACTTATTTTACCGGTGCCCGATTATTATCCGCATTAAATAACAAAATATGTATCTTGTGGCAGGTGCCGTCGTCCTCAACGGTGTTAAAATATTAAATTAAATTTTAACACAGTTGAGGACGACGGCACCTGCCACAAGGCACATATTTTAAGTTTTTTCTTATGACAATTCACCTCAACGGAAATAGTTATGGATTTTATTAGTATTAAATAGCAAAATTCTTAATGATAACCATTATATACATCCTACTGCTCAGACAAATAGAGGGATTCGTTCTGGTTTTATACTAATGGGTTTCATATTAATAATAGATAATTTAAAGACGTTTTTCCTATTTTTTGTTATATGATTTATTGTAATTATAATTATATAACAGACCGAAATTTAAATACATCTTTCTTTGACCCTGCAGGAGGGGGGGATCCTATTCTTTATCAACATTTGTTTTGATTTTTGATCTTAAAATTTACGTCTATTTAGGTAACTACGCTAACTCTGACCAATGCTAGTAACGGTATTTGCTGAACCAAGAAGCAAAATGAAGTAGGACTCTCTGACAATTACTTTTAAATATATTCAGGGATGATAATAAAATTCAGCATTATATCAGCAGAGGTAACAACCCGGAAGGACATTCACAATCGAATACCAACAAGGGGAGAGGGATATATATTTTTTTATATATTCAACTTTATTCACGAGCATGTTCCATCACATAATTACAACACTACCTGCTAATCTGTTTCAAAATACACTGGTTTAAGTGTTATTTTACAATATATAGCCTACATACAATATTAACGGAGTCTATTCTATGTTGATTGGGTAATATTTACAAATTGTCAAAGTTAATACTTTTTATGAAATTTTGGAACGGTTTTAAGTGTTTTTGAAATAAATCATTAAAGAGGAGAGATATATTTATCATAAGTAATGCCACGAGTGATTTCCAAATTATCGATAAATTCACGACTCACGAAGTGAGGAGTGAATTTATGTAGAGAATTTGGAACTCAAGAGTGGCATTTGTTAGGACTATTTAACGAATAAAATTAAGATGTTTACTCACAAATCATTATTTAACTATAGTTATTTTAAAATATTTATATATTTAATGTAAACGGCGATGTTTGAAAACAAATGAGAAACGATTGGTACGCTTCATCTGCTCCTTTTGTTTATCACTGCAACCAGATCATACTATTTATTGCCAAAGGAACGCAATATTGTAAGAATGCTCTCTAGTGGAGAAAAAATGAAACACATCAAACTGTATATTAATTCATTTCTGATGTCGTATGATGTAAATATGACAATTATATTTTTCTGGATTATTACCTGGGAAAAAATACATTTAAGAAAGTGCAAACAGTGGTTTCTTTTTTTGGTGGTATAATCAATTGCTACAAATGCTTTTATATTAACTCCTGCAATGATATCCATGCACTATATATACAATCTGGTAGCCGTATTTGTTATAGAGTGAGTCACTGCAAAATAATGGTCAGACCTGTTCAGAATATTAAAAAGGAGGAGCTTTCTTTAATATGGTAAATTTAATATTGATAAATATTTGGTGAAACACGACTGTGATTGGTTGTAAAACAGAAATCATTGAAACGTGATTGGTCATTGACTCCCATTTGGGTCACGAGTTAAATAGTCAGATGAATTAGGTCTTATTGGTCGAACAGAATGAACGTTAATACAAAGATGAGGGTTCAAGTCCCGGTGGGGTCAGGATTTTTTAAACTGACCCAAACTCTCTGGCGGCACTATGGCCCTGGGGTTGACTCAGCCTCTAACGGAAATGAGTACCAGACGCTTGTTCTGGGGTAAAGGCGGCCGTCACGCAGGGCTGACAACCCGGCTGACATAAAGTGCCGATTGTCTAGAGAAAGTGGGAGCCTTAACCTCCTACTACCCCAAGGGCCTCCTGAGGCCTGTTGTGGGATCACTTTACTTTAATAAATTAATCGTGTAGGAACAATCAAATTTCATAGGAATTATTATTTATTTAAAAAATGATATTTCCGAGTAATGGAATAAAGTTCGCAGAAAATATTTAATTTCTAACTATAATATATAGCCTACATACAATATTAACGGATATTGGGTCATATTTACAAATTGTCAAAGTTAATACTTTTTATGAAATTTTGGAACGGTTTTAAGTGTTTTTGAACTAAATCATTAAAGCGGAGATATATATTTATCAGATTAATTAGGTGTTATTGGTCGAACAAAATAAATGTTAATACAAAGATGAGGATATATAGTCTGTGGTACAACTTGTATGATCATATGGGTTTTAATGTTGGCAACTATCGGGAAAAGATAAAAGGGTAATTGAGACAAGATGGGAGAGGAAAGATCGCCAAAAAAAAAGAGCTTTGAATTATAATCCAATGAACAGAAGGAGAAGAGGAATACAAAGAGCTGCCACACAATGGAGAGAAATAATTAGAACGGCTATGGAGAAGATGAATGTAATTACATAGACAAGGCGATCGAAATGCGGATGTGGCAAATGATGTAGATCGTCGTTTGATAGATTTATTTATTGAAATAATAATAATAATAATAATAATAATAATAAGAAGAAGAAGAAGAAGAAGAATAAGAAGAATAATATTAATAAATCACTGGCATTAAAGATCCCGGAGGTTCGCGGCCATGTGAAGATAAGTTCTCCATACATCCCTACCTTGGGCTAATATTTATAATAATAATAATAATAATAAATAATAATAATAATAATAATAATAATAATAATAATAATAATAATAATATGTGAAATTGGGCAATTACTAAATCAAATAATAAGAAAATAAAAACAGCCCAAATTAAATTTTTATGACCATTAGTAAGTCATTCAATCATGGAAAATAATGTAAAGAATAATATAAGATGTTAGGAATTAGTACATTATGAGTTTATAATTAGTATAGGGTATATCTATATTTGTCGAATATTTATTTGTATTTGTGCTGGTTGAGTGGAAGAGAGGGTCTTATGGCCTTAACTCTGCCAGAATAAATAAAGTATTATTATTATTATTATTATTATTATTATTATTATTATTATTATTATTATTATTATTATTATTATTATTATTATTATTATGCGAGGTTGGGAAGTGGTTTTTACAGAATCGAGGAAAAATGTTTAAAAACCGAGCGACAGCGAGGTTTTTAATTTCCGAGATTCTGTAAAACATTTCACAACGTGCGTTGTACATTATAATTATTTTTTGCGCGATGTATTTTCAAAATAATAAATAATAGTAAAATAATAACATATTTGTTGGAAATATTTGCATTCATTATAAACAATTGACTAATGTTAACAGTGTGTGCAATGTTTATTAGTTGAAACAACAGGAGGCCTTGAGAACAATTATTGACAACATGGCCACAAGTACGTATTTATTGTTTTATATTGTTTCAAATAAAGTTCAATTAATTTAAAATGCAGTAATTTGTTTTGTATAATGCATATTAACACTACCTTTTGGATATTTTCTGTATATACATTGTACGTGGTATACATAGAGGGCAGTGGTTTTACTTCCCGCACGTGGGTGTAAATGTAATATTACAGTATAGTTATTTAGGTTGGCAACCCGGAAATGTAGGAAGCTGAACTTTCAATCATGGTCCGCATTGATGTATGTACGACAAACGCACTATCGCGCAAAAACTTCATTTTATAAACAAAAATTAAATACAAAGAAATAATTAGTGCAAACATAACGATAGAAGGTAGCCAAATAGAATTTCAGACACCGTATTCAACTAAGAACCCAAAAGGTAAAAAAAATATTGACCTTCCCATCACGAGATGAAAGGTATTTTTTTGTGTGAAAAAAGGTCACGGCCTCCTTCCAGAAGGCAGAAGATGATGATGATGATTATTATTAGTATTTTATTATTATTATTATATTATTATTATTTTTTATTATATTATTATTTTTATTATTATTATTATTATTATTATTATTATTATTATTTTATTATTATATTATTATATTATTATTATTATTATTATCATCATCATCATTATATGTACTCAGAGTCCACAAATGAAAGTTACATTGCTCCATCGCCTTCTGATGTAACTTGTGAATGACTAAGAGACAGCAATGCACCACTCCCACGATTATGAACAATATTTTTGTTCAGTCACAAGTTTCTAAAGGCGTATTGGGGTTTTGTTCAATAGCTTTATGTAACACAAACTTTATGGTCACGAATACGAAACGGTTTACAGCTTAAAGTAATTTGTGATTAAGATCACGGTACATTGGTTTTCTTAAAAAAAAGAGGTTTTCAAAATCATTAATTCAAAAGTTTATCTAATAAAAACACAACTATATTTATTATTCCCCAATTTCTATAGCTTCCTGTTTAAAAAACTGAATGAATATTTTTTTACTACTTGAATATTATACGAGTATACCTTTCAATCGACTAGATATATTGCACAATTTTCCATATGAATAGTATTGATTACGAAAAAAACAGTACCGGTATTGACAAAATAATTATTTTTATCTATTTTATTATACTAGTATATTTTGCAAGAAGAATTTTAGAACGAGGTATCTGAATACAAAGTTTAATATAGATGTCTTCTTCTCCATATTCATAATTTGTAGGATTTTCATCCTGTTAATGTCCGACATCGGAGGAAGACATATTGGATGTGCATTCAAAGTTTATCCATCTCTTGGCTGGTCTTCCTCTTATTCATCTCCCGTCCATTGGTCTATCTTATCTAGCTCTTTTTGCAAGTCGGTTGTCTTCCATTCTTTCTATATGACTTTTCCAATATTTCCGTCTATCTATAACAAATTTGGTTATATCTTGAATATGACATTTGTCCCTAATTTCTGTGTTGTGTACCTTCCAATATAGAGTCATCCGAAAGCCAAACTTGGTAAGATCCCGCGTGATCGACTATTCCGATTGAGCTTTTAAGCTGTTTCCCTCAATCCAAAGAGCAAATGCTGGAATAATACCCCAAAAGGTCCGCTTCCGACTTCAATCTGCTAATTAACTTCAAATTTGAATTCAAAATTTAAGGGCTAATGTATTTTACAGGAACTCGGGGTTCTACCTATTAAGGAGGACCAAAATGGATCGCTAACCGCTAACACTTAAGTGATGGCCGCAGAGCTTTCCATCTATCTATCTATCCACCTTATCAAATAATGTTTTCTCCTGAACATTATTTATTAATGTAAACCTAGAAAAATAAAAGCTCCATTCATGGAAAGTAATTTATTTATTAATCTTAACTGGTAATAATTTTATTTAAGATAATAAAGGTTCATTACGTTAAAGATATTACAACATTTCTAATATAAAATACATTATAAATATTACTTATTATATATAAATGTGAAATTTTAGTAAATACAGAAAAACATTTCTTTTACACACACGCTTTTATAAACTTTCATAAATTCCGTACAAAAACTAAAGGCATGCCTTTTAAACACATCGTTCTTGAATGTATTTTTATTGGCTCCACAGTAGTCATCTAGATAACGCAACGATAATTAATAGCTAATTATTATTTTCAGCCGCGGTTGTCCAATGGTTATGATCTTGCCTCTATTCCCGGGGGATTGTAATGGAAAATTCCAAAGGACAGTCCTCCGGGAGGATCTTTAAGCCGTGAGTCTCGAGACTGCAGATTTTCAAGCTCGTAAATGAACCTGAAGCCTGAAAAAATACTCTACTAAGCAAAATTTAACCGACTTTCCTCCATCCAAGTAATCCTTTAGTGCCTTCTAGATGTCATATGAAGCGATATGCTGATCAAAAGCCGCTCACGACATCTGTAGGAAAATAAGCGTAACTAAATCAGATTGGTCAAGGAAGTCAAAAACGAGAGGCCAGGGTCCGACCTGGCCTATAAAGAGCCATAGAAAGGAAATTAAAGATTATTATTATTATTATTATTATTATTATTATTATTATTATTATTATTATTATTATTATTATTATTATTATTATTATTATTATTATTATTATTATTATTATTATTATTATTATTATTATTATTATTATTATTATTATTATTATTATTATTACAATCGTCATAATCAACATATACAGGGTGTAACATAACCCAACGGCAAAATTTCAGAAATGAGTTCCTCATATGGAGAGAATAAAAAAAGTGTATTACAACATGGGTCCGGAAATTGATAATTACAGAGTTATTCGAACTTTTATGAATGTTAGTACATGGCGACAAAAATGCAAGGGACTTGTTGGAGCGCTCTGTTCTGTCAGATGAAATGTTCAAAGTGACCATAGATGAAATGCATACAGGCATATTCTTCATTTGTGTACATCACAGCAGCCTACAATCAACAGAAAACAGACTGTCAATAACTACTGTAAACCATAATAACCTAGCATTAATAAAAGTTCGAATAACTCTGTAATTATAAATTTCCGGACCCGTGTTGTAATACACTTTTTTTTATTCTCTCCATATGAGGAACTCATTCCTGAAATTTTGCCGTTGAGTTATGTTACACCCTGTATAGGTAATATTAATTACATTCATAAAAATATCACGGAAAATAAAATTACATTTACGTTAAAAAATCGAGAAATTGGACTCAGTGCGCTTTTCTCCCCGTGTCTTACTTTAAAGATTGATCTTCTTCTTCTTCTTCTTAATCGCAATTTGTAGGATTTTCATCCTGTTTATTTCCAAAATCACTCCTCGGAGGAAGACGTATTGGATGTGCATTCACTGTCTATCCATCTCTTGGCTGGTCTTCCTCTTGTTCTTCTCCCGTCCATTGGTCTATCTTCTTTAGCTCTTTTTGCAAGTCGGTTGTCTTCTACTCTTTCTATATGACCCTTCCAATATTTTCGTCTATCTATAATAAATTTGGTTATGTCTTGAATATGACATTTGTCCCTCATTTCTGTTTGTGTATTTTATCAAATAATGTTTTCCCGTGAATAGTTCTTAAGATCTTCATTTCACGTGTGCTTATTATTTGGTTAGTTTTTGTTGCAACAGCCCTAGTTTCTGCTACAAAAGAGACTAATAATTTTCAAATTAAATTGAATAAGCTCTATTTTGCTTGTTTCAACTCAAATGTAATTACGTTCTAAATTATGTACAAGTCTTAGATAATTGTATAATTACCGGTGAAAATATTTGTAATTACTGCAAACTATCTCTCATTAGGTAAAATTACATATACAAGTTACATTAAAACTAACGAAGAACATTTTATAGTTTGAGTAAGCTTATAACATTCACAGGTAGATTTACAAACAACTATTATATCAGCTGCGTATTTTCTTGCTTACACAATTAGCAAAATTCAAACGAAAGGCAAAAGAGTATTATTGTTCATCCTCTCAATAAATTATATCCATTCATATTCACTCGCTTTCACTTTTATCATCTAACCATAAACTCAACATAAGATTTCAGCTAATTAAAATATTAAACATACCGTATCACATAACATTTTATTATTAGTCTTCTTTCCCTGTCACTCTTTCCTGTTATAATTCTCCAGCAATATAAATCAGGAGCTGTCCGTCAATAGCCTCTTTGAAACAAAATTTGACATAATTTCTGAAAACTGTAAACAGCGTCACCTTTTATTGTAATATCGTAATTACTTGATAAATTAATAATTATTTGTACGTGTATTTATTGCTACAGCATCATCTGACATTATAACATTTATTTTAAAGTGCATTTTTTGGCTAGTTGAATTTAAGTTTACTTCCATAGTTAATTACAGTGTATAAATAAATGTTTGTATATCCTAACTTGAATTGTAGATAAATCCTCATGGCCTTCAGTCCTCCTGTTTAAATAATAATAATAATAATATATTATTATCATTATTATTATTATTATCATTATTATCATTATCATTATTATCATTATTATTATTATTAAATATTCATATCGGATTTAGAAATGAAGATAAATTTTCACAGTTTAATAAATCAAGTGCTAGGTTCTGGACGTGAAGCAAGGATTCTCATAAAATGTGACAAAAGTATTATCTCTGCAAGCCAATGCGCCAACATATGATTATACTAAATGGGACCATAAAATAAATGCAGTCATTAGAATGACAGACGTATTATCTGGCATCAGAATGTGAAGCGCATGTATAGAACAAGAATTCCTAGTACAATCCTGCATATTACCAACCTAGGGGCAGGAGATCAAATTAACGTCTAAAAGCGATGGCCTGAAAACTTTGTTTGCTATAACAGTCCTTGTAGGACAATACCCTGTATTATCTATTATTATTATTATTATTATTATTATTATTATTATTATTATTATTATTATTATTATTATTATTATTTGTCATACGAGAAAAAATGAATAGTCTTCTCTTCTTCTTCTTCCTTCCAAGTATTAGGCCAAGGCCTGTTACGATCCTATAGAAAATTTTCCCTCCAGCATCTTCCGGGAAATTCTCATATAAGACTTGAAAGCATAATAATAGTCCCTTCGATTGGTTGCTGGCCAAAGGAAGGCAAGACCAGTGATGGGGCTGCCATCTTATAGCCTCTGGTCAGGCTTTTCTGGAGAAGAAAAGAAAGTAAAGGAAAGACGAAATGGAAAAAAAGGAAGGACTCCCTAGCCCTCGGATGCCCTAATAGCTTTGGGGTCGAAAAAACAAGTTAACCAAGAGAGGTTAGATAGTAAAGTTAAAAGAGTGCAAAACACAAGTAAGTGGAAGAAATGTTTTGCACAGCTTGGGCACCTTGTGGTCGCCATCCACATATCCCCTAGATGAGGACCCCGTAAATTATATAAGATATAAGCAATTAAATTGGTATGGACATGTACGACGAATACAAGAAGAAAGGTTACCCAGAAAAACATTGGAATGGTGTCCACCTGGAAGCAGAAGGAAAGGAAGACCTCGAAACTCGTGGATGTAAGAAATAAGAACAGGAATGAGAACAAGAGGACTGGAGGACATGGAGTGGATGAATAGAGACAAGTGAAGAAGAAAAATAAAACTTTAGGCGCAGAAAGATGTGCAAACATTAAAAATCTGTATATAAAGAAAACTTATTATTATTATTATTATTATTATTATTATTATTATTATTATTATTATTCGGCTTTATCTCCTTTAAATATGGTCTCAGTTTCAAGTCGTCCCATATAGAACTGTGTTTAGTAGTATATTTGTTCTACTCGTAATTCACAACGATTCTGAATGCAAAGAGAAATCACACTAATTACAAGTGTACATTTGTCGCACCACTGACTTATAATTCATTACTGCATTAAATCAGAATCTTATTTTATTAAGCCTCAAACTCGTTTTCTCTTGGTTCTAATGGAATCTCTAAATAATTATCTTATTATAAACAATTAAATGTGATAGCAAAAACATAAAATCGTTAGACTGATAATGCACATAACGGATTTCAGGTGAAGTCTATGACCGTAACATGTAATGAGAAAGTAAACACAAACACATGTGAAAAGTGAAAGCATTTTATTTATAAACCAATGAAGATTTAACTCAATCATTACAACTTTAAAATGTGAGTTATTATTGTCCACCGCTGTGTTCTCGGGGTAGCGTGCTGCCTTGTTCACGTAGCTGACCCGGGTTCGATCCCCGGTCGGGACAGATTTCTGGGTGAGGTTTTTATCGGGGTTTTTCCTCACCTGTAAGACAAATGTCAGGAAAACTTTAAGGCCCAAACGGTCCCCGATATCATATGGCCATCGCAATCATGATAATTCACATTCATCTTAGGTTAAGCTTAGGATTAGGGACTCTCCTGGCGCACCATTATCATCATCATCACACATCATATCATCGGGGCAACGTAACCCCGCCTTCCAGGCGCCCAAACCTCAGAAGTGGGTTACAAGTACGCCATGCCAGGAGAGAAACCAGGAATGTCGAAAGACCACCTGGGGCATTTGAAATATATATATATATATATATACATATATAACTTGAAGTTTTAAAACTGAAAATAATCCATCATTAAAGAAACAAAAGAAATTAAACAATGGAAGGACACTGTTATTTCAATTAAATATTTGTATTACGCCTATTTCAGAAAATATTTATAAATAGGGAATCATAATAATAATAATAATAATAATAATAATAATAATAAACGTGAAAATAAATAATTAGAGAGTTGATTAATTGTATGTCCGCTCTAAGATTTAAGTTCTGCCAGCTAAGAGGTAATATAAAATGAGGCTAAATACCGTTTAGTTTTAAACGTAGGCTATGTCTTATTGCTTATCTGTAATGCAGCGCTCAATGAGATGAGGAAAAATTGTAATTAAAGAATAAACAAAAGCAAGCAATCTAAGGAAGATGGATAGATCCTTTCCCCTAAGATACTCCCTTGCAGGTACCGGTAATTGCATGTAACCCATGCTACCAGGGACTTACAAGGACATTTCAATGAATTTAATAAATTTAATGAAAAATAATGTTGGCAAACTAAAGTATCATTATTAATTAAAAATTACAAAATAAAATAGGAAAGTTAAATCGAGATGAAACTAATTTAAAAGTTACCACAATATAAAATACCAAGGCGCTGAATAACATAGACAAATCTTCTTACAAACAGAGGATTTCAAAATAGTAGAGAAGTGTAAAAATAAAAATTAAGGAAGGCAAAAAAAGAAAACGAATCTCTGAGATAATGTTATACATGAAAAAAGTAAATTATTTTAAAGAATTATTGTCGGAAATAAATCGAATGTAGGCTAAGTAATGATATTTAAAATATAAATGTTATTTATTTATAACCAGCTAATACCCGGCGTGCACTGTTACACCTAAATAAATGAAAATTAATGTGCTTTCATGTTTAGTTAAATAAGTAAACGAAAAATAATTATAAATTTATATTTTTTAGATATCCCTTGCTGATTACCCGGCGTTGACAGGGAATCTACTAATCCCGATCTTCTTGACATAAGTGAGCTGAAAGACGAAAATTAATGTACTTCTTATGATTAGTTGAATAAGTAAAATGAAAAATAATTATAAATGTATATCGTAATTATTTTAAGATTCCCCGTGCTGATTACCGGGTGTTGCCCGGGAATCTACTTATCTCGATCTTCTTGGCATAAATGAGCTTAAAGACAAAATTCGTTATTGTGAGTTATCCATAAAAGAATACCCGCCATGTGCTACTATGCTTGCATAGGAATCTACGTACTTGTCTCGATCTTCTTGGTATCAATGAAAGACAAAAATGGTTATTCTGAGTTATCCGTAAGTGATAAACATATGCTGTCGCGAACTTTTTTTGTAGAGCGTTTTGAGATATTCAATTTTGTATATATTAATTTAGTGTATTTATTATGGTTTAGGCAGCGTAAGCCATTTAAGCGTCCAAAGAGCTACTTTTTTCACGCTTTCCACTACAAAGGGCGATTTTTAAGGGTGTAGAAGTTGAGTATCAAAACTCTCTTATAGCATATGTTCTTCCCGGGAATCTCCGGAACATTTTGCAAAAACCCCATCGCAATTGGATCAACGGTATGTGCGCGCATAAAGTACAAACAAACAAATATTCATTTTTATATATTAGATGATATGCTATTAATAAGTAAAATGACTTTACTTGAAAAATGGTTATTAAAATTCTATGTTTTTTTTGCAATTTTTAAAAAGTTTTTCTTTGTAAATACTACTCTGCCGTATAAAATACCGTTACTTCATAAATGTATGCTTCATGAGAAAGTAATAATGTCAAATTACATCTTCCTACATTTACAATGCTTCATGAGAAAGTAATAATGTCAAATTACATCTTCCTATAGTTACAATATGTAAGAAATATTTTTAAGGAACAAAAGGTCAAATATGCGGTGTCGATATTACTACACGGTTGGAATTAATCGCTTACCCACTCATTCAAGTCCCCGCACCTAGTGTCAAATCAGCGACCTGAAATGCCATCGACATAATCACGAGAAACACGACCTGCTATGCATTGTGAAAGCTAAAACAAAAAGGTTGGTAACAGTGGCAGATTCCCACCTCCGTCTCCCACTCGGCAACTCCTATATTTCTCAATAGGTTAAAAATTACCTAACACCTGTCTCCAACTTCTAACGAGTTTACATGCTATTACATTGTTCTACCGTTCAGGCAACACATAATTAAGTGCATTTTATTGTACTTCAACACCTTGACCTAGTTATCAAAGGAAATAATACTGCAAAATCCAAAGTTGCAAAGAAAGACATTCGCAAGTCGACACAGAAACGTATCTTAAATTGAATTAAAATAATAACGGTATTAATTATTTCGATTAAACAGCAAGTTTAATTTTTAATAATAAATCATTAATATTAGATATAACATCTGTATTAAATTCATGCTCACGATATTAAAAAAAAAACTAGTAAAATTTCCAAGTAAATGTGTACACAGTAATCTATTGTTAAGAATGACAAATTAATATATTATCGCGTACAGGCTAGTCCTCAAAATACCCTCAAATACCTTAAGTTAGATAAAAATGTAATTGAACAGTTGTAAATGAACACGTTTTTCTTATATTCTCTAGGTTGACACTTTTTTTGTACTTCGTTAGCATCCATTCACTGTAAATGATCAAAGAAAAAAGTTTTATTGTACCAACCTAAAGGATTGAGAAGCAGAAGAAGACTAAAACAACGGTGAGCTTGTAATGTCCACCTTGAGATTTAGGAACAGGTTCAGAACAACCTTCACCTATCATGATCATAATGATGATGAAATTAAACCGAGAGACCCCTGTTTTAATAGACTGACCCGCAGTACTGATAATACGAAGACGTAGTCTACCGAAGTAGGCGTAATGCTTAGAAGCAAATTTTTAATAGCATTAGGATTTAGTAGGGTCCGTTGCTGTGGCGTAATCCCTACCTTCCATTTCGAATTTTAAATCTCCATCTTGGTTCCGTCTTGTACTTGTGCCAAAAAAAAGTAAAACAAGTTTAAAAATGGATAAAACAACTTAATGCCAGGAAGGATAAATAATAAAAAGTAGGGAAAAGTAAGAAAAAATATGTTATTCGAATGTGCCTAAATGACATAAAAAGTAGGGTGCGAGTAGGAAATCAGTTTTCAGACACTTTAGAAATCCACAATGGGTTAAAGAAAGGTGATGCATTACCTCCTATACTGTTCATTTTTGTACTAGAACGTGTCATCGAATTATTAGAGGATGAAGAAGGCCTTCAATTCAATGGTATTAATAAATTGTTAGTTTATGCTGATGATATATTATTAGACGATAACGAGGAGATACAAAGAGCCAACACGCGTACTCTATTAAGTAACATAAGAAATTGGGCCTGGAAGTAAACATCAATAAAACTAAGTATATGGTCACACACAGAAATTCATTATATAGGCCTAATGGAAATGACAAATGAGGAAAATTTTAAATTGGTTGAATTAAAATATCTAGAAACACTAAAAATCTAGTGAGGCGACAAAAAAATGTAAACATGCGCAGTTGTGAAAATGCATGCTATTATGTATTATAGCCGTACTAGACGAAACGTGGAGTTTTATCAAAACAAACCACGGACATTTAATCTGGGAGACAATTTCAAAAATAAACACAACACCGACCACGACGGCCTACAAATTTATATAACGCTAATAATAATAAAAACAAATCTACACTTGATTAATCTCATTAATAGCATGAAATCAACAACTGTAAATTAATAACGCATGTCCTTGTGTAAAAACAGTTCTATTAAACTGCATAATTTTTTATGACGTACAAATCTTACGAGGAGTGCCGGGAGTTATTTTGTCTCATTAAAGGTGAACTAGGAAATGGATAAGAGAATGGTTAAAACAAAAAATGGATATACTGACTTGTTTGACTACATTATACACATTTCCGGTTTTCCATACTCTTATTATTGCACCCTAGTTAAGTCTGCCAATCCTTTCCATTTCTATAAGTTGTGCAATAGAACAATGCATTATTATAAACATAAAATGCCTTAATCAAAATTTAGTCTGGAAAGTAAAATATATTTTATAATAAATAACTATTTGTCTATATCACAAATCCTATTTCTGTAAATATGAACAATACTTTATAATTGTTAGTTTTCATTTTCAGTTCTCTTCAATTTTTTCGAAAATAATTATTCTTCCTCATTGAGACTCGAACACGCGTTCCATAACTCCGAATCAAGGAATAAGGCCTCAGATCGTTAGGCAACATTCCACTTGTTAATACCTTATAAAAAACTATGTCATTTTTATAGTTGATAATAAGACTAAGTAAGTAAACTCATTATTAAGTAATACCTTATAATTCTATTGTATACGAGAGTCTGATTTCATTCTGAGGTTCTGTTACGCACTTCACACACTTGTTGCATACTATATTCCTTACACATCACTATGTACAATTTAAATGTATAAATTTACATATTTCAATTAAATATTGATTTTATTTAGTAATTCATATCTTAATAAGCATTGCATTTAATCGATATCTTACTGTTGTTTATCTATGTACTGGTTTATTTTATAATATACTGCATTTTTAAAGTTTTTAATATATAGGCTAATAAATTTAGCTGATAGAAAACAAATTACCCAAATTGATAATTGCTATAGTAACTCGAAAAAATTGATATTGGACTACCTCAGGGTTCGGTTTTGGGTCCGGTATTATTCGTTATATACATAAATGATTTACTAAAATCTGATCTCTCCATGTATAGTGGAACTTGTTATTCGTATGCGGACGATAAAGTAATTATAATAAAAGGAAACACATGGTAAATGTTAATGACAATACGAATTTTTTGCTTAAAATTTTAAAAAATATAGTTTAAATTAAACTCACTTGTAATAAACTCAACAGAAACTACAACAATTTCCTTTTAATTACTGTAAAAATATTAATATTAAAAAACAACATAACTTTTACTATTCATGAAATAAACTGTATGGAACATAAATGTAACTGTCTTAACTAGAAGAAACAACCGAAAACATGCATCTAGGCGTTATCTTTGGCAGTAGTCTTAAACATATCAATTTTATCTATAATAAACCGATAAAAACTATAGGCCTATATATATATATATATATATATATATATATATATATATATATCTTCAAAACCCTAAAAAATATAATAAACATGGAACTTATGAAAACAATATATTATGTCTTATTGCAAAGTATACTACAATATGGTATAATATGTTAGAATAATACCTATAAAAAACACCTAGACCATTACAATTTATACAAAAATTGAAAATTAGAATGAATAAACCAATAGATTTTCCGACAAAGTTATTGTTTGATATGTTTAAGGTCTTTAATATTGAACAAATATTTTACACAGTATTAAAATTTATTCAAAATTTAGAACACTTTAACAAAATCAAACACCATTATAATACGAAGAAGAAAATTGTTACAACTTTAATAGAGCCAAATTGAAAAACAGCAGCAGCGTACATGTATTGCAGCTACTATGGACCTAGAATATATAATCAACTACTATTAACTTTTTTTATTATTGATTTCGTACATCTCAATGATGGATAAATCATATTTGAAGAGAAAAATTATACGCTCAGACCGGGACTTGAACCCGGGACCCTTGGTTCTCTAGACCAAGTGCTCTACCAACTGAGCTACCTGAGCAAGTACCGATCTAAACGCAAATCCTTCTCTATATACATTGTAATTCCCATCCACCAAATGCTGTGAAGCCATGCTTCTATCTTGCAAATGGAGCCGCCATTTGCAAGATAGAAGCATGGCTTCACAGCATTTGGTGGATGGGAATTACAATGTATATAGAGAAGGATTTGCGTTTAGATCGGTACTTGCTCAGGTAGCTCAGTTGGTAGAGCACTTGGTCTAGAGAACCAAGGGTCCCGGGTTCAAGTCCCCGGTCTGAGCGTATAATTTTTCTCTTCAAATATACTATTAACTTGTCCGGAAATCTCAAAAATGGATCGAAAAAAATTAACAAAATTTGTAAAAAAATATATCTTCAGTAATTATTAAAATAGTTTAGAAGTACAGTCAATATAGTTTTATTGTTCAAATAGATGATTATATAATTTGTAATTATATAACTTTTAAGTTTTAGTAATTATTATAAACTATTTTACAATTAAAGTCAATGTTGTTGTACTGTTAAAATATAAATTGTATAATTAGTAGTTAGGATGAAAAAACTTATTGTAATCAAATATGTAAATGGGTTTAAAAAGTATTATCTAATACATATTTTCATAATTTCATATAAGAGTGTCTTATTTCTGTTTTGTGTAGTTATTTTTGTTAATGATCCTGTTTTTGTTTTGTATTGTAAAATTATGTGTAAGAATGCTCCTGAGCCGAAGAGTTTGGTCTCATTCAGGGGTGGCTAGATTAAATAAAATAATAATAATCATCATCACTCCAGGGATTAGGCAATTGCCCGTTCCGACTTCATAATGCATCAGCCCAACGTCTTCTAGGCAAAAATTAAATAATGTTTAATTAATTATATCTTAATAGTTTCCAGGAATAAATTGTTTTATTTGATTTTGATTTAACTTTTCATAAGTCTTGTGGAAAATATCAGAATTTTTTTAAACAATAGTGTGGGGGTTTCAAAATCCCTGCATGATAACGAAAACATGACAACGATCGTCTAAAATATATACATATATAAAAATTTCGTGTCACGTTGTTTGTCCTTGATGGAATCCTAAACTACTGAACCGATTTTAATAAAATTTTGCACACTGTGTGCAGTTTGATCCAACTTGAGACTTAGGGTAGTTTATAACTAAATTTATAGTCGCATTATTTTTTTATTGCAAATTATTTGTTTATTATTTAACAAAGAGTTATAATTATCTGTGAGTTCAATACGATTCTAACATATGGCAGTGTAAGGTAATTGGTTTATTATTTAACAAAGAGAGATCCACATGGCTGTGCTTTTTGTTGCAACCGCGAATTTCAATTAAATTACAAATATTGATTATTTCATAATTTAAGTGTGTTCAGTGTTTATTTTATTTTCAATATTATTAATTTCGTGCGTAAGTATTAGTTTTAAGTAATCTGGCTGAAAGACAACAACTTAATTTAAATGTTTAACGTATACTTTAGCCACAGCAACGCGTGGCCGGGACTTCTGGTATATATATTTAATTATATAACATATATGTCTGATATGGATAGAATGAATAATAATAGTGCAATGTAATTTAATATAAGTGTATTGCTTACCATTTGGTTTCTTGTTTCCACAGCTTTGGGAACAAATGTCAGGCACAAACGTCAGGACGAAGATGAATCAGATGACCAGTCGCTTGACGAACTTTGCTCGAATCGACCTCCAGATGAGTATTTCCGACTCAGTACAGACGGTGACTGTAGAGATGTCGTCAGGTAAATTAATAAATTCAAACAAAGTCATACACAGTAAGCATAGCTTATAATTTTATTCATTCAGACCACAAGTAGACCACGTCCGGTAGGTCATGTTTAGCTAAACAAGATGTTAATTAATATTTAAATACTCTGTTTAAATGAAAAACATCGTCAACTCGTGTCGGGTCGAGGGATGAGATGAGATAAAGCCCTTATATTTATAGAGGTCTGTGAACGACGGGGGTACCGGCCGACCACTCCTGATGCACCGTCACAGGGGCGGATGAATGATACGAAACAAAATGGAAGAGATGAGTATGAAGAAATGGTGGAATGAAATTTGTGGCAGGGAAAAACGGCAGAAACCCCGAGAAAATCCTGCCCAAGCTCCGTGTCGTCCACCACGAAACCCACATGGAGTGACTGAGACTCGATCTCGGGACCCCAGTGTTGAGAGGCGAGCGTCTAACCGCTTGCGCCACGGAACCGCCTAAAAAACTCTGTTTATAATGACGATTTTTATTATTAATTTAACACTTCTCATAGAAGGATAAATTATATTTGAAGAGAAAAATTTTCGCCTAGACCGGGACTCGAACCCGGGACCCTTGGCTTTCCGGGCCAAGTGCTCTACCAACTGAGCTACCGAGGCGAGTTACGATCTAGACGCAAATTTTTCTCTTATGTACGTTGTAATTCCCTCGCGCCAAATGTTTGAAATCATAGCTTCTATCTTTGCAAATGGCGGCTTCTTAGTTAAGAAGACATTTATTGGGAATTTAACACTACTTTATAGCCAGTAGGGCTTCTATTGACGATTTTTATTATTAATTTAACACTTCTCATAGAAGGATAAATTATATTTGAAGAGAAAAATTTTCGCCTAGACCGGGACTCGAACCCGGGACCCTTGGCTTTCCGGAAAGCCAAGGGTCCCGGGTTCGAGTCCCGGTCTAGGCGAAAATTTTTCTCTTCAAATATAATCTGTTTATAATGTTAAATTTAATCTTAAAACTAAGACCATCGAGAAATGTAGTTTCCTCGTTCTGTAAAACATTTAAAATTAGTCAACCATTATTAAAAGAATCATCAGAGGATCTTTGTAAATTCTACAACACCATCTTTATTCCAAAAATTAATATAAAATTTATTGGAATTATCTCAGCTTTAGAAATGTATATATAGTAAATTATATGGTTTGTATTTTTATTTTATTGTTTTGGATCTTATATGTTTCATAAAATTTGTATATGCCCTCTGTGTCGAAAGGAAAACTCCAATTTGAGTCAGATTTTGAATTATAGAAACAAACTCCCTACAGGCTATAGTCCAACATTAGTTTATTTCACAAAGTAGGGCTAACACAATGTTAACATATTGACAAATAATCACCAAACTATAAATAAAAACATGTAAACGTGATCGACATTATCAAAATTATTGAACTATTACGTTTTTATTTGTTTGGTGATTGGATTTTATTTGAGAATATGTTTAACATTATTTATCATCAAGTAGATCTTGCACATTAATATAGCACTAACACAGTTTTTGGTCTACTAGTACTCTGAATCATTCAAGTATATCTTCTTTCTTTCTTATTATTCCTCATTAGAAACGAGATTTTTTAACCAATGTACTCAATTCCTTCAAATGCTATAGCAAATAAATTTATGTTCAATAATACGATATACGTAATAATTTACAATTTTACATTATTTTGTTTTCACTGCGGTTCAACACATTTAAATAACTGGCAAGAGAAGTTAGTTTTTCGCCAATTTAAGGGTTAAATTGTTTAAGGAGTGAAAGTGGATGCATAGCATAACAAAGAAATGGACGATGATGATTGTTAAAAGCCCTGCAGCTTTACTGTAAATTAAAGAATACATATTTCCGGACACATTTTCTCATATTGACAGGAAACCCTGCCTTACGCCGAGTATTGACATTAAAGGAAACGAATGCACCAATCACACTAAACCGGAAGTGAGAGAAGTATCAGTCGAACCTACTTCAAGATTGAAATGTTACTTCCTCAAATAAATTTTAAAAACAAGGAAATTGTTATATTTAAAAAATAAAGTTAATATATCTGGAAATAAATATGCCTACGGAACAATATAAAACCTGTATGCAAATCACAATGTGACATATGACATTAAGGAAATACATTTACCGAGTGTAACCCTTTGCATATCACGCTTTTTAACTTTCTTTTTAAATTACTTCCACTATTATGATCACTTTCTCCTCAACAAAACCGTGTGACAAACAAACTGTTTAAGTTAATTCAACTTACACCGCCTAATATTTGTGTTACTGAAACATAAAAAGAAATTATTCAAGAATTTAAGAAAGTATAAGAATTGTTAATTTAACGTGACTAAAACTTGGAATTATGAAATATGTAGTTAATTACAGGTACATTTGCGAGAGTCCTGTTTTATTATTTCAAATGACTATAAAAAACGGAAGCTCCTTGGTGCTAGTGATTAGTTACTCTTCCTCCATCTCCGGGTTTCAGTTCATCTCTCGGTTATTATATGTGGGATCGTGGTGAACGAATTGAAGCCACGGCAAGTTCTTCTTGGGGTTTCTCCCGTTTTTTCATCCAGAAACTTCAGTCCATCACTTATTCATCTCATGTCACCCATTTTGTTTAATTTCATCTGCTCATGTGATGGTCAGTCGGCACTACATATCTTAGAACTTTAATAATGGAGACTTCATCTCATCTCTTGATCTGGCATTACACCGGACACGAGGAGAGGGTTTAAATTTACGCCTCACCTTTAAAATTTTGAATATCAGATCACAAAGTAGGACCTGGACGTCGTGTTTCAAACATTTTAGAATGAAAACTTCTTCCTTTAAAATGTGAATCGTGTTATTTAAATATTAAATATGATTATAATCATTGGCATAATTTGAATTTAAAAATAAGTCTTATAACATTATACGTAGTAATTCAAATATAACAAGTATAATGCTATCTTAATTCAAATGTAAAAACAGGACAGATAATACATTAAAACTTTAAACCTGATGTCCATGTTATATCATTTGAAATATTGTGAAAATTTTATTTTATTTTCAATTTCAGTAAAAATATTTGCGATTTATCTTGGAGGTTGAAATTATCCCAAGGACACAGCCGATAATTGTCTGTTACTAAAATTAACTTGTTAGAAAAACGGAGTACTTTTACTGATGATCGGTGCATTAAATAATCAATTTCTAAATGATTTCAACTGATTTTTTCTAATACTACCTTTTACAAGTATCAAAATCTATATTTAATAGAGCACTGAAAAAAGCTTAAAATACAAGAATTTTATTCTTTGTAACAAAATTACAACTCAATTAGTTACTAATTATGTGAAACGATGTTAGAAGTTTAAAACATTAAAATTTATATTAGTTACTAATTATGTGAAACGATGTTAGAAGTTTAAAACATTAAAATTTATACATTTAGAATCATTAGTTAAAATAATGATTTAAATATAGTTTTAAAGTTTTAGTACATAAATGCTTCCCTCTTGGCTCCAAAGCCTCCTTAGTACAATCATGTGAATTAGGAATGTGTATTGTTTCATTTATTATAATGGAAAAATTATCCCCTATGTTCAAACAATAATAACAATAATATATTATCCAAATCGTTGTTCATAGTAAACATGTCCTGTTAAAGTAACGCGTAAAGATTGAAGTCTATGACTCTTCACAATTACAGTAGGCAGTATAAGAGATATTGATGTGGTTATATCGCAACTTTCCCCTGTACTTTAAGAGTAGGTCATAAACCGTTTCCACGTTACACGATCATATGTAACAAATTAACAATAAACTAGCTAAAAATTGTTAGTCTATATAATTTACAAAATGTACTTGGATTGCCAGATTTAACTGAAAAAGTAGAACTATTTCCAATGTATGAATATCTAAAAATATTCATTAAAATATCATCATGCCAGAGTAATCACATGACGCATATAATTATTTGGCACTTATTTAACCTGACCTGTACAATATTCTATTGAAATAATTTTTAACTAAATGCACTAAACATAGTGAACTTTTAGCGATATTTGTAATAAAATTGCATAACTGTAACACATATTATAAAAATTAAGAATTTTCTAGGAAAAATCACTAAGTTTCATATTAATTACAGATATTTGGAAATTATATTTAAAAAGTACACTGCCTTCAAAAAATTAACTATATATAATTGAAAACAGAATATGTATAACTGATTACCTTTAGAAAATTAACAACATATAATAATTTATTTAATACACAAGTGATCTTCTTGGTGATAAAATATTAAAATATATATGCAGTCAATATGCCCATTTCACCAATTAATGTTTTAAAATGGTCAACAAGTTTCTACAGCCAAGCTGTCATTCTCAAGACCAGATATTGACTGAAGACAAAATTGATAATAAATAAATAAACAAATTCAGTTAAAAACAAACTACGTCACATGACGCAATCATTCATAAGTAAACAATAAAACATAATAAAACTAATCCTCTTTTGTTTCAATTAAAGAAAAGAGGGCGCTGTACGGAATAGGGCCCTTGTCTTTATTCATTATTTTATCCTTATTTTTATAAATTTTTATAAGTTTGGAAATTTATAAAAATAAGGATAAAATAATGAATAAAGACAAGGGCCCTATTCCGTACAGCGCCCTCTTTTCTTTAATTGAAACAAAAGAGGATTAGTTTTAGTATGTTTTATTGTTTACTTATGAATGATTGCGTCATGTGACGTAGTTTGTTTTTAACTGAATTTGTTTATTTATTTATTATCAATTTTGTCTCTATCTATCTTCGGGTTTTTACAGCTGCTGCCGTCTTCCCGTGCCAAACCTCCAAAGCCTACGGTCTTGGGCATCTTCGATGCTTAGCCCTCTAGCTTGCATTACTGTCTTCATGTTTTCCTTCCATGTTAACCTTGGTCTTCCTCTTTTCTTCTTTCTGTTAGGATGCCATTCATATAGTTGCTTCGGCCATCGCTCATCTTCCATTCTTAAAACATGTCCTAACCACTTTAATTCCTTTTCCTCAATTCTTTCAATTATGCTTTCTTCTGCTTCCATTTTGTTTCTAATTTCCTTATTTGTGACACGTTCTAATTTAGACTTTCTGGCACTTCTTCGTAAATAATCCATTTCTAGAGCTATTAGTCTATTCTTGTAGTACTTATTGATTGTCCATACCTCACTTCCGTACATTGCAACAGATTCCACCAATGTTTTACCAATATATTTTTTTGTGTCTTTCCAAATATGCTTATCCCACCATATGGAATTTAATGATGATATTATTTTGCTACTCAATTCAATTCTATGTTTTATGTTCTCTTTGCCTATACCTTCGATGTTATCCATAATCATTCCCAAATATTTAGTTGTATTCAGTCAATATCTGGTCTTGAGAATGACAGCTTGGCTGTAGAAACTTGTTGACCATTTTAAAACATTAATTGGTGAAATGGGCATATTGACTGCATATATATTTTAACATGTAATAAGTTATACGTAACAAAAAATGAAAATTTAAGAACTAATTTTATTCACGATAAGAATCCAGAATGGAATTGAAGCAAGTTGAAAACTTGTAACCACTACCGCCATACCCATACTTACATTAGTTTAAATGAAAAGGAATGACAACTTATATCATGAACTATGGCAATTTTGTGTTTCCTCGGTGACTTAACATTTGCATGCAGATATTTGTGATGTTTTTGTTGTCACAGGTGCGACCAGGCCGGAGAGAATGGTATTACTCGTCTTGCCTCAGTCAGATGTCCTAATGGCTTAGCTTTTGATATTGAACGACAAACATGTGATTGGAAAACCAATGTTAAAAACTGTGATAAAATAGAAAGTAAGTATAGGTGTAGCTACTGATGTACAGAAACAACGTAAAATGTCGCCGATGATACGCTTCATACGTTGCGGTGTTTTTACAGTAGCGCAACTTTATCTATTTTTCTTCTTTCTTTCAAACTCTCAAAACAGAAAGTGATTTCGGTATACCGTGATACTTTCATTCTTTAGAAAAAAAATCCACACACGACTTTGTTAATTTTCTGTTTTATTACCTAAATAACTAACTCATTGACACTATCGAACCAGTAGGTTTAAGGCCACGCAGACATAAACTCTCTATATATCCCTATCCTGAGCTATTTTTTTTTCAATTAACCTCTGTATAATCTACTTCCATCAAATCATGGTTAATCTTGTTCTCCCACCTCATTCTTGGCCTATCTATTGAGTGTTTTCCTTTTGGTTTTCCTACGAGTTTCCATGCCCCTCTTTAATTCCCTATTCGTGCTATATGTTCTGCCCATAGGAGTATACGAGAGTTAACACTTCTTTTTATGTCTGGTTTCCCATAAAGATTATGTAACTCATTATTAAGTAATCTTTGTCTGTTCATCTCTCTTTGGCCCAAAATCTTTCCTCCCGATTGAGGGTCTTTCCACTTTTCAGCGGTTGCCCTTTTACCAGCCAGCTGCTGGCCCTTCACATCCACATGTGTCAATCACAGAGGTAGATGATCAACAACCAGTGTAGGGGTGACATGTGGTTAGCATTTCGAGTCCCCCAGCCGTTATAGCTGGTTCCTCAACCTGGAGCCGCTACTTATTGTAGCTACCCAATTGCCTCACGATGCTGGGTGGGCACCGGTCCCATACTGGCCGAAATACCATGAGAAAATTTCTTCCCCCATGGAGACTCGAACCAGCGCAGGTCCCGTAGCTCTGCGCCAAGGCTTCCTACCTTAACCGCTCGGCTACGGCGCGGGACAAAATCTTTCCTAAGAACTTTATTCTCAAACACTCGTAATCCTTCCTTAAAGTAAGAGTCCATGTTTCGCATCCAACTGGTAGAATAACAGTTTTATATATTTTCAAATTAATCATCTTTGAGAGACGTTGATACAATAACAACTCTGTAATGCATAAGACCGTGCATTTCCAGAATTGAGCCTATGTTTAATTATCTTTGTGCACCTCATTCCTGTCTGTAATTATTGTTCCTAGGTATTTGAATTTACCCACTTCTTCAAAATTTCTCTCATTTTTTTCCGTTTTACAATCACTTATAATTCTTCCACGATTTATAATTAAAACAAAATGGCGCCCTCATTGAACAAATGTTCAGCAACTCTTCTTATAGTAGACGCTACTCACTTTACAAAAAAGTCCAAGAAAGGACAAGAACTTCACATTATAAACAAATTTGTTTTCTCCAAGTTAGTCCAAAATAGAGCTTCAAATCAATCGTAAATGACTATTACAATCTCTCCAATATGGCTTGTATGAATTATCTCATTACTGTAAATATAATTCCCTCTTATAAATCTACCATTTTCAAAAATACATTTCGATCATTTTGTATAAAATCTGTCTGGAATAATTACAATATTTTTTAAAACCAGTCGTCAATAATGAAGCTAATAAATGGGATCTTTACTAGTAATAGGCCCATGTATTACTGTAAATCAATTCTCAATATACGTTACAATTTACTTACATTTAACCGTTAAATTGTCAATACAATATTTTCTCGTGCCAGTTATTTAAATGTTCCGGACCGCAAGGAAAATAAATTCATGTTAAAGTGTGTTATTATTATACATTATTGCGTAATTTGGCGTAAATTTAAGTACTTTCTACTCGCGTGTTTTTCTGTTGATCTAAGAACAATATTAAATAAATGAAATCAATGTATCCAAAAGGATACATTTTTAATTTAAGGGTTAACATGCATATTTATTAAAATTATATATGTATTTCTTCAGATCATAAAGTACACAATGCAGTTCAGTTTCCATTCATATAATTTTCGAGTATTTCCTTTATTACACTTTATAACACAACGTGCTCTCATGAAGTTAATAATCAGCACATTTTAAATATGGAGAAATTACTTAAATATATATTTTTCGTCAATTTTATTAAGGTCCCTTTTTAATTTCTACATTTGTGACTTCAATTTATGTGACGAAATATCTACACTCTAACCACAGTATGCATGTTCAATGAGAGAAATAAAAGTACCAATAAAATTACAAAACCATCTATCTTCATTACTAAGCTGTTACCTTACGATATATTCAATTTTATCAAGGATAGAAAAGTACTAAACATATGTTGATTGGCCTCTTAAACTCATTATAGAAACAAGTATGTTGCAATTCTAATAGTTCAAATAGGTAATCGCATCCAATCATCAAATAATTTAGAGTTCAAGTGGGGCTCGAAACCTTCTTGATTCCTGTCATGAAGTATTATCTTTCCCCCCCCCTTTTTTTTCAAGTTCTTGTTCTTTTAACTTATTCATGAGAAAACCTTGAATCTTATTTGTATTGAACGTTTTTCACTTTTGGAAGGATACCAGTCAACCGCTAAACTTAAAGAGTTAGTTTTGGACCGCTGATTTCTCTCTTCCTTGCCCTTCGACTTGTCTGTCTTGAATTATTCTTGCAGAAAAAGTTCCTTCAACTGTCTGTAGCTACTGTTTCAATGAAAAGAAGGCGTATCGAGTAACATTTGGTTGTTTCTGTTAATTTTCTAACTATAATAAGCATATGTTGTTATTTATTCTGTTCACCAGGTGCACAAAATCTGGTATAAAGCAAATCAGTTGCCCCTCTGGATTGGCATTCGACGTTGATAAGCAAACTTGCGATTGGAAGGGTAAAGTGAGCAACTGTGACCGTCTCGAGAGTAAGTGACAAAAATTCAGTGTCCAAGATGGAGGTGGCGGTCATCCACAACAGCAACAGCAAATATTAAGCTTCTGTTTTACCACTGTATTATTTACACATGTTAATATAAATACATTCAATTGCTGCACTTCAACTTTTAAATAGATTCAGTAAACAAATACTCATAAATCATCACGAACCAAATTAATATTAACTCAATTATTAATTTAATTTAAATTATATTAGTTTAACCTTGAATTCTGAGAATATATTTTAATATTTATCCACATTATGAGAATTCAAAGTCACATTTTGCAAATGAGTTGGGATACTTATGGCCAAAAGCGTGGCTGAGCTGGAATTTCAAGCGGATTAATAAAACGTCTTCAATCCCCTGCAATTATATACATTTTATATTAATTCTAATTCCACTTTTAATAAATATATTGGAGAGGGTTTATTGTTGGGCCAAGAGGTAACGATTGGATTTAGTGACACTAGGAATACTGAAGGAGTTCTCCATGTGTGAGAACTTAGGTTGCTCGGTTGGTATTCGGTAGAGTTGAGGTTCTTATCTCGGGATTCCACGAGGACTTCGTCGGGCAGAATTAATGTACAAAGAATATCTGGTAAAAGTAGTTTATTCTTGACTTTTATAAACTGCAAGTAATTGTATATATATGAAGTGAATTTATCCAACTTTTTAGAACGTAGTGTTTTGAAGTGACTTGATGAAATTATACACGAGAAGTAAGTGACGAGGAGAAGCCTCTCTCGCCTATAGGTAAATTAGTTACTCCCACTACCTCGATCACGTGGACCTAAGGTCTGTGCTTAGGCACATATAACGAAACATATAATTGGTTAATGCGCCCCTCCTATTTTGATCCCGGGGGTGTTACAAATTTATTATTGGCGATTTACGCCTTCAGAGGTTGGACCTTTTTTTCCCCGTGCTGGCTTCACGTACAGTCTAGTCACAAACATTAGCTAGGCTTGGGTTTTTTCTTCTTAGGCTTGGTTTTTTCCTAGGCTTCCGACGCTAGAAACTTGCCATGTTCCCACACTTTTTTGCTAACGATGTTTGTGTCAGGGTAAAACCCCCGCTTGTACATTAGCTAATGGGTTATGGTTATCACGCTAAATCAGTTAACTGGAGGCTTAGAAGATATCTCTACTCAATCTGTCGAGCAAAGGATCATTGTCATTAGTAAGGTTATTATCATGTGTCAGCCACTTCCGTCTTCACAAAAGAAAGGTTTACATTACCTGAGTTGTCAGTATTCTTTAATAACTAATAATTTGATTACATTGATGCTGCTTCTTTGGATCATTTTATACGGCCTTTGCTCTTACATAATCAGGTTCCACTCTCTTCCATGATCAATTTGAATATAAATATGACCTAAGTCCAGTAAACTGCTTCATTTAATGATGTTATAATATCATCTGGTTATTATTGCCGATAGGGATTTATTTAGATTTACACAGGAGGCTGGATGAATGAATTGCCACAAATGCCCTATAAACCAATGGAAAAATCAAGGGATTTTTTTATTTGTTTATAATCCTCTCGCGTAATATAATGCTAGTATCATAGCTATAGTGGCCTTTAAAGAAAAAATGGCTATAATATTTTGGTTAGAGCGCGTTAACCCTGAGAGTGTTGCCAGCACGTCAATTATGTTCAGATTGTAAACACTGATATGTATCCCTTTTACCTGGGATCGTTCTTTGAGGTTAAATAGACTCACTTTCTGCAATATAGACATACATAAATATTCATTAAGAAAAAAAAAAGATACACCCCTTAATATATTTGGTGGTCTACTCAAACCATTCATGCTTATACAATTACCATTCAAAACTATTTAGTTGAATACCAGTATAGCATAAATTGCTTCTTCATGTGTAACTGTTTATTTTCAATTTAATTTACACCTTAATATCTACCTACATTATAATGTGCGTCTACAGCTTGGGAATTCATTTTGCGATGAACCAATTTTGTCTACTTCAAACCATATGTCGAATAACACTTCAGTTTTGCTAAATTTAATTTAAATTGAGTCAATAAGACTTATTTACATGGATCAATATCTTTGCGACCAAAATACTAAATATCGCGTTTAAGCAGCTGTGCTATCGTTATAAACAATTATTATTGATAGTATTACATCCTGATATCATATTTTCCCCATAGGTATTGCATACATACGAATTCATCATGATTATTAATCCATGAAATATTCATGATTCTTAATATTTTATTCTCAACATATTTCGGCCCATTTACTTTGCCAAAGCATAGCTGGCTATATCATTGCTCAGCCAAACGACGTTATTTTCTTAAGCGTGCAAAATCATTTCTTTCGAATGCAGAATCGTATAGTATGTCACATTCGCTTCCACCAGCGACCATGACTTCATCTCATCTCATTATTAACATCGAATACAAATTCGCACAAATTGTCACATTCGCTTTCACCAGCGACCATGACTTCATCTCATCTCATTATTAGATAATACGGGATCCCTTGCCCTCAAATATTTTCAACAAAATAGCACGTGTTATACAAACACAGTGACGTGCCGCTTCGGCCCACGTCTACAAATTAAATTCTGTAAATATAATCAACAAATAAATTCCTCACGCTTTATAGGTTCACACCGTCACTCGGCCTTTCAATTAAGGTGCATTGAGCTTCACCCTGTCTCATTAGCTCCTATGTTTACGCTGTCTGATTGTTATTTTAGACAAAAGAATCATAATCATCATGATATTATTCGTATTCAGATTGTTGTACACGTCTCTTCAATTACCTATATGTATTAAACAATGACAATGGCCTATCTGGGCTCATTTTAACATTTACTGGATTAAGTAGATAGCTGCAGCTTCCTGCTCGAGCGATTGGGTTTAAAACATTTAAAAATATAGATCCATTCTCTATCGATAAGTTCAAATCAACAATTTATTAATCACCCTCAATCTTAGCTGAAAGTGGACATGCATGTGTTATGTATTCACCCTAATTCAATTAATTATATCATATTCATCAATATGGGGGTATTATCATGATTAATATCTAAATTGACATTTCACTTTATTTTTTTTCGCAGTCATTTTGCCCTTTCCTCTCGCGATTAGCGTTTTCATCTAGGCCTATTTAATCACTTTATTAGTGTTATTTATTTTAATTACTGATTATATTTGGTACTTTACCATACAACACTTATTTATTTTTTTTTTCACTAATACTTTCATTTATGTCCTAATCTCAGCTAGTATTGAGTTCGAATCCCGTGAAAACTGGTTCATGCATTTAAGTATAATTTATCAGGTCTTTTTTTTTTTTTTTTTTTTCGTTTGGGGATTATGTAGAGCTTATATGTTTGTACCTTTTGTATGTTTATATCAAAATTTTGTCGGTATATAACCACTTCCTTACCTGGGTACTGCATAATTTCAGCGTTTACATTGACCTTTATCTCATACCTAAAATCACAGTAGTGTCTACCTGTGCACACAATACAATATAGTACAATGCAAGACATACACACATACGTAATATATCCATTCCGTTGTCATTCTTACGTGTAAAAATCTCTCCCTCCTATTTTTCGAGTGTCATTTTCACTGTCCGTCTATCTACCCTTAATACTATTAGTGTCTAATTTCACAGTCTGTTAACTCGCAAAGGCCTCCTGTACTATTATTATATACATGTTTTGCGATACTACGCCCACACGCAAACAAACTCTGAACACTCGCATGGTAATTTATCGGGTCTTTACAGCCTCAATCTTATCCTTAGATTCACATATGATGACTAGACTTTTGTCAAAATTTTTCAAATGATTCTTACTTCTATCATCTATGTTAGTATGCGCCACAGAATTACTAGCGATCTCTGGGTTCCCTAGTATCTCTATACGTGCATATGTTTTGTGATTAGCCGTCGTCCAAGAAACACTCTCCGACGCGTATGATTCATTTTCGGGGCTCCTATCCTTTTGACCTCTACTATTTATGTTCTTTGTGATGACACTTATTTCATCATTTAGTTTGCTGGTTTCGTTAGTCACTTTCTGTTCTATATTAGTGCCTAACTCATTAAATCTAGGCTCTAACTATCATTTCGATCAATTCAGAGCGTTTATCCTGCTCTGCAATTTTCTGAGCTACTTGGGGCTTTAGTGTTTCTTGTTCGTGGGCTGGCTTTTGTACAAATAGACACATATAATTTACCCTTTTGTCCGAGTTCTCTACACTACAGAGCACATTCTTGTCGACTCGTTTTATTTCCCCTTGTAATTCCTCCTGTTTCTCTCCCCTAAGTTAGTTTGTAACGTTATTATACTATTGTTCATCTCTGTTCTCATTTGACTTATTACCCTGTTTTCTGTTTTCTCTGAGTCTTTAATAAGTTTTTGTTCCATTTTATTTATCTTTAGTTCTACACACGCTGACGATTCATTTATTTTCGCTTCTAGCATCTCTCTATCTTTTCTCATCTCATCCCTTAATGTTTCTTTCAACGTAAATACATCCTTTTTCCCATTTCCCTGCTTATCTCCCATCTGTCCTTCATCAAGTTTTCAAAAGTCCCTGTTTCCATATGCCTCTGCATTGCCTCTAAATCATTTTTCCCCTATTTCTATCTATCGTCTCTAAATCCATTTCCTACTTCTATCTCTCGTCTCTAAATCCATTTGTCCTACTTCTATCCATCTCCTCTAGTCTCGACATTAGCATTTCCATTTATTTCATGGGGTCGGTGCTTGGATTTTTCCTTGTCCTCTACTTCCCCCTCTAGCTTCTACCCTTGCGTTTTGTTTTCATATACTTTCCTCCCCCTGTCTCTGCTCTAAGTTCTCTCTGCCATCTTCTTTGTCCCCTTCCATCCTTACGATTTCGTTCTCTCCTTCAATCAGTTGCCCACAAGCCTTCTCCCTAATCTCTTCGTGTTTCCTATCCATTTTTTATCTTTATTTGCCTGCCTCTTTCTATTCCTACTTCTTAACAACATAAATACACACAGATATATTCTCCGTTAAATCACTGTAATATTTTGATTTCTTATATAGGTAAAAAGTAAAAAAAATGCTTATTCTGTTGTTGTGTCACTTACTGCTTCCTTCCTTCAGTTGCTGTCTGTCTGCTTTGTTGCCATCATCTTCTCTGTCCTGGTTGCCTCGTGGTCGTGGGACTTAGTCGTTCTGCCGTTGATTTCTATTCGGTGTTACTTTACGACCTATTCTGCCCGCACGTTAGGGAGCCAATATGGAGAGGGGTTTATTGTTGGGCCAAGAGGTAACGATTGGATTTAGTGACACTAGGAATACTGAAGGAGTTCTCCATGTGTGAGAACTTAGGTTGCTCGGTTGGTATTCGGTAGAGTTGAGGTTCTTATCTCGGGATTCCACGAGGACTTCGTCGGGCAGAATTAATGTACAAAGAATATCTGGTAAAAGTAGTTTATTCTTGACTTTTATAAACTGCAAGTAATTGTATATATATGAAGTGAATTTATCCAACTTTTTAGAACGTAGTGTTTTGAAGTGACTTGATGAAATTATACACGAGAAGTAAGTGACGAGGAGAAGCCTCTCTCGCCTATAGGTAAATTAGTTACTCCCACTACCTCGATCACGTGGACCTAAGGTCTGTGTTAGGCACATATAACGAACATATAATTGGTTAATGGCGCCCCTCCTATTTTGATCCCGGGGGTGTTACAAATTTATTATTGGCGATTTACGCCTTCAGAGGTTGGACCTTTTTTCCCCGTGCTGGCTTCACGTACAGTCTAGTCACAAACATTAGCTAGGCTTGGGTTTTTTCTTCTTAGGCTTGGGTTTTTTCCTAGGCTTCCGACGCTAGAAACTTGCCATGTTCCCACACTTTTTTGCTAACGATGTTTGTGTCAGGGTAAAACCCCCGCTTGTACATTAGCTAATGGGTTATGGTTATCACGCTAAATCAGTTAACTGGAGGCTTAGAAGATATCTCTACTCATCTGTCGAGCAAAGGATCATTGTCATTAGTAAGTTATTATCATGTGTCAGCCACTTCCGTCTTCACAAAAAAAGGTTTACATTACCTGAGTTGTCAGTATTCTTTAATAACTAATAATTTGATTACATTGATGCTGACTTCTTTGGATCATTTTATACGGCCTTTGCTCTTACATAATCAGGTTCCACTCTCTTCCCTGATCAATTTGAATATAATATGACCTAAGTCCAGTAACTGCTTCATTTAATGATGTTATAATATCATCTGGTTATTATTGCCGATAGGGATTTATTTAGATTTACACAGGAGGCTGGATGAATGAATTGCCACAATATATATATATTAATACTAAGAGTACGCATACAACAACAATACAAGAAGTAATTCCTAACATATGTTCAGAATAATCTGTCCCATATAGTGTTTAAGTTTTCAGACTAATTCGAGATGAAAAAGGGATACAAATAATGTATCCAAAATATGCGGAAACAAAATATAAATTATTGCAAAATCTCAAGTTATTAATGTGCAATAAGCAATTTGCAATATTACTTATAAGAAAGAAATGATTGCCGAATCTAGTATTAGTGCCTACAAACTGATTGAAAAATGAAATGGTTACTGTATTCTAGCTGCTAAAAATGCAGTTTGTAACGTGAAACATTTATTTTAGTAAGTATTATAATGAAAAAAGTACGATTAACTTATCATATATGTCCATATAATTTCATTTGGTTATCCTTCCTGACATACGAAAACCATAAATTCTTAAGGGGAGTTTATCAAACTCATCAAAATAAATATGAATATTTTCAAACACTTGATAATATAATCTGGTAGATCTCCTTCATTAGATTAACTAATAAGTTGGTATTCGTTTAATCTCGTCCTTAGTCCGGACGCAGTCGCTTGAGTTGGGCGACCCGGGTTAAATTCCTAGGATAGTAGTAAATTTTAAATTCCCATCTTGGATCTGGGTATGTTTCAAAACAGACAAATAGTAAACATAAGAACAATGTGTCAATCTCATGTTTCAAATTTAATTATATTTTTTTAAACTTCTATTAGAATACCAATTTAAGATTGGCGTCCATAAATTAACTGTAATAAATTAAATTGTTTACCTAATTTTAAAATTGTTGTTAACTTTCTTGATATTAATTTAAACCGATCAGTACCGTCATAATAACAACCTTATGATTCAACTATATTATACTGAGAAGTAAATAGCGAATAAAGGATTAATCATAACCATCACTTAAATATGTGAATTTGTTTTCGAATTGAATGAGAGTTTAAGTGTAGCATTATTACATTATATTGGACGAACGAAAAGCAGTAATTTGGTACTGAGACGGATAAATAGGAATATTTGTGCACGAGTATTATTATGTGGAGGGTTATGTATTGACTGTAGACAATTTTACAAAGTAGTGACGTAGAATCTGTAGTTATTTGTACTCCTTCCTCCTCCCTGCATATTTTATTACATTCATAAAACTTTTGAATGTCTTAGTTACTGTTTACAAAATCCACTTTAACATTTTCTGGATTAGCATGCCATATGGTTGCATGATGGTATAATTATTCTTCACAAAGCACTTTTTTTCTAATTTATTATTAAATGTGGTGGCTGGTTTTACATCTGTGTTATTAATATTTTGATCAGAATTTCAGATTTTTTTTATTTCAACTAAGAGAGAAGATTAGTTATCTAATCTGAAACTGTTTTCAGTTAAATAGGTCCAAATTTAGAAAGAAGTTTCACATTAGTTTATATTTTTGTTAATTTTATTCGTCACAATTTGAACAAATATTTTAGTATCAATCAATTCAGTTGACATACTGACAGAACTTAATGCAGTTTGAACTAAGAAAAATCAAAAATATAATCTTGAGGATATTGTAGATATTAAATGAAACTCGCGAAAAAAAAATACAAAAACACAGTAGCTGCGTAAATTAAAAGAATCCCTCGGCAAGTCAAAATTATGGTCTGAATTTGCTTATTTATAGAATATATATTTCTTTGATAATCAAATCGTTCATAGCCAAGTTTCGTTGCGAGAAAATAAAAATTGTACCGCTAGAGCGTTGAAAACATTTCTACTAAAATTTCAATTTTCAGATTAATCCCCATCCTTAATGGCCCAAATTTGTTGATTAACGAACTCGATCTAGCTTTTCTTATTCAAATATTACATGCCGAATTTCGTTGCGAAAAAAAGTGACTACTAGAGCTTAGACACATACATATATACATATATCGTCGTTTGGAATTCACTAATAATCTTATACTTCAATAATGTATATATGTCATAAATATCATAATCTTACTTTAATAATCTATTTCGGTGAAACTTAAAAATAATTAACATAATCAATAACCCCTTGAGAAAACAGAAATATAGAGAATAGATTCAAAAGTTTGAATATAAAAACGACATTCAGTATATTTCGAATGTATAGTTTTCAATATTTAAATTATGTTAAAAGAATTTAAGATAAAAAATATATATAAATCCATGAAGAAATTATTTTAGTAATTTTATTTAAATTTTAAAATTATTATCTTTCAGTATGATTGACACAAAGTATCAAAACAATCTTAAGTTTATTTCAATCAACAATGTACTAAAATAGCATAACAATACATTAGAGAACTGTTGGTTTTTAAAATTTCATATTTTAAAATGCGTTTCTTTTGCACGTGCTGGTTTTGGTGTGGTCTATGTGTTTCTGTTTTTATGTGATCTAATTTTCTTGTTGACTTCGTTTCATAACTTTATTTTCGCAGTTAAATAATTCAAAAAACATAATCAACAATTTTTCCATTAAAATGCATTTATCTGAGAATACATAAATTGCTTGAAATTTAAAATGCACCGCTAGTTCTATGCCTCAGTTTACATCTGTTTAACTAAAATCATCCACCTATTCTTAGCTAACAATAAAATCTGCTCAAATACTTTCAACTTACATAGCAAGAAAAATAAAACTCTCTGTGCTGCATCATTTTACTTTCTGTGTGTTCCTTATATTATGTGTTTTACTTTCTGTGTGTTCCTTATATTATGTGTTTTATTCTATTTTCTTCACGTCGTCAAAGGTCTTTCACTATCTAAGCTTCTACAATTTCTATTCCCTTACGTAAATGACAGAAATGGACTACGAATCTAGAAGACATTTGACGAATATAGAAACGTCGTTACAAGAAAAATTAAGAGAAGTTGACGATTAAACATTAGCGAAGAGTGTGCTCAGTTGTTACTTTAAATTAAATTCTATTGAAGAAATAATGGCAATTTGAAAGATAAATGAGTACTTTCAGAAAACAAAATATAGACCCTCTAGTGGTTGGCATTTAATCTGAATTTCTTTAATATTAGGGCTGAAACTTGGAACAGTTATTTCACTATGTGATGTTCTATGCTTCAATGTTTATAAAAATACACAACAGACCAGAGGTGTTTAAGTCTACTTTTGTTTTTAGCAATACAGCTTGTAGAAGTCAATAATATAATACTATATTTGTTATAGAAATATCCTGTAAAAGAGAATATATTTCTTTATAAAGAATGCAGTATTAACTTCGACAGACTGCAATGAAAACAGGTAGATTTGTTCTTTCTGTTAATGTGTATTCTCATAAAGTAAAATAAGTTAAAATACCTTGGACCAGCAGCATCAAACATCAACCTGGATGCTGTAGCGAAGAATGGACTGCTGAAGATGGGACGGATGTCCTGAAAGGCCTACAGGCATAAAGATTGCATATTTTAAAAGTTGAGGACGACGGATTTTATCTAAGAAGGTATTTTAACTTATTTTATGACTCTCCACCTCAACGGTTTTAACAATGAATTTTATTAGTATTGAATGTGCACTCTGTCATAGACACTCAATACAGCTGCAATTGTTCCATTGTCTCAACTCTTTGGCCGGTATTCAAGAACAAGCTCTCCGTCTTCCGTAAGTTGATGTTCTCATCTTTTAGGCCGATATTCAATAACCAAACATTCCGCGAAAAGCGGCTCTCAGCCCATTTATCCGTGGTTAATTACGTGGATCATACGTGGCTCACTCTATTCAACATCATGTGCTAACAAGATATTTTTTTTAAATTCCGGGAACAATTGAAAGATGAGAGCCTTAGCTTAGGGCAGTCGGAGATGACATGGCCTAGAGAGCTTGGTTCTTGAATACCGGTCTTAATGTGTTCCCGGAATATTTTTTTTAATAAATATCTTGTTATTACATGATGTTGAATAGAGTGAGCCAATTAGAGTAGGTTCTGCATCACCCACACAATTAACCACGGAGAGACGGGCTGAAAGTCGCCCTTCGCAGAAAGCTTGGTTCCTAAATACCGGCCCAATTATCAGAAGGACAATAATAAAATCAGCTTTGCTGTTCTGCATATGTCTTATGAAATATGATGTCGCAGAGTTAACAATTATAAAGCTCGGCACTCACTAATTATCAGAAAAAATATTAACAGTTATTTCATTAACTTCTTAATAATTATAAAAACTAAAAATCCTTGAGAATATATTAAACAGCATTCTAGAATAAAATATGGAAAACTGCACCTACACGATGATTGATTACCGTATTTATAATACACCTCGAAATGGAAGATTTCCTAATTACTTCCTTTTTTTTCTATTTCGTGAATTTTTTAGATACTTAAGACCATTTTTAGAATTTTAAATTAACAAATCACCAATTTCTCGTGTCAGTTATTTAAATGTGTCCGACCGCAGAGAAAACAAAATCAAGTGTAAACGAAAGTTATTACTGTATATTGTGTAATTGAACATAAATTCAAGTAATTTCCACTCATTCATTTTTCTAACGTTTTATTAAAAATATTAAATTAAACCAATATGTCGTATAGGATACATTCCGAATTTAAGCATTAAATTTCTTATAGGTTATAAATATTTAGATTTTTCTGAAAGTAGAATTTTATTCCTACGCAATCCGCCAAATTAAATATTCTTAAATTATTTCCATTCATTATATATTTTTTTTGTAATAATTGTATATAGGCTACACCATACGTCCTACGTACGGACATGGGTAGCTTCCTAGCGGAGTTTCTTAACCAGACTAATTTAATTACAGTTAATTATCTACAGATGTCAAAGAGTGGATGGATAAAGGTCAGTTCAATTTTACACAGAGGTATTTTTATTCAGGCTTCCCGTTCTTTTACAAGCATGAAATATTCAGACTCGGAACCCACGGCTCCAAGTCCCTCCCGGAGGATTTGTCTCTTGGATTTTTCTATCCTAAAAATCATCAATCCGGCCGATCATAACCAGTAAACCACCGCGGTCGACATTCAATACATAAGAGATAATATTTAACTTACGTTTAATTTTAGTTTTTGTTTTTATTACATGTTTCAATGATAGGCCTATAATATTAGATTATTATGGAACAAAATATTTAAAATGCACTCTGATAATCTTTGTTAATAAGAGAAACTTCAAATTCTGACTGCAGATCAGAGATTGTAATCCATGGCTCAAACACTAAATCAAGAAATGTGAATCTTATGAAATATTTAGATTTTACGACACTCATTTTACGAAATTAAGATAATTTCTACAATAAAGAAAATTAGGACAACGAATACGACGGATATAGATGTCTTGTTTTATTGCCCAATAGCCAATGTGCGAGATATCCGGTCATCAGCTGATTAGTCTCAGATCCAGTGTCCAATTTCTCTAACATCGAGGACAACTCTTTAACTGATGGACATCCTGTTCCGCATTTTAAAATATTTATGACTTCCTATTAAAACATATTATATATAATTGTTTCCTTAATATCTTTAGATAAAACTGTAAAAGTTAAGCGATACCAAGAAGAGCATATTACAAAGTTAGAAAAATAGATATTAGACAATTAATTTGAAGTTATTAATGAGAAAATAAGAATAATATTAAATATATTCATAATTGAAATCTTACAAATGACTGAAATTTATGAACAAATTAAAATTATTTTTTTTACATTCGAAATAATTATACCCACAAACTCATGAAATTCCTAAGTGACTAATACTACAATAATACTGTTAGAATCATGCATATTACGAATTCAGTAATGAATTTTGAAGAACAATTTCTTGTTATTTTTGTTTGCTGCCAGAACATTCCCTACAAACAAAATAGACTACAAATACTTAACACATGTTAATTTAATAGATTAATTTAATTTGTTACTATCATTATTTTCGTTGTTTCAATTTTGAGACTTTTCAACATATTTTGTCATATTCCTTGCAGGACGTTCAGGAGGTTGTGTTTGTGTAGACCCTGTCTATTGTTCGTGTGTTGGGTGCGTGTACTGACCTCTGCAATTATATCTATTGTGCAAATACATTAAATATAATTTTTTAATGGGACATGAAAATATTATTTTGAATGGAATGAAATTCGGTAATCAAATGAGAAAAGAAAACTAAATACGTTTCATTAGCGTCCAGATTTGAACTCAGAAACTTCCGAATAAGATTTTCAAACGCTACCGCCTGATTTTTATGATTTGTTTTAACGTTTAAACATTACCGATAGCCACAGTTGTAAGCATATCATTTTTTTAAACGTCGCTCTTAGAGTATTCAAATCATCAGCGTCAGAATTCTAATATCGACATAAAAGGGCTGATAAATTTTGCACATAGGCCTCGTTTTTAAGTTTCAAGTTTTTTTTTTCTTCCCGTAAATCTACTGTAGCCTTCCGAAGACAGCCACATGGAATTTTACGCCCTTAAAAATTCATCGATCTCGGCCGGGTTTCGATCTGAAAATTTCAGAATCAGAAGCGAGCGTGGTTAACCACCAGTCCATCGGGACATGTACAATTACATCATGCTTAGTACATATAATATTAACCATCCGTTTAGATTTTAGAAATAGGAAACTAGAGTTTATAAAGATTAATTGCCTTACTTAGGTTAAGTAAAACATAGAACAATTGATTGTATATAGTTAACCATCTAGCTTTAAGTAAGATTAATTGTAAACACTTTAATTTTATAGTTGTATAATAAGAACACCACAATGCATGTAGTATTACTCCACGTAATGGAGCATGCAGTAGAATAATAAATAAATAAAAAAAAAACCTCATAGGTCCTCAACAATGGTTTAAAGTAATTAGATAGTTTCAGGTAATGACTGTCTTTACTATCTCAGTGAATAGTCATTTACTAAATAAAGACCCAATGAAAAAAACAGTTATTTGACAACCAATGCAAGACTACGAATATAGCTCTGACATTATAGGCTTATATTCCCTTTCACATTATAAAATAACAGTTATTTGACAACCAATGCAAGACTACGAATGTAGCTCTGACATTATAGGCTTATATTCCCTTTCACATTATAAAATAACAGTTATTTGACAACCAATGCAAGACTACGAATGTAGCTCTGACATTATAGGCTTATATTCCCTTTCACATTATAAAATAACAGTTATTTGACAACCAATGCAAGACTACGAATGTAGCTCTGACATTATAGGCTTATATTCCCTTTCACATTATAAAATAACAGTTATTTTACAACCAATGCAAGACTACGAATGTAGCTCTGACATTATAGGCTTATATTCCCTTTCACATTATAAAATAACAGTTATTTGACAACCAATGCAAGACTACGAATGTAGCTCTGACATTATAGGCTTATATTCCCTTTCACATTATAAAATAACAGTTATTTGACAACCAATGCAAGACTACGAATGTAGCTCTGACATTATAGGCTTATATTCCCTTTCACATTATAAAATAACAGTTATTTGACAACCAATGCAAGACTACGAATGTAGCTCTGACATTATAGGCTTATATTCCCTTTCACATTATAAAATAACAGTTATTTGACAACCAATGCAAGACTACGAATGTAGCTCTGACATTATAGGCTTATATTCCCTTTCACATTATAAAATAACAGTTATTTGACAACCAATGCAAGACTACGAATGTAGCTCTGACATTATAGGCTTATATTCCCTTTCACATTATAAAATAATAGTCTTCTTACTCCATAAATTTGGTTAATTCGTCTATGTAATTATATTAAGTTCAAAAGTTTTAACGAGTTAATTATAATGATTTGCATAAAAATCTTAAAATTAAATTAAATTGGAAATTGTCGTTCGAAGATATTTTGTGACATATAAAAAATCTTTTAAATTGTCATTCATTTCTTCAATAACATTTAAAATACTAGAAGGGATGTGAGTAGAAAATTAGTTATTTAATTTGTATTAATTTACTTTCAGAGCCCAGAAAAGTTCTGCCCATCCTCAAGACAGATGAACCAGTGTGTCCAGAAGGCAGACTTTCATGTGGAAACGGCGAGTGTATCGACAAGGAACTGTTCTGTAACGACAAGTATGAATGCAAGGACCAGTCCGACGAGAATGCCTGCAGTAAGTATATCAGAACTACTTTCAACTCCTTTTTCAATTAATAGCGGAACCAGAAAGTAGTTTCCGGAAATAATAACCATTCAACACCTCTCTACCTTCGCTTTGTTTAATTTTGTGATATTCTATCTACATAATAATGCTTACATTATTCCATATTTCAGGCGAAAAGAGGACAGACGTTACTCCTTACATTTTTTTTATTTCATGCCCATTGAATAGTCCTATATAGAACTTTAGTTGGGCCGGTACTCACTGGCACTCAGTATCGGTTGTTACTGAATTATCGAGGGTATCGGAAGTTCTAAAACATGAAAATCATTGGCGGATCGCACTAGCTCTTACAGGATGAAAACTATTCCACTTGTTTGGATTATAAATCTAAAATTTAAATGTACAGTTTAGAAAATACCATATAGCCTACCTAATGGTAAGGAAGCAATAATAGTATTTTTTCACGCGCTACATTAAAATTGAAAGAAAAATGTGATTTAAAACAAAAATTCCCGATGGGGTTAGGATTTCTAAACTGTGCTGAACCTTCTGGTGACACCATGACCCCTGGAGTTCACTAAGCCTCTAATGTTAATGAGCACTAGAGTATATTGTGGAAGTGAATGCAACAGTCATGGAGGGCTGACAAAGACCGACTGATATCTAGTGCCGATTTTCCAGAAAGATACGAGCATTAACCATGTACTACCCCAAAGGCCTCTTAAGACCTGAAATGGAACCACTTCATCTTATTTTCAACTTCTGTTCGAGAGAGTCTAATACTGGCAGTTCTAAAGTCCTCCTCCTGAATCGATAATTCAGGTAACATTCCGATTGAGGGTCTTTCCACTTTTCAGCGGTTGCCCTTTTACCAGCCGGCTGCTGGCCCTTCACATCTACATGTGTCAATCACAGAGGTAGATGATCAACAGCCAGTGTAGGGGTGACATGTGGTTAGCATGTCGAGTCCCCCAGCCGTTATAGCTGGTTCCTCAACCTGGAGCCGCTACTTATTGTAGCTACCCAATTGCCTCACGATGCTGGGTGGGCACCGGTCCCATACTGGCCGAAATACCATGAGAAAATTTCTTCCCCCATGGAGACTCGAACCAGCGCAAGACCCGTAGCTCTGCGCCAAGGCTTCCTACCTTAACCGCTCGGCTACGGCGCGGGACATTCAGGTAACATACAATAACTAATTCACTGGCACTATCCAACCCGAACGTTCATGTCTGCGCGGACATAAGCTGTACATACATACGTATGTAAATCGACTTCTTCAAATCATCTCCTGTCTCCCTCAAATCATGGTTAATGTTATTCTCACACCTCATTCTTCCCTACCTACTGGGTTCTTTCCTCGTGGTTTCCATGCCACTTTTTCACTCCCCATCCGTTCCACATGTCCTTCCCATAGCATTCTACGATAATTGACTGTTATAATTTAGGCAATATACAATATTTTTGTTAATTACATTCCAGTTACTTTGTGTTTAATATTTTATATGCATGGAGTAATGATCTTCCTATTTTAATGAACCTAATTTTATTTATTATCATCTTTAACATTGAGTCTGTTCCTATATATTAATATGTTCTGGATTTATACAACGTTGTTTAGGTCTTCTTTTGCCTTTACATCCTTTGGGTTGAAACTAAATTACTTTATTCGGTAAAGATTTTAATATATTCTATTGAAAGTGATATACCCAGTTGTTTTTATTTGCATGGATATATTCTACTATGCTCAGCTTTCAACTGTTCACAAATTATTTTATTTTATTCCTATTATTAATATTAATCCACGTTTTACGTATTGATGTCTATTTGTTCGTGGAGCATCATATGCCCTTTATATTGTAAATGCACCAGTTGAATAGAAGAATAGCTAACATAGTTATATTCCACCAGAGTTAATAAATAAATACGTGTTATAGAAAATACTAAATTAAATATTGCACACTAGTATTCTATGAAAATCTCCGCTATTATAAATTATTTTATTCGAATTAGCGTAATATGGCGCTTTTTAGCGACTCATGTCGTTACAGTCGATTCAAATCTGGGCGTGAAATGGTCTTGAATTAGTCATATGCCTCATATTTCAGTATTCAAGTTTTTTTTTATTTGCTGAAAATTAATTTAATGGAACCTATTGCTTTTCTTCCTACCCGAATGAGGCCATGCTCTTAGAAATCTATGAATCACTCGAGTTTGAACAGAGAAATTATGAATAAGGAGCGAAAATAGTCACCACTAATGCATTATAGGTTATTGGTCTAGAATGTGTGAAGTATGGAGTATCTCAAAATTCAGGATTAATAATTTTCTCTCCCGGTAACTAGTGGTTCAAACCCGGCCGGGGCCAATGGAATTTTGAAGGACGTAAAAATCAAGCGAATTGCTTCCTTGTAAGTAAATTTGTGGGTCCCTTGTTGCAGATTTACGGAACGTAAAAGAATTTCATCTCTGAAATAAGGGTCCTCTATGTTAAATTTATTGGACTTTTCATGTCCAGATTTCGGTTACAACGATAATGACCTGAGATGTTAAACAGCGTTGTTAGACAAAAATACTCATCAACCAATTAATGATAAATGCTAGTGGCCGGTTTTGATTTCGTTATTCATCCAGTACTCTTCTAAGTGGTCGACCTTGGTTTCGTTTCCAAGTAGGTGGCATTTTAAAATTAAATTTGCAGTATTTCTCTAGCATGAATCTCCATTTATTTCTGTAAATTTGTATTTTGCAAAGAATATGTTCCACTTTAAGTTCCCATAATATTTCTGTGTATGTTTTATGATCTTGCAACGTGTATTTTGCTATTGTCATAAAAATATCAACAATATTATTAATTAATTTAAGTACTAATATTTTTAAATAATTTCATTCAATGAAATGGAAAATAAATTATGAATTAAATTATTTGTAAATTAGAAAATATTGAATTCTGAGGCTAACTTTCTTCAACAGCTGTGGAGACTGACCCTAACAGAGCGCCAGACTGCGATCCCAACCAATGTACTCTGCCGGACTGTTTCTGCTCAGCTGATGGAACGAGAATACCAGGCGCTATAGAGCCAAATCAGGTAATATAAAGAATATGATTAACACAGAATAATATGCCTGCCTTTAACGAAAATATACAGAGTGTTCGGAAATTCCCGTTTACAAACTTCTAGAGCTTGTATAGGAAGCTGATAAGATAACTAACTTCTAGAGCTTGTATAGGAAGCTGATAAGATAATTAACTTCTAGAGCTTGTATAGAAAGCTGATAAGATAACTGACTTCTAGAGCTTGTATAGGAAGCTGATAAGATAACTAACTTCTAGAGCTTGTATAGGAAGCTGATAAGATAATTAACTTCTAGAGCTTGTATAGAAAGCTGATAAGATAACTTCTAGAGCTTGTATAGGAAGCTGATAAGATAATTAACTTCTAGAGCTTGTATAGAAAGCTGATAAGATAACTTCTAGAGCTTGTATAGGAAGCTGATAAGATAACTAACTTCTAGAGCTTGTATAGGAAGCTGATAAGATAATTAACTTCTAGAGCTTGTATAGAAAGCTGATAAGATAACTTCTAGAGCTTGTATAGGAAGCTGATAAGATAATTAACTTCTAGAGCTTGTATAGAAAGCTGATAAGATAACTAACTTCTAGAGCTTGTATAGGAAGCTGATAAGATAACTAACTTCTAGAGCTTGTATAGGAAGCTGATAAGATAACTAACTTCTAGAGCTTGTATAGGAAGCTGATAAGATAACTAACTTCTAGAGCTTGTATAGGAAGCTGATAAGATAACTAACTTCTAGAGCTTGTATAGGAAGCTGATAAGATAACTAACTTCTAGAGCTTGTATAGGAAGCTGATAAGATAATTAACTTCTAGAGCTTGTATAGGAAGCTGATAAGATAATTAACTTCTAGAACTTGTATAGGAAGCTGATAAGATAATTAACTTCTAGAGTTTGTATAGGAAGCTGATAAGATAATTAACTTCTAGAACTTGTATAGGAAGCTGATAAGATAATTAACTTCTAGAGCTTGTATAGGAAGCTGATAAGATAATTAACTTCTAGAGCTTGTATAGGAAGCTGATAAGATAATTAACTTCTAGAGCTTGTATAGGAAGCTGATAAGATAATTAACTTCTAGAGCTTGTATAGGAAGCTGATAAGATAATTAACTTCTAGAGCTTGTATAGGAAGCTGATAAGATAATTAACTTCTAGAGCTTGTATAGGAAGCTGATAAGATAATTAACTTCTAGAGTTTGTATAGGAAGCTGATAAGATAATTAACTTCTAGAGCTTGTATAGGAAGCTGATAAGATAATTAACTTCTAGAGTTTGTATAGGAAGCTGATAAGATAATTAACTTCTAGAGCTTGTATAGGAAGCTGATAAGATAATTAACTTCTAGAGCTTGTATAGGAAGCTGATAAGATAATCAACTTCTAGAGTTTGTATAGGAAGCTGATAAGATAATTAACTTCTAGAGCTTGTATAGGAAGCTGATAAGATAATTAACTTCTAGAGCTTGTATAGGAAGCTGATAAGATAATTAACTTCTAGAGCTTGTATAGGAAGCTGATAAGATAATTAACTTCTAGAGCTTGTATAGGAAGCTGATAAGATAATTAACTTCTAGAGCTTGTATAGGAAGCTGATAAGACAACTAACTTCTAGAGCTTGTATAGGAAGCTGATAAGATAATTAACTTCTAGAGCTTGTATAGGAAGCTGATAAGATAATTAACTTCTAGAACTTGTATAGGAAGCTGATAAGATAATTAACTTCTAGAGCTTGTATAGGAAGCTGATAAGATAACTAACTTCTAGAGCTTGTATAGGAAGCTGATAAGACAACTAACTTCTAGAGCTTGTATAGGAAGCTGATAAGATAATTAACTTCTAGAGCTTGTATAGGAAGCTGATAAGACAACTAACTTCTAGAGCTTGTATAGGAAGCTGATAAGATAACTAACTTCTAGAGCTTGTATAGGAAGCTGATAAGATAATTAACTTCTAGAGCTTGTATAGGAAGCTGATAAGACAACTAACTTCTAGAGCTTGTATAGGAAGCTGATAAGATAACTAACTTCTAGAGCTTGTATAGGAAGCTGATAAGACAACTAACTTCTAGAGCTTGTATAGGAAGCTGATAAGATAATTAACTTCTAGAGCTTGTATAGGAAGCTGATAAGATAACTAACTTCTAGAGCTTGTATAGGAAGCTGATAAGATAATTAACTTCTAGAGCTTGTATAGGAAGCTGATAAGACAACTAACTTCTAGAGCTTGTATAGGAAGCTGATAAGATAACTAACTTCTAGAGCTTGTATAGGAAGCTGATAAGACAACTAACTTCTAGAGCTTGTATAGGAAGCTGATAAGATAATTAACTTCTAGAGCTTGTATAGGAAGCTGATAAGATAACTAACTTCTAGAGCTTGTATAGGAAGCTGATAAGACAACTAACTTCTAGAGCTTGTATAGGAAGCTGATAAGACAACTAACTTCTAGAGCTTGTATAGGAAGCTGATAAGACAACTAACTTCTAGAGCTTGTATAGGAAGCTGATAAGGCAACTAACTTCTAGAGCTTGTATAGGAAGCTGATAAGATAATTAACTTCTAGAGCTTGTATAGGAAGCTGATAAGACAACGAACTTCTAGAGCTTGTATAGGAAGCTGATACGACAACTAACTTCTAGAGCTTGTATAGGAAGCTGATAAGACAACTAACTTCTAGAGCTTGTATAGGAAGCTGATAAGATAACTAACTTCTAGAGCTTGTATAGGAAGCTGATAAGACAACTAACTTCTAGAGCTTGTATAGGAAGCTGATAAGATAATTAACTTCTAGAGCTTGTATAGGAAGCTGATAAGATAACTAACTTCTAGAGCTTGTATAGGAAGCTGATAAGACAACTAACTTCTAGAGCTTGTATAGGAAGCTGATAAGATAATTAACTTCTAGAGCTTGTATAGGAAGCTGATAAGATAACTAACTTCTGGAGCTTGTATAGGAAGCTGATAAGATAATTAACTTCTAGAGCTTGTATAGGAAGCTGATAAGACAACTAACTTCTAGAGCTTGTATAGGAAGCTGATAAGATAACTAACTTCTAGAGCTTGTATAGGAAGCTGATAAGACAACTAACTTCTAGAGCTTGTATAGGAAGCTGATAAGACAACTAACTTCTAGAGCTTGTTTAGGAAGCTGATAAGATAATTAACTTCTAGAGCTTGTATAGGAAGCTGATAAGACAACTAACTTCTAGAGCTTGTATAGGAAGCTGATAAGACAACTAACTTCTAGAGCTTGTATAGGAAGCTGATAAGACAACTAACTTCTAGAGCTTGTATAGGAAGCTGATAAGACAACTAACTTCTAGAGCTTGTATAGGAAGCTGATAAGATAATTAACTTCTAGAGCTTGTATAGGAAGCTGATAAGACAATTAACTTCTAGAGCTTGTATAGGAAGCTGATAAGACAACTAATTTCTAGAGCTTGTATAGGAAGCTGATAAGACAACTAACTTCTAGAGCTTGTATAGGAAGCTGATAAGACAACTAACTTCTAGAGCTTGTATAGGAAGCTGATAAGATAACTAACTTCTAGAGCTTGTATAGGAAGCTGATAAGATAACTAACTTCTAGAGCTTGTATAGGAAGCTGATAAGATAACTAACTTCTAGAGCTTGTATAGGAAGCTGATAAGATAACTAACTTCTAGAGCTTGTATAGGAAGCTGATAAGATAACTAACTTCTAGAGCTTGTATAGGAAGCTGATAAGATAACTAACTTCTAGAGCTTGTATAGGAAGCTGATAAGATAACTAACTTCTAGAGCTTGTATAGGAAGCTGATAAGATAACTAACTTCTAGAGCTTGTATAGGAAGCTGATAAGATAACTAACTTCTAGAGCTTGTATAGGAAGCTGATAAGATAACTAACTTCTAGAGCTTGTATAGGAAGCTGATAAGATAACTTCTAGAGCTTGTATAGGAAGCTGATAAGATAACTTCTAGAGCTTGTATAGGAAGCTGATAAGATAACTAACTTCTAGAGTTTGTTTAGGAAGCTGATAAGATAACCAAGTTCTAGAGCTTGTTTAGGAAGCTGATAAGATAACTTCTAGAGCTTGTATAGGAAGCTGATAAGATAACTAACTTCTAGAGCTTGTATAGGAAGCTGATAAGATAACTAACTTCTAGAGCTTGTATAGGAAGCTGATAAGATAACTAACTTCTAGAGCTTGTATAGGAAGCTGATAAGATAACTAACTTCTAGAGCTTGTATAGGAAGCTGATAAGATAACTAACTTCTAGAGCTTGTATAGGAAGCTGATAAGATAACTTCTAGAGCTTGTATAGGAAGCTGATAAGATAACTTCTAGAGCTTGTATAGGAAGCTGATAAGATAACTAACTTCTAGAGTTTGTTTAGGAAGCTGATAAGATAACCAAGTTCTAGAGCTTGTTTAGGAAGCTGATAAGATAACTATTTCAATTGGAACATTTGTCCGGAAACGTATCGTTTTTGTGCTGTAGGTACAAGTTCGTATTAAACATTTAAATACCCCGCGTCTGCCGGGGATAAATCGACAATAATTTAAGTTTTTGTGACTCAATTACATTTACACTACCCAATATTCATGAGTGTCCAATGTCATGGGGAAAGTAAATAATCTTCAGTTTGTCACTGTAGGAATAACATTGTGCTGCACTTAACATTGTGGTTAGTATTTATTCACTACTAAAGTGTTTCGATGTGGCGACCAACAAGCTCGTTGTACACATTATACCTGCGAATCATATTCCGCTTCACTCGCTCCAATCTTATTCTTACAGTGCCAAAGTGAAGTTTCTTTATTTTTTCCTTGATATTGGATATTGCCGCGAAGTCAATTAATATTGAGTTGTAAACATAAGCAATTGAGTCATAAATAATTGAATTATCACCGATTTATCTCCGGCAGACGTGGGAAATTTGAACCTTAATGCGAACTTTTACCTTCAACAAGAAAAAGGTACATTTCCGTACAAAGGTTCCTAATCGAAACGTTTTTTTACTCAGTCCATTCAACAAGATATGTTTTCATTCAATACTACCACTTTGTCATTTCGACATTCTGATATTATTTCCTGGTATGGCTTTATTGTAACCCACTTCTGAGGTTGGGGCGCCTGGAAGGCAGAGTTACGCTGCCCAAATGATATATGATAGGTGGTGATTATGGTAATGATGCGCCAGGAGAGACCTTAACCCAACACTTAATGAATATGTTAACGATGATGTTCGGGGACCGTTTGGGCCTTAGAGTTTCCTGACATTTGTCCCGAAAAAAAACTTCACCCAGAAAACTTGTCCCGATCGGGGATCGAACCCGGCCCGCTGCGTGACAAGGCGGCAAGCTACCTCAAGATCACAGTAGAAGTCGTTAGTCGGAATTTCCGAACACTTTGTATTTAACAAATTATGTTTATTGTATTCTCAATTCAGAACAGTAGGACCTGGATAAACCTCATCACAAAATAAGAACTGACTTACAAGTCAGTGCACTGATTGCAACAATATTATTTGTAATTCTACAAGTACAAACAGAACAATAATATAAGTGGGTGTTTTGTTATTCCTTGCTCGTTCGTACGGTTCAATGTTTTGTGACTATTTTCATCATTCCTAACTTTCTCGAGAAACGGGCCAAGCATTTTATTATTTAAGTTGAAGATTTAACCTTGAGAATGCCATTAAATGAATAACAACAGTAAAGGCTATTTCCAAAACATACTTCAATTTCTGTCAAGTCTTATATAAAACGATATTGCCTCCGTTTATACTCGAAAAACTTAATCTTGCATTTAAATTATGTGGTTATTTAGTTTTCACAAAATATGTCATTCGATATAGCTACGAGCAGAGTTCATAACGTGTTCTTTGAGAACCGTTAATTCAACGAGACACATTGGATCACTTAAAGGGAAACGATTTTTATGCATTAAAAGTTACGATGAAACTCGTATTATTATAATGCACAGTCAATACTAAAAAAAAAACATGGTAAAATTTCGTTGAGATATCAGTCACAGTATATAAGAAATTATAATAGAGAATTATAAAAAATGGGAACTTTGGATGCCGCCTCAACTTTAAATATGTTCACTAAATAATAAGGGAAATAAAAAAAAGCTTAAAACCCATAAAAAAATAAAAAAATAATTTAAAGATAAAGGTAAAAAGCTCGTTAAAATTATTAAAAGAGTGTAGGCCTTTTGGGAGCAGTCCATCAGCTGTTCGCAAACAACATTTGCTGAGGATGAGACTGCATTGGCCTACATTGTTTTAATTATTTCAACAATTAAGGAGTCTGCATTACAAGGTATAGCCTATAATTTTATTATATATTATATACTTATTTTAGGAATTCTCACTATGGGGTATATTCATTAAGGTAGAATATGTTTATCACTCATATTGTTCAATATGAGGTGAGTGATAAACATATTCTACCTTAATAGAACATATATTTTAATTCTAAAGTAACACGTTTAATGCCTATGTAAATTGCTGGATCCTACGGAAATCATTAAACAAGATCTTAAAGTTATATTTATAATGCTGAAAATAACTCATCGTACTACGTTGCAACCTTATATTCTTCTCCTTTACCTCAGTTTAACCTCTCACCTTATTAAGTACTTCTACATGCCACACGCAACCAATGCCCTGTCGGTAGAGGCTGACACATACGTTTTTGACCACACAAGGACATGAAGGGCCTCCCCGAATGAGTTATGAGCTCAATGTCAAGGCCTCCTTCAAGACAACACAACATTAAGACGAACACATTCTTCACACATACATTCATATTAAACATAGCGATTATGACGATTAAGATGGCCAGATGATGTTCAGGAACCGGTTGGGCTTTAAAGTCTCCTGACATTTGTATTACAGGTGACGAAAAACCCGGAAAAATCCATCACCCAGGAAACTTGTCCCGACCGGGGATCGAACCCGGGCCCATTGCGTACGAAGCAATGGCGCTACCCCGAGATCACAGTGCAACCTTAACTATTAGTGTACAAAAATCCATTCCCTGGTTACTACAAAAATAAATTTAAAGAACTTAATGATAGTTCAGAACAACTTTTCCTTTAATAATTGAAAATACAAAAATATAATTATTAATATTTCACTTCGATTTAATGTTTCACTCGAGAAGAGTAAAATAATTAAACACATTGGATCAGAACTTAAGAGTTGGTTTTAAACAACTGGTATATATTTAATCGATGGCAGTTTTTGGCAACAGTAATTAAATCCATATTATTTTAGAGCCATATTTAAACATTCCGCCGCCGGGAAAATATATATTTTTCAGCTCCCGTTCCTTGCGCGACCAACTGAATTGGTTAGTTAAGTTACAAAAACTTAACTATTATAGCAAGTGACACTTTTCTGAATCAGATGCAAGTCATGAAGCACAGAAACTATAATAGGCCTACTTTAAGTGAGGTTACGGTTGAGTTTTGTTTTCCAAACTAATTCATATAAATTCGACATTTTTTTTGTAACATAGGACTACATAATATTTTAATATTATGTCCAATTTTCAATTAAAAATATATTTGTTGAAATCAGAATGAATTGGTCCTTATGTAATTTTAAAATTATTAGTAATATTTCAATATAAAATGAGAATAAATATGTTTTCAATGTATCTGTAACAAAAATATTGTGTAAACTCGTTGTTATGAATGTTTAGTCAGTCATTATGAAATTATTTAATAATTGACGGATTCAATCACTATTGCCAATTAACAAAGTGAAGTGTAAATTATTTCTATTTGATGTTTTCAACATGAAATAATTTTTAGTTAGCCTTACAATCAAATAAACAAGCCCTAGCCATGATATAAACTTATTGTTTATGTCCATATAATCTATATTAAACAACCCTTGTTTACTTGTAAATTAAGTTTATCATAGTTTAATAGAATGAAGATAAAAATGTGTTCTTTTGCGAATATTAAAGTATACGGAATTTAGGGTACGACGCAAAAAATGAACATCCGAATTTCGAGATAATTTTGGTTTTAAAATGAAGCTTACGAACGTTGAAGATGAAAACATGAAAAGAAAAAAAATTGCGGACCATCCAGAAACAAAGCTGTAAAATAACAATTTATAAAGCACTATTCCCTGTATTACCTGAAGGAAGTGGCTGCCATTGTGGTCGTGACGTCAGATTCGATATTCAGACGTTAGTCCAGGGTAACAACATGTTTTCTTCAATAGAGGTGCGAAAATAGTATAAATATGTTATTGTAATAAAAGTGAACTGCTGTATCAAATGCTATATCTCCAAAATTATATATCTAAGAGTTTGAAATTTAATAAAAACCACATCCTCACATAGAATTTTCTTAAGAAAAAATGGTTTAACTGAATCGATTGTCGATAATAATCGTTACGTCATCGTACGTATTTCTCGAAAATGAACAACGGCAAATTAGCCCTTACAACATATCCAATAAATGGATGCCACTTATAAAATAATCTTCGAAATTTGTAATATAATTCATTAGAATACATGTATAATAACCTAAAAGCTAACTTATTTCAATTACTCAAACCTGTGAAAGTAATAAATAGAATGGCATTTAGACAATATTAAATTACAGGTATTTAAATAAATTATACTATATGTGTAAGAAACTAAAAGCTAACCTAATTATGTATAAGAAACTATTATTCTAACCTAGTTTCTTTAGTGATGGTCCGCAGATTTTCTTGTGTTTTCATCTTTGGTCATCCTAAGCTTCCTTTTGATACCAAATTTATATCGAAAAGGCAATGCCTCGTATAGTAAACTATTGAAATGTGAATTAGAGCTTATAAAATGTTATTTACTGCTTTGTTTCTGGATGGTTCGCATTTTTTTTCCCTGTTTAATGGTCCTAAGCTTCATTTTAAAACCAAAATTATCTGGAAATTCGGATGTCCACTTTTTGCGCCTTAACCCAGAATTCAATGTTCTATTTGTCGGCCATTTCTAAGATTGTAAAGTATTAAAATGAAACATGATATAAAATAAAACAGTTTACATTTATTTGCATGGAATTAATATTGGAATAAATATTGTTGTATGCGAAATGCATAATAATAAAGGGCGATTTAATCACGTACCACCGTCTAGTGAAATTACTTATTATATTTTATAATTACGCATAAAATCAGTTGAAATGTGATAATAGTAGTTATAATCTAAATAATGAGCCAAAATATTTTTTTAATTATATTTAAAAGTATCGCTCAGTTGACAATAGTTACACAACTCATTCCTGCACTTTACCTGGAACAAACAAATTTGGCTTCCCTCCAAGATGTTGACCTCGCCGGCCGTTTGACCCGAAAGGTTTCTTTCTAGTTAATGTTTATTTTAATTTGGAGAACTCAAGGTATTCCATTTTCACAAACAGTGCCCTGATAGTTTTTCGGTTGCTATAAATAACTATTAACCTAAAATATTTTACAAAACTTTCTTAAATTATTTGTCAAATTATTATAGAAAATTCAGGCTTCCTAACTCCTCAATCTGGTAACTGATATACTCCCTCGAATTCATTATTCAAAATAATCTACTGAACTTTCAAATGGCATAATTAAAGTTCGTCGCCATTATTTTCTACTACTTGTGAACTTGTTCACATAATGAGGCCAATACTGTTATAGGCTACAGGGCATATTACAACTATTTCAATTTATAGGCAAGCAAAACAATGTTAAATATAAGTTTGTCTTCTGTTTGGATATGTAATACCGCAATCATAAAAAAATAGTGATACTTATTTTATGAAACACGTAGATAAATATTAATCGTAACAAAATTATCAAGAAGTACTTACAAATAAAGTGATGTAATATTTCATACTTCTTTAACCTTTAATGAATGTTGAAGCAATAAATGTGTACATATCTACTGCATACCAGCAATTAATTTAAAACACTGCACCCAACATAAAAACTAAAATTCCCACAATGAAGAAATGTTCAATTCTCAAATGTATCCCAACTATTGGGACCTATATGAAAGACCGAAAACTATTTTTTTATGTTTAGAGTTTACTAATATAATTTGAAACTAATGGAAAACTAAATTTTATAGCTTTAGAAAAAAAAAACTAAAATAAATACAATGGCATACCAATCCCCTAAAACTTTATATTCCTTCCTTATTTCGAGTTCCCGTTTTAACTTCTCGATTTTTTTACGGCAAAATTGAATTTAAAGAATGGCTTATACTATTCATTTTTATCCAGATTTTCCTCAAATGGTGGATATTTGTATTAACCAATATTACACGTACATAAATGTAAACCCAAATAACATTCTTATCTAAAGATAGACCAACTATATTTAACTGCAACATATTGGAAGCGTAGAAAAGAGCGCTATCATATTCCTAACTACTAGGCTCGTATATAAAAATATTTCAGGTTTAAAAATCAGAATGTAGACAATACATGTCAAATCATTTAAAATATAGCCTAAAAATTTGCACTTTTTTTTCAGGTTCCTCAAATGGTTACTCTAACATTCAACGGGGCCATCAATGTAGATAACATCGATCTGTATGAAGAAATCTTCAATGGGACTAAGGTTGAATCCCAACGGCTGTCAGATCCGCGGAACCTTCTTTGCATCCCACAAATACACAAATTACTCAGCTGTACAAGATCTGCACAGGCGAGGTCATGAAATCGGCGTCTTCTCTCTGACACACAAGGATGATCCCAATTACTGGACAAGCGGCACTTATGATGATTGGTTAGCTGAAATGGCTGGTGCCAGGTTAATAATCGAACGTTTTGCCAACATCACCGATGGTTCCATCATCGGAATGAGAGCTCCTTACTTGAGAGTAGGCGGAAATAAGCAATTCGAAATGATGGCTGATCAATTTTTCGTGTACGATGCCTCCATCACAGCTCCTCTTGGACGAGTGCCTATCTGGCCTTACACTCTGTACTTTCCGCATGCCGCACAAGTGCAATGGCAATGCCCACAACTGCCCAAGTAGAAGTCACCCCGTCTGGGAAATGGTCATGAATGAACTGGATCGTCGTGATGACCCCAACTTCGATGAATCTCTGCCAGGTTGTCACATGGTTGACTCTTGCTCAAACATTCAGACTGGAGAACAGTTCGCACGACTCTTGCGTCACAACTTGGGACGTCACTCTAACTCCAACCGTGCACCACTTGGCCTTCACTTCCATGCATCTTGGCTTAAGAGCAAGAAAGAGTTCAAGGATGAACTTATCAAGTTCATTGAGGAAATGTTGGACCGTAACGATGTCTATTTCGTGACAATGCTTCAGGTAAACGCATCTATGCAATTCTTATTATTTTTTAAATTGTTTACTTTCTATATTTCCACACGGGCCCAAAAACTTGCATTAGAAGGTAAACGTGATTTCAGTACAGGCCTTAAGAGGCCATTGGAGTAAGCCCCCAGCTTTCTTGAACTGACACGAGTTGTCAGCTTAGCGTAATGGACGTCTTTATCTCTAGAAAATACTCAAGTACTCATTTCAGTTAGAGATTGAGCTAACTCCAGAGCCATGGTGCCACCAAAAGGTTTAGGCAAGTTTAAAAATCTTGACCCCCATTGGGATATAATTTCAGGACCTTCCAGTTTATAGTGTACTGATTAACCAACTATGCTACAGCATGCTCCAAAAAACTGATATAGTTGTTTTCAAAATTTTTAATAAATAATTAATAATTTAAAGGAATCGGAATTACATATAAGCAATTTTTTATGAGAACACAAATCATTATATATTGATATACTCAATACATTAACATATCAAATCGTTTGTAATATACATGATACAAAATTTAATTTTTTTCTATAATCTATTTACTATAAGTAAAGTAAAGTAAAGTGATCCCACAACAGACCCGGAGGCCCTTGGGGTAGTAGGAGGTTAAGGCTCCCACTTTTTTCTAGACAATCGGCACTTTATGTCAGCCGGGTTGTCAGCCCTGCGTGACGGCCGCCTTTACCCCCAGAACAAGCGTCTGGTACTCATTTCCGTTAGAGGCTGAGTCGACCCCAGGGCCATAGTGCCGCCAGAGGGTTTGGGTCAGTTTAAAAATCCTGACCCCAACGGGACTTGAACCCTCGACCCTCCGGTTTGTAGCTCAGTGCCTTAACCACTACGCTACGGCGTGCCCCATTTACTATAAGTATGTATATTATTTATTTGTCAATTTTTAACAGTATATTTACTTTCAAAAATAATCAGAATGAAGTGTTTGATTTTGAATTCAAGAAAATCTGGCTCTTAGAGGCTCATACAATCCCTAAAAACTGTGAATACTCTAAAATACAATTACATTGTGGAGAATAGTTTTACTTGAAATATAAAGTTTTTTTTTAAAGAAAAATAAATGATTGGGTCTGAAAAAATCAAGATACCCTTTTTAATAAAGAATATATTTTAGTTTAAAAAGTTTATTATTTATCATATTTTTATCTGTAAAATAAAAGTAGACTACTTCTATAGTAAGATTAATCCATTCAATGTTTGGTTCAGATTTGTTTGTTTTTTCTCATCATAAACAACCATCTACTGGAAACTCACTTCTCTCTTAGTAATCAACCTTTTATTTCACTGGTAGCCTTAAATTCATGTTTATTGAATGTGCTTATAATGTATCTTTGCTGTATCTAAAGTTATAGCATTTTGTTTTATTTTTCTCCATTCATTCCTATTTTATTCCTTCTTATAATTTCTTCTGAACCAATGATCTGCTAATCTCTTGTATCCTTATAATCTTTGGCCGATACCTTACTTTATTTATTTTTTTCCTTGGGGAGTACATTCAAACTATTCTTAAGGTAAACTATCACTAACATAATTCTAATTATCTGTATTTAATGAAGTCTAATATAGTTTTTGGACCTTTATATTTCCTGTTACCACCGCTGTGGTCTCGAGGTAGCGTGCTGCCTTATCACGCAGCGGGCCCGGGTTCGATCCCGGTCGGGGCAGTTTTTCTGGGTGAGGTTTTTATCGGGGTTTTTCCTCACCTGTAAGACAAATCTCAGGAAAACTTTACGCCCCAAACGGTCCCCGAAATCATATGGCCATCATCATCATCCTTCAACGGTATGGAAAGCAACGGGAAGCTACCACATTCCCTAGTAAAGCTGCAAGCATAGCATTAAAATGCTATGATTGCAGTGAAGGACCTGCCCTCGGGCAGAATTACTATGCATGGATTTCCTGTCTGATTATACTGTTCCTATTTTTTTTCCAATATGGAATACCTAACTGCTCTTCTTAATTAGCCCATTTCCATCGAAGGTAATTTTAATCTAGTATTTAGATTCAGTTGCCAAGTCTTAGCTCCATACATAATGCATGCTGCTACTATTGAATTATAAATGTGTATTTTAGCATTCTTTGTTATATTTTTATCCATAAAAATATTAATTTTTAACATTTTCTTTATCAATCTTCCTTTCATTATTCTTTGATATATATATATATATATATATATATTATCATTCTCTTGATAACTAGTTTTGTTAATTTTAACACCTAAATAATAATAATTATTATTATTTTTAATTTGATGGTTAACACATTTTTCTTCTATTTACTTCAATGTGTTAACCCATAATACTAAAAATAATAATCATTACAAAATGGATGCATTCACAGTTGCAAATGATATGATTTATTTTGCAGGTTATCCAGTGGATGCAGAACCCCACTGAATTGACATCACTCCGAGATTTTCAGGAATGGAAAGAGAAATGTGATGTTAAGGGACAGCCCTACTGTTCTCTTCCCAATGCTTGTCCTTTGACAACTAGGGAACTCCCCGGAGAGACTCTTCGTCTCTTCACTTGCATGGAATGTCCCAATAACTATCCATGGATCTTGGATCCAACTGGAGATGGTTTCTCTGCTAAATAACTAAGAACTTCATATAGACTGCCAAACATTACAAACAAAATTCTGCATCATCTTTTATGGAAATAAGAAGATTGATCTCCGAGATGAGTGTGATAGGGGGAATGTTGAGAAAAATAATATAACATAGATATTACAAATAAAATAACTCATAATTTCATCAACTTCTGACATTAATTTCAACAATAACTCAATCTAAAATAATACTATAAAAATTAACTGTAAATGCAATGTAAAGAATATATCAGATGAATATCAAAAGCTAACTTAACATTAGAAATGAAGTTTCTAAATTTCTAGGCATCATTAAGATATACATTTTTCTGAAGTTGATGAATGATTGTTGTAAAATAAAAAGACAAGACTCTCTCAAAACAATTTTTGTGAATAGTGACAACAAGCTTGAAAATAAAATTAATTTTCATAATAAATAAGAAAGTGAAAGTGAGAGATATATTTACAGTATTGGTATAAAGAATGTAATTCTGTGACTTAATGCCAACAAGTTAACAAAATTTTTAAAAAGTGCAGTGGTTGTTATAGACCAACCATCCTTCTAGTCTCTCCGATTATGAAGATACTTTCAAATAATTCCTGTTCCTGAACTGCGCTTAAACAGGAGAGAACGGTAGGCATATGAAGATCCATCTTTAAACTACCGGAGTACAAAAACTGTCAACAATGCCATGAGCTGTCTAAACAACTTTCTCTCTAGCTTGTACATATGCATATACCTAATGTTTCCTTACAAACCATTTATAGGTTTAAAGAGAAAGTTGTCAAGAGGCCAGAGTAATTCCAGTTTTTTTAATTTTTCATTCCTAAATGTTGTCTTGTATAGGTTTCATACAATATGGAACAATTAAGATATAGATCTAAATTAAATATTGTACTTTTATGTGAAAATAAAAAAATAATGTTATTGATACATTTTTATGCATTTTCATTCTTATCCAAACATATGTCACATCAAGTGTTTAGATTAGGTTCTGAACTCAATAGAAATAAATAATCTATTACATGAGACAAATATATCAACCAGCTATGTGCCATTTATTTTTAATTGAGATTTTGATGTCATCTGATGCATGGCTAATGAAGGAAGTATGCACACATTTTTAGTATCAAATATTGAAATATAGCTTTATTATTAAAGAAAAATGTAAATACCATCAGTCATATCGGGGATTATATACTTTGTAACAAATAGCTCTGAACCTAGATCTTCATCAATACTGATTTTAATTTTGTATCATGCAGCTAATGTTCCCATTCTTAGGTTGTTGATGCATAACTGTCAAACAAGGATAATACCTCCAATATACTATTATTAGTTTGGCACTACAATAAATAGTATAGATTGTGAAGTCAGTGCTTTCTAATATTGTAATGACATATATATGGTTTTTAAGAACTGTTCTGAAAGTGGAAAGGGACCTTCTGCATCATTATAGGTAGGTAACAGTTTTTCTCTTTATGAAAATACAATAGGAAGTAACATTATGAGGTTTTACTTAATAATAAGTCGGCCGCGGTGGACTAGTGGTTATGCTCCTTGCCTCTGGTCGCAGGTTCAAACCCGACCAGGGTCGATGGATTTTTTAGGACGGAAAAATCCAAGGAGCAAGTCCTCCAGGAGGGACTTCAAGCCGTGGGTCCCGAGTCTGAACACTTTCAGGCTCGTAAAAAATCCTTAAGCCTGAATGAAAAGGCCTCTAAGCAAAATTTACCGAATTTTCCCGTCCTAGTACTACCTTGGTTTCCTAGATGTCAGTATGAGGCGGAACGCTGACCATGTACCACCCAAAATGACATCTATACGATAAACAAGTGTAACTAAATTAGTATGGTTCAAATTCTTCCCTGTATGGGGAGAGCGCCTAAATCTCTGTAAAGAGAAAACATAGGCTTACAATACAATAGAATACTTAATAATATGTTTGGTCTGTGTAATCCTTACCTCATATCGTTGTTTCTGTCCCATCTTTAGTAGTGACAGTAGTTAAGTAATCTGTAACTACTGAAGATGGGACAAACATGTCTTGAAACATATGTCTAACAGAAACTTATTACTAAGTGACAGTTTTAATTATTATTTGAATCTTATATTTTCATACATTGAAATCACTACACTCTCATGTTAAAAAACAAAGATAACTAACTAGGAACTTGTCAGTTCAGAGGTCATTGTAATAGAGAGATGAATTCCTTATCAGTTAGTAAATATTTTTCTCCTGATTTTTTTATGAAAAGAAAAGTTTTTTGAAATTTGTTCTATGATAATTTGAAAATATTCAATTTTAATATATTTCAATATATAAATCTATCAAAGTTCAATGTGAATAATTCATATTAAAACTATGAGTTAATTAATATTATTTTATGAGTTTAAAATAAATCAGTCTGTGCAGTATTATAGATATTTTTGACTTTGAGTACATTTTTGTTACAGGACACTCCATTGGTAACCTCACATATTCAAATATTATGAAATTCCATATCTGAACATACAAATGACAGAATCATAGATATGGAAGGATACTATTAATTCACAATTTACAAATAGTTCAGGATATAGGAGGCCTATTTAACAACACTATCATAAGTCAATAAGATTGCAAACAGGGGCGTAGCATCCATTTGGGTACTGGAAGTGCTGCTTCCCTATCAATAACGTGCAAAACACACCATACCTACTATCTAAATACAATAAAAAATTCTCCTCGTCACATATGTAAATATTATTGAGTGAAATCATTCGTGAGGGGCTTTAGCAGAACCAGAATGTATGAACTGACCAGAGATATTAAAATCTTGTGCACAATTTGTACATGAATAAGAAGGTAAGAAATACAGACTGAGATATCAAAGGTGTAGAAGGCTAACACAAGAAATGTTATAGATAGTGAACTACATTTGTCTCCAGTTTGAATCCTGTGTGGTACTTTTTTTTAATAAACATATTTCTCAACATAGATCTAGATTATATGAGTAACTAGCTAATATCCAGTGTGTGCTGCTAAGCTTAAATAAATGAAAATTAATGTGCTTTTATGTTTAGTTGAATAAGTAAATGGAAAAATAATTATAAACTTATATTTTGCTGATTACCCAGCGTTGCCTGGGAATTTACTTATCCCGATTTTCTTTACATAAATGAGCTGAAATATGAAAATGAATGTGTTTTATGTTTAATTAAATAAGTACAAGGAAAAATTTATATCGTAATTATTCTTAGATACCCCGTGCTGTTTAGCCGGCGTTGTCCGGGAATCTACTCATCCCGATCTTCTTGGCATAAATGAGCTGAATGACATTAATTACTTATTATGATTAGTTGAACAAGTAAAATGAAAAATAATTATAAATGTATATCGTAATTATTTTAAGATTCCCTGTGCTGATTACCCGGTGTTGCTCAGGAATCTACTTATCTCGGTCTTCTTGGCATAAATGAACTAAAAGACAAAATTCGTTATTGTGAGTTATCCATAAAAGAATACCCGCCATGTGCTGCTATGTTTGCACAGGAATTTACGTACTTGTCTCGATCTTCTTGGCATCAATGAAAGACAAAAATGGTTATTGTGAGTTATCCATAAGAGGTAAACATATGCTGTCATGGATCTTTTTGTAGAGCTTTTTGAGACATTCAATTCTGTGTACATTAATTTTGTGTATTTGTTATGGTTTAGGCAGTGTAGGCCATTTAAGCAATTTTTTCACGTTTTCCGCTACAAAGGGCAATTTTTAAGGGTGTAGGAGTTTAGTATCACAACTCTCATACAGCCTATGTTCATCCTGGGAATCTCCTGAACATTTTGCAAAAAGCCCAATCACAATCAGATCAACAGTATGGCCGCACATAAAGTACAAACAAACAAACATATCAACAAACATTCATTTTTATATATTAGATAAGTTTTCATTCTGCAAAAAAGCTATTCATGTATACATTATACTATATTTAGCATAATAAAATTAATATAAAACAGTACATTTGAAAAAAATCACTAGCAGACAATGGCGGGTTTGCAGAAGTGGAGAAAAGATAGAACTATGGCTTATAGTGCAATTCCTATATGTAATTTGGTAGATCTATGATATGTTAAGCAGTTTAAAATGTGCAAATAAATTGCATAATCCTGCATATGCTCACTATTAAATACAACATGATTGCATAATAATATTCCATATCCTGTTTTAGTAAATAGTATTACAGACACATTCTCAGTAATAATGTGGCTACATCTCTTAGAATTAAATTTGAAGAGAAAAATTTTTCCTAGACCGGGACTCGAACCCGGGACCCTTGGCTTTCCGGGCCAAGTGCTCTACCAACTGAGCTACCGAGGCGAGTTACGATCTAGACGCAAATTTTTCTCTTATATACGTTGTAATTCCCTATCGCCAAATGCTTTTGAAACCATTGTTTCTATCTTTGCAAATGGCGGCTTCTTAGTTAAGAAGACATTTATTGGAAATTTAACATTACTTTAAAAGCCAGTAAGGCCTCTAATGATGTTTTTATTATTAATTTAACATTTCTCAATGAAAGATAAATTAAATTTGAAGAGAAAAATTTTCGCCTAGACCGGGACTCGAACCCGGGACCCTTGGCTTTCCGGGCCAAGTGCTCTACCAACTGAGCTACCGAGGCGAGTTACGATCTAGACGCAAATTTTTCTCTTATATACGTTGTAATTCCCTATCGCCAAATGCTTTTGAAACCATTGTTTTTATCTTTGCAAATGGCGGCTTCTTAGTTAAGAAGACATTTATTGGAAATTTAACATTACTTTAAATTTTTCTCTTCAAATTTAATTTATCTTTCATTGAGAAATGTTAAATTAATAATAAAAACATCATCTCTTAGAATATTCATAAATAAGCATAATTTTGAAATCTTCCCCTACTCTCCTGTGCTGTCTATTTTCATCGTAATCCCTGAAAATGATAGATATGCAAGATCTATGTTTGCAGTTCAAAAGATCATTACCATTGACCTTCCCGTTGTCACAGTGGAAAGAGAGCTTGGAGTTCCAGCATCTATGGCAAGAAGATGTATCAGTCAGTTTTCCCTAGGCGGAGAAGTAAGAAATTGTGTAATTCCTGGAAGGTGACAAATTTCATCCCAAAGAGAGGATGCAAATTTAATTAGGGAAGTTGGGCATCACTCATTTCTAACTATCCTTGAATTAATAATCAGGTCAACTTTCTGGGTTCCGCTAGGACATTCCTCAATACAATCATTATATGTACTATGTTGTAATGAAAAAAAAATGGAAAGATGTAATGAGGATTTGAACCAGTGACATTTAAATAACAATATCCTTCCAACTGAGCTATATGGCATTTTACTTTAGGCCCAGCAATTCAAAGCATTTGTAGACACTTAACATTAATTTATGCTGTATTATGATTTAATAATGCCATAAAATATTATATGAGAATAAGAGAATGTTTGACGATTTTATTATTAATTTAACACTTCTCATAGAAGGATAAATTATATTTGAAGAGAAAAATTTTCACCTAGACCGGGACTCGAACCCGGGACCCTTGGCTTTCCGGGCCAAGTGCTCTACCAACTGAGCTACCGAGGCGAGTTACGATCTAGACGCAAATTTTTCTCTTATGTACGTAATTGTAATTCCCTCGCGCCAAATGCTTGAAACCATAGCTTCTATCTTTGCAAATGGCGGCTTCTTAGTTAAGAAGACATTTATTGGGAATTTAACACTACTTTATAGCCAGTTGGTAGAGCACTTGGCCCGGAAAGCCAAGGGTCCCGGGTTCGAGTCCCGGTCTAGGCGAAAATTTTTCTCTTCAAATATAATTTATCCTTCTATGAGAAGTGTTAAATTAATAATAAAATCGTCAATAGAAGCCCTACTGGCTATAAAGTAGTGTTAAATTCCCAATAAATGTCTTCTTAACTAAGAAGCCGCCATTTGCAAAGATAGAAGCTATGGTTTCAAGCATTTGGCGCGAGGGAATTACAATTACGTACATAAGAGAAAAATTTGCGTCTAGATCGTAACTCGCCTCGGTAGCTCAGTTGGTAGAGCACTTGGCCCGGAAAGCCAAGGGTCCCGGGTTCGAGTCCCGGTCTAGGCGAAAATTTTTCTCTTCAAATATAAGAGAATGTTTGTTGGTGTAGTAGTTGTACTATTTTTTAACTTATAACCAAAACAATATTATTTTGTGGATACAATTAGTCTCAATGCAGATTACTGCTCTGAGATCAAGATTTAAAACTATAATTTTTTTTAACCTTTGCAATAAATGTCTGCATATAATATATATTTTATTAATCATCATCATCATCCAGGGATTGAGCCTGTTGGCTCGTTCCGGTTTCATGAAAGCTAAAATTGTTAAAATTGTTCAGACCATCTTCTTTGTGGGCTTCCAACATTTCTCCTTCCATGTGGATTATAATTTAGCAATAATTTTGGAAATCTTTCTTCTGGCGTACTATCAATATATTCTTTCCAGTCGTTCCTATAATTAATTATTCGGTCTGTAAGTTTGAAAATATTTAGTTCCTTTCTTATATCTTCATTTCTTTTCTTATGCAGCAGAGTATATCCTGCTATATTTCTTAAAAATCTCATCTCAGCTGCTTCCAATCTTTGTTCTTGTCTTTTAGTGATCGTCCAACATTCTGATCCATACATCAATACAGGAACAGCCATTACTTTATAAAATTTTATTATTGTTTCTTTTCTTGTGTTTTTAAGGGTTCTTTTAATAGTGCCACACATTAGATTAAATTTATTTGTCATTAATATCTTCAATTTTAACATATGATAAATTGAAACCTAGATACTTAAAACTGTTCACTTGCTCTAAAGTTGTATTATCAATTACTATTTTTGCTCTTAAGGTATCATGTCCTTTAAATGCTAAAATTTTAGTTTTATTCTTTGAAATTTTAAAATTGTAATTGACACTTATTTTTTCCAAATTAAAAATAACTGTTTGTAGATCATATTCTGAACTGGAGATCACTACTTGATCATCGGCAAATAATACTGTATCCAACAGTTTATTATTTATTTTAAAATGGTTATTTAAATTAATCTGCCACTTTAACATAACTTCGTCTATATATAAATTAAAAAGAGAAGGTGATAAAGGACATCCTTGTATGACACCACGATTTATTATTACCATTTTTTGTTGTTTAGATTTAAAACCCATGTCTATTACAATTTTATTATTTATATATAAACTTTGTATAGCCATAATCAAATGTTGTGGAATACGTTTATTTCTCATTACATCCCATAATTTACTTCTATTTACCATATCAAAAGCTTTTTCATAGTCTATAAATCCTATATATGTTGGGATGTTAAATTCTATATGTTTTTCAAATTGAGTCATTGTGGACATACAGTCGGAACAGGATCTTCCTTTCCTAAATCCATTTTGAACAACCAATATAATAACATTTTATTAATAAAACTCCAAAATGTATGTATATAATTTGTAATTCTAAAATATAAATTTTTATTATAGTGAATGATTTCCATTATATTAAATTCTGGATAAAGACTAAGACTGATTGTTTTTATTTTATAATTTGCCACAAATGATACTTCTGTTGAGAATAAAATATTTCATTCTCTCTATTTGCAATTATAAGGTAAACATAAATAATGGTAAAGTAATGGCATAATACGTTTATGAAGTTGGTATTGATTAGCAAAACAGTCGTAAAAGAGTTGGGAAAATTTATATTTCTTCTCTCTTAAAAAAATGAAAAGGCACTAATTTATATTTGAATGCTCCACTTCATAACACAACATTACTGTTATGCTACAACAGTAACATGCAGGATATTTGCATTGTAACTACATCAGACTGAGGTTCAACAATCTGTAGCATTGCCTTCTCCATATAGTAGCAAAAAAAAAAAAAACTCAAACAAATCTTAATTTTTTAAGACAATGGCTACTTTCAATTTTATCAGCTGTACTGACTTAAAAATCCAACAAAATTTTACTTCTCAAAGCACAAAATCACAATTGAACACTCCATGGTTTCTATCACTTTACATTTAGTGAATATGTTTGTTATGTTTTATTATAAATTTCTTCTGTGTAATAATGCACGCTTATATACCATCCACAAGATACATGAGTGGTGTAACTTAAAAGACCTTACCCTACCAGTTGGAACAATCATCATTTTGAGAGATCAGTAAAATTCTTTGTGGAAGACTTGGCAGTACTGCAAGATGTATATGCATATCATTACATAGAAAAGAGGACTAATGAAGGAGTTGGGAGGAGGTGGAAAAATCAGAACCTACATACATCTAATTTAGATCTTGCTTCCAGTGGAGCTGATCATTGATGTTGACCAGAATAGGAGGATGTGGAAGACCAGATTTCATTTACATGGATTTCTCCTTGAACACTTTCATTTATTGTACAATAAACATGTGGAAAATGTATAAATAGTGTTGCAATGTGCTCCATGAAGGCCATCCATATATTTCAGTTTAAATAAACATGAAAGTGAAGGAAAAACTCATTCATTAGAAACAGGTGGTGGATAAAATGCAGACAACTGTATTACATTAATTAGAAAAGTGAGGGATACATTTTGTTGCTAGGCCAACATATACTTTGGTAAATAAATTACACATTTTATTTCAATGAAGTCTTCCCCTTATATTAAATAAGCAGTGGTAGATCTCATTGGTTTTCAGTCATGAAAGCAGATTACACCTACTTAAAGTTGCCCAGGACTGATCTAGAACAACAAGCATAATCAAATATATTAAATACAATATTGTGAATGTACTGGTATAGGGTTATAAACATATACATTAAAAGAAAAAAATGTATATATAAGACTGGTTTTGAATAAGTGGCAACTTGTGCCTCAAATAATAGATCAGGACAAATATACTTACTTAACTTACTTAATACAGGCTTTCCAATTTACAGCAGTTCACCCTTGATTCCTGCTTTCCAGAAATTAATATCTTCCCATTGTTCTTCTTCCATACCCCTATTCATCATGGCTATATGTATTCCCTAATTCTACGTTCTTCTACTTCTCTCCCTCTTCCTTCTGCCTGGTATCATCCAATCTAACACCTGTTTAGGCCACTGATCTTCCGACACCCATTGTATATGTCCAAACCACTGTAAAGCTCTCTTTGTTATCCCATCGATAACAGTTTCTTGTGCATCCATTTCTTGTCTGATATATGTATTTCTAATATGTTGTAGCCTGGATATTCTCATACTTCTCCGTAATCCATCCATTTCTGTCACCAAGATTCTTTTCTGCATCCATTCATTTATTGTCCAGCTTTCTGATCCATATGTAAGTATACTTTCTATTATTGTCTGTATAATCTCTTTTTTTGTTTTTCTGGTCAAATTTCTCTTTCATAAAAGACCATTCAGGGATCTAATTGCCTTCCTTGCACAGTTTACTCTGTTAATAATATTTCTTTCACAAGTACCAGATTTATCTATTATGGATCCAAGATATTTAAATTCTTCAATACGTTTAATTATCATATTATTTATGGTAAAATCAAATGTTTCCTACCTCTCCTCATAGAAATCTTCAACGTAGAAGATTTGTATGAGGAGAGGTAGGAAACATTTGATTTTACCATAAGTTAAACCTCATAGTGATTAATTCCTGTAAAAGTTCAATCATATTATTTATTTGTATGTCTTCTGAATTTCCTCTGATTACCATGTATTCTGTTTTAATAAAATTTATCTTCAGTCCACCTACCTCAAATGCATCTACCAACTTTCTAATCATATATTCTATATCTTTATCTTGTTCTATTATAATCTGGTCATCAGTAAATAATAAATTGTGCAGTAAACGGTCATTAATGTTGATTCCCATTCCCCTACATGACATTCCATTTCATTAATACATCTTCTAAATATATCTTGAACAATGTTGGTGACATCCCGCATCCTTTTCTTAATCCTTTTGTTATATCAAATTCTGAGGATACTCTACTTCCAACCTTAATACATGCTTTATAATCATACATTCTTTTTATAAAATGTATAAGAGATTTAGGTATTCCAAACTTCTCCATTGCCATGCAAAGTATGAATTAACCCTCTGCTTGCCACTGTAACATCTCTTGTGTCCGAGATTTAAATTGCATCCGCCGATGTGATCGGCTTTGCAAGTAGTTTAAGTATATTATCTGGCAGGTAATGGACAGAAGCATCAGTGCTGATCTAATCGGCTCATGACACCTAAAGGGTTGAGAGGTGGTATCACATATAAAATAATCAGAAACATTGGTTACAGCCATTATGAAGCCAGTAAGTCAGTAACAAATGTTGATAATGAGGAAAAGGAAAAATTGAGCCTGCCTATCATATATTCAACAATCATATACACCCTAAATAAAATACAAAATTCAGTAATTATCTTTTATATCCACAATCAAAATCAGCAATTTACTAGCAAAAGATTTTACTCCAATACTGAAGGCATCCACAGTAAACAAGATATTGTGTTATTAATGAGTTGGTTTATTTTGACTCATCTCGTATTTTTTGATTTTTATGCAGACCTGGTTTCCTCGCTTTTCTGCGACAATGTCAATGCATTTCAACTGTTGTTTTGCAGTTGTCCATCCTGTAAGTTGATTTCTGCTTCCTCTACTGTCCGACCAATGAACTTCCAAATCATTTTTTTTTCTGGGAATTTCAAAATTCGTGGTTTTCTTTTTATTCTTGCAGATGTAAATTTTCTCCCAAATTGTGCGTTCCTTGGATTTTTCTAACTGTTTTAGTAATTTGGACTTAATTTCAATTCTGTGTTTTTTTGACCATGCATGTGCAGCTATTGTAAATTTTTCTATTTCTCCATTTTTAACATTTCTAAGGTGTACTTTCAATCCTGTATTTAAGTTCCTTTTTGCTTTTCTTATGTATTTTTTTTTCACAATCTTTACAATCAATTTGATAAATCCCTGATTTGTTGCCTTTTCAATCTTTTCATTTTTGTTGGTTCTGATTAATTTATTCAAACTATAATCATTTTTTTGGTGCTAATTTAATGTTACATTCGCTGAAAAATTTTTTAAACTTATTAAATACTAAAGGATGGTATGTAAATTTGTTGAATTTCTTACCAGTTTCTTTATCTGTCTGAAGAGTGCTTTCACTTTTTGTTTTTTGAATTTATATATTTTCATATGAATCATCTTTTCCTGAAAACCATTACCTTTTGCTATTTTTATAATGTATTTTTTCTCTTTATTAAAATTTTCTCTGCTCATGGGAATGTTCACAAGTTTGTGTGTTATACAAGGTATACAAGAAGATTTATGGCAATAGATAAGTCAAATGTTTAATGAGAATCAAAACATATATTGTGTTTTATTCAGGGACACTTGATACACAATTGGTTAACTTCCCAGCATAAATTATATCTTCAGGCGGTGGTTTGAGAAGTGAGTAATCAAATCATTAATTGTGTCACTATATATCGAAAATCTTCTTACGGTCAATTTATCACCCTTTTATATAATTATTTGTATGTGTTTACAATGAATCCGGCACGGCTCCTAAGTTTAGTACAATATTGGTACTTAGAAAAATTCACATGGGTTTGAAAATAAACTAAGTCTGAAATTCACTTATGATAAATGGACTTATAAAATGTTTCTTAGTTGTCGGGTCTTCCAAGTAGTAGAAGACTTATTGAAAACTTGTATACGGCCTATTTTCCGGTTGTAGGAAGAATCTTAGGTGATTTGTTCTCCATTCAGTGGGAGAAATTTTGTGTTTTAATATGAAGCTCTCAGATAAGAAGAAGCCGCGGTATTCGTATCGCTACCAGACCCGCCTCCTTTGGATATTTACGTAATTTTTAGTAACAACGTTCATGATTGGTTTTATCAATACTTGGGGTGAATACATAAGGTGTTCCATTACAATTTTTCCATTAATTTTTACTAGGATTCTCCACCTTTCAACACTGTGCAAAGTTGCCAAGTTTAGGTCTTAGTAAATCTGTGGGTATTTCCATGTTGGTGTACCACCTTCACCTCTTAAGATTTTGTTCATGTCATTGCAGCAGGACATTATTTAATTATAGTGAGAAGAAGCTTCTAGAATATGTGGGGAAACCAATGTTTACTGCATGATGGTCAGGCTTACTATCCTACACTTGGGGATTAGTTATTATTGAATACACTGGCACAATACAGTGAGCATGTAAGTGTCGAGAAAAGGAAACTTAAAATTTTAGTTCTCTTGTATATGTGAAATGCTTGTACTTGCATACAATAGAGAAAGGAGTACACTTGCCTAATCACTTCTGTTCTTAGATATTAACTTTAATATGCATTTTTATGCGGTCATTGGGTAATGCTATACTATTATTACTACCATGTTCCTTGCCTTTTTCTGATTTGAATAAATATAGACATGACCAATGTATCTCGATTATTACCAATTAACTAAATTTTACTTCAAATAGGAGTAGGACTTTATTAGACAAAAAGTAAGATATTTACAATATTATTTACAAATATGGGTCGCACGGGCAGTAAGCCATACGTGCTGTTGACAGTCCGTTACAATAAAGTAATAATTGCTATTAGTGTGAAGAAAAATAAACAACAACAAAAAAAGCAATAACATTACAATTACATAAAGAAAACACAATAATGTTACAATTAAATAATAACACAATAGCATTATACACTAAAAAAAATAACATTACAATTACATAAAGAAAACACAGTAATATTACAATTAAATAATAACACAATAGCATTATACACTAATTAATTTATATATAATTATTAAGAATTAATGGTATTGCATTTTGATAACATATATTTATTCATGAATGAGTGTTGTTCTTATTTTCCGCGTTTTGTCCAGAAATTTACCCAAGTTTATCCAATTTTCTGGATTTACCAATAACTCGTAGCATGCCAATCTTTCCCGATTTGAATTTAGAAATCTTTCCGGTAATAACTGATGTCTCCAATATTCTAAATCATTACATTTTCCTAATATATGTATCTCATCTTCAAAGTTCCCGCACATTGGACATATTCGCATATCGTGATTGTCGCTAATTTTTTTAAATTTCCATGCCCCTAGCCTAAACCAAGCAAGCCCTGATCTCTCTTTAAATCCTAGGTTGAGTATATACAATTCTTTTCCCCAGACGTGTTTTAGGTCTCTTTGTAAACACAGTGAGCGTTTTCCTGTACATTCGGCGAAAGTATCTTGTTGGTTTATATCTAAGTACCTCCTCCTTATTTTTCTCCACACGTTCTTGTGATTTTCAGTCCCTTTTTCCCATATCCAACCCATCCCAATCTTTTGGAGTTCTCTCCTAACCTCGTCTGCCCAAAATTTAATATCTATGTTTTTAATTTGGTGGTCGTAACAAATTGCTCTAAGCATTGTTTGTTCACCTTACTTCAAATAAGTAGTTAATTGTACATATGATATCTTATAGGGAAATCCTATATGAGTTCTTGCCACAACATACAACATTAACTATTTGTTTAAGAGACATATAAGTCATAATAGACAATAATGACACAAATATTTTATGAAATTAAAAAAAAATACATTGAAGCAGCCATATTATGGTAAGTTGCTCATAATTTGACGCTTGAATGTGGTAAATCCGGTCGGCTGATGATTAAAAAATTTCCACTCAAATTGGGAATTACTTACCACGTGAACAGATTCCTGAGTCTGGAAAAGTCTCTCTGCAGTGGAAATCTCAATTGTTTATACCTGAGTACACCTTTTACTCATGAGTGCATTCTTGAATACCGACCCTAATGTGGGAAACATTTTTAGCTCCTGTGCCATGGAAATTTTATGTGGCTCTACCTGTGGAGGTATTATAAGTACTCTGAAAATAAGTAGCAAAGGAGCAACATTGAAACTATGACAGGACCAGCAAGCCTATAGTGGATTTTACAACTGATATTGTGGTATAGTTCATTAATCTGGCAACAGACCATATCTTCACACTCAATATTACCGGTAATAGCTCTAATACCACTCTTTCAATTAAATAATATTATACAGAATTATAATTTCAAAGTATCAATAAGTAAAATGAAAATCTTAGCTTTTAAAGGATTAGGTATTATAAGAGCTAAAATAATTCTGAAGGGGAAACACGCTGAACAAGTGAACCATTTTAAATACCTGGGTTATGAAATCTCCTTTTTATAATGAAGATCTTTTTTAACAAACTTAATAAATTTAATTATATATGTGGCACAATTAAGAGATTTAAAAAATACATGAAAGGAAACAAAACTAAAATTTTATAAAGCAGTGGCAGTCCCCTTACTGTTGTACGGTAGTGAATTTTAGGTTTTAACTAAAGAGAAGAGAAGATCATAGAAGCAGCTGAAATGAGATTTCCGAGAAGTGTAGCTGGCTGCAAACTTCTAGATAAAAGAAGTGAAGATATTAGAAATGAGTTAAATATTTTTAAATGTTTAGATAAAATAAAAGAATCTAGAAAAAACTGGAAAGAACATGTTCAAAGAATGAAAGATGAACGCATACCAAAAATTATACTTAATTACAAACCAAAAGGAGACAGGAATGTTGGTAGACCGAAAAAGAGATGGATTCAATTTTTTGAATGAGAATCTATGAGACTGGAACAAGCCACATGGGTTTAGATTGTTGTTGATAATGATGCTATAGTGTTCTCAACCTATGAGATCACAACCCACTAGTAGGTCTTGAGGGGAGAGGGGTTCAGTGAGTCACAAAGTCTGCCAATGTAATAAAATGCTCACAAACATTTTATACTGCAAGGTACAACAAAATCTATTTCCGTTTTGATATTTTCTTTTCATTTTTTTCCTTCTAATATAACTTTCAATTTAATGGTAAAGAGAAAAATGTATATCCAAAAATATGTTTATCTTTACCATTATAGTATAATAGCTTAGCTGTGTATAATAATTTGCTTATTTTAAGTTATCATTTATCCAATGACAGAGATTTGGGGAATTTCATCTCTCATTATGGTAGCACATTGTGAATTGTTTAGTGCAGGACAATGGAGGAGATGTCAACTGGATTGTTTCAGAGTACACAATATATACAACTTTTAATAATTGGCCTGATTGATTAATGAGTAAAACCCAGATTATTGTTTTCCCCTCTGGACACACTTAATTCTCTTGAATCCAACATACATCAACTTAATACACCACCATGGGCGGGAAGATTTTTAGCGCTAGTGTAGCCAAACTACTGATATGGAAGGGATGTGGGGGTAGCAGTACAGTCACACTAGAATTTTATTGGAAGATATTTAATGCTAAATAAAGTCAATCTTATCTGAATTAATCCAAGGAACTATTTCAGACATTTCATCTCCTTCACAGTTTTCACTGTGATTAATACACTTATTATTTCTTTCTATTAATGGCCTATTTGTAATTTTAAATTTCTTGCTATTCTTTACGACCTGTGATGTGACTTTTTAAATTCCTTCATAAACTCCTGTCAAAGTTTATTCTTAGTTTTTCATTTTTCAAATTATTTCCCACCATTTACAGTGATTTTTACATTTTTTCTAACAATTATTTCAATATATTTTTCTATGATATTTAACTACAGTCAATGCAGCCATATTGATTTTAATGAATATTCTATACAACAACAGACTGTTAGAGTGCAGCCAACATAGAGTATGTACTAATTAACTTTACACATATATTTCAGAACTTACTATTTTTTTTTTGGGTGTTGCTTTCTTTCACAGGTTAGAGTGCTTAAATTGCATTAGATTAGTTTTTAGGTTGGTCATTCACAGGTTAGAATACCTAAATTGCATTAGGTTAGCTTTTAGGTTTGTTAAATATTGTGTATATGTTGGCTGCATCCCGTGATTTTATAGTGTAAACCACTTTGCATTTGTTGGTGCATATGCATGGTGTATGATTGGAACTTAGAAATATTTTTCACGTCACATGTTGTAAAGAATCTCCCACTTTTTAAATGTATATCCCAGTTTCTTCATGATTTTCCTAAATGTTTCCTTCTCTCCCTTAAATTTTGATTCTCTCTTTGCTTCTGCCAAGACATCACTGACAGTTGTAAGTGGGGAGAAGATGGTGAAATTTCTAATTTCTTTGTTATTTGTTGTATTCTTTCAATTTTTTATGCATCAAAGTTAGGCAAATGAAATATTAATTCACTGTCAACTTTTTTAATTAAAGGGGGACCCAAATTGAACAAAAAAAAACCTCAGTTAGCTATTTGCTAAAATTGATATAACTCGGTCAGTTATTAAGATATCAATAAAATTATTTCACCATTTAGTTCACAAAAAGCCAGTGAACAAATTTTCTTGAATAGATTTTTAATATTTCATTTGGGCTGTATATAATAATATAAGTTTGTAAACTTGATTAATCATTATTTTAATGCATAGTGATTTGCATATTGTACATTATTTTCACATATGCATAAAATATCAATATTCTAATCAAGACAAAAGTTTACTTATAGTCCGTTAAATATGTGTTCAATATTTCATAAGCATTACTTATAGTCCGTTAAATATGTGTTCAATATTTCATAAGCATCTGTTTAGTGGTTCCTGAATTATATCAATTTTTATAAGCACTATTTCAGAAAATCAAACTTGTGGGAAATCAAAAACAATGTAATAATGCACTAAAATAAAATTCTCATGCAAGAAAAGTATAAAATCTTACCTATTAAAATGCTCCAGAGTCATAAGATGGCTCTTCCTTTTATTTTGGCATCCTCAGCCCTCATTTTAGCAATCCTTACAGCTCTTCTGTATTTTTGGGACAACAAGTGCTCTGATTTTGTCTCCGCTTCACTGCTCTGAGGTCTTTCTGTGTAGCCAATTTCAATGTTTTGCTTCCTGGAGAAAGTCCTAACTGTCTATGCCTAGCACAAATGGTCAATGAATTGCCAAAATTGTATTCACTGATAGCCTCACACACAACCATTGTAATGCATCACTTTGTCACAAAGACCTCCTTTGGACATTTTGACCAAATCACACTGTGGAGTGCCTCATTGTCGTTCTGTGTTCTTCCTTCCAAACACCTATCCTAGAGGCCATCAGAAGCCAGTCTCTGAAACACTGGTATCACTTTTGTAATAATACTCCCCCTCAATGGCAATGGATTATGCACATTGTCAATAGGGGATCCTGGTCTCTCGTTTCTTGCAAGAGCTTGGTTGAAAAAGCACCAGGAATCCTCTGCATGTGGACACTTTTTGTGGTCTGGTTACTCATTTGAGGAGCCGCAATGGTACAGAATGGCATATATAGAAGTTTTCATTCCTTATTTTGTCACCCTTATTGTTGTACATGCATTTCTATAATATCTACTGATATTTGTAATTGTAGAATCCTTGAGACTGCCATGAGATCTGCCTCCTAGTGTCATGTCTTTTACTCTCATCTTTCACAAGATTTTGAAGTGCAGTTCCCATTCTCTTCACAACATGGTTTATGCACTCTTCTTTTTTTAGGTTTCCTCCATACACATTATTTTACAGCAAATGTCTGTATGTCTTGCTGTCACCATCACTCACCATGGTCGAGTACCTAAAGCCACGCTGTTCCTAACTCTGGAAGAGACGAAAAACTGCAGCCATCTCCATTGCAGGCAAAGAACTACTATAATTTGCCTCACTTGAAGATTTATGTCCTTCATATCAGGAATTATACTCTGGTGTGTTCACCTGTAAGTACTGGCTGACTATACATGTATGACAATATTTGGGCAGAACCTGATAGTCTAAGACAAAGCCAGTCTGTACATCAATGACACTGGATACATCATATATATATATATATATATATATATATACTAGATGGCCCGGCGAACTTCGTATCGCCTTTAACTATTTTTATGTTAATTTTTCCGTATGGTTTTGTTGAATGAGATGAATTTATGTTGTCTGCATTCTAGTATCATCCATAAGTGTATCATAAGGATTATATATATTTATTGATGGAATATTTTGAGGAGGCTTGCTGATTTCATTATACTTTCGTTTTTTTCTACGAACTTGTTGGCAGTTTGGAGTCTCATCATCATCAAGAAGTCTTTGTATAGTAATATCATCTTGTGATATATTATAGTCATCTTGCTTTTCATTTAATTGAGGCATGGAGATTGTTTCTGTAATATTAGGACCTTCATATGTTTTTAAATTGACATTCTTCTTAAATGTAAGATTTATGTCACATAGGCCTATACCAATTTGCGGAAATTCACTTGATATCTTATCATTCATGGTCTCTAGAACTGATTCGCCATATTGTTCAATGTCCCTTCTCGGTCCAGTTAAATTTAAATTAAGATGGATGCAACATGTTCATCGAATGGAAGATCACAGAATACCCAAACAAATGTTAAGATATCAACCTGCAGGAAGAAGAAGACCAGGACATCCACTCAAAAGACTTCTGGGTGGTGTTTCTCTTGAGGCCGAAACAGGTCAACAAATGGCCTAAATTCGTGAATGTACTATGATGATGATGAAGTTGCTGTCTTTCAGCCCGATTACTTAAAACTAATACACACGAAATTAATATTATTATCAATATATTGAAAATAAAATAAACACTGAACACACTTAAATTATGAAATAATTAATATTTGTAATTCAATTGAAATTTGCGGTTGCAACAAAAAGCACAGCCACCTGGATCTCTCTTTGTTAAATAATAAACCAATTACCTTACACCGTCATCTGTCAGAATCGTATGGAACTCACAGATAATTATAACTCTTTGTTAAATAATAAACAAATAATTTGCAATAGAAATAATGTGACTATAAATTTAGTTAAAAACAACCGTAGGTCTCAAGTTGGATCAAACAGCACACAGTGTACAAAATTTTATCAAAATCGGTTCAGTAGTTTAGGATTCCATTGCGGACAAACAACGTGACACATAATTTTTATATATTAAGATATATATAAGTATGTCCATGACACTGCCAAGTACCATCAAAGCTCACAGCAATGTCTGTAATGTCGACATTTGCATTTTTAAGATCCAGGTCAATATACTTTTGTCTAACCTCTTTCCTAGCTCTTTCCATAAGCTGGTTTTAGACTGTACTGCAGAACCATGTAACTGTCTAATACACTGTGATTCATGCAATTCATGTTTAGAGTCATACAAAATGTCTCCATTGCTGCATGACCTTTGCCAATGGCATTGAATGCTTTGACAGTTCTTCAATTTACATCAAAATTTGGTCTCGATGAGTTGTCACTACATCGAGCTGATGTATATTCTGACAGTGAAAAGCTACATATTGAACATGCCATCTAGATCTGGCTTGCACACCCATTGGTTTGTGATTGTTTTACTACAAACCCCACACTAAAACATTGTGGACATGCCAACTTGCTAACTAAATTGTGCAAGCATGATACATCTAGAATAACATAATTAGGTTCTGATGATTGATCAATTTCAGTTGTTTTATTTGCATTTATAGCTTTTTGCATACATTCTAACCTCCTCCTGAACAATAGGCCTAATTCCTTCAGTTTGTGCATTTGTGTTAGAGGGACTGGATTGCTCATGGTTCTCAATTATGGGTACTATATTAGAATCTGCATTGTTTTTAGAAGAAAGTTTTCTTACAGATTGCATGTGATTTTTTAGCCTGACTTTGTTGTTTCTAACTCTGCCCATTATGAATGAATAAAATATGAATGAAAACTTGTATTAGGCCTATATTTACAGAAATGTGCACTACCCACATAGAAAATGCATGTGGTTCACATTTATGCTTTACCAGTATGAATGTAACTAAATCTAAACTGATATTTACACTTGCACTAAACATGAAATAAAACTTATATAAACTTATCACATATTTCACATGAATGTACAAGACTTATGTACAGCCATTTACAGTTTTTATAGGTTATTTTGGATTAATTTATACTGTAATAAACACAAACATGTGCTTGCACTAAGCAGATGAATCATGAAAGACAAACAATGCTATTTCAGAATAATATACATTTTTCTGACATCTACCATAAACATTCTGAACTAAAATTATTGCTGCTATCTACAGTAAATTATCTAAACCATTTCAAGTTTTCTTATAGAAAAATCCCGGAAATTCAAAAGATTGTAAAGAGAAGTTAGCTCTCTGGTGACAGAGTGAATGGGGGTGTGGGATTTAAAATCATAGCATGTAGTCTTTCTAAAATGGCTACTAATGACCTCCAAATGTGCAAAAAGACCAATAAAATAATATGCATTGTATTCTACACATACCAAAGAGTAATTTTAAGCAATAATTTTTTTAAAAAATCAACTTTTTTTGCCAAATTTCACCATCTTCTCCCCTTAAAAGTATACATTGATGTAATTATGTTCTTAAGGGCACACTCAAGTCCACCGCTGTGGTCTCGAGGTAGCGTGCTGCCTTGTCACACAGCGGGCCAGGGTTCGATCCCCGGTCGGGGCAGTTTTTCTGGGTGAGGTTTTTATCGGGAGTTTTCCTCACCTGTAAGACAAATGTCAGGAAAACTTTAAGGCCCAAATGGTCCCCGAAATCATATGGCCATCATCCTTATCATTATCATCCTTACCATTATCATTATCATCATCATCCTTCACCGGTGTGGAAAGCAACGGGAAGCTACCACACCTACACAATTCCCTAGTAAAGCTGCAAGCATAGCATGAAAATGCTATGATTGCAGTGAAGGACCTGCCTTCGGGCAGAATTACTATGGATGGAGGGCACACTCTTGGAGGTTGTCCAGAGTGTTTCTATGAGCCAACTGTTTTCTTTTCTTGCCAGGAATTACAATTTTATTTCCAGTTGCTTTGGGAAATTTGACACAGAACAAACTGAAACACCTAACACTGCTGAAGATCTCAATGTTGGATTATTAATTGGGGTGCTTAAGGCACCATTTACTTTTTCTTTGTCAAAATGTTGAATAACTCTATGTATAAATTTTCTGCCTTCACTGCGTAAAGTAAAATTTGACATTCTTCTTACATATAAATAATACTAGAATTTCCTGACCACGCATTGCTGTGGCTAAGGTATACGTTAAAAATTTTAATTAAGTTGCTGTCTTTCAGTCAGATTACTTAAAACTAATACTTACACACGAAATCAATAATATTGCAAATAAAATAAACACTGAACACACTTAAATTATGAAATAATCAATATTTGTAATTCAATTGAAATTCACGGTTGCAACAAAAAGCACAGCCATCTGGATCTCTCTTTGTTAAATAATAAACCAATTACCTTACACCGCCATCTGTTAGAATTATATGGAACTCACAGATAATTACACCGCCATCTGTTAGAATCGTATGGAACTCACAGATAATTATAACTCATTGTTAAATAATAAACAAATAATTTGCAATAAAAAAATAATGCAACTATAAATTTAGTTATAAACTACCCTAAGTTTCAAGTTGGATCAAACTGCACACAGTGTGCAAAATTTTATTAAAATCAGTTCAGTAGTTTAGGATTCCATCGTGGACAAACAACGTGACACGAAATTTTTATATATTAAGATAAGCAAATAAAATAGATAAATAAATAAATAAATCTCAATTAATTAAATGAAAAATAGCAAATACTGATTAATGTGAATGTTTGAAAATTACATGACTGACTGTACACCCGATAATGTACTTAATATGGTTCAACTTCATGTGTGGGATGAGAATTCCTAAACAAGTGTGAAATATCATAATATTCTTGTTAAATTACTCATTTGAGCAAGGAACACTCATGCAGTCGGATCATTTAAAATCACAGTATTTGTTGTCTCCATACTACCAGCCTCACAACAAATCACAAGTGACAACATGTAAACGGAAGGGACAGCTCATTGCTACATATAACCCCGGTAGTAATAGGGTTGTCAAATTAGTCATTTGACCAAGGACCACAGAGGAAGACAGATCATTTAGAAACAACGTATTTGCCAGCTCTCCACCTATGAGTCAAACAACATAACACAGAGGACAGGAAGTGGCAATGTAGTAAGCAAGGAAGAGAAAGATAGCACATTCTTAACATATTTTCTGCCTAAACTTTTCTAAACTTAGTGGAGTAATATGTCCCAACCATCGCGTTAGTTCAGTGAGTAAATGTTAGTATTTCTCAAGAAATTTTGCTTTTTTTAAATAATTTGTCCTGCAGTATTTACTTTTTTCATTAGTGGTTAAGCATTTTAATTTAACTTATGGGTTGCGTGAAGTTTAACATCCTTCATGATTGGTTGCCATCTAGTGTATATTCTCCATTCCTGGTAGATTTGAAGAATTTATACCTACATTATTTTGGTAAAACACTGAAAAAGAAGGAGCATGCTGTAGCATACTTGGTTAAGGCAATATGCTACAAGCCAGAAGGTTGGGGGTTCAAGTCCAGGCGAGGTCAGAGTTTTTAAACTGGCCCAAATATTCTGGCAGGACCATGACTCTGAGGTCTACTGAGCCACTAATAGAAAAATATACAAGAAGCTTATTCAGAGAGTAAAGACAGCTGTCACGCAGGATTGACATCTCATGCTGATTGTCTAGAAAAGTGGGACCCTTTAAAGGGCAAACTCAAATGACAAGCTGTCTCATTCTAAAACACAGCTCTAAAACTAATCAAGATAATTAAATTTAGTTTTCACAGAAATAAATAGGAAAGCCTATTTTACATAAGAAAAATAAATAAATGACACTTTTTTTACCTTCAAGGTACTCTCTGCCTTGGATGAGGATTCTATAAGACAGAGAAAAAATTACAATCATAGTAATAGCTTTAGCTTCTTTATATTAATTTTATAAATAATGTTATAGTTTTGTAGAGTCTCTTCATGTCTTCTTAATGTAGAAGCCATTCATTGTGTATTTGAGAATGATGATTCATTGCAATAAATGTGGTACCAAGAGAGTAAGGTATAGGATGGGAATGTAGTCTGAATTAGTTCAGTGGTCAGAGCATCAGCACATAAAGCTGAGGTTTGGGGTTCGATTCCCAGTTCAGGCAAAACATTTTGTCTTTAACCATGGGTGTAGATTTAAATTCAGATGCTTAAGTAGCACAGCGGTTTAATATGCCAGTGTGTAGAACCAGATACTTTGGGTCAAATCTAAGGTTAGGCAGAAACGTTCTTCTTCAAATATTAATTAAAAAGATGTCCAGCTTTAAAACCAGGAACAATAAGTAGCATATACTGGAAAGAAACCAGTAGATTAGGATAATGCCTAATTGTCAAATTCCTACCATATGGAAAAAAAAAAAAAAAAAAAAAAATAATAATAAAAATAAATAAATAAAACTTCACATAGTAAGATTGTCCACCGCTGTGGTCTCGAGGTAGCATGCTGCCTTGTCACACAGCGGGCCTAGGTTCGCTCCCCGGTCAGGGCAGTTTTTCTGGGTGAGGTTTTTATCGGGGTTTTTCCTCACCTGTAAGACAAATGTCAAGAAAACTTTAAGGCCCAAACGGTCCCCGAAATCATATGGCTGCCATCATCATCATCATCCTTCACCAGTGTGGAAAGCAATGGGAAGCTGCCACACCTACAATTCCCTAGTAAAGCTTCAAGCATAGCATGAAAATGCTATGATTGCAGTGAAGGCCCTGCCTTTGGGCAGAATTACTATGGATGGATGGATAAGAAGATTATAAAATATTTTTAAAAATGAATATATTTGTTGAACTAACCATTTAATTTTATTAAAAAAATATATATATATATCTATTTTTTTACCGCATTCAAAACTATCATACCAACTAAGACACAATGGAAGGCCCTTTGGACAGCTTGACCCTCCCCTGAACTGTAGGGTTTCACACACTAATAATTACGCAATGGATTTTTTCCTAGTTTTCTTCAGTTCTCAAGGGGAATGTTAGGTCAGAATTCAATTAACATGACCCATTACACCACAATCATCATTTCATAGTATCATTAACATTAAATCTGAACTTCTTCAGAAAACACATGTTCAATGCAATAATAGAAACACAAACACAAGAAGTGTCACTGCACTACACATATTTTGTGGTTCAACCCTAGGAGGACAGACGATGTTAATGTGTATATTTTCAATTTATGCACCACATTGGCTGATCGCTTTACCAGATAATACATATTATGTATACAGGATGTAAATGAATTATACTGCACAAATTTAGCTACGTATAGAGGGGTATTATATAAGCATTTTGAGATAATGAACTAATGGTCTACGAATAAAAATATCCAAGTTATGATTCAATATGTAAAATGGTTGGGACACCACTGATTATTTCAAATTGAAATGGAAATAATATGATACAGAGATTGTAACTTGCAACATGCATGTGCCTTTAGCTCAGTGGCTATAGCAGTCTAACTATCGACGCAAATGTAAGATTGAGGCATCATGTTCGAAACTACCTACAGTATGTGTACACTTTATTTTCCTTTCTTCCTTTATTATATACGTACTGGAAATTAGTTACATATGTAGATTTACTTCTGGTTTAATTGTTTATTCATTATTTTACAGAATGTGGTATTGTAATGTACAGAGTTACAAAACTATCTATGTACATATTGTACAGACAATTGTTTGAAAGGTTGTAATAATAATGCACTGAGGAAGAGAAGTGCGGTGGCTGCAACAAAGCCCAATTACAAAATTGTACTTATTGAGCGAAGTCCACTGGCTCTAAGGCTTGTACTTTTTGCAGATGAAAGGGACAGAGCTGGTCTTCGGGCAGGACTTCCCATACACTTTGATGGTTCGTGTTCATAACACGTGAAACAGCACGAGTACTATTAGAAGGATCATCTTCCACCCTATGAAGAACAATTTCTTCAAACTCCGCAGTGCGGCACATAAATATTTCACCGGCATCTACTCTATTTACCTTCAATGTCCCATGCTCCCGCAAACACCAATCAACAAACTCTAAGGTTGTTCGGTGAGGATGGCGTCTATTCGGATACTGCTCCGCATACATGGCAGCAGCCCTTGCACCATTACCTTGTGCTGCACCATAAATCAGATGCATTTCGGCAAGTTCAGCGTAAGATAAGAGGGCGGATCGGAAAGTAACGCACAATAATTTTTTTCTGCCTTGGTATTGCAGCTAGAATGTTGAAATTTCACAGAGATATAGTTTGAAGTTTTCACTACAGATGGTATTTTTTTCTCAGGTGCACCTCTTGCGAGAGAAGCTTGAACTATGCAACAAAGATGGCGCGCATGCTACAGTCGTCCACCTGTGAGGAACAGAGAAGTGTTGTTCGATTTTTGTGGGCCAAAGGGCATAAACCCAGTGAAATTCACAGGGACATGCGTGGCGTGTATGGGGATGATTGTATGGACCGTAGCAATGTCTTCCGTAAAGTTAGTGCTCACTGGGTACCTAAGAATCTGACAGACGACCACAAGGGCCAGCGAATGATGGCAAGATTGGACCACTTAACGCGGTACACCGCACAAGGACATGACTTTCTGGAAGGAATCGTCACAGGTGATGAGTCGTGGGCGTACCACTACACGCCCGAAACAAAGCAGGCATCAGCAGTGCGCAGATGGCTACACTCCAACCAAATGGACTTCTACGAACAGGGCATATTGAAACTGGTAACACGATGGGAAAAATGTGTTGAGAAAGTTGGTGACTATGTCGAAAAGTAGGTAAAAGATGCAAGTTCATTTGTGATTTTTTCCCTTTTTTTTACTATTAAACTTTTAAAAAAAAAAATTATTGTGCGTTACTTTCCGATCCGATCCGTCCCTCACAGGTGGACGACTGTAGCATGCGCGCCATCTTTGTTTCATAGTTCAAGCTTCTCTCGCAAGAGGTGCACCTGAGAAAAAATACCATCTGTAGTGAAAACTTCAAACTATATCTCTGTGAAATTTCAACATTCTAGCTGCAATACCAAGGCAGAAAAAAATTATTGTGCGTTACTTTCCGATCCGCCCTCGTATTAAATATAAAATTGGTACCTGGTAGGTCAGTCGTCCTCAACTAAATTATTAAAGTTCATTAAGTAGTTCCAATATCGAGGCCTTTCAAAAACAATGTTTTATCTTCTGCATTTTAACCAGTTAATGAAACATTGTTTCTGAAAGGCCTCCATACTGGAACTACTCAATGAAGTTTAATATTTTAGTTGAGGACGACTGACCTACCAGGTACCAATTTTATATTTAATATCTTATTACATAACCTAAACATTGCTTTAATATGAATTTTAAAAGTGTTGAAAGTTCAGCATAACCATAAAGATGTTCCATGATGCTTTCATGTAATGCGACTGATACTGAAGTAACTTTTAATCAGATGTTAATATAATAACCAATGTGGGAATAGGTATTTTGCACATGCCTATACCGAACAAATTTCAGTGTCAATATAACATAGTACACACACAGGGAAAGAAATAAAAAGGAGAGGGGAAAAAAAAGAAGAAAGTCTGCTGTGATTTGAACCACCAGTGTTCAAACTCAGGTCCATCGTTTTGACGACTAAGCCATATGTTAACTACACAGACTCTGTGTGTTACACTCTGAACTATGACTCAATGTACCGATGCTACTTTAATCAGTGCAGTGGCGTGCAATCATCTGCTAAGTTCAAAATTTTAAGGAATTTGATAACCCAATATTTCATACATGTTATTGATGAATTATTAGCAATTATGATCTCGGAATTATTACCAAGATAAGTTATTCTAGTATAATTTTCTCTTCTGCTTTGCTATCCTAATGATTTATCGGTATTAATTGTTGATTACTTTGATTCCCTATAACTAGCCCATTTTCCCTCGTAGACCATTGGTTTCCTTATTTCAAATTACTTTTATAATACCTCTCTGTAAGCAGTTAAATTTGTGCGGTATAATTCATTTACACCCTGTAGACAGGAGTGTAGGATGAATATATGTTTAAGTTATGATCAATTAAGTAAATTAATATTAAGCATATACAGTTATATTATTTTGATCAAAATAAGTAGATTAATGTATACAGCTAAGGTGTTGTAATCAATTGTATAGAGAAAAATTTTCTGCCTGAACCGAATCAAAGAAAAAGTCCTCATGCATACATATGGGCATTTTTAGACATCATAAAACCAAATAAAAGTTTTTTTTTTACTTTAATTTTATTTTGAAACATTACAACATTTTTATATCATATCAAGAATGCCTGGTTACATATAAGTGAACTATGTACAGAAAAAATGGCAGTATATTAGAAACAATCTTTACAAAATAAACAAAAACATACAGTTGGAACCTCCTCCATATGCAAACTTGAAAGAATTCACTCCAAATTAAAACCACAAAGTTACAAACACTTTACAACAAATTTCTTATGCAGTCCTTTTCTTTTACTAAGTTTGCTGTATCCCTCACCATACAGTCACTGAAGTCTCAGCAATAGCCACGGTTGAATCTCCATATAAATTTAATTCTATTACAAATATTTTGCATCCACCCACATAAATTAAAAATGAATATGCATTTATTGCATTATCAGGTATTAGTAGACAATTTACATAAGATGCGTGAACCTCTTACATTCTAATTCAATACAATATATATAATAACGTACATAGAGCAGAGCCAAGGTACCAGACATTTGACATGGTTAATCATATTGTTAACAATTTATCACTAAATTACACATAATTATTATGGGGTTAATGGATCTGTCTTTGTCCCGTATGGCAGACACCCCATTTCAATAACAGTGATTGGTGGGCAGCACATTAAACATCTTAAAAAGTTATACTTAGCTGTCTCAATTTTATCTGATTTGATTATGTCTATTGTTGTCTACATTGATTGATGCATCTCGTGAAAATTCACTAAACATTAATTTTCAATGAAATGATTAATAATAAAAAGGATCATGATACAGAAATTCAAATCCAGCATTTACCTTGACAACTGAGGAAAACCATAACAAAACACTAGTCAGGAAGCTTGGCCCTGCAATATGAACTCAGTACTTTGTGAGTAAGCATCTCAAACATTATCATAGCCAACACAGTCTGTTTTTGTATTTTATATAAAAGTGGAAAATTTATTCAAAGTTAAATGTGGGAAATAACATTATGAGGTTCTTAATCATGAAGAATGAGTCATTTGTTACATCTTTTTGAGTCATTATGTTGGTTGAAAATGGAAGGGACGTGTCCTTTTGAAAACTGCAGTTCCAGGTTTAAGAAAACATAATCTACGAGGTAAGATGTAAAAAATGACTCATTTTTCATTAAGGAAAATTTATTATTAGTTTATCTCTATAAAAAATTGGTGCTTAGCCTTAAATTTCAGATATACTCATTCATAAGTAACCCCTTATTTCAAATAAAACTTTAGTTTGCATAAAGAATATTAATTTTTTTACACAACTATATCTTCTCCTGTTTTTGTGACCTGTTCATGCTATGATACAGAAAATTATTACATAACAATTAACAAATCAAAAGTTATGGAATGAATTACAACCTCCTAGCTCTTTGTAAGCATATTTATAATATAGGTAGATATGATAGCATGTCTACGAAAACACTAATTTGTCCGTTATGAGCAAACATTTCTTTAATATGTTATGCGTTGATAAGTGTAGAAATATCACAATCCCAGTATGCTACATGTTAGCTTCAGTAGCAATTTGAAATATACGTCAGCAAATAAAATATTTAACTACGATCGAGATTTCAAATATAGTAGGATATTTGATATCAATTTTCTCACAATTCCTAGGCTTAGTTATAATCTGATTATCGCTTGCGAAAACTTTTGAGAACTTAAATGCTTGTATTGATTTCAAGACAAAAAGATTAAGATCATAGGAGGTGGTGGGGTGGGGGTGTGACATCCCTGATAAAAGGGTGGTGGGGTAAAGTAGGGGGATGTGACTTCATTCATGTGTGGTATGTGACATCATTGATAAAGGGGTGGTAGGGGATGTACCATCATTGATGAGGGGTGGGGTGTGATGTCACTAATAAAGGGAGAGAGTAAGTGTTTGGTGAAACGGATGACATAATCGAGGTGGAGTGGACTCTACGTGGTGTAATATGTAGGGGTGTGGTTGTAGATAAGAAAGGAGGGGAGGGTGGAGTGTTATATAAGCAGAGCTGTAATGATAGGTATGGCATTACTATGTGATTGTCATGTAAAGGTCGTTTTAATTAAAGATTGTATTATGGATGATTTAACTTGTAATATATGAGGGGTTCACAGCATTAGTAGACCAAGTCCACTTTTTAAAAATAATGGTATATTTAATGTAATATGTGTGGCAAACTTTGTACTATTCACTGCCATAGTGAACCAAGCCACTAGTTCACTTACTTTCCAGAGATGGATGGAGTCTGTGTTCAGATCTGGTGAAGCAATATATGAAACCTTCACAGGCAAGTCCATTGATGAGTTCAGAAGTTTGGCTCATTGCTATCAAACAACTTTCTAGTTAAAACGAGCAGTGATTTTGATTCTTCTGGTGAAGAATATGTTCCTGATTCTTATTGTGAATCATCAGATGATATTATAAATGGTAAGTAATATTATTTTTATTGTCATTTAGAAAAAATAAAATACGTATTTATTACTTTCAAGACGACAGAACAACGGTCGTGATGATACTGAGGATGGAACAGAAACTATGTTCCGAAACTAGTTTATAATCAAATAAGAAGAACAATATGAGGTGAGTGATAAACATATTCTACCTTTATGTATTTATTGTTTGTTTACAGATGAGTTTAGATCTAAGCAAAATATTATATAGAATATTTTAAAATAAGAAAACATTTAAATAAATGTAATGCATGGACCCTTTATAACTGTGTACTTGTATTTAATTACATTATAATTTTTCAGATAAAAACAGGAATATATCTGCAGGAAATGGAAATATACCTAACAATGTGTCCAGTTTATGTAGACCTACAAAACATACGAATATGAATGATGAAGTCATTAATACTGATAAAGGTAGGTTATGTTTAGTCCTTTATAGTTTAAATGTAAAGTGCTACAAAATAAGCTGAACAGAATATCTCAGTAAATATTTTTGATGCCTGAATGCATATTTCATTGCAAAAATTAACAACCTACATTATTCGAGATATGCATACTGATTTTAAAAATATATTTTACAGAAGTCACACGGCATTCTCCTGCAGAAACAAGTAGCCATGGAAATGAAGATATTCCTGTAAGAGGACGAAAAAGGAAACGCGGTGAGGACAACTGGAAAAAAAAATATTAGGCAGCATAATAGAAACAGTGGTAGAGATTACTGTGCTGCAAAAACAGGTCAAGTTGTTAAAGGTAAGACATTTGTGATGAACTTCGACTATCAATGCCCTCGTCATTGTGGTGATACATTTACCACAGAACAAATGAAAACAATTTTTTTACTCTTTTTGGAAATTATTCAATACAGAATGCTTTTATTCGCGGTTTGGTACAAAGGAAGAAGATAAATAGATCAAGACGCCGTGATGGTACTGGTACTGAAAAGTGTTACACATATGAATACTCTCTTAGAGAGAAAGAATATTCTATCGGAGTGTGTAAAAAAATACTTTCTTGCTGTTTTTCAACTTAGTTGGGGAACGTGTTTATAGATGTTTGAATCAAGATTACATTACACCAGTCACTGTAGATTCTCGAGGTAGGCATACTCCTGGAAACAAAATTGATATTATGGATATAGTTGAACACACAAAGCCATTTCTTGCTTATCAGAGTCACTATTCCATGAAAGATAATCCTGATAGAAAGTATCTTCACCCAGATCTCTCAATTCGGAAGATGTATGACATGTCTGTAGACGAATGTAAGGCAAAGAATAAGACTCCTGTGAAAGAGAAATTCTATTACAAAATTTTCAGCACAAAATTTAATTTACACTCAAGCCACCAAGTACAGATACATGTAAACTATGCGATGACATAGCAATCAAGCTTTCAATAGAAACGGATGAAAGCATTAGAAAACTTATTGAAACTAGAAAAGAGCTTCATTTACGGAAAGCACAGCAGGCTAGAGAGAACATAGAAAATTATAAGAATAAAGTCTCAGATGATAGATATTGCTGCATATTTGACTTACAAAAAGCACTTCCTTTTCCTAAACTTTCAACATCCATAGCGTATTATACACACAATCTCTATGTTTATGATTTTGAGATACATTCCTTCAATAACAACATCGGATACATGTACATCTGGGATGAGATGGAAGGAGGAAGAAGTTGTCAAGATATTTCTAGCATTGTCGTAAGACACCTAAGACAGAAAGCCTCTAATCCATTATTCTGTACTCTGATGCCTGTGGTGGCCAAAACGGAACATTATTGACTCACCGCAAGAAATACATAATGGACTAATGGACACGGCCATCCCGATTCTCCAGCTACCGGAGAAAACATTAACTCAATCACCCAAGATCACGTAAGGAGACCAAACTGTAAAGAAGATAAGAAATAACAAGCAAACATCCAAAGACAATGGAAGAAAAGGTTACAGAAAACGTCATGCAGAACATTAATAGTACGATGACACCATAACATAAAACTTAAAAAAAACAATAAATCAAGAAATAGAAATCCTAAGAAAAAAAGAAACGCGATCAAGACTTGTACACCTACTCATCTATAGTCTGCTTCATCGCATCGCATTCTTCTTTGTGACTCCGACAGCAACGGATCAACTTGAGTTTGCTGCTAGCGTCATGAGGAACGAGGTTCATTGGTTGTGCAACATCTGCTGTCTGCATCATCATGCATCAGGCATCCATGTGGCCGTGACCGCCCAGATCTACATTGTGAGTGCTACTAAGTGGCTGCTTTAGTGTTTGTGTTGTGTATTGTGCTACATTATACATCGAGTGAGGCTCAGGTAGCTAAATTTCCGCGAGCTTCGCGCTCTGCGCATAATTCGTGTCCAGGTGAAGTGTTAGTGAGTGGTAATCACTGCGACAACAACTTTTAACTTTAAGTGTTATCGTGAAGTTCAGTGTTTGCAGGTAAGTCAGTGTTAGCCTATATAAGCCCCTGCTATTTGGACTAAGTCTTGCGATATAATCCAAGCACCATGGCAGAAGGAGGCGAGATTTATGACATTGATATGGACTCCCCGGAGCCTAGAACCAAAGAAATCTGGGAAAATGCACAGTGTAGTTTCGAAAAATATGCTGATTCCAAAAATTATAAATGGATCCAGTTTCTTTTTACAGGAAGCAAAGGAAACATATTGTTTCTACCTCCAATAAATCAATAACAAACTGATGGTGATAACTCTAATGATTCTTAGCCAGAAATATTAGCTGAGATTAGTGATGATCCGGATTATATGCCAGATGTCCCATCTATTTCTAGAAGAACTAGAGTGCCATTAGTAGAGGAGACATACTGCATCTGAATGAGAAGGTAATCGTGAGTATTTACTTTTTTATTATGTAAAGTTAATGACAGGCATGGATAGCAGTACAGTGTTCTGTTACTATTTTTTTTGTTATTCTGTATATATTTACAGAGAGAAGTGGAATTCAACAAGCTACTTCAATTACACATAACAATATGTCTACATTACTTATTTTAGGAATTCTCACTATGAGGTATATTCATTAAGGTAGAATATGTTTATCACTCACCTCATATTGTTCAATGAACAATATGAGGTGAATGATAAACATATTCTACCTTAATATGTCTACAACTAGATAAAGAAATTTCAAGTGGGTCAAAGAAGATATTTCTGTAAATGTTGAAAAATCCACTGTAGCTTTTGTACCTGAAAGCTTGACCCCTCTAGAATATTTCAAGTGTTTTTTTTTAGTTCTGATCTCACAGACCATATAGTTACTAATTTATATTCTGTTCAAGAAACTGCATCACCAGTAAATACAAACTTGAGTGAAATGGAACAGTTCATAGGTATTTTGATTTTCATTGGTATAGTTGCAATGCCATCATATACAGACTATTGGGCTCAGGCAACTAATTGCGAAAGAGTTTCTAAAAATATTTAGTCTGAAACGTTTTCAAAAATTGCGGAGATATATTCTTCAAACAATGAAAATTCAGAAGACCGGTGTTAGATATAATTGCTCGAAATTGTCGGAAACAGGAACATTCAATTGACGAGATGATGGTTCCTTATAAAGGTACCAGTGCTGGGAATCTTCGTCAGTATATACAAAACAAGCCTCACAAATGGTGTTACAAAATTTTTATGTGTACTGGGGTATCGGGGCTAATTTATGATTTTCTTCCTTACACAGGAAAGGGAATGGCCACCTATTTGACAGCAGAAGAAAAAATCTTTGGAATTGGAAGCCAAGTGGTAATCATGTTACGTAAATCATTGCTACCAGGCTTCAATGCTTGAATGACAACTTCTTTTGTACCTTAGAACTAATTATTTTTCTAAAGAAAAGGAACATTGCTCCCTTGGAATCCTCAGAAAAAAGACTGAAAGACTGCCCACTAGATGAGGAAAAGGTGCTACAGAAACAAGGTCATGGAATGTATGACTACAGGAAAGATGAAAATTCAGATGTCATTGTGGTCAGACGGGTAGACAATAAAGTAGTTTGTATGACAAGTTCGTTTTGTGGAATACAGCCTTTGTCTACTATGAAATGCTGGAACTCTAATGAGAAAAGGAAGACTAATGTATCCTGCCCCAATATAGTTACCCAGTATAATAAACATATGAGAGGAGTGGACTTGGATGGGGTGCTAATTGAATTGTACCATACATCATTGAAAGCAAAAAAGATGGTATCTAAGGCGGTTTGCTTTTTCTATTGATTTGAGTATTGTCAATGCATGGTTACTGTATCGCAGGGAAACAAGTGCTAAGAAAACATCCCTTAAATATTTTAGAGCAGTTATTGCTAATGCATTGATGACATCAAATAAACGAAAAGCAGGCACACCATCAACACGCATAGCATTACCATAACCAAAGAAAAAAGCCACCGTCCCCATTCCAGTATGAAACACAAGATACGTTTGCTTAGATCATTGGCCAGAATATGGAGCAAAAGATCGCTGCCTTATTGCCCAAAAGACTATTCAACAGTAAGATGCTCTAAATGTAGTAGTTCTCCGTTTTGTTCTTCGCAGAAACTGTTTTAGCGCATTTCACACTACGAATTGAAATGTTGTGGATTTATTTTTCTGTGTGAATTTCTAATTGTAAAAAAAAATTCTTGTACATATTTTGAAAAAATTTTTCCTTCAAAATTATTATAATTATAATAATTATTGTTGTTGTGATCTTACATGCAAAGGAACAGAAATAAAGAGCATTTTAATTACAAAGGCGTAAAAAGTGCAGAAAGATTTCAAAGACTTCATTTGCTCATGCTCCAGCAAATGCCACGAAAAATTACCAGTGGAATTCCGGAAACTTCAATTTGATAAATTTTGGCAGCTTGGGGCCTATGATGCCCAAACAATGTTCATCGGTGCCCATGTTTCAGAATATACTGTAAGCAGACGCTATGGGCAAAGTAACGGAAGAACATATTTCAGAAAATATCGTTTTGGCAAAATCACGGTGTGCAGAGATATGTTCATCCGCACATTGGGGATACCAACAAAGCGTGTCAACACTGCAATGAAGAAGATCAGGTCTGACTGTCTTGTTGACAAACGAGGCATAAAACAGGGTGGACATAACAAGATCACAGAACAAAAGACAGAAGAAGCGGTTCTACAATTACAAAGAATTCCAAAGTACACATCTCACTACCGTAGAGAAACCAGTGACGCAGAATATCTTCCTCCTGATCTAACTTTACAGGACATGTATGAAGCTTATAAAGCAGAAGTGCATGAGCCTGTAAGTTTTTCTACAAACAGAAGAATATTTCTCAAACGATTCAATTTAAGATTCAAGGGCCTAAAAAAAGACACATGCAGTAGGTGTGATATTTATGCAGCCAAAGTGAAGAGCGTCAGTTCAGATGAAGAAAAGAAGAAACTGGAGGAAGATCATAACCAGCACATAGACCTAGCACAAGATGCTCAAAAACAGAAGAGGGGTGATATGAAGAGGGCTAAGGAAGAACCTTTATTAGAATGTTTAACATTCGATATGGAGAAAACCCTACCACTGCCTAGGATTCCTTCCAATGTAATGTTTTACAAACGACAAATTTGGTTGTACAACTGTGGAATCCATGCAGGGAAGGAAAATAAGGGCTTCTGCTACGTGTGGACGGAAGGGAGTGCAGGCAGAGAAGCACAAGAAGTGGGCTCATGCTTGCTCTACCATATTCAAAATAAGATTGGGAGAGACACTGAGGAACTTATATTGTGGTCAGACAGTTGTGGAGGACAGAACCGCAACATAAAGCTCACCCATCATTAAAAAGAATCAGCTTGAGGTTCCTTGTTTCGGGCCATAGTTTCCTCCCCAACGATGCTGATTTCGCAAACATCGAATCAGCACTGAAATATCAGCAGAGGATCTATTTGCCTGACGATTATATATCAATAATAAATATCAGCAGAGGATCTATTTGCCTGACGATTATATATCAATAATGAAGACCTGCAGAAAGAAGAACCCCCTGCAGGTAATCAAGATGCAGAATTTTCATGGCACATCTGATCTTCAGGAGATGATAACGAACAGGAAAGTCGATGTGAACCAGGAAAAGATTTCATGGCTGCAGGCACGAGAAATAAGGGTTGAGAAGGACAAGCCATTCTCACTTTTCATCAGCAAGTCATTTTCTGAAGATTTTTCAGAGGTTGACATGAAGAAACGACAAGTTGGTAGACCATCATCTCAGTTTTATGAGAAACTCTCACCACTATGGCCCAATGGGAAAACAATTCCAGCTCCAAAACTCCAGGATTTGCAGTCAGTAATGAACTTAATTCCCGAGGACGCTAAAGATTTTTATACAGCTCTCCTAGGAGATTCTAATTTGGAGGATGATGTTGAAGGGTTTTCAGGTGTTCCTGATTTTGAAATAGAATAAGAAATTTGCAGTATGATAACTACGTGAATTAAAATAAAGACACAATAATAAATTAATCTGATTGAAATAAAATGTTACTTGATTCTCCATAGCAGATAGCACATAAACCAAACGCCATTCTGCAGAAAGGAAACAAACCACAAAAAACATGTAAGCCCTATTACCTAAGGACGGTCAAGGATTCAAATTTTGCTGAAAGACAAGACCTTTAATATGCTATTGGCTTGTGCACTTAGAAAATATTTAATTATCACTGTGAATTTTTTATTCAAGAATAACTTTGAATGCATTTTTCTCAGTTTACATACCACTTGGGTTGGTTCCTTTCTGCAGAATGCAGTCCAATTATGATAAGCATCAAATAATATTACACATTTTCAAGAATATTATATTTGAGACAATATTACTATGATGAATTTATATGAATTCAGAATTGAAATGAGCTTTTCTGAATTCTAATTTAATGGTACTGGATTAAAAATATTATTTTTCCTAATGTTCTGTGAATAAAAATCTAACTTTTACCTTAGTGTATGCAACATTTGTTCTCCACCTATATATTGTCTCTAGCGGACAATGTTCCTACAAGCAACATGACGTAATTTGAATATTAATAGTTAATCAATGTTGAAACTACAGAGCTTCATTTTGAAGCTGTTTTAAACAGAATACCCATAAAAAATTATTTCTGAAATATTTTTTTCTGTTGCCAAATAAAGGGCTAATAAATGTTATTTTAAAATTTCAATGTAATTGAGTAAATGCATTATTTTATATAGCCTTAACAATGGAGACACATTTCTTAGTTTTTTTCATTTCAGGTGAGCCGAAGCTATGGCGCCAATTACGAAGAAACAGGACAAGAGATATTACACATCTCAAACCAATATAGAGGCTCTCAAATGCGTCAAAGAGGATGAATGCTATTTACAAATCCAGCAAACAATATGGAATCCCGTGGAGAATATTGAAAAACTATGCAAATACATTTTTAGGCAATCCTTATAGTGCTAGTGTTTAAAAAATGGGGAAACCTTTCGTAATGCCTGCCGAGTTAGAGACTAAAATTGCAAATTATGTCACGACTATGCAGGATATAGGTTTTGGCCTTACCGTGAATGAGATAAGAATGGTTGCCTTCAAGGTCGTTGAAGCTGCTGGAATAAGATATAAATTCAATCGTGAAACGAAAATGGCTGGTTGGTAATGGTGGGATAGATTTAAACCAAGATATGATTTAGCTCTAAGAACCCCAGAAAATGTATCTTTGAATAGGGCAGCCATGGCTACAAGAGCCCATCTCGAGGACTTTAATGGCAAAGTGGAGTCTTTGTAGAACAGCCTCGCCATCGCTGACAAACCAACTTGTCTATGGAACTGTGATGAGGCAGGGTTAAGCTATGTTTAGAGAAGTGGTAAAATCGTGTGCCGTGTGGACAAGAAATGTTTACCAACAGGTTTTGGAGAGCGGGCCAAACTACCACTCTCTTATATTGCATCAGTGCCTCCGGAATGGACATGCCGCCAATGATAATTTTTTTAGGGTGTCAGGGTGAGCGACAGGCTGGCTGAGACTCAGATGATTTCTTTGATTCGCCCCTCCTAAGGGCTGGATAAATTCTAATCTTTTTGTGGAATGGTTCCAACACTTTATTGAGTTAATTCCACCTCCAAGACCCATAGTCTTATTTACGGACTCACATGCCAGTCATGTCACCCCAGTCGTCTTATCCTTGGCAGAAGATAATGGTGTTCACATTCTGACATTTCCGTCACACACGACGCACCTTTGTCAACCACTCGATGTCGGAGTTTACAAACCACTGAAGGAAGCTTTGAAGAAAGAACTGTCAAAGTTCGTGGTTCAGAACCCTGGTCAGAAACCTAACCAATACAACTTTAACGAGCTCGTAGCTGTAGCATATCGTCAGCATTCCAGGCCACAACAGTAAGAAACAGCTTCTTGAAGACTGGGGTATCCCTTATAAACAGGTCCAAAGAGTCAGATGAAGCTATTACTCCCTCTCTTGTAACCGAGGCAATGGAAGATTAAACAGAACAGGAGCGATCATCGACTAGTGTTAATGAAGTGCTGTCATTACCGGTCAGCAAGGCGACTCCGAAGAAACCAAGAGGTGATATCACCAAAGAGCGAAGCCTTGACTTCGAAAATTGACCAGAAAAAGAATCCACGAAATAAAAAAGAAGGCGTTTGTGGATCATGTGTGGGACTTTACTTGCAAAATAAAGATGAAAAATGGCGCCAAACGGATCTGGTACCAGATTTGTCTTGTTAGGTATCATGAAAAGTACCAGAATGTAATAAGTGTGCTCCATTTCATTTGTGATGGCTGTGAGGAATCAGAAACAAAACAATTGACTATTACGGAGTCAAACTATAAAATGTAAACGTGTTATAGCACAATATAACTATTACTTACTGCGAATTTAATTTCGTAATGATAAAGTTGTATATTTCAGAATCAAACTGACATATTTACTTATTTTTTCACCAGTTGATTAAATACACTGTAGCGGTGACCAGACCACAGTTACATTTTGATTGATGAAGTAGTTTTGGAGAAATGTGTATCGGTATTGACAACAGTATTTCTTATTATTGAATGGAAATGATTATGTTTTAAAAAACTATTATATTAAAATTAAGCCTAATTCATAAGCTATATGTATGTACATTTTCATTGCATTATCTGTAAAATTGTATGAGTGGTGAATTTTTTTTCTAAGCTGCTGATAGCCACTGACATCTGTGCTTAAACAACATTGGCTAAAATGGGGGTCATTACGAAATAAATAAATAAAAGAGAAATACCACCACATTTCCTTCTTTCTAAAGAACTGTAAAATTTGCTTTCAATGCAAAGTAAACTCTGGTACCATATGTCCCTAGAAAAAAATAAAGACACTCTACTGGTATCTTCTATGCATTATGATAACTGCATTGACAAGGACATTGGGATACCAAAAATGACATACAATTGCACTAAATGTGGTACTGACAATTGTGCCATTCTCATTGAACTGCAAAGAAACAAACACGTGGCCAATGAGATTCTGATTTGGTATGTTAAACCAACGTCCAATAAATACTATGGTACCATATTCTAAGAATGCCCCTAGAAGCTGCATGATCATGATGTTGGTGGGGGGAAGCTTCAATGGCCTCAGAAGTACCTGTAAGTGAGATGCAAGAGGAAGGAGCTTTATAATCTCTAAAACCCTGTTCTTTTGAATAAAGAGAATGAACCAAACTTTGTAGTGCGGTCAAGGAAAGAAGTGATCAACATAACTCTTGGGATCTGTTTTCTGACTGAGAAGTAGTGAAAATACTAGTGACAGGTAGTGATGAGGTATCACTCTCAATCACAGATACATCAGAATGGAAATCAATTCTGCTGATACATCAACAATGGTGAATCACAATCCACAGTCAACTAACTGGGCTAGAAATAAATATTATGTACAGGTAATTTGAGAAATAAAAAAATCATTACAACCTCATATCATAATTCCCCCAATAATAAGATCCATCAGGAAAGAAATAAGACTGTGGAATAATAATTTAAAAAGAATGAAGGACCTAAAGTATCCATTATATATCAAAACGCGAAAATATAATAAAACTGATGAATGGGAAGAATAGAAACAAACCATCACGGTTTATAGGAAAATTATGAACAAGGCCAAACAAGATTCTTGGAGAAAACCGTGAATGGAGATTGAGAATACTTTTAAAAAGCATGCCTACATAAAACCATGGCCAAACAACCAATAAATCTTAACAATCAGATGAATACTATAAAAAACTGAGACAAATGCAACAGTCTTCAAATGTAAGGAGTGAATTCTTCCATGACATGTGTAATACTATGATTGCGGCAAATATTCTTTGGTACAAACTCCAGGTACCTAAAATATCGTGCATTTTTAGAGAAGTATTGTGGGAGGCAGATTCCTAACGATTCTATGCTCCAAAAAAACTACATGCATTTGTGTTACAATGAAGCAATGACATATGTGCGACGTGATATAGGCAACAACTATGTATGGATCGTTGTCGATGAAACAACGGATATAAAAGGTCGCTATATTGCCAATCTTGCGACTGGCAAGCTGGATGGAAAATAATCCCCCACACCTTTCCTGATTTCTTCTAAAATGTTGGAGCATGCAAATCATGCAACAGTGGCTCGTTTTGTGAACGATGGACTTACAAGTGTTGTGGCCTGAAGGCGTTCAAGAAGATAAAGTCCTCGTCCTTTATTCTGATGCTGCGGCGTACATGCTAAAGGCGGGAACTGCTCTACGTGTTTTATCACAATATGAATCATTTCACATGTCTTGCACATGGACTGCAACGTGTTGCCGAAGAAGTGCGAAGTAACTATCCACAAATCAACAGCATTATTTCAAACACTAAGAAAGTGTTTGTTAAAGCCCCCCAATGTGTGTTGCACTATAGAGAACAATTACCAAATGTGAAATTGCCCCCTGAACCTGTCCTCACTAGATGGGGTACGTGGATTGAGGCTGCCTGCTTTTATAGTGACTTTTTAAAGAAGTGAAGTCTGTAATAGACTCGTTTCCAAGTAAATCAGCAGTTTATATTAGAGAGGCTCAAAGTGCCTTCAGTGAGTCCAAAGTACACTGCCAATTGGCATATGTTAAAAGCAATTTTGGATTCATTTCTGACAGTATTGTAAAATTAGAAACTTGTGGCATGACTTTGAAGGAATCACTGGACATTGTAGAGGATGTTAAATTTAAGTTAAGTGTTGTTCAAGGGAATGTTGGAATAAACATAATGAAAAAAATTGAATCTGTTATGGAAAGAAATCCTGGCTTCTCGACATTGACTACAGTGTGTAAGATCCTCAACGGGGAAGAAGAGAATCCTCCAGATGACATCTCTCCTGAAAAATTCCATCTGCTTAAATTTGCACCAGCAGTATCCTGTGATGTGGAAAGAACATTTTCTGCTTGTAAAAACATTCTCTCTGACCGACGATACTCCATGACAATGGAAAACTTGGAGATGTATCTCATAGTTCATTGCAATTTAAAGTGAAATAAGTAGATAGTTTCTGTATTTGCTGTAGGGGCTAAAGATTGGTTAAAGAGTGACTACGAAAACATTGCATAATATAACTAAAAATACATTTTGTAACATGTTTTTTTATTTAGCCACTTTATTAATCGTTGCATTTTCAAAAAAATAAATACATTTAATACATTTTATTTATTATATCAACATGTTTAATTAATAATTGTCCCACACTTTACTTTTTATTAATAAAATCAGCAATCAATAACTTAATATTTAGTATAAATTTACATAAAACTTAAATTTTAATGTATTTAAAATTACTATTTTAAGAATTTTTTATGTAATATTACCTACATATTTCACCAAATGTTATTACATAAATATATACATATTTTGGATGTTAATATTACATAAAAATCCTAGCTCTAGTTATGAATGATAAAAATTGGTTAAGGGTTTAACCACTGACCATAAAGATATTTTAAATGTACATTTTTCTGTTGTTCTAGTGTTAATATGCAATAAACTATAAGCAAACCAGAGTGATTTTAAAATATATGTTCAATAATATAAACTGCTTTGTGTTTGTAAAAAAAAGATATTTCCATATGTGGGTACTTCAAGGAAAGGGAATAGCGTAATATACTTTGATTTGATATAAATAGTATATTCAATAACAAGTCTTCTAATGGGAGCTTTATTAAACAATATATATAAGTTTATGCTAGTATTTTATTTTAACAAGACACATTATGTAGCGGATAAGATGGGATCCTAATTGAGTATACTGATTAATAAATACGATTAATTAATAAACGAAAGAATGAACTGAATATAGAATACAATGTAGATTAACTAAATATCTTATTGGTCAAGTTTCCCACAAGTAGCAGTGGGAAACCATAATGCGAAGGGGCCATAAAGATGTAGCCCCCAAATTAGACTGGAAATTCTTAAGCTGGTCTAGTTTGAAAAATCACGTTTGGGAGAAATCTTCATACTTCAAGATTTACAGCTGCGGAAGCCCAAACTGTAAACACCCTCGCTACCCATGAGAAACAAAATTACAAATGTAGGTGGGAAGTTAATACACTTACGCCCCTAGGAGACATGTGATTGAAAATTCTAACGAATCAAGATCAGAGTTAGGGTATACGACCACATATGGAAATAAACGATCCTGACTTCGATGCGAAATTCATAAGGACAGACCGACACAATTACACTTAACAATTCGTGGAGAAAAGGTCTAAATTATCTATATTGTTTGAAAAATGTCTCGGAACGATTACGGAGTTAGTAAACATTTCTCCAATTTCTAAATCAATTGATAGCTCGAGTCCTCATAAGTTTGAGATATCGAAGGCCCGTAACAGAAGTTTTATTCATACAGTGTAAAGTCCATTTAAGTTGGCAGCGAAGAGAAATAAAGCAATTTAAATAATTAAATATTGTCTGTTCCTACGGAACTCTCCTTCCGACCCCTATATAGATGGGAATCTCAGCGCTCACCCTGAAACAAATAGGAACCGATTAGCTACCGAGGCAGGGAAATCTACAATTTACAACAACTAAAACAGTGAGCTCAGTGCCTAATTAACAGCCCTCAAAAATACTCTCCACAGCCTAACATATTTATTATCATTTATTTTAAAAATGATGAAAAAAAAGTATTCATAAGCAAGCTTATCAATCTGCCAAATCAAGTGAGGCAGCTCCACATCACCTGGTGATTAGAATATACACCTCATTGGAAAATCAAAGATGTGTCTTAGATGTTTTTCTAGATATAGAAGCCGCATTTGACAAAATATCTTAATCAATCATAAACACCATCAGAAAGCATCAAGATAACCGACGCCTGCTGCAGGTGGACAAAAAACATGCCAAAGAGTATAAGGAATAACTTGAGGCAGCTACCTGCTTCGTTTGAGTGTAAGTTCCTGGAGTTGAGGGTAAGATTTGTCATTTGAAAAACTCCACTATGGCCCGTCTCAAGCCCTTATAAGAAAGGAGAAGAAACAGCCTCGTTAAAAAAATCAGGGTTCAGTTGGCTCCATCTGATAATACCCAGTAACGGGCCTAGCAAAGTTACGGTGAAGACATCAACGGCAGAGTCGGCGCAGAAGGAGTCCTTCAACATGGCGAATCTGACGGAGAAGGCAACTCTATATCTAAGGGAAATAGAGAAAGGCTGCCTTGCGGTGAAGAGGGATCTTCAAAGGTTATGGGAGGAAAACCCAGACAGAAAAATTCCTGGTCCTCCAAGTTGGGAGTTTATGCTGTGGGCTAGCTCCTCCCACAATGCTAAAAGACCAAACAAAACAATGCCGGATAAAAAATGAACGACAAAGGTAACGAAAACGGACAATGAATATAGGTACGTGGAATTATCGAGGAATAAGAAATAAAGTTAATGGAGTATCAGGTGAATCATTTCAGAACAATGTAGATATTGAAGCAGTGGCAGAAACAACAAAAAAGAAATAATCAGGGAATTCATACTTAGGAAATTACATGTATTTTTGGTCAGGTGTAAATAAATTCAAAAGAGCTAAAGCAGGATTACCTATGTTAATATAATTGAATATGCTATAAGATAAACATGTCTTATAATATATCATTAAAATTACAAAATTACAGGGATTAAGGAAATCATATCAAATTTTAATTCAATTAAGAAATAATAAGAATCTTATATAATCAACATTTTTATAAAATACATGTGGCAACTTAGTTATACTGGCCCTGGAAAATTCAAATATATGAATAACAAAGGATATTATTAAAAGTCCTGCTCACGCCTGCTTCGTTGGTCGACCAAACTATGCCGTGTATCAGCATCTAAACGTATTCTAATAGAAACTAAAGTACCTCAGAGAAATATGTGTAAGCATATGATAGAGTCGGCTTTAGACGTTGCAACACGCCTGAAAGTGACGGTGTCCTACAACCATCGTCCGTCCCAAACATTAAAGCGAATGTTCACAGCAGAATAAGCCACGACATGATGACAATACCGGTGAGCCACGCTACTTGATTACACAGGTAACAAGCAAATATATGAAGAGAACAAAAGGTATTGTTATAATACTAAAACTACCTAGCCCGATTATACAGGTAACAAGCGGAGGCTCCCTTAAGTTTACAAATTTGAAGATTAAGCAGGCCGTCGAGAAGAGCGGACGTGTTTTTGTAAGAGTGGTTGAAGTGTGCAGGAGACAAAGCATTATGGAAGAAGTTAGAAAGCTGATTGAAACATTGTCAACTGAAGTGAAAGAGGGGTTTGAAAAGTGCAACGTGGGGGAAAAAATTCGTGATATTGAGACGAACATGCATCGGATGGAGGACAGATTGAAATGGCAGGAATCTAAATTAGACTATCTCGAAAACCAGAGTCGCCGTAGTAATATTGTGATATATGGAGTGCATGAAGAAGACAGGGAGAGCTGGGAGGAAACTGAACATATAGTTAAAAGAGTAGTGGCGCAAATCGGGATTGATTTGGTGGACAGTGATATTGAAAGAGCGCACAGAGTAGGTCGTTGGAATAGTGGAAAGAGACCGATTGTATGCAAATTATCACACTACAAATAAAATGTTGGATCCTTAGAGACAGTAAATATCTTAAAGGGACCGGTATCAATATTGCCGAAGACTTTAGTGAGAAGGTGCGTCGCAAAAGGGACTTTCTTAAGCGACACATGCTCGAGGCGACGAGGCAGGGCTGCCATGCAATCCTGCAATTTAATAAATTGATTATAAATGGACGAATCTGGAGCAGGGAACTACAAAATATGGACAACCCTGAAAATGAATTTGAAGAGGTCATTGACAGCGAGTCCCCAAAACCTACAGGGGACGCTACAACAGCAGGTGGTCTCCTTACAGCAGAGGAGGGAGAAGATTCTACACGAGAGAAAGAGAGAGGGAGTACTACGATACTAACTCCGAGGGATCCAGCAAATATTCAGCACAAAACAGCCGAACGCAAAAAGAATACCCCACCTCTAAGAGGTAAACGACCGGAGGACACAAGAATGCAAACAAGAAAATCACTAAGACTGCTGAATTCACCCGCAGAAAAGGAACTATTGAGAGGGGGAAGTTCCAAAAATACAGGTAAGACTAATGACAAGGGAACACAATAGGATTTGTTGACAGTCGGTTCATGGAATATCGAAGGGTTAAAACAAAAACTTTCAATGGACAGATGTGTAGAGTTTATTGAGACTTTTGATATATTAGCTCTAGGTGAAACATGGTTAAAAGCTAATGAATGCGTAAATCTATGTAATATGAAAGGTTATTTCAAGGGCAGTCAATCCAGAGGGAAGAGAGGTAGATATCCAGGTGGAGTTGCCATTTTATATAAAGCTAACTTAGACCCATATATTAAAAAGGTAAATATTGCTTTAAAAGAGGCCATTTGTATATATTACCATGCAGGAAGAGCAGAAATGTGTCTGTTGTCTATTTACCGCCAACCACTAAATTCCAGGTATGCCAATCCAAATTTTTTCGTTGAATTGTCTGACTCGTTGGCAGAAATAAAAGATAGGTTTCTGGAAGCGGGAATAATAATTTTAGGGGACTTTAACTGTAGGATTGGGGAGGAAAATATCACTATAAAATCAGATGATAATGAAACACGAGGTGAGGGTAGGAGAAGCAAAGATAAGATTATAAATTCAGAAGGAAACCAATTGTTAGCTTTTTGCGATGCATTTGAACTTGAAATTCTGAATGGGAAATATGGGGAAGATAAAAATGGAGAACTGACATTTATTAATAAAAATGGAGGTAGCGTAATCGATTATTCAATATGCACACAAGACATGATTCCAGTCCTAAGTAATTTCTGTATAGTTTCCAGAATCGAATTACACCACTTCCCAAACAAACTTATTTTAAATATGAAAGGTATTAGTGAGACAGTTAATGATGAGGTGGGCAACAATATTGAGGCCAATTACACGTTTCAGGTGGATCGAGGATCGAGAGAGAAGAATTTATCAGGAGTTTGGAAACGCTAATATAGGATCTGCAATTAAATGATATTAGCGGGGAGGAAATTATTAAAACTTTGACAGAATCTTTTCAAAAAGCAGGGGAAAAATTCAAGGTTAAATGCGCAATGAACCAGAAGGACAAAGGGTGGTACAATAATGCATGTAGAAAGAAGAAGAAGTTTGTCGAAAGTAGTCTTTTAAAGTTTAGAAAAGAAAGCACAGATGAAAACAGAAAAAAATATGCGCAAGAGAGAAAGGAATATAAAGAATTACTGGGAGAAACAAAACTAGCATGGCAAAATAAGAAATCCGAAGAAATGAGAGTCGCGACTGAAAGTGGGAACATTGCGGACATATGGAAAGCGATAAGGGAACTCAAAGTAAAGTCCATAAATCGGACAAGAATACCGCCCGGGATTTGGAAAAGTTACTTTGATAGGGTGCTGGGAAATGAGAGGTTAAGATATAATCAAGGAAATATAGTTGAGATTCCTGACCCAATTCATATTCAATTACTGGATCAGGATATTTCGAAAAATGAAGTGGTTTCTTCCATTCAATGTTTAAAGAATGGGAAAGCACCTGAATTGATGGAATACCAGGGGAATTCTTGAAAAATATGATATCATCCAATAAATTATTAGACGTTTTGAAAACTGCGTTCAAAAAACTTTTTAATGGAGGAGATTATCCGGAAGCCTGGGCGACAGGTGTCATCCAACACTATACAAAGGAAAAGGTGGGACACAGGTAAAAGAAAGTTACTGGGGAATTAGTCTCTTGTCAGTGTTCGGAAAAATATATTGTAAAGTACTTTACGAACGAATAAGACAATGGGCTAAAGAGAACAATAGGCTCTCAAAATATCAGGCAGGTTTTAGAGAAGGGTACTCCACGGTGGACAACGTATTTGTTTTGAGAACATTAATTGATGACAATCTGAAAATGAAGGGGGGTAAATTACTTTGTGCATTCATTGATTTTAAGATGACATTTGATACTGTGGACCGAAGCGCACTTTGGGAAAAATTAAATCGGAAAGAATTGTCTCATAAAATTATACATGCCTTAATGTCAAATTATAAATATGTTAAATTTTGTATAAAAGTAGACCAAGGGCACATTACAGAGAGCAGTGAAGCCAATCGGGGAGTGAGACAAGGTTGTATTTTATCACCAATGTTATTTAATCTATTCGTTGATGATATTGTAGACGTAATGCTAGAAGGAGAAATTGAGGCCCCGGAGATAAATGTTAAAGTCCCAGTGCTGTTGTATGCAGATGATTTAATTATCTGTTCCAAGACAATCAAGGGATTGCAAAGAGGTCTAGACCTACTGGAAATATACTGTAGGAATTGGGGACTTACTGTAAATGTTAGTAAGACAAAAACAATGACCTTTAAAAATGGGACGGTTTATGGTAGAGCAGAGGAATGGAAATACAAAGATCAACTACTTCAAAACGTGAAACATTTTGAATATATTGGTACGACATTGAAAATGAACGGGAAGTGGAAAAAACATATTGACATAACATTATTTAAAGGCAGGGGACAACTTAACAGTGTACTCGGTATTCTGGGTCGAGTGCCTGATATTCCAGTCAGCACATTAGAAAAAATGTATCGAGCGATGGTCAGGCCAGTAATGCACTATGGTAGTGAGATTTGAGGTTTCTAAAGAACGGAAATACTAAATAAGGTATATACTGTGGCAAGTCATTCACTCAGCCTCCTGAGTAACTCTATAAATGAATCCCAATTGGCAATAAAAATCAGATACAATTATAATATCATTGAACGAAGCAGTTACTGGACTTAGGTCATATTTATATTCAAATTGATCAGGGAAGCGAGTGGAACCTGATTATGTAAGAGCAAATGTCTTATAAAATGATCCGAAGAAGTCAGTATCAATGGAATGAAATGACTGGTTATTAAGGAGGCTAATGACAACCCAGGTAATGTCACCCTTTCTTTTGTTAAGACGGAAGTGGCTGACACATGATAATAACTCAGTAATGACAAAATCATTTGCTCGACAGATTGAGTAGAAATATCTTCTGAGCCTGCAGTTAACTGATTTATCGTGGATAACCATAACCCATTAGCAAAATTTACAAGCGGGGGTTTTACCCTGAGACAAACAACGCTAGCAAAAAGTGTGGGAATATGGCAATTTTCTAGCGTCTGAAGCCTAGGAAAAACCCAAGCCTAGCTAATGTTCGTGACCCGACTGTACGTGGTGAAGCCAGCACGGGAAAAAGGTCCAACTTCTGATGGCGTAAATCGCCAATGATAAATTTGTAACACCCCCATGATTAAAATAGGAGAGTTCGTTAACCAATGATATGTTTTGTTATACGTGCCTAAGCACTGATCTCAGGTCCACGAGATCGATGTAGTGGGAGTAACGAGTTTACCTAATAGGCGAGAGAGGCTCCTCCTTGTCACTTCATACACAAACTTAAATAAAGTCACTTCTCTTATACAATTACACAAAGCCACTTCTGTTATACATTTCTACAAGTCACCTCGCCTACACTCAAATACTCGTCGACACACTGGCAGCTTGGCAACCAGTGGAAACTTAACGCTAATTTTGGACTTAGCCGTTTTTTCGGAATAGTGTAACTTGTACATTATTTTTATTAAGCTCCTGAATAGTTAGGCCACATAATTTAAGTCAGTAAATCTGTGATTCAGCAGGCCACCATAGAATTACTAAAGGGGTAAACCCACAACTGACCACCTCGCCGATTAGAGATCAGTGCGAGGTAATTCAAACCAAAGATTGTACAGTGCTACATTATTTCGTGTGCTTCAGACAAGAATAAACTACATATATAAGAACCTCTTTACACATTAATTCTGCCCGACGAAGTCCTTGTGGAATCCCTGGATGAGAACTCATGCCTACCGATATTCCAACCTGAGCGAACCTAACACGTAAATTCCCCAGTGAACCGGGGAAGTCCATTTACAAATTCAGCGACCACCAAATCCTCAACTATCCACATCATCCCCACTAATATCCTTCTTCATATTGTCTCCCAACAGTGGGGCTTTTACCCAAGCAACTCAATGGAACCATTAATGTCCCTTCTCCATATTGGCTCCCTAACGTGCGGGCAGAATAGGTCGTAAAAGAAATACACTAATAGAAATCAACGGCAGAACGACTAAGTCCCACGACCACGAGGCAACCAGGACAGAGAAGATGATGGCAACAAGACAATCCTGGATGCGGAACGAGAAGGCAGCGAATGAAGGAAGGAAGCAGTAAGTGGCATGACAACAGCACCAAAGGTAGGAGTTCAACAGTCCTAAGATTGTCCACCGAGTCAGTTGTGCCATTGCAAGTTCTTGACTTCAAGCTACATCCCTAAAGACCAGAAGTTCAATGGATTACACAAACAAAGAATAAAGATCTGGTGATGGTGTTGCAGAATAGTTCAAGTAACTTGAGATACTACTTCTCTTTAAAAGTGAAGGCTATTTGTAAATCAAATATGAAATTTTGTGACATCATTGCTAGGTGACCTGGAAGCAGCAATCACAGCAATATATTTAATAACTGAGTAATTATGAAGAACAATTTATGGCAAATTATAACATTTGCAACTATTATATATATATACTATATATATATATATATATATATATATATGTGTGTGTGTATTTATACACATCAGTCTTAAACTTACAAAAGCTTAAAAAATAACTCACCCTAGCTTACTTTTCTCATTTTGTAAAAATGTAACATTGTTAGATAGGTCGTATAACTTTGTTATAATTTCTCTATAAATTATCGGGGCAAGAGGTACTATACCAGGATTCTTAGCCAAATTTTGGAATTCCTTAGATTTGGACAGGGTGTATCTTTCTAGAATTGCCATCGCTGCCATTAGAGGATCAATTTCAATTTTAAGAAACCATATTTAAAAAACTGCTTTATAGTATGTATACTTCAATTAGGCCTACAAGTTGAATTTTTTAAATATATTTACAAAATGTATTTCATCAATTACAAAAATTAATTGTCTGTATGACTTTGTCCTTGAGGCAATCCTCCAATGAGGAATGTTTTATATAATAAATTATTTTTTTTCATAATTGGGTTTGGAGAGGTAGATTTCAAGATGATACATATGTTGATACAGATGTCCATGTTAATGTATTTGTCTTCTTTGTACACAATTGCATACAATGAATCTTAACCCATCAGAACACGTGCATAATTTTGCACCATTACCACACGCGCTGGGTACTTTTTACCCGAAACTTTATTAAGTGATATTAACAGCAAAATGTAATTTTTATGAATATTCTATAATTATATCTTTATTTTGACCATGTCTATCCTTCATTTGACCATGTCCAAATTATTTATTGTTTAATTTAACAATACATAAAATAAGATCTAAGTATGTACTATATTTTCTTCACGAAAATACTGTAGTGTATTTTATTAGTTCAGTGCCAACAAATATTATGAAAAAGTCATATATATTTAGCAGCCACTCACACACTATGTTCACTTCCTGAATCGGGATTTGCCCCCCCCCCAAATTAACAATGCACATGCATTAACTATGCAATAATGTTCTTCAGAAAAATACTGCAATATTATGTTTCTTGTTCACTGCTAACACTAATTAGAAATAAATAATGATTATAGCATTTGGGAGCCACTCACTCAAACACTATTGTCACTTCCAGCATCAGAATTGGCACAGAATGTTCTTTACAGATCATATTGGCACAGCTGTGGCATGAAGTTGTTTTACGATCTTTCTTCTTCGGACATACTTTACATCGAACTGAAGACATCTTCATACCTTTCTGTGTTGATTGGGTTTGTTCCTCCACACCAGCCAATCTTCGAATAGTGGATCCGAGGTCCAAAGGTAAATACTTCAAGGTCAACCAATGAGCCAAATAATCATTCACCAAGGCGAGAGCAAGTTCTTTTAGAAAAGATCGGCGGATGACATGTCCTTGTGAAGTTGAATTGTTGCTTTTATAAATAACAAGAGAGTTAATTGCTGTGATGTTGAGAAGCCCAAAGAACACTGTAAGTGACCAGCGTCGGGGTTTCCTGGACACGCTGTATGTACCGCATAGTTCATCGACTGTATCAATTCCTCCTTTAGTAGAGTAGCATTATACAATTTTACTAGTTCTGGCTTCTTTTCATCTCTGGTGTCTGGATCAATTGCATTATCATAATGCATAGTGGATGCCACTAGAACAACTTTTCCCGGCTTTGGTACATAGGATGCGAGAGTCACTCTATCGTGGTATCCAAAAATACTAAAAAATTTCTCAAGTTTTTTTTGCACAAAGTCAGGCGGAATCTCACGTTTATTTACCCTTACAGTTCCAACACAAGTTAAGTTGTGATTGTTGAGAAGTGTTTTGGCAAGCGGTACGCTCATGAACCAATTATGAAACGTGAGGTTTCTTCCAGTGCCACAAATAGGTATAATCAATCGTTTGACAACATCAGCTGGGGAATTTGATTGCTGAAATGCACCTTCTGGCTGCATACCACAGTATATTTCCAGGTTCAACGCATAGAAGGTGCGGGAAACAGCCAGACCAAATATTTTGATACCATACTTGGCTGGTTTGCTTTTGATATACTGTCTGAAGAAACAGTTTCCTCGGAAAGGCTCCAATTTCTCATCTATCGTACAATATTCAGAAATTGTATAACTTTTCTGAAAGTTCTTTATGATAGCTTCGAAAACATCTCTTATTGGAGCAAGCCTATCTGTCACCTTTCTTATTTCCCTTGTGGTGATGTCGTCAAATCGAAGGCACCACAAAAGAAAAAATAATCTATTTATTCCCATTGTTGCTGAAAACAGAGGGATTCCTGTTCCACTAGTTGACCATAGATCTGTAGCATTGAGTTTAGTTGATCTCAGTGCACCAGCGAAATATAACAAACCAAACAGTGCCTTTATCTCAGCTATATTAGTTGGCAAAGCATCACGCTCACGAACAAAATTATTCTGGGTGGACCTAATGTAAATATTTGTATATTTTACAATATCACCAATGATACCATCATCTATTAGACATGACCAGGTTTCTATAGGTAATTTTGCATGGCGAGCATCTCCCTTACAGCCCGGAAGATGAGTAACTATATTGCATGCTCTGGTCCTAACATTTTGATGTGGCACATTTTTTCTCCAAGAATATCCATCTTTACCTTTGTAACTAATAAACTGAGACAGTGGAGCATCATCCTCATAGTCTTCATCACTCATAGTTGCTTCCTGTTCTGTATCAGAATTATGTTCACTTTCAGAGAGATGATCGGCTTCATCTCCTGATTCATGTTCAATAACATCTTCATCTTCTTCTTCATTTAGCCAATTTACTATTTGTCCACTTTGCCTATATTGTAAGTCCATTTTGTAATGGAAAATAGAAATGGTGCACAAATAAAATGATTCACTATTTATGTTACTTATTCACACGCGCTGGGTAATTCTTACCCAATCTTGATATATGCATACATAAACTCCTGCAGTCACAGGAAAACTAACTAAATCTTACATACAACAATGCAAAAATATCTGAAAGAAAGGTACTGAAAACGGCAGATAAATTTAAATTCAAACACAGTGTTGCCAACAAAAAGAATAACGTCTAGGTATTTTTTACCCTGGCGCGTGTGCTTACGGGTTAAATCAGAATGTTGAAGGTTACTGAGAAGCTCTTCTGTTCTAGGAAGTGATGTAGGAATTAATTTAAAACTGATTAATGAATTTCATATCATGGGGCTCCTGATGTTTTACACAATATTTTAAGATATGCAGGTGGGCAAGTACTTCAGGATGTTCTTAATCTCAATTTAGTTGCATTACTTGAGAAAGAAAAATATAATTTTAACCGAGAGAACAATGTTGTAAAGTGAAGCTCGTCAAATCCCACTGTAGAGTAAATTGTTAATTATATTTTTGTTCTATAATATTTATCAGTGATGATACTGTAATAATTTTAAAATATTTTAGGTTTTATGTGATTTACTGTTATACATATATTTCCTTAATTAGCTTGGTGTTCATAACATGCAACTAATATAAACTATAGAACTATAGAACAATATGAGGTGAGTGATAAAAAATATTCTACCTTAATGAATATACCTCGTAGTGAGAATTCTTAAAATAAGTAATATAAACTATTCGAAGTAATGGTCAGTAACTTTAAAATGTGCAGTAGAATTTTAAATATTTTGCTAGAACTGATGCCTGTCTCAATAAAATAATTAGTGAACATTTTAGAGATGCTGTAAAATGTTACGCAGTATGAAATTATAAAATGAGGAAATTATAAACATGTTCTTCCATCTTATTGTATTGCAGTTTGTTATATCTGATAGAAACAATAAGATATTTGAAGCAGTAAATAATAGAGTTTATTTACATGAATTATTGTATAATTTTGAAAAATATTAAATAAAATATAATTTCAAAATAATTACTTCTATGTGTTACCCACTAGTGTTTTCAAGTAATTTTCCAAACATATTCCTGTATTTAATGTTTTATTTAGAAAGTAATATTTTGAGGTTCTTTTAATTAAATTATTTGGAGTCTGTTCATCTTACCTCAATATAAATGTTGATTTGTTCTTGAACATGTTTCGATTATATCATATCAATGATTACGATATAATCGAAACATGTTCAAGATCAATCAACATTAATATTGAGGTAAGATGAACAGACTCCAAATAATTTTATTAATATTCCTGTATGTTACGTTGGAGACTACCTTTCCTTGAGGAAATGCAGTGATGGAATTGAAGACCATAGGGAAAAAGACAGGCAAGTCAGTAAATGTGATAAAAAAATCAGTTAAGGGCACATTCATATAGCTTGAGCAGTGAATTTTATATGGGCTAAATTACGGAGCAAAAGTAAGGCTAGTCACTGAGATATTTGATAGTGAAAAAAAAGGGGTAAGTCTATGGTGAACAGGGGAAAAGGAAGGTAAGTAATTTTAATCTAACTGTTGCAGTGCAGGTGTAGAGTAACAGAACTGGATTTATTCAATATTGGTCTGATTTGGGAGGAGAATTACATGTACACTATTTTTTCATTGTATTGCTTCATATGTTGTTTTACTAGTAATATTGTGCGAGAAAAGTGAAAACTGGAATCACATACATTCAAAGTGAACGAGTATGATGAATAACAGTATATCTTATGAAAGCTGTAAGAAGAGGAAGAGTTTTTGGCAGGATGAAAGATACCAACAAAAAATTGAGAGCTCAGATTCATGATACTGGAGACTCCTTTAATTGTAGGTTAAAATGTTTAAAACGTATTGATGTAAATCAGCAAAATAAATTAATCAACAAATTCAAAATTTACAATGTTGGGGGCACAATCTTTATATATATATTAAAATTAATGTTGGGAAGTAAACATTATGAGGTTATATCATTAATAGTGAGGGGAGAACATATTTTTAATAACTCACCTCGTACAATTTCAAATTTATTTGATTTAAGACCATTGGTTTCGAATGAATTTTTCATTCATCTTCAGTTTATTTTCATAACTCCAACCATAGAGTACCAGAGAAGAAAGTCGACAAGTTTTGCATACATGCCATAAGTGGCGCTTGTGTAGAACAACTAACGACATCTAAATTTTTTCGATTTTTTCTGGAACTAATATGAAATTCAGCACCAACTGGTTGTAAAATTATGAATTATAATTATATAACGCCATCTGGTGAATAATCATAGAATTGAACTTTTATAGGAATAAATAACATATTAATTAATCTTAAATTCTGGAATTATTTGTACCCTAATCTTTTTTTCTGTTTGTATTTCTTTAATTTGTTTGTTATTATTTCTTATCAAAACCATTTAATTTTGCTATATTTAAGATATTGTTGTATTCTTTCTTAAAATGTTCTTCGTTTAATGGAATATTTGTTAATCTGTATAATAAAAAAAAAATAGACTATTAAATATTGCATGTTTATGTTCAATAGGATTGAAGCCCAATGATTTACTATAATTATCAGTATGGGTATCTTTTCTGTATATATCAAACCCAGAAAATTGAATTTGATATCAACAAACATAGAATTTAACAGTTGGAGTCATAAAAATAAACTGAAGATGAATGAAAAATTCATTCAAAACCAATGGTCTTATATCAAATAAATTTGAAATTGTATGAGGTGAGTTATTAAAAATATGTTCTCCATTCACTATTAACTTTATATATGTTTGGTCTAATTACATCCCACAATATTAAACACAGGAGGCCAAAATAAATTAAGATAATGCTCTCCTTCATAGTAAAGTTTTAAATACAAAGTAAGAATTTCAGATGAAAATGATGCAAATGAAATAAAGATATATGTCAAAAAGTTTTGAGGTTTATAAATGCCATTTCAAAATAGAGAATTGAAAATATCCGAAAATCTATAAATACTAATGCAGATATAGGCAAGGATATGTGAGGCAAACACACCAACAGGCAGAACATATTATCCAAAACTGGTTATGGAACACACATCATTTAAGGGTCCTGAAAGCCATTATAGAATAAAGAAAACAGAAGTTGTATTTACCTGGGGAACTCTGTATTTTACCAATGTATAACTTGTATAAAGACAATTATTCTGAAAAGTTAATATCTTCTAAAATGTATTAAACCATTTTCATAACACAGTTCAACATTTCCTTCGGAAACATCAGAAACGATTCGTATAGTATCGGTGAATTTACTGCTAACAAGAAGTCGCTCCTGTTCAGTTAAGTACCACTGCAAATGAAGAGATGAGGCTGGAGATAGAGAAGAAGGTAATGTATCTTGAAACTGAAAACAAGGTTCACATAGCAAGAACTGAGATTATTTATAATGGCCAGAGGGAAGCATGGAAGAGAAGTGCTAAATTTATTTCCATGGATTTTCAGAAAAATCTCCCCTGTCCAAACATCGTATATTCACAAGCAAAAATTTAGCTACTTTTCTTTCAACATTCACAAGTTGTCTGATAACAAGGCCATTTTCTATATTTATTCTGAACTCATGGTAGGAAAGGAGCCAATAAGGTAACTTCATTTCTTATTAATCAGTATATTATAAACATCCTTAACCCAAAAATCCAGTAGTTAAATATATTTTGTGAATCTGCAGGAGGGCAAATAAAAATTACATGCTCTTTAGATATTTACACTACATTGTTCATGAGAAGACACATTTGCAGTCAGTTCTTGTCACATTCCCAATAAGTGGACCTACATACCTAGAATGTGACAAGGGTATGGGTCTGATAAAGTAAAAACATTTTTAGTGAAATTCCTTAAGACTGGGTTGGAGTATTCCAAAGTGCTACAATGAAAATATGTAAGACAAAAAGACAACTCTCACTGTTCTTATAATAGGTCCAGGAACAACCAAAAAAATTGAGCTTCCCAAGATCTACTCCAAGTTTTACAAATTAAACTAATCTGTTCCATCACAAGTTCATCCGCAGACAGGACTTTCCTACATTATGATTACACCTGAATAACCATGAAGCACAAGGGTTTGTAATCTAGCAATTCTATGTATTGAGAGGGAGAAATGTTGGAATTTTTCTTGAAGGACCTCTCATCAGATTTGTTGCTTAATGGCTCCAAATCACCTTATGTATAACATGGCTTGCATTATTATCATAATTTTGCATGTTATTAAATAATTCTTCCTAGAATGAAAGTTGACAGCAGCAATGTTGTCAGGAGATGGATTAGATACTTTGTAAACACTGTAATACCTGGTCCCAACCAAAATAAATACTCTTCTTACACCATTAAAATGGCTTGTTCCATGAAAACTTTTACTTAACCCAAATATACTAAAGCATTCCAACAACAACAATAATGATGATGATGATAAAAATACACTATCATATTATATTAATGTAAAGCAGTGTTTTTAAATCAATCATTAGGTTAATTTAAAAACAGGCCTAATCAAGAAAAAATATTTTTCGCCATTATGCATGTTTTATGGGTCATTTCTTATTTCCTATAGTTTCAACGTTTCTATATTAATTCTATTATAGTTTTGAAAATCTTCCGTTGGGCATGTTCTTTATTTCTGGCACTATGTATCACCATGTGCACTATATACAATGTGATCTGTGGAACGTGTTTGTGTTAGCTCAATATGTTTATTTTGGTTTCTATGGTAACGCGATAAGTAACAACCATTAGCATTTCTTTTCCCTCCTTCAAATTTGTTCCGCTTGAATATGAGGTATGAGAAATATACGGTTAAAAATAATTTTAACAGTAAACCACCAGTTTGTTTACGTCGGTCATATATGGCGTGGTGAAACGCAAACACGCTTAGTTATTTTTCACCCAGTTATATATCTCTTCGGTAAGGGTGAAATTTTACCTATGTTGGTGAAACCGGCCCTTAGATGTTAAAAATTACAAGGGTATTGCTGTTACCACAGGATTGAATAAAATTCCTTATTCTAAAGTAAAACACCTCAATGAAAAGGCAGTAATGTTGTAAAATATAAGTGTTCCTTTGGTGAGGAGGAATTCGAGAAAGTGGTCATACTAAAACCACAAAAAACCAGGGCACAGCATAGCACCAGTTTGGCAACCCCACAAACTGTAAGAACTGATGGTTTTCAAAAATTGAGAAGAAGAAAATACATGATATTAAATCTCTGTACAAATACTTCTCCGTAGTTGACATGCAATTCTGGGATGGTATATTGAAAGAGTGAGAGAAAATGGTATTGTATGACTTATGTCTTGTCACTATAGACAATAAATTAATTATTTGCTAATTTCAAATGGACATGGAACAGTTTGGTTTTTACTCCTTTAATGATTCCCTTGACCCTTATATTTAAAAATAAAATTATTATCAATTCACAATGCCAAAATGCCTCTTACAAACATGGCAGAAACATACTGTGGTTGTATGTTAATATTTCATTACATATTACAAGATATTTAAAACCGGATATTAATCCCCATATAATAATAATAAGGGTTTTTGTTTTGTTTATTTAATATTTAAATATAATTTTATTTATTTATATTAAGAATGACACAAGATTGATTTAGAGAATTAAAATTTTTTATAAGTATATAAAAAAATTCAAACTAGTCAATATAAACTGTTAATACAGTTAGATGTTTTTCTAACTGATGCAATATATGTAAAATACTTTAAATATTCAAATTGATATTTTTTTATAAACAAATAAATGGGATTGGACGAATTGGATAGGAGTCAGCTAGCAGTACTCCTTCCTTTTCAGTTGGACCAATCAGAACTTTGAGGTTATAACTGAATAAGAAGATGGCTACAATACTTGAAGAAGGTCAGTCACGTTAAGCAACTGCTCCTCAAGGAATGAGAGAATGGTGATTTATTTTCTTGATATTAGTTAAAAAAATAGTGTTGGAGTTAAGGAAAGTTATATAGTAATATAAAATTCATCCATCTTGAATACAAATAGTCCACAAGTGGAAATAAAGTATAATACTTGAAGGATTGACCGTTAGAATTCGTCATCCATTATGTACATAAAATGGTAATCTTCTATAAGTGAAAATTATTAACCTAAGCCGGAGTCTTTTGAATTATTAATCTACAAGATTCATCTTATGTGAAGTGAGAGTTTTAAAAAAATAACTTTTAGTTTAACTGTTAAATAAAGTGTCATTATTTTTTTTTGTAAGAAACTTTTCCTCATTCCCCTGATGGGAGTTATTAGTGCCGTGGCAGAATTAAATTGATTCAAATTATTACAATCACAAATCTACAACTTGGGACATCACACCCAGCAACCCACCTTTATATGGCGCATCAACGAGGGACCTGAACGGGAATCAAACCAGGGACCTGTGAACCTGAATCGAACCAAGGACCACGAGAGTGAGGAAAGTAATAAAAATATTCAAAAGTGAGTACAGTTAAAAGTTTTCTAAGTGAAATAGTGAAAAAGTGTATAATAATAATTAATGCTTTTGAGAAATAAGAAAATAGTAAAATTCTCAACAATGGCCAATAATGAAAATATAACTTGTAAAACTGTTAATATTGAAAGTGAACAAATAATTAGTGAAGGCCAAGAAAATTTGATGATTTCTAACAATCAAAATAATAATGAAACTAATGATACACCTCCTTGGGTAGCATTATTAATTAATAAACTAGAAAAGAATAGTGCTGAATTAAAAGAAATTAGAAATGACAATTCAAATCTTAGTAACAAATTAGAAAAGAACAGTGCAGAATTAAAAGAAATCAGGAATGACAATTCAATTTTCAGTAATAAACTAGAAACCAATGTAACTAATCTTAGCAATAAAATTGATACAAATATTAAAGAAAATGATTTGAAACTAGATCAAAAGTTAGAAAGCATTAGGTTAGAATGCAAACAAAACAATTTTAAAATAGAACAGAAAATAGTAAATATAGCCAAAGATTGTGAAAATAAAATAGATATTTGTAAAAATGAGATAGAAAAATGTAATGAAAAGGTTGATGACACACATAATCAAATAGAAATATCTTTGATTGAGGTAAGGCAAAGTTGCCAAGATAAGATCGAAGAATTAGGAACTAAAGTCGAAGACAGACTAAAAATTTCCGAAGAAAGTGTTATCTTGGGTAATGAAGAACTTCAATCAAAGATAACAAATGAAGTAATTATTATAAAAGAACAAGTTGAAGGATGGATAAATAAGATTGTTGAACTTGAAAACAAATATGTATCAAAAACTAGTGAGAATTCTAATAGTGAAAAGGAGATTGAGGTTATGTCAGGGCATTCTAGTAATATTAATAATGATCCTCCTTCTAGTAGTAGTAACAATGTATGTAAAATTCCTGCTAACCTTTTAGGGGAAATTAACTTACCCAATTTTGGTGATACTGTAGGCCAAAGTCCTACTGATTTTATTAGGGAAATTGAACAATATTTTGAAATCAAAGGGATAGAAGATAAGTTTAAAATGTTCTTCATAAGAAGAAGTTTAAAAGACAATGCAGAGTCTTGGTTTAAGATAGCTTGCCATGATTCAATGACTTATCAAACATTTAAAAATGCTTTCTTAGGTTACTACTGGGGACCAGAAAGGCAAAACAAACTTAGGTTAGACCTAACTAGTGGAAATTTCTCCAACAATGGTAAACAAGGTTATCTTAATTATTTCTTGGAGAAGGCAAAAATGGCATCATTGTTACAGCCTCCAATAGATGAGAAATCTTTAATTTCTATGTTATCGCATCACTTCCCAGATGAGATTAGATATCATTTGATAGTAGCCAGACCACAAAATGTGTCTGAAATGTTAGAGTTGTTAGCTCTACTAGAGAATAAAAGAGAAGTAGATAAATGCAGTAGAAGACATTTATTTGGGGAAGGGGCAGAGCCCTATAATAAGAAAGGTAATTTTGTAACTAAAAGAAATGATGAATATCATAATGTGAATGGAGAAAGAAATTTCAAACAGGGCAACAATAACAATAATAGTAGATTTGTCCAAAATAGAAACAGCCCAAATAAATATAGAATGACAAATAATTATAGCAACAATAACCAGAATGGATGGTTAAAACGTAATGAAAATAGGAATGAAAGACAAATTAATTATATGGATGTTAATAGAGTAGGAGATAATGGAAATAGGTATTGGACTTCTCCCTGTAGAGGTAAAAGAAGAAGGAATACCTATGGTAATGAAAATAAAGGGTATTTACAACGACAACAAAATTGTCAAATTAATGAGACTAGTGATAGGACAGAGCAAAATAGAATAGACTCTGTAACTATTCACAACCAAAGTCAAGACATAGCTAATAATGAAAATGACCACGAAGTAAATCACAGGATACCTCATGCTTTAAACGCATAGAAGGTACATTAAAGACTCCGCAATGTACCTCAATCGTTATGAACTTAGGGGTCCAAAATAGATGCTTTGATAGATTTCAAAATTTAGAAATTGTACCAGCAAATATGAGAGGAGATAGTAAGTTATGTACCTCAAGACAGCGAGATAACATAATATTGAATAATCATAAGAATATTTCTAAGAATCAGGATACTATGCCTGTTACTAATAAAGAATTAAATGTCATAGGACGACCACCCAAAATTAAAGTAAATATTTTTAACAATGATGTTACTTGCATAACGGATAGTGGCTGCTCAAACAAAACAATAGATCAGAAATTTTATAATTTCTTAGTCAACAAAGGGAATAAGATAATGACTGTAAGAATATGTGGAGTGTATTGTACTCTTGCGATCGGCAAGAAGAAACTGCCAATTAAGTTTCAGTGCCTTCTAGATTTAAATATCGGAGGATATTACTTCAGTATGTTTAATTTCTCCATATTTGTCTTGTGATATGTTAATAGGCTGTGACCTGTTGGAGCAATATAATGCCATAATAAATTTTGAGTGTAAGAATATTTCCTTGTATAATGAAGATAATGTGAGAGTCATCATCCCATTTGATAATGAATATGAGGGGAATAAAAATCTGAGTAAAAAGGAGAGTGACATTGCTGAAGAACACATTTTTATAGAGGAAAGTGAATTGGTAAATGGCCGTGGATGCCAAATGCAAGATAATATTGCAGTTAATTGTACTTCCGACAAAAATGTCGAGGGCGAAGAAAGCCTTAATTATGGAAATGGTTGTGCTGACGATAATGTCGCATGTAAATGTTGTGATTGCATAAAATGCATTTCGGTCAAGGCAGAACATTGATTTTGTGAAGGTGTTTTCCAGGCAGTCGTGGCCCGTTGTCGTCCTAAAATGTGCTACTTCTGTTTTTCTTAGTGTGTTCGGTATATCAGTATGTTTTATTAGGCATTCCCATTTTTTTTTACTGGCCACAGTTTGAAGTCTATTGCCATTCATAATTTTGGATTTTAACTTTATGTGGTGTTTCACTGAGGAGTAAGGTGTTGGTTTAGATTTAGGCATTTGTTCAATGTGAGATCCTTTTTTGGCGAGGAGATTGGCTGTTTCATTTCCGGCAATCCCACAGTGGGAGGGTAGCTACTGGAGGACCACTTCTTTACCACAATTTTGCAGGTCAGTAATAATGTCATAGCATTCTTTGCAATCAAAGCTTTTTGGCCAGTAAATTGCCTGTATAGCTGCTTTGGAGTCACAGAGGAGCACTAATTTGGAAAAACATGGTTTTTAGTGTTAACAGGTTTTGGAGACAGGTTTTTATGGCATAGATTTCACCATCAAAATTTGTTGTTCTTTGTCCAGCATGACAGTAAAACAAAAAAGGGAGCATGTTCCGCCTGCTTCGGCACCAGTTTCAGCATCTGTGAGTGGGCCATCAGTGTACACGTGCAGCCAGTCTTCAGTAGGATATCTGGTGCAGATAGTTTCCAAGGTTATTGATTTCAATTAATCGGCATTATGTTGAGATTTTTTTTGTGATGTTTGCATTTATGTCTAAGACACAGGGGATAGATTCAAAATGTAAGGGGATTATTATTGGTAAGAAGTTTTCTCTATTTGTCGGAACTTCAAATTGTTTCTCTAGTTCTTTGACTTTCTCAAGGAAAGTGACTTGGGTGTTCAGTCTTCTTTCTTCTACTTGTTTGTTTGTTTGTAATCTGATTACTAAGTTGAGTAGCACGACGTACGTCGCAATCCTTATTAACATAACGTTCCCACAATTATGTCATCTACTAAAGCAGAAGTAGAGACTGCTTCTAGCCACCCACCCAGAGGAGGTCGTTCACCCATACGATTTACTCGAGGCAGAGCCTTCAACCTTGGTGGTGCCGCTCGAGGCAGATGGGTCAACGTTCAAGAATCTGCACAAACGGGCATATCCCAGCAGTCTACATTACCGATTACCATCCCACAACAACAGCAAAGAGGAAAAGAAACAACAACAACGCAAGCAAGTCACAGAAAGATTTGCTTCAAGATGCAGTGACGCAAGCATCAGCCGATAAAGCGTCGAAAGAACTTTATGGTACGGATTGGGCATCTGACCCATGGTACCTTCAGTGTTTTGATAAAATTGGAGAGTCTGCAATAACAGCAGCAAAACAGGCTAAGATAGTCGCGCCCACAGCCAACACATTGCCAGCACTAGTTGAGGAAATTTTCAAGGAATTGTGTGCAGCGGATCACCCAACTGCAACCCAATTTCCTTAATCTTTCTTGTCTTACTATGCGGCAGTAATGTATTGGAGAAGAGTTGTACAGCTGCGCATCGATGAAGGAGCAGCGGACGAGACCGATCTCGACTTCATCAGGCAGATGAACACCTTTGAACTTCATGTTATTGAACCTCTAGGCGCATACCTAGCAGGCTTCGGTGAAATCAGCACGCAAACAGAAGCTACAGTTCGACTACTATTCCCGCCAGTCCCTAATCGCCTTGGATCATTCGGTATGGTAAATCGTGCCACGCACTACCATTACTGTGATTTTCCAGCGCCAGTTGTAGCTGAGGGAGAATAGTAGCAGACCAAACTACACGCTCCACAACGGGCCAGAATTTTGGGACCTGCCAGAAATACTTCAACCCAGAGCACCGATCGCGGTAAGACCGACCCATAATATAAACAGACGGAGGGGTGCACAAGCACTGAGCAGGCATGCGTGCAACGAACTGCGCTCAGTTGACATCAATGTCGACCAGTCAGTTGTAGCACTCATCAAGCAGGAAGCGACACCTGCAGAGCAGAGATATCGAGTGAACATTTCTTTACTACAGTATATCTCGACTTGGATCTTACGATCAACAACAGCCATGAGTGTGTGTTAAGTACGGACGCATGCACCAATGGTTCAGCAATACACTTATGTCACATAGAACCAGACCTCAATCTACACGAGGAGTTCGACAGGGACCGACACTATGTCGACGGAGTTGTAAGGCTAAGAGCTTCTAACCATGTAGAAGCCAGAGGAGCAGAGGAAGGAATTCTCTTTGTACCAAGACTGGACTAGGTGTAACAAGAACGTGGTCATGCTATGACTTCGACAATTACACACAAGTACCAGACACTTGGCATCACATGCGCAACAACAATTTCATTACCTAGGTAGATGAGAACATCAAACAAAATGTACGAGAGTACATTAAAGCAGGATTTTAATATAATGAATATGAAAGTTTATATTAATAATTTTATACTTTAAAATTCAACGGGTGAAAATTGAGATTGATGGAAAAATTATAGAACAAGTGTCAGATTTCTCTTACTTAGGAAGTGTATTTGCAGAGTATAAGAGTGACATTGATTCAAAATTACAAAAATATAATAAAATGAATGGGGTAATACGAAGACATTTTGGTAAACAGATGAGGACAGAGACAAAACTAAGATTACATAACATCACATCAAAAGCTGCTCTAAAATACGGAAGTGAAATTTGGATTTTAAATAAAAGAAACTCTCACAAACTTCAAGTAAGCCAAATGCGCTTCTTACGATCATTGTTAGGAGTTAATAGACTGGATCACCAAAGGAACACTATTATCAGAGGAAAACTTGGAGTAACAAGTTTAAATGAAGATATACAAAGATACCAACAAGAATGGAAAAATCATCTGAGGAGAATGGCAAGAAATAGACTTCCAAAATTGGTATTCCAATATACCCCAACTGGACATAGGGACCAAGGAAGACCAAAACAACGGTGGAAAGATCAAGACCATCTTCGCTAGGTTTACCGTACAGGCCACATGGCCTAAAACAAATTTGTTCATGATGATAATTCTTTTAATATTTAAATATAACTTAAATAAAGAAACGCATCTAAATAATTCATTGTTGTTCATTGTTGAATAAAAAGTCTCAGTAACAATTAAAGAAATTGTACTACATAATAGTTTTTGTAAATAATGCTTTTAAAAATTGTTTTAAGTCATTGTTGTCAAAATTATAAAGCTTTCTGTTATAACTGTAATAAGAACACCTGCTTAACTTCATATTCTTAAATGAAAGTAAACTAAATTCTGATTGGATGTTAAAACAATTAACTTTTTGATTTAACAAATCAAATTTAAACCTTATATTTAAAGAACTATTAACCAATAGAATTTAAATATAACATCATGTGATGTAATAATGTTCTTTAAAATTATAAAAGAATTACACTATTCATTCTGTATATAACTTTCCACAAAGATAGAAGCAAGAAGAGTTCTCAAGATAAAATGTAATATTTAATACAAGAATAATTAATTCCAGAAAAGAAAATAATTTATTTTAATTGATAGTGAAGAATATTACCACTTAAATTTACTTAATCTGCTGGGAAATTAAGAAGTGAATAAATTTGTAATTATTTCTACAAGAAACAGTCTTCAGTGATTTTAAAGTGTTTTCCTATCCAGTGTACCAACTTCCGACCTAGAGAAGAGAATCCGGCTCTACCGAAAATAAAACCCAACCTGAACCAGTAATTATTTTTGGGACACCAAACCTTCAAAATGTTAGTACAACATCGGGCATGAAGAGAATTACTTCATCAAAATGCCACCAGAACGTGGGACAAAGCAATTACTTCTTCAACATCAATTGCATTCCGCTGATACCAAGCCATTACTGTCGGGCTGTGACAAACAAAAAATACATAGAAGGAAATAAATCTGTTGCTGATCTTCATAGGGATTATGAAAAGTCATGCAAAGAAAAATAATTGTCCTCTGCTAATTACACATGCATTTTTGAATATTTAGCCCTTTGTTTTCCAGTGGTTTTGCTTTGAAACCATATTTTAAATTTTTACAGCTCAGCTTACCAGCGATCTCATATCGTGACCACCATGCTCACTGATCACTAGTGACATCTGTAACTGGTATTTGGTACTGAGTGCTCTGCAGCTCCATTTTCCTGCCATTTTATCATTTTAGAAGATGCATGTGCACTACTTGTGACATTGTTTAGTGCCGCTAATAAGTTTTATTTTATTTGTGTGTGTTGTATAACCACGGAACTTTTGTTTAATGTAAGGTAAAAGTACCTACGGTTTCAAATTTTATTTGCATTATTATAAATCATTGTGTCGGATGTGTAGTAAATAGGACCAAAATTATTCGTAGCTTCAGTTTTTAACCACTGGCAAGTAAGTGTTCGAGTGTAGTTGTGTATTCAGGATATTACACCCTCCTCAATCATGACATTGCAGAAACTTCGCTTCGATGAAATGGACAGTGACATGATATACACATATTGTTGGAATCATTCCTAGTGACGAGGAATCCTGTGTGTCAGAAAATGAAGGTAAAAAATTATATTGAAATTGTAGAAAATAATATTCCAGCTGATGTTAGGGCCGAAGATATTTCTGTGTATGAGATAGAGAGTGATGGGAGAGAATATAGGCCTACTTGTTGCAAAAAATGGTGTGCCTAAAACAAAGTACATAACTGTTTGGTTACAAAAGCAAGTGGCTAATACTGTTCCTGAATTTTGTGGTGTCGTTGGGCCAAATATTCCCCCAGAAATGTCATTGCCTGTGGAGGTTTTTGATTGCTTCTTTCCTCCTGAACTTGTTCATCACACTGTGTACCAAACAAATATGTATGCAACACAGAAGTCGGGTGGATCAACAAATATTCATCGAACAAATTCAGAGGAAATAAAAAAAAATATTTGCCATAAATATTTTAATGGGCGTGAAGAAACTTTCCAGTTATTGTGACTACTGGTCTTCAAACCCTATGCTGAGAGATAGTTATAACTAGAGATTTTTGCATATTTGCATGTTTTATTCCATCAAAGATAAAAAATATCCATGGAAGAGGGAAATGTGTTTCATGTCATTTGGAATCAATTGGATAAATTTTATAGTGCATATAAATGCATATTCATGGGATTAGTGCATATTTCACCTATATGTGCATATACTATACTTTTTTCTCTATTTAATATTAAGACATTTGTTTGTCCCCACCGTCGGTATCTCCACCTTGGCGTGGTGGTGCGGCTTGTGAGTCCTAATGACTCCATGAGCTATGCAGGCGGTAGTGTAACTACCAACAGGGCCTCCCATGCCTGGCAGGTCATGGAACAAGGTACAGACTAAAAGAGATACCCATCGAAGAAGAAGGGCTAATAACTCACTTCCAAGATGTAAAATTTTCCATTACTCATAGAAACATTCACGAAGTAAGCCGGACTGATAAAACCCCAGACCTGTAGTGAATGAACACGCAACAGGCTGCTAGCTTTCATGCGTAGAGGAAGAAGAAAAAGAAGAAGAACATTAGTTTGTAACCCCATAAAATCACAAGTTTCTGCTTTACTGTCATGTTTTTGCAAATGAAGACAATCTTGTTTTCATAGAAAGCCAGCATCACTATTTTGCATTTTTGCACAACAATGACAATGCCGAGTAGGGGGTCTGCAGTTTTAAATCTCAACAGGCCAATAATGCAATCTGGCCTAAACCATTTCCTGAAAGGAAGATTTCGGAAGAGATGAACCTGCTTGCCAACAATGGACACTTTATTGGTGGTAATTTCTTTGTTTTCGTTTTCAACCAGCGATATTCTTTGAAGTTTGAACATCAACTCTATTGAGACTGTCGGCATACATGACAAAGACTCAAAAATCATTCCTGAAATATACTTTCATATGTGCAAAATATACTTCATTTCACACAAAGGAAGCCTGTTGTACATTATTGACCACGGTGACAAAACAAATCGGTAATCGAAGTTTAAATTCTTTTCTCAAATACCATTTTGTGAGTGTTAGTGGACCAAGACAAGTGTTTTCAATGCCGAAGGAAAAATTCAGTAAAATATCTTTGCTTCATCAATGGATTGGTGGGAATCCTACATTTAACAACAAATGGAAAAATTGTCCTATGCCAATTCTGCACTGAATGTTTTCATATACAATAAAGTAAGGTGAAAATACATTTCACTAATTATTCATTTTTACTTACAGGTTCCCTGTGACAAAAAGTTTCAGATCACGCAACACTTACAAACAGCAGGTCACAAGAAAAATGCTGCTGGGAAAACCACATAAAAAATTCAGACAACTTTAACATCAGCATTTTCTACAAGGAACAGTGGAAATTATAATTTTTAAGCCGACTTGTGTAAAGCATTGGTGTCGGCAAATATTCATTTAAAGAAATTAAACAGTTCAGAACTACGAGGATTCTTGGAGAAATATTGCGGAAGAAACATTCCTGATGAGTCTACACTAAGGAAAAATTACATTGGTCCTCTTTACGAAGGGGTACATTCGTTTAATACATGAAATTATGAAAACGAATAAACTTGAATAATACATAAGAGCCGTAATTTTTATAAGAGTGATATGCGCAAGTTTTTTTTTCCGAAACTTTTCTCTTAGTAATATTTAGCATTGTAGGTGTTTAAAATACAAATTTGGGAAAAATTTATTCCGCAATATATCGCAAAATTTGATTTACTGAGCAAACTAGTTGGATTACAGCGAAAAACAACTCATTCACTTTGAAAAAGTCTATTTAAACCGAAAATCTCACACAATAAATGAATAATAAAATTTGTTAACGAGTACCAAGCAGCCTCATTTTCATTTCGTTCACGTGATAATCTACATGTAATTTTAATTTTTTTAACACCAATATCATGGGAAAATTATATAGAAATTTAATAAGCTGGAACTGATATTATAACATTTTTGGATAATTTCTTTTTAATATAATTTAAGATTATATGGTTATTTTTTTAAAAGTACTTAAATAACATTTAAGTTGTTATTCCCTCTTATACAGAATTAAAATATAATTTTCTTTTTCATTTCACGATATATTCACAGAAATGGCATTATGTTTAACACCAAAATAAGATATTTTACTTCATGAAAAAATAAAGCCCCTTGTAATGCTGTATAATTTAACCAAGATCTTTAGGAATTTTATTTTAATATTTAAAATACATTTAATTTTGTATGTGTTATTTTATTTTAGGTCCGCCAAGAAATGAGAGCTGACATTGGTGATTCAAACATATGGCTATCTGTAGACGAAACAACTGATTCGTATGGAAGATACATTGTCAATGTCACCTTGGGAAAACTTGTGGAACATGAACCTTATCGCCTTCAGAGCACTAGACGAAACAAATCACTGCATCATTGCACGTGTTGTTCGTGATGCATTACTGTTCTATGGCCTGTTCAGGAAAATGAAGGAAAACTTTTGCTGATAGTCACAGATGCAGCAGCGTATATGATTAAGACAGCTAAAGCTTTAAAAATATGTTATCCAAAGGCAGTGCATGTGACATATCTAGCTCATGGCCTTCACAGATTGGCAGAAGAGATCAGAGTAAAATTTCCAGAAGAGAATGCCGTAATTTCTTCTGTGAAAAAAGTTTTGTGAAGGCTCCATTAAGAGTGAAATTATTTTCTCAAATGGTGCCAGGTAGGGGAAGGTTCTGTACCTTGGACATGATCGTACCTTGAGCCACCTAGTGAATTCTTTCTTTATCGACCTGTCATTCGTCCAAAAATAGACATAGTTAATGATTCACATTTTGGACATAGCTAATTTAAATGGTTTTGGAAAGGAAATAATTATAACTAAATTGAAGAAATTCAGACAACAAAAAAGATTAAAAGAATACACTACCCTGCAATCTGATTCAAAGAAAGGAAAACAATTTAAGAAAATCACTTATCATCCTGGAATACATAACAAATTTCAAAAAATTTTCAAGAAATTCAATATTACATTGGCACCGATAAATAAGTTTAGCATTGGTAACTTATTAATAACCAATAAGAAAATGAACACCCCAGATAGTAAAAAATCTGGAATTTATCAAATTGATTGTCGAGATTGCAATAAAGTATACATAGGAAAAACAAAAAGAAATTTGGACACTCGCACAAAGGAACACTTTAGAAATATTAAAAATGGTGAAATTGAAAAATCAGCTATTGCAGCACATAGTTTGTTGGAAGGTCATAGAATTGAAAAAGAAGCTAAACTTCTAAAACATTTGGAAAAACCTTTGGATTTGACAGTTTGGGAGAAAATATTTATACAGAAGAACAAATTTAAATCTATGAATTTCGACATTCCGGATGAACGTGACCTCATCTTGAAGTTCATCGAATCAACACCAGATGGCAACGATATCTCAAAGTTCGTCAAATCAACACCAGATGGCAACGTTATAGAGGGAGATTCCAACGAATATCCGGTAGTCATAATGGCGGTTGAAAATGAATGACAAGATCATTTGAAACTATAGTTACCGTGTTTGAAAAACATGAAATATGAGGTAAGATGTTAAAATGACTCATTAATTTAATAGTTAATGATTATTGTCCTAGATGGCTTTTAAGTTACATTTCGTCCCCGTTCCTTTGTCACAGAAGCAGCCATGGGGATTTTGTTGATTGTGATTGTGAGTGTAAGAAGTAAAAATCAGGCAGGTTAAGTTTTCATTTAATATAAAGTTCCTTATTTTAAGGAATCTTATAAAACATGTTAAGGTAGACAGTTTATATAACGTACCTTGAACATGTACGATGGATGTAACCTTGAGCCAGTTATACTTACTTGTATATTTGCAACCACAACTATTGTATGTGATTTGCATTTATCTATTTGCGGTTAAATAATATTTTATATTACTTGTGGTCCTATTACATATATATTTTACCGAAATTTTCTTATATTACTAGTATTAATTTATTTGCGACAATACGTGCCTCAGACCATCACTAGTATGTCGTATTTTTATTTTAGATTGTGTAGACGTAATGCCACACAGTACATTAGGTATTAAGAGGCCTGATCCAAATAAAGATGCTCTGGATGCAGCTGCTAAAGAAGTTTTGGATTATAAAATGTCGTTTCGAGCAGCAGCGTCAGAATACAATGTTTTAAGGGCTACACATATGAGGCATATAAAGGAGTTTCGAAATTCGGGGAAAAACAATTTCGAATACAGAACAAATTATGATACCCAAAGAGTTATTTCTAAAGAGGAGGAATTATTGTTAGCTCAATAACTTAAACAAGCAGCTAGGTTACATTATGGTCTTACACTAATTTAAGTTCGTAAGTTAGCCTACCAGTATGCAAAACATAACCGTTTGAAATTTCCAAGTTCACGGCATATAAAGGAAATGGCTGCAAAATCATGGCTTTCGTAATACTTACAGAGACCAGTTATCTCTAAGGAAAGCTGAAACAACAAGCCTTGCACGTTCCACTAGTTTCAATAAGGTTACAGTAGCAACGTTCTTCGAAAATTATAAAAACATTTTGAATCGGGGATACTTCCCTGCCAGTCACATATGGAATTGTGATGAGACAGGAATATCAACTGTCCACGTTCCTCCCAAAATATTAGCTCCTAGAGGTGTGAAACAAATAGGAAGTATGACATCTGGAGAAAGAGGAAGTAATGTCACGATGATTGCCGCAATTAATGGAACTGGAAACAGTATTCCACCTATGTTAATTTTCCCTAGGGTTCATTTTAAAGATTATATGATGAAAGGAGCCCCACCTGGTGCAATTGGTGCTGCAGCACAATCAGGATAGTCGAATGAAAACTTCTTTCTTCAATTTTTGGAACATTTCATAAACCATACGAAACCTACAGTTGAACGGCCGACAATTTAATTTTAGACAACCATGAAAGCCATGTATCAATACCTGCCATTGTACGAGCTAAGGAAGTTGGCATTATTTTACTTACATTCCATCCTCATACAAGTCACAAGATGCAGCCCTTAGATAGAACAGTCTTCGGCCCGTTTAAAAAATACAACATGGCTGTAAATGAGTGGATGTTCTCTCCTGGAAATGCCGGAAAACCAGTCACTATTTATGAGGTTGCTGAATTTGTGGATAAAGCATACCCTCTCAACTTCATTCCAAGTAACGTTATAAGTGGATTTCGTGTAACAGGACTTGTCCCATTACATAAAAAACATGTTTGGAGAACACGAACTTTGCCTTCCAACGTGACTGATCGACTGGAAGCAGTTAAGTGCAGAACCAATCTCCCATCAAGAATTACCAGTGAATGATCAACCATTTAATACCATGCCAGCTTCAGTTGCAGAGAGAACTGATGAGGGTCAATCAACGCACACCTCACTAGAAACCATAAAGCCATTTCCAAGAGCAGAAGCAAGAAAATTTAGAAGTTTACTTAACAACAATATAGGGTAAACAATGTAGTTATTGGCCACACTCCAGTGATTGGTCATTTACATCTAATACTCTAATAGCTATGCTATTATATTATTATTTTTAGTCTGGACATCTTACCTCAATACTAATGTTGTTTTGTTCTTGAACATGTTTCAAAACAATTCTGTTTTATCGTCAGCTTTCCCAGACTGCTGTTTTGTGCTAGTTCATCTGTAAGTGGCTAGATGCCATCTCCGGACACTCCCTGTTACTCCTGTTTAATATTTTAGCAGACAGATGTCAGCACTTGAAGTGGTGTAGATGAAGGTGTTGAATAGCCATTTTGTGTCGGTAAGTCTTAGCACTTTCATAAGGATTTTAATTACGAATAATTGTATTTAAAGTAACTTTATCTACATATACTTTATTATACTTCTGGGTATATATTGAAATAGTATTAAATTATGTGTGGGTACATTTCTAGGAATCATATGTGTAACAATTTCATGGAATGTGTGGGGGACAATCCATATCAAATCGGACAGCAAAAAATCTTGCAATTTATTTTTTTAATTTTATGTATCCCTAAATATAGTGAATACATTTATAAACGTATTAATACAGAAATTTAATTTTTATCATTTATAGGTTCGTAGTTATGATGATCTAAAATTATCGTAAATATGATAAACTAAAACGTTTAGTAACTAATATTTCTGAAACAGTAAACAGCAAAAATTTGTTTCAAACATATTTATATATGTGATATCATGTAGTTTAAGGGTGTTATTTTTATAATTAGGATATTTTTATTTTCGGTGTCAATTTTCTGTTTTATGGTGGTTCACTGCAGTACATATCAAAAAATGAAAACGGAAAACAAACAGGATACTACTCACGTAATAAGGATTAACTTCCAGCAAATACCTATTTGGAGAGTTGAATAGTTCAGACAATATAAATGTTTTTTATTCTATTTTCGCAAAAAAAAAAAACTCGCGGGTCCACAGCGCAGCAGATTCATTTCACGACCAAGGTCGCGCGCGTACTTTATAGAAAGAGCTTCATCAGTGACTTTTTCTACTGCCATTAAATCGAGTAGATTATTATATGTTCTGCTTAATGGAACAGTACCGTAAATTTATAAAAGTGGCGATATTTTAATTCTTATCCAGTAGATATTTATTTATCAAATTTTATTGCTGAAGTGAGAAGTAAAGAGCTCTGTTACTTACGTTTACTGTGAATTATTAAACAAATTATTTATAACTAACTCACTCACTGGCTCTGTGGAACCTGTAGGTTCATTGCAGCGCGGACATAAGCTCTCCATACATCCCATCTCGAGCTAACGTTTTCCAATTATCCCCTGTATAATCTATTTCCCTCAAATCATGTATAATGTTATTCTCCCACCTCATTCTTAGTCTTCCAACTGGGCGTTTTCCCTCCGGTTTTCCTACCAGAAATTTCCAAGCACCTCTTTCATCCTCCATACGTGCCACATTTCCTGCCCACCGCAGCCTACGAGACTTAACTGTTTTTATTATATCTGGCTTCCTATACAGATCATGTATAATTATTATGTAATTTTCTCAATTCACCTGTCTATTCATCTCTTTTTGATCCAAAAATTTTCCTAAGAACTTTATTCTCAAATACTCGTAATCTTCTGTCCTTTTTTAAAACAAATTATTTATTTTGTTACAAATTTTTCATTACACTTTAAATGTAATATTATATAATAAAAACTATTTCGTCATTAATTGAATAAAGTGGTATAAATTTGTATTATGTTATAATTACTAATTTCAGTCTTAAAATAACTTTTTATTCAGTGTATTGTATTGTACCCTGATAACTTTGACGAAAGAGTATTGTTATAAGATATCACTTCCAAATAAAACCGAATGTTTTAATACTCGTACCACTTCCTACCAAACGATAATAATGCAATGTCAGCAAGTCTTCCTTAAACATCTGTTTTACATCAACAATTCTCAAGTTCAGATTACATACTAGACAGTTGATTTACATCAGTGTGTTTGATTAATGCATCTCATCATTTTAATTGTCACAGTCAAATTAAAAATAATCTTATTGTTTTTAACTAACAAGTTTGCAGATTTACAAAGACTGAATGGTGAGTTAGAAGTTAAATATAATTTTTATTATGCATATATTAGTATACAATAGTTATTAACAATATTATGTGTTAATATATAATTTTACAATTTCTTAAATGTTTCTGGAATGAGAGAATAATCGTAGAGATATACATTTTGTTATAAAAGGAGAATAATGGGAAGTTTAGACATTAAATTAAACACTATAATAATTTAGCTTATAATAAAAGCTAATATTATCGTGCATTTTAATATCATCTTAGATATGTCATGAGTAGGGGATGCAAGATTAGTAAGTGATACCAAGCCAATAAAATATATTTATACTTCTTAAATATTACTTGTAACAGCATAAAATCATCTATAATGTGACTATCTTTTCAAGTTGAGGGAATAGCCATACTTCGAGAAATGTATTTTATAAAAGACACTATTTAAAGCAATACGATAAATTGACAGCTCTATTACTCTTTAATTACACCAAGCGAAGACTTGAAATTCGGTTCAGATATTCAGTATATCATAAAGTTTCACTGTAAAAAAAATGGTAAACTTTTAAAGATGTGAGTTTGATTTTCACAATTTTTTTGCCGATTTCGTATGGAATGTCCCGTGGGTGGCCAATCGCTGAACTTCATTTCAATGTAATTTCATTGATTGGCCGCCTGGCCAATTGCTAATTTTCTAAGTGGCCATTAACTGTATGTTCTTTCTTTTTGCTGTATAGGTACCATTATTTGAAGAGTTAGCCTATTTATTGCAAAATGCCTAAACTACCGAAGATAAATTATAATACAGAGGCAATGGAGATTGCTATCAAGTATGTGAAAAATGGACCATCTGTACGATCTGCATCAAAGTTGTTCTTGTTCCAAAATCAAGTTTGCAGTTTCGCATAAATAACCCAGATCATAAAGTAACCCTAGGTCCAAACACAATACTTTCCGAGGAAGAGGAATTAACACTAGTCAGGTACGGTAATACAGCCTACCTAGAAGAACAATTGTCTTTATAATCATTAAACTTTATGGGCCTTTAATTAAATTTTCAATCTGTAGGAAAAAAATTATTTATATTAAGCCTTTATTTTTTATATTTACGGGCTACCCTATTAAAATTCTTGTTTTTTATCTGTTTGTGTAGCCTACTAATTTGGTTTGGCAAATATTTTCAGATGAATACTAGAATTGGCAAGAAAAGGATTTCCTAGGAAAACGGAAGATCTACAAACAAGTGTACAGGAATATTTGAACACTAATCCCCGACCAAACCCGTTCAAAAACAATCGACCAGGTGAAGATTGGAATAAGATAAGATGATAATTCATAATGTTTTTTAGGCTTACATTTTTAATTAGTACTTAGCTTATGTAGGCTACTACACAGCTTATTATTATTTTCAGGCTTTTTTGAAGACATTCTGTACTTACTACCAGAACAAGCGAAGCAATCACGGCCGCAAGTTCGTGTGTTAGTGAGAAAGACATAAGTTGGTTTAAAGAAGTAGATGAGTATGTTAAGGACAATTGTCTGGAAGAAGCAATATCTGATCCTATACGGGTTTTTAATAGGGATGAAACTAACTTTCAGATCTGTCCAGTTACAGGTAAGGTGCTCGCACAAAAAGGGTCTAAGAATGTTTATTCAGTAGAACGTGCGGCATCAAAGGAGAACTTGACAGTTATGTTCACGTTTTCGGCAAGTAGACTTGTTTGTTGTCCTATGATAATTTATCCATATCAAAGGATCCCAGAAAAAGTGGCACAATCTGTACCAAAAGGATGGGGAATTGGTAAAAGTGATAATGGATGGATGACTGCAGAAGTGTTCGAGTACATCTGCAATGTCTTCCATCCATTTCTTCTAGAACAAAGCATTAAATTCCCAGTAATTTTGTTTGTTGATGGATACGAAACACATTTAACATATGAACTTAAGCAAAATGTGTTCAGAATTAAAAACTGAGGTAATTGCACTTTACCCAAACACCACGCGTATTCTTCAGCCAGCAGATGTTGCAGTTTTCCATACCCTAAAGAAGGAATGGAAATCTGCTGTCAGGTATTAGCATGCACAACACCATGGAGACATCACGAAAACTAATTTTGCTCCTGTTCTTCAGGATGTTGTGACAAAAAGTGTGAAGATACAAACATTAGTAAATGGGTTTCGTGTATGTGGTTTGTATCCATTTGATGAAGATGCAGTAGATTATTCTAAATGTCTGGCATCGTCGACAAAATCAACAAAGGCAGAAGCAGCAACAAGCAGGATTCAACCTCAAGAGGCATCTAATGAAATTCACAAAACTCTTGGCTATGCTACTTTTGTTGACGTGGTCGGGGAGGAGAGAATTGAAAAGTTTAAATCTATTAAAGAGATAATTTCTTTAGAATCAAATACAGAAGAATTCTACGTATTGTACCGCTTGTCGGAAAAAAATTCAGAATGAAGAGTCAGGCTCAGGACAAGTCAACGCTTCAGCTGAAAAATCCAGTGAAAACTCCTGCACTGCAGAATTTCGTGATCCAAAAGAAATTAGGCCTAGTACTTCATCAGATAGTTGTGAAGTAAGAACTTCCATAAGGAAAATCAAAACAGATCATATGGGAGAGTTTCTTGTGTAGCCTGAGACACCTAAGAGAAAAGGAAAACGACAAACAGAAAGACATCCTTTTGCAATAACTTCAGACAGATATAAAGATAGGTTCGAAAAAAATACAGAATAAAAGCGTAAAATTCAGGAACAGAAGGAAGAACGAAAGAGAAAACAGGAGGAAAAGAAACAATCGAAAGTTCCTGCGAATAAGAAATCACAAATTGATCCCTCAAAGAATGCCGCACAGAATCCGGCAGATAAGGGAGATGAAAATTTGAGAAATAGGCCGAGGACGAATATTAAGCAGGTAAATAGTAGTTGCTCTCTTTGTAAGAAGGTAATTACATTGAAAGAAAACACAACATGTTCTGAATGTCACAAGTTATTTCACAAGAGGCGCATACCAAAGACTCATCAGATACATATTCCTGAAAATGACGAAGTTGATTTTCTGTGCCATATTTGCTACAAGGAAGACAATTCAGACAGTTCATATGAGTGCGAAGATTCTGATTCAGGAGATTCAGCAGTGGTTAATGCAGTAGTATTGAAAAGTCAACTGTCATAGGATTGTAAATAAGGATATTAAAATTGTTCCAGTATGCTACTTATTCAAACAAATTATTATTTTTTAATTCCTATTTTACACAAATTATTGTTAATTTACATTAGCCTATATTATGGCAACATTGTACACAGGTATGTGTAAAATTACATTGTATTAAGTGGATTTCCTTATAAAAATGTTGTGGCCAATCACAATCATCACATTGGCCAATAACTATAAAATTGTGGCCAATCACTATACAAAAGTACAAGTTTTCATAAAAAAAATTATAAAATAAAATATATTACAAAACAAAGTAGGATTATTATTGGAATACCTAGGGTAATCATCATAAAAGACATTCCATTAATAATATTTGACTTGTTGTTGTTGTTTTCAAATGCTGGGCCTTGGCACCGAAGCCATTAGCGTTCTTGCTCTCCAATATTTCTCTATTGTGGATCCAACAGGTAATACTTCACAGGTTTGTAGGTGTTCTTCATTCATTTCTTCGTCTTTATTGCATAGAGGACAATTTGGATTCGTGTAGATTCCTATTTTATATAAATGTTTGGCTAAATAGTCATGTTCTGTAAGCAGTCTAAGGGTCGCATGTTTGGACGCATTAGACAGTAAAATGCCTTCTCTGCTGAGCAAGTTGTATGCTAATACGATTTTGCTTACTCAGAAATCTGTTCATGCGATAATAATTGGTTAAATTTGTAAGCTACCTGCGGAGGTACCTTACATGAGCAACTCAAATTAAAATCCCGAAGGGAACCGAACGGGAACCGATGTACTTTGCTGCTTTATCCAACATTTATCCAAGATGTCGGACCTTGAAGACTTCGATCATGTTTTCGGTATACACGGAGAAGAGGAATTTGATAGAGTCTACCAAAGAATTCAACTGGAAGAACAGGAGAATCGGCGTAATATTGCGTGTCGCAGACGTGTTTGTATACGGTATTATTTGCGGGATGCAAGCATAAATGCATTCCTCTATAGCAGACGAAAATAACGGAAGTGGTTTTATTGCTGAGAATTCTGGGTAATTCGTTGCCAATATTACGAAAACGTCGACTCTCGTGCATTACCGATAAGTCGGCCGTTAATTCGTTCTCAGCAATTGCTCACGGTGAATCAGCTCACTAGTGATTGGAAGTAATTTGAGAGAGAGTAATGTTCTAACATACGACCCTAAATGTTGCTACTGTAGTTTTATGTGGAAATTCTGGAATAATATCTGGCTTCTTTACTAAAATATTCCATTTTTTGTCTTTGGCTTTATTACATAGGTCTTGGTTTTGTTTGATTTTATATTTGTTTTTAACTATTCTTTTTATGGATGTGAAAGGTAAGCTTTTAGTAGTATTCTGAATTAAATTGGAGCCTTTTTTGGCAAGAAAATCAGCAGTGTCATTTCCAGCAATTCCACAATGTGCAGGTATCCATTGCAATTGAATTCTTTTCTGTAGGTTTGGAGTTGTTGAATCATTTTGTAGCACTCTTTAATTTGTATTGACTTCATTTTGTGTGAATTTATTGCATATATTGCTGCCTTAGAATCAGAGAGTATGACCGCATTTTGAAATTTATTTATTCTGTATAGTAATTGTTGGAGTGAAATATGAATAGCCGTTAATTCTGCATCAAAATTTGTTGTGTGGTATCCTGCTGGTTGATAAAATGAAAATAATGCACATGTAATTCCTGATCCTGAGTTGTTATCAATAGTAGATCCATCTGTGTAGACATGTAACCATTCTTCTGGTGGATATCTCTTATTCACAACTTCTAATGCTAGAGCTTTTAGTATTTGACTTTCATAATATTATTATATGCATTAGCACTATAGAAAGAAAAATTATTTCTTAAGTGGCCAATAACTATAGTGTTTACTAGCACCATGTTGTACCTTGAGCCAAGTTACACATTTTTTAAACAGAAAATAACAAATACATATTTTCTTATTTCATCAAAATGTAATATGTGATTTGGACTTTGAAAATATTTGATTCAAGCACGTGGACCTCTAAGTATTTCATCGACTCCACTCTTAGATAAAACTTGTAACTGTATTAACAAAAGTGCATTTCTCCGTAAATAAAGAGTTTCTTGGATTTGTTAAAATTGAGTGCGCATTTGTACGTTGTTCTTTTGCTTATAAAGAGTTCATAACCCTGAGATCTCTTGCCTACCACCGAGCCCGCAACATATGATATTTTCGAAATAAATGTTCAAGGTTTAATTTAAATTTAAAATAATGTGTCTGCTTTACTTGTTATTGATATTATGAATGCTTTTAATAAAATGGTATCGAAGTATAGAACTTTCCCCTAATCGTCTTCCCCCAGAGCCAATCCTTACAAGATGGGGGAACATGGATAGAAGTACATTGTATTATTGTGACCAAGTGCTGGAAGCTTTGGATGTGAATGAAGCAGCAAGTATTGCAGTTGCTGTGAATGCATGCAGTGAGAAAAGCTTATAGGCTAAATTAGCTTTTATTAAAACCTATTTTAGTAAAGTACCATATGCAATCACACGTTTGGAAGAAAGAGGAGTGCCACTATCTTCTGTCCTGCAGATGTATGAAGCCGCAGTCGCCCAAGAAGTGCCCGGTGAAACTAGAAAGACACTTCGTAAGAAAATTGGAAAAATTGAAGCCAGGAATCCAGGACTAAAGTTTATTCGGAATGTGAACAGCGTGTTACAAGGTGTATCTGAAAAATAATTTAATTCTTATTCTGTGAGTGGCATAGCCTCTTTGCAATATTGCCTGTGACCTCATGTGAAGTGGAGAGATCATTCTCTTCGTACAAACACATTTTAAGTGGCAGAAGGAAAGGCTTTCTACCAGAAAATTTAGAAAAATATTTGGTTATTTATTTTAACAAAAATTGATAAGTGATTGTTGACTTATATTTCATATTACAGACAAGATTAATGAGAATGACACTATAAATTACAATTATTAACTTCAATTAGGAGCAAAAAAGTAAAAATATTACAATTGCTGCTTCATAAAAAAGTTAATAAAATATTGTGAGAAAACAGTGTATTTTACTATAAGAAAATTACTTTTGTATTTTTTTAATTTTAAGAGCATATTTTCAACTTTCTTGCTGCATAGTTGTATGCATATGTTTATGGTTTATAGTGCATATAAATCCGCCCTCTAATTATAACACATTCTTGATGTCCAGAAATCGTTCTTCGTGGCTTCTGTCAAACATTCATGTTAATGATAACGACAAACAACCCAAAAAATGGTGAAGAGTCATATGATAAGCTGTATAAAATTCGTCCGCTGTTGAATTTCTTGAAGCAAACGTATCTATCATCCTATATTCCAACTAGGAGGCAGTCAGTTGACGAAACCACGATAAAGTTCAAGGGACGTTCAAGCCTAAAGCAGTTTATGCCACAAAAACCAATTAAGCATGGATACAGAGTACGGATTCTAGCCAATGAAAATGGGTGTATTTCAGAGTTTGAAATATACACAGGGATGATACGTTTGTCTACTCAGAAATGCTTGGGTGAAAGAGTTGTGAAATGAATTGCATGAGAAAATTAATGAAAGTTATATGGATAACTATTTTTCATCTGTTTCATTAATGAAATATTTGATAGAGCATGGTGTACATGCATGTGGAATAGTGAGAAGGGGAAAAATATATTTTCCATAAGACTTTTCAAATGAAAAGAGCATGAACAGGGGAGAATTTCAATTCAGATGCTCCCATGAAGGTATAGTGGCAATGCTATGGAAGGACAGAAAAGGTGTCTTATCTATGTCAAATTTTCATGAAGTTGATGATGTCACAACAGTCTCACGAGAAAACAAGGATTGTACGAAGATAGAGATTTCATGCCCAGCATCAGTCAAGGACTACAATGTCAATATGGGCTATGTAGATAAAGCAGAATGCTGAAATCTTGTTATGAAACTGACAGGTAAAGCAAGAAGTGGTGGGATTGCATAATGTGGTACTTTCTTGATGTTTCAGTTGTCAATGAAAGCATCATTTTCAACGAGATGAATCCTGAAGCAAATATGAGCCTGAACGACTTTTGACTTTCCGTCATTGCTGGACTTGTAGGGGCATCACAGTCTACCCCAACCAACAAAGCAAAGAAATTGAAATGTCAGAACAACTTCGAGCCATATGTTCCCAGTGATCAAGGAGCACACATGCCAGTGCAAGAATCATCCAGGCGATGTGCACTGTGCAGCACAGGGCATGCCAGACATGTGAAATTGGACTCTGCATGTCAAATAAAAATAACTGTTTCTCAGAGTACCACAAAAAATTATGCCTGGTTTTCCCAGTGGAATTAATTATGCAAAATCTCAGTTTGTATAATGGTTTTCTTTGTATTCCTGGTTTCCCAGTGGTTTAGATATGACACCGTGGGTTGTAATTAATTATGCAAAATTAATTTGATGAAATATGTGTTTAAATCTTATTTTTGTATGTATTTATAGCAGGCCATGTTAATACATTTAAAAGTGTGGTAATGGTTCCCTTTAAATGCCTGGTTTCCCAGTGGTTTCGGTATGATACCACAGGCCATAATTAATTTTGTGAAATATGAATTTAAATCTTATTTTTGTATGTATTTATAGCCAACTATGTTAAATGATCACAGTTTGTGTAATGGTTTCTTTTCTTGGTAAACCAAGGGTTAATGAAGAGTTCAAATTACCACTCTTCATTTCAAACAAAGATAAAAAATACATCATCGTCAACAACAAGGATTAAGCCCAATGGCCTGTTCCGATCTCATTATAGGTCAAATTGGTCCTTCCATCTCTTCAATCATCTTCCCAACAATCTTCTCCCTTTTGGTTTATAATTATACATTCTTCTTGGTATGCGCTGTTCATTCATTCATAATACGTGCTGAAGGTAAGCATTTTAATAGTATTTTATTCTTTATATAAAAAAATACATAGATGGAAATAAATCTGTTGCTGATCTTAATAGGAATTATGAAAAGTCATGCTAAGAAAACAATCATCCCTCTTCTAATTACATAACGTATTCTCGATTATTTAATGAATAGTTCAAATGACCATTCTTCATTCAAAAGAAAGATCAATGTGAACAGTGTATTGCGTATTCAAATACAAAGGTGGAGACGATAAAGTACAATTGGAAAAATAATTATCAGTGTCACTTGAGTGAGACCATATTGTCGTGAAAAAAAAAGGTAAAAGATAAAAATGATAAGTGTGTATAGCTGTTTTTGATCTTCAAGCAGTGTTGTCCTGCCGAAATGGACAAGTGTCTTACTTTTATTATGTGTCAAAGTTGCATATCTTTAATCTTAATTTATTTGATTTCAAATCCAATGAAGTTTAGTGTTTTGTATGGCACGAAGGTGAGCTCAGCAAGGAGCTAATGAAATTGGATCCTTTATTTTAAGATATCTGGAAAATATGAGAAGTGATGATCCTTCACATGAAAAAAGGTGTAATTTTTACTCAGATCACTGTTCTGGACAAAAAAAAAAGTATTTGATAACTGATAGTTTAATGGCGGACAGCTGCTAACAGCCTTCAACAGCGCTCCTGGCTTTTTCGATTTTTTGCAGGTGTAAATAACAGTTGGGTCAGTGAAACATATCTATAAGTTTATTTTAAGTGTTAATTAATAGTATAGTGAAATTTATTTCATGTTTTCAATAGTATATGATAATGGGTGGAAGAAGTAATAAATCTACTTGCTCAATTGAAGACACTGTAAAACGCGTCTTGTCCGACTCGCTCCGAGACAAGGAGTTGCTGCAGGTGTTGGCAACAACTATAGAAAACAATACTATAGTGATTCAAAATCTTAAAAAAAACAATCGAAGATAAAGATAGTGTAATTAGCAATTTACAGACAAAAGTGGATGACTTAGAGCAGTATCAGAGACGACAATGTTTACGTGTTTTTGGGGTTGAAGAAGTGGCCGGGGAGGACACTGATATTAAGTCAATTGAAATAGCCTAGAAAATCGGTGTGGATCTCTCTATTACTGACATTGACAGGAGCCATCGTGTTGGTGTACGAAGGGAAGATAGGCCGCGCACTAATATAATAAAATATACAAGTTACCGTAAAAGAAGAGAGATGTTCGTAAATAAGAAACATCTCAAGGGATCGGGCATAACAATCCGAGAAGACTTAACAAGAATGCGCCACCAACTATTGAAAGACACTATTGATAAGTTTGGTGTACGCAATGTCTGGACATTGGACGGTGTTATATTCGCTAAAGTTGGTGAATCAAAAAAGCGTATCACCAGTGACCTGTGTTAATTTAAGCCTTTAGCGTATTATAGGGTATGTTTTTTAATATAATATAATATAATTTAAAAACCATTTAATTATTCTATTTCTTATTTTTAATATATATCTTTTTTTTTCAATAATTCTTAAATTAATAATTAAGCTATAGCAATTTCTCTAGGCTAATTAGGTTAACATTTACTTTATTTGCTTAGAATAGTCCAATTGATTTTATTATTACTAATATTTATTTTTCTCTGCTCCTAATAGTGTGTTAATCAGTTAAAATTTTCATTATTTGTAAAAGTTGGTACAATTGATCTTCCAAGTTTTAGTCAAATATTTGCAGCCCCTGACCTACTTTCAACATGACCATCCCCCAGACAAGTTCCTACCCTTTCTTCAAATGACAATGACAATGAACCCTCACATTCTTCTCACCCCACCACTGCCTACCTGCTAAAAGAATGTTTTTCTCCTCCTTCAACTACTCTTAAAATCGCCCATATTAATGCTCAAAGCATTCTGTCTCACATTCATGAAATTCGACATTTATTTTCCGATATCTCTCTGCATGCTTCTTCTTCTTCCGAATGCAGTATTGGGTGATGATGTCCGTTCTGCGACTACAAAAACTGATCTTTCCACCGGTTGAAGGGTCTTCCAAGGTCTCTTTTGCCTTTAGGGTTGAGGTGGTAAATCATCTTTGGTAAAGGGGAATTTGACATTCTCTGGATGTGTTGGAACCATTTAATCTGATAATTTTGTATATGTTCAACCATTTCCCTACTATTCCACTGCATCCTTATCTCATCACTTTTCATTCTATCCCTCTCTGCATGCGATCTTAATATCTGAGTCCTGGCTTAAACCTTCCCTTCACTCCTCACTTGTTGATATTGACGGGTATACCCTCTGTCGCAATGATAGACTAGGAAAAAGAGGTGGGGGAGTTGTGATGTATATCAAATCGAACTTAGAGCCCAAAGTCATTCTTCACTCCTCCCCTGATTACAATGCACGAGCAGAATTCCTCTTCATTGAAATTTCAGCTAGTTTACAGAGATGTCTCCTGTGTGTGGTGTACAAACCTCCGAAAGTAGAGTATCTTAGAGACATAGAAACACATTTATTAAGTTTACTGCCGCATTATCAGCATGTTATAGTAATGGGCGACTTTAACTCTAACTTACTTTCTACCTCATCATCATCATCATCAGAACTACTGGCATTATTTCACGCATGCAATATGCATGTCTTGCCTTTACAACCAACCCATCACACATCGGTGACTGATACATTAATAGACATCATAGCCACGACAAATTCACAGAAAATTATAAACTACGGACAAATATCTGCCCCGGGATATCAGCCCATGACGTCATATATATCGAATACTCTCTCCAGTGTCCTAGGACTCGTCCTAAATTATTGACGTACCGAAATTTAAAACATATTAACCAGCAAACTCTAATTGCAGATGCTATCGAGATGCCATGGCATGATATTTGGACCCTACGCACAATTGACGAAAAATTGCTTAAATTTAACAATATGATATTAGAACTTTACGACAAATATGCCCCCTTGAAGACTAGACGAATTACTAAATCCCCAGCTCCCTGGATGTCCCACGAAATTTGATTACTGATGGCTGAGAGGGATGCTGCTTTTCCAAAATATAGACGGGACAAAAGTGACGCAAACTTAAGGCAATATAAGACATTAAGAAACAAAACAAATCAAAACATTAGGAACGCTAAGTTGCGATATGCTCATAGTCTCATTGATCCAAACACAAATGCAAGTGATATGTGGAAACGTATTAGATCAATGGGTCTACGGCAGCCGACAACCAAAGGAGAGAGCATTAACATATCGCTGGACGATCTAAACCAACATTTCACATCGTATGCCACACTTAACATAAACACTACGACCAAACAACAAACTATAGATGAGCTCCTATCCACACCTACTCCTTCCCGAGAAAAATTCTTCTTTTCCTATATAATGCCAATCGACGTTACACTATCCCTGGACCGCATTAGAACTAAGGCACAAGGTATAGACAATATAAGTATCGACTTTTTAAAGAAAATACTCCATGTCATACTTCCAACTGTAACCCATATATTTAATGCCTCAATCATGACCTCAACTTACCCCGAACTCTGGAAAAAAGCTATAGTCAGACCAATTCCTAAAATTAAATTACCTGTAACACCAAGCAACTTTAGACCAATCAGCATCCTCCCAGTCCTATCTAAGGCCTTGGAGCGCATTGTTCATGGACAATTAACTGATTACCTTAACACTCATAACATACTCGACCCACACCAATCAGGTTTTAGGACAGGCCAGAGTACGGCAACCGCACTTCTTAAAGTTACCGAAGATGCGCGTGAAGCAATGGACAGTGGCCACATGACAATATTTACACTCTTGGACTTCAGTAAAGCTTTCGACACTGTTGACACTGACATATTAATAGCAAAATTACGCACTCTGAATCTTTCGGACAATGCTGTTAACTGGCTTGGATCCTATCTTCATGATCGCCAGCAATGTGTATCCAATGCAGAACTTTCCTCATCCTGGCTATCACTGAAGGTTGGCGTCCAACAAGGATCAGTGTTAGGACCACTTCTGTTCTCTATCTATATTAACGATATATCCACTAGACTTACCTATTGTAGACATCACCTATATGCTGACGATTTGCAAATTTACATTCACTCCCATCCTGACGATGTACATGACACACTAGACAAATTAAATAGTGACCTAGACTCAATTTCCCAATGATCGAAGAAACATGGACTTAATCTAAATGCTGACAAGACACAGTGCATAATTATAGGACATCAGCAAATCCAAAGCATTATAAATTACGAAAATATCCCTACCATTCTCCTAAATGACAAAAACATCCCCTACAGCTCAGTAGTAAAAAATCTGGGCATTTACATGGACCAACGCCTAGACTGGAAAATCCAGGTGAATAATACCTGCAAGAAAGTGTTCTCAATCCTTCACTCCCTAAATAGTTTTAAAAACTTCCTTCCTACAAAATTAAAACAAATACTTGTACAGACTCTTATAATGCCACACTTCGACTACTGCAACATATTACTGACTAATCTGACAGACTACAGCGTGCTCATAATGCGTGCATTCGATTTATCTTCAATCTCCGTCGTTATGACCACGTGTCTCCTTCATTTCAGGCCTTATCATGGCTACGCCTAAATGACAGAAGAACTTTACATTCACATACCTTACTATTCCAAATTCTGCACACATATTTACCAAGTTATTTAACAACACGTTTTCAAAATTTATCGGCTCATCACAATTTAGGAACAAGATCACAAGACTCTTCTTTACTTTTGATACCACAACACAGGACCTGTCTATACTCTGAATCTTACACAATATCTATGACTAGAGCATGGAACTCACTTCCCAGTCATGTCAGGGACTGTCAATCACTATCATTATTTAAATCCAAATTAACTGATATCTTAAGTTCGACACAATGAAAACATTAACTGCATAACAACTATATAGAGCATTCCATTAATAATCATCTAGGAAGCTACATACTTTATTTTATATTCTATGTTTTTGTTAGTATTAGCTAGTATTAGATCACATCATCATTGTATTTTATTTAGTCTGTATTTTAATATCTTAAAATTGTAATATGTATGTAATTTTTGTATAATTTTACTATTTGCTGGTTGAGTGGAAGAGAAGGCCTTATGGCCTTAATTCTGCAGATAAAATAAAGTATTATTATTATTATTATGTATACGTATGTACGATGTATTGAATTACAATTGGATTCATAGCATTACCAATAATTATTTTTATAACTGGCCATAGTCAAAATGAAGGTGATAGGGCTCATTCTGTGATTGAGAGACATCAATCGAAGAAAATAGTCAGGACCTATTTTCGTTCCTGAACAGTATATTGCTCTCATACGATGAGCAAAGAAAACAGGCAAACCATATGTAGTGTGATCTGTCATGAAGATGTCAGCTGACCTTGGTTTACAGGTAATGAAGAACATAAATGGAGACAATTTTAGATTTCAGAAGTGAAAGCGTTGAAGGTGGAAAAGGAACAATCTGGAAAACTCTTCTCCAAAATATCTTATGAAGATACTTAATTCTAAGTTGTTGATATGAATTCCAAAAAGTCAACTAAAAGTACAGGGATACTTAATATGGTTGGTTGGTTGGTATCTAATGTCGAGCACTTGATAATGAAATCATTCGCTCTCTTGCACTCCAATATTTAGCAGAAAGGCTGGTCTCTTCTACAAAAGCTGGACAACGGAGGAGATGGTTTCTTTCCATATCTTCATTTAAATTGCAAAAAGGGCATTTAGGTGAATCTGTTACGCCAATTCTGTGTAGGTGTTTATTCAAGCAGTCATGTCCGGTTAGCAGTCTGAATGTTGCTACTGCAGATTTTCTTTGTAATGTAGTAATGTCATAAGCTTGTAGATTTTCCCATTCCTTTCCAGATGTTTTGGTGGTGTATTCTTCTCTAAGTTTATTGATGTATTTATTTGAGATAATTCTTTTGATAGAGTGAAAGGAAACTGGAGCAGAAGTTGGGTTTGAAACAATTTTGCTACCCTTCTTGGCTAGAAAATCGGCTATTTCATTGCCTGTCACTCCACAATGGGCCGGAATCCATTGAAGTACAACTTTTTTATGTAGACGGGATAAATGTTTTATCATTTTGTGACATTCGATAATTTTGATGCTTTTGGGTGTTGTGTCTCGTGTTATAGCAAGAATGGCTGCTTTGGAGTCACATAGAATTACAACTTTTGTAAATTTTTGGATGTGATATAAAAGATTTTGTAAACTTAAGAAAATTGCTAGAATTTCGCCATCAAAGTTTGTTGAATTTGTGTTTAGTTTACGATAAAAGGAAAAAAAGTGGACATACTGCACCAGCACCAGTGCCACCATCATTTGGTAGGCTGGAGCCATCTGTAAAAATATGTATCCATTCAGGAGCTGGGTATCTTAGATTTATCATTTCCAGTGACATTTGTTTTAAAATATATGGAGGAGTTTCAGATTTCTTGATGTCTTCTGTTAAATGAAGGTTATATTCGATTTCCAAAAATTCTAGAGGGTTGTTTCTCATCTGCATATTTTCTTTGAATGTGGAAGTTGCAATTTCTGTTTGATTTCTTGTACAATGCTTAGGAAGCTTTGCTGAGATTTTAAACATACTTGTGGTTTTCTTTGGGTCCAGTTATTATGGGGTAGCCTTAAAAATTTTTCATACTGTGTGACTGCTGTTTTCTCAATTTCAGATGCTATGTTTGGGTTATTTGTTAAGATTTGCATGGCAGTGATTGGTGTTGTTTTAACGGCTCCTGTTATCAGACGGAGGATTTGGTTCTGCAATTTATTAAGTTTTTCCACTTTAGTAGTTACTAGGATTTCTTCACAATATTGAAGTACAGGTTTTATGTACATTTGGTAGAAGGTGTTTAGGGTTTGTGTGTTGCAACCCCACTTTTTCCCTGCTAATCGTTTTAATAATGGTAACCTTGTTTCTATCTTTGTACATATATTCTCCATGTGTTTCTTCCATGTTAATTTTGTGTCCAGAGTTATTCCTCAATATTTTGCTTCATGTGTTTGAGTTAATAATTCACCCTCCAATTTCAGAGTGATGGGTAGTGGTTTCTTTCTTAATGTAAATAGTTGATAATTTGTTTTCTGTATATTTATCTTCATTAAGTTCTGGGATGTCCAATTCTCTAACTGTATTAGTGATTGTTGGGCTATGGGTATTAATTGTTGACTTTGGTTTTTCGGTTTGGAGACCCATATTACAACATCATCAGCAAAAAGTAGGGTTTTCGTTTCGAGCTTTTCTATATGCTTAGGTAGATCATTAATGTAGATATTGAAGAGAATGGTACTGAGTACAGAACCCTGTGGTAAACCTCGATGTGTTTGTTGGTATTTAGAGAGGTGATTATTATACTTTGTAGCGATGAACCGTTGGATGAGAAAATTGCTGATCCAGAGTAGCATATTCCCTTGAATGCCTAAAGTCTGCATTTTTTCTAATAATTTATATCTCCAAATAGAGTCATATGCTCCTTGGAAATCAACGAACATTGCCAGAGTGTCTTCTTTTCTGTTGAAACTGTCTACTTAATATAGACAATAATGTTTTGAAGAAGGCTTATCATAGGTAAGTAGGAATTTTAGGGAGGGGGGAGAGAGAGAGAGAGAGAGAGAGAGAGAGAGAGAGAGAGAGAGAGAGAGAGAGAAAGGAAGGTGTCTTATTTTTGTTTAAAAAAATTTTATCCCAAAATGTTACTCTATATTTTACAATAATTTGTTGTAACTTCAACATTTGATTTAATAACGTTAATTTTCATTCAAAATGGTATTCTATGACATTTCTTCAAAGTATTTCCATTTTTGAGCAATAATGTGTACTTTCCCAACAATTAGGATTTATTAGTAAATATTATTTTTATTAATAAATGTTCATTATAATATCATAATAATTTGAGTACTGTCATGTAATGCAACAATCAATTATAATAAGAAATTTTTCTACATTCCTAATTAATTTGTATCAACTTGTTTTGAGAGTTTTCATTTTTACAGAAATAAAACTAAATATTTCATAGTTTTTTTATCTTTATTTGAACAAAAATTGAACAAAAAATTTGCAAGAAGAATGACACAAGTACGAGGGCGATTTCAAAAGTTCTGCACATGGCGCATGCGCGACCGTTACGATAGCGTGATCGAGTTGAAATTTGCATCAATTGTTAATAAGACTGTAGGCTTGACGGCTGTACATGTGTGTCCTGGTTAGCTTGGCTGTATTATGAATAATTCAGTTTTAAAATGGAAGAGGAGACCATCAGGTCGTATTACACGTAGTGACCAGCGATCCTACATCAAAATTGGATCTTTATGCGGAAAGAATCCAACTGAAATTCACAATGCTTTAAGGGAGATGTGCGGAAACAGTGTAGTGGATCGTAGCACAGTATCACGATGGGCTGCTTATTTCCATAAAGGTCTGATAAGTACCGAGTACAACCGAAGAAGTGGAAGGTCATCAACTGTCACAGACTACACTTCTGAGGTTCTTTGTTACAAACCACCAAAGACATCAATTGAGAGAGGATCTATGAAATACATGTGAGGAAATTGTACATGAGGCCAGATTGTCAGTCACTTCAGTGTACAGAATTATTACTGAAAAGTTAAGATGAGAAAAGTTTCGGCCAGATGGGTTCCTCATCATCTGAATGAAGAGCAGAAGGCAGGTTGCAATAGAATTGCTTCAATGTTACCAAACAGAAGGTGAGCAGTTTCTGGAAAGGATTGTCGCACTAGACGAAACCTGGATATGAGATTTTGAGCCAGAACTGAAATCTCAGTCATCTCAATGGAAACATTGAGAGTCTCTGCACCCGAAAAAATGTCGCCGCCAACAATTGAAGGTGAAACTGATGATGATCTGTGCTTATGACATTAATGAAGTCATTGCCACAAATAGAGTGCTCCAGGGGAGTCTGTAACAGGCGTGTACTATAAGCTGTTTCTGCAAAATGTTTTGCACCTGAAAATTTGCCAGAAAAGGCCCGACATGCTTGGAGCTGGTATCCTCATTTTGCATGATAACGCAAGGTCGCAAATTGCCGTAACAAAGATAAACTATTGACAAATATGGATGGGAAGAAGTACTTCTCCACCCACCATACAGTTCTAATTTGAGCCCACCAGACTTTGATTTGTTCCCCAAATTGAAGAAACCACGTGGAAAATGTTTTGGTACAATTGATGAATTTTCCAATGAGGTGACTGAGTGATAAGACAGCTCAACAATGAAGGTGTCCTATCTGGAATTCGGGATTTGTCAAAACGTTGGGAAGCTGACATAAGGAACAATGGAGATTATATTGAAGGACTGTAGAGGTATTTTATTAAATAATTTAATTTTGTTCAATTTCATCTTCAGTGTGCAGAACTTTTGAAATCGTCCTCGTATATTATCTACGCTTGTATTCAGAGACTTGATAGTAAATATGGCATTTTAACAAAGTTTAGAACATGTATTTTTAACCACCAGAAGGAATTAAGTGTACAGTTTCATATATACTTTCTTATATATTATCAGAAATGGGAACAGGAAACATAATTTAAATTGATATAAATACTGTAAAAAAAGAATATTATGATAATGAAGAATGGTAGTAATGCTGGTAATTGCTATAAAAATGATTAAAAGTGGCAGCCAGAAGTTAATGAAAATGATCACTGTACTCTTTAATCAATAATAAATGGCGAAGAAGAGTGGGAAGTTGCTAATATAACATCGATACATAAGAAGGGAGAAACGAGAAAGTGTGAAAATTATAGAGGTATATCAATAAGAAGTAAGTTAAGTAGAATTTATGGACATATACTGAGTAAAAAGGTTGAGCTAAATTCCAAGCTAAAGAAAGGGAAGAGCAATCTAGGTTTAGAAGTGTGATAATGCAAGGATAATATATTTTGTATAACGCAAATGATTGAGGAAAAAAGAACTACTAACAAAGATTTACATTTACTTTTTTTCGATTTAACTAAACTTTAATTTTTGTCGATTAAACTAGAAATTATCATATGATAATATTCTTCAAAAAATGTTATGGGAAACTTTAGATAATTCAAACATTACTAAAAGATTAATAGAAGCTATAAAATCATTATACATAGGATCAATTTTGAAAATAAAAATTGGAAATCAAATCACAGAGAAATTTACTGCTACAAAAGGTTTAAGGTAGGGTTGCAGTTTAGCTCTAACTCTATTAAAAATTTATCTTGAAGAGTACTAACAGACTGGAGGAAAAAATGTCAAAAAAAAAATGATAATAATAATAATGATTTATTTATTCTGGCAGAGTTATGGGCATACCAATTCAAAATACGCAGTTCACTCAATTATGCAGATGACCAGATATTGATAGCACAAGATCATAACTACATAGAATATATGGCAAGAAAACTAAAAGAAGAATATAAAAATGGAGACTTTATATAAATATAGAGAAAACTAAATATCTGTGTAAAGGAGAAGAAATGGAAAATATAAATTTCAACAATAGAGAAGAACTAAAACCTAGTATTGAATGCACTTATTTAGGTACAAAATTAGACCATTAGGCACTAACACTGTGGAAATTAAAAATAGAATCGCACAAACAAAACAAGCAATAAATGCTTTAAACTCTGTTCGGTGGAGCAAAAATATTACAAAAAATAGAAATTACAAATGAAGAGTACAGGGGAAAAACAATCAAAGTCCACTTTTGGTGAAATTTGAGATTCTGGTACCAGTGGATTGTATGTACCTAGTACTATATTCCAAGAGGTTCATACGTGGAAAAACTCACTCATAATCCATTAAAAATCAGCATTGAAATAAAGTGTCCAGGGGAAAAACAATCGTAGTCCACTGTGAAATGGAAAAATAATCAGAGTCCATATACAATTTAAATGAGAGTATTTTTGGACTCCTTCCAGAGAGTATGAACTTTTTATATGTTGGTCAGCTTGGGGTGTTTTAATTTGTTACATACCTATGCATTGTTGTGGCATTTACTTTTACTGGTACCAAACTGCATTGTTGTTCAATGAAGCCTATTTTACTGGTGTGTAGACAATCAGTTTTATTTTTCAACATGAAATCAAGTGTTAATGTTACTCGTACAGCTCATCAGAGTAGAGGAAAGAAAAGACCTAAACATGGTAGAATCCATGATGCGAGTAAACGCATAAGAGCGATGAGTCATGTTCCTGGTGAAGATTGCAAATGCAAGAAACAGTGTTACACGAACATTTCAAAACATGAACATAATGTATTAATTCGTGAATTCAATTTACTGGGAGATAAGAAAAAACAGAGTGCACGCGTTCACTAATTTCAGTTTTGCCGGTGAAATGAAGAAGACCACGGAAACCAGAAGAAGATAGCAGCTTCAGAGACCACTCTTACTCTTACAAGGTGCGTGTACAGAGGGATGGAAAAGCTGTTGAAATTCCAGTTTGTTACAAAGCCTTCATGAGTGTGCATGGTATAACAAACCAGAATATGTTTAACAGTCAAGAAATCCCTGGGCATGCTCCTATTGACCGGAGAGGTTCTCATTCTAATAGACCCATGAAAAAGACAATTGAGGCCGTTGAAAATGTTATGAAACATATCAGTTCCCTTCAAGACCGCCCTTCTCACTACAGTCTTCACAAAACATCTAAAATGTACCTACCTGAAGAATTAAACATTAAACTATTGCATCAAATGTAGACAGAGACATTTCCAGAGTTTCCAGTGTCTTATGAATTTTATTGGAACTTATTTCAGACAAAATTTAATATTGCTCTTCGATATCCTAGGTCAGATACTTGCTCTGCATGTGATGAATTCAAAGCAAAAAAGTAGTCTCTACTTGCAAAGAAACTTAACGATAGCAGCAGTGCCGAAGACGTAAATAAAGAAATGAAGTGGCTAGAAACTCTTAATTTATTACATACAGTGTGCCATGCACAGACTGAAAATCAGCCATAACATTCGTATTCAAGTTTAATTCCACTCTCCAAGGGAAAATACGACGACCTCCAATCCTTGAAGAAATTCTGTTCTGAAAATGCTCAAATCTATTTTTCAAGATTACTCATATTCAACAATGAGTAACTTGGTGTAAAAAATTAATTAATTTCATTATTATTTTTATTATTTACATTTTATAAGGCAAACAGTTATGTATAATGTAACAGTTATGTATAACATTCTGTAAATTAAGTGGACTATGATTGTTTTTGTTTACAAACATGTGCACCTTGACTTTTCATTGCTGAAAAACAGGACTGTAAAATACATGACACTTATTTCGAAAGAAGAGTCTGTTAGAAAAACACCTTGAGAACAGTTCTGGGAAAAAAAAGTTTTCTGTATGTCTAAAGCGCTCGATCTGCTGCGTTTCTAAACTTAAAATTCAATTACTGCAAAATGTTAAAAAGTGGACTCTGATTGTTTTCCCTTGTACTCTTCAAATATATCAGAGCATTTTAACATATAATGTTAAAGTTCGGCAAATTCCTACTAGGGAAATGAAAAGAATTTTAAGTACAGAAATGGGCGTTTTAAGATCAGCTGGAAAATCTAGGATGGATAGAATGTGAAATAAAGGAAATTATAGGTGTACTAGAGAAGCCTGACATCATAGACATTATAGAAAAGAAAAGATTACAATGGTATGGACATGTGAAAAGAATGCCACAGCAAATATTACCTAAAATTATTATAGAATCAATCCCAGTGAAAGGAAGACCAAAGAAAACCTGGATAGAGGGTGTGCAAGCAACTATAATTTTCAGAGTAATGGAGGAAGATCAATGGATGGAGAGAGAGGAATGGCGTTTGATTTCTGGAAGACGACAGCTGTCATGATACCGGATGATGATGATGATATAGTAATATCAAAAAATTAACTATACAATGTACTGAATATTTAATATATATGCTTTAAGATAAATCTATATCTTTGTGACCACAAAATTGCAAGGATTTTTAAAATAATATTAATAATATAATTAAATTAATTATTCAATCAATATTAAGAATACAATCATTCTTATTAATAGTTTTACAAAACGACATGTGTGATAGCATACACAATAGTTATTCATAAAGGTCTACAAAAACCCATGACGTTAAAATGTAAAATAACATAATTGTTCTAACACTAAGCTAGCTTGCCTGATCACACACGTAACAATGTTCACTTGCTGTAAAAAAAAAATTTAGGAATGAAAACGTCTCTGACACTGATGTGACAGTTAACAAATCTGAAAGAAACTAAATGCCTAGTTATCTATGAAAATAATAAAAAACCAATAACAACTGAGTCCCTTAAAAACATTAATTAACGCCTCCATCTCTTAATATTCTAGAAACAATGTTATATACATGTGTAGAAATAGTAAAACATTCATAGATGAGGTGAACTAACTTATATTTAAGGAATAGCCAAGGCATAAACTTTCCTTCCAAGACACATGTGATTAATGAATAATATTTACTGTAATATGTATCAACAATTTGTAAAATGGTGTGGGTGAAAAAAAAAAACGTTAGAACCATTGGCATGGTTATAGTTTTCCCTAATGGGTAACGTACAAGAAAGTATCATTCTCTTCTCTGCTCTGGTTTTCTCCAACATGAAACATTTCAATCAGAAACATCCGCAATCTGAACAAAACTTAAAACTTAATTTCGGACTTATTGAGAAGTAATTGTCTACCGACGAGTGAACCGGCACAATAAACAACAGGGAGAAATAGGTGGACCCGGTCGCATCGTACAGATCGATGAGTGCAAGATTGGATGTCGTAAGTTCCAGCGCGGCCGCGTGGTTGAAGGGAGCTGGATACTTGGGATGAATGACATAAATACAAATGAAGTGCAGATGGAAATTTGCCCGAATAACAGCAGGGATGCTGTCATGTTATTCAATCTTATATCACAACATGTAGGGATCACCAGCACAATGACTGGAGGGGGTACTACGGATTAATGGCTGGCAGGTTGGCTGCACATTTGTCAGTAAACCATTCTGTCAACATCGTAAACCGTGTGACATGAATAACATTGAATCTCGCTGGAGGGCTCTATGGCATCATCTGGCCAGGGGTGGTGTAAGATGCCATGGACATTCATATTTGTGAATATCTGTGGCATGAAGATTGTATAAACAGATCAGCAGACCCGACTCAAGAATTGAAGATATTCGGGAAACATATCCTGTAGTCTAGTATATTTGTTTGTAGTTATTAGTGTATAGTGTAAATAGTAATTTTTAGCCGCAGTAGTGATATAGCATAAAGAGCTAGTAATTTTCGAAATTCTGAAGTGTATGTTGGCTGCATTAGAAAAAAAATACAAATGATGGAAAATAGTGCTGTGCCCAACCAGTTCATTCCAAGAAGAACTTTGTTCGCTCGCACTCACCTTTGTGAATCATTCATTTGAACTAGTTCATTCAAAACTTGGCAAAGAGAAAACTTTTTTTTTTTCATTCTTGCATATTCAAGAAACTTTACATATCACCAACAAATGGCATAGCTATGTCCAATTGAAACCTGCAGGGACTCTCCATGATGCTTCGCTTCACACAGCAATATATGGGCTTGGGAGGAGAAGCAGGAAGAGATAATGTGTCTAGAGTGATTTGACATTAACTACATGCTAGCTATGGATTTTAAAGATAAACAGAAATAATGCCAACCAAAATTTTAATTTGAGTATAAACATTTCAATTCTCATATGACTATTGGCATACTTTTATTTTATAATTATTTATACCTCCTACATTTTATTTTTGTTATAACTGTATTACTTAAATATTTATTTAATAAGATAAATAATAAAATCATACTATTGACATTATTTAATGTTTATCTTTACAGCCTCTAAACCAAAAATATATAGAGGGTGAATACAGGATAGGCCAACAAAATTTAGTCTTATGTGTCACTTTTACAGAATGGCTAGCAATTCGCGATCATGGAAAAGAAGTGAAATTTGGGTTTCTTCGCCGATTTAGGTGATGTTAAAGCAAAGTGTAACTTTTGTTCTAATAGAGTTTCATTTGGGGGGAGGAAGATACTTTCAATTTTGCATGGCGTATTCGCTCAAAATATTAAACGGATCTGTGTCTACTTGCCGGTTAGCACCACCAGCACCCGATGTGTCAGAAAATAATCCGGATGATCAAGGAATATCCGTACCAAGTGTTCCTACTTCCAAAATCCATCCACATCAATAACAGCAGTCAAGTATAACAATATCCACAGAATCAATGAACTTTGTGTATATATTTCCAAAGGCCCCTTTTAAAACAAGAAAATCAAGAATTGGATTTTCTGCTTTCAGAAGCAATAGTAACAAATTATATGCCGTGTTCAATAGTAGAAAGTAAACACAAAAACTGAATAGTAATTATAAAATACCAACAAGAAAGTCACTTTCCAGTGCTCTTTTGGATAAAAAAATTGAATGCCAAATGAAACATTACAAAAAAAAATTCAATCCGCAGATGTAGTTGTCTTGTAGTACACTGATGGATGAACCTCTATAACTAATGACAGCTACTTGCCAATTACAGCACACTGTGTGAATGAACTTGAACTGCAATGTTCCCCCATGAGTGCTTTAAATATGAAGAGAAGCAGACAGCAGAAAACCTTACTGAGGAACTGCAACGTGTTGCCCAGGAATAACACATCCAGGACAAAGTCTATGTGTTGTTTGTGACAATGCAGCTAACATTGTGGAGCTGCAAGACACGCTTTATGGAAACATATTCCCTGTTTTGCACACACACTGAATTTAATGGTACAAAGTGGACTACAGAATATTCAACCCCGAACTCCAAAAAATTAAAAAAAAAATCAGTTGATTCTTTAAAAGAAGCAGTCAGGCCTCTATAACACTGAAAACATTGCAACAACAATTAGGAGAGCAAACACTGATGTTGAAACAAAGTGGAATGAACTTGAACTGCAATGTTCCCCATGAGTGCTTTAAATATGAAGAGAAGCAGACAGCAGAAAACCTTACTGAGGAACTGCAACGTGTTGCCCAGGAACAACACATCCAGGACAAAGTCTATGTGTTGTTTGTGACAATGCAGCTAACATTGTGGAGCTGTAAGACACGCTGTCTGGAAACATATTCCCTGTTTTGCACACACACTGAATTTAATGGTACAAAGTGGACTACAGAATATTCAACCCCGAACTCCAAAAAATTAAAAAAAAAATCAGTTGATTCTTTAAAAGAAGCAGTCAGGCCTCTATAACACTGAAAACATTGCAACAACAATTAGTAGAGCAAACACTGATGTTGAAACAAAGTGGAATGAACTTGAACTGCAATGTTCCCCCATGAGTGCTTTAAATATGAAGAGAAGCAGACAGCAGAAAACCTTACTGAGGAACTGCAACGTGTTGCCCAGGAATAACACATCCAGGACAAAGTCTATGTGTTGTTTGTGACAATGCAGCTAACATTGTGGAGCTGTAAGACACGCTTTATGGAAACATATTCCCTGTTTTGCACACACACTGAATTTAATGGTACAAAGTGGACTACAGAATATTCAACCCCGAACTCCAAAAAATTAAAAAAAAAATCAGTTGATTCTTTAAAAGAAGCAGTCAGGCCTCTATAACACTGAAAACATTGCAACAACAATTAGGAGAGCAAACACTGATGTTGAAACAAAGTGGAATGAACTTGAACTGCAATGTTCCCCCATGAGTGCTTTAAATATGAAGAGAAGCAGACAGCAGAAAACCTTACTGAGGAACTGCAACGTGTTGCCCAGGAATAACACATCCAGGACAAAGTCTATATGTTGTTTGTGACAATGCAGCTAACATTGTGGAGCTGTAAGACACGCTGTCTGGAAACATATTCCCTGTTTTGCACACACACTGAATTTAATGGTACAAAGTGGACTACAGAATATTCAACCCCGAACTCCAAAAAATTAAAAAAAAATCAGTTGATTCTTTAAAAGAAGCAGTCAGGCCTCTATAACACTGAAAACATTGCAACAACAATTAGGAGAGCAAACACTGATGTTGAAACAAAGTGGAATGAACTTGAACTGCAATGTTCCCCCATGAGTGCTTTAAATATGAAGAGAAGCAGACAGCAGAAAACCTCACTGAGGAACTGCAACGTGTTGCCCAGGAATAACACACCCAGGACAAAGTCTATGTGTTGTTTGTGACAATGCAGCTAACATTGTGGAGCTGTAAGACACGCTGTCTGGAAACATATTCCCTGTTTTGCACACACACTGAATTTAATGGTACAAAGTGGACTACAGAATATTCAACCCCGAACTCCAAAAAATTAAAAAAAAAATCAGTTGATTCTTTAAAAGAAGCAGTCAGGCCTCTATAACACTGAAAACATTGCAACAACAATTAGGAGAGCAAACACTGATGTTGAAACAAAGTGGAATGAACTTGAACTGCAATGTTCCCCCATGAGTGCTTTAAATATGAAGAGAAGCAGACAGCAGAAAACCTCACTGAGGAACTGCAACGTGTTGCCCAGGAATAACACATCCAGGACAAAGTCTATGTGTTGTTTGTGACAATGCAGCTAACATTGTGGAGCTGTAAGACATGCTGTCTGGAAACATATTCCCTGTTTTGCACACACACTGGATTTAATGGTACAAAGTGGACTACAGAATATTCAACCCCGAACTCCAAAAAATTAAAAAAAAAATCAGTTGATTCTTTAAAAGAAGCAGTCAGGCCTCTATAACACTGAAAACATTGCAACAACAATTAGCAGAGCAAACACTGATGTTGAAACAAAGTGGAACACTCGGTGGAATTCCATTTACATCATATTGGAAAGATTTTTAATGTTAAGAACTCAATAATGTCTATCTTCACAATAAATTATCCGAACATTGGAAATGTTACGAGTGATGACATCTCAACAATGCAACAGGCCTGTGAATTATGGAAGACTTTTAGAGACTATGATTTTCATGAGCAGTGTCAAACTAGTCAGAGCCTCGAAAGTAATACTACTTAGTCAATTGTTAAAAAGGTGGTGTGCAAAATTCGCAACAAATGTCGGGATTAATGACTGTATACAGCAGATGGCCAAAAAGTTGTTAGAATCTCTGCACTGTCGAGTTTCAATTGAAGAGAATAAAATCTTCCCACAATCAAAATTATTGGATCCTTGGTTCAAATACCACGGACCATCCAACATGAAGATTGCAGAAAATAAAAGCAAAATTTAATAATAAATTTAAAAAATGCCATGTTTCACTGGGATCCCAAGCAGCAGACTGCGAATCTACTCAAGTCTTTGTGGTGAGATTGATATTATTGTTTCCAGACTAGAATGCCGTATGCAACCAAAAACTGCTACAATAGTAGAAGTTGATAAATACATAAAAGAACTTTACTGTAAAGGGGAAAAAAAAACCCATAATAAATGGTGGCGACAACGACAATATATCTATGTTTATACGAGCTAGCAATCAAGCGTCTATGTATATTGTTGACTTCAACACTCTGCAAAAGAGAGTTTTTTTGAGGCAGGACATGTTATAACAGAAGAAAGAAATTGCTTCACAGGCAAAAGGGTAGGAAAAAATATTATTTTTAAATACAAACATTTAATCTTAATTCAAAGAGTGATTTCAATGCATAGTTTCATTTTGTTGCATGGTAGGCCTATGTGTGCATTTTTATTTATCTTCGAGTGATGAGTTTCAAGAATGGTTTGTTTCAATATATGAAAACTATTATATTATTTAACTTTCAAACATTGTGGTCTTGGTGCGTTTCATCTGTCACCAGTTGTTGTTTCTACTTTGTGCCACCTTTACTTAAGCAAAGTAAGTGGTTCAGATACCACGGAGCATTACAAATGAAAATTGCTAAAATGAAACCAAAATCTAATAAGACATTGTAAAAATGCCATGTTTCACAGGGATGCTCGGCCACTGCAGAAACCCAAGCAGCAGTCTGCAAATCTACTTCAAGTCTTTGCGGTGAGACTAATTTCCCAAACTAGAATGCCGTACGCAACAAAAAACTGGTACAATAGTAGAAGTCGATAAATATATACAAGAATTTTACTGTATAGGAAAAAAATATAAAAAACCCTATTGAATGGTGGCAACAACAACAATTAATTTATCCATGTTTATATGAACAAGCAATAAAGCATTCATGTATTGTTGCTACTTCAACACTCTGCATAAGAGAGTTTTCTAAGGCAGGGCATTTTATAACAGAAACAAAAAAATCCTTCACAGGCAAAAGGGTTGAAAAAATATTATTTTTAAATGGAAACATTTAATATTAATTCAAAGAGTGATTTCAATGCCTAGTTTTATTTTGTAGCACAGTAGGCCCATGTGTACATTTTTCTTTACCTTCGAGTGATGTGTTTTCAAGAACGGTATGTTCCAATATTTGAAAACTATTATATTATTTAACTTTCAAACACTGAGGTCTTGGTGCGTTTCATCAGTCACCAGTTGCTGTTTCTACTTTGTGCCATCTTTACTAAGCAAGGTAAGTGGTTCAGATACCATGGACCATTTCTCATGAAAACTGCTAAAATGAAAGCAAAGTTTAATAAGCCATTCTAAAAAATGCCATGTTTCACAGGGATGCTTGGCCACTGCAGAAACCCAAGCAGCAGTCTGCAAATCTACTTCAAGTCTTTGGGGTGAGATTGATATTATTGTTTCCAGACTAGAATGCCGTACGCAACCAAAAACTGCTACAATAGTAGAAGTCGATAAATATGTACAAGAACTGTGCTGTATGTAAAGGGGGAAAAAAAAAGAAGAAACCCTATGTATTAAATGGTGGCGAGAACGACAATTAATTTATCCAATGTTTATATGAACAAGCAATAAAGCATCTATGTATTGTTGCTACATCAACACTGCAAAAGAGAGTTTTCTAAGGCAGGACATGTTATAATGGAAACAAGAAATTGCTTCACAGGCAAAGGGGTAGAAAAATATAATTTTTAAATGGAAACATTAAATATTAATTCAAAGAATGATTTCAATGCGTAGATTTACTTTGTAGCACAGTAGGCCTATGTGTGCATTTTTCTTTATCTTCAAGTGATGTGTTTTCAAGAACGATTTGTTTCAATATTTGAAAACTATTATATTATTTAACTTTCAAACATTGAGGTCTTGGTGCGATCCATCGGTCACCAGTTGCTGTTTCTACTTTGTGCCACCTTTACTTAAGCAAGGTAAGTGGTTCAGATACCACGGAGCATTTCTAATGAAAACTGCTAAAATGAAAGCAAAATTTAATAAGACACTGTAAAAAATGCCATGTTTCACAGGGGTCCTCAGCCACTGCAGAAACCCAAGCAACAGTCTGCGAATCTACTTCAAGTCTTTGCAGTGAGATTGATATTATTGTTTCCAAACTAGAATGCCGTAGCAACCAAAAACTTCTACAATAGTAGAAGTCAATAAATAATATAAGAACTTTACTGTAAAGAGAAAAAAACTATTAAATGGTGGCGACGACAATTAATTTATCCATGTTTATATGAAGTAATTAATTTTCCCATGTTTATATGAACTAGCAATCAAGCATCTGTGTACTGTTGCTGCTTCAACACTGCAAAACAGAGTGTTCTAAGGCAGGACATGTTATAACAGAAACAAGAAATTGCTTCACAGGCAAAAGGGTTGAAAAAATATTATTTTTAAATGGAAACATTTAATATTAATTCAAAGAGTCATTTTAATGCATAGTTTTATTTTCTAGCACGGTAGGCCTATGTGTGCATTTTTCTTTATCCTCGAGTGATGTGTTTTCAAGAACTGTTTGTTTCAATATTTGAAACCTATTATATTATTTAATTTTCAAACATATTGTCTTGGTGCGTTTCATCAGTCACCAGTTGTTGTTTCTACTTTGTGTCATCTTTACTTAAGCAAGGTAAGTGGTTCAGATACCGCGGACCATTTCAGATGAAAACTGCTAAAATGAAAGCAAAATTTAATAAGACACTGTAAAAAATGCCATGTTTCACAGGGATGCTCGGCCACCGCAGAAACCCAAGCAGCAGTCTGCGAATCTACTTCAAGTCTTTGGGGTGAGATTGATATTATTGTTTCCAAACTAGAATTCCATACGCAACCAAAAACTGCTACAATAGTAGAAGTCGATAAATATATACAAGAACTTTACTGTAAAAAAACCTATTAAATTGTGGCGACAACGACAATTAATTTATCGATGTTTATATAAACAAGCAATAAATCATCTATGTATTGTTGCTACTTCAACACTCTGCAAAAGAGAGTTTTCTAAGGCAGGGCATTTTATAACAGAAACAAGAAATTGCTTCACAGGCAAAAGGGATGAAAAAATATTATTTTTAAATGGAAACATTTAATATTAATTCACGGCTGCAGAAAGGTTACTGTCTTTAACAGGGAGGAGACCTTTTAATTACCTTCCATCGAAGGCTTAAAGGAACCGACCTGGACAGTAACCTAGTGTCCAATCCCTCACCTTCTCATGGTGCAGCTGTTAGTAATTATGCTTATGCATGATGAACGAAAGGGAAGGGCTACTCACCAATAAGCACTGGTCAGCTTAGTGAGTTTTTCTTTTTTTGACTGAATTGGTATTACTTCTTCTTCCCATACCAATTCCCTCTTTCAACTTTTCTATCCAGTCTCCCTTGACTGACCTCTTGTTTCTTTCGACCCTGATGGTATTAGAGTATTCGAGGCCTAGGGGTTCATTTCTCCTTCCTTCCTATATCTACTTTCTCTCTATGGGTGACGTAACCACCACATGTGGTGCCTACTACTAAACGGTTACAACTAGTTTATTGTACTCCAATACAAACATGAAGCTTTGGAAAAAGAAATACAAATCCGGAGGTAAAATAGTCCCCCATTCGGATCTCCGGACGGGGACCTTTCTTCAAGGAAATAAATATACCAAACCAAACTCGATCAAAATCCTCGAGTGGAATACTGGAGGACTATCACAAGCTAAAAAGACTGAACTTACCAAAATGCTACCTGACCACCAAATTGATGTATTCACAATTCAAGGAGCAAATCTCACACAGGAACAGTTACAATATTACCACTTCAAGGATTTTACTGTTCACATATACTTCCTAAAGGACGACAAATAAGTAGTGGTATTTTAGTTGGAATTCGAACACATATGACTTCGTCCGTTCAAATTATCAAAGAAATGGACAATGTAGACAAAATTGAAATAATTAAAATTAACATATGGATAAATAAATCTCAGTATAATATATATTCAATTTATAATCCACCAAATAACTCCCCTAATCTTGAACATATTACAATAAACCCAAATACAATTATAATGGGAGATTTTAATGCCCATTCACGACGATGGGGCTATACCAATTCAAATAATGCAGGGAAAATTGTAGAAGACTTATTAAATTCAACACCTATAGAAATAATACACAACAAAGAGGATCCTCCAACATATATACATTACTCTGGTTCAGGAACTAATCCTGACTTACTCTTTGTATCTTCTAATTTATACTCCAAAACCAAAAAAACAAATTGTAGAAGATCCTGGCTCAGGACATAGAGCCATCATTGCTACTATTCAACTGGGGAATAACAACTTACTTCCAATGCATCTTAAACCCAGGTGGAACTTCAAAAAAGCCAATTGGAAACTGTACACAGACGAACTGGAAACTAAATTTGAAAATCCTTTAAACGAATCACTTCAATCAGATCAAATTAACAAATGTATATGTGAAATAATATTAAAAACAACAAAAAAAAATATACCACAAGGAATAGTTAAAAACTACAAACCCTTCTGGAATTCAAAACTAGAAAGAATGAAAATAGACCGAGATCTCGCTAGAAATAAAGCAGAAAAAAGAAAAGACCCAAAAGATGTACAAAATTGGAGAAAACTGTGCACACAATTCAAAAAAGAAATTAACAGTAATAAAAGAGAAAATTTTAATAACTTTCTCCAAAAAATGGATTATAGGAAAGATGGCCAGAAAGCATATAGATTTGTACACAATATACAAAATAAAAAAGAATGACAAAAAACACCATTTATCCACAACAAACAAATTACAAATGAAAGTGAAATAGCCAACAAATTCAACAAACACTATGCTAACACCTATACTTTGTCCTCAAAGAATAAAAAGGAACAAAAACAATAAAAGAGAACCTAAAAAATTACATAAAATCAACAAACAGGTAATATTTTTAATAAGAATTTCAACATTAAAGAGTTAAACATAGCCATTAATAGTTTAAAATCAAATAAATCTCCAGGAGCAGATAATATACATGCAGAATTTCTCAAACACCTTGGCAATAAAGCCTGTAGCAGAAATAACTGCACTAATTAATTTCATTATTAAACATGATTATTAAATATGTAGTTACACCGTCCAAAAAAAAGGTTATGTGAGAAACTTTAACTAAACCTGTCACGCTTGAGTAAATAAATAAAGGCATTTCTGTCCTTTGTATCTCAAGTTTTGAAGATGGACACATGTAAGTTAAATTGTTTTACAGCCGGGACGAATCGTTTCTCTAGTAAAACGGCCTCGCAGCTGGAGATGGCGACAGTAGCCAAAAACTATGTCCATATGTTTTCTGAAACTAATGACCGATTTCCGGCCTCATTAGCTAACTTCTCACCAGCCGTGTGATAAACACACCCTGGAAATACATGGACCAATGATTGTCCCGAGATTCTGGTTTAACTATAGTGGGAACCATAATGCCCAATCAGAGTCCATAAGTAAATATTATTCTGCGAGTAAGGCGTTTTTTATATATGTTAATTATATGTTCAGCCAATGAAAATATTGGTTTTGTAAATTGTGTTTTTAAGATGAAGATGGATATATTCCGAATATCGCAAAAGCAGTCTGCTTCGGGAAGGATTTCCCGAGAAGAGCAAAACTAACGTAAGACTCCCACGCAGGATTAATTGTTTGAGTTCCGCGGCAGTGCGAACTCGTATATTTCGCCGGTCGCAGGCAAGCGACCCATTAGACACAATAAATGTGTTAGGCCAATTACGGCAAGTTTTATAAGATAATTTTAAAAAGCATCAGTGTGCCTATCGCATAATAAGCGATCCTATAAGATACAGGTGTTATATAAATTCCTTGAGATCGAGTAAGACCAGTGTTGTAAAATCGCGATAGATTCGACTTAATATTAATAAAATTGGTCCGGTGTCGACCTCCATTAGCTCTTGATATTATTCCGAAGTAAAAAATACCGGAATATATCATATATTTCCATACTTACGATCGGGTATGTGATAAATGTAACAGTTGATCGCCTGTGCTATGTTTTAATTAATAAATATATCTCCAAGAAGTTTTTTTTGTCTTGGCAAGCCTCCTTATTGTACTCAGTGTCCTTAGTTCGCTCCTCGCCTTACTCCACGGTGAAAATCCAAAACCCTGAGATATATATAGTCCTTGCCTTGCCCTGGCATTACTATGCCTCCTCTTTTTCCCGCTACAAGCCAAAAACTCAATTACTCTCCTTATATAATCTTTCTTGGAACACAAAAGTTCCTGATGATTGGAAACAAGCTATTATAATACCTATTTTGAAAACAAAAAATCAGCAAATACTGTTTCAAATTATCGCCCAATAGCACTAACTAGTGCAATTGTTAAAACTATGGAAAAAATGACTTCAAATCGATTAAATTGGTATTTAGAAACCAATAATTTACTTTCACCCAATCAAGCTGGATTTAGAGAATTAGAATCAACAAATTGTACACCTAAGTCAAGATATTAAAGACAGTTTCAACAGAAAAGAAGACTCAGGCTATGTTTATTGATTTTCAAGGAGCATATGACTCTATTTGGAGATATAAATTATTAGAAAAAATGCAGACTTTAGGCTTTCAAGGAATATGCTACTCTGGATCAGCAATTTTCTCATTCTATGGTTCATCGCTACAAAGTATAATAATCACTTCTCTAAATACCAACAAACACATCGAGGTTTACTACAAGGTTCTGTACTCAGTACCATTCTCTTCAATATCTACATTAGTGATCTACGTAAGCATATAGAAAAGCTCCAAACAAAAACCCTACGTTTTGCTGATGATGTAATATGGGTCTCCAAAACCGAAAAACCAAAGTCAACAATTAATAACCATAGCCCAACAATCACTAATACAGTTAGAGAATTGGACATCCCAGAACTTAATGAAGATAAATATACCGAAGACAAATTATCAACTATTTACATTAAGAAAGAAACCACTACCCATCACTCTGAAATTGGAGGGTGAATTATTAACTCAAACACACGAAGCAAAAAATTTAGGAATAACTCTGGACACAAAATTAACATGGAAGAAATACATAGAGAATATATGTAAAAGATAGAAACAAGGTTACTGTTATTAAAACGATTAGCAGGAAAGAAGTGGGGTTGCAACACGCAAACTCTAAACTCCTTCTACCAAATGTACATAAAACCTATAGTGGGGTTGCAACACACAAACTCTAAACACCTTCTACCAAATGTACATAAAACCTATACTTCATTATTGGGAAGAAATCCTAGTAACTACAAAAGTGGAAAAACTTGATAAATTGCAGAACCAAATCCTCCATCTGATAATAGGAGCCGTTAAAACAACAGCAATCACTCCCATGCAAATCTTAACAAATAACCCAAACATAGCATTTGAAATTGAGAAAACAGCAATCACACATTATGAACATTTTTTAAGGCTACCCCATAATAACTGGACCCAAAGAAAACCACAAGTATGTTCAAAATATCAGCAAAGCTTCTTAAGCATAGTACAAGAAATCAAACAGAAATTGCAACTTCCACATTCAAAAGAAAATATGCAGATGTGAAACAACCCTCTAGAATTTTTGGAAATTGAATATAACCTTCATTTAACAGAAGACATCAAGAAATCTGAAACTCCCCCATATATTTTAAAGCAAATGTCAATGGAAATAATAAATCTAAGATACCCTGCTCCTGAATGGATACATATTTTTACAGATGGCTCCAGCCTACCAAATGACGGCACTGGTGCTGGTGCAGTATGCCCATTTTTTTTTCCTTTTATCGTAAACAAAACACAAATTCAACAAACTTTGATGGTGAAATTCTAGCAATTTTCTTAAGTTTACAAAATCTTTTATATCACATCCAAAAATTTACAAAAGTTGTAATTCTATGTGACTCCAAAGCAGCCATTCTTGCTATAACATGAGACACAATACCCAAAAGCATAAAAATTATTGAATGTCACAAAATAATAAAACAGTTATCCCGTCTACATAAAAAAGTTGTACTTCAATGGATTCCGGCCCATTGTGGAGTGACAGGCAATGAAATAGCCGATTTTCTGGCCAACAAGGGTAGCAAAATTGTTTTGAACCCAACTTCTACTCCAGTCTCCTTTCACTCTATCAAAAGAATTATCACAAATAAATATATCAATAAACATAGAGAAGAATACATCACCAAAACATCTGGAAAGGAATGGGGAAAATCTACAAGCTCATGACATTACTACATTACAAAGAAAATCTGCAGCAGCAATATTCAGACTGCTAAAGGGACATGACTGCCTGAATAAACACCTACACAGACTTGGCATAACAGATTCACCTAAATGTCTTTTTGCAATTTAAATGAAGATATGGAAAGAAACCATCTCCTCCATTGTCCAGCTTTTGTAGAAGAGACCAGCCTTTCTGCTAAATATTGGAGTGCAAGAGAGCAAATGATTTCATAATCAAATGCTCGACATTAGATACCAACCAACCAACCAACCAACCAACCAACCAACCAACTTTAAAGGAGATAAAGTTCTTAGGAATATTTTTTCTTCAAAGAGAGATCAAGTAAGTGAATGCATAAGACTAGATAGCCGAAAGCTGCACACATGGAAAACCAAATGTAATGAGGATAGTTAAGTTTCACAGTCTGTGATATGGAAAGAATGGTGAATAAAATAGGGGCATGGAAACCCTCACATCCACATGTGCTAATCACAGAGGTAGGCGATCATCCAGCCAGTGTAGAGGTGCCATGTGGTCAGGTTGTCAGGTTCCCAGCCGTTATAGCTGGTTCAATAGCCTTACCAAATCAACAAATTATTTATTTATGTGTGTTTTTTAGATTATGTATAAACTACATCCCCATAAGGAATAACAATAATAATAATCAGACATAAAAGTCATATCATCATCATCATCTGGTATCATGGCAGCTGCCGCCGTCTTCCGAAAACCAAACGCCACTCCTCTCTGTCCATCCATTCATTTTCCTCCATTCCTCTGATATTCATAGCCGCTTGTACTCCTTCTATCTAAGTTTTCTTCGGTCTTCCTCTCTTCCTCCTGTCCATTGGGATCCATTCCATAACAATTTTTGGCAATCTTTGCTATGGCATTCTTTTTGACATGACCATACCACTGCAATCCTTTCTTTTCTAAAATGTCTATGATGTCCGGCTCCTCTTGTACACCCATTATTTCCCTTATTTCTTTATTTTGTATTCTATCCATTCTAGATTTTCCAGCTGATCTTCTTAAAACATCCATTTCTGTACTTAAAATTCTTTTCATTTCCCTGGTAGGAATTTGCCAGATTTCAGCACCATATGTTAAAATGCTCTGAATTATGGTTTGATATATTTGTAATTTTCTATTTTTTGTAATATTTTTGCTCCACCAAACAGAGTTTAAAGCATTTATTGCTTGTTTTGTTTGTGCGATTCTATTTTTAATTTCCAATGTGTTATCGCCTGAATGGTCTAATTTTGTTCCTAAATAAGTGCATTCAATACTAGGTTTTAGTTCTTCTCCATTGTTGAAATTTATATTTTCCATTTCTTCTCCTATACACAGGTATTTAGTTTTCTCAATGTTTATATAAAGTCCCCATTTTTCATATTCTTCTTTTAGTTTTTTAGCCATATATTCTATGCCATCGTGGGTCCTGTGCTATTAATACCTGGTCATCTGCAAAATTGAGTGAATATACATGTGTATTTTGGATGGGTATGCCCATTTTTTGACATTTTTCCTCCAGTCTCTTAGTACTCTTTCGAGATAAATTTTGAATAGAGTTGGAGATAAACAGGAATCCTGCATTAAAACCTTTTGTAATAGTAAATCCCTGTGTTTTATGATTTCCAACATTTATTGTTTGAAATTGATTCTTTGAATAATGATTTTATAGCTTCTATTAATCTGCTGTTAATGTCAGAATTGTCTAAAGTTTCCCATAATATATTTTGAGGAAAATTATCATATGCTTTAGTTAAATCGACATAAAGCAAATGTAAATCTCTGTTAGTAGCTCTTTTTTTTCTATCATTTGTGTTATAGTCATAATAAATAAAATTCAATGTAATTTCATCTATTAATTTAGAGATTACTGTAGGAAATTTTGGTTCAGGGTATGGTATTATCTTCACGAAAATCTTCTGTCAAATTATTAAATATGATATTGTATAATCAAAAATATTGATTGTAGAATTATCTGTAGGTCTACATAAATTTAATAAAAGCATCCACATTCCATTAAAATATTCTCTTTTTAAAATGGATGCATACTTCTAAAGTGATTTGCATTAATTTTATTTTGATAAATGGTAAAATTTCATGTGACTAAATTCTTCTGCTAGCAAAAGTGTTTGGAGTCATGATGTAAACCAGTTCTCTCTAGTCAGAATTGATTAAATTGCTGAGAATTCTTGAAAATTTATTGTCAACTTAAAAAAATGAAGATGAGATTCATGCTTCACTGCTAAGTTATCCTGCTAATTCATTTTGTAATATTCCGTGAGCAGCTCACGAAAAAATTACTACCCAGAATATGGAAATTATTGAGAAAAGAGTAATGTTTATAGATGCAGCCCTTAGAGAGGCTTATAATGACTTTAGCAAAATACCTCTTAATAGAGAATCTAAAGAGGAAAAAGTTTTAAGCTGAACTTACTTTGGCACCATCTGTCAATGAGAGAAAACTATTCCAAACAACATAGAGAAACGATGAACCAAAGAAATTCAATATCATAGTTAAATCCAAAAATAAACAGACACCAGAATGTGTCTAGACTTACATCAAATCAAAAATCAATCTAATAGCAATAAAAGTCTGAACAAGCACTTTAAAATCTTTGAAAAATGGAAGCATATTGATACATCAGAATAATAGAACAGATATGGATCTTATCGGCTAAACCATAAAAGAAAAATGTGGAGATAAAGTGGAAGCCCATGGTACTAAAATGAGAAATCCACGTGTAATAATCTTTAATGTACCAGATTACATGGAGATGAAAGCTATAATAGAACAAAATTCTTGTAATACTTAAGTTTATTTTAAAAGGATAAAAAGAAAAACAGCAACTTGGCAGTTGAAGTCAACTCTGACGCTCGGAAGCTTATAGACAAAAGATCAAAATCAGATGGAATATGTGCACACATGATGTTTATATCAAAATTACAAGATGTTATAAATGCAATAAATGGATTGTAAAGGAATTCTTACACGCCCCACATTGCAGGAAATCATTCTCTGCGTAATTGTCCAGCACAAAGATATAAGCATAGGTGCATTAACTGTGTTAAATTTAATAAATGCATCACGAAATCACCCCAAAATATAAACCATACAGCACTAGATAAAGATTGCAATTACTACAAACTAATGTTACAAAAATATTGAGATAATTAATTATTAAAATGGCAGGCATTCCCGCAGGTGTACAAAATAAAAATCAACACATATCCTTAAGATGAGTCCAACTAATTAGTGCACATAATGCTGACTTGATGTTTGTTCAGGAACCATAATTATTAATAATAATTAATTTGCATGAATTAAAAAAAATCTTATGGTTATGGAAGGAAAAGGGCTGCAGTTATTAGTAATAATAGTGAAATGGACATAATAAGTATTCTGAAGAACAAGTCATTTTTTACATCTTACCTCTGTAGCAGAAATAACTGCTCTAATTAATTTTATTATTATTAAACATTATTATTATATATGTAGTTGCACTTTCCAGAAAACGTTTCGTGAGAAACTTTTACGAATCTGTTACGCTTGAAGATACATAAAGGCATGTCTGTCCATTGTATCTCAAGTTCTTTGAAGATGGACACATGTAAGTAAATCGGTTTATGACCCCGGGACAATGCTTCCCTAATAATACGGCCTCACAGCTGGAGATGTAATGTCCCCCGGCTCTGGAAGTCATCCTTCCAGACAGATAAATGACGGTCAACTTTAAGTGTGTCAAAAATCACTAGACCGCCTGTTGAGATGGCGACAGTAGCCAAAAACTATGTCCATCTGTGTTCAATTAATTAATAAACTTCTCACCAGCGTGTGAAAATCACACCCTGTAAATACACGACCAATCATTATCCTGAGATTCTGCTTGAACTATAGTGGAAACTGTAATGCCCAATCAGAATCCATAAGTAAATAGTATTCTACTAGTAAGGCGTTTTTTTATGTATGTCCAGCCAATGAAAATATTGGTCTTGTAAAGTGCATTTGTAAGATGGAGTTGGATATATTCCGAATATCGGGAAAGTAGTCTGCTCCGGGATTTGTCCCCGGGTGGAACAAAATTAATATAAGACTCCCGCGCAGGATTAACTGTTGAAGTCCGCTGCTGTGCGGACTCGTATATTTCGCCGGTCGCAAGAGCGACTCATTAGGTACACGAAAAGTGTTAGGCCGAGAACGGCAAGTTACAAAGTGATTTATATTAAAAGCATCAGTGTGCTGGTGTTATATCAACTTAGGTCGTGTGAAGACCAGTAATTATCAGTGTTCCAAAAATAGGTCCAGTATTGACCGCTACTCGCATTGCTGCGACCATTCCGAAGGAAAGAAATTCCGGAATATATTCAATTCAATCCAATGTTTTGGAATTGGAACTGTCTTGTGCTACTTATGTTATAATAAATATTATCATTAAATTGACGCCAGTGTTTGTCTCGGTAAGCCTCCTTAATGTCAGCTATCCTTAGTTCGAACCTCGCCTTGTCCCACGGTGAAAATCCGCAACCCTGAGATATATAGAGTACCAGCCGTGCCCAGGCATATAACCAGCTTTTTACCGTTATACCTCACAGATTGTTTTCTTAAACACGGGAACTGCAGATTTCAAAAGGACACATCCCTTCCATTTTCAACCGACATTATGACTAGCAGATTTTCATTGGAATTGTTTACGAAAACATAATCTAGGAGGTAAGATGTAAAAAATGACTCATTCTTCATTATTAACCCTCTGCATGCCACTGGTAAAATCTCTTGTGTCAGAGATTTAAATCACATCCGCCGATGTGATCGGCTTTGCAAGTAGTTTAAGTATATTGTCTGGCAGTTATGGACAGAAACATCAGAGCCGATGTAATGGGTTAAGAATCTCATAATGTTATTTCCCATATTTAACCTTGAATAATAAATATTAATCAGTGTCTGAAGAAGACTGTGTAGTAGTGGAAGTTCTATGTACAGGCTTAACCTTACACAAGTCACCACTGTCATAACTTGGTAGTGAGCAATGAAGCTCTGTTCAAGTAGTTTCATAATATCCTCAAGAGCGTGTATTAGCGTTCAGTACCTAGTTTGATGTATTACTTCAAATATTTCTACAGCTGGCTATTAAAAAATGGCTGCTATTAACAAAGGAAGGTTTTCGTGCTGTGCTGCAAAGAAAGTAATCATTTATTACAAACATTCTATCATGTTCTTTCTGATGACGATGATGATGTGGTAGAGACTGCCTTGGTTCATGTCCCATATACTCACAGGGAACCTGAAGAGATTAAAGGAACTGCTAAGGAATAAAGTCATGGATGTGAAGAAGATTCTAATGAGATTACAGAATATAGAATATGAGGGAATATGGAAAAGAACTAATATTTACCCTTACAAGACCCTGTACCTGACACTGAAATGATTGATCCTATAACAAGATTCTTTAGATATGTTGGAAATGATATTTTTGGAATACTGACGGAGTTTACCAACCATAGATATGTGTGATCATGGTGTTTCTTTGCTAATATTAATATCAGAAATGAATATATTCTTTGGAGCTACCGTTATCATGTCATATTTAAAATATCCATGGATATGCATATATTGGAGTAGGAAGACCAGAGTCTCTCAGATAGCGGACAAAATCTCAAAAGTTTGATATTTCAAAATTAGTAAATGATAAGTAAAGAAATATATAATTACAAATTCTGGAAAGTGAAGCCCCTTTTGGAAAGAATTCGCCAGGCATGTCTTCAAAATCCACAAAATTCAAAATTGTATATTGTTCAACATGTGATTCCATTTTGGGGTCATACAACTTTGTGCCACGTTATCAGGTGGAAACCAAATCCATGTGGACTGAAAATGATTTGTGTGCTGTGCTCCGGATGGTCTGCCAATGGATTTTTTCACGTATGAAGAGAGATACCACCATGAGTGAGAAAACATTCTTGACATTGGAGGAAAAGCCTTAATTTGCTTGTCTAAAACTCTGCCCCCTGGCTCCAAAATATACAGGGATAGATATTTTACATCAGTTCATCTCCTAGACCTCTTACATGCTGAATGTGAAATGCAGGGAACGGGCACATTACAAAATAATAGAATTCCTACTGACGAGCTGAAAATCAATACATCACTGAAGAGGGAGGGAAGGAAGAGGTGCCCATGATACGGTTGTATGAGATAATGGCCAAGTTTATGTTGTCAAATGGCACGACACTTGCTTCATCTGATGAAGGTGCTGCTCCTGTTGGTCAGTGCAGAAGGTGGTGTAAAAAGACAAAGCAGTATATTTTAGTTCACCGGCTTAAGATAGTAGAAGCCTACAATGAAAACATGGGAGGTGTGGATTTCTTGGATCGGATTATTTCAATCTATAGGATTTCAGAACGCGCTAAGAAGTGGACAGTGCAGTTTGATTTTTCATCTAATGAATTTTGCAATGGCTGCTTCATGGGTAGAACAGAAAAGAGTTGATATATCAGAGAAAACACCTAAGAAGAATAGACTGGATTATATGGATCTTCAAGTAGATGTAGCAAATTTACTTTTGAACTCCATAGTTTGGGAAGAAGAGAATAGTGATCATGATGACAACTTTTGGGGGATTACCTCACAGGAGAAAAGCAGTTACTACACTCCCACATGACAGTCTAAAAAAAAAATTGCACATCCCTGAAATTCCAGAAATGTGCAGCCATCTCGTTGTCGCCTTCCAGGATGTAGCAGTCTGAAGTGTAGAATAATGCGTTCCTCATGTAGAGTGTTTTGTATTTGAATTACAAATGAAACTGCTTCAAACTTTTCAATAATTTATAATTATGATTTTTTTCATGTTTATTTGTTCAATGTTCCATTTGAGAATAACTTTTTGTATGTATGTATACATGGGTGTGTATGTGTGTGAATGTGCATGCATCTACCTGAAATTCTGGCTTGAAAAACAGTAGAGCAATATTAAGTCAACTTGAACCTAACATTGAAAACATTGTACCTATACAATTTGATTTCAATATTCAATATTTCAAAATTTTAAATGCTGACACAATTGCTTTCAGTCTGTGTCATACAATGAAAAGCTGAACATGATATCGAGGTTCAATAGTTTTGGAAGGAAAGATGAACAAAAGTCTACTTGTAGGGTTTCATAGAAATAAATTTGCCTGCTCATTTTCTAGACGACTTAATGTTAAAATGCTTATGTTGATTCAGTCCAACTGTCAAAAATTTAAAACTCGTACATATTGTTACTTTGTTGAAAAAGAATTGTGAAGACCCAGAATTCAACATTGTAAACGTGGGTTCATACCAATCCACTGCATTTCTAACAAGTAAGTATGGCAATTTGCTTCTTTGAAATCCTGAAATATTACTCCAACAGATTTGAGGGGGGAAATCTCAAGGGTCTCGCATAAACACTACTCTGGCAGAAGTATGTGCTAAAATACATGGATTCATTCAGTCTTTGCCGTACAATGAAGTTAATTATAGCAACATTTCCAAAAAGTACCTTTCTGCTGATTTCAAGGTAAAACTAATTCATCAAATGTTCTTAAAAATATCGAGAACTTGAGGAAGAAAAGGAAGTGAAGTATAAGTTCTTTCTCAAGTATTTCAATGAAAATTTTCATATCTCGTTTGGTCAGCCTCAAATCGATGTATGTTCGCGATGTCAAAAACTGGGTACGAAACTGAAAGACCCTCATCTTAATAACAGAGCGAAGCAGGTTGCTGCTGCTGAAGTGGTGGTCCATAAGACGGGCCAAAATGTTGGCTGACCTGGAACTAAAGTGGTCTATGAAACATTTTGTCTAAAATTCAGCTTATGGTAAATTTTATCTGAACAGGTGAGGATCTATACATTCTAAAGTGGTCTATGTGTCATTTGTCATTGTAGGTGCTACATAATAAGGGTCGAATTTATAAACGCATTAGACCGTAAAAGGTGTTCTCTGCTGAGAAAGTTTTATCCTAATACATTTTGCTTACTCAGAAATCTATTCATGCGATAATAATTGTAAGCTACCTGACGAGGTAACTTAAGATCATAGCTCAAGATAGAAACTTATCGTGAAAATCCCGAAGGGAACCGATGTAGTTTGAAACCTTTGCAGCTTTATCCAAGATGTCGGACCTTGAAGACTTCGATCATGTTTTCGGTATACGCGGAGAAGAGGAATTTGATAGAGTCTACCAAAGAATTCAACTGGAAGAACAGGAGAATCGGCATAATATTGCGCGATGCAGACGTCGTTGTATACGGCATTATTTGCGGGACGCAAGCGTAAATGCGTTTCTCTATAGCAGACGAAAATAACGGAAGTGGTTTTATCGCTGAGAATTCTGGGTAATTCGTTGCCAATATTACAAAAACGTCAACTTTCATGCATGACTGGTAAGTCGGCCGTTAATTCGATCTCAGCAATTGCTCACGGTGAGTCAGCTCACCAGTGATTGGAAGTAATTTGAGTAGAGACTAATGTATTTGCATGCGGTCCTAAAAGTATCACTTTAGAATTAAGAGATCAAGAAGGCCGTGAATCTGGCAATAAGCAAATAGTAATTGTCTTAATATATTTAGTGAAATAATAAGATAAATATGTTATTAATATGAAAAATTGTTTCTATCGTTCAATAATATTGTCTAAGACTGATAAGTGTATATAAATAAGGAATTATTTGTGTATTTTTACTATTAATAGTGTTAATATTAAGAGTTTGTTGTTGCTAGGGTAAACATAACCCTAGCAACCTATTGTTGTTATTTTTTATCTAGTTATTTCATAATAGCCTACTAATGCTTTCAATATGAACACGAATGAATTAAATTTGGCACAAGGAATAGCAAATCAAAAATTACTTCTACTTCAAAATAAACCAAGCTTATCACAAGACCAGTTACCTAATCACGAATTAAATTCTACAATCATTGATAGTGAATCTGACTCTGATGATGGATGGCAGATAACAAAACCCAATATGAAAAGAACACGAAATCGATATCCTAAATTACAAGATCTAGCTAAAAGACAACATTTGGAAGAATCCAATCAATATGCTGTTCTGGCTACGTTGAATGAAAATTAAATGCAACAAGATAATCCATCAGAATCTCAACATGATTCTTCAAGAGAATCTCAACCTGTAAGTAATGATATGAATTCTAGCAATAATCACAATGTACAAACAAGAAATGAACCACGTCCTCCACCTGTATTTATTCCTGGAGTTACAAATATAGTGAAATTAATTAATCATTTATCCGCTAATGGAATAGATACAAATAATGAAGTTATATACAAAACATTGCACAACAATGAAATAAAAATAATGGTAAAAACAATTGATTGCTACAGAAAGCTAATACATTTTCTCAATAAAGAAAAGGCTGAATTTCATACTTATCAGCTTAAACAAGATCGTGCCTATCGCATTGTATTGAGAAATATACACCCTTCCATCCCAATTGATGAAATAAAAACTGCAATAGAAGAGCTTGGATACAAAGTTCGAAATATAATGAATATTAGACAGAGTCACAAAGTTGCCGCTGCCATTGCATTTTGTTGATTTGGAACCAAATGAAAATAATAAGAATATACATAATGTAGAATTTCTTTTACATGCTAAAATTAGAGTTGAATCACCACGAAAAAGTGTAGATATTGTACAATGTCAGAGGTGTCAAATGTATGGTCGTACTAAATCTTATTGTAAGAGGTCTTACCGATGTGTTAAATGTGGTAAAGACCATGAAACTACCACATGTACTAAGCCCAACAATACCACAGCAACCTGTGTGCTCTGTGGTGGACCTTATCCTTCGAACTATAAAGGTTGCTCAGTATATCATGAAATTCAAAGACGTAAAACTATTCCATCTAATAGTACTCAATACATGAATACACGACAATCACTAGCTGAGAAATTACAGACAAATGTAAACCCTGGACCGATATCTAACAGGATATCTTATTCTCTGACTGTGTCTGGTACCAGTAGGACTGGACACAATCACCATGAGACAACTAATAATGATATTAAAGCAATTTTAGTTCCCTTTAATAAGCTTGAAGAAGTATTGAAAACACAAGCTGAACAAACAATGACTCTAATAAACCTTCTAACCACTGTCTTTTTTCTCTTCAAATATAATTTATCTTTCATTGAGAAATGTTAAATTAATAATAAAAACATCATTAGAAACCTTACTAGCTTTATAAAGTAATGTTAAATTCCCAATAAATGTCTTCTTAACTAAGAAGCCGCCATTTGCAAAGATTTGGAACACCATGCACAGATATAGGGCAAAGGTGGGAATGATGGCGCAGGGTATAAGATGGCACAGTTCATCATTTATCCTTAAAATCATAAGAAAACTCGTTTTTCACTATTCATGCCTGTGCAGTCCTAAGAGAAGATTCTCATGTGAAATTGTGGTGTTTGTAACATTAAAAAAAAAAAGAAAAATAAATATTTTTGTGAAGAGTCATATTTTTGGTAAGTTGAACAAACTTTTAAAGGATTATTGTGGGTGCAGTTTGAAAGGGACTGAATACCGTTACAAAGAAGATTGACATCTTTACATACAAAGGGACTTGTCCTTGTTACTAATAACATAACTTCAATGTCTTCTTACAAAAATTTCCATCTCTAGATTATGCACAAACATATTTGTGTGAATCAGGAGAGATGGCACACAGAAGGGTGGTAGAGTTGGGATGCCTGGGCATTTAAATCATGCTCCGCTCTCACCTAAGATAGTTTCCATTTTACTTCAGTTAGGATTTTTTGTAAGTGAAATTGTGGGGTTAAAATGATAAAAAGTACATTAATATAAAAATATTTATTTAAATTTCATGATAAATTATCGATGACTTTAATTTGACTATTTAACTCATGCCCCAAATCGGACTCAATGGCCAATCACGTTTCAATGATTTCTGTTTTACAACCAATCGTGTTTCACGAAATATTTATCGGTGTTATAATTACCATATTAAAGAAGGATCCTCCTTTTTACACGCTTTATATTAGCTTGACCTGTATCTATCTATCTATCTATGTAACGGAATTTTTCAACGCAATTTTCACCCACTTAAAATCATGGGATCGACTTGAAACTTTGTATATTTGTAGAGGACCCGTGACAATACAATAATTTCATATTTATTTTCTAAAATCCTGGCCATAATCATCAGAAAATCAAAAAAAGTGTTTTTGTATCAATGTAACGGAATCTTTCAATGCGATTTTCACCCACTTAGAAACATTGGATTGACTTTAAACTTTGTATACTTGTAGAGGACCCGTGACAATACAATAATTTCATATTTATTTTCTAAAATCCTGGCCATAATCATCAGAAAATCAAAAAAAGTGTTTTTGTATCTATGTAACGGAATCTTTCAACGCGATTTTCACCAACTTAGAAACATTGGATCGACTTGAAACTTTGTATACTTGTAGAGGACCCGTGACAATACAATAATTTCATATTTATTTTCTAAAATCCTGGCCATAATCATCAGAAAATTAAAAAAACGTGTTTTTGTATCAATGTAATGGAATCTTTCAATGCGATTTTCACCCACTTAAAAACATTGGATCGACTTGAAACTTTGTATATGTGTAGAGGACCCGTGACAATACAATAATTTCAAATTTTATTTCTAAATTCGTAGCCAGAATCATCAGAAAATAAAAAAAATTAAAACTGGTATAATAGGTTACGGACTTGTCGACTTTTTAGTCAATCGTTGTAAGAGCTCAGTTGGTAGAGCGGTGAACTAGTAGTACATAATTTCAGTAATCCATAGGTTGCTGGTTCGAATCCGGCTGGGGAGGATTTTTTTAGAAGAGTAATACTTTTAGCTCATTCTACAATAGTATGGAATTTAAAGATATTCACATTCTTATCTTATTCTGTAAAATTTTAAAACTAAAAAATAAAAAAATAAATAATAGTTTTAAAAAACTAAAACAACACCACGCTTTATTAGAAAACCGAACTAAAAAATTTAAAATAGTTTTAATTTCCAACACGCTTGGGATAAAATTAAAGTGGTCAACAAAAAAATCATCTCCAACACATGTAGAATAAAACTATAGTTACCTAAAAAAATTACCATCAAACGCGTGGGGTGCTTTTTATAGTTTTTACGTTTTCTTCTTAGAGACTTTACTTTTACCATTATCTGTTTATTATTAAATATATTAATTGATATAGAGCATCCACGTTTTTTATGGCAAAATATTTTTTTAGATGACTCTAGTTTTATTCTAGATGGGTTGGAGATGCTTTTTTTTTTGTTGACCACTTTAACTTATACTACAATAGTATCGAATTAAAGTATATTTACATTTTTATCTTATTGTGTAAAATATTAATGACAATTTTGTAAATTTACCACATTGTAATTTTCCAAAAAATATGAGAAGGATACGATTAACTGTAACTATTTATATATATTAAAATATTCAAAAATATTATAATAATGTTAGATAATAATAAAAATTTTAAAAATATATAATTGAATCAGTCATTTCGAAAAGGAATCATCTATGATTTTTTCTGAAATTCACTTTTTTCGTTATTCCATGTTTACATATGCCCTTTCATCGATTCCGAGTGAGAATAGATCATATACACAATTATTTTACCACTTTCTGACTTTACCTTTCAGGTAGTCATTTCGAAAAAGGATCAACTCGCCGAGTTGTTCTCTTTTCGAACGGACTGACGCACGAATGTGATCTTGACGTCAGCTGCATATGTGTCCTGAATGCCCTTTGCACTCTTTCTGTGCTATTCAAAGTAAACAACATTAAAATCGTGCTACAATTGTTATTTATTTAATGCAGGGCACTTGAAATACAAATCATTCACCCAAATGAAATACCTTATTAACATATTTGTAATAACCATAAATAACATAAACAATATAACAACATAAGCAGAATAATATTAAGGAGATTACAATCGTATCAGTTGATATCTGAACATTACATAGTGAAGTTGTTTATTGAAATTACGCTATTGTGAGGCCGTCAGCCGTGTAATAATGATGATAATATTAATGAATCTGTTTCGGAATCGTCGGAATCTGACGAAAGCGGTCGTTCGACTGAGAGAAAGAAAGGGATCAGACTACCAGAAAAATATTTGCACAACATAATCAAGGGCAGAGACATGTCAACCACGCCAAAACAGAAATTCCAGATCGAAAAATAGGAGAGGATTGTGGGTAAGCAATATTAAGTCAGTTTGAACCTAACATTGAAAACGCTGTACCTGCACAATTTTATTTCATTATTAAGTTTAAATTCCATTCTTAATTCAGTTTTAGATGTCCACGCCGTTGCTTTCAGTCATTCTCGCCCTTACGATGACAGGAAAATTCACTAAAGTTAAAATATACTTCCCCCAAAGAGGTCATTCCTTCAATGACTGCGATAGAAATTTTGCGGTAGTTAAACGTAAAATCCGCCGTCACGACCGCGTTTATACTCCAGTGGAATATGAGGGCTTCATAAGTAGTTGTTCTCAAACCAATAAGTTTTCTTTGAAGAAAATTCATCATACGGACATTATAAATTTTCAACAATGGTGACCAATATTTTTTTTTCGAAAAGAAAGTGTTTCCATATAGAGTATGGGTAAAGGTGTTCCAAAGGGACAAAATCATTATTTACAATAAATCAATTTTACGAATTTGAGTGTAATAGTGACAAACCTGGAATCGTAATCGGCCGAAAATTCATTGACGCCATTTTTGGGGAACAAGAGTTCAACTTGCTCAAATTAAAGCCCCGAGAAATACTGCAAATACCAGATGTGAAAACACACCCTGTCTACACCAGCAAAGTACCAATCAATTACAAAAAATAGATGATGTAAATAAACTTTATCATTTCATTTCTGATATCCATCGACATTTTTATGATTATTTATTCAAATGGCCTACAACTACAGCTGAAGTAATAGAGAACGGCGAAGATGTTCAATGACGAAATTTTTCGGGTGTACTTTTTTTATAGTCACTTCCAAGTAATAAAATCTAATAAAATATATACAATATTAGTCCATGTATGTAGTTATTTCCCAATAATAAACTTTTTCAACGAAATGTGTTAAATTTAATAAACGTTTCTTCATTCATTTCGAAAAGGGATCATCTCCGGAAAATTGTAATTAGTTTTCCGGAAAAACCAACAACTTAGAGGATAAATACACAATAAAGAATTCCTACGAAATAGCAGACAAACTCATATACATCGAGGTGAATACTAATAAAAATGGCAACTTTCGATATAAAAAATCGATATACTAATATTCCAATAGAAGAAACACTAAATATAATTAAGCAAACATTAGAAACAAACTACATAAATCAATTACATAATATCACAAAAATCACAATGACACAGAATTACTTTCAATTTAATAATGAGATATATACACAAGAAGATGGAATCCCTATGGTATCTCCAACTTCAAGGATATTATCAGAAATATTCAAACAATATTTAGAAAATATACACTACGAAAGATTAACACAAAAATACAACATAAAATTAATCGCTAGATACGTAGATGACATTATAATCATTTATGAAAGTACAGACAGAAAAGAAGAAGAAATTCTATCAGAATTAAACAATATGCACAATAAATTGGAATTCACGGAATAAATTGAACAAAACAACAAAATAATTTTTTTTGGATCTTAACATAGTTAAAAACACGAAAAGAAAAAAAAAAAAATTGAAATAGATATATGCAGAAAACCAACAACTAATATGCTTGCAATTAACAATAAATCAAGACATCCGTACCAACAAAAAATCAGCGTATTTCAGAGCCTAATTAATAGAATGCTAAAACTGCCATTAAACAAAATTAATTACAATAAGGAATTGCGGTACATCAAAAAAATGGCTAGAAACAATGGATACAAAGCAAAATTATAGAGAAACTTGTAAGAAAACAAAAGCGGAGAACAGATATATATAAAATAACAAAACTGGAAGGAGAAACAGATATTAATAATACATGGATTACACTAACTTACACAGGCCACGAAACCATAAAATTGGCAAAAAACATTGAGAAAAATAAATAAAAACTTAAACATTGCCTACAAAAGTAATAATAAACTGAATAATGTAATAAGTAACAAAATGGAAAAACATAATAAACGTAATGGCAAGGGTGTATATAAATTAACATGCAAAGACTGTGACAAGTTCTATATAGGTAGAACGAAAAGAAGCTTCAACATAAGATTTAAAGAACATCGTAACGATTTCGTATACGCATATGGAAAGTCTAATTACGCTAAGCACTTAATAAACGCCGGCCATAGAATGAACTCAATGGAAGACACCCTTACAATAGTATACAAAGAGGGAAATCCAACTAGAATCAACCCATTGGAAGACCTGGAAAATATCAAGGAAATAGACAACAAGCTTTTAATAAATGAAAGCACTCCCAGACTAAACAACCCACCTATACGATATCGTCAGGAAGAAGCTTTAGTCACGACAAAGCCACATTAGGACCAGCAGCATCAACCATGATACTGGATGCTGTAGCGAAGAGTGAACTTCTGAAGATTGAACGGATGTTCTTAAAGGCTTACAGGCATGAAGATTACATATTTTATAAGTTGAGGACGACGGATTTTACCTAAGAAGGTATATTTTAACTTATTTTATTTTATTAAAACCAACAACAAGAAAGTCTTGTAAATCGGTTAGTAAACGTGAATGGGCATGAAAATTATTCAGTAGAAATTTCAGATTCACAGCTTTATCGTGGAGAAATTGAATCAGTTTCTTGCCTCTCCTGTAAAATTTGATCAGCTGTAGAAGATCCCTTTTCGAAATGACTGATTCAATTGTATTCGTGCCTAGACACTAAAAATATCGTTAGCAATTAAATTTTCATGGGATTCCGGTTTATGACAATCAATTAAACTAAAACTAAAAAATATATAATTATATTCGTACCTAGACACTAAAAATATCGTAAGCAATTACATTTTCATGGGACTCCGATTTATGACAATCAATTAAACTAAAAATAAAAAAAATAGTTAAAAAATAAAACAACACGCTTTATTAGAAAACTGAACTAAAAAATGAAAAAGAATAATGAATATTGAATATTTCACGATGCTGTAGTTGTACACACATGTCATCATAATAATAATAAAGATTTGTTGTTTGAAATTTGTTTAAGATTGTTTGATATTGAAAAGTTTGATGCCACATAATCATAAACGCTTGCGCAATCACCTGCGCATAAGTATGCGCCGTAGAGGTTGTTACCATTGACCTAGTCCGTAGCAACAACTAGCGTCCGTGACGGCATCGAGATATCCGTTGCTATCTAAACCAATGAAAAATATCTTTTCTTCTTTGCAGATGCGTGCGTTCGTCATATTTATATGGAAGAGTGATTCTTCAGTACTCGGTGAGTGACAAAAACTAGAGTCCACCGTACAGTATGTTCAGCTATTGCCCTCAAATGCAATTGCGTACATGCTGCATGTTGAAACTTTGGTTCTCGCGGAGCACTCAAATTTCCCTCACATTCCATAAAATCACCCAATCCAACATAAGGTGAGAAACGTGCTGAGGGATGAATGACAAGAGGGTGAATAAACATGTCATGTCGCTAGCGTCAACCTCAGAGAAACGGGCACACTCTGTTGTATAAGAGCCTTACCCTTCTATTGGACCTCTGGAAGGGTCAACTGTTTAATTGTCCATTACTCGTGGGAACAACAATGAAATTTGAAAAACAACAACACAAAAAAAGAGGAGATTGGAGAAGAAAAGACAAATGTCTAGAGAAAAAACTTCATATCTCTCATGCAAAGAATTGGAAGAGAGAAAGAAGAAAAGACGGCTCTATATGAAAAAATATAGAGCTTCGGAGTCAGACAAAGACAAAGCTACTCGCTTGCAGCAAATGCGTCAATTTAGTGCCGAATACAAAACTTTAAGGTCAGACGAAGACGGAGTTTCCCGCTTGCAGCAAAAGCGTCAACGTAGTGTCGTACATGAAACTTTACGGTCAGACGAAGACAGGGTAACCCGTTTAACAACACAAAAAAAGACAAATGTCTAAAGAAAAAACTTCAAATCTCTCATGCGAAGAATTAGAAGAGAGAAAGAAGAAAAGACGGCTCTATATGAAAAAATATAGAGCTTCGGAGTCAGACAAAGATGGAGTTGCTCGCTTGCAGCAAATGCGTCTACGTAGTGCCAAATACGAAACTTTACGGTCAGACGAAGACAGAGCAATCCGTTTGCAGCAAATGCGTCAACGTAGTGCCGAATACGAAACTTTACGCTCAGAGGAAGGCAGGTCAATCTGTTTGCAGCAAATGCGTCAACGTAGTGCCGAATACGAAACTTTACGCTCAGAGGAAGGCAGATCAATCCGTTTGCAGCAAATGCGTCAACGTAGTGCCGAATACGAAACTTTACGCTCAGAGGAAGGCAGATCAATCCGTTTGCAGCAAATGCGTCAACGTAGTGCCGAATACGAAACTTTACGCTTAGACGAAGACAGAGCAATCCGTTTGCAGCAAATGCGTCAACGTAGTGCCGAATACGAAACTTTACGCTCAGACGAAGACAGAGCAATCCGTTTGCAGCAAATGCGTCAACGTAGTGCCGAATACGAAACTTTACGGTCAGACGAAGACAGAGCAATCCGTTTGCAGCAAATGCGTCAACGTAGTGCCGAATACGAAACTTTTACGGTCAGACGAGGACAGAGCAATCCGTTTGCAGCATATGCGGCTGCATAACGCGGAATTAAGAAAATCATGTAGAGCGAGTTTGTCGGCATTTTCGGAGGCGATCAACACATTTTGTGAAATTTGCACTAAAAGATGCTACCCGCATCAAATTTCGAGTTGGATTGTAAATATTAATATAGCACCCTATTTACCTAGGGAGCTTAAGCAAAAATATTCTTTAACTGTCTGTAGTCGTTGTAAGGTTCATTTGCGTTCCAAGAAAACTACTGCACCGGCTAAAGCATACTGGAATAATCTAGATCCAGGCTCGATACCAGAAGTGATTGCGAATTTATCACAAGCTGAACAAAGATTGATTTCACGCGTCATTCCATTTGTTAAAATTATCAAGTTAAGTGGTATATTCGGGCAATACAGTTTTCGTGGTCAGGCGATATTGTTTACTCAAGATATTTTCGAGATTACTGAAAACCTTCCAAACATGCTGCCAAGAAACCCAAACAATGCCGGAATCGTTGTCGTTACTGAGCATTTGGAAAATATCAACGTAACACGACAATTTTCAATAAGTTGACAAAAGGTATATGATGCTCTGCATTGGTTAATTGCAAATAACCCTCTCTATAAAGACGTTTCTATAGATAACAATGTTGATATCAATGAAGAAAATATAGTAAGAGTAGAACATGTACCTGTAGGAATTGCTTTGGAAACCACCGACGAACTTATAGCGGATACTAGTGCCTACATGAGAATTAATGACTTCTCAAGGATTGTACGTGCTTCGTGGCACCAAGCCAATGTTGATATATTTACATCAGGGTTCGCTGGTGTACAATGCTGTGCAATGGTATTAGCAAATATCCTGAGGGCCAGCATTCTTTCACCTCAACATTCGTCAATAAACATCCTCAATTTAAACATGATTACAGGTGACCAAATCTACAGTAATATAAGATTCCAAACAGAGAGAAATCTTCTGGCATGTACCATACAAGACGATGGATACTTACTCGTACGAAATTTTAATGTCATCAAGGATGATTTGTATATATTCAACCGAAGATTTCACATTACCTTTGAAGAAGAACCAGGTATATACGGAAGCTTAAATGATCATATGTGCCAATCCGACTTTGGATATTCTGTTCAAGATGGCTTAGAAGAACTTTTTAGAGATCATAACGGAGGTATACTAATAACAGAAGGACGATCATTTGGAGTAATGCGTTACGACAATAAATATTACTTCAGTGACTCTCATTCGTGCGGTCCGAAGGGTGCCAAAGCAAAGGACAACGGAAGAGCTTGTATTATTGAATGCGATAATTTGGATGAGTTTGTAAGAATCTGCAAACGTACAACAGGCAGCAGAAATGTTCAATTTACAATCGATTATATTGATGTGGAAGTCTGTGCTGCGGAGCCAGAAACTCAAACACAGCACAATTCTACGAAATTAACAACTGAAACAAATCCTACTTTACAGGTATTAACACATCAGGTAATTCCACTGCAAACATCAGTAATGGCACCAATTGATGTTATGCAACCTAATGTGGAAGATGAACTACAGATTTCACGGAAAATTAATGAAATTACTCGCAAGACGAGCAATAATATCGTGAATGTAGGTCATGAAATGAAAGCAGAAGAATTTGCATGGTACTTTTTGTTTCCATATGGGAAGAACGGGCTTAAAGAAGAAAGACCTGTAAAGATAACACCGTTAGATTACTTTCAGTGTAGAATATTGGGAAGTGATACAAGATTTCAACGTAATGATTATCTTTTCCATGCCTTATCATCCTTCGAATACTATCGTATTCAAAGCACTATATCAGCGTGTGGTAAAAAAATATGTAATCAAGATGGCGCAGTCGAAGATGTCCACCTTTATGTGAAAAACTTGAGAGGATCTGCAGCGTACTGGCGATCAGCCTTAAATGAACTTCTAGCCCAAATAAGGTGTTTAGGACCTCCAACGTACTTTGTAACATTTAGCTCAAATGATCTTAACTGTATAGATCAACGAAAGGCCTTATTACTAGCTGGTGGAAGACCCGATGTAGATCCAAATACGCTTGATGTTTATGAGACTCAACGGCTCATAGAAAAATATCCAGTAATTTTAAGCCGACACTTCATGAATAGAGTAAACGCATTAATGAGATACATTAAAAATAATGACGAAGTCTTTAGTGGAAAAGTGAAAGACTTCTGGTGGCGAATAGAATTTCAGAATCGTGGTAGCCCTCACCTTCATATGGTCGTTTGGGTCGAAGGTCACTCCGAGTTTGACACAGAAGAAGGAAAGCTTCTTCTTGACCGTAACTATTGCTGTAGAATGCCTACAGAAGAAGAAGATCCAGAGCTTCATGAGCTTGTCACGAAATGTCAAATTCATCTACACACACAAACTTGTACAAAAAACAATACTTCCATACGGTGTCGATTTAACTTTCCTCGTCAACAATGCGACGAAACTCGGATAGTGTAACATTCTTCCGATGACTTTATTCGTAACGGAGGCAGAATCTGTTTACTCAAGCGACGAAAGGAAGATGCTTGGATAAACAACTACCATCCCGAGTTATTGAGAGTATGGACAGGTAATATGGATATTCAGCCATGCGGGTCAAACGAAGCAATAGCGTACTACATTGCTAAGTACCTATCAAAACAGAACCTGAAGGAGTCGATTCTGGTATAGCGCAGGCAATACAACAAATACAACGTGAAGAGTCTGATATCTCACGCAAGCTGTTTAGAATTTGCATGAAAATTCTTCATGAACGACAAGTATCGGCTGCGGAATGCGCATACCGGATGTCATATTCCATTACGGAATAGCTCACGAAGTTGTGTTTTTCTCAATACCAGAAAGCCTGAACAGCGATATAGAGTATTGCAATTCGATAGAAGTGGACATGCTACTGGCTATTGCAGCAATATCTTTGAAAGGTACGAAAAACGTCCAATACATCATGCTAATTATGATTTTTCGAATATGAGTCTTACAGAGTTTGCAATGTTGTTCGAAAATTTCTATCCGAAAAAGGCAAGCGAAATCGAAGAAAACGTCGATCCTGATGCTTATGTAGAGCAACCAAATGTGCGTCGGCCGCTAATTACGCTCGCAGATAACAGCAAAATGACTGTGAGAAATATCCCTGCAGTTGTGAGGGTGCCTTATTTTATAGCATCATCGGATCCAGAAAACTTTTTCTACAGCTTGCTGGTTCAATATTTGCCTTACTTTTCGGAAACTGAACTACTTCAAGGTTTTGATAATGCGAAAGATGCTTTCTTAGCTCGAGAGAATCGACTGATGGAAATAAATAGCCATATGCGTCAACATCGAGAGCGGGATCAACAGCTAGGAAACGCATTCAACCAAATCAACGCCTTTGAAATTTTGGAGCAACCAGAGATTATAAGTTCTCCAGCAGAAGAAGAAGAATTACCAGAGACAGAAATGAGTAATGATCAATTTCAAAGGGCACAACGTGCCATGAACATTGACCAAAGACAACTTTTTGTACTTATTACAGAGTATTAAAAATCAACTTGAAGGAGACCAAAAACGAGAAAGAATTTTTGTAACTGGTGGAGCAGGCACTGGGAAAACATTTTTATTCAATTTGTTGAAAAACCAAGTAAACCGGTGTTATGGAAAGAAAGTAGTGAAAGTCGGTGCTCTCACTGGTGTTGCAGCACGATTAGTCAGTGGGTCTACCTTACACCGTTAGCTAAAATGGCCAGTCCAAAAAAATGGAGTCATTACCAGTATGCCACTTCTAACTGGTAACTATTTAAAAGTAATGCGTCAATTATGACAAAACGTTGAATTTCTTTTCATAGACGAAATCTCTATGGTACCTTACGAGATGCTTTGCATGATTGACTCTCGTTTGCGGCAGCTAAAAAGTCCGAACGCTTTTTTTGGAGGTATGAATGTTTTACTATTCGGTGATTTAATGCAGCTGCCACCTGTCCGAGGACATCAAGTTTTTCAACAACCAGAACATATGAAGCCAGCCACACATTTATGGCGGCAATTCCGATTAGTTGAACTTAAACAAAATATGCGACAACAAGGAGATACGACATTCATAAAAGTGCTAAATGTTCTAAGAGTAGGAGAACTAACGTCTAAGCATCTTGAAATACTTCTTGAAAAAGTATTAACTGACACTACCAATGAATTCTCAATTGAGAGAGCATTGAGAATCTATCCAACGAATAATCAAGTTACTGAACATAATGAAAGAGTTCTTCAGCACTTCGAAAGCAATGGAACGATTATTCATACAATAAAAGCACAAGATCAACTCATTGATACTACATGGAATTTAGATAATAAAGATCTTGCATCAATCATACCTGATGATATTTAAAAAAAGGGGGTCTTCCGAAAGTATTAAAAATATTCGTTGGGGCCAAAGTGATGTTACGGTCAAATATTGATGCGACAAAAGGTTTAGTTAATGGCAATATGGATTTAATTACGGAGATAATATGGCCACATTTTCGAAGGGATCAAGTGCATGATACGGACATACCGTCAGTTCGCATCGATTTTGGTTCTGATGGTATACATGTAATTAAACCAATTTCAATACAGTTTCCAGCAAAATACAGCTATGTTACTGCTGAAAGACGAATGTTGCCATTAATCCTCAGTTGGGGATCCATCGTTCACAAAATGGAAGATTGTACTGTTGATCATGCAGTCATTTATCTCGGTCCGCGGCTATTTGCTGCTGGGCAAGCTTATGTAGCACTTAGCCGTGGAAGATCTCTGAAGGGCATTCGAACCGAAGAGCTTGATTGCTCGAAGCTAACAGGAAGAGTTCCTTGTAACAGTGATGCCTTAGATGAAATGAATAGACTACGAGATAATTCATAAAGAAATCATAGCTCCTTATCATCTACGATAACTTAACATACACTAGAAAGTACTTAAAAACTGGATGAAGTAGTCAACTTATTAATAAATAGAGGAGCCGACGTTAATTGCAGAGATCGTACCGACAGAAAACATCTCTTTCATGCAGTTATTTACAAAAATGATCGTATAATCAAGTTATTGCAACGTGATCGTGCTGATGTTAATGCCAAACATCGAAATGGATGAACTGTTCTTTATGTAGCCGTTGAAAATATTACTAAAGATATCGTTGAATTACTTTTAAATAATGGTGCGGATATCAATTGTGATTTATATTTTGCGCTGTAAGTAAGTGATGTTGGCGGCATTGATAAATATCATTACACGCTTTGTATTAGCTTGACCTGTATCTGTCTATCTATCTATGTAACGGAATCTTTCAACATGATTTTCACCCACTTAAAACATTGGATCGACTTGAAAATTTGTATACTTGTAAAGGACCAATGACAATACAATTTGTTTCTAAGATCCTGGCCAGGATCATCAGGACATCAAAAAATACAGACCGGTATAATAGGTTGTGGACATATCGACTTTTTAGTACATCGTTGTAAGCTTTCGTATTTGCTGTACAAATTGTTCAAGACGAAAATGATCATAAAGCAACTATTTCATGTGATATTTAACAGACTACCTGTAAATTGACAAGTAAATAAATGCGTGCTCTTTAATATTAAGATCAATATAAACTTGTTCAATTAAATGAGAAACCAATATTATATCCTCTGGTAGCTCAGTTGGTAGAGCGGTGGACTTTAGTGGCATATACGAGGGCGGATCGGAAAGTAACGCACAATAATTTTTTTCAGCTAGAATGTTGAAATTTCACAGAGATATAGTTTGAAGTTTTCACTACAGATGGTACTTTTTTCTCAGGTGCACCTCTTGCGAGAGAAGCTTGAACTATGCAACAAAGATGGCCCGCATGCTACAGTCGTCCACCTGTGAGGAACAGAGAAGTGTTGTTCGATTTTTGTGGGCCAAAGGGCATAAACCCAGTGAAATTCACAGGGACATGCGTGGCGTGTATGGGGATGATTGTATGGACCGGACCGTAGCAATGTCTTCCGTAAAGTTAGTGCTCGCTGGGTGCCTAAGAACCTGACAGACGACCACAAGGGCCAGCGAATGATGGCAAGCTTGGACCACTTAACGCGGTACACCGCACAAGGACATGACTTTCTGGAAGGAATCGTCACAGGTGATGAGTCGTGGGCGTACCACTACACGCCCGAAACAAAGCAGGCATCAGCAGTGCGCAGATGGCTACACTCCAACCAAACGGACTTCTACGAACAGGGCATATTGAAACTGGTAACACGATGGGAAAAATGTGTTGAGAAAGTTGGTGACTATGTCGAAAAGTAGGTAAAAGATGTAAGTTCATTTGTGATTTGTTTCCTTTTTTTTACTATTAAACTTTTTAAAAAAAATATTGTGCGTTACTTTCCGATCCGATCCGTCCCTCACAGGTGGACGACTGTAGCATGCGCGCCATCTTTGTTGCATAGTTCAAGATTCTCTCGCAAGAGGTGCACCTGAGAAAAAAATACTATCTGTAGTGAAAACTTCAAACTATATCTCTGTGAAATTTCAACATTCTAGCTGCAATACCAAGGCAGAAAAAAATTATTGTGCGTTACTTTCCGATCCGCCCTCGTAATTTCAGTAACCCGTAGGTAGCAGGTTTAAATCCGGCCCGGGGGATTTTTTTTAGAAGAGAATCACTTTTAGCTCATGCTACAATACTATCGAATTTAAAGATATTTACATTTTATCTCATTCTGTTAAATATTAGTGACAATTTTGTAAACTTACCACATTGTAATTTATCCAAAAAATATGAGAAGGATACAATTAACTGTAACTATTTATCTATATTAAAATATTCAAAAATATTATGATAATGTTACATCATAATAATTTTAAAACGTATATAATTATATTCGTGCCTAGACACTAAAATTATCGTAAGCAATTAAATTTTCATGGGATTCCGGTTTATGACAATCAATTAAATTAAAAACTGAATACATAATAGTTAAAAAGCTAAAACAACACGCTTTATTAGAAAACCAAACTAAAATATAAAAAAATAGATAATAGTTAAAAAAAACTAAAACAACACGTTTTATTAGAAAACCAAACTAAAAAATAAAAAATAAATAACAGTTTAAAAAAACTAAAACAACACACTTTATTAGAAAACCAAACTAAAAAATCAAAAATAAATAATAGTTTTTAAAAAACTAAAACAACATGCTTTATTAGAAAACCGAAATAAAAAATGAAAAATAATTTTAATTTCCAACACGCTTGGGATAAAATTAAAGTGGTCAACAAAAAAATCATCTGCAACACATATAGAATAAAACTAGAGTTATCAACAAAAAGAAAATAATTTTACCATCAAAAGTGTGGGGTGCTTTTTACGATTTTTACATTTTCTTCTTAGACTTTACTTTTACCAATATCTGTTTATTATCAAATATATTAATTGATATAGAGCACCCCACGCTTTTGATGGTAAAATTATTTTCTTTTTGTTGATAACTCTAGTTTTATTCTATATGTGTTGGAGATGATTTTTTTGTTGACCACTTTAATTTTATCCCAAGCATGTTGGAAATTAAAATTATTTTTCATTTTTTATTTCGGTTTTCTAATAAAGCATGTTGTTTTAGTTTTTTAAAAACTATTATTTATTTTTGATTTTTTAGTTTGGTTTTCTAATAAAGCGTGTTGTTTTAGTTTTTTTAAACTATTATTTATTTAGATCTCAACTTAAAAAGGAATGAAGAAAATAAGATAGAATTTGGAATTTACAGAAAGAAGACATATAGATAACTACATAAAAGCTTTAGGTTTCAATCACATAGCTCACAAAGAAGCAGTTTTCAAGTTTGACACATAGATTAGTGAACATACCAATGAACAAAGAAAATTATGAAAAAGAAAAAGAACACATAATCAACGTAGCCACGAAAAATGGTTTTGCAAAAAATTACTCAAAAAAATAAGTTCAAAAGACAAAAATTTATTAATCAAAGCACTCTTCTAAAAGTAAAAGAAGATAATGTAAAATTTAGAAAATTCACATATCATCCATTAAAACACCACAAGTTTCAAAAAATTTTTAAAGATTTCAACATAAGGTTAGCACCCAAAAATGACTACAGCATCAGTAGACTGATTAGACCTAATAAGAATGAGAAAATTAAAGAAGAAAACAAATCAGGGATTTATCAAATTAAATGTGAAGAATGTGAGAAATTCTACATAGGAAAAACTAAAAGAAATTTGAAAACTAGAGTGAAAGAACATCTCAGGAATGTCAAGAAAGGGGAAGTAGAAAAATCTGCAGTGGTTGCCCATACATGGTCTGAAAAACATCTTATCGAGAAAGAAGCTAAATTATTAAAACAAATAGAAAAACCTAAAGAACTTACTGTTTGGGAAAAGATCTACATTCAAAAGAGCAAAAAGAAGAAATTAATGAACTTTGAAATTCCCGGTGAGAATGATCTGGTTTCGAGGTTTTTCAGTCAGCCAATGGAAGGAGAGAAGGACAGCTCTTCAAGACGACAGAACAACGGTCGTGACGATACTGAGGATGGAACAGAAACTATGTTCCGAAACTAGTTTATAATCAAATAAGAAGAACAATATGAGGTGAGTGATAAAAATATTCTACCTTAATGAATATACCTCATAGTGAGAATTCCTAAAATAAATAAATATATACTTACTTATTTTAGGAATTCTCACTATGAGGTATATTCATTAAGGTAGAACATATTCTACCTTAATAAATATATACTTGTTATAAATTTAAGGGATTTGATGTTAGCGGTAGATGGAATTTTATAACAAGAAACAAATTATGTCACATTTGTTTATCCATGTCACATCATACTGAATTGCAAGGAGCATCCATGTTCCAATTGTCAACGTAGACACAATAGATTATTGTGTAACAATTTTTCTAATTCTAACGAGGTTAAAGAAATACCTTCAAACATAATACCTCAGACAGCTTTAAAAATAGTGTCAGGCTTAGAGTCCAACGTATTACTCAGCACTTGTTGTGTAGATGTTAGAGCTGCAGATTGCAGCATTGTTAAAGTACAAGCATTGTTGGACAGAGCTTCTCAATTGTCTTTTGCCACGAGTGACTTAGTCAAACAACTTGGTCACAGAACCAATCATTGCTAATTGCCATAGCCATAGGGAATTCTACAGTGTCACCTGTGAGTTCTACTTGTAATTTACAATTACATTCACCTGTTTCAGATTTTGTTATGAAGTTTAAGTTGTGCTGTTGTACCAGTCATTACAATGCAGTTACCTGCTCAACGTATCAATGTTAAGGACTGGAATATTCCCGAGGATGTCCAATTAAGCGATGAGAAATTCAACCAACCATCATCAATTCAGTTACTATTAGGTGCTGATGTCTATATTTAAATTAATATGTCTATCATCATGTAGTTTCTGCTAAACAATTGATTAGAGAAAGTTACCCTATGTTCTCCACTCACTATTAAAGTTACCCTACTTTAGTCAATGCTAGGTTTGGTTATGTTTTATCGGGTCCTTTTCCTCAAACTTAAATAGCTAATGATGTTACTAAACCTAGTAATGTGAGTTTCGCTAATGTTGATTCTATTGAGGCCCAACTTCCGAAATTTTGGCAATTGGAGGAAATTTCAGAGCAAGTTTTTTCCAAGGAAGAGCAATTATGTGAAACACATTTTGTGGAAAATGTCAGCAGGAATGACTTAGATCAATTTGTAGTTCGTTTACCAATCAAATTTGAAGGGTCCAAGTTAGGTAACTCACATAGCAATGCAGTCAAACATCTAAAAGGAAGAAAGATTTGCCAAGTCTAGCAGTCTTAAGAATAAATACTTTGATTTAATGAAAGACTACGAATCATTAGGGCATATGGGGTTAGTCCATCCCATCCTTTGACTTATTATTTTCCTCATAATTGCATTTTAAAGGAGTCTAGCTCAACCACCAAATTAAGAGTAGTTTTCGATGACAGCTGAGAATCATCAACTGGTACTTCATTAAATTCTATGTTAATGGTTGGTCCAATCCCATTTGCACAGGGCAGTCAAGAAGAACTTATCATTAAGAATGACCCTAGACACCCGATTAATTAATAACTACATAGTCTCTGATAATTTTAGAAATGAATCTGTCAATACTGTGATTGCAAATATGAGTCGCAGAAGATTTATTTCAACAATCAATTTAAGTGAAAGCTTCTTGCAGATACCACTCCACGTGTCAGAAAATATACAGCCTTTAATCACGCCGAGAAAACTTATCAGTTCTGTCAAAACGCCTTTGGCCTTAAGATGTCCGGATCGGCGCTGCTACATGCTATAGACCATATTTTCTAGGGCAACTTAGGCGAATCTGTCATACAATTTTGCGATGACTTACTGATTATAGATTCCAACTTCAAAGAATATATGTGACAGATTAATAGAATCCTAGACGTCCTTGGCCGTAATGGAATAACAGTGAACATAAAAAAAATCACACTTTTTACAACGGGAAGTCGAATTCTTAGGGTTAATAGTAAGCAAATCGGGAATGTGCCCCAGTCCGAAGAAAATAGAATCTATCCTAGCGATACCACCTCCTAAGAACTTTGACGCTTTCTAGGAATACTAATGTATTATACAAACTTCATGGTTAATTATGCACAGGAAATTGCACCATTACGCACTCTTCTCAGAAAAGATGTAAAATGGAGATGGAGTCAAGAAACACAAGATGCATTTGACCGAGTTAATAATTTGTCCTTCCATATATATGCACAGAAAGGTCTGGGAGCTATTTTGACACAAATTGATAACGATGGTAACCTGAATACTATAGCCACAACATCTACGGCAACCACTAGTGTAGAAAAACAATCTATGATCACTGAATTAGAATTAGCAGCAATATATTTTGCGCTACAAAAGTTCCAAGCATATGTTTTCGGTCATAGATCTATTGTCCATTCTGATCACATAAGCATCACTTTCTTAAATGGATGCCGATTGGGATGTAATAAATCCAGATATGTATCTGAAATACTCGGATACGACCTGACAATTGAACATATCTAGGGAAAAGATAACTTTTGCAGATATATTATCTAATTTAAATTACACATCAGGGATTCCGGAGACCATAACGACACCAAAGCATGATGTGCGCGTTATGAGGATGGTCACAATCTATAATAAGTCGGTAGCCAGGATGGTGAGAAATACGAGTGAAATACTGGGTGAGGCAATGAAACGGCACGATTTGGACTCCGGCTGACGGGCGCAGTGGGGGGTTATGGGAGTGGGGGAAACGACCTTGAGCATCTAGACAAGTGGAAATTTCAGTAGCCATGGAGCGTTGGTCAAGCGTGCAACGTGCGTTTGCTGTAAAAGCATATTATAAAAACATGGATAGTGTGGTTGGTGCCCAACGTGCTTTCCGTCTTAAGTTTAATCTACCGCCACGGGCTCCCGTGCCATCGAGGAAAGCTATCCTCCTGTGGGTGAAAAACTTTGAAGCCACTGCAAGCACGACGAAGAAAATTGGTGGTAGTGAAAAAACAATCAGGACCCCAGAGAACATTGATCGTGTGCGCGATGCATTAACACGAAGTCCGCGAAAATCAGCAAGGCGGCACAGCGCTCAACTTGGTCTCAGCAATCGATCAGTGAGACGGATTTTGAAGAATGACCTACACTATCACCCATACAAAATGCAGATAGTGCAAGCCCTACAACCTAACGATTACAATCATCGCATACGCTTTTGCCAAGCGATGCTTAATGTTATCGGAACAAATGGAGAAAGAGTGCATAACTTATGGATGAGTGATGAAGCCCACTTTCACCTTAGTGGTTACGTTAACAAGCAGAACTTCCGGTATTGGTCACAAATAACCCACGTGATCTTCATGAAAAAACCTCTCCATTCTGAAAAAGTAACAGTTTGGTGTGCAGTATCTTTCGTGGACTCGTGGGACCCTATTTTTTTGAAGATGAACATGGTAACACAGTAACGGTGAACTCTGAACGTTATGCTGACATGTTAGTAACTTTTGGTCTGCCTGGCATCGATCAGTATGATCCAGATGAAGAAACACTCTTCCAGCAAGATGGTGCAACAAGCCATACTGCTAATGTCTCAATGGGTTTGCTGAGACTCGCTTTTCCAGGACGGCTAATCAGCAAGAATGGTGATATCCCTTGGCCTCCCCGTTCGCCAGATTTGACCGCCCCAGACTTCTTTCTTTGGGGCTATCTTAAATGCAAAGTCTTCGAGGAAAATGCACCAAGAACAAAAGAAGATCTGAAGGAGAGAATCCGGCAGGAAATTAACAACATTCCTTTGCAGATGCTACAGAACGCCATGGGTGGATTTCATCTTAGACTCCAACAATGTGTGCAAAACCAAGGACGTCACCTTACTGGCACCATATTCAAAAAATGATTGTTTTTTAAGGTAAAACATTAATTTCCACTCATGTACTTAAGATTCATGTTCAAATAATTATACTCTTTTTGTAAATATATTATTGGTGATTTTTCAAAATCGTGCCGTTTCATTGCCTCACCCTGTACAATCCCGGGACCCCAACCTCACGAACTAATGAAATATACAAGGGAAATCAGCAAAACACAAGGCTCTGATTTGTATGGAATGCTTTCAGGTGTCCTATATAAACAATGCAGTCGGGATGAAATTCGCAGATGACAGTTATCCCGAAAGAATTAGAAGTATCGTTAATTACGGAATTCCATATAACCTTAGCTCATGCAGGATGCGAACATGTGACCCTAAACTTGTCGCAATATTTTTATTGCAAACATCTAGCCAAGAAAGTTAGGCAAGTAACTGCGAATTGTGATCTATGCCAACGTTGTAAGGGGCTAAATATCAAATTCGATACGCCACTGCGAAATATAATAAGGGACGGACCTAATAAGCTAATTACTGTAGACTCACATGGGCCAACGATTGAAGGTCAGTGTGGCTTCAAAACATATATTTGTAGTAGTGGACTCGTTTTCAAAATTTACAAAAAATTATCCCATGAAACGAATGACTACAAAGGGCTGTCTTCGAAAATTACGAAGCTAAATTCGGGAAATTCCAGTTTATATTAATTGACAATAAATTGGGAGTAAATTATTTGAAGAGAAAATGAACCTCCGTGGCATTAAAATATATCACTCATCGCTGAACATGGCAAAGTGTAACCCTACTGAGCGAACAAATAAGGAAATCACTACTTGTCTGAGGATAATGTGTCATAAATGCCATAGCAACTGGGTTAAGTATATCCCAACTATTGAAAGAGTCCTTAATCATTCAATAAAATACAGTTACCGGGTATGCCCCTGTAACATTAATGTGCCAATGAAATTAGCAGAGTATGCCCCAGATGCCATATCCTCAAACAAGGATAGCGAAGATGAGACTGATTGATGCTTGAAGGCATTCCAACGTATTAAAGAAAAAGCGGAAAAGAGAAATTCTCACATTAAAAGAAATAAACATGTTTGGATACATGAAATAAGTGACAAGGTTCTGATGCGAAACATTTGAAGAGTACAGGGGAAAAACAATCAAAGTCCACTTTTGGTGAAATTTGAGATTCTGGTACCAGTGGATTGTATGTACCTAGTACTATATTCCAAGAGGTTCATACGTGGAAAAACTCACTCATAATCCATTAAAAATCAGCATTGAAATAAAGTGTCCAGGGGAAAAACAATCGTAGTCCACTGTGAAATGGAAAAACAATCAGAGTCAATATACAATTTAAATGAGAGTATTTTTGGACTCCTTCCAGAGAGTATGAACTTTTTATATGTTGGTCAGCTTGGGGTGTTTTAATTTGTTACATACCTATGCATTGTTGTGGCATTTATTTTTACTGGTACCAAACTGCATTGTTGTTCAATGAAGCCTATTTTACTGGTGTGTAGACAATCAGTTTATTTTTCAACATGAAATCAAGTGTTAATGTTACTCGTACAGCTCATCAGAGTAGAGGAAAGAAAAGACCTAAACATGGTAGAATCCATGATGCGAGTAAACGCATAAGAGCGATGAGTCATGTTCCTGGTGAAGATTGCAAATGCAAGAAACAGTGTTACACGAACATTTCAAAACATGAACGTAATGTATTAATTCGTGAATTCAATTTACTGGGAGATAAGAAAAAACAGAGTGCACGCGTTCACTAATTTCAGTTTTGCCGGTGAAATGAAGAAGACCACGGAAACCAGAAGAAGATAGCAGCTTCAGAGACCACTCTTACTCTTACAAGGTACGTATACAGAGGGATGGAAAAGCTGTTGAAATTCCAGTTTGTTACAAAGCCTTCATGAGTGTGCATGGTATAACAAACCAGAATATGTTAACAGTCAAGAAATCCCTTTCTACTACTGGGCATGCTCCTATTGACCGGAGAGGTTCTCATTCTAATAGACCCATGAAAAAGACAATTGAGGCCGTTGAAAATGTTATGAAACATATCAGTTCCCTTCAAGATCGCCCTTCTCACTACAGTCTTCACAAAACATCTAAAATGTACCTACCTGAAGAATTAAACATTAAAATATTGCATCAAATGTACACAGAGACATTTCCAGAGTTTCCAGTGTCTTATGAATTTTATTGGAACTTATTTCAGACAAAATTTAATATTGTTCTTGGATATCCTAGGTCAGATACTTGCTCTGCATGTGATGAATTCAAAGCAAAAAAGTAGTCTCTACTTGCAAAGAAACTTAACGATAGCAGCAGTGCCGAAGACGTGAATAAAGAAATGAAGCGGCCAGAAACTCTTAATTTATTACATACAGTGTGCCATGCACAGACTTAAAATCAGCCAGAACATTCGTATTCAAGTTTAATTCCACTCTCCAAGGGAAAATACGACGACCTCCAATCCTTGAAGAAATTCTGTTCTGAAAATGCTCAAATCTATTTTTCAAGATTACTCATATTCAACAATGAGTAACTTGGTGTAAAAAATTAATTAATTTCATTATTATTTTTATTATTTACATTTTATAAGGCAAACAGTTATGTATAATGTAACAGTTATGTATAACATTCTGTAAATTAAGCGGACTATGATTGTTTTTGTTTACAAACATGTGCACCTTGACTTTTCATTGCTGAAAAACAGGACTGTAAAATACATGACACTTATTTCGAAAGAAGGGTCTGTTAGAAAAACACCTTGAGAACAGTTCTGGGAAAAAAAAGTTTTCTGTATGTCTAAAGCGCTCGATCTGCTGCGTTTCTAAACTTAAAATTCAATTACTGCAAAATGTTAAAAAGTGGACTCTGATTGTTTTTCCCTTGTACTCTTCATTTCATTATCCAGTAAATTAAAGCGTCGATACTCGCAGATGGAGCCATTGTGGTACGGTCCAGGAATTGTTGCAAAACAATACGGAACACATACATTCCAGATCAATCAAATCGACGACCCAAGCAGATCATTTGGTACTTACCACCTTCACCTAATATGCCCTTATAAAAATATGACCCGTTAGATTGCCATATTAATGTATCCGCTTGCGTACAGGGTAAATGAAAACAATTATTAGTGTACACTATTGGTAATATTATATATAATATTAAAAAAAAAATGGTGTCAAAATAATTGTGAAAGTGATAACTCACGGGTTTGAATCAGATGTGCCCGAATCAGTAAAAATAAAGTGAAGAAAGTGATAAAAGCCATACGTTAAGATTTGATTGGACCAGACGCCATCAAATAACATATATCGTTTATAGGTGAAAATAGTGAATTAAAGTAAATTTAAAATTTAAATTAGATTTGCATGTGTCAAATAAATAGAACATAAATGAACATGAGCATGAAATATAAACTGCAAATTGCTATATTTAATCATATGTAAATCAGAGTGGTGCAAAAAATTTAATGGGTAAATATTTTATATGTAAATTCTGTCTCCTTGGAAAGAAGTGCAAAGTGATGAAAATTGTATGGCTAATATGTTATATGTCATGTGTGGTATGGATGTTCATCATAGAATGAATGAGTCCCTAAATGCATGACCTTGACAAAACTAAATAATTTGGATAAATAATAATTCAGTAATCAAGAAGCGATAATATTGCTCACAAAAAATTTGTCATCAGTAAAATTTACCTCTTAAATTGTTGTTACAAGGCAATATGAGATGAGATCTGCTCCTTAATGATGAATTTAATTAAAGGTAAAAGTGATCCCACTACAGACCTCAGGAGGCCCTTGGGGTAGTAGGAGGTTAAGGCTCCCACTTTTTCTTGACAATCGGCACTTGATGTCAGCCGGGTTGTCAGCCCTGCGTGACGGCCGCCTTTATCCCAGAACAAGCGTCTGGTACTCATTTCAGTTAGAGGCTGAGTCGACCCCAGGGCCATAGTGCCGCCAGAAAGTTTGGGTCAGTTTAAAAATCCTGACTCCACCGGGACTCGAACCCTCAACCTTCCGGCTTGTAGCGCAGTGCGATGAATTTAATTAAAAACATTAAATTAAAGAATATGTATATTAAACATAAATGAGAAATTCTAGTAATTACTTGCCTGGTGACCAAAATTTGGAAGAACACGTGGGAATCTAAAGTTGTGGACCCCAAAGGATACAAGCAATTAGCTGCAAATCATACAGTCTATTGAAATAGTCACGTAGAAGTCATAAAACCCTCTTTACAAATAAACATCTTACAACCCTATTGCCTGTACAGGTGTTAAGATGTCCAGAAAAGTTGCTTGTGAACGAAGGTCAATGAACTCGGGGAGAAACATGCGGTCCCAACTCAAAATGTATAGGCGTAAATGTTTTTAGCCAATAAGAGTGTGAATTTTAATTAACATCATAAGGACTGTATTCTGCAGAAAGGTAACCAACCCTCAAAATTTAAGAACTAGAGTTAATGCCACAGAATTGCTCTTCAACATGTGTTCTGCATTCTACAAAAAAGAACCAACCCTCTTTCTGCATTTGAATGCCATCTGTGGACCACCCAAGAAAACACTGACAGGGCATTCCACATTCTTGTTTCTGCAGAAAAGAACCAGGGTGGCTTGGTTCCATTCAGCAGAATTTGATTTCAGGGTTGACCTTGCCTTCAGAACAGAGGAGTGTAGAATCAACCATTAGAATATAGGTAATAAAATATTAGATTAGTGTAGGATAATAGAATTGAAGAGTTATGGATTGTGTAAGCAGAGGAAGATGTGTACAGCTATGTGAAGTGGAAAATACAAAAGTGAGTAGAACAATTTTCATGATTTTGAGACAGTTTGTTATTGCTAAAGTATTATAAAACCTACATTATTGTTGTTATGATGAATAGGCCTATAATATAATATAATTATAATTTTTTATTCCTTTTTATTGATATAATTAATATTATTACTATTATATCTATTTATTTTTCCTCCATCATAATTTTAATATTTCTATTAACTTTTAGGACATGCAGGAGGCTAAAAAACCAGATAATTTATTTGCAACAAAGACCAATGCTGATTGCAAGAAAACATATGTCTCTGAAAATGAGGTGAGAATTTAAATGTGATCTCATGTATGGTTATTGAAAATACTGTTATGTAATTAATATTATTGTATTATCATCAGAGAATATTGTATTTTATTATTGAATTATAAATAATAATAATTGTGATTATTCGTATCAGTACTGTACCATTGTTGTTGTTGTTATTATTATTATTATTATTATTATTGTTGTTATTTTTTCCTACATCTTAATTGTAACATTTCTTACAAATTTTAGGAAGTGCAGAAGTGTACAAGAACAAATAATTTATCTGCACCAGGGACCAGTGCTGATTACAAGAATACAACATCTGGCATTGAAAATGAGGTTTGAATTAAAATTTTATTCTATTATCCTTTGCTTGTTTATTGATAAACCTGGCTAGTTATTTTTCATGTGTAATTTACTCTCTCTTTTTTATTTTTAGGTGGAAAGAGGAAATAGGACTTATATTAATGACTCCAGACATGCGCCGAAAGACATTCATATGAATAATGAAGTTGAGGTTAGTTTTGTTTTATTTTTTATTTGTGCGTGTGAGTGTATGAGAGAGAGAGAGAGAGCGCGAGAGGAGATTAAAAAATTAGATAACTTAATTAACACTGTTGATTAACATGTGAATAGACCTTAAAAGTAACTCATCTTTTGTTACAGAATATTCAAGATATGTCCATTATTGAAAACATTGATGGCTATGACTTTGACAGAGATAAAGAATATATACCAGATTCGTCGAGTTCTGATACATCGGACACACCAGCTGTAAGGCCAAAGAGAGGAAGGAAACGGAATTGCAAGAGGAGAAAACAAATTAAAAAGGAACATAAATAAAGAGCATTTTAATTACAAAGGCGTAAAAGTGCAGAAAGATTTCAAAGACTTCATTTGCTCTTCCTCCAGCAAATGCCACGAAAAATTACCAGTGGAATAACGGAAACTTCAATTCGATAAATTTTGGCAGCTTGGGGCCTATGATGCCCAAACAATGTTCATCAGTGCCCATGTTTCAGAATATACTGTAAGCAGACGCTATGGGCAAAGTAACGGAAGAACATATTCCAGAAAATATTGTTTTGGCAAAATCACGGTGTGCAGAGATATGTTCATCCGCACATTGGGGATATCAACAAAGCGTGTCGACACTGCAATGAAGAAGATCAGGTCTGACTGTCTTGTTGACAAAAGAGGCATAAGACAGGGTGGTCATAACAAGATCACAGAGCAAAAGACAGAAGAAGTGGTTCAACAAATACAAAGAATTCCAAAGTGCACATCTCACTACTGTAGAGAAACCAGTGATGCAGAATATCTTCCTCCTGATCTAACTTTACAGGACATGTATGAAGCTTATAAAGCAGAAGTGCATGAGCCTGTAAGTTTTTCTACAAACAGAAGAATATTTCTCAAACGATTCAATTTAAGATTCAAGAGCCTAAAAAAAGACACATGCAGTAGGTGTGATATTTATGCAGCCAAAGTGAAGAGCATCAGTTCAGATGAAGAAAAGAAGAAACTGGAGAAAGATGATAACCATCACATAGACCTAGCACAAGATGCTGAGGGGTGATATGAACAGGGCTAAGGAAGAACCTTTATTAGAATGTTTAACATTCGATATGGAGAAAACCCTACCACTGCCTAGGATTCCTTCCAATGTAATGTTTTACAAATGACAACTTTGGTTGTACAACTGTGGAATCCATGCAGGGAAGGAAAATAAGGGCTTCTGCTACGTATGGACGGAAGGGAGAGCAGGCAGAGGAGCACAAGAAGTGGGCTCATGCTTGCTCCACCATATTCACTGAGGAACTTATATTGTGGTCAGACAGAACCGCAACATAAAGCTCACCCAACATTAAAAATAATCAGCTTGAGGTTCCTTGTTTCGGGCCATAGTTTCCTCCCCAACGATGCTGATTTCTCAAACATTGAATCAGCACTGAAACATCAGCAGAGGATCTATTTGCCTATATCAATAATGAAGACCTGCAGAAAGAAGAACCCCCTGCAGGTAATCAAGATGCAGAATTTTCATGGCACATCTGATCTTCAGGAGATGATAACGAACAGGAAAGTCGATGTGAACCAGGAAAAGATTTCATGGCTGCAGGCACGAGAAATAAGGGTTGAGAAGGACAAGCCATTCTCACTTTTCATCAGCAAGTCATTTTCTGAAGACTTTTCAGAGGTTGACATCAAGAAACGATAAGTTGGTAGACCATCATCTCAGTTTTATGAGAAACTCTCACCACTATGGTCCAATGGGAAAACAATTCCAGCTCCAAAACTCCAGGATTTGCAGTCAGTAATGAACTTAATTCCTGGGGACGTTAAAGATTTTATACTGCTCTCCTAGGAGATTCTAATTTGGAGGAAGATGTTGAAGTGTTTTCAGGTGTTCCTGATTTTGAAATAGAATAAGAAATTTGCAGTATGATAACTATGTGTATTAAAATAAAGACACAATAATAAATTAATCTGATTGAAATAAAATGTTACTTGATTCTCCATAGCAGAATAGCACATAAACCAAATGTCATTCTGCAGAAACGAACCAAACCACAAAAAACATGTAAGCCCTATTACCTAAGGACAGTCAAGGATTCAAATTTTGCTGAAAGACATGACCTTTAATATGCTATTGGCTTGTGCACTTAGAAAATATTTAATTATCACTGTGAATTTTTTATTCAAGAATAACTTTGAATGCATTTTTCTCAGTTTACATACCACTTGGGTTGGTTCCTTTCTGCAGAATTCAGTCCATATATGAACCAATTGGATAATTATTTAAAAAATTTGTTACCACCCTAAAGATTCTCAAAAGGAGTCTAGAACGAAGTTAACAGACTCTCGCATCCTGCATTTGGCAGGATAAGTTTATTTTCTTGCCCTCCAAGAGTGGACAAGATATTAATATTTGTTCAAAGATTTTACAACGGCCACAACTTAGTGAGAATATTAGAGGTCACTAAGGGTCGTATCTATGAACGCATTAGACCATAAAAGTCGTTATCTGCTGAGAAAGTTGTATCCAAAGATGTTTTTTGCATACTCAAAAGTCTGTTCATGCGACAATAATTGTCGAAATTCCTAAGCTTCCTGGCGAGGTGACTTTGCAGAGAAAGAATTGTGAGCAACCCGATGGTATTTAAAGAGAAAAATTATACGCTCAGACCGGGACTTGAACCCGGGACCCTTGGTTTTCTAGTCCAAGTGCTCTACCATTTGAGCTACCTGAGTGTATAATTTTTCTCTTTAAATATGATTTATCCATCATTGAGATGTATGAAATTAATAATAAAAACCCAATGGTAACCTATTAATTTGAAACCTTGCTGCTTTATCCAAGATGTCGGACCTTGAAGACTTTGATCATGTTTTCGGTGTACGTGGAGAAGAGGAATTTGAAGAGTCCACCAAAGAATTCAACTGGAGGACCAGGAGAATCGGTGTAATATCGAGCGACACAGACGTCGTCGTATATACGGTTTTATTTGCGGGATGCAAGTGTAAATGCGTTCCTGTAGCAGACGGAAATAATGGAAGTGGTTTTATCGCTGAGAATTCTGGGTTATTTCTTGCCAATATTACGAAAAAAACTACTTTCATGCATGACCAGTCAGCAACTCGCTAATTCAAACCTTGCACGTTCTCACAGAAAACTCAGCTCACCAGAGACTAATGTATTTGCATGCGGCCCTAAGTCATTTTAAAGTTAGGAGGATAGATCTCCAATTGATTAAACGTATGCAGTCAATATATATATATATATATATATAGATCGCGAGAAATAAAAGGACCTCATAGAACGTCATATTTACGTAAATAGATTACAAATAACGTACAAGTGCTTTGAGAATCTTAAGGGCAATATTAAATGTGTTCACTTCTGTCAAATTTAAATACATAAAAAAGATAAAGTGTATGTATCAAAATTATTATTGCAGTAGAATAAAGAACACATAACCAAAAGATAACTCCTCGTCTATCACTATCATCAAAATAGTTGTTGTTCCAATTGATCGTGATTGTCCCCTGAAAATCCATTGCTCTACCGAAATACATTATACCAAGTTAGACTCCCAAAATTTTAAAAAGATTGGATGGAGTTGTATAATGATTTAGCAAGGGTTCCTCGAAAGGTTATACCTTTTAAAAATGTCAAGTCAATTGAATTACATGGATATTCTGATGCTTCAGAGATGGCCTATGATGCCTGAATTTTTGTCAAATCAGTTTCTCATGACAAAGTCTCAGTGTGTTATTAACTTCCAAGTCTAGGGTTGCTCCCATTAAACAGCAAACTATCATAAGGTTTAAACTTTGTGCTGCCTTATGAAAAAGGTTGTTGATTATCTCAAACTAACTACTGTAGTTCATTTAAGACTTATTACTGGACAGACAGTACTACTGTGCTGTGATGGCTCCAGAAACCACCTACGGTATGGAAAACCTTTGTTGCAAATAGAGTGTCAGAGATTCAGTCACACTCAGCTATTGAAGATTGGAGACATGTTTCTACTCACTCCAATCCTGCAATGTTTTATCACATGGTGCTAGTCCCACTTACTTAGTTGATGTACCAATTTGGTGGAATGGTCCTCCATGGTTACATGAACCAAACTTCAGTTATCGTAATTTCATTTCTAATGAAATTCCCAACGATGTGAACATAAAATCTAAGCCCCAAGTAAAGGCATTTGTAGTCAGTGTTGTAAACAAGGATTTAGAAAAATATTCGTCCTTCTCTAAACTAAGAAGAGTTTTTGCTTACATTTTAAGATTTTGTTTATTTTTTCTTTCACTCACCTCATACTTCATAACTCCTCTCAGACCCGGGTTTCGTCACATCATTTGCGACATTCTCAATGCTGTGTCACATTGACAACTGATGTCCAACGGCCTTCTATCCTGTAGACTGACCTCCGCGCCATCTGATGGCTGATCGACGAACTTCCAAATCAATCCCCTCTCCTTATAACCGGGTATTTCAAAATTCATAGTTGTGTTTTCATTCTCGCATATGTAAATTTTTTTCCCAAATTGTGAGTTCCTTCGGTTTTTCCAATTGTTTAAGTAATTTTGTTTTGGTTTCTATTCTATGTTTTTCTGACCAGGCATGTGCAGCTATTGCAGATTTTTCCGTTTCTCCATTTTTAACATTTCTGAGGTGTTCCTTTAATCTTGTATTTAGATTCCTTTTTGTTTTTCCTATGTATATCTTTTCACAATCTTTACAATTAATTTGATAAATTCCCGATTTTTTGCAGTCTTCAATCTTTTCATTTTTGTTGGTTTTTATTAATTACCTAAGCTGTAATTATTTTTCAGTGCTAATTTGATGTTGAAATTTGTTGAAGAATGAAAACACAACTATGAATTTTGAAATACCCAGTTATAAGGAGAGAGGATTGATTTGGAAGTTCGTCGGTCAGCCATCAGATGGCGCAGAGGTCAGTCTACAGGATAGAAGGCCGTTGGACATCAGTTGTGAACGTGACACAGCATTGAGAATGTCGCAAATGATGTGACGAAACCTGGGTCTGAGAGGAGTTATGAAGTATGAGATGAGTGAAAGAAAAAATAAACAATATTAAAAATTATATTATTTTTGGTCTGGACATCTTACCTCAATATTAATGTTGATTTGTTCTTGAACATGTTTCAAAACAATTCTGTTTTATCTTCAGCTTTCCCAGAAGATAAAACAGAATTGTTTTGAAACATGTTCAAGAACAAATCAACATTAATATTGAGGTAAGATGTCCAGACCAAAAATAATATAATTAAAATAACCTCAAAATATAACTTCCTAAAATTAAATATTAAAAAACCTCATAGTGTTATTTCCTATCTACATAACTTAATTTTAAGATTTATTCATAACACATATTCATTTAAGGATAAACATTATAGTGGTCCTCTATCAGTTAAAAAAATTACTAACAGTGAAATGAAGATCATTTTACATGCTGCAAGTGTCAGAATTCTCTAAAGAATTTTCAGATTTAAGATCAAACAACGTTGTATCATCATCAAGCAAACTTATTGACGATAAGAATATTTTGAGAGTAGGAGGAAGGTTAGATCATTCAAATTTGAGTTTCAATGAGAAACATCCCATTATTCTTCCTTCTAACAATTCTGTCACTAAGTTAATCATCAAGTTTGAACATGAAAGATTACTTCATTCAGGGCTTCAAGCCATTTTATTTCCACTAAGGTCAAGGTATTGGATTTTAAGAGGAAGATCCACAATTTGTGGAGTCTTACATCAGTGCTATAAATGTTTCATGACAAAATCCATTTAATTTAATCCTATTATGGATCAGTTATCGTCTGATGGGATTCATCCTCAGTTAACATTTTTTTGCATAGGTATGGATTATGATGGTCCTATTATAACCAAGGGAGAAAACCCATGCAGTAAGGTCAAGTTCAAGTCATATATTGTATTAAGTTATGTAGATAGGAAATAACACTATGAGGTTCTTTAATATTGTTTATTTTTTATTATTTCACTCACCTCATACTTCATTTATGAGGTGAGTGAAATAATAAAAAATAAACAATATATTGTATTATTTGTATGTTTTATCACTTTTGCTATTCACCTTGTGTTACGAGACTAAAAACCGTCATGACATCAAAATAATTAGGGGAAAATTTAAATAAAGATTTAATTCAAAGTTAAAATTGGGAAACACATTATGAGGTTCTTAATTAATAAATTAATGAGTCATTTTAACATCTTACCTCATATTTCATGTTTTTCAAACACGGAAACTATAGATTTCAAATGATCTTGTCATTCATTTTCAACCGCCATTATGAGTCATAATGGCGGTTGAAAATGAATGACAAGATCATTTGAAAACTATAGTTTCCGTGTTTGAAAAACATGAAATATGAGGTAAGATGTTAAAATGACTCATTAATTTATTAAAGATTTAATTGATATAATAAAACTACAAATAACGATAAAAAATATGCTGAAGGATTTTAAATTATAAGGAAATGGTTGGCTTATTTCGCGAGACAAGAGGCTTTCAAAACAAACCCTTGAAAGAAAAGTTATGTTAAGATAAAGATCAACACATGAAAAAATACCAATATAGAGTGAGGGGTTGTGAAAGAACATTTCTCAGGTATTTTATGAAGACAAGGCAATCTTAAAAACAAAAATACCAAGGTTAATGGATTAGCTATTTTATGAGACAGGGGAGTTTTTAAAAAAAAAAACGTTAATAGAGGGTCGAGGAGATTGCGAAACTCAAAACAAAATAAATTCTAATCTGGGAAAATATTTTGGATAAAGACCATTAGAAAAAATCATATATTAACAGGAACTTTGAAAACGAGATGAGGTAAAAAAGAAATTAGATACCCTGGAAGAATAAGGGGTTATTGTTCCAGCAGTTACGCACTGGACCGCCCCGGTTATCTTAATAAAGAAAAAACAACTAAACCCAGATGGGACTCCCAAGCTGCGTTTAGTTGCAGATTACCGGGCACTCAACAACGTAACGTTACTTCCAAATTACCCGATTCCGGACCTGAAGGCAAATCTTGCTATGCTTTCAGGAAAAATGTATTTCACCTTATTGGATGTGGAAAGTGCATATTATAATATTCCGATAAAACCCGAGGATAGCGATAAAACCGGAATCATAACTCCTTTCGGAACCTATAAATTTACTAGATTGCCACAAGGCTTATGTGGAGCACCCATGACTTGGAGCAGAATATTAGACAGGGCATTAATGGGGATGGGAGACCTGAAACCCCTGGTTTATCTCGATGACCTACTCATTGCATCCCCGTCAGTGGAAACACACGCTCTTCAGATGTCGAAAGTTTTTGAAAGAATTCGCGCGGCAAAATTCAAACTTAGCCGTGACAAATGTGACTTCGCGAAGCCTGAAGTTGCCTACTTAGGGCACATAGTGGGCAGAGCTGGCATTCAACCCAACCCGGAGAAAGTAAAATGTATAGAGAACTACCCGCGTCCTAAAAATGTGAAAGGGATAAGAGCGTTTTTAGGACTTGTAGGTTTTTATAGAACTTTCATTCCTGATTTCGCTCATATAAGTGTAGCCCTAACAGAACTAACGAGGAAAAATGTAAAATTTGCGTGGGGGGAACGACAGCAACAGGCTTTCGACTCTCTCCGTACCGCTCTCATGACACATGCTATATTGCATCACCCGGACTTCAAGAAAATGTTCTACCTAAGCACAGACGCGTCAGACGTAGCCATTAGTGCTATTCTCTGGCAGCGCGAGGGCGGCGCCGAGCGTCCCATAAGCTTTTGGAGTAGGGTGTTGAATCCCGCAGAAAGAAATTACCCCACCACTCACAAAGAACTAGCAGCAGTTGTCTACGGTATTAAGGCGCACAGGTGTTATTTGTATGGCGTCTTCTTTACCGTAGTAACCGATCATAATGCCCTAGTGTGGTTGAGGGTTACTCGAGATCATGGGAGTAGCAGACTAACCCGATGGGCTACGGCTTTAAGCGAGTACAACTTCAACATCGTACACAAACCAGGCAAATTGCATACTAATGCGGATGTGTTGTCCCGTTATGTGGGATTAATACAGGCCGGTGATGCTGACCACACCCTAACTAGGGAAAATATCAAGGCCCATCAGGCATCCGATTTATTCTGTAATAGAGAAATAGACCGGATACATAACGGAGAAGAAAGTAAATTAATTATGGATAATGAGGGCCTTGCCTACTGGCGAGATAAAGGCTTTCTTTCTTCTCATTATTCCAAGGACGTTAATTGACCCTCTTCTTAAAGCCCACCACGATATCGTAACCTCCAGACATCAGGGAGAGGGCAGAAATTTAGCCTACTCAAGGGGAAATATTATTGGGACACGATGGCAAAAGATGTTAAGGAATATATCAAAAAGTGTAAGTCGTGTTCCATTATGAAACAGGGGGATTTAGCCCCCACCCCTCTGGGTGATCTCCCTGAAAGTACCCATCCGTTCCACATTACCTCAATAGATTTATGTGGACCTTATCCAGTAACTCCCAGAGGAAACAAGTATTTATTAACCTTTATTTGCCACTTCACCAGATGGCCAGAGGCCTTACCTCTACCTACACAGGATGCTGAGGACCGTGGCCCGTGCCCTCATGGCCCAAGTTTTTACTCGATTTGGTTGCCCCAAAGTACTGACCTCTGACAGAGGAACACAATTTTTATCCGATATTTTCAAACAGATGAGCAAGATGCTAGGTATTAAGCGAATATTATCTACTGCCTATCACCCTATGTCCCAAGGCAAGATAGAACGTTTTCATCATGGCCTAAATCAGACAATAAGCCATTATGTAAACAAGAAACAAACGGACTGGGATCTATTTGTAGATTATAGTTTAATGGCGGCTCGAAGTTTCCCACATTCTGTCACTGGCTATTCACCCCATTTTTTGTTATTTGGAAGGGAAATGACCAGCCCTAATGTTGACGACCTGACCGCAAATATTAAACAGCATAGGAATTCCACTCCTGACTCGGCAGATTGGCATGTGACCGAGCTAGCGAAAAATTTGAAAGAAGCTCACGAGGTTGTAAAGAGAAAAAACCAAGAAGGTCGCGACAGGCAAAAGAAGTATTACAATAAGGGAAAGAGATTACGGGAATTTGATGTAGGATCTTGGACGCTGTTAAAGAATATGACTATTGGCTCGAAGGGATGTAAGAAATTCAGTCCGCAATATTCAGGACCTTATAAGGTAACCCAGAGACTAAGCGACCACAATTATTCTATCGAACTAGAAGACGGATCTACCGTTGTGGTAAATATCAATAGGATGAAAAAATGCTATTTTGATCCCAACACAAATCTTACCAAAGACCCATCCCTAGACTTAGCTACACCTGTAGACGCACAGAATGATGGGGATGCTGATGCGGAATCGTCCGAGGATGAAATTCCCGACCCAACGGATCCTCCATATAAACCTGAGTATTTCCGACCTAGGAGTAGAGCCCCTAGTACCACAAGGGTTAGAACAAAGGACAATGCAGACTCGGAACCTGACGGTCTGAACCCACAACTATTAGATGAAAACAGTGCAATCCAGATTCCCCCTAGATATAATCTAAGACCAAGGCCATCGCCCGGACCCCCACAACTAAATATGGCTATTTTTACTTCCAGCGCTGAGTCTCCTGGCAGCCGCCGGAGCGGAGCAGACTAACGATCCGGCTCCTCAAACCGGGGAGAAAAACTAGACAAGGGAATAGTGTTCCTTTATGAAAAAGACATTCTAATCACAGGCAGCTTCTGAAACCTAGTTTTTGCGATAGATGTAAACTACTATATGGATTTCTCTGACAGGGTTAACTTTCAACTATCAAACATAATAACTTCAAAAAATATGCTACAGAAAATAGAGAATATTACACTACAAGAAGCACAACAGATCACTATGGCCCTAAATTCAGTAAAAGACCGAATTTTAACACTCAGTCACCTTTTGGCCCCTAATAGAGAAAAGCGCGGACTACTTGATGTAGGTGGAAAGATTTTAAATTTTTTATTTGGTGTAGCTACCGATGAGGATTTAACTTCGGTTCACGACATAGTAGAAAAATTAAAAAGAGGATGATAAAATGTTAATACATAGTGCAAACGACCAGATCTCATATATACAGGATCTGGACGGGAAAATTAAAAACAATACCCAAAGTATATCCGGATTATTAGAGGGTGGGTGAGTCAGATATACGAAGGAAATGTCAAGTTCCATCAAACCATGAGCTCCCGCTCTCAAGCTATAGCTCAGGACCTGTCTCAATACGAAGATGTGAGTACGGAATTGCGAGAACTGGAGTTCTTGGCCGTTCAGTTACAACAGGATATACTAAGGGTACAGGAAGGATTAGATGTAATAGCCACCGGTCGACTTGCCCCAGCATTGATACCACCTACTAAATTATGCGAGGTGTTAAAGCAAATATCGCCTTTAGTGCCGGATGGTACCTCTTTGTTAGTGGACCCTACTTATGAGAATATGTACCTGTATTATGATTCGATAGTAGCTCACGCGTACGCCACCACCACAGACATAAAAATAGTCGCTCGAGTACCATTGAAAGGAACCGACCTTCTAATGAACCTTTATGCGGCTCACCCTTTGCCAGTATACCAGGAGGCTTTAAAAGGTTTCATACAATTAGAGGGAGAGTCGAAATATATTGCAATTTCGTCCACAAATCAATTCTATGCGCTGTTAGATCACCCCACCGTTGGCTCTTGTCGACGTGGAATAATCACTATTTGTACGATTTCTCAGCCCTTATACCATCAGCACGTCCCTTCTTGTCTGAGCGCCCTATATTTTAGTAAGGTAGCCGAAGCTCATAAATTATGTAACAAGGTTATTTTACCGCAAGATTTCCCGCCGGTTTGGATCCACCACACAAAACAAAACAACTGGATATATTCGGTAAACAAACCCACGAAAGTTACGACTAGCTGTCCTTCTACCGATGGCCCAATAAAGATCTCCAGAGTCATTGAGAATACCGGAATCTTACAACAAGGTTCAGAGTGTCGTGTTTACACAGAGGAATTTGCCCTTATTCCAAGGACCCAGCGGAAAACAGAAATAGTACTTTCACAACAACACTATATTGTCCCGGAATTACCCACCCTACTATCTGAAGACCAAGTAGTCCTGTTAAATAACTCCCAGTCGGACATTCCGAGTATATTACGTAAAATACATGAACAATTGCGAATCAATCCCGCATCACAAAATGGAAGACCTAATTTACAGCATTTGATAAGTCACCTCGAAGGAACTACAAGACAAAAACATACTGATATATGGTTATGGGTACTATCCACCATTATAATACTGGTAATTATGATGATAATAATTACGCACCCCTGTTTTAAGACACTGTGGCATAAATGCGCCATACGATCCCATGCAAGTCGACCCCGCCTTCAATTCGCCCCACTACCGCACCAAAGCGTGACACCTCATCTTGTGCAGTATCACTACAGAGCGCCGGCCGCCATCACGGAATTACCTCTTTCCGGACATATTACTGGGAATGAAGAAACTCCGGAGGATGCTTCAATATCCCTGCTTCCAGACCTGAATAGATCACCCTCTAATCCTGTACGTACGATGAATCGCATGAGGTAGTTTTTACAGTTATCTGGTTTAATCCTTTGTCTGTCAGGAACACATTATGGGAACATGTTAATTAAATTGATATTATTCTTTGGGGCCTCCTGTTTTACCTAGAGGAGGGAAAACAAAAGAAAATCAAGTTATATGATGTAAGTATAAGATTAAAGGACACCATACCCCTACTGTAACATACATTTCTCCATTATTCCACGAATTGTCATGGCTACATCTAAAAGAGAGAAGAAAATCGCACTGTCTAATTCTCTTATTTAAGATCCTACATACCTCGATTCCCAATTATTTATCATCCCGTTTCCAGTATCTATCCTCAACCATAACTTAAACACAAGATCACAACATAGTCTCTTGCTTAATATACCGCAACATAGGACATCACATCACTCCATGTCACATACCATCTTCACTTCTCGCAACTGGAATTCCCTACCACAAGAAATAAGGGGCTGCCAGACATTGGCATCTTTTAAAAGAAATCTAAATTTATATTTGCTCTAACGTCGACTTCATTATTACCCAGTGTAAGGTATATATATTAATTGGTGTTTCTCGTATAATTTATCATATTTATATTATCATTATTATTATTATCGTATCATTATTGTTGTTACCCTATAAAATGTTGTTTGTACATGAAATTTACATTGCTACATTTATTGTATATTTAACTGTTTATAAGTAGTATAGTGTATATCTACATTTGTCAAATATTTATTTGTATTTGAGCTGGTTGAGTGGAAGAGAGGGCCTTATGGCCTTAACTCTGCCAGAATAAATAAAGTATTATTATTATTATATTTTATTTTCATTAGTATATATATATATAATATATAACTTTTTCTCTCTTTTATATATATATATATATATATATATATATAAAAGAGAGAAAAAGTTATTTCTATATGGTTAAGTACTATTGCTCAGATTTGTTAAGCTAGAGGTAAATTGTTTTCCTTTTTTTTTTTTGAGAGACAAAACACTAAAAGCATACACCCCAGAATCGTGCCGTGCATATTAGAAAAAAAAAAATCCTGAAGTTATTATATAACCAGATTTAACATACAACCAGGTATAAAACACAAACAAAGGTCACAAAATAATAATACTAACAAGATTAAGAAAGGTGAGAGAGAGATGGAGACAACGCATTCCGACTAAGGAAGAAAGGAGAACTTCATGCGAGGAGAAATTTTTCAACATCGTAGATGCTGCCTTCCGACAAAACATGAACGGAGCACAAACCTGGACATCAATAAGACCACATAATCATTTCACGCTTCTACCAATCCATTTCTACTACTCCAAGGCCACAATGAACCGCAAATGGATTTAAATGATATTGCTTCTGTAAAAAAAAAAAAACAAAACAAAAATCTGCTTCGATATACTTGAAGACCTTGCTGGGGGAGCAGACATGCTGGCCTTAACCTTCCCCGATAAACCAATACCTCTAAATCCCATCAAGCCTTAACTATCCTATCTTCACCACCAGATTGAACAATTAAACAAGATACGTCCTATTAAACCATCCTCAAGATTCCTTCGCACCTATCAAAGGAAGTTCGACAGGGTTATGCCCTAATCCTATGAACAACAACAAGGCTACAGAAGAGTTTAAATAAACATCTCTGCAATATGCTAGACAGACAGAAGACTGCAAATATGGTCTACTAATGTATAACAGAATCGAACCGCCACCGTTGCATCAGCAGTTCAAAATCGACCTACCACCGCTCCACTTGCGGCACGTAGGACACACTCGCCCATCACAACCTGAACTGTGAACCAATTTGAAAACAACAATGAACGAGTTGGTGAAAAGTGCGGGTTTTCTCTCCTACAAATAAAAAATCGACTACCATCACTCCAGGAGCCGCTCCACTTGCGGCACGTAGGACACACTCGCCCATCACAACCTGAACTGTGAACCAATTTGAAAACAACAATGAACGAGTTGGTGAAAAGTGCGGGTTTTCTCTCCTACAAATAAAAAATCGACTACCATCACTCCAGGAGCCGAGATATAGAATACGCTCGCCCATGACAACCATGAACTGTGAACCATTTTGAAAAGAAAAGTGAACTAGAAAAATAAATTGCGGGTGTTCTCCTCTACAGAATTGTTTTGATAGATATGGTATTTTAAAAATCGTCTGCATCTTAATCAGATCTTATTCCTCTTTTGCCCCAACGAGACATTAGAACAGTAGTGATAAGTGAATACATTTAATCAAGATTAGAACATTTTACAAAAAAAAAAACTTTAGAAGTAAAGTTTATGCCTAGGTTAAGACACGCTGTTGAGAAAACATTCAATAACCTGTGCCCTACGATTATATCACAGACAAAGGAAACAATTTTCTCTCTAAAGATTAAGCAATGGGGGAATTATACCTCAAGTGATAGATGTTTACTATAAAATGAAGGGTCCAGGGGAAAAACGATGAATGTCACAAAATCACAAAAACTGAGGTTTCACATTCTAAGGGCCGGTTTCACCAACACAGGTAACCGTGTTACCGGTGAATTAAACGGAGCGTTTCCCAGCTTCACTACAATTTGCGTTTCACCAACAACAGTAACTTTTCACCGGGAGTTACTTCGTCGTATTTCGTTAGTAAACCGTAACCGCACGAATTTGGTCGGTAGAATCGGAGGGTGATATATAACGGAGGGTGATTCCTATATTAAAATGGCGTGTGAAAGACTGGACATTTTTAACATTGAACGTGAATATGGTTTTAATTATTATTATGAAGGCCAATTGAATTGAAAAATACTCTAGTTGGGTAGAAGAACTGTGTGAATAGTTTGAAAATTACGATTACAGTGATATCGCAGACTTTCGAAGATACCAGGCCTGTCTACCTGATAGGCTACTGCACATTTGGATCATCCGAGAGGTAAGTTTATTTCATTATTGAAACTGACTTTATTGATGTATAATACCAGTACTTTACACAATGAATTACTAATTTTATTCACTCATGCTTATATATTTAAAACCAAGTTAGTATCGGTACAAAATAATGTGAGGTTATGTTTATTATTTGACTATTTTTTAACAATATATTTAATTACTGATTACAGAATATATTTTAGAAAGTATTTGAGTTTTATTTGATATTCATAATATTTTGAGTTCTTAAATACAGTCGGCCTATTTTTGTTAAAATGGTTAGCAAATAATATAAATCTAGTATGAATACTGTCCTATTATATAAAACAAGTCAGGCATAAATACAAGTAAGTTTAATTCGTTAATGAAAATTATTTTATTCATGTATAATACCAGTACTTTACACAATGAATTACTAATTTTATTCACTCATGAATACATATTTAAAACCAAGTTAGTATCATTACAAAATAATGTGAGGTTATGTTTATTATTTATGGACTATTTTTGAACTATATATTTAATTACCAATTACAGAAATATATTTTATAAAATATTTGGTTTTATTTGACATTCTTAATATTTTGGGATATTAAATACAGTAAGCCTATTTTTGTTGAAATTGTTAGCAAGTACCGTAATTTAAATCTAGTATGTATATACCTATAATATAGAACAAGTAATGAGATCCTAGGTCTAAATACAAATATTTATAGAGATAATTTCCAAAAATGTGTTAATCTTAAATGCCTTGTAGATAATCAGTACCGGTAATATATATGACATCCAAGACAATTTTCCTGTTATTTAACGTTAGAGCAGTGGGAATTATGCTAAAATTGTATAGTGGCCTAACATATATTGTCATTAATTGTAAGATCAAGCATTTCTCTGAAAACATGTTCCAGAACAGAACAGTCATTATATGTAATGCAGCAGTTTCTCTATTATTTGATTTTATTATTCTAATTCTGTGATACTACTTTTCTTTAAATAATATGTTTTGACGAGTCTTAATATTGTAGACTAAACACCTGTAGCACTAAAAATAATTCATGAAGTAACTGCAGATCAATGATAACATTTGATATATCAGCATGTGCAAATCTATGATACACAGAAGTTACAAATTGTAAGAAATGCAAGTTACTAAGCATACAGGGAAAAACTGCACTTAAACTAGCGTCAAATATTTTCAAAGTCCTATAGAATAACAGTGTGCATGCACCAGAGTTTGTAGAGCCACCGATAACCAACAATCGAACCACATATTGATTATCATCCTGGATTACTACCCGTCGCTATGAAATTTAAATGACCAATATTTGCAATAAGTCCCCAAATCTATGTTATAAAGATATATTAATAATATTAAATTTACCAAACTTTATTAAAAATGGGTGTACACTTACTTATCGCTCCCTAACGCTGATCCAACCAGCGATAACCCAAAACATCATAGACTAAGTAATATACTCTGTGGAGAAAATAGCAGTTAGCATCACAATATTGTCTAACAGTGTCATAATATTGTGATTTGCATATTTAAATAAATACTTCAAAACTGTCTAATAATGTTATAAAATTGTTTGAAAAAGTTTAAAATAATAAATAATGTTAGTAAATACAAAAGAAGAATTATAGTTTACAAAAAGAAGAGCTACAGTTTACAATAATATAACTGAAAAATCAAGCGCTAGTAAAAGTGCAGTTGAGCCAGCATACAGTAATCCTTATGTATTATACACCAGTGGTATACTATGTTGATTGTGAAATCTATAATTTTAATTATTGATAAAATAACTTCAGCTAGTTATGAATAATTCACTTGTACTGCTATATGCGTGTATTATGTGAGTTGATCTGTACAACACAATAAGTTTATATTACATATTGCTTTTTTTTTTTTAGAAATCAAGCCATTTCTCCAATAAATCAGCTGCTCCTGGCTTTGGACAATGATTAGATAAGGGTTCATCATTCAGGAGGGGTCAGGAGATCAACAGTCCTAAGATATTGTCTGCCGAGTCAGTTGTGCCATTGCAAGTTCTCGACTTCAAGCTACATCCCTAAAGACCGGAAGTTCAATGGATTACACAAACAAAGAATAAAGACCTGGTGATGGTGTTGCAGAATAGTTCAAGTAACTTGAAATACTACTTCTCTTTAAAAGTGAAGGCTATTTGTAAATCAAATATGACATTTTGTGACATCATTGCTAGGTGAAAAACAATTTATGGCAAATTATAACATTTGCAACTATTAAGTCTAACAGTTATAAATATTTATACACATCAGTCTTAAACTTAGAACAGCTTAAAAAAATAACTCACCCTAGCTTACATTTCTCATATTGTAAAATGTAACGTTGTTAGTTACGTCATATAACTTTGTTATAATTTCTCTATAAATTATTTTTTTCATAATTGGGTTTCGAGAGATGGATTTCAAGGGATATATATGTTGAAACAGATGTCCATGTTAATGTATTTCTGTCTTCTTTGTACACACTTGCAGATAACATGTACAATGAATCTTAAATCAGAATGTTGAAGGTTATTGAGAAGCTCTTCAGTTCTAGGAAGTGATGTAGGAATTAATTTAAAACTGATTAATGAATTTCATATCAAGGGGCTACTGATGTTTTACACAATATTTTAAGATATGCAGGTGAGCAAGTACTTCAGGACGTTCTTAATCTCAATTTAGTTGCATTATTTGAGAAAGAAAAATATTATTTTAACCGAGACAACAATGGTGTAAAGTGAAGGCTCATCAAATCCCATTGTAGAGTAAATTGTTAATTATATTTTTGTTCTATAATATTTTAATCAGTGATGATACTGTAATAATTTTAAAATATTTTAGGTTTTTATGTGATTTATTGTTATACATTCAAAATGTGCAGTACAATTTTAAATATTTTACTAAAACTGATTGCCTGTGAACATTTGAGAGATGCTGTAGAATGTTACGCAGTATGAAATTATAAAATGAGTAAATTATATACATGTTCCCCAGTCTTATTGTTTTGCAGTTTGTTGTATCTGATAGAAACAATAAGATATTTGAAGCAGTAAATAATAAGAGTTTATTTACATGAATTATTGTATAATTTTGAAAAATATTAAATAAAATATAATTTCAAAATAATTACTTCTATGTGTTACCCACTAGTGTTTTCAAGTCATTTTCAAACATATTCCTGTATTTAATGTTTTATTTTATGAAGTAATATTTTGAGGTTCTTTTAATTAAATTATTTGGAGTCTGTTCATCTTAACTCAATATTAATGTTGATTTGTTCTTGAACATGTTTCGATTATAGCATATCAATGATTATGATATAAGCGAAACATGTTCAAGATAATCAACATTAATATTGACTCCAAATAATTTAATTAATATTCCTGTATGTTTACGTTGGAGACTATCTTTTCTTGAGGAAATGCAGTGATGGAATTGAAGACTATAGGGAAAAAGAGAGGTAAGTCAGTAAATGTGATAAAAAAAATCAGTTAAGGGCACATTCATATAGCTTGAGCAGTGAATTTTATATGGGCTAAATTATGGAGCAAAAGTAAGGCTAGTCACTGAGATTTTTTTTTTTTGCAAATGCCCCAGGTTGCCCTTCGACATTCCTGGTGTTCCCTCCTGGCATGGCGTACTTGTAACCCACTTCTGAGGGTGGGGCGCCTGGAAGACAGGGTTACATTGCCCCGATGATATGATGGATGATGATAGTGGTGCACCAGGAGAGTCCCTAATCCCAAGCTTAATCTAAGATGAATATTAATACAATGATTTCGATGGCCATATGATTTCGGGGACCGTTTGGGTCTTACAGGTGAGGAAAAACCCAGAAAAACTGTCCCGACCGGGGATCGAACCCAAGGCCCATTTGATAGTGAAAAAAAAAAGGTAAGTCTATAGTGAACAGGGGAAAAGGAAAGCAAGTCATTTTAATCTAACTGTTGCAGTGCAGGTGTAGAGTAATAGAACTGGATTTATTCAATATTGGTCTTATTTGGGAGGAGAATTACATGTACACTATTTTTTCATTGTATTTGCTTCATATGTTGTTTTACTAGTAATATTGTGCGAGAAAAGTGAAAACTGGAATCACATACATTCAAAATGAATGAGTATGATCAATAACAGTGTATCTTATGAAAGCTGTAAGAAGAGGAAGAGTTTTTGGCAGGATGAAAGATACTAACAAAAAATTGAGAGCTCAGATTCATGAAACTGGAGACTCCTGTAATTGTAGGTTAAAATATTTAAAACGTATTGATGTAAATCAGCAAAATAAATGAATCAACAAATTCAAAATTTACAATGTTAGAGGCACAATCTTTATATATATTAAAATTAATGCTGGGAAGTAAACATTATGAGGTTATATCATTGGAGTGGAAAACATATTTTTAATAACTCACGTCATACAATTTCAAATTTATTTGATTTAAGTCCATTGGTTTCGAATGAATTTTTCATTCATCTTCAGTTTATTTTCATGACTCCAACTGTTGAAATTCTATGTTTGTTGATTTCACCATGGTTACCTCTAACGCTGCCATCTTTTGGTTGGCTTTATAAATTTTGAAATAAAATTTTTTTCTATAGGAATATCAAAATTCATTGATCAATATTTATTCTTTTGAATGAATATCTTCTCCCAAACTGTTAATTCTAATAGTTTATCCAATTGTTTCAAAAGTTTTGCATCTCTATTAATTTTATGATGTTCTAATAAACTATGTGCAGCAATTGCTGATTTTTCAATTTCACAATTTGAAACAATTGGATAAACCATTAGAATGAACAGTTTGGGAGAAGATATTCATTCAAAAGAAAAAATATCGATCAATGAATTTTGATATTCCTATAGAAAAAAATTTATAATGCCAACCAAATATGGCAGAATTAGAGAATTGGTGAAATCAACAACTGAAAATAAACTGAAGATGAATGAAAAATTCATTCAAAACCAATGGTCTTAAATCAAATAAATTTGAAATTGTATGAGGTGCGTTATTAAAAATATGTTCTCCACTCACTATTAACTTTATATAGGGGAACCGGGGGCAGAACGGGGTACCGGGGCAGAATGAAGTTTGGCATTTTTTTGTGTCAAGGAGGTGCTGCCAGCGAGCGGCATTAGGTAGAACTATACCAACCTGTTACTGTGCAAATACGGCAACCATGTTAGTCTAGTTTTCTTCAGCGTTGGTGCGTGAAGTTTTTGTTGTGTGATTTATTGCTCCTGGATTGTAACTTCTGAAGATTTTGTAACAAAGGTAAGTTATACATACTTATTTAAAGTATAACTATAGTTAGTATATGCTTCAAGTGCGTTTAATTGTCTTTAGTTTAGTGTAGTTAAATGTGTGTTTATGTATCTTTCTCTGAGTGATCTTACTCTCCTAACAGAAATCGTGTCTCGGGGCGGAACGGGGTGGGGCGGAATGGGGAAGTACCCCATTCTGCCCCGTAATATTTTAAAGTAAGAGATCGTTTTTAGTGTGTCCCTAATTTTTTTCTTTCGATTTCAGATGGTTCGAGACTATAAGAAAAAAACAAATAGGCAATCATGGTCTACTGAGGCAATGAACAATGCTGTCGAGGCGGTTATTTCTGGTCAATTTGGGTATTTGAAGGCTTCGAACCAATTTGATGTTCCCCAGTCTACTTTGGAAAGATATGTTAAAAAAAGAAGAGAAACCCCTGACTACAAGATCGATAGAACGGCTGGAAAATTTAAAACCATATTTACGGAAGAACAGGAACTTGAGCTCGTTAATTACTTAAAAACTATGGAAGCTAGGTTATTCGGTCTAACAATGAAAGACTTGCGTAGCTTAGCTTATCAGTTGGCTATAAGAAATGGGATTGGCCATAGATTTAAAGATGGAGTCGCAGGCCAAGATTGGGTGAATGGATTCCTTAAAAGACACCCTACATTATCTGTAAGCAAACCGGAAGCAACATCTGGTGCAAGAGCCATGGGCTTTAATAAAGTAGCTGTATATAGTTTTTTCTCGTTGCTAACGAGTTTACTCGACAAACATAAACTAACGGCTTCTCAAATATTTAATTGCGATGAAACTGGGGTTTCAGTGAACCCTAAAAATCAATCAAAGATCATTGCTTGCAAGGGGAAACGTCAAGTCGGATCGTTAACATCCTCAGAAAGGGGCGAAACTGTGACCAGCCTTATTTGTATGTCGGCAAGCGGAGTTTATATGCCCCCGATGCTCATCTTTCCTCGAAAGAAGAAGCAGAAAGAATTTGAGTTAGGATTGCCACCAGGAAGTTGGGCTGAGGTACACAGCACTGGATGGATGACTGCTGAGTTATTTCTTGCATGGTTTAAAAAATTTGTTGAATTTTCTAAGGCATCAAAAGACTTCCCGGTTCTTCTCATATTAGATGGCCACTCAACACATACGAAGAACCTTGAGGTTATAGACTACGCGAGGAAGAGTGGCGTTTTATTACTATGTCTACCGCCACATTGCTCTCACAAACTTCAGCCACTTGATGTTTCTTTTATGAAGCCTTTAAGTCTTCATTACAGTGATGAGCTTCGAAAATGGCTACGAAGCAATCCAGGGAAAGTCGTAACTCTCTTTCAAATTTCAACACTCTTTGGATCAGCTTTTATCCAAAGCGCAACAATGAAAACTGCTATCAGTGGTTTTCAAGCTACAGGAATATGGCCAACTGACTCATCCTTATTCACGAACACCGATTTTCTCCCAGCAGACACAACTGACATCGGACTTGGTAGATCTTCAAGTGAAAAGGTGATCATATCTGGTGCGGAACAATTGGAATTGTCTTCGTCTAGCACACCAGTTAAAAAAGGCATGCCTATCAGGTTAGATGATAAATCTGGAGAGGTTTTAGCCAAATCTAACGATGGTGTGCTGGCTGAGAAAGTTGGATTTGATCAGGCTAGTTGTGCCACTCCTGGATGCTCCTGGATGTCAATTGACAACAGGGCCTCTTCGTTTCATATTTCGCCTGAAATTCTAATGCCTATACCAAAAATTAAAGAAAGCACGAAGAGGACGAATCGGAAGAGGGGGAAGACCACTGTCTTGACAGATTCCCCATACAAACAAGAATTAGAAGAAGCTATTAAAGAAAAAGAGGAAAAAAATGTATCCAAAGAAAAACGAGCAAGGATACAACTATTCAAGAAAGAGAATACAATTAAGAATGGTAAAAACAAAGGAAAGAGCTTGAAGAAAAATGGAAAAAAGAAAGAGCTAAAAAGAACACCCAAAACAAACGAGAGTGATTCCGAGGATTGTTCTGACTGTGAATGTTTATATTGCCGTGAATATTACTCGAAGTCAATCGAAGGTTGGGTCGCTTGCTCCATGTGCAAAAAATGGGCACACAATTCCTGTGCGGGAATAGACAGCGAAGACGATGAGGCTGTCCTAGTGTGTGAATTTTGTAAGTAGGCTTAATAAAAGGTACAATAAATGAAAACCTTTATGGTCTCTTAAACTAAATAAATATAGAAAAAACATTTTTTCTGCATTTCCACTATTTGTATGTATTTTTATAATTAGATTTTCTTACCACCCCGTTCTGCCCCATATCCGGGGCAGAACGGGGCAAACGACATGATTTTCTGTTTTTCAAAACAAATTGATTGTTAATTTGTTTTCTTACAATATCATTGTACTTTTGTTAACATTAAATTGTAATGTGTTCATAAAAACATTTGCAGCTCTCTTAATTAATCCTTTTGTACTTTTATAACACATTTTAAACTTGGTACCCCGTTCCGCCCCGGGTTCCCCTATATGTTTGGTCCCACAATATTAAACAGAGGAGGCCAAAATAAATGAAGATGATGCTCTCCTTCATAGTAAAGTTTCAGATACAAGGTAAGAATTTCAGATGAAAATTATGCAAATGAAATAAAGATATACGTAAAAAAAGTTTTCAGGTTTATAAATGCCATTTCAAAATAGAGAATTGAAAATATCTGAAAATCTATAAATACTAATGCAGAGATAGGCAAGGATATGTAAGGCAAACACACCAACAGGCACACCAAATTGTCCAAAACTGGTTATGGAACACACATCATTTAAGGGCCTGAAAGCCATTATAGCATAAAGAAAACAGAAGTTATATTTACCTGGGAAACTGTGTATTTTTAACAACGTATAACATGTATAAAGACAATTATTCTGAAAACTTTATATCTTCTGAAATGTATTAAACCATTTTCATAACACAGTTCAACATTTAATTTGGATACCCCAGAAACGATTCGTATAGTATCTGTGATGAATTTACTGCTAATAAGAAGTCGCTCCTGTTCAGTTAAGTACCACTGCAAATGAAGAGATGAGGCTGGAGATAGAGAAGAAGGTAATGTATCTTGAAACTGAAAACAAGGTTCACATAGCAAGAACTGAGATTATTTATAACGGCCAGAGGGAAGCATGGAAGAGAAGTACTAAATTTATTTCCATGGATTTTCAGAAAAATCTCCCCTGTCCAAACATCGTATATTACAAGCAACGATTTAGCTACTTTTCTTTCAACATTCAAAAGTTGTTTGATAACAAGGCCATTTTCTATATTTATTCTGAAATTCATGGTAGGAAAGGAGCCAATAAGGTAACTTCATTTCTTATTAATCAGTATATTACAAACATCCTTAACCCAAAAATCTAGTAGTTAAATATATTCTGTGAATCTGCAGGAGGGCAAATAAAAATTACATGCTCTTTAGATATTTACACTACATTGTTCATGAGAAGACACATTTGCAGTCAGTTCTTGTCACATTCCCAATAAGTGGACCTACATACCTAGAATGTGACAAGGGTATGGGTCTGATAAAGTCAAACATTTTTAGTGAAATTCCTTAAGACTGGGTTGGAATATTCCAAAGTGCAACAATGAAAATAATGAATATATGTAAGACAAAAAGAAAACCCTCACTGTTCTTATAATAGGTCCAGGAACAACCAAAAAAATTGAGCTTCCCAAGATCTACTCCAAGTTTTACAAATTAAACTAATCTGTTCCATCACAAGTTCATCCACAGACAGGACGTTCCTATATTATGATTACACCTGAATAACCATGAAGCACAAGGGTTTGTAATCTAGCAATTCTATGCATTGAGAGGGAGAAATGTTGGAATTTTTTTTTAAGGACCTCTCATCAGATTTGTTGCTTGATGGCTCCAAATCACCTTATATATATATATATATATAACATGGCTTGCATTATCATAATCATTTTGCATGTTATTAAATAATTCTTCCAAGAACGAGAGTTTACAGCAGCAACATTGTCAGGAAATGGATTAGATACTTTGTAAACACTGTAATACATGGTCCCAACCAAAATAATTGCTCTTCTTATACCATTAAAATGGCTTGTTCCATGAAAACTTTTACATAACCCAAATATACTAAAGCATTCCAATGATGATGATGATACACTACCATATTATATTAATGTAAAAGTGTTTTTAAATCAATCATTAGGTTAATTTAAAAACAGGCCTAATCAAGAAAAAATATTTTTCGTCGTTACGCATGTTTTATGGATTCTTATTTCCTATAGTTTCAACGTTTCTATATTAATTCTATTATAGTTTTGAAAATCTTTCGTTGGACATGTTCTTTATTTCTGGCAAATTTTCCACGTGTACTAATATACGACGTGATCTGTGGAACGTGTTTGTGTTGGTTCAATGTGTTTATTTAGGTTTCTATGGTAACGCGATAAGTAACAACCAATAGCATTTCTTTCCCCTCCTTCAAATTTGTTCCGCTTGAATATGAGGTATGAGAAATATACGATTCAAAATAATTTTAACGGTAAACCGCCAGTTTGTTTACGTTGGTGTTATATGGCATGGTGAAACGCAAACACGCTTAGTTATTTTTCACCCGGTTATGTAACTCGTCGTGAAGGTTAAATTTCACCGATGTTGGTGAAATCGGCCCTTAGTGTTTGTACTGTTCCCTAGTAACATTTAAAAGGCGAAAACTGTTTAAAGAAGCTATGGGTTATGTTTTATAAGACTTTGAAAATAATGAGTACAGGGAAATGATATAGCGTTTCAAAACTTAAAATTCATTTATCTCAGTTTGAGTTTAATGTGACATTCATCGTTTTTCCCCTGGACCCTTCAAATGGTTAGAGCATTGTATGAAAATTCGTAGAGCAAGTTAGGGAATGGATACCAACAGTTGCCTGTTTTTACAAACGAGGGAACCAAATTTCACATACGAAAGCATAAGTAAGCAAAAATAAACTAACTTGCTTAAGGCAGTAACTTGAAAGGAAGACACAATTTTGGAAACAGAATCTTGCTTACACAAAAGGCTTAAAATAGGAAACTTGGTTGCCTCCACATATATGTTTCTATGCATCATTACAGGGATAAAAACAATCTCAGATTAGAGAAACACATTTTTTTTTATTCAACAGAAAATTAGGAACTATATATGAATTAGGAGCATAAATTACAAAATAACCAAAGACTTAACCTCCTTTAGAGACAATAGGTAATAATAAATTCTCTAATCTAACAATGCAAAAATATTAATAATGATAATACTAACTATTCTACTTAACAGGTAATTTTTCACAAAATTGGAGATTTCTACTGTAAGGGTTTTCACCCCCACAGTAGAATATGGGGAGGGGAGGAAATGTTATAACGAGACTAAAAACCGTCATGACATCAAAATAATTAGGGGAAAATTTAAATAAAGATTTAACTGATATAATAAAACTACAAATAATGATAAAAAATATGCTGAAGGATTTTAAATTATAAGGAAATGGTTGGCTTATTTCGTGAGACAAGAGGCTTTTAAAACAAACCCTTAAAAGAAAAGTTATGTTAAGATAAAGATCAACACAAATGAAAAATACCAATGTAGAGTGAGGGGTTGTGAAAAAACATTTCTCAGGTATTTTATGAAGACAAGGCAATCTTAAAAACAAAAATACCAATGTTAATGGATTAGCTATTTTATGAGACAGGGGAGTTTTAAAAAAAAGAATGTTAATAGAGGGTCGAGGAGATTACGAAACTCAAAACAAAATACGAGGGAGAATCAAATATAAACAGGCCTTTTGTTCCAAAACTTTTATTCCTGAAGATTAATTGAAATTAACATTTTTCTTACTTTTCTACATATTCACCCATCTTTGCTATGCATTTGTTCCAACGGACAGGCAGTTTTTTAATGCCAGTTTCAAAGAAAGTACGAGGATGGGTGCGCAGCCAGTTGCGCATGAAGTCTTTCACCTTCTCGTTGGTTGTGAAACGATGTCCTCCAAGAGCTTCTTTGAGTGGACCAAACATGAAGAAGTCACATGGTGAGAGATCCAGGCTGTAGGGTGGATGTGGAAGGGCAGTCCAGTGAATTTTGGCCAATATTCGCTGTGTTGCTGCTGCGGTGTGTGGTCTGGGATTGTCCTGCAGAATCAACACATTTCTGATTGGAATGCTGCGCCGTTTTGATCGGAAGGCAACTCGAACTGACTGAGAAGGTCACAGTAGTAGGCAGCATTAATGGTCCGTCGTCATTGACCTTGTTGTTCAAGGAAATCAATCAGAAGGACACCTTTTGAGTCCCAGAACACTGTGGCCAAAACTTTCCCTGCAGACAGTCATGACTTGGCTTTCACCAGTGGTTGCTCTCCACTCTTCCTCCACTCCAGACTGGCCCTCTTTGATTTGGGTGTGTAATGATGCACTCATGTCTTATCACAAGTGATGATTCTGTCCAGAAAAGCATCACCTTCCTCTTTGTAGCGCATGAGGAGCATGCGAGACATTTAAACTCACACTGCTTTCTGTTCTGCAGTGAGCAACCGCAGAACCCAACGAGCTGACACTTTTCTCATTTTCAGCTCCCCTTGAATGATTGATTGCACACTCCCATAGCTAATGAGAAGTTCTTGACAAATGTCAAGCACTGTGACGTGGCGATCCCCTTAAATGATGTCTTGCACAGCTTGGATGTTTTCTGGATTGATGCTGGTGCGTGGGCGGGCCAAGTTTTCAACACGTTCACGTCCTTCATTAAATTCGCGGCACCAATGTTTTACTCTGGACCATGAAAGGGTTCTTTCCCCAAACTGTGGGAGTAACCGACGGCGAATTTCAGCTGCACTGACATTTTCATTTACGAGAAACTTGATGATTACTCATTGCGCAACAGCTGGATGCACCTCTTTCTCAGACATCTCCACAGCAACTGAGGATCAAAACAAAACGAGTTCCCAAGGCCGTGGCCCCCTTCCAGAGACCCCACTGCACCTGCTATAAAAGCCTCCAACTCATATCGCACTCTACGCGTGCGCAGTAAACAAAGGCCTGTTTATATTTGATTCTCCCTCGTAAATTCTAATCTGGGAAAAATATTTTGGATAAAGACCATTAGAAAAAATCATATATAAACGGGAACTTTGAAAAGCAGGATGAGATCAACGGCAGCTAACCAAGGGTGAACGTCTACTTGCACTGCACAACATGATTCTGGTGGTTGTACTTTGTAAGTAAGACTTGGTTATATTTTACTATAACTTCAGGATATATAATAAATATTTTAAATAGACCTTAAAAGAACTTGATAATATTTTAACTTATAAACCTCAACAATTACCAATTGAACAAATTTGAACTTTGAAATTAAGTTTGGACTCATATTGGAGTTCAGAAACCAATCTTTAGCTTCAACGTAAAAGTTCACAATTTTAAAAACTTAATATTTTAGCTTTAAGTTTTTTTATTAAGTTATATTTTGTCTCTTAAGCTTTCCTGATTAGTGTTACTACCTATTGTCTCAAGTACACTTCTATATATGGTTTATGTTTTATATGACTTATATATGTTTGATATCTTGTAAGGGTGTAGTTTTAAGTCTGAATTTATAAGGTTGTCTTTCATATAGTAATAAAGCTTTACATTAGTTTACTTCTTTAAGAATCTATTGTTATCATCGAGAGGAGTTGTGTATTTCCTTTACATGTGGGTCACTAATTCAATACCTTTATTTAGCTGGTATCGGTACGCCTTATGTCTCATCAAAGTAGCCAACAAGCCTAAGTCATTTCGTTTACCAAGAGTCCTGTCTTCCAAGCCCAAGGACCCTGAACCGGCCCAATTTCCTATATTTCCTCGACATGCTACCTGTTATTTAGTAATGCCCTTTCGTAATAAAGAATAAGAATAACCGAGTCATTACACCTTGAAATAGTTAGGATAATAACAATTTTTATAGCCTTTGACAAATTTGTGGCTAGACGTGGTCTGCCTCACTTTATTTGGAGTGACAATAGTACCAACTTTGTTGGTGCAAAAAATGAAATTGCAAATTTTCTAAAGAGTAATCAAGGCAGAGAACGACTTTTACGGTCTAATGCATTCATAGATAAGACCCTTAGGCTAAATAGAAAAAGTTCCGGAACTAGTCAAAACAAAGAAACTAAAGAAAGGAGAAACAATATGCCAACATTCAGGTCCTCTTAGTGTATTGAAATGGTGTGACAAGAAAGTTGTATCCATGATCTCCACGCACCATTCAGATGAGAAAAAGAAACTTACAGTTAGAAACAAAGAAATAGAAAAACCAGTTAGTGTACTGGACTACAATAAACACTTGGGGGGAATTGACTTGAAAGACCAATTGCTACAGTTGTACCTAATAGAAAGAAAGAGAATGCAGAAATAGTACCATAAAGGGTTCAAAAGATTGCTGAAAGCTTCAGTTTTTAATTCGCTAATAATTTACAGAAAATACAGTTAAAAAAAGTGGAGCATTTATCTATTCGAATTTTGTTGATTCAGGGACTTTTTGCTAAATATGGTAACGGTACAACATGACAAAAATTACCTGGTCGTCACATGTCTGATAATACCATACCTCGATTGACGGAAAGACTTTTATAAGAAAAGTGCCGACAGATAAAAAATCCAGACCTCAAAGATGTCAAGTGTGCTCCAAACACGAAAAAAAAAAAGTTTATTGTTGTACAGACTGTGATATGGGAATGTTTTGGAGCGCACCATACAAAATTAAATTACTAAAGTAGGCCTAAAACGTATTTAGTATTAGTAATGTCAGCATTCTAGTTAAAACAAGTTTTTATTTTTTCTTAGAGATGTTGTTTGAAAGGAAAATTGCTTAGTCGAATAAGTGAGTCACATAAACATAGAGAACCGATATGAAGTCTATGGCATTTGATGTGCATTAAACTCTCAACACCCCCACATCATTCACTGATAAGTTATTTTTAGACACGCACATTTTCCTTGAATTTGATCTTCAGACACACACAGGCGATGGTATAATGTATCAGCTGTTCTAAATACAGGGATGTCCAAGTATAAGACCTCTAAATTCATTTTAATAACTCACATTTGTTTTAAGTAAACTTCTATAATAATTTATTCATATCTGTAAAAAAAATTATAATATATTAAAATTAATGTTGGGTAACCATGATGAAATCAACAAACATAAAATTTTAACAGTTGGAGTATTGAAAATAAACAGAAGATGTATGAAAAATTCATTCGAAATGAATGGTCTTAAATCAAATAAATTTGAAATTGTATGAAGTGAGTTATTAAAAATATATTTGAAGAGAAAAATTTTCGCCTAGACCGGGACTCGAACCGGGACCCTTGGCTTTCCGGCCCAAGTGCTCTACCAACTGAGCTATCGAGGCGAGTTACGATCTAGACGCAAATTTTTCTCTTATGTGCGTTGTAATTCCCTCGCGCCAAATGCTTGAAACCATAGCTTCTATCTTTGCAAATGGCGGCTTCTTAGTTAAGAAGACATTTATTGGGAATTTAACACTACTTTATAGCCAGTAGGGCTTCTATTGACGATTTCATTATTAATTTAACACTTCTCATTGAAGGATAAATTATATTTGAAGAGAAAAATTTTCGCCTAGACCGGGACTCGAACCCGGGACCCTTGGCTTTCCGGGCCAAGTGCTCTACCAACTGAGCTACCGAGGCGAGTTACGATCTAGATGCAAATTTTTCTCTTATGTGCGTTGTATTAAAAATATGTTCTCCACTCAATATTAAAATTATAATATATTGTATTTATTACATTTCTCTAAATTTTCATGTTCAATTTAATTAAAATTTCACCAAAATCGGATCATATTTAACCGAGATCTAGAATTTCGAAAGTATTCCCATAAAATTAGCTTTAATTAATTAAATGTCCTCCACCCGCACACTGGATGGCCATTTAAATACTGTGCCGACGCTAAAAGGTTAAAGTAAGAGTCCATATTTTTTTATTTGAAAAGAAAAAAATATTGTATTGTATTGTAAGCCTAAGTTTCCCTTTACAGAAATTTAGGCACTCTCCCCCTACAGGGAAGAATTTGAACCATACTAATTTAGTTACACTTGTTTTCGAATAGGTGTCATTTTGAGTGGTCCGTGGCCAGTGTTCCACCTCATACTGACATCTAGGAAACCAAGGTAGTACTAGGACGGGAAAATTTTGCTTAGAGGCCTTTTCATTCAGGTTTAAGGATTATTTACGAGCCTGAAAATCTTCAGACTCGGGACCCACGGTGGAGGACTTGCTCCTTGGATTTTTCCATCCTAAAAAATCCATCAACCACAGCCAGGTTTAAACCCTCGACCCTCGGGACCAGAGGCAAGGAGCATAAGCACTAGTCCACCGCGGCCGAAAAATATACAATGTTATGAAAATACAATAGGAAGTAACATTATGAGGTCCTACTTAATAAATATACACCTGAATTGGGATTTGAATCTGATGTCTCTGGTTCTATACACCAGCGCTCTTGACCACTAAGATACCAGGCATTCCAATTCAAACCCATATTATTTCTCTCGTTTATTACGTGAATTTCTGTGCGCCAAGGCTATGAACTTTCATTCCACACACGCCTCTAGCAGCTTCTTTAACAAAAAGACTTTAATGGGAATCATACCACATTATTTATAGCCAGTGAAGCTTATTTTCGATCAAGTCCATGTATTTCTTTGTACACTACATTCCTGTTTGTAATTCTTCTTCTTCTTCTTCTTCCTTCCAAGTATTAGGCCAAGGCCTGTTACGATCCTATAGAAAATTTTCCCTCCAGCGTTTGTGGGAAATTCTCGTATAAGACTTGAAAGCATAATAATAGTCCCTTCGACTGGTTGCCGGCCAAAGGAAGGCAAGACCAGTGATGGGGCTGCCATCTTATAGCCTCTGGTCAGGCTTTTCTGGAGAAGAAAAGAAAATAAAGGAAAGAAGAAATGGAAGAAAGGAAAGACTCCCTAGCCCTCGGATGCCCTAATAGCGTCGGGGTAGAAAAAAACAAGAGTTAACCAAGAGAGGTTAGATAGTAAAGTTAAAAGAGTGCAAAACACAAGTAAGTGGAAGAAATGTTTTGCTCAGCTTGGGCACCTTGTGGTCGCCATACATTCCTGTTTGTAATTATTGTTGCTAAGTAACTAACTCACTGGCACTATCGAACCCATAGGTTCATGGCCATGCAAGCATAAGCTCTCCATACATCCCTAGCCTGAGCCAATGTTTTCCAATCATTCCCTGTATAATCTACTTCCCTCAAATCAGATTATTGTTGCTAGGTATTTGAATTCAGCCACTTCTTCAAAATTTCCCTTATTTGTCATTAACTTTCATTTCCATTATATAACGTATTTCTATGCTTAACCGTATAGTCTTCAATTCTTTTAAGATATCGGTGTTCCTTTTCTGATCCCATCTGGTGTAACCCACTGTTCTGCGCATGAATCTCATTTCACAAGCCGTTATTCTGCTTTCATGTTGTCTTTTTAGTGTCCATATTTAGTTTTATTGTGATGATTACTTCTAGCCCCAATTTCTTAGAGTTACTCAATATTATGCACATTGACCCTCAGTATCTCTTTGCTATTCCTTATTAATACTATACAATTAGCATTAACTAATTTATTAATATCACTGAGTTGCAGACCTTCCTCGTCTAAAAATTTGATGGTATGCTCTAGTACAAAACTGAATACAAGTGGATATAGTGTACCTCCTGACTTTAATCCATTTTGAAATTCAAAAGTGTTTGAAAACTGTTTGCCTACATGCACCCTACTCTTTGTGCCATTTAGATACATTTGAATAATTCTATTTTAAAAAGAAAAATTAATATTTAATTTTAGGAAGTTATATTTTGAGGTTATTTTAATTATATTATTTTTAGTCTGAACATCTTACCTCAATATTAATGTTGATTTGTTCTTGAACATGTTTCAAAACAATTCTGTTTTATTGTCAGCTTTTCCAGACTGGTTTTATTTATGTTGCATTATGTTGCACAACCTGGATGTCGATGTCAGCTCCATCCTGTGGTTGGCCAAAGAACCTCCATCGGTATATACCATCGACATCCAGGTTGTGCAACATCTATCCATCCATAGTAATTCTGCCCGAAGGCAGGTCCTTCACTGCAATTATAGCATTTTCATGCTATGCTTGCAGCTTTACTAGGGAATTGTGTAGGTGTGGTAGCTTCCCCGTTGCTTTCCACACCGGTGAAGGATGAAGATGATAATGATAATGGTAAGGATGATGGCCATATGATTTCGGAGACCGTTTGGGCCTTAAAGTTTTCCTGACATTTGTCTTACAGGTGAGGAAAAACCCCGATAAAAACCTCACCCAGAAAAACTGCCCAGACCGGGGATCGAACTCGGGCCCGCTGCGTGACAAGGCAGCACGCTACCTCAAGACCACAGGGCAACATAAATAAAACCAGTCTGGAAAAGCTGACAATAAAACAGAATTGTTTTGAAACATGTTCAAGAACAAATCAACATTAATATTGAGGTAAGATGTTCAGACTAAAAATAATATAAGAAAAATTAATGCTCGAACCCTGGATCTCTGACTCTAAGTGTCAGTATACCAATTATCACCAACATCAATATGAACGTCAACAATTCTTTGCCCTTCTACAATTCTCTTTCATTGAGGTTAATTTTTCTTTCTAAAATAGAACTATGTCCAATTCTGGAAAGTGTTGATATAAAATATAACATCAAAACATTTGAATAAGTCTAACTTTTTAGGAATTCCAAACTCCAGCAGGATACTATATAACTTCTCCCTCTTAATTGAATTGTAACCCTTTTTGAAGTCTACATATAGTTGATCAGCTAAACTGACTAAAATAGTATTTATTTGATTGTTAATTGCTATATGCAATAATTTTCAGGATTGTCATATAAAACCAAAGGGGTGTTCATGTTATGTTCTGAGCACATCAGGCTTTTATGAGCACCTCTTATTTTATCTAAAATTAAATCCAAAATTCTTCAAAAGGCAATAAAACATGCTTCTTGTTTTTAAAATAAACCAAGAATAAAGTATATATTTATATTAATATTTAGCAAATATTATTTCCTAACGTGCTCATACCACCCAAATCTATCCATAAAATATATTTATTTTCTTTTTGATTCAGTCAATCTTTCAACATTGATAACCCAGTGTATATTTACGTCCGAGCTAAGTTCCAGTTGTTCTGTAAACAAACTTACCTAAGGCATTACTTTGTCAACAATGTCTTTTGGGGAAACAATGATGCTACTTTTACCCGCCATATGAATGAATTGTGTACGGGACTGTCATTGATAGAAACGTTGTTCCTAGGCAACATTGTATTTTAAGGCAAATAAGAATGAATAAAAGATAAGATGGTACCAATAATTACGAATTTCCATTTCTAATTTGTTTATGACAAAATATAGGGTGTCCTAATAAGAACGCCGGATTTGAATTCACAGCCATTTTTTTTTACTACGAGGTTGGCAGCACTCTACCTGCACTTTTTGTTTTCTATATTTGTTGCAATTACTGGATATGGAGTGTTATACTGCTGAACTATGAGTTTTAATTGTGAAAACTCATTACCAGAATGGTGTGTGTTATGCTCAAACTGTTCGAAGGCTTCGTGCTCTTAGGCCAAAATCGCGCAGAGGTGACTAAAATTGGCCACCAAGGTCATGTGACTTCTTTCTTTGCGGGTTTATCAAATCACAGGATAATGAACACAATCCCCGAACCATACAAGACCTGAAGCAGGAAATTCGACGTGTCAGTGCAAGATTGTGCAAAAGTAATCACAAATTTCATAGACAGTCACTAGCTGTAGAGCATATCGTGATGGACATATGTCAGATGTAATTTTCCATACTTAAAATGGAACATATACCCTTTGTGCTCATGTATAAATATATGTCATTTCTTTCAAATATAGTTTATTTTGTGCATTATTAAATCCGGCGTTCTTATTGGGACACCCATTATTATATATGGGACTACCTAATCAGACATTTATGCTTTTTCCATAATGTAAATAGATATCCTTTATCTTTAATTTCAATACGAGAAGAATATATGCTCCTAATAACACAAATGTAAATTCTGCTATTATTTTCACCATATCCTGAATGGCTAATGTTAGATATTTCACTAAACTTTTTGAAAATATTAAAAAAATTTGATTCTCTCTGCTTTTTAAAAGGTTTTCCGTTTTGATGCTTCAAAAACTGTATAGGAGAAGCAGCCATTTGAAACAATTGAAATTCTAATTTATTCTGCATTGCACATGCGTAAGAATGAAACAATGAAATGCTTTTTTTTTCAATGTTTTTTATTTAGATTAACATTTTCCAATCCTGGATAGAATCTAATTTAAGAAAGAAAAATTAACACATGAACCGGAATTTGAACCCTGGATCTCTCGTTCTCCGTACAAGTGTTCTTTCCATTACACAAACAATGGTATAAACATTAACATTTCTTTCCACTTAAAATAATGTGTAATGGACAGCATACTCATACGGGGTTCAAATCATGGTTCAAGCATTAATTTTCCTTTCTTATTTTAATAAATGAAATGCTTCTTTATCTAATCCATTAAAATTATAATTATATATTTTAAGATTCTTCCATATAACTTATAGACATGTATACATAATGTACATTTTCATTATTTTTATTTTATTTATTATGAGTGTTAGAGAGCAAATTACATTTTTTTTATATGCTTAAAGGTACGAGGGTGAATCAAATATAAACCGGAATTATTGTTTACAATTTTATTGAATTAACAAAAAAAAAATACAAACCACCACCTCATTTTTCTACATAGTCTCCTGCATTTCCAACACACTTTTGCCATTGAGTTGGCAACTTTTTGATGCCGTCCTTGAAGAATGAGGGATGATGTGTAGTCAGCCAGTTGCGCATGAACTCCTCTACCGCTGCATTGTCACCAAACCGCCTTCCTCCCAGGTCTTCTTTCAGTGGCCCAAACAAATGGTAGTCATAGAGTGACAAATCTGGACTGTAAGGAGGATGTTCCAGAGGTGTCCAATGCATTTTCATCAGTTTTTCTTGTGTCAACTGAGCAGTGTGTGGCCTTGCATTGTCATGCAGCACAATCACATTTCGGATTGGTTTCCGGCAGATTTTCGGAATTTGAGTTCATCACTGATGATGGCTTGAACACTTCCGAAGCTTATTCCAACGTGTGAAGCATTTCAGAAATTGTTGTGCGCTGATCCTCCTCAATAAGGTCCCATACAGCACGAATGTAGTCTGCAGTGATGCTTGTTCGTTACCGTCTTTGGTGGGGCTCATTTTCCACTGAATCCCGGCTCGCTAAAATTTTTTTGCTCCAATCATACACCTGCATCATCGAAAGGGTTCCTTCCCCGAACTGCGCATGGAGCCTTCTCAAAATTTCAGAAGGTTTAGTGCCTTCTTTTGCCAAAAACTTAATAATAATGCGTTGTGCATCAGACGTGTGTACCTCTTGCTCGCTCATGGCATACTGAAGCAAGCGGCTGCTCTTCGGAGTGCGACACATCAAGATCCCTATTCCAGACACCCCACCAACTTCCCCTCCAAACTGCAACCTTTGCAGTTCGCTACCAGAGCCTCCAGATACAAATTCTGGTTTATATTTGATCGACCCTTGTAAAACAGTTATTCAAACAATGAAAATGCAGTCATACATCTAGTTTGTTTACATTACTACTGGAACTAAGCTCGGAAGAGGTATAAAAACAATTACCTCAAAACATCAAGTTAAGATGTCACTTCTTCAGTTGCACCTTCAAATTCCAATTTAACTTCTTCAGGGATTCCTTCAACATCAACTTCAGTTTCAGGTGCATTAAGCATATTAAGTGTCACTTCCGAAGACTTACTCATCATGCTTTGTTGTTGTTGTTGAGGCTGTGCAGTTTGTACAGGTGCAATTTGTCGTACTGGGAGTCCTGCATCCTCAAATGCTTTCTTCTTTAGAGTAGTTCTAATCTGTGATCTGAAAATGAATTTATATATTAATAATCACAAATTCAATACAGGTTATTAAACAAATAAAAGTTCATATTAATGGTAAAGAAAACATTTCTGCCTGAACCGGGACTTGAATGCTGGACCTCCATCTTTACATGCCAATTCTCAATTAAGGCTTCATCCCAATCCAAACACTTAAGGTTAGCACCAAAGAATGATTATAGCCTAAACAAACTAATAAAAACCAACAAAGATTGATGATAGTAAAAAATCGGGAATATATCAATAAAATGTGCAGATTGTGATAAGATATACATAGGGAAAACCAAGAGAAATTTAACCATTACAACCAAGGAACACACACACAAAAAAAAAAATCTGCAGTAGCTGCTCACATTTGGTCAGAAACACACAAAATTATTAAAACAGAAAACACAAACAAACTCACCATATGGGAGTAAAATCTATATACAGAAGAAAAGGAGAGAATTATGAATTTTGAAATTCCCGGGGAGAGAAACCTAATTAACAATTACTTTGGACCACAGAAAGAGGGAGCAGGAGTCGAGATCCAGGGCCGACAACTTGGGGAAAATCAGTCTATACCAACTGAAGATGAAGCAAACATGCTTTGAAACATATGTCTAAAAGAAACAACTATATGAGGTAAGAAGAATATAGCTAACTAACTCACTGGCACTATCAAACACATAGGTTCATGGCAGCACGTACATAAGCTCTCCATACATCCCTATCCTGAGCTAATGTTTTCCAATCATTCCCTGTATAATCTACTTCCTGCAAATCATAGTTAATGTTATTCTCCCACCTCATTCTTGGTCTACCAACTGGGCATTTTCCCTCTTGTTTTCCTACAAGAAAGCTTCCATGCACATCTTTCATTCCCCATTTCTGCCACATTTCCTGCCCATCGCAGTTTACGAGACTTAACTGTTCTTATTATATCTGGTTTCCTATAAAGACCACGTAGTTGACTGTTATGTAAGTCTTCCCCATTCACCTGTCCCTTCATCTCTCTTTGGTCCAAAAATTTTCCTAAGAACTTTGTTCTCAAATACTCGTAACCTCCTTTCCTCCCTTAAAGTAAGAGTCCACGTTTTGCATTCATATAATATAACTGGTAGAATAATAGTTTTATATATTTTTCATTTTTACGTTTTTTGAAAGGAGTTGGTAAGTCAAGAGTCTCTATAATGCATAATAGCACACATTTCCAGAATTGAGCTTATGTATAATTTCTTTGTGCATCTCATTCCTATTTGTGATTATTGTTCCTAGGTATTTGAATTCAGCCAGTTCCTCAAAATTTCCCTCATTTGTCATTAGCTGTCCATTTCCATTATATAATGTATTTTTATGTGTGACCATATATTTAGTTTTATTGATATTTACTTCCAGTCCCAATTTCTTAGTATTACTCAATAGTGTGTGCATGTTGACCTTTAGTATCTCCTTGCTATCGCCCAATAGTATGACATCATCAGCATAAACTAACAGCCTATTAATATCATTGAGTTGTAGGCCTTCTTCATCTTCTAAAGATTTAATAGCATGCTCTAGAACAAAATTAAAGAGTAGAGGAGATAGTGCATCTCCTTGCTTCAACCCATTGTGGATTTCAAAAATATCTGAAAACTGTTTTCCCTACACGCCCCCTACTCTTTTTGCCATTTAGACACATTCGTATAAGTCTAACTAACTTTTTAGGAATTCCGAACTCCAGCAGGATGCTATATAACTTGTCCCTCTTAAATGAATCTTATGCCTTTTTAAAGTCTACGTATAGTTGATGTACAGTACCATTATATTCCCATTTATTTTCTAAAATCTGTCTTAACCCATTCGCCTCAAGAGACGAGGTAGAGTTGCCGGCAGTTAAATGTTCTTCAACTCAGAAGATGAGGTACACTCGCTTAACTCTGCTGTTATATATTTTGCAATATTTTGTATATCCCTTGGCAGGGTAATCTTTTGTTAACATTTATGAATAGTAGAGGAATGTGCTTTGGTCTTCACCCTTATTGTGATCTCAAGAACCGTTATCATTTGCATGTTTTAAATATCTGAAGATATACAGTATAATTTACGGTAACTTAAATACGGTTTTTGAGGAAATGCATTGAGCATTTAAATCTGAAGTGAATGGGTTAAGCTAAAAATCTGATCTGTTGTAGACCTGTTTCTTCTAAATCCACATTGATGATCTCCTAGAATCCTATCAATATAAGGAGTAAGTCTGTTTACTAATATATTTGTTAGAATTTTGTACGAAGTTGAAAGTAATGAAATGCCCCTATAGTTGTTGCAATCAGTTTTATCTCCTTTCTTATAATTTGGTATGATAATCAATTCTTTCCAATCATCTGGAAGAGCTTCTTTATCCCAAATCATATTAAGCAACTGGCATATCTTGTCCATCAATTTTTTGCCCCCTGATTTTATCAGACCCGCTGGGATCTCATCTGTACCTGATGCTTTATACAGCTTCAAATAAGAATATAGAACAAACTTATTTATTAAGCAAAACCTCATAATGTTACTTCCTATTGTATTTTCAAATATGTATTATCCTACAAATGAGGGGGTCAGTGGAATAGGGACCATCCCAACTGCACTAAGTTTGTAGAAAAATTGCATTTTATTAAATTCTACATTGAGTAAAATATATAGAGCACACATTGATAATATTTGGTACATGTCTTGTACATAAAATAAGCTTTCTGCCTGCAAATGTATAGATCACTATGTTTTTTATATGTTTAATCAAACTTACTTACTTACTTACTCACTGGCACTATCGAACCCGTAGGTTCATGGCCGCATGGACATAAGCCCACCATACATCCCTATCCTGTGCTAATGTTTTCCAATCATTCCCTGTATAATCTACTTCCCTCAAATCATAGTTAATGTTGTTCTCCCACCTCATTCTTGGTCCACCAACTGGGCGTTTTCCTTCTGGCTTTCCTACAAGAAGTTTCCATGCACGTCTTTCATTCCCCATACGCGCAACATGTCCTGCCCATCGCAGTCTACGGGACTTAACTGTTCTTATTATAGCTGGCCTCCTATAAAGACCATGTAGTTCATTGTTATGTAGTCTTCTCCATTCACCTGTCTGTTCATCTCTCTTTGGTCCAAAAATTTTCCTAAGAACTTTATTCTCAAATACTCGTAATCTCCTTTCCTCCCTTAAAGTAAGAGTCCATGTTTCGCACCCATATAATATAACTGGTAGAATAATAGTTTTATATATTTTCAGCTTAACGTTTTTTGAAAGGAGTTGGGACATCAAAAGTCTCTGCAATGCATAATAGCATGCATTTCCAGAATTGAGCCTATGTTTAATTTCTTTGTGCATCTCATTCCTATTTGTGATTATTGTTCCTAGGTATTTGAATTCAGCCAATTCCTCAAATTTCCTCATTTGTCATTAGCTGTCCATTTCCATTATATAATGTATTTCTACGTGTGACCATATATTTAGTTTTACTGATATTTACTTCCAGTCCTAATTTCTTAGTGTTACTCAATAGTGTGTGCGTGTTGGCCTTTAGTATCTCCTTGCTATCGGCCACTAGTACTACATCATCAGCATAAACTAACAGCTTATTAATACCATTCAGTTGTAAGCCTTCCTCATTCTCTAAAGATTTAATGGCATGCTCTAGCACAAAATTAAATAGTAGAGGAGATAGTGCATCTCCTTGCTTCAACCCATTCTGGATTTCAAAAGTGTCTGAAAACTGTTTGCCTACACGCACCCTACTCATTGAGCCATTTAGACACATTCGTATAAGTCTAACTAACTTTTTAGGAATTCCGAACTCCAGCAGGATACTATATAACTTCTCCCTCTTAATTGAATCATATGCTTTTTTGAAGTCTACATATAGTTGATGTACAGTACCATTATATTCCCATTTCTTTTCTAAAAATATGTTTAATCAAAGAAAAAGAAAATTGAAAATATAAAAAATACAACATAAATAAATTAAATAACACTTTTTAACTTGAATATTGCATTAATCTACGTATTCTACGTATGCAGCATTTGTATCATCATCTGATTTAAGGCTACTGTTGAAATGTCTGGTGTACAGGTGGTACAAATGTAATGAGAGTCATGATGTCTTCTTTATCATCCTACCATTAGGATATTATGTTTTCAATATTACATCTCGTAATATAGGACACTTTCCTTTCCCTTTTTTAAAGGCTTATTACTTCCTCTAAAGCCAAATTACCGAAACTGGATTTTACGTACATTACATGTCTGTTTTGCACAAAACGAAACTGAGATGCTTTTCTGATGTCTACCTTATGCTTGTCCAGCGTCTAATTTCTCTTTTTGAACATTGAAGTTATCCAAATCTTTAAAATCTTCATGATTTATCTCAATTACTGTGAATGGTTTCTTTGTTCGACTCTTTCTTATGAAGTGAGTCCACTGTTCAAGTGTATAAACCACTTGTGTTTTTCTTTTAACTTTTTCAATCACACCAAAGTCAATATCACAGGTAAGGAAAGTGTGACCTGGTACAAGAAATTTATGTTCAATTTCTTCAAACCAACCACAAACAATCATGTTCAGCCAAAGTCCCATTATTGTATAATTCTTGTTTTGAACAACACATGAATCACTATATACACTATAAGTTTCTTTTTATTAGCACCTTTTTCAATCAGTGGCACAGCTTTTAATAAACAAGTAGAATTTCGTCCACACCTCTTGAAGCAACTGATTCAGTCCGATATATATTCCTTTCCACTGTTACGTAAAATGTTCTGCTTCGTTTTATTCCACTCTTGCACATTTATTTTTCTTTTCTTATATTTTATTACACTATTTCCATTTGCACAAGTAGCTGCCGCATCAGCCATTATGCATTTACTGACATTTGCCGGCAATGCTAGTCAGTATTGCAACGGACTACAGAGTAGCGGATAATATACGGTCACGTGTCAGCAGTTGGGATGGGCCTTTATTTCCCGCGCGCATGAAGAAGTTAGAAATTTTTCTTAGACATAAAGTCTCGTTTACCCTCTTTTGAGCAAAGTTAGAATTATGAGCTTCTAAAGATTAACAGAAGATGGCCATAGGATACATAATCTGCAAATAACTAAAAATCAACCATTGGTTGGGATGGGCCCTTATTCCACTGAGCCTCTCAAATATGTAATAATGTGTAAAATATGTAAAAATATGCAATATCAAACTTGAGTATAAGGTCTAGATTTATGTGAATTGTCAACAGTTTCGGGTATTATGAAAGAACATACGAAGGAAAAATATTAAATTACATAAGAATCTGGACCTTTTCATGGGGATCTAAAATTACACATTACAAGACAGTGATCAAGCCAGAAGCACTGTATGCAGCAGAAATACTAACCATGAATTTCAAACGCAAATGGAGAAACTTGAGCTAAAGAAAAGGAAAATTTGAAGGAAAATCATAGGACCAAAATTTCAAGATAATAAGATAATATACATCAAGAATGAAACTATATAATAAAATTGAAAAACTTTTAGATACTATGTGAAAAGGGAGAATACATTTTTACAGCCATCTTCTTAGAATGAACCAAACAAAGCTTTGATTTTTTTCTGGCTTAAAGGTACTGAAAAAAGACCTGGTAGGATTTAAGATTACAGGAAATCCACTAATCGATTGAACAGCTAAATTAATTATTCAGGATAAAAATATAAGGTTCCAAGAAAAGTCTACACAAATATCCAAACATATTATCTCAGAAGAAGAGAGGAAAAGAAAATCAGAAAGAATGAAGACATACTGGGAACTAAGAAAGAAACAACACACAGAGAAATGATTGATCCAATGTATCCTAAAGAGGAAAAAAAGAGAGAGAGAGAGAGAGAGAGAGAGAGAGAGAGTGTACAATGACATATAGTGCAGAAACATGAGAATTAAAATCTAGAACAATAAGTAAATTAAATTCTGCAGAAATGGATTTTTTAAGGCATTCAACTGGAATTTCTAGAAGAGATAAAATAAAAAAAAACAGTATAATTAAACAAAGGTGAAATTAATGAATATATTGACAAAGTAAACACTGACCTCAGGCATAAATCTTTATGGTCCAGACAATATGGGCTGAAACTAAATGTAAACAAAACGCAAGCAATAATTATCGGACATCCAAGGCTATTACACCTCATAAACAATGGCAATATGCCGGCTGTCATATTAGATAATGAACAAATTCCTTATACCGACGATCGTTAAAAACTTGGGAGTTTACTTAGATTCTAATTTAAAAAATGGCATGAGCAAGTAAAACAAACATCGAAAAGGATCTTCTCCATAATGCATTTGGCCCTAAAGCGATTAAAAAAAAACATGTTTCTTCCTACACACTGCTTAACAAAAGAATTTTAATCCAAACTTTCGTGATGCCGCATTTTGACTAATGTGGAACGTGCGACTAACGGACATAAGTGACGGATTGTCGGACAAACGGCTGCGTGTCCATACTATGGGTATCAGATTCATATTAAATGGTCTGAAAATACGATCACATTTCTCCATTATTCCACACATTGTCATGGCTACATCTAAAAGAGAGAAGAAAATCGCACTGTCTAATTCTCCTATTTAAGATCCTACAAACCTCGATTCCCAATTATTTAGCAGCCCGTTGCCAGTATCTATCCTCAAACCATAACTTAAACACAAGATCACAACATAGTCTCTTGCTTAATATACCGCAACATAGGACATCACATCACTCCATGTCATATACCATCTCCACTTCTCGCAACTAGAATTCCCTACCACAAGAAATAAGGGGCTGCCGGACATTGGCATCTTTTAAAAGAAATCTCAATTTATATTTGCTCTAAACTCGACTTCATTATTATCCAGTGTAAGATATATATATTAATTGGTGTTTCCCGTATAATGTATCATATTTATATTATTATTATCATATCATTATTGTTATTACCCTATAAAATGTTGTTTGTACATGACATTTACATTGCAACATTTATTGTATCTTTAACTGTTTATAATTAGTATAGTGTATATCTATATTTGTCAAATATTTATTTGTATTTGTGCTGGTTGAGTGGAAGAGAGGGCCTTATGGCCTTAACTCTGCCAGAATAAATAAAGTATTATTATTATTATGAATTTTCCAACTTCAATTGAGGGTTTTACAAAACACAAACAATTAAAATAGTATGGTTATATCAAAAGAATTATAGAAGACAGATTCCCAACATGAACTAGAATGGGTGCCACTTGGTAGAAGAAGAAGACGGCCAAAAAAACCTGGATTGATGGTTTTTCAGCAGTATGAGGGGGAAAAAAAATGGACAATGGGAATTGGGACATAGAGATGTGAAGGAGAATGACAATAGATTAATTGGGTGCAGGAAGATGTTGTGAAACCTGCTAAATATATATATAGTCCACCGCTGTGGTCTCAAGGTAGCGTGCTGCCTTGTCACGCAGCGGGCCCGGGTTCGATCCCCGGTCGGGGCAGTTTTTCTGGGTGAGGTTTTTATCGGGGTTTTTCCTCACCTGTAAGACAAATGTCAGGAAAACTTTAAGGCCCAAACGGTCCCCAAAATCATATGGCCATCATCATCATCATCCTTCACCGGTGTGGAAAGCAACAGGAAGCTACCACACCTACAATTCCCTAGTAAAACATAGCATGAAAATGCTATGATTGCGGTGAAGGACCTGCCTTCGGGCAGAATTACTATGGATGGATGGATATATATATATATATATATATATTATATATATATGGTTTAAAGAGTGTCATTTTAACTGATAATTATTCATGTCATGAAGAATGAAAAAGTTCCTCAAATGTTTTCTAATTGCAATATTTAACCAACTATTAAAATTTACAATATTGGCCATTTGGCAACATTGCTGGATGGAGAGGAAGGTGTTTTATTTTGTACAGCTGATTTAGGACAGGGAATTTGAACTGAGCCTGACTTGTAAATTCAGTTGTTTCAACCCCCCAGAACATGTTGCCATATCTCTCATTCCAGATTAGCACTTGTAAGCATGCATTATTATTTAATTTAACAAAAAATGACAAATATTTTTTAAAGCTAATTTTAACTCCTTAGTAGATACACCAACCTATGTAACTGTTTTCATATTTTTACTAACAATACAAACAGTATATCGCAAATAAAATACAAACTTTTTTTTATGATGATCTTGTAGAGGATTTCCAGGATATTGGCCGTGGTCTTGAGGCTTGTAGTTCCCGACATTTCACCAGACTACCTGCCCTATTTATATATTTAAATGTATAAATAGGGCAGGCAGTCGACAAAATTGCCAGTCTCAAGACAACCCTTGAGGATGCCGGACGCGGTCTCTGGCGAAACGTCGGGGAACTACAAGCCTCAAGACCACGGCCAACAGCCCGGAAATCTTGTAAAAGATCATCATAATAACTCTGGCCGTGAAAGCCTAAGTCAATTTTGTTTTTCTGAGAAAACTATCAAGTTTTGTTGTATGAATATTTTTGATTCTGTAGACCGTTCCCGATGACTATGAAAAGGATGGCACTTATTCCCCTTATACCCTCTCTGTATAAACATAAGTGCATATGTGTGTGTGAGAGAGAGTTTTGAATATATTATCTGTTATTTCACAAAAACTCATTTCTTACATTTCCAAATTCCCCTCTTTCCATACTGTCCATTACTAAAATATAGTTAACTCCCATTTCTCTCATTTGCCAGTAAGTACATGGCATATTAATTGTTCCAAAATTCAATCTCATAGAATAAACTGTGTGTGTTTTCCAATGTCAACCATTGCACTTTTCATGCTTTGGGTTCTGTATTAGCAGATAGATGGCATTAATCCAATTTATTTTCAATGTATGAACCACTTTACATGATGATGTATACTTGCATTTTGTACAAAGAAGAGTATAGGTTGAGGGTATGGTAAGTGTTTGTATGTTGTACAAGAGATGATGATGATGACGAAAAGGAAAAAGACAAAAAAAAATGGTGCTAGTACATAACCTCAAAAAGTACAAGGGGTACCACCAAGTTTAAATCCCTATCCAAAGGATGAATTGCTGTCAACAGTACCACATGCTTTCTCAAAATTAAGTACTGGAGAGAAGTTTAAAATTTAATCTATGCATCAGGTACACAATTTGGTAATTTAAAATTACTCAGCAACACTCCCTCCTAAATCTGAGACTGAAAACTTTAAAAGAAAAATTTCCAACTTTACCATTTACAATGTGGAAAGGAATGGGAAGCTACCACACCTACAATTCCCTAGTAAAGCTGCAAGCATAGCATGAAAATGCTACGATTGCAACGAAGGACCTGCCTTTGGGCAGAATTATTATGGATGGATGGATGGACCATTTACAAAACTCGGACCTGCTATATTGATTTCATTTTCGGCCAAAGTTTCAAGTCAAATCACTGCATCTCCCACCGTATAACACACTCACCCTCAATTCCGTGCAGCTGCGTAATCGTACTCCTATATCAAAGCAACTCTGCAAAAGGTTGGCTTATTTATAACATAACTGTCATGTGAGGTGTTATAAGATGTGGGAGTTTGCCAGCAGAGAATATTGGACCACTCAAATGTCCTTAAAACTTGTGGTGAAAATGAAATGCTATAACCTGAGCTAGCTCTCATGAAGTAAGAGAGAGCAAAAGATTAATATTTCAATATTCAAGATTGGACTTTTGGACTACCTGTTCACTCTAAGGAGACAACCAACAATGATAATACTGTCAATGAGAAAATCTGCTCAAAATTGGAAATATGAATTTATTTCCCAAAAGAATAATAGGCAAATGTAAATTACATTTTTGGTACCAGGTGTACCCAGTCATTCACTCAGCCTCTTTTGCGCTGGGTAACCGAATAAATTAATAAATCCCAATGCCAGTCAATAAAAATCATAAACAATTAGAAAGACCATTGAGAGAAGCAGTTGTCAGACTTAGGTCATGAGTATACTTAAATTAATCAGGAAAGCGAGTAGAATATGATTATGAAATGACAAATGGCAAATAAAATGATCCGACGATATTAGCATTAATGGGAACTAAATGACTAGTCATTAAGAAGGTAGAGAGAACTCAGGTAATGCCACCCTTTCTTTTGTTAAGGCAGAAGTGATGGACACATACATAAAGAGTTAGAATGTTGACAAAATCCTTTATTCTCAGGTTTAACTGGCAATCTCTTGTGAGGCAGAATTTAACAGCTCTGCGTTGACAGTCAGAACACAATAATTAATATATGACCGGGGATTTCAACTTGGGACAAACAACGCTAGTAAAAAGTGTGAAATGAGTGAAAACTCAAGTGTTAGGGCCTACTAGAAGTAAAGATCAATGATCTAGGAAAAACCCAGTGGCCTAAGTAACAAACTTGTGACCCGACTGTATGTGAAGCCAGCATGGATAGGGCACAACTTCCGACGGCAAAAATCACCAATAACAAATTTGTAACACCTTCTCAGACTATACTATAAGAATGCATTAACCAATCATATTATTTGTTACATGTGCCTAAGCACTGATCTCAGGTCCACGAGGTCGATATAGTGGGAGAACCTAATTTACGTAATAGGCAAGGGAGACGAACCTCAGACACTTCTACTTGTGCTTGTGCTCCGGGCCTGGCCCACATCATCATCATCAAACACTGGTAGCATGGTCACCAGTGGTAACTTGAATTTAAGGACTTAGAATTTTCAAGGAAGTACTGAGTTTCTGGACTTAATATTTTTTTATATTAATCTCAAGATAAAATTAGAGTGTCCGTGAGTGAGCTTGAATAAGGCATAACAGTTCTAGTGACCAATAACAAACCCACAATAAACGCCACTGCCGATTGTGAGATCAGTGTAAAGGAATATAATTAAACTATGTACAGTGTTATATCCATTTCGAGTGTTTTTCTAGACATAATAAATTACATTCAACACAACGTATTCAACACAATCAATTCTGCTCGACAAAGTCCTCGTGGAATCCCTGAATAAGAACTTCATGCCTACCGATGTTTGAACCTGAGCAAACCGAGTACCCAGATTCCCCAGTGAACTGGGGAAGTCCTTTATAAATCAGGCGCCCACCAAATCCTTTATTATCCAAACAACCCTGGGATTATATTTAAATTAATACTGGGAAGTAAACATTATGAGGTTATATCATTAATAGTGAGTGGAGAACATATTTTAATCGACTCACCTCATACATTTTCAAACTTCTTTGATACCGACGGTTTCAGACAATATCACGTCCTTCTTCAGTCATGGCTTCCACTGATGAAATTCCGTGATTGTTGATTTCTTTAGTGACATCACCTCTTGTGCCGCCATCTTTCGTTGGGATTATAAACTTTGTAATTAAATTTTTATCCACCGGAATATCGAAATTCATAGATCGATATTTATTCTTCTGAATGAATATCATTTCCCAAATTGTCAATTCCAATGGTTCATCCAACTGTTTCAAAAGTTTCACTTCTTTTTCAATTTTATGATGTTCTAGTATACTATGTGCAGCAATCTAACAAATTAAAGAAATTCAGAAAGATAAAACAACTTAAAGAAAGCTCTACCCTACAAATTGATAGTAAAGAAAAGAAGAATTTCAAGAAAATTACTTACCATCCAATAGTACATGGGAAATTTCAAAAAATATTTGACAAATACAACATTACTTTGGCACCAATTAATAAATTTAGTTTGGAAAAACTTTTAAATACCAATAAAAAATCAACATCCCAGACAGTAAGAAATCTGGAATTAACTGTAATGATTGTAGCAAAGTATACATATGAAAAAGAAAAAGGAATTTGGAAACACGCACTAAAGAACATTTTAGAAATATTAAAAATTGTGAAATTGAAAAATCAGCAATTGCTGCACATAGTTTACTACAACATCATAAAATTGAAAAAGAAGCGAAACTTTTGAAACAATTGGATAAACCGTTGGAATTGACAATTTGCGAAATGATATTCATTCAGAAGAATAAATATTGTTCTATGAATTTTGATAGTCCGGTGGATAAAAATTTAATTACAAAGTTTATAATCCCAACAAAAGATGGCAGCACAAGAGGTGATGTCACTAAAGAAATCAACAATCACGGAATTTCATCAGTGGAAGCCATGACTGAAGAAGGACATGATATTGTCTGAAACCATCGGTATCAAAGAAGTTTGAAAATTTATGAGGTGAGTCGATTAAAATATGTTCTCAACTCACTATTAAATCTGGGATTAACCCAAAATCCTTACCCCATACTGCCACCCAACATTGGGGCATGCAATAATCCTTGTCCCACAGGCAATTCAACTATCATATTCTTGCAATATTTATCAGTCCCAGGTTCATGTCACAGTCACTACCTGTGTGGTTTGTGATTGGATAAATTGAGTCAGATAAATTGCTACTTTTCCCCCTACCAAAATCCTCATTCCACCACTTTTCATACTTAAGTGTCATTCACTTTGTTCCATTTAATTTCCCTCTATGATAACATGACAGGCCCGGTCAGCCACCATCCTTGTGTATCACAGACATTCAAAATAGGGGCTTTATCTCATCTTATCTCTTGACCTGGCATTTTGCTGATATGAGTTTAGAGATTTTTATTTTGTTTACCATGGTATCTCTTATGCATTTTTATGGATCTGGAACTTACACTGTTCTGCCTTTGATGTGCTCACTTATTTTGCTGAGATCTTCACCAAACTTTTTAACTGCCTGTCGAAGCATCTCAATTTCTTCATCTGTCCATTTTCTGTTTAATGAAAATAATAAAAATTATGACTATTTTGACAATATTTAACTAACCTAATTGATTGTAAAGATAGTCACTTTAGGAACTTAATGCTTAAGTTACACAATTATTTGGAACATCATAATCTAACACTATAATATTTACAATTTATTTGTATTGTATTGTAAGCCTATGTTTTCCCTTTACAGAGATTTAAGCGATCTCCCCCTACAGGGAAGAATTTGAACCATACTACTTTAGTTTCACTTGTTTTCGTATAGATGCCATTTTGAGTGGTCCATGGTCATACTGACATCTAGGAAACCAAGGTAGTACTAGGACAAGAAAATTCGGTAAAATTTTGCTTAGAGGCCTTTTCATTCAGGCTTAAGGATATTTTACGAGCCTGAAAATCTTCAGACTCGGGACCCATGGCTTAAAGTCCGTCCCAGAGGACTTGCTCCTTGGATTTTTCCGTCCTAAAAAATCCATTGACCCCGGCCGGGTTTGAACCCGCGACCCTCAGGACCAGAGGCAAGGAGCATAACCACTAGTCCATCGCGGCCGATATAATATAACTATAATATTTACAATTTATTTGTAAAAGATAAAAAACAAGACCTTGAAATAATGCAGATTTATAACTAAAATTGTCTACTGTTTTATCCAGCTTTATCTCCTTTCATGAAGAAAAAATATATTTTTTCTATTATCGACACCAAAAATGTAATTTTTCTTCTACCTTCAATCAGTAGTGTACAATTTTTAATGCTTGTAAGTGTTATAAAACTGCTATTCTGTAAACTAAACAAAAGTAATGTTTTTGAAGGAGAAGAAAACTTAGAGATGGTATTTCTACTTATTATGTTTAGGACCTACAGCACAAAACATGTTTTCTTATTTGTTATGACTTTTATTATATAAAGATTTTCCCTTCTAGATATTTTAGATAGTTTTTTAAATAAAATCATCCTTTGCTGATGACCAGGTTTTAATAGCAAAAACAGAAGACGAACTACAAAGAATGCTATATAAACTAAATGAAATATCAAAAAAATACAACATGGAAATATCCTCACAAAAATCAAGAACAATGGCCTTCAAGGGTGCTCATCCAGTTTGGACAAAGATAATATCAGGAAATAAACCAATAGAACAAGTAGTAACATATAACTTCCTAGGTTGCAAAATATCATACACAGCAGAAACAGATATAAATAACAAAATAAATAAGTTTTATTATATAATAGGCACACTAAAAAGAACTTTGAAAAATAAAGCCAGGAAAGACTCTACAATGAAATTATACAAGACAATGGCAGTGCCTATTATTACTTATGGATCCGAAACATGGACAGTGACAACACAACAATCTGCCAGGATACAAGCTGCTGAAATGATATTACTCAGACCAGTAGCAGGATATCAAAGAACAGACAAAAAACATAAGACAACAGCTAAAAATAGAGAAATTAAACTCAACAATAGAGAAATACAGAACAAACTGGAAAGAACACTTGGCAAGGATGACTGAGAATAGAATACCAAAAGCAGCATACAACTATTCACCACGAGGAAGAATAAGCTTGGGAAGACCAAGGAAAAGATGGAAAGAGCAGCAATTTGGAGCCGGAACAGGCTAGTAAATAAGCCTAAACCGTGAAGTAGAAGAAATAAAATCATTGGTAGGAGTAAACTTCCCTCCCAGTCTCCCTTATGATTTTATGCCCTCATTGGGCTATGAAATATGCTAGTGTTAATAGCAAGAAGCCTCTTTACTTTAAACTTCAGTCCTAGCAACAACAAAAAAAAGGTATATTAATTAGAGAGAATTAAAATGATACCCCCCAAGTGTATTAGTTTTTGTTTGAAATATAGAGCTCTAATTATAGTTAAATCTATCTACAATGGTGTATCAACCAAATGTTGGGCCTTAGACTCTCCTTTGTTAAGAGTTATTAGACCAAGTTAATTTAGTTACATTTATTTCCCTACAAATGTCATGAATAGTATGCGGTCAACATACCGACCCAATAAGACATCTAGTAAGGAACTATGATATTACTAGTATGATGAAGGTCGGTATAATTTTGCTTAGAGGCCTCTCTATCCAGGCTTAATGTTCTTTTACGAGCCTGAAAATCTTCAGACTCGGGATGCATGGCATTAAGTCCCTCTTGGAGGACTTAGGGTCGTATGTTAGAACATTACTCTCTACTCAAATTACTTCCAATCACTAGTGAGCTGATTCACCGTGAGCAATTGCTGAGAACGAATTAACGGCCGACTTATCGGTCATGCACGAGCGTCGACGTTTTCGTAATATTGGCAACGAATTACCCAGAATTCTCAGCGATAAAACCACTTCCGTTATTTTCGTCTGCTATGGAGGAATGCATTTATGCTTGCATCCCGCAAATAATACCGTATACAAACACGTCTGCGACACGCAATATTACGCCGATTCTCCTGTTCTTCCAGTTGAATTCTTTGGTAGACTCTATCAAATTCCTCTTCTCCGTGTATACCGAAAACATGATCGAAGTCTTCAAGGTCCGACATCTTGGATAAATGTTGGATAAAGCAGCAAAGTACATCGATTACCATCGGTTCCCGTTCGGTTCCCTTCGGGATTTTAATTTGAGTTGCTCATGTAAGGTACCTCCGCAGGTAGCTTACAAATTTAACCAATTATTATCGCATGAACAGATTTCTGAGTAAGCAAAATCGTATTAGCATACAACTTGCTCAGCAGAGAAGGCATTTTACTGTCTAATGCGTCCAAACATGCGACCCTTAGTGCTACCACTTGAGCTAGTGCAGTGACATGTAGTAGACACAAGGTTATCATACAGCTTCTGAATAAATAAGGTTATAGCATATGTAAGTAATAAATTACACCAACAGTTTCTAAAATAAATTAAGAATTCGAATGTGATAAAATAAATCTTCCTGAATACATATTTACAAAATAAAGAACTGCATGTTTTATTTGGAAAGATGAGGGACTAGAATGCCACTCTAGGGTGTTACAAGAATACCATAATTATATTTTAGTAGTATCTGGAGATGTCTTACATTTCAATCATACGTCCAAATGTCAAGGAAAGGTACCAGAATGTTCTACAATTCAAGATTTCTTATTTCTTAATGAAAATTGATTTGGTTCATTAGATTCGTGGATTCCTGTCAAAAGAGTTGATATTATTATATTTACTCACATAATTCATGCACTAAGATTTTTGTATTAAATTTTTTATATTTTCCTCATATATTTCACGGTTATACGACAATATGATTTTTTTTAACTGAACATTCTTTACTATCATGTTGAGATGAGGCAGTAAGGAATACTCTTTAATAATTTTTAATGTCTTTTATCTGCTAGAGTAATAATAATTATTTTTTGTGTTACTAGTAATGCCGGCATTTGCAATACAATCATTTTTTTATTAATTAAATAAAGATAAAACGTAGTTTTATTTGATTTTCATATTTATTATATAATTCAGTGACAGCTGTTTCGGTACACTGTACCTTCTTCAGACATGTTACTTACTTACTCACTGGCACTATCGAACCTGTAGGTTCATGGCCGCACAGACATAAGCTCTCCATACATCCCTATCCTGAGCTAATGCTTTCCAATCATTCCCTGTATAATCTACTTCCCTCAAATCATAGTAAATGTTATTCTCCCACCTCATTCTTGGTCTACCAACTGGGCATTTTCCCTCTGGCTTTCCTACAAGAAGCTTCCATGCAAATCTTTCATTCCCCATATGTGCAACATGTCCTGCCCATCGCAGTCTACGAGACTTAACTGTTCTTATTATATCTGGCTTCCTATAAAGACCATGTAGTTCATTGTTATGTAGTCTTCTCCATTCACCTGTCTGTTCATCTATCTTTGGTCCAAAAATTTTCCTAAGTACTTTATTCTCAAATACTTGTAATCTCCTTTCCTCCCTTAAAGTAAGAGTCCATGATTTGCATCCATATAATATAACTGGTAGAATAATAGTTTTATATATTTTCAGTTTAACGTTTTTTGAAAGGAGTTGGGACATCAAAAGTCTCTGCAATGCATAATAGCATGCATTTCCAGAATTGAGCCTATGTTTAATTTCTTTGTGCATCTCATTCCTATTTGTGATCATTGTTCCTAGGTATTTGAATTCAGCCACTTCCTCAAAATTTCCTTCATTTGTCATTAGCTGTCCATTTCCATTATAAAATGAATTTCTACGTGTGACCATATATTTAGTTTTATTGATATTTACTTCCAGTCCTAATTTCTTAGTATTACTCAATAGTGTGTGCGTGTTGTTCTTTAGTATCTCCTCGCTATCGGCCAACAATACTACATCATCAGCATAAACTATAATTTGTTAACATGTCTGAAGAAGGTACAGTGTACCGAAACAACTGTCACTGAATTATATAATAAATATGAAAATCAAATAAAACTACGTTTTATTTTTATTTAATTAATAAATATGGATTTTCATCAAGTAAACACCAACTCAATTGATTAATCATTTTTTTCCCTGAATAGCATAGTTTTCAAAAGCCTGGCACAATAGATAAGGAATTTTAGAAATTCTATGACTAAAAGTACAAAGACAAATCCGGTCTTGATACATATCTGCAAGGGAAGCGAGTGAGAATCAGGAGTCGGGGTAAAAGCAAATAACTGCCTTTTACTTGGTATATACCACTGATGAACAACAAAACACCCTTTCAAAGGGAAAATTAACTTGTCCCAATCAATTTTCATTGTTTAGTGTAGGAGTGTTTTGCAAGTCCACTATCAAAAAAATCTCCAAATTTCGGGACCGATGCTCCAAAGTCAAGCTCTAGCTGTTGCTATACAGGGAATAATGATTTCAAGGCATCTTCAGGTTGGTTGTGGACAGTTTTAAAATACGACAGTTTGTAGAGTGGAATGAAATTTGCAGGGAATCAAAGGATGTGGATGAAAGTATAGTTAGTGAGTGGAAACCGAAACTGCATACTTCATTTTCAGGATATGCGCCTAAGAGACATTTTTAATGCTGATGAAACGGGACTGTTTTTTCACGAAGTCACTCGTACATACTATACTTCACTTTCCAATGATAGCAGAACTACAATTAATCCAAGGTTCATAGAAAGATAAATGGTGCTCTATAATCTAAGATTGGTTAATATTTTTTTTTATAATGCGGAATATTGTCTAATGTGAAAAAAAAAAAATTGGTCCCATGCAATTCTGCTTTGAACAAGTTTTACTGTAAATTAATGAGTCATTTTTATATCTTACCTCATATTTCACGGGAACCAGTTTTCAAGAGAAACTATGAAAGTTTTACTGTATATGTTCAAATGGAAATGGACAGCTAATGGCAAATGAAGGAAATTTTGAAGAAGTGACTGAATTCAAATACCTAGGTACAATAATTACAAATAGGAATGAGATGCACAAAGAAATTAAACATAGGCTCAATTGTGGAAATGCGTGCTATTATGCATTGCATGGATTCTTGTTGTCCAAACTCCTTTCAAAAAACATTTAACTGAAAATATATAAAACTGTTATTCTCCTAGGATGCAAAACATGGATTCTTACTTTAAGGGACAAAAGAAGATTGAGTATTTGAGAATAAAGTTCTTAGGAAAATGTTTGGACCGAAGAGAGACAGACAGGTGAATGGAGAAAACTACATAGCAATGAGTTACATGGTCTTTATAGGAAGACAGATATAATAAGAACAGTTAAGTCTTGTAGACTGCAATGGGCAGGACAAGTGGTACCAATGAGGAATGAAAGAGATACATTGAAGCTTCTAGTTGGAAAACCAGAAGGAAATCGTTCAGTTGGTATACCAAGAATGAGGTGGCAGAATAACATTAACCATGATTTGATGGAAGTAGATTAAACAGGGAATGATTGGAAAACATTAGCTCAGGATATGGATGTATGAAGAGTTTACGTCTGCACAGCTGTGAATTTATGGGTTCGATGGAGCCATGAGTTAGTTAGTTGAGGCAATTAGATTACACAGGGATGATTGGAAAATATTAGCTCAGGATAGGGATGTATGAAGAGCCTACAGGTCCGATAGTGCCATTGAGTTAGTTATTAAGGTGCATGATGAATCAAGATCAGGAGAAATTAGGTATTCAATTACTCAAAAAAATAAACGTGTTGCTAATGTTATTGTGGTTATCAGTACACCGTGTATCCAAAATATCAAAGGAAGGCATTGAAACTGGTAAAAATTTCATTCTGTAGTCAGGGAAAAAAGAGAAACATAAATTTCAGTGTGATGATTTTGATAGGAGAGTGATTCGGGATATAATTGAGCATCTTTATTAAAAGAAAGAAGATAGATCCGACAGCTCCCAAACTCCTTGAGAGGAAAAAAAAAAGAAAAAGAAAAAAAAGACAGCAACATTGGACAGTTTCATCATACCATCATTAGGAGGAATGGATTCAAGTGAAGAGGAATAGAATAGTGAAAATGGAAGTGAAGTTGTCCATCATCAGACTTGGAGGCTTCCTCAGCGACTAAGGCAAGTTAAAGTACAATCCCTCAGTATAAGATATGCCTAGCAACGAAATCTTGTCCTTGCATTCTTTTCATCTGTAGACTGTACCATAGAGAATATCATAGACCACTTTGTTACAAGACTTAAAAAAAAAAAATTTTTAATGTATCGACTTAGGCTTTGACGGCCGGAGTTATTATGATGATCTTGTAGAAGATTTTGGGGCCGTTGGCCGTGGTCTTGAGGCTTGTAGTTTCCCGATGTTTTGCCAGAGATTGCGTCCGGCATCCTCAAGGGTTGTCTTGAGACTGGCAATTTTGTCGACTACCTGCCCTATTTATACATTTATCCGTGATAAATTTTGTCAACTACCTGTCCTATTTATACATTTATCCAAGATAAATGTATAAATAGGGCAGGTAGTCGACGAAATTGCCAGTCTCAAGACAACCCTCGAGGATGCCGGACGCAGTCTCTGGTGGATAAATTATAAGTAGGGCAGGTAGTCGACAAAATTGCCAGTCTCAAGACAACCCTTGAGGATGCCGGACGCAGTCTCTGGCGAAACGTCAGGGAACTACAAGCCTCAAGACCACGGCCAACAGCCCGGAAATCTTCTACAAGATCATCAATTTTGTAATGTATTTTTTCCACTAGTTAAAGATATAACTTAGTAAATTAAAAGATTAAATAATAACATTTTTTATTATACTCAGAGACATTAAAATTTTTGGGATTTTACATTAATGTTTTCTTGCAATCACAAAAGTGATATGTCATTATTTATTTTAGGAATTCACACTATGAGATATACTCATTTAGGTAAAATTTTATCACTCACCTTCATATTTAAAACAAATAATCGCCAAGTATGTTGTCTGCCTTCTCTACTCTACTCCTTAACTCTTATTTGCTATGCAAGCTATCAATGAAGTAATTCAAAAATGGGTAAGTGCAATATAAATGCCAGTGCCAATTCATAATTCAAATACACATTACATTTTATTTAACAGAACGGCAGATGAGTAAAACATTTAAATGTTTGGAATGATTTTGTAGAGCTTCCTAAGATTGAGCAACAAGTAATAGTTTTTAGCAATGTTATATATTCATTAGGGAAATTCTCGTATAAGACTTGAAAGCATAATAATAGTCCCTTCAATTGGTTGCCGGCCAAAGGAAGGCAAGACCAGTGATGGGGCTGCCATCTTATAGCCTCTGGTCAAGTAACATAGCTCCCGGAGAAGACCACATTAATCAAGAATTATTTAAATTTTCAACTAAAATTTTTTTAGACAGATTTCTTATTCTCCTTAATATGATATGGGAAGGACAAGAACCACCACAAAGCTGGAACAAATCCATTGTAATACCAATCTTCAAAAAAGGAAGTCGCCAAATCAAAGATAACTATCGTGGAATTAGCTTGTTGAACTCTGGATATAAAATTTATGCTAATATAGTTAAGAATAAATTGAGGAAAATTTATGAAAATATAATTGGAGAAGAGCAGAATGGATTCAGAAAGGGTAGATCTTGTACAGATGGATTCTTTACTCTAAAACTACTATTAGAAAAGCACAAGGAATTCAATATAGAAACTCATATCGCCTTCGTTGACTTCATAAAGGCTTTTGACAAAATAGACAGAAATATATTACTACAAATTTTAGCTGATGATAACGTTCCACAACAATATATTACTAATATCTTCAACATCTATAAAGATAATGAAATCTCTGTTAAACAAGATGGCAAATTATCTTCTTGGGAAAAGATCAGCACCGGAGTAAGACAGGGATGTGGACTTTCACCGGTGCTTTTCATTATATACATGAATAAATTAATAAACGAATGGAGGAAAACACAACGAGGATATATACCCATCAGTAGGAACCTCAAACTCGATGCTATTCTTTTTGCAGACAATTTAGCTCTTCTGGCACTTTCTGAAAATGATTTGCAACGATCAATTTATAATTTACAAAAAATAGCTGCCAAATTTAATATGGAAATATCAATTAACAAAACTAAAATTATGGCATTTCATGGGAAGGACCCCATACAAAGTAAAATCTGTCTCCAGAATAAAATTTTAGAGAGATCTAATCAATTTAAATATCTTGGATATTATCCCTCTATCTGGGATGAAAAAGATATCCCTGAAAAAATTACTAGTTATAATAAAAGTTTAGGAATTATTAATCAAGTTATGAAACCATCCCCTGTACAAAAAAACACCAGATTACGTTTATATAACACTTTGGCTAGACCAGTGTTGACCTATGGTAGTGAAGCATGGACACTAAAAAAACAACATGAAAGCAGAATAACGGCTTGTGAAATGAGATTCATGCGCAGAACAGCGGGTTACACCAGATGGGATTGGAAAAGGAACACCGATATCTTAAAAGAATTGAAGACTACGCCAATTTTGGAATATATTAAACAGTACCAACTAAATTGGAAACACCATCTTGAAAGAATGAGTTCAAATCGGATCCCCAAAGCTGTTTATAATTATATACCAAGAGGACGAAGATCACTGGGCCGTCCTATGAAACGCTGGAGGGAAAATTTTCTATAGGATCGTAACAGGCCTTGGCCTAATACTTGGAAGGAAGAAGAAGAAGATTTAACAGATGAGTAAAACATTTAAATGTTTGGAATGATTTTGTAGAGCTTCCTAAGATTGAGCAACAAGTAATAGTTTTTAGCAATGTTATATATTCATTAGGTGATATTATTCCACTTTTGTAGCAAACACTAAAAGTAAACACAAGACAGTAACTAAAATACTTACTTACTTACTCACTGGCACTATCGAACCCGTAGGTTCATGGCCGCGCGGACATAAGCTCTCCATACATCCCTATCCTGAGCTAATGCTTTCCAATTATTCCCTGTATAATCTACTTCCCTCAAATCATAGTTAATGTTGTTCTCCCACCTCATTCTTGGTCTACCAACTGGCCGTTTTCCCTCTGGCTTTCCTACAAGAAGCTTCCATGCACGTCTTTCATTCCCCATACGTGCAACATGTCCTGCCCATCGCAGTCTACGAGACTTAACTGTTCTAATTATATCTGGCTTCCTATAAAGACCATGTAGTTCATTGTTAAGTAGTCTTCTCCATTCACCTGTCTGTTCATCTCTCTTTGGTCCAAAAATTTTCCTAAGAACTTTATTCTCAAATACTCATAATCTCCTTTCCTCCCTTAAAGTAAGAGTCCATGTTTCGCACCCATATAATATAACTGGTAGAATAATAGTTTTATATATTTTCAGCTTAACGTTTTTTGAAAGGAGTTGGGACATCAAAAGTCTCTGCAATGCATAATAGCATGCATTTCCAGAATTGAGCCTATGTTTAATTTCTTTGTGCGTCTCATTCCTATTTGTGATTATTGTTCCTAGGTATTTGAATTCAGCCACTTACTCAAAATTTCCCTCATTTGTCATTAGCTGTCCATTTCCATTATATACTGAATTTCTACCTGTGACCATATATTTGGTTTTACTGATATTTACTTCCAGTCCTAATTTCTTAGTGTTACTCAATAGTGTGTGCGTGTTGGCCTTTAGTATCTCCTCGCTATCGGCCAATAGTACTACATCATCAGCATAAACCAACAGCTTATTAAAACCATTCAGTTGTAAGCCTTCCTCATTCTCTAAAGATTTAATGGCATGCTCTAGTACAAAATTAAATAGTAGAGGAGATAGTGCATCTCCTTGCTTCAACCCATTCTGGATTTCAAAAGTGTCTGAAAACTGTTTGCCTACACGCACCCTACTATTTGAGCCATTTAGACACATTCGTATAAGTCTAACTAACTTTTTAGGAATTCCGAACTCCAGCAGGATACTATATAACTTCTCCCTCTTAATTGAATCATATGCTTTTTTGAAGTCTACATATAGTTGATGTACAGTACCATTATATTCCCATTTCTTTTCTAAAATCTGTCTTATACTAAAAATCTGATCTGTTGTAGACCTGTTTCTTCTAAATGCACATTGATGATCTCCTAGAATGTCATCAATATAGGGAGTAAGTCTGCTTACTAATATATTTGTAAGAATTTTGTATGAAGTTGAAAGTAATGAGATGCCCCTGTAGTTGTTGCAATCAGTTTTTATCTCCTTTCTTATAAATTGGTACGATAATTGATTCCTTCCATTCATCTGGAAGAGTTTCTTTTTCCCAAATCATACTAAGCAACCAGCGTATTTTGTCTATCAATTTTTCTCCTCCTGATTTTATGAGTTCTGCTGGGATCTCATCTGAACCTGATGCTTTATACATCTTCAATTTTTCAATCGCCATTTCAACCTCTAATGCACTTGGCTCTGCGACTAGCATTTCTGCTGTCTGTAACTTATCCTCCTCAATGTCCTGTTCTGTATGTACATTTAATAGCTGATTAAAGTAACTTTTCCATATATTTAATATACTCCTAGAATCTGCAATCATATCCCCATTTTCATTTCGAATTATGTTTGTTCTAGCCTGAAACCCTTTCTTCTCTATACTAATTCCCTGATATAATTCTCTAATGTTCCTATTTTTTGCATTCATTTCAAGATCATTAATCTTCTCTCTCAAATATTCCCTCTTTTTACTCTTTAGTAACTTAGTGGTTTCCCGTCTAATACTACCCAATTGCTCTAAATTTACCTCATTTGGCTCGTGTAACCATTTAATTTTTGCTAGTTTTCTTTTCTTTACAATGTCGGCACATTAGAAGTTACATATTTGAGAACTAGGTTAAAACAAACATAACTATCGATGCATAAATCACCGCTACCTGTTTTCTATTCTCTAGATCATTGTTTCCGAACCCCCAGGGGGTTTACCAAAAATTTTCCATAATGGCAGGTTTTAAGGTTAGGCCTATTATTGTTTCCTTCATTTCTGCAGCATTGTCATAATAATAATTAAATTAACCCTATAATGCCCCTCATTACATACGTTCAAGATCGGTAATTTATCACATTATTCCCACAATAAATTAATGTATATTAAATAATATATTATAATAATATTATATGATTATATTATTAATAATATTAATATATTAATATATTTACCGCGAATGCCTGATTTACAGTTATGTAACAACTTAGGAATGCATTTCATTTCGCTACAACTAGGCCTACACATTGTGTTTCAAGCTGAAACTAGAGTAACTTTAGGTTTTAATCATTAAGTGTTAAGTTAATTTAGGGTTATTAAACATTTTCCTTGGAATTAAATTTTCAATTTTATGCATGTCTACTATATATATAATATATATTTCAAAGTCAGTGGTTCACTAAACTCTGATCGTTGTGGAAGGGGATCGCGAATTGAAAAAGGTTGGGAACTGCTGCTCTAGATGTTTTTATGCTTCCTTGTGCACATAATATAGTAGTGTAAAAATCATTATTAAAAATTCACATATTTTTTTATGTCCAATAAAAAATTTCCTCAACTCATGTCCAGGTCAGTGGATAAGATCTGATGAAGCCCCTTTCTCAAGTTTGTGATTAACATGAATACTGGCCAACCATGCCTAACGCACGATCATAGTGGCAGATGAAATGAAATAAATGATATGAGTATGGAGAAATGATGAAAGGAAATTTGGGGCAGGGGAAATAGGAGAAACCACAAGAAAAACTTGCCCAGACTCCGTTTTGTCCACCATGAAACCCACTTGGAGTAATTTAGATGCTAAATCAAGACTCCAGCGGTGAGAGGCAAGCATCCAACTGCTTGCATCTTTACATCCAATACTTCCTCTAAATCAGGGACGCCCAAACTACGGCCCTCCATCACTCTCTATCCGGCCCCTGTAGTATTCAAATAAATTAGAATATGCTAAGGGTAGGCCTATAACATTAGTCTAACAGTAATGGAACAAGAACTTGTGAAATATGGTGTAATGACATAACAAGAAAAGTAGCAAAAAGTAGTAATAATAATAATAATAATAATAAAAAGTTATTAATAATAAAAAGTTTCTGGAAATGATACCAGAGTGTACAGAGCAAGCGAAATTGATAGTGACCATTTTCTTGTTGAAAGCAAAATAAAATTATATCACAAACACATCAGCACAAGAAAATACAAGCAGACAATACAAAATAAGATACCAAAAAAGTTTAAAATTCACTTATTGGAAGACCAAAGTACACTAATATTATATCACACTAGAATAAGGAATAAACTTAAAACAAGCACTGGCGATATTGAAGAGGACTGGATAAATCTAAAACAAGCAATCATGGAAGCAGCATATGAGAGTCTCGGATATAAACAAATCAAAAACAAAAAGAGATTACGAACTTGGAATCCCGAATTAAAAGAAAAAAGCCTATAAAGTGTATTTACAAACTAAACAAGAGGAACATTATACAGAATATAAAAAACTCAGAGCTAAGGTTCGTAAATTGTCTAGAAAATATAGAAGGGATGATTGGGATAAATTTGTAATATCCTTAGAACATGATATTACAGGAGCACAAAGACAGGGATTTAAAGTATTAAAAAAATTACAGATGGAAACAAAAGACAAAATTAATGTTAATCTGATACCAAAACAAGATTGGATAACTTACTACAAAAATCTTTGGTCAGAACCGAACACTCACACTGAAAAAAGTACTTTGAATTTGACTTGTGAAAATGAAATAGAAAAACAAGACATAACACTGGACGAACTAGAAGAAATTTTAAAGAAGGCCAAGAACAGGAAAAGTCCAGGTTTAGATGATTTAAATTTAGAACTTTTTAAGTATGGAGGAACTGCCTTGAAAGAGAAACTATTAGAACTTTTTAACAATATTTGGTATTGTCTTAATATTCCAACGGATTGGGAAACGGGTCTAGTAATTGATATACATAAAAAAGGTCAGAAAAACAAATGTGATAACTACCGAGGCATTACCTTACTCCCAACTGCATCTAAATTATATGCCAACATAATTAAAAATAAATTATCAGTAAGTAGTGAAACATTTTTTGAAGAAGAACAATGTGGATTTAGAAAAGGGAGGAGCACTATATATGCAATATTTACCCTACAACAAATTATGGAAAAAAGGAGAGAATTTAATCTCTCACTATACATACTATTTATAGATTATGAAAAGGCATATGATAATGTAAACCGAGATAAACTTTGGCAGATACTGCATGAAGAACATATACACTCACATGTAATACGAGCCATACAAAGCTTATATCAAAATTCTAAAATCAAAATTAAATTACCAGATGGAGAAATAACAGAACACATAAACACAAGCCAAGGTGTTCGACAAGGATGTGGACTATCTCCACTCTTATTTAATATATATATTAACAGAATAGTGCAAGAATGGAAACAAACAGTAAATAGTGGAATTTCAATAACTAGGAATAAAATAATTCAAACAATATTATATGCTGATGATCAAATAATATTATCAGATTATGAAGATAGCTTACAAATAGCAGCGTATCAATTATTCAAAATTGCCAGCAAATATAATATGAAAATTTCCACATCAAAATCCAAAACAATGGCAATGTGTGGAAAAAACATACAACGGGTGAAAATTGAGATTGATGGAAAAATTATAGAACAAGTGTCAGATTTCTCTTACTTAGGAAGTGTATTTGTAGAGTATTAGAGTGACATTGATTCAAAATTACAAAAATATAATAAAATGAATGGGGTAATACGAAGACATTTTGGTAAACACATGAGGACAGAGACAAAACTAAGATTACATAACATCACATCAAAAGCTGCTCTAAAATACAGAAGTGAAATTTGGATTTTAAATAAAAGAAACTCTCATAAACTTCAAGTAAGCCAAATGCGCTTCTTACGATCATTGTTAGGAGTTAATAGACTGGATCACCAAAGGAACACTATTATCAGAGGAAAACTTGGAGTAACAAGTTTAAATGAAGATCTACAAAGATACCAACAAGAATGGAAAAATCATCTGAGGAGAATGGCAAGAAATAGACTTCCAAAATTGGCATTCCAATATACCCCAACTGGACATAGGGACCAAGGAAGACCAAAACATCGGTGGAAAGATCAAGACCATCTTCGCTAGGTTTACCGTACAGGCCACATGGCCTAAAACGAATTTGTTCATGATGATGATGATAATAAAAAGTTGTTTATAATTATATACCAAGAGGACAAAGGTCTCTGGGCCGTCCTATGAAACACTGGAGGGAAAATTTTCTATAGGATCGTAACAGGTCTTGGCCTAATACTTGGAAGGAAGAAGAAGAAAATAATAATAATAATAATAATAATAATAATAAGAAGAAGAAGAATTAATTTATTTTAGCATGTTTCACAATATTTCACATCTTCCTGAGCTCAATTAATCTACTGTCATTCACCATCTCTTTCTGTCATCCCAAAATCATCATCATCATCATAGTACATTCACGAATTTAGGCCATTTGTTGACCTGTTTCGGCCTCAAGAGAAACACCATCCAGAAGTCTTTTGAGTGGACGTCCTGGTCTTCTTCTTCCTGCAGGTTGATATCTTAACATTTGTTTGGGTATTCTGTGATCTTCCATTCGATGAACATGTTGCATCCATCTTGACTTATAATCAGAAATTTTGTTTTCTAAAGATTCCATGTGTAATTCTTCTAAGATGTCTTCATTTTTTTTGTGATCTAGTAGTGTGTATCCTGCAGTCCTCCGAAGATATCTCATTTCAGCAGATCTAAGTCTCTGTATATCCTTCTGTTTCAACGTCCATACTTCGCTACCATACAAAAGAGTTGGAAGAGCCAGTGTTTTATACACTTTCAGTCTTGAATGCTTTTGGACTAACTGTGGCTTGAAGATAGAATTTATTAATCCTAAAATTCTTAAAAATTTAGATTTTTTGCATTTACATCCTTTTCTTCTTCATATGAGATATTGCATCCTAGATATGTAAAATATCCCAATATCCATTCTTCAATTCGTTTTCCACTCATGATGCTTATAACACCATCAATCCACGTTATTTTTGCTTGTCTCTTCTTCTTTTAGCAAGTGACACCCATTCTTCTTGGGGATCTGCCTTCTGCCACTCTTTTTACATGACCATACCATTTTAATTGTTTGTTTTTCATAAAATTCACAATATTGAAGTTTTAGCATTCATCTTTTGTTTAATTACACCATTTCTTATTTTATATCTTCTAGAAATAATAATAATAATAATAATAATAATACAGTACTAATAATAATAATATTAATCCACAACAGGGCCTATGGCCTGCGCCACATTGATGTTACTTCCATTTGGCCCACGAAACAAATAAGTTTGGGCACCTCTGCCCTAAATGTTTGTTAAATACATATGAGAGAGCTAAACATATTACCACAGGGGTCTGATAAAAAAAGGTTGAGACCCATTGGTTTAGAGCTTAATTCTCACATATATCTTCAATCAATTTTCAACAAATGTATAAATAATACATGATAATAAAAAGTACTTGCTCCATAAAATATCTAAGAGCAAATACCATTTCTTTAAGAATTAATACATCATGAAGCTGATAAAATATCTTTCTATAAATGCTACGATTGCAGTGAAGGACCTGCCTTCGGGCAGAATTACTATGGATGGATGGATAAAGAAAGCCACAACTTCTAAAATTATTCTAACAGTTGACCAGCATTACTATGGTCTTTCAGTAAATACTTCTCAGGCAGCAGACACAGGTTAAATGCCTAGTTGGGATGAATTATTCTGATTGAAATTTATTTCAGAATTTTGGAAAATGGCAGAAAATTTGGGCTACGATGTATGTCTATGAAAAAATCTGACCGTACAGTAATTGCCTGATAATTATTTTCTTCAATCTTATTTACAAGGAATTAAATTTTAGCAGCACAGCCATCTAGTTCACATTTAAAGAATGAGAATAATATAATTATTATGAGTTAGGCTGTTTTGACTCAGCTCATATTTGTACTTTTATTGCAGACTGCAGTTTCCACACTGTCAATGCTTCCTCTTCTTCTTCTTCTTCCTTCCAAGTATTAGGCCAAGGCCTGTTACGATCCTATAGAAAATTTTCCCTCCAGTGTTTCATAGGACGGCCCAGTGATCTTCGTCCTCTTGGTATATAATTATAAACAGCTTTGGGGATCCGATTTGAACTCATTCTTTCAAGATGGTGTTTCCAATTTAGTTGGTACTGTTTAATATATTCCAAAATTGGCGTAGTCTTCAATTCTTTAAGATATCGGTGTTCCTTTTCCAATCCCATCTGGTGTAACCCGCTGTTCTGCGCATGAATCTCATTTCACAAGCCGTTATTCTGCTTTCATGTTGTTTTTTTAGTGTCCATGCTTCACTACCATAGGTCAACACTGGTCTAGCCAAAGTGTTATATAAACGTAATCTGGTGTTTTTTTGTAAAAGGGATGGTTTCATAACTTGATTAATAATTCCTAAACTTTTATTATAACTAGTAACTTTTTCAGGGATATCCTTTTCATCCCAGATAGAGAGATAATATCCAAGATATTTAAATTGATTAGTTCTCTCTAAAATGCTTCCTAACTGTTGAATTTGCAGATGGTGATCTTTTAGGTTGATTTCTGCTCCCTCTGTGGGCTCACCGATGAACTTCCAGATCAATTTTTTTTCTTCTTTTCCCCAGGAATTTCAAAATTAATTATTTTCTCTTTATTCTTGTGGATGTAAATTTTCTCCCAAATTCTGAGTTCCATGGATTTATCTTTCTCACTTACTTATTCACTGGCACTATCGAACCCGTAAGTGGCAGCGCGGACATGAGCTCTCCATACATCCCTATCCTGAGCTAATGCCTTCCAATCATTCCCTGTATAATCTACTTCCCTCAAATCATAGTTAATGTCGTTCTCCCACCTCATTCTTGGTCTACCAACTGGGCGTTTTCCCTCTGGCTTTCCTACAAGAAGCTTCCATGCACATCTTTCATTCCCCATACGCGCAACATGTTCTGCTCCATGGATTTATCAGTTTCAGTAATTTGGCCTTTCTTTTAATTCTGTGTTTTTCTGTACATGCGGACTTTTCTATTTCCCCATTTTTAACATTTCTAAGGCATTCTTTCAATCATTTATCCCAGTTCCTTTTTGATTTTTTTACAATCAGTTTGATACATACCCGATTTGTTGCCTTCCTCGATATTTTCATTTTTGTTGGTTTTAATTAATCTATTCACGCTGTAATCATTTTTCGGTGCTAATTTAATGTTAAATTTGCTGAAAATTTGTTGAAACTTATTAAATGCTAAAGGATGGTATGTAAATTTCTTTAATTTTTTACTAATTTCTTTATCTGTCTGGGTGCAGTTAGCTTTGAATTATCAAGATCATGCGACCGGTTTTGCATTTTTGTGTGCAAATATTATTTTAAGGATAGCCTTGAGTGAATTTTGAAACTCCGAAACTAATAGATATTTGACGATTTTATTATTAATTTAACACTTCTCATAGAAGGATAAATTATATTTGAAGAGAAAAATTTTCGCCTAGACCGGGACTCGAACCTGGGACCCTTGGCTTTCCGGGCCAAGTGCTCTACCAACTGAGCTACCGAGGCGAGTTACGATCTAGACGCAAATTTTTCTCTTATGTACGTTGTAATTCCCTCGCGCCAAATGCTTGAAACCATAGCTTCTATCTTTGCAAATGGCGGCTTCTTAGTTAAGAAGACATTTATTGGGAATTTAACACTACTTTATAGCCAGTAGGGCTTCTATTGACAATTTTATTATTAATTTAACACTTCTCATAGAAGGATAAATTATATTTGAAGAGAAAAATTTTCGCCTAGACCGGGACTCAAACCCGGGACCCTTGGCTTTCCGGGCCAAGTGCTCTACCAACTGAGCTACCGAGGCGAGTTACGATCTAGAGGCAAATTTTTCTCTTATGTACATTGTAATTCCCTCGCGCCAAATGAGGGAATTACAACGTACATAAGAGAAAAATTTGCGTCTAGATCGTAACTCGCCTCGGGAGCTCAGTTGGTAGAGCACTTGGCCCGGAAAGCCAAGGGTCCCGGGTTCGAGTCCCGGTCTAGGCGAAAATTTTTCTCTTCAAATATAATAGATATTTCTTTCAAATTTCTACCTGTATGAATAACATTTATGATTAATTTCAAGTGATTTGTTATCTTAGTTCACAAGTTACATTTTTTTTTCTCTTTTTTATTTTAATTAATTATAAAAGTTCCTTGCAGCACAATTTTCAATATTTTGTTCCAATATTCTGTTAGGATATTCGTTATACTGGTTTCTAAATTTGAATTGGCTTTTTCTGAGCTGTTAGTACTTTTGAGAAAAAATGTATTTTTAACTGATTTTTCATGTTGCCAGAAATCGAGATAAATATGACAATATAAAAAATCATAACTAAAGAGCATTTTGAGTATGATTAAAATCCAATGCAATTTTGGTTCTTTGTATTCTTACAGCTAAGTGCTGAAAATTTCAGTTGAATAAGGCAAAAATTGTAGTGCAAGGAACTTTTTTTAAACGGGCATGTGCTTGAAAAATACACTTTGAGAAAAAAAAGGCTACAAAGTTTTTCATGCCTCTGACTGCTTTAATAGCACACAGTTCCAATTTCTGTGTTGAAACAAATATTTCTTTTGGATATTTGTGCCAAACTGTACGGTAGAGACTCCTATTATCATTTTGGGTTTTTCCTTTTGTGCCTCTCTCCAATAATACATCTGATGCCAATAGTTGATAGATTGGTATTATTTTTGCCACTAGTTCTGGGGGAGTTTAAAAATGGCCACCAGGGCTTTAATAATGGTGAAATAGCGATAAGTTATATATTTTCTAGAACAGGAAGCTTAGGAGAATTTTATAAGAGATAAAACACAAAATGTGTGTTTTGGTTAATTTTCATTCAAAATTCATTATGGCTACCCTTAAGTATTAGTCTACTTGACGGGTATGTGACAAATTTATTTGTCAGACATTTCCTGCTGAAAAATTATCTTCAAGAACTCACTCACATCAGCCACAATATGATTTCCAGATATAATGCCTTTATAACCCAGGAAGGAAGAAATTTTCAACATGTTATAAGGTAAAATTATAAGTTGTAAATTTGAGTCATTTTTTTACATCTTACCTCAAATTTTATGTTTCTTTAAACACGGGAACTAGTTTTCAAGAGAAGGATCTCTCTCATTTTCAACCGACATTATTTAAAAAAACATAAAATATGAGGTAAGATGTAAAAAAATGATTCAATTTACAAATTACGATCCTCATAATTGTTATTTCCCATATTTAATTATGGTTTAGTTGGTATCTAATGTCGAGCACTTGATAATGAAATCATTCGCTCTCTTGCACTCCAATATTTAGCAGAAAGGCTGGTCTCTTCTACAAAAGCTGACAACGGAGGAGATGGTTTCTTTCCATACCTTCATTTAAATTGCAAAAAGGGCATTTAGGTGAATCTGTTATGCCAATTCTGTGTAGGTGTTTATTCAAGCAGTCATGTCCCGTTAGCAGTCTGAATGTTGCTACTGCACATTTTCTTTGTAATGTAGTAATGTCATAAGCTTGTAGATTTTCCCATTCCTTTCCAGATGTTTTGGTGGTGTATATTTAATTATGAATAAGATTATAAGTAATACTTTTTTAGACAGTTAAAGCAGGGAAGCCATGTGCACATCGAGTGCAGGTAATGCCAGCTTCGCAGCAGAAAGTGAAAACACTTCTCGTGCAGATACAACATATAATGTAGAACCTGTACAAGCCTATCATCATACCTACCCTGCAGGTGAATCTGCTGTAGGATGAAGCTGCATAGTGAGTTCACCAAGTTTGTTGAATGCTGCACCTGCCGCCGTAAATATTTCTCCAACCTAAAAATTGAATATTGAAATAATAAATTCTTTAAATACAATTCTAAACTAAGTATGAAAAATACAGTAATACAATGAATATAAAATATTTAATTTAATAATTTCACAGAATGTTTGGCAAGCTATTCTTATGAGACTTTCTAATGAACAAGTAATTTTAGGCTCAGTCTGGTAAACAATAAATGAAACATAATAGGTAAAGTGATCCCACTACAGGCCTCAGGAGGCCCTTGGGGTAGTAGGAGGTTAAGGCTCCCACTTTTTCTTGACAATCGGCACTTGATGTCAGCCGGGTTGTCAGCCCTGCGTGACGGCCGCCTTTACCCCAGAACAAGCGTCTGGTACTCATTTCAGTTAGAGGCTGAGTCGACCCCAGGGCCATAGTGCCGCCAGAAGGTTTGGGTCAGTTTAAAAATCCTGACCCCACCGGGACTCGAACCCTCGACCTTCCGGCTTGTAGCGCAGTGCCTTAACCACTACGCTATGGCATGCCCCAATGAAACATAATGTGATACATAATTTTCTTCATCCTGTACTTACAACAGTCAGAATTGATTGTGATTAACACATGAAAAATAGTTCTCCAATGAAGAAAGTTTATATTAAGTTCCAGGCTCTTACAACCAGTGTTTTGATTCTTGTTGAAATTGTCTAAGTTTCATAAAACTTCATGTTTTCTCCACTGCTGTAGTAGACTCTTCTGGAGATTGTGCTTGATCTTTGAACTCCTCAGCTGATGGCTATAGATTAATTGCTTTGATGGAAATATTCTATTTACAGATTGTTCATTATCTAGGTGAACCAAACAAAGAGCTATCTTCTGATTAGGCCTACCGTTGGCCAATCAAAAAATTTCCCATTCATCCCATATCACCTAAAAAATTACTTTGTCAGTGAACCATCTGTAAAGAGACAGAGCTTTCAGCAACCAACTTTAGTAAAGCAATTGATATGGTTGACTTGGACACATTGTTGCATATAAACTTAAAAACCTCTTACTTTCTGATAGTTCAATTCCTTCCTTCATAAGCGCCAGCAATCTGTTGTAGGAAATCCTACTTCACTTCGTTGTAGAGTTTCAAGCGAGAAAAATGTCTAATCAGAAAGCTGGCACATTCTGGAGAACGCAAGATCGTTCTCAATATTCTTTTTTTTTTAGCGAAACAAGGAGACAATTTTCTCAAAATATATATTCATTCTTCATTACATATTTCCAGTCGTAGCTGATGACATGATTCCATTGCATAGTTACACTACTTCAAGAGTTGATTAGTGATTTTTCCTATGTAAACTATATATGAGCTCTGTAATAGTCATAGCTTAAGTGTGGATAAGATGAATTGAAATGTTTCACCCAAGGTTTGAGGTTATAGTGACTTTAGAGTATTCCTATGACAATTTATAGATGTACAGTTCAGCAGAAATTTCTATCAAAAATCTATACTTACTTACTTACTCACTGGCACTATTGAACCCATAGGTTCATGGCCGCGCGGACATACGCTCTCCATACATCCCTATCCAATCATTCCCTGTATAATCTACTTCCCTCAAATCATAGTTAATGTTATTCTCCCACCTCATTCTTGGTCTACCAACTGGGCGTTTTCCCTCTGGCTTTCCTACAAGAACCTTCCATGCAAGTCTTTCATTCCCCATACGTGCAACATGTCCTGCCCATCGCAGTCTACGAGACTTAACTGTTCTTATTATATCTGCCTTCCTATAAAGACCATGTAGTTCATTGTTATGTAGTCTTCTCCATTCTCCTGTCTGTTCATCTCTCTTTGGTCCAAAAATTTTCCTAAGTACTTTATTCTCAAATACTTGTAATCTCCTTTCCTCCCTTAAAATAAGAGTCCATGTTTCGCATCCATATAATATAACTGGTAGAATAATAGTTTTATATATTTTCAGTTTAACGTTTTTTGAAAGGAGTTGGGATATCAAGAGTCTCTGCAATGCATAATAGCACGCATTTCCAGAATTGAGCCTATGTTTAATTTCTTTGTGCATCTCATTCCTATTTGTGACTATTGTTCCTAGGTATTTGAATTCAGCCACTTCTTCAAAATTTCCCTCATTTGTCATTAGCTGTCCATTTCCATTATATAATGAATTCCTACATGTGACCATATATTTAGTTTTATTGCTATTTACTTCCAGTCCTAATTTCTTAGTGTTACTCAATAGTGTGTGCATGTTGTCCTTTAGTATCTCCTAGCAATCAGCCGATAATACTACATCATCAGCATAAACTAACAGCTTATTTATACCATTGAGTTGTAAGCCTTCCTCATTCTCTAAAGATTTAATTGCATGCTCTAGCACAAAATTAAATAGTAGAGGAGATAGTGCATCTCCTTGCTTCAACCCATTCTGGAGTTCAAAAGTGTCCGAAAACTGTTTGCCTACACGCACCCTTCTCTTTGTGCCATTTAGACACATTCGTATAAGTCTAACTAACTTTTTAGGAATTCCAAACTCCAGCAGGATACTATATAACTTCTCCCTCTTAATTGAATCATATGCTTTTTTGAAGTCTACATATAGTTGATGTACAGTACCATTATATTCCCATTTCTTTTCTAAAATCTGTCTTATACTAAAAATCTGATCTGTTGTAGACCTGTTTCTTCTAAATGCACATTGATGATCTCCTAGAATGTCATCAATATAGGGAGTAAGTCTGCTTACTAATATATTTGTAAGAATTTTGTACGAAGTTGAAAGTAATGAGATGCCCCTGTAGTTGTTGCAATCAGTTTTATCTCCTTTCTTATAAATTGGTACGATAATTGATTCCTTCCATTCATCTGGAAGAGCTTCTTTTTCCCAAATCATACTAAGCAACCAGCGTATCTTGTCCATCAATTTTTCTCCCCCTGATTTTATCAGTTCTGCTGGTATCAAAAATCTATATAAAACAGAATAAAACTCAGTTCATGTCTTTTTGCGTTTCACAGAAATTACAATTCTGTAGTATACTGAAAATTAAAAAAAAGAAATACTTTTTGTGTGAGGCAATACAAAAATGTACATTAAAAATAATTTTTAGCAACTGAAAATTTCATCAAAATCGGTTTGATGTGGTTTCAAAAATAAATTTGCAAAAAGTGAAAGTTTTCATGATGTGTTTTCATTTTTTTACGTGTGAATTTTCGTGATTTAATTTTATTTTCTCCGTTAGATAAAAACCAATTTTGATTACATTTTCAGGCACTATAGAAATAAAAATAATAAAACTCTTAAATTCAATTAATTGGACTTGGTGCCGTGAATGGTTCTTGGGATGGCTCAGATAAGTAACCAAATTCTTCTGCTTTGTTAAAAATTAGACATGACATAATATAAAACATATTTAAAAATAATATTGTAATTCCCAAAAGAAGCAAATTATTATTATTATTACTATTATATTACTATTATTATTACTCGGATTTATTCTAAATCACATTAAAAATAAAAATTATTTATGCTCGTATTGTTTAATATTTAACAGTTTTCATTGTAAATAATAATCTGTTTTTATTATTAATTTAACATTTCTCAATGAAAGTTAAATTATATTTGAAGAGAAAAATTTTCGAGTCTCGGTCTAGGCGAAACTTTTCTCTTCAAATATAATTTATCTTTCATTGAGAAATGTTAAATTAATAATAAAAACATCATTAGAAGCCTTACTAGCTTTATAAAGTAATGTTAAATTCCCAATAAATGTCTTCTTAACTAAGAAGCCGCCATTTGCAAAGATAGAAACAATGGTTTCAAAAGCATTTGGTGAGGGAATTACAACTTATATTAAGAGAAAAATTTGCGTCTAGATCGCAACTCGCCTCAGTAGCTCAGTTGGTAGAGCATTTGGCCCGGCAAGCCAAAGGTCCTGGGTTCGAGTCTCGGTCTAGGCAAAAATTTTTCTCTTCAGATATAATAATCTGTTTTATTTTCCTTTCTTAAAATATTATTAGTATTTGTTAATTTCTGGGCCAATTTTTTCCAAAATTGATTTTTAAGTTTTGAAGATGTTGAATGAAAAATCCTAACAGTTTTGATATTTCAAGTTTTTATTATTTTATTGTGTTAAACCCATACGAAAATAAAACATTTTGTATTGAAATTTAACATAACAGTATATTAATTTTACCAATATTTCTAAACACTGGTAAGCTTTAAGATTTGTTTAAGCATTGTTTAATTCTCGCAATGAAATTCTTATCCAGAACTCAGCATTCACCTTCTGACTGACTGACTTGGAAAATAAAGCACATGCGCTCTTAAGCTCCGCCCTATCCCCACAAATATGATGCGCAAATTTCTCTATATTTTCCACTGATGAAGAACAGGTAAAATTTTATCACTCGCCTCATATTTTTCTTCTTTTTTATACTAGTTTCAGAACTTTTCACTTCAGTTCCATCTTCAGTAATTTCGTGACCGTTGCTCTGCCGTCTCGAAGACTGAAAAATCTATATTCAAAAAATGAAAAGGAGGAATTAATGAACTTTGAAATTCCAGGGGAAAATGACCTGACTTCGAGGTTTTTCAGTCTACCAACAGAGGGATCGAGAGGTGGCTCTTCAAAAAATGACAGAACAACAGTCACGAAATTTACTGAAAATGGAACTAAAGTGTAAAGTTCCGAAACCAGTATAAAAAAAGAAGAAAATATGAGGTGAGTGATAAAATTTTACATAAATGAATGAATATACCTCATAGTGTGAATTCCTAGAATAAGTAATATATGCATATTATTTAATCTCTATATATAAAAATGAGTGTCTGTGAGTCTAACTGTCCTTTATGGATGAACTACATGACCAATTTGAATGGGGGTTTTCCATCATTTAGAGAATTTTTCTGGGAGAATTAACATATATAACATTTTAGCATACATACTATAGAGTCAGAGCTAAAAAAAAAGGCATCAATGCATTAAAAATGTCGCTTTTTGGATGCCTAAATGGTTTATGCTAACTAAACCATACCAAATTAATGTACACAAAATTGAATATCTCAAAAAATTCTAGAAGAAAGTCCGCAACAGTATATGTCTATCTTCTACGGATAATAATAATAACATTTTTGCCTTTCAGCTCATTGATGCCAAGAAGATCAGGGTAAGTATATTCCCGAGCAACGCCAGGTAATCAGCACGGGATATCTAAAAATATTTACAATACAAATTTATAATTATTTTTTGTTCTTACTTATTCAACTAAACATAAAATTTCATTTAATTTATTTAGGTGTAGCAGCATGCGCAGAGCATTCGCTAGAAAACCATAAACTAATCACCTGTACACTAACTTTCCCATCGGAACTAACAAAATATGTTAATTTCTTTAAATATGGTTTGGAATTAATTGCAAATGTTGGTAACATCGATTTCACTGCCATCTAGTGGAAGTTGCATTATGCAATCGCGCATCTCATAGCACTATTTGCATAAATATATAATTATTTAAAAACTGTAAGATATGTTTAAAGAATCGTTGTAAAATGTTTAAAATAATAAGAAATGTCATTACAAATGATGTATAGTGTAACAGTGGCATAAGAATGTTGTATAGAAAATCATCTATAGAGAATCATTCTCTAAACTTGAGCCAAGGCTTAATTTAATAAGTTTAAGATTAAATAATCATAAATCTAACTGAAATAGGTTATATTTTGATTAGATTTTATATTTCATCAATCTAACAAGGCAGATATAATTTTCTAAGGAGAAACCTTAGTCTGTGTCTCACCGTGAATTTTTCAGTTCTACAGAATCGTACTGCACATGCATAAGGCCTATAAACTTGCTCGATAGATGGAAACACTATCTGTGCAAATGAGATCAAACCTTCCCAAACATGTTTTTAAGAAATGGCTGTATACTCTGTATAGCCATTCCCTAAGTAACTGTGGCAATGAGTTAATTTACTGGAATAATTGGTAATTATGAAGAAATGTTGTATGAACAATATAAGAATCTACTTATTTTAGGAATTCTCACTATGAGGTATATTCATTAAGGTAGAATATTTTTATCACTCACCTCATATTGTTCTTCTTATTTGATTATAAACTAGTTTCGGAACATAGTTCCTGTTCCATCCTCAGTATCGTCACGACCGTTGTTCTGTCGTCTTGAAGAGAAGGACAGCTCTTCAAGACGACAGAACAACGGTCGTGACGATACTGAGGATGGAACAGAAACTATGTTCCGAAACTAGTTTATAATCAAATAAGAAGAACAATATGAGGTGAGTGATAAAAATATTCTACCTTAATATAAGAATCTGTTCATCTGAAATAGTGAATGATGTTCTTCTTCTTCTTCCTTCCAAGTATTAGGCCAAGGCCTGTTACGATCCTATAGAAAAATTTTCCCTCCAGCGTCTTTCGGAAAATTCTCGTATAAGACCCGAAAGCACAATAATAGTCCCCTCGATTGGTTGCTGGCCAAAGGAAGGCAAGACCAGTGATGGGCCCGCCATCCTACAGCCCCTGGCCAGGCCCCTCTGGAGAAGAAAAGAAAACAAAGGAAAGAAGAAATGGAAGAAAGGAAAGACTCCCCAGCCCTCGGATGCCCTAATAGCATCGGGGTCGAAAAAGCAAGAGTTAACCAAGAGAGGTTAGATAGTAAAGTTAAAAGAGTGCAAAACACAAGTAAGTGGAAGAAATGTTTTGCTCAGCTTGGGCACCTTGTGGTCGCCATCCACATATAATATTTATAAAACAAACTATTGTTAGTCAGATTCATTTTCAGGATACCAATGAACTAGTTTAGTATATCTAAATTTTACTTAATATTTACATGCATTTTTATGGCTTGTGAAGCAGTTTGGGGTATTGAAGGGTGCAAAGCCTCCTTTCAGGCATATTTTCAACATGCGAAAATATTCTATTTTGGACCATATATTAGATATTAGTTAACACGAATCATCCCATTTCTGATATTCAAAGAATAATATTTGAGTTAAACATCACTTTTAAACACATCGGTCTTGAATTTAAAAGCTAACAAAATTAAATTTACGCTAACCAAAATAAATTCACACTATCCTTGGTCCTTTTTGTCTAATGTCAGTTATTAGTAAGATCACAGTTTGGTATCATGTTTTAACATCGCACAAATCAGTTCAGAAAAAGTCGGTTATATGTCTCAGACGAATTCTTCTAAGTTCCACAGAATCGCAGTGCGCATGCGCGAGTTGCTGTAATGGTTAATATAGCCTCCGGTAGATGGCTCTGCAGTCAGCATTACCAACTTTGGGAATAAATTTCCAAATGTATAAAAAAATGTACGTTAACTAACTTGCCATTTCCTAACTAAAGAAAACAATTTACATGCATATTATTTATTCCCAAATGCTTAAAAAAAATGGACGTAAACCAACTTCCCATTTCCTAACGTAACAAAACAATTTACATGCGTACTCTTTAATGAACTATAAACTAATTTTACGTACACTAACACTAAATATGGTTTGAAATTATTTTCAAATGGTGGCAAGGTTGGAACAACATGGAAAGTAGCAAGTAAGTAAAGTATCTGCGATCAAGTTTTTACGTAAATATGTAAATATATATATATATAAACGAAAAGCGCACAAGTTGTGCATGAATCTAACTAAAGTTAATGTCTTCTACACTACTTTTCACAGTGTCGTTAGTCTGTGCAGGTCGCAATTATTGATTTAGGTAGTCTTTTACATGCTGTAACGTGGTAACGGTCACACGGTAGTTCACAAAGTTCACATACACATGTTGAGTTAGGGTCGTGGTAGGTCTTGAGATTACACACTTTATGGTGGTAACCTTGCGTTGCCAGGGAATTTACAAAGTGGCGAAGGTCTTGGTTGGTTTCCATCCATGTTCTATTTACCATTGTTTCTGTGGAATAAAATTCGGGCCAGATCTCTACTGATTTCTGTCTTCTTATATCCATTAGCTTTCCCCAGTTCTCCATAAATGGTAAGTTAAATTTGGTCCTGAGATCTTCTATTAGGAAGGTCTCTCTGGCAAGTTCGTATACGAGTCGTGATCGGGCGTGTTTGCATAATTCCAGTGCTGACTTCAGGAACCGGGCTTATAAATATAAAATATTGTAAAGAAAGCTTGAAGATCGTAGCAAAATGTTTAAACAGTACAAAACGTGTTTAGTGCATCAGTGGCATAAGAATGTAAGTGTAGAATTGTGAAAGGCATAAAACCTACCATATCCATCAGTTCAAATAATATTTCAGTTTTTCTTTACCTGAACAAACATTGTACTTGAATTTAAAAAAATATATCTAAAATAACTCACACTAATATTACATTAATTTATTCCGTATAGCTTTGGTTGTTAGGTCGCATTTCGGTTAGATTTTTATTGCTCCAATTTATTAGAAATATAACAAATAAAATTGCTGTGTCATCTTTACTAATACAACATATGAATATTGAAGATAAACACTGGGAATGGCGTCATGGTTACATCACAATTGCAATTTTGTGCTCATATTTCTACATTTTCTTACCTAAAACCAAGTACTTTCATTATTTTCTATGCGAGTAGTAACTTACATTTCATGGAAAATATTACAATTTAATTTTCCAAAATCCGGATAATAACATATAAGGCTTATTAAAATCTTACTTTCTCAATGTGGCTAGTTAGCCAAGATTGTTAAGGCATGATGCTATAGATTTTAGGATCTAAGATTTGAATCCTGTCAAAATCCATGGTAAGAAATAGTATAATTTAAAATGTGTAGCAATGTAATGGAATTGTACGTAGAAGTAGAATTGAGGTAGACGAGGAATAGATAAGATGAAGGGAGAATAGGAGAAATAGAGACATCTAGTATCAAAAAGTGAACTTTTTTTTTCAATAACCTAGTTCAAATGAACGAGAATGATTAAGTAGTTCAGTTATCGTTTAATTAAAGGTTAGGAGCGTTAAAGTACGGGTTTGGTTTACTTATTCGTTTGTGCAACGTTTGCTCATAATTACCGAATATTTTGAACAAAAGAATTCTTCAAAACTACCGTTTTCAGGGTATAGGGAATGTATGGATGGGTTATAACCACAAAAAAATGTTAAAATTACGTAACGATAAACATTATGCATCACTTAACTCAATATTTCATTTTTAATAATCGTTTATTCTATTGCATATCAATAAATAGCAAAAGACAAATCAAAATCAAATTTATGCTAACATACCTTGCTCGCAGAATTCATCATTACAGAAAAAGTAAATATTTAAATTTAACCACAAATTTCCAAATCTCCTACACTAGTGGCAACGAAATTAATTTCTAGTATTCAAACTCAAATAGCAATAAAACAAGTAGAAAGGAATTCAAGCGATTTCAAAACTTTTCATTTCCATCCAAACAAACTGCAAGAGATCGGCATCAACAGGCTGGCCACCATAGAGAAACTTCGAGGCTGGCCACAATTACAATTTCAAATGTCTCAGGAATTATTACAATATTTCCCTATGTCAAGGAAATTCCCTTTAGGAATGTTTTTATGAAATATTTAAATTTGAAATTGTTAATGTTATATTCTGTATTTACGAGGAATGAACATTAAAAATTCTAGTCCACAGTAATTTGAAAAAAGTTTAAAAATCGCATAAATTGTTATTGTAACAGTATGTAAATAATGGCATAAGGGATATTATATATATATATATGTGTGTGTGTGTGTGTGTGTGTTACAATTAAATTAATTTAATTATAACAACTAAATAAAAAGCAACACTGCTATAAAGTGAAAATTCTCTTTAATTTGCTTACTTGTTATAGTAGCCACTGGAGGGCAGTAAGACTGAGTTCTCGCTATCTCTCATGATAGACAATATATTAGGCAGTCAGAGGACAAGCGGTACAAGTGACAAAAAATTAGTTAGGAGTAAATTAAGTTTAAAGATCAGTGAGAATATAAAATTTCCAGGAATACCTGACAAGTCTCATATATTGTGTTTGTGTTTCTTATGTATGAGTTTTATTTATCCGCAAAATACTAACAGATTCAATATAAACATTAGGCCATACTATAACTATGACAAGATCAAGGATGAGTTCTATGAAGAATTAGAATGCTTATTTGATCGCCTGTCACGATATCATATGAAAATTGTCTTAGGAGATTTTAATGCAAAAGTGGGGCGGGATGATATATTCAAACCAACAATAGGCAAGTTCAGTCTTCATGAAGATAGTAATGACAACGGGGTTAGATTAGTCACATTTGCCACATCAAAGGAATCTCATTGTTAAGAGCACAACATTTCAGCATAAGGATATTCATAAATACACCTGGACGTCCCCAGATGGAGAAACTCGGAACCAGATAGATCATATATTAGTGGATAAACGCTGGCACAGTAGCATCATAGATGTTAGATCAGTTAGAGGGACAGACTGCAATTCGGATTATCATCTGGTCAAGGTGAAAATAAGACAACGGCTATCGCTTATGAGAGGAACAAACGCTAAAGATGATTCTGTAAAATTTGAATTAAAAAACTTGAAAAATGATGAAATGCGGCAAGAATACCAAATCAAAATTGCTAATAGATTTGAAGTACTGGAATCTTCAGATGACAATGTGGCAAATGAAGAAGGAACTGATATAAATAAAGAATCGGAGGCTATAAGAGATACTATTAAATTGTCAGCTTCAGAAAGCATTGGTTGTTTAAAAAAGAGGCAAAACAAGAAATGGTTTGATGAGGAATGTGCCGACATTGTAAAGAAAAGAAAGCTAGCAAAAATGAAATGGTCACACGAGCCAAATGAGGTAAATTTGGAGCAATTAGGTAGTGTTAGACGGGAAACCACCAAGTTACTAAAGAGTAAAAAGAGGGAATATTTGAGAGAAGATTAATAATCTTGAAATGAATGCAAAAAATAGGAATATTAGAGAATTATATCAGGGAATTAGTATAGAGAAGAATGGGTTTCAGGCTAGAACAAACATAATTCGGAATGAAAATGGGGATATGATTGCAGATTCCAGGAGTATATTAATTAGATGGAAAAGTTACTTTAATCAGCTATTAAATGTACATACAGAACAGGACATTGAAGAGGATAATTTACAGACAGCAGAAATGCTAGTCGCAGAACCAAGTGCATTAGAGGTTGAAATGGCGATTGAAAAATTGAAGATGTATAAAGCATCAGGTTCAGATGAGATCCCAGCAGAACTGATAAAATCAGGGGGAGAAAAATTGATGGACAAGATACGCTGGTTGCTTAGTATGATTTGGGAAAAAGAAGCTTCCAGATGAATGGAAGGAATCAATTATCGTACCAATTTATAAGAGAGGAGATAAAACTGATTGCAACAACTACAGGGGCATCTCATTACTTTTAACTTCGTACAAAATTCTTACTAATATATTAGTAAGCAGACTTACTCCCTATATTGATGACATCCTAGGATATCATGAATGTTCATTTAGAAGAAACAGGTCTACAACAGATCAGATTTTTAGTATAAGACAGATTTTAGAAAAGAAATGGGAATACAATGGTACTGTACATCAACTATATGTAGACTTCAAAAAAGCATATGATTCAATTAAGAGGGAGAAGTTATATAGTATCCTGCTGGAGTTTGGAATTCCTAAAAAGTTAGTTAGACTTATACGAATGTGTCTAAATGGCACAAAGAGTAGGGTGCGTGTAGGCAAACAGTTTTGGGACACTTTTGAAATTCAGAATGGGTTGAAGCAAGGAGATGCACTATCTCCTCTATTATTTAATTTTGTACTAGAGCCATGCCATTAAATCTTTAGAGGAGATAGTGCATCTCCGCTATTATGCACTATCTCCTCTATTATTTAATTATGTACTAGAGCATGCCATTAAATCTTTAGAGAATGAGGAAGGCTTACAACTCAATGGTGTTAATAAGCTATTAGTTTATGCTGATGATGTAGTATTATTGGCCGATAGCGAGGAGATACTAAAGGACAACAGGCACACACTACTGAGTAACACTATGAAATTAGGACTGGAAGTAAATATCAATAAAACTAAATATATGGTCACACGTAGAAATTCATTAAATAATGGAAATGGACAGCTAATGACAAATGAGGGAAATTTTGAGGAAGTGGCTGAATTCAAATATCTAGGAACAATAGTCACAAATAGGAATGAGATGCACAAAGAAATTAAACATAGGCTCAATTCTGAAAATGCGTGCTATTATGCATTGCAGAGACTCTTGATGCCCCAACTCCTTTCAAAAAATGTTAAACTGAAAATATATAAAACTATTATTCTTCCAGTTATATTATATGGGTGTGAAACATGGACTCTTACTTTAAGGGAGAAAAGGAGATTACGAGTATTTGAGAATAAAGTACTTAGTCATCAATATAGGGAGTTGTAAGCCTTTAGTCATAAATGAATGCCAAGAACAAATTAGTATAAACAGTGTATTGACAACTCTGCTTTTTGCAGACAACCAAGTAATAATGGCAGCATCAGAAAATGCTCTGCAACTATTCCTTTATATATTAAATAATATCTCACTAAAACACAATTGAAGAATATCTACATCTAAAACAAAAATATTAGCTCTGAAAGGAAAATGTGCAATAAGAACAAAAATAGTGATAAACAATGTAATTATAGACCAAGTTCAGAATTTTAATTATTTGGGTTGTTATTTAGGCAATGACAGAAATTTAGATAAACACACTAAAATACAACGATTCAATTATCTATGTGGCACAATTAAACGCACTTTATTGAATAAGACTAGAAAAGAAACTACTTTGAAGTTTTACAAAGTATTGGTAGTTCCATCTCTTATATATGGATGTGAAACCTGGACATTAACAAAGGCAGATAGTAAACAAAAGAGGCTGCTGAAATGAAGATGTTGAGAGCAATAGCAGGATACCAAAGGACTGATAAAAAGAAAAACGAAGATATAAGAACAGAACTATATATATTTAATCTCTGTGAAAGAATAACATATTACCAAAATGCTTATCTTCAGCACGTATTATGCATGAATGAACAGCGCATACCAAGAAGAATGTATAATTATAAACCAAAAGGGAGAAGAATGTTGGGAAGATCATTGAAGAGATGGAAGGACCAATTCGACCTATAATGAGATCGGAACAGGCCATTGGGTCTAATCCTTGTTGTTGATGATGATGATGAAGTACTTAGGAAAATGTTTGGACCAAAGAGAGATGAAGAGACAGGTGAATGGAGAAGACTACATAACAATGAACTACATGGTCTTTATGGGAAGCCAGATATAATAAGAACAGTTAAGTCTTGTAGACTGCGATGGGCAGGACATGTTGCACGTATGGGGAATGAAAGACTTGCATGGAAGCTCCTTGTAGGAAAGCCAGAGGGAAAACGCCCAGTTGGTAGACCAAGAATGAGGTGGGAGAATAACATTAACTATGATTTGAGGGAAGTAGATTATACAGGGAATGATTGGAAAGCATTAGCTCAGGATAGGGATGTATGGAGAGCTTATGTCCGCGTGGCCATGAACCTATGGGTTCGATAGTGCCAGTGAGTATAACTTTTTTTTTGCATTAAGGGTCACTTGTACCCCTTTTCCTCCTATTACGCGAGCGCGTCTGTTAAGCCCCTGCGTAATGGTAGCGTAGTTCCCTATTGTTTAAGGTGACTTTGGCCCGAGCGGTTGGCCTTGATTTTGGAGGAAATGTTCTACAATTAACATAATAAAAACATAGTAAACGAAAAAAAAATAAACATATTTATTGAAAAGAATACCAAACATAACGAAAATCAACTCAAAAAAACTCTGTTATTAAGATCAGCTGAAATCGCCACATTGTCCAATGTCAAAAATATTCGATACTAAAAATGCTACTAGTTAGAGAGATATCCAATATTTTAAAATATTCAAGTTTGTTTCATATGCTAAGTTACTTGGACCATTTGGTCCCGTATTTGATTCTAAGTCTTAAAATGACCAAAGAAATGAGAGAATGAAAATACGTCACCCATGTAGACGCCACCGGCCCGCTGGGCCCTCCTGAGGGGACCGCACTCAGTCCCGCTGCTCTCTTGTCTATATCCAGACACTCTTCTTTATACATCTCGAAAAATCAGATAATCTATCCTACCAGTCCCAGCTATCATGATGTCATCTTTAGTAACAATCCCACATCTAAGGTCAGGATGATGCAACTTGAGTTTGACAAGGCATCACCATCCACACTTTGACCCTATGATAACACTGTTTGGTTATCATGAACTGTTTAAAATTTGATTACAAATTTCCTAACTACAAGATTTTCTTACCAAGAATTATTAACTATTTTAATAGAATTATATTCCATCTTTTGTCTTTATTTTTTATGATATCTGAAATTAGGCTTTTGTATTTGTAATATTCCCCCCTCCCTAAATAAGACTGTAGGGTTGAAAAACCGAAAGTCTTTTTTCCTTACAGGATATCTCTCACCTCTCGGGGGTTGGTCCTGACATTTATCTTTCAACTTAGCTTTACGTGGGAGTGCAGCTGACGTCATCAATTGGCGATTCCATCTGTCCTGGAAGTATTTTGTTCTCATCCTAAGAGGTTAGATCGTCTTTTACTTGCAAATTGCCCCGGATACCTTTAATCGCGTCGAAATATCGGCAAGATCCGTTTACTTAGTGAGAACACCATACTTCAAAAAAAACAAAAATCACAATATAGCAAGCCATCATGCCTGAGCATGTTTCAGAGAAAGAGAAAAAAATAATGTTTATTTGCTGAAAAAAACAAAAATATTGACCAAAAAAAAATTCTTCTTGTCTTCATTCTTCTTCCTTATTTAAACCTTCTGTGGTTTCTTTTGGAACCGACGCACTTACACTGGTATCCAATATCCGACGCACTTTATCACATTTCATTACTTTTGTTATGTACGCCGACGTTTTCCCCCTTTTTTTTGTTATTCACTCTGACAGTTCTATTCCGTGAAGCGGATCATTGATAAAAAAAATTATAAAACTGTGGTGTCTGCTGTGGCCAGCTTGGAGGTCAGGTTTCGTGTCTGCTTGCCGCGATGGAGGAGGCACTGTCCTAATGCTCGAGGTCGTTGTTCGGTTTCAGCTGCCGTTGGTCCAGGTAGGCCTCTTTTGTCATGCCTAGTTTCTTTAATCAAAACCCAGTTAGGTCCAAGGAGAACTTGTGAAAGGGTTGATAGGAATTAATCTTGACGTGGAGTTTGTTTTCCTAACTCTTCTATAGGACAAAATTGGGCTGAAGGAGGTTAGGCCAAGGTTTGCGTTGGAGAAAGTCGTTATTATTTTTATAATGCCCTGGGTTTGGTTTTTACTGCTAATGAGGTGTTTTGTCTCAGCTGTTGCGAGTCTGGACATTCATCTATCTCATGCTTCGCCACGAGATGTGTGTTGATCCTGGCAGCTACCCTGCGTCATTAGATGTACAGGGTGTGGTTGGTCCGTGCAGCGTTATGCTGCCCTCGTCCTCAGATGTATAGGGTGCTCCGCGAGTCTGGCCATCTTAATCTGCCTTCCATCATGTGGTGTCGTGGTGGTGGCCGCAGTCCAAGCGTGAAGCTGCAATCTCATGGCATTGGCATTAAAACTTGGGAGGATAACGATAACATTGATTATGGGTTTGGTGCTATCTCTTACCACATGGGTCCGTATCCCTCCCATCACTCCTGGTCATTTTAATTTAACTTCATTGCTTAGAGGCTTCATTTTCAGCCATCATATCTCTGATACTATATTGTATTAGACGTTCTGGCTTTAGATTTATTTGTTATCAACATGTATCGTGTAGTTTGGTGCACCCATGTTCCTATTTGTCCCTATTAGCTAGCCTCAAGTTGCAAAGGAAATGCTCTTATGTTTTTGGTCTTATGATTTCTCATGAATCATTTACGCCCTTATTGCAATTCAGGTTTTACTAGGTTAACAAAATGTCAGTATCTCCCTGTATTGTACCGCTGGTTTTCACTTTCCATTGTTTGGATAAAATTCCAAGGTTGCTTCTCCTACTCTAGAGTCCTGAGTTCGATCGAGTGTGCTCGTCTACACATAATTCGCTAGGGCTTTAAGGTGTAACTACTACTTTGTACGATTATGTAACCTGAATTCCGTCCATCATTCCCCCGTGAGGTCCTGATTGAGAGAGAATTTCCTTTCTTTTAATCCGGGATGCGTCTTGCATCTTAATTTCTCGCTTCTAATACTTCTGTCGATATCCCATGTTACAGCCCACAGAGTTAACTTAAAAAAAAAATGCGTCTGAATGGTGTTGTTTCCTTAAGTCCTTCCGAATTCGTTCGGCAAAATTTCCTTACGCCCTTCCTGATTCGTTGGCAATATTTCCTTAATCCCTTCGGCAATATCTCCTTAATCCTTTCCTGATTCGTTCGGCAATATCTCATCTGGTTTCTTGAATTTCTGTATTTAATTTTCTTTTCATAACTCCCGATTATGCGTGGACTTTATTCCGTGTCTTGGGTCCCCATCTTACCTATGGGTTTAACCTCTCCCTTTTATTTCTTATCCATTGGTTTCCTTTTAAATTCCATTTATGGTTTTGAGTTAATTCCTGGTCTCATACGTGTAGACTTATTCCCGATCTTACATATGGTTTTAACCTCCAAAGTTCATGTCCAACCCTATGTGTTTAACTTCTAATTTCTGTGATCTCCCTCTATGTACTACCTTAGGTGTTTAACCTATAATTTCCTGAGATCTCCTTTTATGTATTACCGTATGTGTTTGGCTTCTAATTCCGTGTATTATCCTTACGTGTTTATCTTCTATTTCCATGTCTACCCAATGTGTTTAACTTCTATTTCCCGGTATAACGCTATGTGTTTAATCCCTAATTTCCTTAATTTCCTGTAATAATCCCACTTCTTGTATTACTTATGCATTTAACCTCTCTTTGTATGTAATATTCCCACTTCCTTGTATTACTTATGTGTTTAACCTCTCTTCCTACTTTCTTGTATTACTTATATGTTTAACCTCTCTTTGTATGTACTGCCTAATGTGTTTAACCTCTACTTCCATATCGTCCTTACGCGTTTAACCTCTTTTGTATGTAATATTCCTACTTCCTTGTATTACTTATGTGTTTAACCTCTCTTCCTACTTTCTTGTATTACTTATATGTTTAACCTCTCTTTCTACTTTCTTGTATTATTTATGTGTTTAACTTCTAATTTTCATATACACCTATGTGTTTAACCTCTAGTTTCCCGAGATCTCCTTCTATGTATCACCGTATGTGTTTAACCTCTAATCTCTGTGATCTCCCTTCATGTGCTACCTTATGTGTTTTACTTCTAATTTCCCGAGATCTTTTTTTGTATGTAATATCCCTACTTAGGTCAATCTGTCTCTCTTGGCTCTACTCGTCGACAATCGTAATATCTATGTGTTTCCCTTAGTATTCTCATCTAGTGTCTCAACGTTTCTGACGTCCCTGACTGTTATTCGTTGTTTCTTCGTTAGGACCATGTTCTATGTGTGCGTACGGCTTTCTTATTGCGGTTTCCTTTTCCTGCTTTTCTCTAACCACCGGTGGCCTATTTTTTTGTTTCCCTGGCATCATTATTGACTCTCGATGGTCCCTGTCCATCGAATCCTTGTATTTCCGACTTTTTAGACCGGCGTTCGGGCAGTCGCCAAAATTGATAGTGTTCGGTCCCCATCCTCGTCTTCGGGTCCCGACTTTCGAGGGGCATCTGCCTTAAGACGAAGGTAGGAGAAATCCCAACCTTATCAACAGGGTCCCTAGTTCCGTCTACCTGGTTGGCAAGCGGGAGGGGCAGGCATCAGCCAAAATTGACAGAGATTGGGTTCCTATTCTCATCCTCGGGTCCCGTCTTTCGACGAGCATCCGCCCTAAGAGGAGAGCAGGATAAATCCCAATCCTATCAACATTTTTTATTAATTTGTATTTTTGCAAAAATACATCCTGTAAGTGCTATAACATTTAATTCCTGCCACGTAATCTACGTTCACTTTACACTATACTAAGTAATATTCCTCTACAACACTATTTAGCTACCAGCATAAATTTAATTGTGTGTGCAGTACCACGTTTAAATATAATGCTATACATTTATGTAATAAAAGATAATATAGCTTCATATATTTGTGTGTTTATTTATTTATTATTAATTTTAAATCATGCAGCTAGTAGTTCCTCTGTTTATGTCTACTCTCGATTTTTAACTGAAAAACGTTCCTAAGTATAATACGGTGCTCGTCATACCATCATAACCCAGAATACATTCCCAGCGTAAATCGGTATTATTTGCCTCATGCCCTGTCTCGTTAATGTCGCACGGTAGGCGGTTTTAACTTTAATCGGTTTTAAAATTTCTTCGATATATTTAGTATGAATATTTATTTCTACTAGCATAGTGGTTAAAGCACCGCGCTACAAGCCGAAAGTTGGGGGTTCAAGTCCCGGTGTGTTTTTGGATTCTTTTCCTGACCTAAACCTTCTGGCGGCACTATGGCCCTGGGATTAATTCAGCCTCTAACTGAAATAAGTACCAGACTCTTGTTCTGGGGAAAGGGCGGACGTCACGCAGGGCTGATAACCCGGCTGACATTAAGTGCCGATTGTCTAGAAATATTGGGAGCCCTAACTTTTCCGTTTCATTTTTCACGGTTATTACTCTATTTACAAATCCTCCGATTTTACGGTTTCCAACACCCTAACTATTTTCCTGCTAGTTTTCGGTTATTCTTTTTTGTAATTAAATTTTTATAGTCTTATTATTAGAATAATTGTTAACTTATTTTTTCCCAATATAAATCATTCATTGCAAGTCATAACGCGGTTCCTCTAGCCTCAGCCTCACGTGGGCCAAGATTAATTACCTAACTAGCATTGGTGCAAAGGTCCCAGCGTGATGCGCGAGTTGTTACATGGAGACTTAAATATTAATCGAGTTATTTTCCTTGTATTTATGTCAATAATATTTTGATTATTAGCCTGAATATAAGTAGAATTTTATTTGATTGAAGTGGATAGAGTTAGTTTCCTACGGGGTGGCTGTAATGTTTAATATAGACTCCGTTAGAAGGCTCTGTAGTCATCGTGGCCATTTTGAAAAACAAAACACAAATATAATAGACGTTAGCCAACTTCCTAGTTCTTTATCCAAAAAACTGCCTAGTTAATAAACCATAAATTAATTTTTGTATCCCATCTCTATCCAGATATCCAAGATCGCGTTTTACGTGAATATATATATATATAAAAAAGAATGTTTACATAGTTCAAACGTGGTATGAGTGCATTAGTGGCGTAAGTTCAAGATGTGTCCGCCATCTTGTCTGCTTAAATCTATTACCCTTTTCCAAATATAAAAGTTCAATATAACAAAAATTTCCCATCTAGTGGCGTGTAAAGCAACCTATGATCCCATTGTGATGCTTTCAGAAATGATTTATGTGTATATATGATAGTGCCACGTCTTACCGATAGACGAAATAATAAAATATTGTCCGGGTGGGAGTACACAAACCTAGGTTAACAAAAACAAAACAAAAAAAAATATCCTGAAACAACACCATTTTAATTCATAAACCTTAGGTGTATCAAAAAAAAAAATCAAGTTATAAAATGAACCTACCATATAACATAGAAAAAAAATTAATGTACATATTAATATCTCCCAAAAAAATAACACCTAAAAAAATTATCAACAACACCAAAATTGTCGTACTCATTGAAGAAAAACTTTAATTATGCCTAGAAAAATAAAAAACATTTGTTGAGGAAAAAAAACATCAATACCTAAAATATAACCTAAAACATATAAAACCCAAATATTAGATCCCAAAAAAACATAACCTAAAGCCATAATGTCCCAAAGTTGAATATTTTCTGGTCTCTCTCTGTTTTTAAAAGACGTAGTTTATTCAATGTGACTCTTCACTTCCTAATTGAAAAAAACATATACATTTTTACTGTGCACGAATTGAAGGTTAATTTGTGGTCTAAGGTTCGTTTCTTCATTCGTGAATATAATGATAAATATTATTTTCACGAATATTCCACCGCTTGTTCACCAAAATATTACGCGGCGCGTCTTTTAAGCCCCATGCGTAATGGTAGCGTAGTTCCCTATTGTTTAAGGTGACTTTGGCCCGAGCGGTTGGCCTTGATTTTGGAGGAAATGTTCTACAATTAACATAATAAAAACATAGTAAACGAAAAAAAATAAACATATTTATTGAAAAGAATACCAAACATAACGAAAATCAACTCAAAAAAACTCTGTTATTAAGATCAGCTGAAATCGCCACATTGTCCAATGTCAAAAATATTCGATACTAAAATGCTACTAGTTAGAGAGATATCCAATATTTTAAAATATTCAAGTTTGTTTCATATGCTAAGTTACTTGGACCATTTGGTCCCGTTTTTGATTCTAAGTCTTAAAATGACCAAAGAAATGAGAGAATGAAAATACGTCACCCATGTAGACGCCACCGGCCCGCTGGGCCCTCCTGAGGGGACCGCACTCAGTCCCGCTGCTCTCTTGTCTATATCCAGACACTCTTCTTTATACATCTCGAAAAATCAGATAATCTATCCTACCAGTCCCAGCTATCATGATGTCATCTTTAGTAACAATCCCACATCTAAGGTCAGGATGATGCAACTTGAGTTTGACAAGGCATCACCATCCACACTTTGACCCTATGATAACACTGTTTGGTTATCATGAACTGTTTAAAATTTGATTACAAATTTCCTAACTACAAGATTTTCTTACCAAGAATTATTAACTATTTTAATAGAATTATATTCCATCTTTTGTCTTTATTTTTTATGATATCTGAAATTAGGCTTTTGTATTTGTAATACCTCCAAACAATATTTTCAAATAAATTATTCAAGAAAAGTAGATTCATACCAAAGTTTTTATTATGACTACAAATACATGCTTAACCAATGAGTTACATATTACAACAGGATTAATAGACAAAGTCAGTCTTAAAGTTCATTGCACTTAAACCTGACTTAATGGATACATTCTCTTAACCGCCTCTCCACATGAATATCTTCATGTCTCTATACTGTTTGTCTTCATCCCTTTTTTTTCTTTTTTGCTATATTTTTTACCCAATTTTCTGGTTTACTAATCCTCTTTCTACCAACGTGCAATATTGGAGCACCATCTTCTTCTGTAGGTTCTGTAATGCCAGATTCTATAATGCCATTTTCCCCTGACATTGGCGAATTTGTAATCCATTTCTTAGGTTGGGGCAACTGGAAGGCTATTATCCCAATGATATGATGGGTGATAAATGATAATGAAGTGCCAGGAGAGTTCTTAACTTAAACTTAACCTAAATTCCAGACCATGGGCAACAACAGGAATAATTCCCTTTAAGGAAAAATTCCTATGGTTCGACCTGAAATCGAACCTGGGACCTCATGAACTGTAATCAGAAATGCTGACTACTAGCCCATGAGACTGGTCAAATCCTGTAGATCTAAGTCATATTATATCTTTAGATTGTTAAATAATTTCCCATTATCTCACAATGTATTGCTAAAAAAATTATTTTATAATATATAATTGTAATAAATAATAGTTTTATAAAACCAAAACAACACACTTTATTAGAAAACCGAACTAAAAAAATGAAAAATAATTTTAATTTCCAACATGCTTGGGATAAATAATTTTACCATCAAAAGCGTGGGGTGCTATTTATCAATTAATATATTTGATAATAAACAGATGTTGGTAAAAGTAAAGTCTCTAAGAAGAAAATGTAAAAATCATAAAAAGCATCCCATGCTTTTGATGGTAAAATTATATATCCCAAGCATGTTGGAAATTAAAATTATTTTTCATTTTTTTAGTTCGGTTTTCTAATAAAGCGTATTGTTTTAGTTTTTTAAAACTATTATTTATTTTTTATTTTTTAGTTTTAATATTTTACAGAATAAGACAAAAATGTAAATATCTTTAAATTCGATACTATTGTAGTATGAGCTAAAAGTATTACTCTTCTAAAAAAAAAACCTCCCGGCCGGATTTGAACCAGCGACCTATCGATTACTGAAATTATATACCACTAGAGTTCACCACTCTACCAACTGAGCTCTTACAACGATTGACTAACAAGTCGACAAGTCCGCAACCTATTATACCAGTTTTAATTTTTTTTTATTTTCTGATGATTCTGGCCAGGATTTTAGAAAAAAATATGAAATTATTATATTGTCACGGGTCCTTTACACGTATACAAAGTTTCAAGTCGATCCAATGTTTCTAAGTGGGTGAAAATCGTGTTCAAAAATTCTGTTACATAGATACAAAGACACTTTTTTTGATTTTCTGATGATTCTGGCCATGATTTTAGAAACAAAATATGAAATTATTATATTGTCACGGGTGTTTTACAAGTATACAAAGTTTCAAGTCGATTCAATGATTTTAAGTGGGTGAAAATCGCATTAAAAGATTCAGTTACATATATAGATAGATAGATAGATAGATAGAGGTCAAGCTAATATAAAGCGTGTAAAGATACATGTATAGATTAAGTAGTTAAAATATTTTACTTGCCATGAAGGCTGAGGTTTAAGTTTCATTCTCATATTTCCATCAGATTCCCTGATTTCAAACATATACAATACGAGTGAAAGCCAAGGGTCCCCTGGTTCCGAGTCCCGGTCTAGGCGAAAATTTATTTTCTCTCCTCAAATTCTAATTATTATAATAATACTTGATAAATCAATAAATCCTCGAAGAAACACCAGCACATATACAAAATACAAATAATCCTTGGTGCACCTATGGTGGCTATTTTAGGGCATAAAGGACCTTTGGAACATGGATTACTAGTGAACGGTAAGATAGTGTGATTCACCCACGGATTATGTTTAGCCGAGCGGGCAATGTCGCGATCTTACGTTTAATAGCTCAGGAGGGTTTAGCGAGACAAATAAATAACTACATTAAACTAACCCATCTATATTTAAAACTTTTAAAGACAAATAATTACAAATAAATAAATTAGCCTAACTTATATCTAATACATATTCATTGGAAGGCGAGGGTAAAAGAGAGTAGCTGTTAGCAACGTGGTAACATGCTTGAAACTTCCGCCCCATACCGGGCTAAACAACCCATATTACTTCATACTACTTAAATTTATTTCTAAACCTATCCATCTTGATTTTATTATAAAGGCCCCCAATATCCTATTAAGAACAACATGTGCAGACTTACCACAGCTCTGCTCCAACCACTCTACATCTTCAACACTGGCCATTCAGTCACCCTACGCTTTTATGACTACCACTCTGAAGGCCTAACTGTAATCTCTCTCTCTCTTTCACCAAGCATAGTAAGTTCATAGGCCCTAGCGGTACATTTGTCCTGTCTGTTTTTTGGAATGCGAAAACCCTGACTTTCTCATCCTTAGGCTATATTTCGTTCTGGATGTTTCCAGAATCTCAACTTGTAACTGTATATGATTTGATATAGACCTAACTGTACTAGTCAAGGTAAATCTGATTACCAATTTTGTCTAATATCAAACCTATAATATTACTAATATGAAACCTATAATATTAATACTATTTAAAATAATTAATTAAAATATCTAGTCCTAAATTATCCTATTTATAACAATCCTCGCGTAAAATTTGTTGGTAACATTAAAAAAAAAAAATACAACACACTAAGGATGAGTTCACCTAGCTGTTGAAAGCCAAGGAGTATAACTACAGAAATACCCCTTGTCCTCCAAGTAGAAGAGCGGTTTCTCTGAGTGATTTTCTAAGACTCCACTACATGTCAGAATCTGTCAAACTCACACATATACCTCTTGGGTACCAAACAGTTTGTCACATTAGCTAACCATTTCTGCACATAACTCATTTAAAAAAAAAAGTCACTTGTACCCCTTGTCCTCTGACCACCTCATATATAAAGAAAAATAAATGTTTATGCTAGGATTGTCTGGATGGCGTAATCAGTAGTGCACTGAAGTATCAATTCAGAGGTCTGGGTTCAAATCCCGTTTCAGGCATTTATTTTCTTTTCATGTCCTATTAGGCCTGCATTGCTCAAAGTCAAAAATTTAATTATAACATCTAAAGAAGCATCACTGCTCTATAAAAGTAAAAATCCTCTTAATTTGTTTACTTGTTATAGTAGTAGGCAATGAGTTTTCGCTACCTCTTGTGATAAAGAATATCTTCTTGTAATCTTGTAAGCCCATGTTTCCCTTAACAGAGATTTAGGCGCTCTCCCCCTACAGGGAAGAATTTGAACCATACTAATTTAGTTACACTTGTTTTCATATAGATGTCATTTGTGTGGTCCGTGGTCAGCGTTCCGCCTCATACTGACATCTAGAAAACCAAGGTAGTACTAGGATGGGAAAATTCGGTAAATTTTGCAATGCAGGCCTTTTCATTCAGGCTTAAGGATATTTTACAAGCCTGAAAATCTTCAGACTCTGGATCCACGGCTTAAAGTCCCTCCCGGAGGACTTGCTCCTTGGATTTTTCCATCCTAAAAAAAATCCATCGACCCCAGCCGGGTTTGAACCTGCGACCCTCAGGACCAGAGGCAAGGAGCATAACCACTAGTGCACTGTGGCCGATGATAGAGAATATATATAAAGAAAAATACATGTTTGTCCTAGGATTGTCTGGATGGCATAATCGATAGCACACTGAAGTAACAATTCAGAGGTCTAGGTTCAAATCCCGCTACAGGCATTAATTTTTCTTTTCATGTCATATATATATATATCATCATCATAGTACATTCACGAATTTAGGCCATTTGTTGACCTGTTTCGGCCTCAAGAGAAACACCATCCAAAAGTCTTTTGAGTGGACGTCCTGGTCTTCTTCTTCGTGCAGGTTGATATCTTAACATTTGTTTGGGTATTCTGTGATCTTCCATTCGATGAACATGTTGCATCCATCTTGACTTATAATCAGAAATTTTGTTTTCTAAAGGTTCCATGTGTAATTCTTCTAAGATGTCTTCTTTTTTTTTGTGATCTAGTAGTGTGTATCCTGCAATCCTCCAAAGGTATCTCATTTCAGCAGATCTAAGTCTCTGTATATCCTTCTGTTTCTACGTCCATACTTCGCTACCATACAAAAGAGTTGGAAGAGCCAGTGTTTTATACACTTTTAATCTTGAATGCCTCTGGAATAACTGTGGCTTGAAGATAGAATTTATTAACCCTAAAATTCTTAAAAATTTAGATATTTTTGCATTTACATCCCTTTCTTCTTTCATATGAGATATTGCATTCTAGATATGTAAAATTATTCACCTGCTCCAAAATTTTATTGTCCAGTACAATTTTACTTCTGACAGGATCTACACCTTGAAAATGCCATAATTTTTGTTTTTTCTGTAGATCTCTTCAAACCATATTCTTCTGTAATTTTGTTAAGTTCATACAGACCTTTCTGTAGATTATCTTCTGAATTTGCTATTGTTATTTGGTCATCTGCAAACAATAGGGTGTTTAATTTTCTATTTTGTGATATTCTTATTCCAAATTTATATGTCTTGTTCCAGCAACATATTACTTCATTGATATAAATTGCAAACAGTGTTGGGGATAGGGGGCAGCCTTGTCTCACACCACAATTTATAATTCCTTCTTCAGAAAATCTGTTATTTAATTTAATCTTTATGATGTTGTCTTTGTAAATATTTTGTATGTTCTGCAGAAGTAAATTTGGTATATTTCTGTCTTCAAATATATTTAAGAGTTTTGATCTCTTGACTGTGTGGAATGCTTTTTCAAAATCTATGAAAGCAAAATGTGTTTCTAAGTTGAATTCTCTTCTTTTTTCAAGCAATAATTTAACGGAAAATGCTGAGTCAATACAAGATCGTCCTTTCCTAAATCCATTTTGACATTCCATAAGGAATTTTTCACTGAAACTTTTCAATTTTCCATTTAAAATGTCTGCATAAATTTTGTAGCATGTGTTTAACAAACTGATTCCCCTATAGTTGTCCATTTTTCTCTTGTCTCCTTTCTGGAACAGGGGTATAACAATGCTTGTCTTCCATTCTTGTGGTATATCTGCATTTTTGAATACATTATTAAAGAAGGACAACAGTCTTTCATGGAACTAATATATTGACTTAGGCTTTCACGGTCGGAGTTACTATGATGATCTTGCAGTAGATTTCCGGGCTGTTGGCCGTGGTCTATATAGGCACCACTAAATGCAGCATCACAACCAGACTTAAAGAACACGAAAGATACAGCCATCTTAAACAAGTGGAAAAGTCGGCGGTAGCAGAACACTCTCTACTTGAAGGCCATACAGTACAATACAACAACACAGATATATTATTTAACTGCACTCACTATTTTACCCGTCTGCAATGAGAAGCCATTGAAATATTCAAACATCAAAATAGCTACATTAGAAAAGAAGAATCATTAAAAGTCAACAAAACATGGATACCAGTCTTAACAAAAGCCAGATGTAAACCGCTATGAGAACAATCTACTAGAACATCAGACAGCAACCTCATTGGTGCAATGGAAGACCCTAATGCTAACCAACCAGAAGGCAGATACAATTTACGAAGTAACGGACCGCGCAGAGAACACGTTGCGGATAAATGTATAAATAGAGCAGGTAGTCGACAAAATTGCCAGTCTCAAGACAACCCTTGAGGATGCCGGACGCAGTATCTGGCAAAACGTTGGGGAACTACAAGCCTCAAGACCACGGCCAACAGCCCGGAAATCTACTGCAAGACTTTCATGGAACTGTTTGCCTGCATATTTGTACAATTCAGAATTCAAGCCATCTGTGCCAGTTGCCTTCCCATCTTTCAATTTCTTTAAACTATTGTTCAATTCTTCCAATGATATTATGGAATCTGTCTCATTATTATTTCGGAAAACTGTATCTTCATAGCTATTGTCAGTCCAAAGACTTTTATAATAATTGAAAAAATATTCTTTTGTTCCGCAATTAATTTTGGTAGATTCTTTAATATCTTTATTCAAATGTTTTAATATTTTGAAGGCATTAGGTTGGAGCTTATGCAAGTCTGATTCTAAATGTGTAACAAAATTTAACCATGTTTTCCTATGTCTCTTTCTCATTTCGCTCTTAACAATAGCTCTACAGCATTTGAATTCTATTTCATTTTCTACTTTCTTTGTGTTCAAATATTTTTTATAAGCTGCATTTTTCTCTTCAATGAATTGTTTTATTTGATCATCCCAGATTTTTAGAGTTCTATTTCTTTTTTGTTGTATATTTACTTTTCCTAAAGTTTCATTAGCTGCATTTTGAATTATCATTTTAATGTTTTTCCATTCTTCTTCGACATCATTACTTTCTGGAGTTGTAGCCAGATATTGCTGAATTCTTCTCGAATATAACCATTTAATGCTGTCATCATAAAATAATTTTACCTTGTACTTTTGTTCTATGCTCTGTTGTTTCTTCTTTTTTAACCATCTTGGCGGAAATCTTATTTTTGCTTCTACTAGGTAGTGATCTGAACCAATATCATATCCTCTGTAGGCTCTGACATCGAGAAACAATTTAAAAATCTTATTATTTGCAATGAAATAATCAATGATTGATTTTGAGTCCTGACGATGCCATGTATACTGATGTATGTTTCTATGATTGTAAAAGGTATTCGTTATCCTCAGTTCATTGTATATAACAAAATCTGTTAATCTTGTCCCATTCCTATTGCTGGTTGGTTTGCCAAATGTTCCAATATTATTGTTGACTTGAGCATTGCCCACTCTGGCATTTAAATCTCCTGTTATGAGAATGTAATCATTTCTATTTATTTTGCTATAAATTTCTTGTAATATTTTATAGAATTCTTCATTATCTTCTTCGCGGCCTTCCCCTGGCGCATATACACCAAGAACTGTCAAATTACCTCTATTTATTTTCAGTCGAAGCTCTAATATTCTTTCATTCCAGTAAGTGTAGTGTTGAACTTTATTTCTTATGGTTTTATTAATCCAAATCATTACTCCAGCTTGTCCATGGGTTTTCCTGTTGACGCCGCTATACATTTGTACATAATTTTGTGTTTCTTTCATTCCTTTAAGTTTCTTCTTAGTCTCTGTAGTTACTGCAACATCAATGTTTCTATTCTTAAATATACTGTCTAGTTCCTCTTCTTTTTCATGGATGCTTCGGACATTCCAGGTTGCATATCTTACAATATCATTGTGCCTTTTCTTTTAACCATATTTCTTTGCTGTGGGTCGTAATATTTCAATTCCTTCTGGATTTTTTCATGTTGAGACTTGAAAGTAGTTTTGAAGTTCCTTAGGACAGGTTACTGGCCCGACGCTAAGTAGTCCAGTGGTAGGGCTGCCACCTTTTAGTCTCTGGACAGACATTAGGATACCGCATTTACTCAGTAACCGATGGAACGGTTATACCGCCGTGACTCGGTCCTCAGAGCCTCGTTTGTGAAAACGGGTTGTACCACAAGAAGGTGAAGATGAGAATTAGGTAGGAGAGGTTATACACACGTCACTACCCCTTACAACCCATATATATCTGCATTTTAATTGGTGCAAAAGATGAAATATTGATTTTGAAAGGCCTCCATATTGGAACTATTTAATAATTTAGTTGAGGACCACTGACTTACCAGGTACCAATTTTATATTTAACATCTTATTACATAACCTCAACGGTGCTTTAATATAAATTTTAAAAGAGTTGATTATATAGAATTGTGACACAAAAAATTCAACAGTGCAAACTGATAAAGAATATCGTGAAGTTGTTTCATCTTGTCGAAAAGAAACAACCATATTCAGTTTCATTTTGAAAGAATGGACAAGAATACAGATTCCATACCCCATGAAAAAATCAACAAGTAAGTAGTCTCCTTTTCAGATTCAAAAATACACAAATCCTTTGTGAGCCTTCAGGAACACTGTTTGCTTCTAAATTCTATGGTAATATATTCAACTAATTCACATTTTGGAAAAGAAAGTATGCAATAAGTTGACTCATCTTGTCACAAGGTGTTACGCTTAATCAGACAAAGGAAAATTATATTAGGGATTTTTTTCCCTTCTTAAATGAAGATTCAAGGAACAGGAATGAAGATTTAATGGGAGAGGTAAAACTAGGACCTCCAGCTGAAGAAACTGAAAACTATAATCTTAACCATGATTTTTTGTTTAGTTCCAGTTATTATTTTGTTAAGATCTCAAACTTTTGATTACCAGTGTCGTTCGTAGCATTTGACATTTAGTTCAAAGCATTGAGACAACTAACTTTTTGAGTTATTTAAAAAAAATATGAAAAAGTGTTAATATTTTGTGTTCAAAACTGTGGACAATGTTCCCCATTCCAATCATTATTTCTATGTAAAATTTTGTAAAATAATATTTCTACCCAACTTTTAAGTTCACCCTAAAAAAGGCTTATACAAAAATGAAAGGAAATGACTATTACTTTAATACAATAAGTTGTTAAATATTCTTTCTCTATTAATGATACAGGTTAGAGTATTGTATATCAAGATAGATACTCCATCTTCCTTCAATTGAATAAGTTCAGACCAAAATAGTGTACTAAACTTTAAACTTCATTTATTTCAGATCATCATGTTCAATCATACAGCTTTGTTAGAGTGACGACCTAAATTTTGTTTACTTGTATCAATTAGGTTACTGTTTTATATATATATATATATATCCCTATATATACATATATATATATATATATATATATATGAGGCTTTTAAAGCCAAAGTGGTAGAATAACCAAGGAAGAAATAAGAAATACAAATCCTATAAATATTAATTATCTTCTCCTTCTTCTTCTTCTTCTTCTTTTTCTTCTCCTTCTTCTTCACGATTTAGACTTATTTACTAGCCTGTTCCGGCTCCAAATTGCTGCTCTTTCCATCTTTTCCTTGGTCTTCCCAAACTTCTTTTTCTTCATGATGAATAGTTGTATGCTGCTTTTGGTATTCTATTCTCAGTCATCCTTGCCAAGTGTTCTTTCCAGTTTGTTCTGTATTTCTCTATTGTTGTGTTTAATTCCTCTATTTTTAGTTGTTGTCTTATTTCTGTGTTATGTTTTTGTCTGTTCTCTGATATCCTGCTATTGGTCTGAAGAATCTCATTTCAGCAGCTTGTATCCTGGCAGAATGTTGTGTTGTCACTGTCAATATTAATCATATTCAATCAAATAAGATAAGTCTATTAAACACTGTTTTAAGATATAAAGACTTTTAGTAGAATAGTAGTTGAAAATTCCAGAATACTACCAAACAAAAATTTCTCCACTCCACGTGTTTAAAATTGATTGTTTTAGCTCACGTATGTTTTTTATTGTCCTTATCCTCATTTTATAAATAATTTATAAGTACGTAAGTGACTTACACCACTTTGACCTTGCACAGATCGAGGGCATGGTTCAAGAAAGAACTTGCATAATCAACAAAAATAATAATTTTAATTTTATTTAAAATAAGTGCACTATGTCAAAAATTATATAAATCAATGCCATCTAGTTTGATATCAGCCACCAAAATTCAACATCCCTACCATGATCAGCAAGCAGTGGTCCATTGTCTTCAATAGTTAGAAGTGTGAAGGTTTAAATAGTATGCATGATGGATAGGGGGAATGTAGGCCAAAGGTCTTGCATATCTTTTTTTTTTCTCTCCTGTCACAGGCCTTGGTCCATTATAGAGTTGAGATGAAGGTACATTTGCCAGAGATAACGGCCATCCTCATTTTACTGGTGATTTGATGTTCAGCTTGAAAAACAGAAGCTTGTAAAAGATTGTAAATTGATCAGATTTCCGATACCTAATTCAATACATTTTTAGCCATGAAACCGGATTGTTTTCTTCATCAAGCTTCCTCATGGCAACTTTTTAATTAATTAATTAATTTTTGTCTATATTTTCTGTAGCTAAAAACTTTTCACCTGACATCACTGTAAGATGGAAAGGATTCTTTTTCCTTGATTTCATGATAACTCAATACCAGTCAGAAAGGCAAACAATCTGTTGACTCTTACTGTATAATTCAATTGAGACAAAGTCTGAGTCGTTGGGAAGATAGGAATGACCACTGAACATAAACTTTTGATCAATGATTTGAATGTTGATATCTTCACTCAAAATTAACCTCACTAAATTTAATGCCATTTCCCAGTCCTGGTTTTGCCATCTGCATGTATTGCTGTGTAATACAATATGTTTTGCTGTTGGTGCTCTACATTTTGTGTGTTTGTAGAATATTCAATCGGTAGCATGTCACATTCGTGACACTAGAACAGAAACAGTACCTGGAGATACACCACTTTGGCCATCAATAGATAGTTAGTACTGCTGACTGCATAAACTGGTGCTACCATTTGTGGAGCAGCTTGGGGATCTAGAAGTTACACCACTATTCCTGTAGGTACTTTTACATATTCATAATTCATTTCTAGCATTAACACAGCTTTTTTAAAAAATTGTAGTTACACCACTTTAGCTTTAAAATGCTCATGTAATGTTATGTCAAAAGTGCTCTGTTCCGATCTCATTATAGGTCGAATTGGTCCTTCCATCTCTTCAATGGTCTTCCCAACAATCTTCTCCCTGTTGCTTTATAATTATACATTCTTCTTGCTATATGCTGTTCATTCATTCGTAATATGTGCTGAAGTTGAACAATATAAGTATATAAAATAGTTTACAATATTGACATCTAAAATACACAAAGTTAGGTATTATGTTTCAGAACTCTACACTGTTTATGATGTTATGCCATTTGTCTCTATCTTGTATGTCATCTCCACTACACCAAATATTTCCATTAACATATGCACATTCTGTATTCAGGCGGTAGCAGGTCCTCCTCTCCTCTCCCATTCTTGTACAATCCTGGATATTCTTTCTTCTCCCATTCTATGTACATGTCCGTACCATGTAGTTGTTTCCTTTCAATTGTGATGACACTTTTTTTTTCTACTTACATAAGGCGTCGTATTTCTGTGTTTCTTATTTTATCTCTCCTACATATTCTGGCTGATTGTCTCCAAAAGTTCATTTCCAATGCATTCAGTTTATTAACATGTTTTCTGTTTAATGTCCATATCTCTTCTCCATACCGACTATACTCTGTACAATCCTGGTTATTTAATATTTTCTTTTGAATATTTTTTTTTGTACTGTTTATTATATTCCTACTCCATAAAACTGAGTTCACCATTCCAATTACTTTTTTCCCATTAACTATATTTTTGATTAATATCCATGTTCTATGTGCCTTCTATTTCCAACATTGAGCCCAGGTAACGAAAATTTTGAACTTTTTGATATTTTTTCCATCAATGTATATCTCATTGAATTATTAATTAAATATTCTGTTTTGTCATAGTTAATCTAAGTGACCAGCCTCATATGGATTATTGGTCAGCATTTCTGATAAGTTCATGAGGTCCCGGGTTTGATTCCTTGTCAAATCATGGGAATTTTTCCTTAAAGGGAATTATTCCTGTGGTTGCCCATGGTCTGGAATTTAGGTTAAGAATTCTCCTGGTGCTCCAATGTCATTTATCAATTATCACCCATCACATCATCGGAGTAATGTAACTCCGTATTCCAGGTGCCCCAACCTAAGAAATGGATTACCATTCCACCAATGCCAGGCGAGAAGGCCAGAAATGTCATAAAAGACAACTTGGTTGCATTAGACAAAAAAAAAGTTAATCTTTATTCCTCGAGTTTGGTATCCCATTGATAATTGGTGACATATATAATTAGCATCGTCTCCATCTTTCGCTATTACCATCTGGTCATCTGCAAGCAACAGGTTATATAAATACATCTCATCTGTTATCTTTAGTCCCACATTCTTCTACATTTTTTGACCATACACTTAGGCTGATACCTCTATAAATTTTGAAATGTGTTGCTGACATAGGACATATGGAGTTGTTATTTTTTGTTATAAACTTTTTTTTTGACATTTTTCTCCTTATTTTTATTTTATGTACAATGTTTCTGTATATTTGTTGTATTATTTTAATAAGGGAATCATTTATATTGGCCATATTTAATGCCTTCTAAAGTAGTTTCCTTAATGAACAACTAATCCAGTATTTTCTCTCTTTCTATTATATTTCTCAAAAACATGTCTCAATGTAAATATATTATCTATACAAGATCTTCCTGTTGTAAATCCACATTGTTCTTCTTGAGTTATGAACGCCTCTTCCAGTTTCTTGTTAACTATTTTCCCCAAAATTTTCATAATTGAATTCAAAATATATTCCTCGGTAATTGTTTTTATTTTTTATCACCTATTCATTATTATTATTATTATTATTATTATTATTATTATTATTATTATTATTATTATTATTATTATTATTCAATAACTAACTATGAAATGACCGAAATTGTAGAATATCCTCCAACTCTTGAAGAGGTTGAATATGCCATTAGTAGGTCGAAGAATAATAAAGCACCAGGAAAGGATCTGATACAGGCAGAATTGATTAAGCAGTCAGGGAAAAAGTATGTAGAAAAACTACATCAACTATTCGTTAAAATATGGAATGAGGAGAGTCTACCATAGGATTGGAATTTGAGCATAATATGCCCTATACTGAAGAAAGGTGATATATTGACTTGTTCCAATTATAGGGGAATCAGCCTTTTGTGTATTGCTTATAAAATATTCTCGAACATCTTATTTAAAAGGCTGGTACCGTATGTAGAAAATGTGGTTGGTGATTATCAATGTGGTTTCCGGCAGGGATGGTCCACTGTGGATCAAATCCATAACCTTCGCAGAATGCTTGAAAAATGCAATGAATATGGAATAGAAACACACCACCTCTTCATAGATTTTAAGGCGGCATATGATAGATAGACAGGGCGCAATTATTTGCAGCAATGCAAGAATTTAAAATACCTATGAAACTTATTGCATTGGTTAAAATAACAATTAATAATACTAAATATCAGATTAAGATTAATAATGCGTTAACTGAGCCTATTGATACAAAAAATGGAGTACGACAAGGAGATTCTCTTGCATGTCTACTTTTTAATATTGCCCTTGGAAAAGTGGTAAGAGACGCAGGTCTTAATATAAGGGGAACCATCTTTCATAAATCTGTGCAAATTCTTGCATATGCCGACGATATAGATATAATAGGAAGAAGTCAATTAGCCATGAAGGATGCATTTATTAGCCTAGAGAAGGTAGCGAAAAGAATGAATCTTAAAATTAACCAGGGCAAGACAAAATATATGCCTGTGATTAAAGGTAAATGTGAAGCTTGCCCATCTAGTTTGGAAGTTGGCACATATAAATTTGAACTGGTTCATAGCTTTATTTATCTAGGATCTGAAGTAAATTGTAGAAATGACAATTCATCTACGGATCACGGCTGCAAACAAAAGTTTTTTTGGACTCAGGAAAATGTTTCGATCTCAGTTTATATCTAGAAAGACAAAAATACTCATGTATAAAGTTCTCCTTAGACCAGTGTTAACTTACGCATCAGAAACTTGGACCATTTTGAAATCTGATGAGGAATTATTAGGGCATTTTGAAAGGAAGATACTGAGATCCATTTTTTGGTGCCGTGAAAGAAAATAATGAATGGAGAAAGAGATACAATAATGAATTGTATAAATTGTACAATCAGCCAGATATTTTGAATTTTGATAAAGTTAATAGATTGACCTGGGCTGGACACATTATTCGCATGGACAACAAAAGGATTACAAAAAGAATTTACAATGAGCAACCACTATTGGCCAGAAAAGTTGGAAGACCTAAATTAAGATGGGAGGATGGTATAATTTAAGACATTAAAGTTGACAAAATAAAAAACTGGAAGAATGAAGCGCAGAACATGGAAGATCTGGCAATAATAGTTTACTGAAGGCGGCAGTGGCCCCACATGGGAGCTGATCGAGCCAAAGATGATGATGATGATGATCCAATTATTATTTTATATAATAATAGTATTATATTAAATTATTTTATATTTTTATTATTATTAGTTTTATTATTTTTTATTGTTATTACTATTATTATTGTTATTATTATTATTGTTATTGTTATATTATTATTATTATTATTATTATTATTATTATTATTATCATTATTAACAGTGTATAAACATAAGATCTGCATGGTATTGTAATGTAATGAATTGTTGGGATGGCATCGGAAATTCGCGGAAGACGGTGAGAATCAGGTCTCATCTTATACGGTACAGCTCAGGACCTTTGCTAAATAATGCCAATAAAGCACTTCAATATATATACTTATGGGGTAACATACATAAGCTCAGTTTTAATGCTTCTAAAACATCAGCTATGGTTATCACAAGACGAAATCTTTCCCCAATTAACCTCCTTATGAATAACCAGTCCATTATTCTTGTTGATAAAATTTCGTATCTGGGTGTTGTTTTGGATCAGAAATTAACTTTCCGGCATAATTTGATTTTCTTGCGTCCAAAACAAGTAAATTACTCACCAATCTAACAAGAGTCACCAGACCTTCATTGGGTCTTAATAACACCATTCTAAGAATTATTTATCAAGGAGCGGTTGAACCATTGATAGTATTATACTGTGTAGCAGCTTTTCATATTGTGCTACATAGGAAATGGGCTCAGAAGAAACTACTTCAAATAACTCCTGGCGCGACAGGCCTACAAGGCCCTTAGCCTACCAGCCGGCTGCTGGCCTCACATCCACTGCGACGCAGACTTGTAGTCGGGGTATGTTTAATTATGTCCAAGGATATGGGTTCATGGACGATTGAGCTCCGGACTAGTTGGGTTCAGGTTTCGGTAGAACAATGGACTTATATCTCGAGAATCCGTGAGAAAGGATGTTCACTTGGGGAAAAACAGTAGGCCCGGTGTGCTGTCTTGTAATTGATCGATGCACTTTTATTTTCACTCGTTGTTTACATTTGTCGTATTAGACGACGATTTGACGCGAAGGCTGTTGGTGGGTCAGAAATAATAATGTTTATAACACTCTACCAAGCGATGTGCCATCTCTACTGACACTCACGTTAGTAACTTAATTTTCGCCTAGTAATACGATGTGCCCTGCACCGGCACATTCGCTCGTTGCTACTCCTCGCAACGGACTACCGAACTGACTACTCCAAGCTACTGAACTCCACTGGTTTTTTCTAAATAAAAATATTTATTATTTCTGAGTGGGCCGGCATTAGCCCCTTCCACCAAAAGTCTTAGCGTCTTACAAAAGTTTATAAGTTACACTAATTTTGATTGGTAAATTATCTTAAGGGCGTTATCGGGGGTGTTAAACGTAGACGTTTGTGGCCTCGTCCCCCTCCCTTTAAATTAGTTGCCTCATAATATAATATTTCCAGGGTTGACCAAATGGAGTGGTCCTTTAAGAGCGCGGCTATCGACTGTCGGTATCTACCCTATGTCGCCAAAGAAGGCACCCGCTGCTAGCGACATGTACTCGTTAAAATTGGTTTGGGGATAACTCTTTCCACAAGTTACCTAGGAAAATCCAATTGCTTGTTTGCGACTTCCCAGCCTTTTGTAAGACGTTTTTGGGCTTAGCATTGTTATAACAAGTTAATAATAGTGCAGTCTTGTAAGTCCTCTTAACAAAGGAAACTGCAGAATTTTTTCCCCATTGTATAAGGGCTTACGGTTCCATTGTATGATGTTTACTAGTTTCGTTCGCTACAATAGCAAAGGGTCCAGGTTTTTGACTGGTGCTAATTGCTTTATACTAGTGTTTTATTTATTGCTTATGAAATTATTTTGTGGTAAGTTAGATCATTTTAATTGTGTTACCATTGAATTCCTGTATTAATTCCAATTCATTTGAATATAAATATGCCCTACTTCTGATAATGATTACAGGTTACTAAATTATTCACCTTTGATGAAAGTACTTATTTATCTGATATAAGAGGCAGAGTGAATGACTTGCCACACCACATGTGTCAATCACAGAGATAGATGATAACCAGCCAGTGTAGGGGTGACATGTGGTCAGCATGTCGAAACCCCCAGCCGTTATAGCTGGTTTTCTCAACCTGGAGCCGCTACTTATTGTAGCTACCCAAATGCATCACGATGCTGGGTGGGCACCGGTCCCATACTGGCCGAAATACCATGAGAAAATTTCTTCCCCCATGGAGACTCGAACCAGCGCAAGTCCTGTAACTCTGCGCCAAGGCTTCCTGCCTTAACCACTCAGCTACGGCGCGGGACAAAACTACTTCAAATACAGCATGGCTTTTTATTGAGAATTATAGGAGGTTATAGAACAATCTCCACAGATGCTGCACTGGTTGTTTCTGGAATTGAACCTGTGTTTCTGACTGGTCTTTTCAAAGCATACATTAGTAACATAAAAAATTGCCGCGAAGTTCCTGCAATTTTTCCCAATTTCATCTTCATAGGTCTAAACATTTTCTCTCTGCGGGTCATCCGGCTAATTACAAAATTTATCATAAGTAATGCCACGAGTGATTTCCAAATTATCGATAAATTCGCGACTCACGAAGTGAGGAGTGAATTTATCTAGAGAATTTGGAAATCAAGAGTGGCATTTGTTAGGACTATTTAACGAATAAAATTAAGCTGTTTACTCACAAATCATTATTTAACTATAGTTATTTTAAAATATTTATATATTTAATGTAAACGGCGATGTTTGAAAACAAATGAGAAACTATAGGTACGCTTCTACTGCTTCTTTTGTTTATCACTGCAACCAGATCATACTATTTATTGCCAAAGGAACGCAATATTGTAAGGAGGAGCTTTCTTTAATATGGTAATTATAACACTGATAAATATTTGGTGAAACACGACTCTGATTGGTTGTAAAATAGAAATCATTGAAATGTGATTGGTCATTGACTCCCATTTGGGGCATGAGTTAAATAGTCAAAGAGAATCGTTTTTAGAACATGTTGACGAATATAAGATCTTTACTGATGGATCGTGATATATGGATGGAATGTCTGAAGAGGTCAAAGTAGGCTGTGCTTTTATTATATATAAAGATGGCATGGAAATTTTATCTTCTCAGTTCAAGCTTTCGACACAATGCTCAATTTTCAAGCAGAATTATTTGCTATAAAAGAAGCTATTAAATGGTGCTCAAATATACAACAAAGTGTTTGTATAATAAGTAACTCCAAATCAGCTTTACTAACTATTGCTGACAAATTTAATTTGGATCCTATTGCCTGCAAAATAAGAAACTTGCTTCAGAAGAATTCAGCACACATTTGTTTGTCCTGGATTGGAGGACACTCCGGAGATACTGGGAATGAATGAGCAGACAGTCTGGCAAAGTCAGCTGCCAGTTCAGATTTACCTATTAGTTATGACTTGTGTCCTCTTACTTACATAAAGTGGAAAATCAATGAGTATATTATTGCTGAATGGAATATATTATGGCAAAATACTAATAATGGTATGACAACTCAAGAATTATTTTTCCTAACTCTCTATGACCCCCAAATATAGTTCCCAGTTTCATATTAACTCAATTTTTAACCAGACATGGAAAATTTCAGGCATATTTACACAAATTTATAATATCATCAAATGCAAATTGTAAATGTGGAGAAGATATTCAAACAGTCAAACATATTCTATTTAATTGCCCAATGTTGTGGTTTGAATCTTATAAACTTGAAACATATTTGAATTTTAATGAAAAAAATTATTCCAGTCCTCTTTGTCATATTCTTAATGACAAAAATGTTATAATTACTTCTTCTCTTTTGTAAATAGTGTTTATTCTCAACTGTAATTTAATTTTATTGTGCTCATCTTTGTTAAAATATTGTTATATAATTGTCTTTTGTTCTACTGTTTTATGTTAATTTACTTGTTATTGTTACATAATTACAACCCTTATATACCGTAAGGTAAGAAAGGGTTTTAATCTTTGGATATAATAAAAAAAAAGGTACAGCTCAGAAGAAAGCGACCATGAGGAATGTCTTAAGCAGCATATTACGTCATGAGTAATTATACTAACTAAATCTTACAGTCTCTGAGAGGGCGCGCTAGTTCCAAATCTGATGGACAATCCTCAACAGAATACGCCTGGAATATACCACACTGATGTGTGACATATAACTGATCCTGTATTTGTAAGCATGGTGGTATTGTGGCGCTTGGATTCACCACCCCACGTGAACCTCATTCCGCAATTGTATTCTCTTCATCTGCGCAATATAAAGAGTATTCGTGAGCTGGTGACTCAGGGTCAATGGGACACACTAATCATTTTCAGATGCATATCTGATTCGCTTTCTGGAAGAATCAGCCTCTTGAGTCTTCCATTCGAGATAAATCGAGATTGATGTCCAGACAGTTCGTCCCTCGCATATTTAAAAAAGCAAGTGCCTGACTACCAAATCAGTCAGTAAAACGCGAATGAGTCGCTAAGCCAGACGTGTCCTAGTTATGGATGAATGGAAGTGACTTAAGTGAGAAGACAAGTAAATGTTTAGAGTGAAGACATCAGTGAGTGTGTAGAACCGAATTATAAAATAAATTGTGAAGAAGAGACTCTTATACGAGAGAATTACAAGTGTACAATCAGTGAAGCATTGATAAAAATCAAGAAAATTTGGAATTTTTGTGTAAACATTTGTGAAGTTAAATTAAAGAAATTCCATTTTATCCCACGCAACCGCCATCCACGACAGTAAGAATTATACATTTTTTTCAGGTTTAATTTTAAATTTATTATAACTTCTATAATGTACAAATAAAGTTCTTAGATTTAACTTTTACAGGAATCAATCACTATGAGGTTTAATTGATGGTAAAATCAAATGTTTCCTACCTCTCCTCATATAAATCTTCTAAGTAGATCGCGATTTCGAGACCTTAACAGTCTCATCTTCACTACTATCTTGGCGAATGATGTTATGTCGATCGGAAGAAGAAGAGTTTTTTCTGATCGACATAACATCAGTCGCCAAGATAGTACTGAAGATGAGACCGTTATGGTCTCGAAGTCTCGATCTACTTAGAAGATTTATATGAGCAGAGGTAGGAAACATTTGATTTACCCTAAAGTTCTTAGATTTATATTTTATTTTTTAATTATTTATTTATTTTTATTACTTTTCTTTATTTTTTGAGAGACTAACATGCAACTGAATGGAGAAGACTGCATAACAGTGAGCTATACGATCTTTATGGAAAACCAAAATTAATAAAAACAGTCTCGTAGAATGCGATGGACAGGGCATGTGGCACGAATGAGGATTGTAAAAGGGAGGGGATAGGCCTATTCCTCGTAAGAAAATCAGAGGAAAACATCAGTTCATAGACCAAGAATGAGATGAGAGGATACTATTAGACATTATTTGAGATAGATATATTATACAAGGGATAATTTGAAAACATTAACTAATGATAGGGATGTATGGAAAGCTTATGTCCTCGCGAGGCCATGTACCTGAGGGTTTAATAGTACCTGAAAGTTAGTTACATTGCATAAATACATTCAAAATGGTATTTTGTACTAGGGGGAACGCCGTAGCGAAGTTGGTTAAGAGAATACGCTACAAGCCGGTTCGAGTCCCGGTGGCTCAGGAGTTTTAAACGACCCAAACCTTCTGTCATCACCAAGGGACTGGGGTCGACTCAGCCTCTAACGGAAATTAACATCCGGCTATTGTTCTGGTCGCGCAGAGCTGACAACACGGCTGACTTCATGTGCTGATTTTCTAGAAAATTGAGAGTCTTAACCTCCTTCAGCCGCAAGGGCCTCAAGACTTAACTTGTATATATGTTCTGGTTCAGTAGAAAAGAAAGCCTTACGGCTTTCACTCTCACAGAATATATACAATATTGTTTATGGAAATACAATAAAATCTTGTAGTGAGATCACATATTTAGGAATTAAAATAAATAAAAGTGGAAGTTATGAACAGGAAATAAGAAATAGAGGTAATAAAGGACATTTTGCAATTGCTTGCCTCAATGGAATATTGTAGGATGAAAATATAAGTAATACAAATAAAATTAATATGTATTATACAATTGTTAAAATCATAATTACATATGGAGCAGGAATTTGGCCATTAACAACAAAAACAAACAAGTGTCTTTTGACAACGGAAATGGATTTTATACGAACGGCAGCACGAATTTCAAGAAGAGAAAAATTAGAAACTCAGTTATAAGGGAGAAAATGAAGACTGAAGACACTATTTTAGATTATATTAAAACTCAGCAATTAAGATGGTACGGACATGTCCAGCAAATAGAAGAGGATCGGCTACCAAAATGTGTTTTGGAATGGAAATCTGAGGGAAGACGAGGCAGAGGAAGACCTAAAACCTCCTGGAGTCAGGGAATATATTTATTAAAGAGAAACATATACCAGGCGATTGGATGGACCGACAAAATTGGCTATTAGGAATCAGATGATGTCAAAGTCATTAATCAACCGATGATCTATCTATCTATTATTATTATTATTATTATTATTATTATTATTATTATTATTATTATTATACCAATAATAATAATAATAATAATAATTTTGATTTTTTTTATTATTCCGGTTTTTACAATGAATATACATTTTTCCGGTACCCATGTTCACAGTTAACTACACATAATAATAATAATAATAATAATAATAATAATAATAATAATAATAATAATAATAATAATAATAATAATAATAATAATAATAATAACAGTTGAATGCAGGCTTTCACGGCCGGTAATCATAATGTTGTGTGATTCCGGGTTCTGTGGCCGTGGTCCATAGTTGGTGTTGATACCAGACGTTTCGCCCTCAACTGCGGAGGGCATCTTCAGTGGCGAGTGCTTCTAGGCGTGTTTCCTGGTCGGAAGATCTACTTAGAGTGAGCTCTGCTGACGTTGTGGACGTTGTATTGATACTAGTGGTGGGAGCAGGGTGAGTGAGCGTGGCTCTTGCTGATTGGCTAATGGTCGTCTCCTTGTTGTCCCTAGTGTTGATGCATTTATTTTCTAGTGTATGGTACCAGGCCTTAGGCAATTTGATACCTTCCTCTTTTCTGTTAATATTTTTTTTATGCTTGTATATTTCTATAGCCTCTCGGTATAATCTAGGGAAATAGTAGGAAGTTGTGGCTAAAACTTGTGTATCATCGAATAGAATCTGGTGTCCATTCATAATGGCATGTTCTGCTACAGCCGATTTATCCATTTCTCCTTGTCTGCAGTTTCTTTTATGTTCAGATAAACGGGTGGCTATACTTCTTTTCGTGGTCCCTATGTATGGTTTACCACACGAACAAGGAAGTCGATATACGCCGCAAGTGGAGAGAGGTGGCCGAGGATCCTTAGCTGAGCGAAGGCAGTCTTCTATTTTTCTTGTAGGTCTGTAAACTGTTTTTATGTTGTATTTTCGTAGGAGTTTTCCGATACGATCTGTGACTCTTTGTACATATGGTAAGTAGGCTATGCTGGTTGAGGGCGTGTTATCCATTCTGACGTGCTGTCTTCGTGGATGTATGGTTTGTCTTATTTCCTTGGATGTGTAGCCATTTTTCTGGAAACAATTGAACAGATGGTGTTGTTCTTGTTTAAGGTGTTGTGGTTGGCATAACTTAGTCGCTCTGTCGAACAGTGTCTTAATGACACCTCGCTTTTGTCTTGGATGGTGGTTAGAGTCTTTGTGCAGATATCGGTCTGTGTGTGTAGGTTTTCTGTAAACTGTATGTTGAATTTCCCCATTGCCAGTCCTTATTATTTGAACATCCAGGAAAGGAAGTCTTCCATTATCTTCTTTTTCCATAGTGAACTGTATTTTGTTGTGTCTGCTGTTAAGGTGTTGAAGGAAACGTTCCAATTCTTCACTGCCATGTCTCCATACTACGAATGTGTCATCAACATAGCGAAACCAATGTTCTGGAGACTTGGGAGCTGTTTTTAGTGCTTCTGTTTCGAATTTCTCCATGAAAAAGTTCGCTACTACTGGGCTTAGAGGACTGCCCATGGCTACTCCGTCGGTCTGTTCATAGTAGCTGTTGTTCCATTGGAAGTAAGTAGTAGTTAGTACATGCCTGAATAAATTGGATATTTCTTCTGTGAAAATCTGTCTAATGTAGTCCATGGTCTCATTTACTGGCACCATGGTGAAAAGGGAAACCACATCGAAGCTAACCAGTATATCTTGAGATGTTACGTTTATATTCCGTAGTCTCTCAATGAAATGTGTCGAGTCTCTGATGTAGCTGTCCGTTTTTCCAAGGAGTGGTTTCAGAAGTCCTGTAAGATGCTTTGCCAGTAAGTAGGTCGGGGAACCGATGGCACTGACAATTGGCCGGAGTGGAATGTTGTTCTTATGTATTTTTGGAAGGCCATAGAATCTTGGAGGTTGAGCTTCGGATACGCGTAATTTCTTCTTAATTCCTTCTGGCAAGGACGATTGCTTGATAAGATTGTTGGTTTTTCGAAGAATACCGGATGTAGGGTCTCGCTTGATAGGTTTATATGTATCTGGTGTCAGAATCTCTATTATTTTCTCTTTGTATTCGTGTGTATTCATAACAACTGTAGAGTTTCCTTTATCGGCTGGTAAAATAGTGATATTATTATCATTATTTAAAGTTTTTAGCGCTAGTCTCTCCTTCTTAGTTAAATTGCTTTTCGGTGGTTGGGCGCGACGGAGTATTCTTGCAGCTTCATAACGAATTTCATCAGTTGTTTGCAAGGGGAGATTCTTGATGCTTGCCTCGATGTTAGAGATAATATCCTCTACAGGTATTATACCTGTAGAGGATATTATCTCTAACATCGAGGCAAGCATCAAGAATCTCCCCTTGCAAACAACTGATGAAATTCGTTATGAAGCTGCAAGAATACTCCGTCGCGCGCAACCACCGAAAAGCAATTTAACTAAGAAGGAGAGACTAGCGCTAAAAACTTTAAAAAAAAAACTTTAAATAATGATAATAATATCACTATTTTACCAGCCGATAAAGGAAACTCTACAGTTGTTATGAATACACACGAATACAAAGAGAAAATAATAGAGATTCTGACACCAGATACATATAAACCTATCAAGCGAGACCCTACATCCGGTATTCTTCGAAAAACCAACAATCTTATCAAGCAATCGTCCTTGCCAGAAGGAATTAAGAAGAAATTACGCGTATCCGAAGCTCAACCTCCAAGATTCTATGGCCTTCCAAAAATACATAAGAACAACATTCCACTCCGGCCAATTGTCAGTGCCATCGGTTCCCCGACCTACTTACTGGCAAAGCATCTTACAGGACTTCTGAAACCACTCCTTGGAAAAACGGACAGCTACATCAGAGACTCGACACATTTCATTGAGAGACTACGGAATATAAACGTAACATCTCAAGATATACTGGTTAGCTTCGATGTGGTTTCCCTTTTCACCATGGTGCCAGTAAATGAGACCATGGACTACATTAGACAGATTTTCACAGAAGAAATATCCAATTTATTCAGGCATGTACTAACTACTACTTACTTCCAATGGAACAACAGCTACTATGAACAGACCGACGGAGTAGCCATGGGCAGTCCTCTAAGCCCAGTAGTAGCGAACTTTTTCATGGAGAAATTCGAAACAGAAGCACTAAAAACAGCTCCCAAGTCTCCAGAACATTGGTTTCGCTATGTTGATGACACATTCGTAGTATGGAGACATGGCAGTGAAGAATTGGAACGTTTCCTTCAACACCTTAACAGCAGACACAACAAAATACAGTTCACTATGGAAAAAGAAGATAATGGAAGACTTCCTTTCCTGGATGTTCAAATAATAAGGACTGGCAATGGGGAAATTCAACATACAGTTTACAGAAAACCTACACACACAGACCGATATCTGCACAAAGACTCTAACCACCATCCAAGACAAAAGCGAGGTGTCATTAAGACACTGTTCGACAGAGCGACTAAGTTATGCCAACCACAACACCTTAAACAAGAACAACACCATCTGTTCAATTGTTTCCAGAAAAATGGCTACACATCCAAGGAAATAAGACAAACCATACATCCACGAAGACAGCACGTCAGAATGGATAACACGCCCTCAACCAGCATAGCCTACTTACCATATGTACAAAGAGTCACAGATCGTATCGGAAAACTCCTACGAAAATACAACATAAAAACAGTTTACAGACCTACAAGAAAAATAGAAGACTGCCTTCGCTCAGCTAAGGATCCTCGGCCACCTCTCTCCACTTGCGGCGTATATCGACTTCCTTGTTCGTGTGGTAAACCATACATAGGGACCACGAAAAGAAGTATAGCCACCCGTTTATCTGAACATAAAGAAACTGCAGACAAGGAGAAATGGATAAATCGGCTGTAGCAGAACATGCCATTATGAATGGACACCAGATTCTATTCGATGATACACAAGTTTTAGCCACAACTTCCTACTATTTCCCTAGATTATACCGAGAGGCTATAGAAATATACAAGCATAAAGAAAATATTAACAGAAAAGAGGAAGGTATCAAATTGCCTAAGGCCTGGTACCATACACTAGAAAATAAATGCATCAACACTAGGGACAACAAGGAGACGACCATTAGCCAATCAGCAAGAGCCACGCTCACTCACCCTGCTCCCACCACTAGTATCAATACAACGTCCACAACGTCAGCAGAGCTCACTCTAAGTAGATCTTCCGACCAGGAAACACGCCTAGAAGCACTCGCCACTGAAGATGCCCTCCGCAGTTGAGGGCGAAACGTCTGGTATCAACACCAACTATGGACCACGGCCACAGAACCCGGAATCACACAACATTAATAATAATAACAATAATAATAATAAATAATAATACAAAAATAATAATCATCTTCTTCAAGGTATGGGCCTGTTGGCCCGTTCCGCTCCCCGGTGCACTATATGCTGCAGGTGCAGCAATAATAATAATAATAATAATAATAATAATAATAATAATAATAATAATAATAATAATAATAATAATAATAATAATAATAATAATAATAATAATAATAATAATAATAATAATAATAATGCGTATTTTAAATCTAACCTATCATTTACATTATCAGTGCGATATTAAACATGACTAATGATCCTTATTTACAATTTTTTTATTTATTTATTTGGAGTAATAATTGCTAATTAAATCTTATATTCATCACAATTCATTGAATCTGTTTTTTTTTCCTGATGACTGAAAGTTTGTAAATGTAATTGAATGCGTGACTTAACGGTGTTGATACACGTGCATTCAATTTAATTTGTGCGAGATCAACTTTTTTCAACATTAAAGAGTTCCCTGTAGCTATAATTAGAAATATTAAAGACTAAAGTTATTTGTTCACAAATTAATAATTAACTCAATAGAGGTAGTGAAGCCGCACGTGCATGGAAATGTTCTCACGTTTGTCTGCAATGTGCGATCGTAAAGTTATAAACACACGCACAACCCCTTCATTTGAATAATAATTTAGATCAAAGCAAAAAGCAGCTGTAAAAAAATAGGGAAAATAAAAATAGTATAAGAGTCCGTGACGTAGGAACTGCGTACATTAAGCGAATTCCTTATTAATCCATTTTGAGAATTTTCCTCATCTTGAGGCTTCTCTCCAACCAATCTTAGGAACTATTAAAAAATGCATAAATTACTACGGACTTATAGACTATCAGTTTTGCAACAATCATTCACAAATCTCCCTTAATTAAAGTTCTCCCAGAAATGAAAAATAAAAAAAAAACATGCAGCTCAATTTTGATGGTTTACGGAATATATATTTCTTCGTTATATTGGAAAAACTCTACGTACTTTATTTCTTCCGATTGAGGGTCTTTCCACTTTTCAGCGGTTGCCCTTTTACCAGCCGGCTGCTGGCCCTTCACATCCACATGTGTCAATCACAGAGGTAGATGATCAACAGCCAGTGTAGGGGTGACATGTGGTTAGCATGTCGAGTCCCCCAGCCGTTATAGCTGGTTCCTCAACCTGGAGCCGGTACTTATTGTAACTACCCAATTGCCTCACGATTCTGGGTGGGCACCGATCCTATACTGGCCGAAGTACCATGAGAAAATTTCTTCCCCCATGGTGACTCGAACCAGCGCAAGTCCCGTAGCTCTGCGCCAAGGCTTCCTACCTTAACCGCTCGACTACGGCGCGGGACTACTTTATTTCTTTAGTTCTTTATTTAGGCTGGAGGACAGATTGTCGTGTGGACTGCGACCTGAAAAATCTATTGCACTATCCCAGTATTATGGAGATGAGTGGAATGAAAGTCTAATCAATGGTGTTATGTAAGTTGTAGGTCGTCTTCTAAGTCCGACACACCAGGTTTTACTCCATGACCCAGCATTCTTGGGTCGGGAGGGAGGGTTACAATTCTCCCCTTGGCCCCTTCTGCTCTTGTTCAGGTTCGGAGTCTTGAGACAGCACTCTGGTGGACCCCGCTAGTTCTCCGCAACCACACATTTTCAATACCTGTGGATTGACAACCAAGATATATATTTTTTCCTAACGTGAGATGAGGTGAAAGAGTGATATGAAATGAATGAATTTGAAATGAAATGACATGAAGGGTAGGGGCGGGTAATGGAGAGTGTTGGTGGGATGAAATTCGGGAGACGGGAGAATCCCCATAAAACACAAAAATACCGGTATGGTCCACCATCTGGAATCGCCAGGATTATAACCTGGGATCCGATTCGGCGTACTAACCACACGTCTACCAAGACGACAATAGAAATTCTAGTATTACTATATTTGTTCTCCTCTTTCTTCTTCTTCTTCTTCTTCTTCTTCTTCTTCTTCCGTTCACTCTATGGTTCTCTAAGAACCTTGGCTTTCTTTATAACATGGCGTCAAAGCGATGAAGCGAGTTTAGGGACAAGTCCAGTTCCGCATGAAACTCCGCGAACTCAGGGAGCGTGGCGAAGAAATTCTGACTATTTAACTCATGCCCCAAATGGGAGGCAATGACCAATCACAATTCAATTAATTTTGATTTACAACAAATCACAGTCGTTTATCACCCCGGTTTTATCAGTTTAATTGTTTCATATTAAAATCAAATTCCTCCTTTTTAATATACTGAATAGGTCTTTATAGGAAGCCATATATAATCCATCCATAGTAATTCTGCCCGAAGGCAGGTCCTTCACTGCAATCATAGCATTTTCATGCTATGCTTGCAGCTTTACTAGGGAATTGTAGGTGTGGTAGCTTCCCGTTGCTTTCCACACCGGTGAAGGATGATGATGATGATGATGATAATGATAAGGATGATGATGATGGTGATGGCCACATGATTTCGGGGACCGTTTGGGCCTTAAAGTTTTCCTGACATTTGTCTTACAGGTGAGGAAAAACCCCGATAAATACCTCACCCAGAAAAACTGCCCCGACCGGGGATCGAACCCTGGCCCGCTGCGTGACAAGGCAGCACGCTACCTCGAGACCACAGCGGTGGACCCAGATATAATAAGAACAGTTAAGTCTCGTAGACTGCGATGGGCAGGACATGTTGCACGTATGGGGAATGAAAGGCTTGCATGGAAGCTTCTTGTAGGAAAGTCAGAGTGAAAACGCCCAGTTGGTAGACCAAGAATGAGGTGGGAGAATAACATTAACTATGATTTGAGGGAAGTAGATTATACAGAAAACGATTGGAAAGCATTAGCTCAGGATAGAGATGTATGGAGAGCTTATGTCCGCGCGGCCATGAACCTACGTGTTCGACAGTGCCAGTGAGTAACTAAGTATAGGTCAGAGCATTATTTTGCAGTGACTCACTCTCTAAGAAATACGGCTACCAGATTGTATATATAGTGTACGAATGTAAACAGATACTGCTTGCGGGATATAATAGAAAACATTCGTAGTAATTGATTATAACACACACAAAAAAACACTGTTTGCACTTTCTTAAACGTATTATTTCCCAGGAATTTACGTTCCAGAAAAATATAATTTACATCATAGGACTTCGGAAATTAATTAATAACCTATAATGTTGGTTATAAACAGTTTGATGTGTTTCATTTTTCTCCACTAGGGTGCAATCTTACGATATTGCGATCCTTTGGCAATAAATAATATGATCTGGTTACAGTAATGAACAAATGAAGCATAACAAACGTTTCTTATTTGTGTTCAAACATCGCCGTTTACATCAAATATATAAATATTTTAAAATAACTATATTTAAATAATGATTCGCGAGTAAACAGCTTAATTTTATTCGTTAAATAGTCCTAACAAATGCCACTCTTGATTTCCAAATTCTCTAGATAAATTTCCTCCTCACTTCGTGAGTCGTGTATGTATCGATAATTTGGAAATCACTCGTGGCATTACTTATGATAAAAATGTATCGTATTTGTGAAGTTATTATTTGAAATTTAAGACCAGGTTTAAATTACTTTTTTTGCTGGTATAATCTTCAAACCATATCAAGAGTTCGAGGGGCCAAACGCTCTCATTTTTTTATTTCATCGTCCACACTGGAATGTAAGGTGGAAGCCATGCTTGATTATTTCATGTCTTAGTTTTTCCGCACTGACACTTCACACGCACACGCACACGCACACGCACACATACACACACACACACACGCACGCACACACACCAGCAAATTCAGATAAAGTTGAAGTGGTTGGTACAAACATATGGAACACTTCAGGATTTTGCCTCTCGTTCTTGCGCAGGGGCCTGTGCTAATCTTCTCTGCATCGTTCCAATTTAAGCGTACATACCACCGATACCAATATGGAGATACTTAATTTCTGATGTCAGATTTTTTAAGTGTCGAACTACAGTGAAAAAAAAAAATTGTAAAACCGTAAGAGTACCTATTGCATATTGTATAATTTGACACAAATTTAAATAATATCTACTCATTTATGTTACCATTACTTTATTAAAAATATTAAATAAATTAAATCGGTGTATGATACATTGCCAATTTAAGAGTTAATTTAATTGTATGGGATACATTACGACGAAATAAACATGGCGGTTGCTAGAGCGAATTTTTAGTTTCAGGTTTTTGGTAACCCCCCACTTCTGTTTTCGCTGTTTTTTGAAGGATATATTCCTTGTTTTATTTTAATAGTGTATAGTGTACTGAGTTTCGTTGCGAAACATCGAAACTTGTGACCGCCAAAACGATTTTTAAATCTTCGTTTCAGATGAATTACTACACCTAATGGTTGCATTTTGGTGGTTAAGGAACTCGACTTTACTTTTTTAAATTGATTCTGATAAAACAAAAATTGCGGCTACTAGAACGGACACACATACACACATACGCACATACATATATATATATTTTTTTTTTTAATGTTGCAATTTATCCAAAATATAGTGGTTTAACGTCGCTCTCAAGAAATCCGCCTTCTCCAGAAATGTAGTATTTTTTTACAGGAATTAAACCCAATGGATACAACTTAGACATTACACACAGCCAGTCCCAAGGTTGAGATTTTAAAATCCCTTACCCCGCCGGAGTGGAAGGTAGGGACTCTACCGACTACGCCACAGCGACGGATGAAATGTAGTATATATATATATATATATATATAGGTTATGATAATTTTCAGTTTGTACTAGATAGGTTTAGATCGGTGATGATCTGTAAAAAAAAACATATCATGAGAACAATTTCAACAGCTTCGGAATTCGCTAAAAACCATTACCAGAACTAGGCATATATATTATTGAAACTAAAATTGTTAGACGTAATGTACCTATGATAATTTAATGTTAATTTTAGTTGAAAATTAATACCAAAATAATATGTCAAAATTATTTTTTGTCCTCTAAAGTATCTCCAAAACCTTATGCTGAATTCAACGTCCTACATCTTCCTCTTGTGATTGGTTTTTGTTTCATTCCTATCATTGATTTATAGAACGAAGTTTGAAGAATATTTTAGAGCACAAACATTAGTTTTTACATTTTTTCTTCATTTCGGAATTCATAAAATGTTACTTTACTCATTCGAATGTGTCTAAATGACACGGTCGGGTAGGAAACACTTTAAGTATACTTTCGAAAATCACAATGGGTTAAAACAACGATATGCAATATTTTTTCCTGCAATTCAAATTTTTACTAGAGAATGCAATCGGATATTCAGAGGATAAAGAGGGCCTACAGCTCAATGGTATTAATTAGCTGTTAGCATACGCTGGTTATGTGGTATTACTAGACGATAGCTAAGTGATACTAAAGTTAAACGCCTACACACATTCTATTAAACTACAGTAAGAAAGTGGGGCTGAAAGTAAATAGGCCTATTAATAAAACTAAACTGTTGTCATACATTAGAGGCCTGTAATGGAAATGGACAACTAATTACATATGAGGGAAATTTTGATGAAGTGGCTGAATTTAAATATGTAAGAACAATAAATAATAACAGGCAGGAATGAAGTCAGAAAGAAATTAAACATAAGTTCAACTCTAGAAAAGCACGATATTATGCAATAAAAGGGACACTTGTTATCTCAATTTCTCTAAAAAAAAGTTAAAGTAAAATATATGTAGCGGTTATTCTTCCAGTTATATTATGTGAACGCGAAACGGATTTTTACTTTAAGGGAGTAGAAAAGATTGGGAAAATTTGAAAATAAAGTTCTTCGGATGTTTTTGGACCAAAGAGAGATGAACAAACAGGTAAATTTAGAAAACTAAAACATAGTGAGCTACATGATATTTATGGAAAAACTTGATGTAAAAACACAGTAAGTCTCCTAGACAACGATGTGCAGGATATGTAGCATGAATGGGAAATGAAATAGGGGCACGTAAACTATTTGTAAGAAAACCAGAAGAAAGCTTCCAGTAAGTAGGACAAGGTCCCGCGCCGTAGCCGAGTGGTCAAGGCAGGAAGCCTTGGCGCAGAGCTACGGGACTTGCGCTGGTTCGAGTCTCCATGGGGGAAGAAATTTTCTCATGTTATTTCTGCCAGTATGGGACCGGTGCCCACCCAGCATCGCGATGCATTTGGGTAGCTACAATAAGTAGCGGCTCCAGGTTGAGAAAACCAGCTATAACGGCTGGGGGACTCGACGTGCTGACCACATGTCACCCCTACACTGGCTGATTATCGTCTACCTCTGTGATTGACACATGCGGATGTGAGGCCAGCAGCCGGATGGTAGGCTAAGGGCCTTGTAGGCCTGTCGCGCCAGGAGTTAAGTAGGACAAGAATAATATTTAAGATTATTTGAGGGAGCTGGATTATACAGCAATGATTGGAAAACATTATCTCAGGATAGGGACAAAAGGGAGCTTATGTCTGCTTGCTCATTAAAGCTCAGTTATGATAGATTTAGCTTCTCTTCTTATAGCTGAGAACTCAATTACAAATTGTTCTTCCAACCTTTCGCAAATCATGAAGGATATGTCTGAACTTCTAATTGGATAGTTCAACATAGTATTTTAATTAATGTGTCTATTTGACATTTCAAGGCTTCAGAGTAGCAACTTAAATCTAGGCATGAAAGGGCCGGCAAATGCTGATCAGACGTTTTTATTTCAGACTTGAGTTTCTGTAACGAAACCAAACATCTACAAACGATTATTTAGAAGAATTAAAAAGAAAAGACTTAAAGTGTATAAAACACTGGCTCTTCCAACTCTTTGGTATGGTAGCGAAGTATGGGCATTGAAATAGAAGGCTATACAGATACTTAGATCTGCTGAAATGAGATACCTTCGGAGGACTGCAGGATACACACTACTAGATCACATAAAAATGAAGACATTTTAGAAGAATTACACATTGTACCTTTAGAAAACAAAATTTCCGATTATAAGTCAAGATGGATGCAACATGTTCATCGAATGAAACATCACAGGATACCCAAACTAATGTTAAGATATCAACCTGCAGGAAGACCAGGACGTCCACTCAAAATACTTTTGGATGATGTTTCTCTTGAGGCCGAAACAGGTCAACAATCCGTGAATGTACTATGATGATGATGAAAAAAAATAACTAGGGGAAGTGAGTAGGGATAAGATGAGCGAAGAACAGAATGGATTTATCCAGTGAGATCAAGTATGGATGAGGTACATGTAGTACAACAAATTGTTGAAAGAGGATATCGAGAAATTTGGATACATGTATGCATTTATTTGTGTAGTAAAAGCTTATAAATAAATATTCCATGACATTTCTTGTGGGAAGTTTGGATAAAAATGCAGGTAGATATCTAGCTTTTAAGATTTATACAGGATCTTACAGAGATTACTAAGCACATATTAAATTAGGAAAATGTTTATCACATTCCATTCATACACAAATTGACTAAGAAAAGAATATAGAATTTCACCTTTGTTATTTAATTTGTGTTTGGCAAAGGTTCTATATTGATGTAGAATATTTGTATACCTTGAAGTTTGAAGAAAACTAAGCGGTTTTCTGAGGATACGATGATTCAGAAATTGTGCGTAGAATATTATACACTCAATATAACGATTATTGAATAAAATTAAATATTATGAAAGGCATTTTTGTCATTCATTCAAATGTTGCATTGAAATCATAATTACTGGTGGAGAATCAATTAAACAAGTGGATATATTTAAATACCTGATTATATAATGATACAAAATAAGGAATTGGATATGCAGGTATTCAATTACGGAACAAACAAGCAAAAAGGATTTTAAGATCCCTGAGATCATTATCATGGGATAATAATATTTTCAGGAACTCAAAATTACATTTACGAAAATCATTATTTAATATGTTTTATGATGCAACAATTCGGAATGAAGAAATTAGGATAAGTATGAAAGCAGAAAAGAATAATTCCGATAGAGCGAATCAAATAGAGGAACTTAAAATAGTTTGTACACCTAATGAGGATATAACAACAAGTATGGACTATATATATATATATATATATACGGTATACATATATTTTTAATGACACTAGCTGAAACACTAAGATATCATGGTACCAAAAGAAGGTTAAAACATTTATTTCGTCAAATAACTTCAAGAAAAATATTCCGTTGATCAGAAAGAATGCAGATTAAGAACGGGAAGACGGCTTCAGCTGCAAATTATCTGAATAATGAAAATGTATGAAACGAGGCCCACGGCTTTACTAACGTTCCAAATGAAACCAAACTCAAGATTGTTATGTCTTTAAAAACCGATATCGAATAGATGACGCAGTTTAAATATTTTAGGCATTCTAACATTGTTTACCATTTTTTACTGTGGATTGTGATTTTAGATGTAACTTTTATTAGCTGTAAATTTTTGTTCAGCCATATAATGATTTTATATGCTTAATTAAGATTTTATTATGTTAGAATCTCAGGTAGTCCGCGTTGGACTAGTGGTTATGCTCCTTGCTTCTGGTCCCGAGGGTCGCTGGTTCAAACACGGCCGGGGTCGATGAATTTTTTTTTAGGATAGAAAAATCCAAGGAGCAAGTCCCCCGGGAGGGACTTTAAGCCGTGGGTCCCGAGTCTGAAGATTTTCAGGTTCGTAAAAGATCCTTAAGCCTGAATGAAAAGGCCTCTAAATAAAATTTACCGAATTTTCCCGTCCTAGTACTACCTTGGTTTCCTAGATGCCAGTATGAGGCGGAACGCTGACCACGGACCACTCAATTATCATCTACATGAAAACAAGTGTAACTAAATTAGTATGGTTCAAATTCTTTCCTGTAGGGGGAGAGCGCCTAAATCTCGGTTAAGGGAAAACATGGGCTTACAAGAAGAAGGTAGTAATTTTTTTGAGCTTCATTTGTATTTGCTTTGTACTCTTTTATTTTTAGTTCAATATTTGTTCATTCATCCATACTTTTCTTTCCAAAGCATTCTCCATTACTCCCCTCTGCTCTGTTTTCGTCTTTGTGACTGAATACGATCCATTTATCTATATCGTATATATTTTTATTCTCTGGCTATTTATTACATCTATATTAAAATTCTTTGAGCACATTTGGTTACATGTCTCAATTGTTGTTCATAATCGTGTGTGGGGCCTTTCTTTCAGAAACTTAAGATACTTAGGCCTGGGATGGCTATGAACTCCTGACTTTCAAATCTATTGTTGAATGTTGTTTACACCAGCAATGAGCACCTCAGAGCGATTTTATTATTAATATTGTCGTTTTACTAATATTACTGTGCTTTAACAATTAGATGTATGAATATTATTTACTACATTTTCTAAATGGTGTAATAGTTGCCGAGTAACCAAAATTTTTAGTACACGTCAAAATTTAAAATTCGTAAACTTTATAATCAGCATTCATTATAAATTATTTGTAGCTAAGTTGAACCAATATGTAAGTAATCTACATTCATTAACTTTTAAAATTATGTATCATAGTTCTGTTAAAATCGATGAAAAGGATATTATTCTGCAGTATCAACAATAATACATTATTAGATTAATCAACTTTTATAAGATTCATGATGTGTTCCGTTGAGGTTTATTCAAAATTAATATAAAATTATAGAATATTCACCTGAAAGGTCCGTCTCCTCAATTTAATTATCATTTAACTGTAGCGCTCTCGGGACTTGTCCATCATCGGCAGGATTCAAAACTGGTGTTTCACTGAAGATCTGGTAGAGGGGGTTACATGTATTGGGTTCGTTTTCGTTTATCAGGCTGTCGTTGTGAGCTGCTTTCATGATTTCCATCTCTTCGAGTACGTTTATCACTTACATACACAGGAAAAGAAACGACAAAATTAGCCAATGCACTAAAGAAAGCCGATAAAAACGTAAAAATAGCATACAGAACCAATAACAAATTAAACAACATAATAAACAATAACATTGAAGAAAATAACATTTTCAACAGCAAAGGAGTTTATAAACTGACATGTAAGGACTGCAACAAATTTTATATAGGAAGGACAAACAGGAGTTTTAACATCAGATTCAAAGAACATTTTCGAGACTTCATTCACGCAGAAGGTAAATCAAGCTATGCAAAACACGTTATCCATGAAGGACATCGCATGTTAAATATTGAAAACACCCTAACAGTAATGCACAGAGAAAATAATCCAGCGAAGATAAACGTACTCGAAGAGATGGAAATCATGAAAGCAGCTCACAACAACGACACCCTGATAAACGAAAACGAACCCAATACATGTAACCCCCTCTACCAGATCTTCAGTGAAACACCAGTTTTGAATCCTGCCGATGATGGGACAAGTCCCGAAAGCGCTACAGTTAAATGATAATTAAGTTGAGGAGACGGACCTTTCAGGTGAATATTCTATAATTTTATATTAATTTTATTAGATTAAGTAGAATCAGTTGCCCACGAAGTAGTCACTTATCCGAGTTACATTTTATTTAGGTCTGAGCGAACACTGTCATCGAACACATTTCATTTAGGTCTGAGCTTACACTGTCATCGAACACATTTCATTTAGGTCTGAGCTTACACTGTCATCGAACACATTTCATTTAGGTCTGAGCTTACACTGCCATCGAACACATTTCATTTAGGTCTGAGCTTACACTGTCATCGAACACATTTCATTTAGGTCTGAGCTTACACTGCCATCGAACACATTTCATTTAGGTCTGAGCTTACACTGTCATCGAACACATTTCATTTAGGTCTGAGCTTACACTGCCATCGAACACATTTCATTTAGGTCTGAGCTTACACTGCCATCGAACACATTTTATTTAGGTCTGAGCTTACACTGTCATCGAACACATTTTATTTAGGTCTGAGCTTACACTGTCATCGAACACATTTCATTTAGGTCTGAGCTTACACTGTCATCGAACACATTTCATTTAGGTCTGAGCTTACACTGCCATCGAACACATTTCATTTAGGTCTGAGCTTACACTGTCATCGAACACATTTCATTTAGGTCTGAGCTTACACTGTCATCGAACACATTTCATTTAGGTCTGAGCTTACACTGCCATCGAACACATTTCATTTAGGTCTGAGCTTACACTGTCATCGAACACATTTCATTTAGGTCTGAGCTTACACTGCCATCGAACACATTTCATTTAGGTCTGAGCTTACACTGCCATCGAACACATTTATTTAGGTCTGAGCTACACTGTCATCGAACACATTTATTTAGGTCTGAGCTTACACTGTCATCGAACACATTTCATTTAGGTCTGAGCTTACACTGTCATCGAACACATTTCATTTAGGTCTGAGCTTACACTGCCATCGAACACATTTCATTTAGGTCTGAGCTTACACTGCCATCGAACACATTTTATTTAGGTCTGAGCTTACACTGTCATCGAACACATTTTATTTAGGTCTGAGCTTACACTGCCATCGAACACATTTCATTTAGGTCTGAGCTTACACACTGCCATCGAACACATTTATTTAGGTCTGAGCTTACACTGCCATCGAACACATTTCATTTAGGTCTGAGCTTACACTGCCATCGAACACATTTTATTTAGGTCTGAGCTTACACTGTCATCGAACACATTTTATTTAGGTCTGAGCTTACACTGCCATCGAACACATTTCATTTAGGTCTGAGCTTACACTGCCATCGAACACATTTTATTTAGGTCTGAGCTTACACTGTCATCGAACACATTTTATTTAGGTCTGAGCGAACACTGTCGTCGAACACATTTCATTTAGGTCTGAGCTTACACTGCCATCGAACGTTAGATAGTTTAGTCTTGAACCTAAAAAGTAGCCTGAGGGATTCACATTTGGCGATTTGACGGCTAGCTTATATTCATGTCTAGATTACAATACATTCTCACTTCTAATGGTCAGAATTCGTTGATTTTTGGAGACTACTTTTATTATTTTAATTTAAAGGCATGCAATGAGTTTTGTTGCGAAAATTGCTGTCGCGAGCGATTTTTAATTTTATCTACAAGTGAGCACCCACATCTAATGGTCCGATGTATACTTAGTACACGCCTGAAATGGCCGTAGCAAAAAAAAAAAAAAAAGATATGCATTATATAGGCCTATTTATATAAATAAAAAAAGTTTTCATGGGTTTTCCGCAATGATTGAAGATGGGCGAGGCTCTGGCCACTGATTCCGACGTTTCGACATTATTTCAACATGCCATTATCATAAGTGATTTCCAATTTATCTAGAGAATTTGGAAATCAAGAGTGGCAATTGTTAGGACTATTTAACGAATAAAATTAAGCTGTTTACTCACAAATCATTATTTAACTAAAGTTATTTTAAAATATTTATATATTTAATGTAAACGGCGATGTTTGAAAACAAAAGAGAAACGATAGGTACGCTTCATCTCTTCTTTGTTTATCACTGCAACCAGATCATACTATTTGTTGCCAAAGGAAGGCAATATTGTAAGAATGCTCTCTAGTGGAGAAAAAATGATACACATCAAACTGTATATTAATTAATTTCTGATGTCGTATGATGTAAATATGACAATTATATTTTTCTGGATTATTACCTGGGAAAAAATACATTTAAGAAAGTGCAAACAGTGGTTTCTTTTTTTGGTGGTATAATAATTTGCTACAAATGTTTTTATATTAACTCCTGCAAGCGCTATGTGTTGACATCTATACACTATATAAACAATCTGGTAGCCGTATTTCTTGCAGGCTCAGTCACTGCAAAATAATGGTCAGACCTGTTCAGAATATTAAAAAGGAGGAGCTTTCTTTAATATGGTAGATTTAACACTGATAAATATTTCGTGAAACAAGACTCTGATTGGTTTTAAAACAGAAATCACTGAAACGTGATTGGTCATTGACTCCCATTTGGAGCATGAGTTAAATAGTCAAAGAAAAACTTATATAATTACTATATAACTAACTAACTCACTGGCATGATCGAACCGGTAGGTTCATGGCTGAGCGGACATAAGTTCTTCATACATCCTTATTCTCAGCTAATGGTTTACAATTATCCCCATTACAATCTTTTTCCCTTAAATAATAGTTAATATTATTCTCCCACCTCATTCTTGACCAACCTATTGGGCTTTCCCTCTGATTTTCCTACAAGGAGTTTCAATGTCTCTCCTTTATTCCCCATTCGTGCCATATGCCCTACCCATGACAGTCTACGAGAGTTAACTATTCTTATTATATCTGGTTTCCCATAAAGATCATGTAGCTCACTGTTATGTAGTTTTCTCAATTAGCCTGCATTTTGATCTATCTTTGGTAAACATATTTTTCTAAGGACTTTATTCTCAAATACTCCTCCTTTTGAAGTAAGAGTCCATGTTTCGCATCCATGCAACTGGGAGAATAACAATTGTATATATTTTCAGTTTAACGTTTTCTTTTAGAGAAGTAGGGGCGACAACAGTCCCCGTAGTGCATAATAGTATGAATTTCCAGAATTGAGCCTATGTTTAATTTCTTTGTAGATCTCATTCCTATTTGTAATTATCGTTCCTAAGTATTTTAATTCACCCACCACTTCAAAATGTCTCTCATTTTTATTAATTGCCATTGCCATTATATAATATATTTAATTTAATTGATGTTTACTTCCAGTCCCAATTTCTTAGTGTTACTCATTGGAACAAGCATGTTGGCCCTTAGTATCACCACGCTATCGCCTAATAATACTTCATCATCAGCATACACTAACAACTTATTAACATTTAGTTTTAGTACTACTTCAGTCTCTAAAGTATTGAAGGCGGTATTCTAATACAAAATTGAATAGTAGAGGAGATAGTGAAATTCAAAAGTATCTGAAAACTGATTTTCTACACGTAATCTACTCTTGTGCCATTTAGGTCGTTATTCAAAAACCAATCTTTATGCAAAGAGCGACTCTTTCGCCCTCTCTATGACGTAGAGAGTAATCATAAAACCGGTTTTATGAATACTCTCTACGTCATAAAGAGGGGAAAAGAGTCGCTCTTTGCGTAAAGATTAGTTTCTGCATAACGGCCTTAGACACACTCGAATAAGTCTAACCACTCTAACCAATTTTATGAATTTCGAAATCCAGCTGGATGCTATATAATTTCTCCCTCTTAACTAGAGTCGTATCCCTGTTTTTTAAATCTACATATAGGGTTGATGTGCAGTGCCATTAAATTCCCATTTATTTTCTAAAATCTGTCTTATACTAAAAATATATCTTATTGACCTGTTTCTTCTAATCCACATTGATGATTTCCTAGACTGTCATTAATATGGGGGAATGAGTCTGCTTACTAATATATTTGTTAGAATTTTGTACGAATTTTGGCTCTGCAGTTGCTGCAATTACTTTTATCTTTTTTCTTATAAATTAGTACGATTTTCGATTCTTTCCATTGATTTGGGAGACCATTCCCCCCCCCAAACCATACTAAACAACATGAAAATATTTTCGTACCTCATAACGTCTCACGAAATTCAATTCAATGTAGGCCTACATGCACATGGGTTCCTCGGTTGCCTCGAAAAACCTCAAACCTCGAAAAACTGATTTCACGCCATCATTTCTTCTGTGATAGAATTTTTAGCATCTCTCATGCGATGTTTTAAATGCAGCATGTTACTTACTCTTGCAGAGTATACATTGTCTTTAACGTGGTGGTATGTCGGGGAACGCGGAGGCCATGGATTTAGTCCTCCACATCCAATTCAACGATTGGGGCATCTCTCATTTACAAATATCGGACGTCAAAGGTCCAATCGGTGAGGCACCATCCTGTTGAAAGATTATTATTATTATTATTATTATTATTATTATTATTATTATTATTATTATTATTAGCTGTAAATCTGCTATCTGTGGCACTGCAAAATTCTCCAACATTACCAAATAAATGTGAGAGTATCTTTATAAAAAGATATAAGAATATATTTTGCGGAAGATACGCCAAACATTAATTTTAGGAGTGTTACGCACGTGTTCTATGCTTTGCTGAGATTTTCTGTACATAAATACGCAAATTATGGCGATTCACTTTCCCATGGCCTCATCTAAAACATCACGAGTGATGAAAAGGTTTCGTCTTTAGCAATGCGATCCACCATAGTCGTTGCGAACTGTTATCCCTTTGTTCGGCCAACAGGGTTTTGATTTATTGCACAATAAGTACCTTGTTTGCATAAAAACGCAATGGGGTGGACTACTTTGTGAACGGTTAACAATTTCATACCAAATTCTCTTGCAACTTGTCTTACTGACTTCTGTGAACTCATTTCGAATTATCTCTGCAAATTTTCTACAACCTGTTCCTGGATGCGGGTTTACTATCACCACCATTCCTTTGAAAATGCTGCCGGTCGTCTGAAACTTATCACGCCACTTCTTTATAGTCTTGGAAGTCTAACTCTTTATTGCACACGACGAAAGTTTCGTTGCACTTCAATAATAAATAGATTTCGTTCCTGCATACCACCGCACAACTTGTGCACGCTCATTTGGAATCTCCTTTTAGAAATAATCTATTGTTGCAGTGCAAGCAAATACACACCAAATGGAATGGCGTATATGATAGCCAGAAGACTTGAGGCAAAGGATACTACTACCAGCAACAGTCATATAAGGAAGTTACAGAAAAAAGAAACAGAAGGAAAAAGAGATCGACTAAGGGTCGAATTTATAAACGCATTAGACCGTAAAAGGCGTTCTCTGCTGAGAAAGTTTTATCCTAATACATTTTGCTTACTCAGAAATCTATTCATGCGATAATAATTGTAAGCTACTTGACGAGGTAACTTAAGATCATAGCTCAAGATAGAAACTTATCGTGAGAATCCCGAAGGGAACCGATGGTAACCGATGTAGTTTGAAACCTTGCCGATTTATCCAAGATGTCGGACCTTGAAGACTTCGATCATGTTTTCGGTATACGCGGAGAAGAGGAATTTGATAGAGTCTACCAAAGAATCCAACTGGAATAACAGGAGAATCGGCGTAATATTGCGCGACGCAGATGTCGTTGTATACGGTATTATTTGCGGGACGCAAGCGTAAATCCGTTCCTCTATAGCAGACGAAAATAACGGAAGTGGTTTTATCGCTGAGAATTCTGGGTAATTCGTTGCCAATATTACGAAAACGTCGACTTTCATGCATGACCGGTAAGTCGGCCGTTAATTCGATCTCAGCAATTGCTCACGGTGAGTCAGCTCACCAGTGATTGGAAGTAATTTGAGTAGAGACTAATTTATTTGCATGCGGCCCTAAGATTTCTACGCCTCAGACGCCATGGTTACAGGAAGTGGGCAGGAAGCAACCAACCACAAAGGCATGCAATTATAGGCCTGGCAACACATGCATATTACCATAAAATGTGCAAAAATACGAACCTCCACCAACCGAGTGACTTCTGTGAATGCAAGATATGTGAACAAAAATGCGAGCGATACCAGTACAAACAAAGCAGAAGATGGACGGGATCGTTGAACTAACTGATAAAAAACAAACCATAAAATAGAAAGTCAAAACCTAAAACTTAATGCTCTTTCGAATGTTAGTTACCTACTTATTATTATTATTATGGTTATTGAGCGCGTTACAACTTTTTTTTTCTAGTTTCTGCTTGTGCTCCTTCAATAATCACACTTATACAATCTGAAATTGAAACGTTATTATTGGCTTTCAAAATAATGAAGTCCTACTGTGATTACGGTGTATTATGATTCACCTAACAGAGTGAAAATTTTCAGATTTCACATATGTACTTACATCAAAATCGGCCGCGGTTGACTAGTGGTTATGCTCCTTGCCTCTGGTCCCGAGGGTCGCAGGTTCAAACCCGGCCGGGTCGATTGATTTTTTAGGATGGAAAAATCCAAGGAGCAAGTCCTCCGGGAGGGACTTTAAGCCGTGGGTCCCGAGTCTGAAGATTTTTAGGCTCGTAAAAGATCCTTAAGCCTGAATGAAAAGGCCTCTAAGCAAATTTTACCGATTTTTCCCGTCCTAGTACTACCTTGGTTTCCTAGATGTCAATATGATGCGGAACGCTGACCAAATTCTTCCTTGTAGGGGGGCGCCTAAATCTCTGTCAAGGGAAACATGGGCTTACAAGACAAGACAAGACTTAAACCGAAAGCTGCAGATAAACTTGTATATCAAAATTGTGCAAACATCACGATATTTTGTTTCTTTTTTATTATATTTATGTTTTTTCCTGCTTATCAAATTCTGATCTAATAAAAACAAAACTCACTATTATTTTCAGTACGTTTGTATCCTATGTGATGCGTAAGTATGTTATGATTTTTTGTCACTCTATAAACAACTAAATATCTTTGTGACTGGTTTTTGTAATGATAACTGTGCTTAAAATCATGTTTTCACTTTCTCTCCAAGTATTAAGATTACATGCTAGCATTTTATAAATCGTAAACATTCAATGAAATCCTACTGTATCATAAATATAAACAATCAATTCTCATAAAATGTATTAAATGGTCTTGTAAAAAAGTAAATAATTTTCCTATTTTATAACTCATGAAAGACAAACAAAATTATAAATCTCCAAATAAGTAATTAGGAGCCTAACCAAAGCTTTTGCTTTAAAAATTAATATTAAGTTGTGCTCAGAAATTCTTTTAGAAACAAAAATAAATTTTTATAATTACTTGATTCCGGATGTTAGGCATTTAAAAATTCAAAATAGCTAGGCAAAAAGGCACTAAAAATCTGTAATATAGGCACTAAAAATTAAAAATAGGCTCTTACAAAAAATGGACAACAACATAACTTTTTATAGTATTACGTTAAGAATATAAACATATGCTATCAATAGCATGCGAAGATATCAGAGATGCTTTTGGAATTTGATTTGCCTTTTTGCAAAGAGCAGAACCGTCACTTGAGAATATTTCCGCGCCAAATTCTTTCACGAAATTGGTCAGTTTGTGTTTTACTGTTGTCCGCTCATTAGGTATCTTAAAAAAAACTGTTCTAAAGGTTAAAAAAATACACTTGCAACACCACTTTGTCTTTGGATCACCTGTCTGTGAATGAGGACTGCAGACTGAATTCAGTTTTACCAACATAAAAAATAATATTGCCGTTTTCAGCACTAGGTGTGACACAGAGAAAGAAAGCTTGAGCCATCTACCCTCTTTGTCACTCAGCAATTTGTATTGAAAAGAAGCAAATAATTCTTCTCCAAGTTTTAGAGCCAGATCATAAATCAATGGGAAATAGCTTAGGGCTATTTCGCTTAACGGGAATGCATGAGGTGGAAAAATACAATATTTACGTAACGGTGGTGCATTGAGGGGGAAACCATCTACCTGCTAGGTTATTGGGTTATTTTGCCACTATTATACTAAAATATTCTAAGGAAATTAATAAAAAGAACACTTGAAAACTTCTATGAAATTATTTGTGTCATGACGTTTATCCGTTTCAATTGGTTTAATTGAAATACTGAGTTAATTTCGAGAAAAAAATTCAAATAGGCATTTATAGGCTTTATAAGCTGAAATAGGCATTTATAGGCAAAATAAACTTCATGAAAAAACAACTCTAGGGTCGTTGGTATGAACTTATATGAAGTCACTTTTACAATATCTATAATATATAACTATAGGCTTTTTCGCTAACATCCGGTCTCTAATAATTACATACAAGACTGGAGAGGCAAATCAACTATTTTACACTAAAATTTCATAGCACACAATTAGTTATTTTAGTTTATAACTATTTATTTAAACCATTCTCATACAAATTAGTAGAATAAAATAACTTTCTAGTTTCTTTTTTAAATTCATATTTTGAGAAAACAATAGGACATTACAAGAAAAAAAAAACATTTAACTTACACATAATGGAGTTTCAAATTAAATTGGACAATTGATGAAGTAAAGGTGAAGTGGAAAAGCTTAAAAGGAAAAGCAATTAATGCTAAAATCTGCAATTCCCTTTGACAGTATAGGTAAACACTGTATATCTGTTGAGTTAATCAACTATTATAAAGTATTCTTTGGAAATAAATGAAGGCAGAGTTTTGAAGTTACGTAACAAAATAACCAGCTGATCACGTTGAAAAACACGCTTGGAAGTTTCAATTTCTATGAACAAAAGATTCAAATTAAACACAAATGCGTTGGTAGTTGTTATTGAACACATTAATTTGTTCTTAGAAATTTTATTTCGGAAACTTATTCATATATTTCCACAAGGAAAATTTAACTAATTTTACAGTCTTTGTTTTTTACCTTTAAAAGGAATATTTTGTTTTACAGTATAATTATTTTCTTATGAAACACTGTTTATATATGCAATATTTGCAACGGAAACACTAATTTTAGAACTTTTTTTCCGAATCTTCTGAAATTAATCTGAAACTAACTTTTATTTTTATGTTTTAAAATAAGGTTATATAATTAACATTGGTCTTATACTGTATTTAAATTAAAAATACCTTATCATAAATATGATAATAATAATAGCAGCTACGTAACATTACTAATAATAAAAATAATTATTTTTATTTTATACAACTTTCCTCATTAGAAGATTGCCTCAAGGACAAAGTGATACAGACAATTAATTTTCGAAATTGAAGAAATACATTTTGTAAATACAATGAAATTGAAGTATACGTACTATAAAGTAGAAATTTTGTAAAGATGGTTTCTTAAAATTTAAATTGATCTTCTAATGGCAGCGACTGCAATTTTAGAAAGGTACACTCTGTCCAAATCTAAGAAATTCCAAAATTTAGCTAAGAATCCTGGTATAGTACCTTTTGCCCGGATCATCAATCCTGTGACAGTTATACTATATAATTGGTATTTATTATAAATGATGCCACGAGTGATTTCCAAAATATCGATAAATTCACGACTCACGAAGTGAGGAGTACATTTATCTAGAGAGTTTGGAAATCAAGAGTGGCATTTGTTAGGAGCATTTAACGAATAAAATTAAGCTATTTACGCACAAATCATTATTACCTATAGTTATTTTTTAAATATTTATATATTTAATGTAAACGGCGATGTTTGAAAACAAATGAGAAACGATCAGTACGTTTCATTTGCTTCTTTCGATCAGCACTGCAACCATATCATATTATTTATTGCCAAAGGATTGCAATGTTGTAAGAATGTACCCTAGTGGAGAAATTTATAACCAATGTTATAGATATTAATTAATTTCTGATGTCCTATTGTAAATATGTCAATTATATTTTTCTGCAACATCATTTCCTGGAAAATAATTCGTTTAAGAAAGTGCAAACAGTGGTTTCTTTTTTTGTGGTATAATCAATTGTTACAAATGTTTTTATACTATCTCTCGCATGAGCTTTCTGTTGACATTCCGAATGGAGAGAAGCGATTAAAATGCAAGCCGTTATATTAGCGATGCGTTCTTTGCCGGGCAGGTCTAGGGACGATACCCTATGTAGACGTTGTCGCAGAGAGCACGAAACTCTTGCACACGTCCTTGGGGCCTGTCCGTTTGGAGAATCACTGAGAAACATTCGGCACCACACTCTTCGAGATATGATGGCAGAAGCTTTGTGAGAATTTGGGTACACAGTTTATGAGGAAGTTCATGGTGTGGCCACTAATGGGAGTAACAGACGAATAGATATCATTGCATTTAGACCATCTTCTAAAATTGGTATGATATTAGATCCCACAATTCGTTTTGAGACTCATAGTGGCCAACCTGAGGAAGTTGACTCTGAAAAGAACGCCATATATGAGCCAACAATTGACTATTACAAAGATAAATACCAAGTAGATAGTATAACAGTCACAGGATTGATGATCGGGGCAAGAGATACTATACCAGGATTCTTAGCCAAATTTTGGAATTCCTTAGATTTGGACAGGGTGTTTCTTTCTATAATTGCCATCGCTGCCATTAGAGGATCAATTTCAATTTTAAGAAACCATTTTTACAAAATTTCTACCTTATAGTATGTATATTTCAATTAGGCCTACAATTTGTTTTTTAATGCATTTACAAAATGTATTTAATCAATTCCAAAAATTAATAATGTGTATCACTATGTCCTTGAGGCATTCCTCTAATGAAGAAAGTTATATATAATAATAATAATGAATTATAATCTGGTAGCCGTATTTCTTAGAGAGTCAGTCACTGCAAAATAATGCTAAGACCTATTCAGAATGTTAAAAAGGAGATGATTTCTTTATTATGACTATTTAACTCATGCCACAAATGCTAGTCAATGACCAATCACGTTTCAATGAATCTTGTTTTACAACCAATAACAGTCGTGTTTCACCTCGCTCTTTATCGATTTCTCTTTATAAGCTCCTGCTTTTGTGATAAAGAAAGCTCCTCCTTTTTAATGTTCCGAACAGGTCAAAGCATTATTTTTCTCCAACAAATACACTGAATATAGTAAATAATGAAAATATTCCTTGATTTTACTGAGTTGTTTACTAAAAAAATAAATGAATAACCGGTAATGTTGATTATGATATATGGTTTGATGTATTTCATTATTTCTCCACTTGGGTGCATTCTTACAATATTGCGATCTTATTTGGCAATAAATATGATCAAGCAGCAGTGAATGAACATAACCTCACATTTCTGATTTGTTTTCAAACATCGCCGTTTACATTAAGTATATCAATATTTTAAAATAACTATAGTTAAACAATGATTTGTGAGTAAACAGCTTAATTTTATTCGTTGAATAGTCCTAACAAATGCCACTCTTGATTTCCAAATTCTCTAGATAAATTCACTCCTCACTTCGTGAGTCGTGAATTTATCGATAATTTGGAAATCACTCGTGGCATTACTTATGATAAAGTTTAGTTGGTAAATTCTAGGTGAAACGCGACTTTGATTGGTTGTAAATAAAAAATCATTGAAATAAAAAATCATTGAAATGTGATTGGTCATTGAGTCCCATTTGGTGCATGAGTTAAATAGTCTTTCTAATAGTCTAATAGTTGGCTTTCTTTTCACAATCAACTTCCTCAGGTTGGCCACCATGAGTCTCAAAATGAATTATGGGATCTAATATCATACCAATTTTAGAAGATGGTCTAAATGCAATAATATCTATTGGTCTGTTACTTCCATTAGTGGCTACACCATGAACTTCTTCATAAACTGTGTATCCATAATCTCGCAAGGCTTCTGCCATTATATTTCGAATAGTGTGGTGCCGAATGTTTCTCAGTGATTCTCCAAACGGACAAGCTCCAATGACGAACATTTCTGGAATAGAGTAGTTTTTCTGTAACATGTGAACTTTTACTCGTCCATAAAGTTGTATCTTGAGAATCCTATTTTGTCAAATTCTTCCTAGCGCTCTCGTGAATTCCATAATTTTTCTTGCGTTCGCTATTCCATTCTAAGATCATTTTCGTAATGCTTCATTCCACAATTTTTTTGACATGCCCAAACCATCTCAATTTCCGTTCTTCAGTTACCTGCAAAATATTCTTATCGACTTCGATAATATCTCAAATTCTGCTATTATATTCTTTGTCTCTTCTTGATTTCTTAGCGTCTATCGTCCATTTTTACAGTCAGTAATTTGTTTTCACGTCAACATCATGGGCACGATCGCCCCGTGTGGGCCTTGGCCTTCTTCAGTCTTCTCTATTTAAAAACTCAGTTCTCCAGTTCTTAACTCACAAATATACTGAGTTATTCAATACATAACCCTCCTGTCTCAATATTTGTCTACCAATTTTTCTTCACCTTTCTGGTTTCTTTACAAATCTCATACCACTCATTCTCTCGCTAAATGTCTAGATCGTTCCAAAATTTTAATTTTTATAAATTAAATTCTTGTAACCTGTTTGAAGTACAGGATTTTCATGATACTACTACTATTTATTCTTATATTTATATTTACTGGGAGGGCAAACTGCCCTAGCACTATGACCTTAAGGGATCTATTGCGCTTCCAATCATCAATAAAATGGATGGAATGAAAGTTGACTCTACGGAATTACGTACTTTGTTATGGATCTTTCTCCTGGTCCGACACATCAAGAACTCCACTCATGACACAAAAAGTCATTTTTTGTAGATTGGGCCCATGGCCGCGGGGAGGGACTACAACCCTCCCGTTAGCTGCCATTCTACCCCCTAAATTATTATTCAAGTTCCGTGTCTTAAGGTAGCACATTGGTATGCACCATTAGATCCCCACAACTTTATACACATGCGATTCGCTAAAACAAACTATTTTATCTAACATGAGATAAAATGAAAGGTTGTATTAAATGAATGAATGATGAATGAAGTGACATGGGAAGGAGGCAAATGGAGTGGAAGTGGTGGTGGGATTAAATTTAAGAAACGGGAAAATGCTAAGAAAACCCAATACCACTCCAAAACCGACAGTATTCGAACCTGGGATCCTCTAGCCACGATCCACCGAGTAATACTATTAATACTAATTCTACTACTATTACTAGTACTACTATTACTACTATTACTACTACTACATATACTACTGCGACTTATACAACTGCTACTAAAATGATAATAATAATAATAATAATAATAATATACTAAAATGATAATAATAATAATAATAATATACTAAAATGATAATAATAATAATAATAATATAGTAGTAATAATAGTAAATAATAATAATAATAGTAATAATAATAATAATAATAATAATAATAATAAACACTAAATTAATGATAAATAATAATAATAATATAATAATAGTAATAAATAATCCTCATAATAATAATCCTCCATCATACATACTCCTCCTCCCTATAACTGCTACCTCCTACCATCGTCCTCCTCGTCCTCCTCCTCCTCCTCGTCCTCCTCCTCCTCCTCCTCCTCCATCTCCCCTCCCTTCCCTGCTCCTCCTCCTCGTCCTCCTCGTCCTCCTCGTCCTCCTCCTCCTCCTCCTCCCCCTCCTCCCTCCTCCCCCTCCCTTCCTGCTCCTCCTACTCCTCGTCCTCCTCGTCCTCCTCCGCCTCCTCCCCTCCTCCTCCTCCTGTCTCCTCCTCCCTCATCCCCCTCCCTTCCTGCTCCTCCTCCTCGTCCTCCTCGTCCTCCTCCTCCTCCTCCTCCTCGTCCTCCTCCTCCTCCTCCTCCCTCCTCCCCCTCCCTTCCTGCTCCTCCTCCTCGTCCTCCTCGTCCTCCTCGTCCTCCTCCTCCTCCTCCTCCTCCTCCTCCTCCTCCCTCCTCCCCCTCCCTTCCTGCTCCTCCTCCTCCTCCTCGTCCTCCTCGTCCTCCTCCTCCTCCTCCTCCTCCTCCTCCTCGTCCTCCTCCTCCCTCCTCCCCCTCCCTTCCTGCTCCTCCTCCTCCTCCTCCTCGTCCTCCTCGTCCTCCTCCTCCTCCTCCTCGTCCTCCTCCTCCTACCTCCCTCCTCCCCTCCCTTCCTGCTCCTCCTCCCCTCCTCCTCCTCCTCCTCCTCCTCCTCCTCCTCCTCCTCCTCCCTCCTCCCCCCCCCTTCTGCTCCTCCTCCTCCTCGTCCTCCTCGTCCTCCTCCTCCTCCTCCTCGTCCTCCTCCTCCCCCTCCTCCCCCTCCCTTCATGCTCCTCCTCCTCGTCCTCCTCCTCCCTCCTCCTCCTACTCCTCCTCTTCCTACTCTCCTCCTCCCTCCTCCCCCTCCCTTCCTGCTCCTCCTCCTCCTCCTACGTCCTCCTCCTCCTCCTCCTCCTCCTCCCGTCCTCGTCGTCCTCCTCCTCCCTCCTCCTCCCCCTCCCCTTCATGCTCCTCCTCCTCTCCTCCTCGTCCTCCTCCTCCTCTCCTCCTCTACCTCCTCCTCCTCCCATCGTCCTCCTCCTCCTCCTCACCCTCCTCCCCCTCCCTTCCTGCTCCTCCTCCTCGTCCTCCTCGTCGTCGTCCTCCTCCTTCCTCCTCCTCTCCTCCTCCTCCTCGTCCTCCTCCCTCCTCCCTGGTCCCCCCCTCCCTTCCTGCCCCTCCTCCTACTAGTACTCCTCGTCCTCCTCCTCGTCCTCCTCCTCCTCCTCGTCCTCCTCCTCCTCCTCTCCTCCCTCCTCCCCCTCCCTTCCTGCTCCTCCTCCTCTCCTCCTCGTCCTCCTCGTCCTCCTCCTCCTCCTCCTCGTCCTCCTCCTCGTGCTCCTCCTCCTCCTCCTCCTCCTCCTCTCCTCCTCGTCTTCCTCCTCCTCCTCCTCCTCCCTCCCCCTCCCTTCCTGCTCCTCCTCCTCGTCCTCCTCGTCCTCCTCGTCCTCCTCCTCCTCGTCCTCCTCGTCCTCCTCCTCGTCTTCCTCCTCTCCTCCCTCCTCCCCCTCCCTTCCTGCTCCTCCTCCTCGTCCTCCTCGTCCCCTCGTCCTCCTCCTCCTCCTCGTCCCTCCTTCCTCCTCGTCTTCCTCTCCTACCTCCTCCCTCCACCCCCTCCCTTCCTGCTCCTCCTCCTCCTCCTGCTTCCCTTCCCTTCCTTCCCGTTTCGGTATTTTTACGTGCTGCACGTCAGCGGGGCCCTACAGTGACACGTCAATTTCAACTATGGATCACCTACACACTTTTTGACCACACAAGGACATGGAAAGTCTCTCAAAATGAGTGATTATCTCAATGTCAAGGCCCCCTCTGTATTTGTACTGACGTACATTTAAAAACATAGATATATATTTTTAAGAATTTTTAATTTAATGAAATTTCTGGGATGGGCATGATATGTGACAATAATGGGGAATGAAAGAGTGGAATGGAAAGGGAAACTCATTTTAGGAAAATCAGAGAGAAAGTGCCCAGTAGGTAGGCCAAGAATGAGGTGCGATAATAATATTACATGATTTGAGTGAGGTAAATTATACTGGGGATAATTCGAAAACAGTAACTTAGGTTAGGGATGTATGGACAATCATGAATATCCGTCCAGATAATGCCAGTATGTAAGATAGTTACACTGGTCAACATGATTTTTGTCTCATGAGTACCAATAGTTGTACTTAATGCAGTTTTTTTATCGTGTTTTCAAAAATGTATTCGGTATTTCTACATCACCCACAGTTTTTTTATTTCAGTTTAAATTAATGGACTTAAATAATTATTTTTAATAAACGTTTTTTCGTCCATTTGTCCATTGTAAAATAAAACCAAATGAACTAACTCAGCAGATTTGAGCTATGGAAAAGAGCTATCAAGGCAAATGGAATCCTAATATGCTGTCCGATTATTGTTGGACCATGAAGAGGGATGCTCCACAGGCGAAATATAGTAGAAAATCGTAATTTCTTACTTTCTAGATGAGTCCGAATGTTCGAATATTATGTAGTTACGAATGTAAAAAATATTAAACTGTTTGAAATTATAAATTCCTGTCTCTCGGAAACCTTGCGTGATGGAGAAAAACCGATATCATATTTGAATTCAGGAGAAAAAATACTATCAGAATCACATATTATTCTTTCTGAGAAAAAAAAAAAACTTTTTGTTGCTCAGTGTTATTAATACAATAATAATACAGTACAATGCTATTATGCATTGCAGAGACTTTTGATGTCCCAAATCCTTTCAAAAAACGTTAAACTGAAAATATATAAAACTATTATTCTACTGTTATATTATATGGGTGCGAAACATGGACTCTTACTTTGAGGGAGAAAATGAGATTACGAGTTTTTGAGAATAAAGTACTTAGGAAAATTTTTGGACCAAAGAGAGATGAACAGACAGGTGAATGGAGAAGACTACATAACAATGAACTGCATGGTCTTTATAGGAAGCCAGATATAATAAGAACAGTTAAGTCTCATAGACTGCGATGGGCAGGACATGTTGCGCGTATGGGGAATGGAAGACGTGCATGGAATCTTCTTGTAGGAAAGCCAGAGGGAAAACGCCCAGTTGGTAGACCAAGAATGAGGTGTGAGAACAACATTAACTATGATTTGAGGGAAGTAGATTATATAGAGAATGATTGGAAAGCATTAGCTCAGGATAGGGATGTATGGAGAGCTTATGCCCGCTCGGCCATGAACCTACAGGTTCGATAGTGCCAGTGAGTAAGTAAGTATACAGTACAATACAATGTAACGTATCGTATCGTAAAGAAATGTAACGTAATGAAATGTAATTTAATGTAATGTAATATAATTTGACATGACGTAATATAATGTAATGCAATATAATATAATGTAATCTATTGCAATATAATATAATATAATGTAATGAAATATATCATCATCATCTCCATCATCCAAGGATTAAAGCCTGTTGGATCGTTCCGGTTTCATGAAAGCTACAATTGTTAAAATTGTTCATACCATCTTCTGTGTGGGCGTCCAACATTTCTCCTTCCGTGCGGTTTATAATTTAGCAATAATTTTGGAAATCCTTCTTCTGGCATTATATCAATATGTTCTTTCCAGTCGTTCCTATATTTAATTGTTCGGTCTGTAAGTTTGAAAATATTTAGTTTTTTTCTTATATTTTCATTCCTTTTTTTTATCCAGCAGAGTATATTCTACTGTATGTCTTAAAATGTAATATAATAGTATATTATTATTATTATTATTATTATTATTATTATTATTATTATTATTATTATTATTATTATTTTATAAGTAATTCACTGGTGCTATCAAACTCGGAGGGTCATGCCCGCGCGGATATAAGATCTCCATTCATCTGTATCGCAACTAACGTTTACCAATCATCCCCTGTATAATTTACCTCCTTCAAACCATAGTTAATGTTATTCTTCCACCTCATTCTTGGTCTACCAACTGGACGATTTTCCTCTGGTTCTTCTACAAAGAGTTTCCATACCCGTCTTTCATTCCCCATTGCTGCCGCTTGTCCTGCTCACTTCAGTCTACGATAATTAACTCTTATTTTATGTGGTTTCTCACGAAGATCGTGTAGCTCATTATTATGTAGTCTTCTCCATTTACCTCTCTGTTAGTCTCTTTTACACCAAACATTTTCTTTCTTCTTATTCTTCTACTGGTCTTTGTAGGCGTGGATAATCGCCTGTTCTGCGACTACACGAATTGGCCAGTCCATTTGGTGTAAGGTTTCCCCAGGTATCTCCTACCCTTTGGTTCGTAACGTAGTGCTATCAGTGGTAACCGGTCTTCTAAAGTAAATGTAAAGTAATCCCACTACAGGCCTCAGGAGGCCCTTGGGGCAGTAGGAGGTTAAGGCTCCCACTTTTTCTGGACAATCGGCATTTGATGTCAGCCGGGTTGTCAGCCCTGCGTGAAGGCCGCCTTAACCCCCCGAACAAGCATCCGGTACTCATTTCTGTTAGAGGCTGAGTCAATACCAGGGCCATAGTGCCGCCAGAAGGTTTGGGTCAGTTTAAAAATACTGAACTCACCAGGACTCAAACCCTCTACCTTCCGGCTTGTAGCCTGGTGCCTTAACCACTACGCTAAGGCGTGCCCCTGTCTTGTGGCATTCTACGTAAAACCATGCTGTTTCCATCTATTCTGATAGTTGTATATGTGCCTAACAAAATCTTCCACCATCCAATTATTTCTATGATTTTCGCTACGTATTTAGTTCCCTAATGTTACACCAATTGAAGGTCGCAGGAATTTCATTTGAAAACCATTCTTGCTTTATCATGCTGACGGAATATCCACCCCTCACTTCCAAACAAAAGAGTTTTGGTTTATAAATATGGAAGGTTCATCCGAATGGGCATTGTTCTTTACTATATTCGGAGATCGATTTTGTTCTTTCACGGCACTCGGTGATATGATATTGGTTGCATCTCTGTCCGCACAATTCACATACACATTGGTCATTCGGGGTGTGGAATGTCTTGTTCTTGCATAATTTGTGGTGCAAGCCGTCAGTTTATGTTGTGGAAACTTATTATAAGTCACTTTATTAAATTTCTCTCAACTTATTTTTCCATCATTAAACTGAGATTTATGACATCCTAAATACATAAAATCAATGATCTCTTCAATTATTTGATTGTTTAACACAAGTTTACCTTTAAAATAGATACATATATTTTCAAATTAATGCCATCGATTTGGATTTTCTTCGGAGATTTTCATATTATACTTTATTAAAGCACATTGAAGTTTATAAACAGATCATTGTAAATATCTCCACTTTTCGCCAGCAATGCCAGATAATTTGCAAAAAATATTGTTAGTGCAACTGTGGTACTACCAATTTTTAATCCTGGGGGTGTGTAATAATCTCCTTTCCTGAATTATGTTACCTAAATAAATAATAGTTGTGAGAGACCACGCAAAAATGAAATGGTTACACGAGCCAAATGAGGTAAATTTAGAGCAATTGGGTTGTATGAGACGGGAAACCACCAAGTTACTAAAGAGTAAAGAGGGAATATTTGAGAGAGAAGATTAATGATCTTGAAATGAATGCAAAAAATAGGAACATTAGAGAATTATATCAGGGAATTAGTATGGAGAAGAAAGGGTTTCAGACTAGAACAAGCATAATTCGGAATGAAAATGGGGATATGATTGCAGATTCCAGGGGTATATTAAATAGATGGAAAAGTTACTTTAATCGCCTATTAAATGTACATACAGAACAGGACATTGAGGAGGATAATTTACAGACAGCAGAAATGCTAGTCGCAGAGCCAAGTGCATTAGAGGTTGAAATGGCGATTGAAAAATTGAAGATGTATAAAGCATCAGGTTCAGATGAGATCCTAGCAGAACTGATAAAATCAGGGGGAGAAAAATTGATGGACAAGATACGCTGGTTGCTTAGTATGATTTGGGAAATAGAAGCTCTTCCAGATGAATGGAAGGAATCAATTATCGTACAAATTTATAAGAAAGGAGATAAAACTGATTGCAACAACTACAGGGGCATCACATTACTTTCAACTTCGTACAAAATTCTAACAAATATATTAGTAAGCAGACTTACTCCCTATATTGATGACATTGTAGGAGATCATCAATGTGCATTTAGAAGAAACAGGTCTACAACAGATCAGATTTTTAGTATAAGACAGATTTTAGAAAAGAAATGGGAATATAATGGTACTGTACATCAACTGTATGTAGACTTCAAAAAAGCATATGATTAAATTAAGAGGGAAAAGTTATATAGTATCCTGCTGGAGTTCGGAATTCCTAAAAAGTTAGTTAGACTTACACGAATGTGTCTAAATGGCACAAAGAGTAGGGTGCGTGTAGGCAAACAGTTTTCGGACACTTTTGAAATCCAGAATGGGTTGAAGAAAGGAGATGCACTATCTCCTCTACTATTTAATTTTGTACTAGAGCATGCCATTAAATCTTTAGAGAATGAGGAAGGCTTACAACTCAATGGTATTAATAAGCTGTTAGTTTATGCTGATGATGTAGTACTATTGGCCGATAGCGAGGAGATACTAAAGGACAACACGCACACACTATTGAGTAACACTAAGAAATTAGGACTGGAAGTAAATATCAATAAAACTAAATATATGGTCACACGTAGAAATTCATTAAATAATGGAAATGGACAGCTAATGACAAATGAAGGAAATTTTGAGGAAGTGGCTGAATTCAATACCTAGGAACAATAATCACAAATAGGAATGAGATGCACAAAGAAATTAAACATAGGCTCAATTCTAGAAATGCATGCTATTATGCATTGCAGAGACTCTTGATGTCCCAACTCCTTTCAAAAAACGTTAAACTGAAAATATATAAAACTGTTAATTCTACCAGTTATATTATATGGATGCGAAACATGGACTCTTACTTTAAGGGAGGAAAGGAGATTACTAGTATTTGAGAATAAAGTACTTAGGGAAATTTTTGGACCAAAGAGAGATGAACAAACAGGTGAATGGAGAAGACTACATAACAATGAACTACATGGTCTTTATAGGAAGCCAGATATAATAAGAACAGTTAAGTCTCGTAGACTGCGATGGGCAGGACATGTTGCACGTATGGGGAATAAAAGACTTGCATGGAGGCTTCTTGTAGGAAAGCCAGAAGGAAAACGCCCAGTTGGTAGACCAAGAATGAGGTGGGAGAATAACATTAACTATGATTTGAGGGAAGTAGATTATACAGGGAATGATTGGAAAACATTAGCTCAGGATAGGGATGTATGGAGAGCTTATGTCCGTGCGGCCATGAACCTACGTGTTCGATAGTGCCAGTGAGTAAGTAAGTAAGTAGTAGTAGTAGTAGTAGGACTTTATTAGACAAAAAGTAAGATATTTACAATATCATTTACAAATATGGGTCGCACGGGCAGTAAGCCGTACGTGCTGTTGACAGTCCGTTACAATAAAGTAATAATTGGTACTAGTGTAAAGAAAAATAAACAAAAACAGCAATAACATTACAATTACATAAAGAAAACACAATAAAAATATTACCATTAAATAATAACACAATAGCATTATACACTAAAAACATTAACATTACAATTACATAAAGAAAACACAATAATATTACAATTAAGTAATAACACAATAGCAATAACATTACAATTACATAAAGAAAACACAATAATATTACAATTAAGTAATAACACAATAGCATTATACACTAAAAAAAACATTAACATTACAATTACATAAAGAAAACACAATAATATTCCAATTAAATAATAACACAACAGCATTATACACTAATTAATTTATATATAATTGTTAATAATTAATGGTACTGCATTTTGATAACATATATTTATTCATGAATGAGTGTTGTCCTTATTTTCCGCGTTTTGTCCAGAAATTTACCGAGGTTTATCCAATTTTCTGGATTTACCAATAACTCGTAGCATGCCAATCTTTCCCGATTTGAATTTAGAAATCTTTCCGGTAATAACTGACGTCTCCAATATTCTAAATCATTACATTTTCCTAATATATGTATCTCATCTTCAAAGTTCCCGCACATTGGACATATTCGCATATCGTGATCGTCGCTTATTTTTAGAAATTTCCATGCCCCTAGCCTAAACCAAGCAAGCCCTGATCTCTCCTTAAATCCTAGGTTGAGTATATACGATTCTTTTCCCCAGACGTGTTTTAGGTCTCTTTGTAAACACAGTGAGCGTTTTCCTGTACATTCGGCGAAGGTATCTTGTTGGTAAGTAAGTAAGTAAGTAAGTAAGTAAGAGAGACCACATCCTTATCAAAGTCCTTGATTTATTTCAAAACTTTCCGTGGTTTTTCCCTGATCCAGTATAATGTTCATTAGTGCACTTTCATACAAACTCTTTATGGTATTTAAGAGGTTATGTAACTTGGTACTCTCCTCAGATTTCCAATGACAAATGTTTTTGTAACTCTTCCTCAAAGACTAAAAACATAATTTATTCGCAAACGATATGCAGATCTACATTCACTCTAACAAATATTCTTTAAATGACACGGTAACCAAACCTAATGAGGACCTTGACTCGCTAACGGCATGGACAGAGAAATATGGACTTCAATTAAATCCTAGAAAGTCATAACTCATAAGCAACCATTATGTGCCCTCAGAGACTATTAGGGTCAATTAACACAAATACAGTATTACATGTGTCAATTAATCCTTTATAGTGAGACAGTAAAAAATCTATGAGTATTTATGGATAAAAATTTAAATTGGAATGAACAAATGAACAACATTTGCAAAACAATCTTTGTAATAATACACTCATTAAATCGTATAAGAAATTGTTTACCATTTGCTCTAAGGAAAATGTTGGTAGAAACACTTACAATGCCCCATTTTGATTATTGTGATACTCTTTTTACTGACCTAAATACTGTTCTTAACCAAAAAATTCAACATATTCATAATTCTTGCATACGTTTTATTTGTGGTATTCGCAGATTTGATCACGTTACACCATCCCTGGAACAATTGTCATGGCTTCGTCTACAAGATCGTAGAACCATCCATTCACTATTTCTTCTCTATAAAATATTATACACATCATTACCTTATTATTTATCACACCGCTTCACTAGACTCTCTGATACACATACGATCCCATCAGCACATTGCCCTTTATATTCCTCCCCATCACACTACCTAGTACTCGAAATCTTTAACAGTTTCTCTTGCTAGAACAAGGAACAGTCATCCACCCTATGTCAGAGACTGCCAAACTTTACAATCTTTCAGAAACAAATTGAAAATAAAATTATTAACAGAAACATCTCACTATTATTACTTTTTTAACTATTAATAATTTGTTTTTTTCATTATTTAATAAAAATAGTATATAGATTTTTTCAATATATTTACCTAATGCCTTATATATACGCGATATATTAGTTCATTAGAGTTTATTACTTTCTTTGTATATATTTTTTCTTTTCTTTTTATGTATAGTAGATTCGAGCTGTTATTCCTTTGAGTATACATTATTCTATTAGTTTAATTTTAATTGTACTTCATGTTATTGTATTATTATACATTATTTTCATTATTGTTCAGTTGACCAGATAATTAATTGATTAGTACGTATCGTTATTGTAATTTTTTTTTGCTATTTATATGTAACATATGTTTGTCCTGGTGAGTGGAAGAGAAGGCAACATGGCCTTAACTCCACCAGGCTAAATATATCTATTCCATTCTATTTTAAAAACATGATATACAGTGTGGAGTTAAATTCCTTCATTACTTTTCTATTAACTGTTTCAATAAAAATATTACATCTATATATGAATGACCTTTCCGGAATCCACATTGTTCTTCTCCAATTATTCCTACTGTTATTTTGCTCAATTTCCCTTTCATACTTAAATGCTTATATTTTTTAAGCTTTTATCAATATTGATATTCCTCTATAATTCGAGCATCATTTTGTTTGCCCTTTCTTATGTATGAGTATTATTAATGCAATTTTCCAGTCTTCAAGTATTTTCCCTTAAACCCAAATGTGAATGTATATTTGAATAGTCTGATATGAAGTATAATTCCTACCGGAATACCATCTATTCCAGAAGTTTATATATTTTTCATATTTCATAAAACATTTGCTACTTCATGCTGTTACATAGTTACATTTTTCTGTTCGACAGGTCGTATTTTCTTTAGTATCCTCTTTATATAGTAACAGTAGAAATTAAAAAAAAAGTCCTCAGTCATTCGTGATACAGTTATCTTCTTTTAAACATTGGAAACTTTAAAACCATATCTCTGGGCTCTAAACTTAACAAACGCTCCCCAGGTTTCATTCTGTAGCTTGCGTGATAACCTTCTTACTAGTGCTCTTTTCTGTTTATATTGCATATGATCTTTGTATGTCGTTTGAATGTAGTCACTTAAGGAATTCAGCTCTTTGGTTATTCACAGCTCTTCAATTCCATTATCCCAAATTATTTATTAAACTTTTCAGTGCCTACATTTCTGCATGCCTAAGCTTTCTCCACTAGCTTTCTTCACTGATTCCCGAACGTTGATCCAATCTATTTCAATATCTCTTATTCGAGGCTTAAGAAGCATCTTAACCCGGTCTCCATACAACTTCCTATTTTTCTTGTTCTAATATCTGTACTTTAAATTTTAATTCTGGCATTTCCTTATATAGTACGGTACTTTGAGATATTTGGTTTTGGGGATCTAATTTTACTCAACAAAGAGAGTGATCAGAATCCAAATCTGCCCTTTTAAATATTTTTGTATCTCTGATTTGTGACCAGATTTTCTTATTTCTGTAGTACAATAAATTATGTATTAAATTAAGAGTCCATGTCTCGCATCTATGCAATATAATTGGAAGAATAACTATTTTGTATATATATATATATATATATGTTTAGTTTAACATTTTTTTGAGAAACGTTGGATGTGGCAAGAGTGCCTGAAGTGTGTAACAGCATCCGTTTCCAGAATTGAGCCTATGTTTAATTTTTTCTGCACCTCATTCCTGTTTGAAATTACCTTTCCTAGGTATTTGAATTCAGAAATTTGTTCAAACTTTTCCTAATTTAATTAACTGTCCATTTCCTTTACCGGTATATAATGTGACCATATATTTGGTTTTATTGGTATTTTATTCCACTTTCTTAGTGTTACTCAATATAATGTATGTGTTGGCCCTTAGTAATCTTCTCGTTATTGCTTAATAATACTATATCATCAGCATATACCAACAGTTTATTAATACCATTGAGATGTAAGACTTCTTGATCATCTAATGATTTGATAGCACCTTTAGTACAGAACTGAATATTAGAGGAGATAGTACGTCTCATTACTTTAACCTATTATGCATTTCAAAACTATCTAAAAACTGTTTGCCTACCCGCTCCCCACTCTTTGTTCCATTTAGAACCATTCAATTAGCAGGATACTATACATCTCCTCCCTCTTAATTGAATCGGGTATCTTGCTTAGGTCTACATAATATATAGTTGATGTACAATGCAGTTAATTTTCAATTTAATTTCTAAAATCTGTTTAGACCTGTTTCTTCTAATTCCACATTGATAATTACCCATTAAATCGTCAATATAGGGATTAAATCTGGATACTAATATATTTGTATAGTTTTGTACAAGTTCAAAGTAATGAGATGCCCCTTTAATTGTTGCAATTAGTTTTATCTCCTTTCCCATTCATTTGGAAAAACCCTCTTTTTATCAATTAATTCTAAGTTACTGATGTATCTTGTCTATTAATTTTTCTCCCTGATTTTATCAGTTCTGCTGGAATCCCATCTGAATCTGATGGGGTGTTTTTCTATCGCCACTTCAACCTCTAATACACTTAACTCTCTGAATAACATTTCTGCTGTCTATAAATCACCATATTCAATATTAGGCTATGTTCTGAATGCACATTTATACAGTCTGAAACCCTTTCTTTCGATACTGATTCCCTGATATAATACTTGGTGTTCCAAGATTTTTTTTTAAATTCAAGAAGTGGCATTAATCTACCCTGTATTTACTCTCTAAAACCTAATGATTTCCCGTCTGATATTACTCAATTATTCTAAATTCACTTCATTTGGCTCATGTAAGTATTCATTTTTGCTAGTTTCTTTATTGAACAATATCGGCACATTTCTTGTAAAACCATTATTTTGCCTCTTTTTAAACAACCTCCGCTTCGTGACTTTGACAATTTAATAGTATCTCTTATAGTCTTCCGTTCTCTATTTATATCAATTTCTTCTTCGGTTGCGACATTTTCATCTGAACATCCAGTATTTCAAATCTATTAACAATTTTGGTGTAATAATATTAATAATAATAATAATAATAATAAAATAATAAAATAATCTTCTTCTTTTTCATTCCAAGTATTAGGCCAAGGCCTGTTACGATCCTATAGAAAATATTCCCTCCAGCGTTTCATAGGACGGCCCAGTGATATTCGTCCTCTTGGTATATAATTGTAAATAGCTTTGGGGATCCGATTTGAACTCATTCTTTCTAGATGGTGTTTCCAATTTAGTTGGTACTGTTTAATATATTCCAAAATTGGAGTAGTCTTCAATTCTTTTAAGATATCGGTGTTCCTTTTCCGATCCCATCTGGTGTAACCCGCTGTTCTGCGCATGAATCTCATTTTACAAGCCGTTATTCTGCTTTCATGTTGTCTTTTTAGTGTCCATGCTTCACTACCATAGGTCAACACTGGTCTAGCCAAAATGTTATATAAACGTAATCTGGTGTTTCTTAGACCAAGACCTACCATAAACTATATTGACGTTCTTGACGAACTAAACTCAGACCACAATCCAGTAATAATGGAAATAGACTTACATCCCATTAGATCACAAAATAGAAATTACATTACTAAAACTACAAACTGGGCAACTTTCCGACAAAAATTAAATGACAGCAAACTCCAAATATCACAATAAATACTACAGAAGAACTAGACCTAGCCACTAAAACGTTCCAAGACACACTACTACAAACTTTCAACAGTACTACCACAACCAGTTCAAATAGAAAACAAAATACTGACTACATTCCAGGACTAACTGAACTACTTCAAGAGAAAAGACAAATAAGAAGAAAATGGCAACGTCTAAGACTACGAGAAGACAAACGACAACTCAACTTAATCACTAAAAGAATAAAACAACATATCCACAATCATAAATTCAAACAACTTAACGAACAACTAAAGACTGCAGTTGAAAATGACTCAACTTGGAAAATAATCAAAAACTTCACACATAGGCAAACGACCAGAAAAAGACCTTTACACGGAAGAAATGGACTACTCTACGACGACCTAGACAAAGCAAATGCATTTGCAGAGACTCTAGAAAATCAATTTAGATCAAGGACAAATAATAATCACTATGAACACTTTCAAGCAAAAATCAGAAGACAAACAAGGACTTACTTAAACGCACCTACGACATTTCAAATACCAATAGCTACCACAAACGAAATAAAGAAAATCGTCAACTCTTTAAACAACAATAAAGCCTCAGGACAAGATAGAATAACTACAACTGCTCTAAAACAACTTCCCAGAAAAGGACTAGTTCACATGACTAAAATACTAAATTCTGCACTAAAATTTCAATATTTCCCAACTCCTTTCAAACAAGCTAACATCACTTCCATTCTCAAATCCGGCAAAAATCCTTTATTCCCTCAAAACTACAGACCAATTAGCTTACTTGACCATATAGGCAAAATACTAGAAAGACTAATACTCAAGAGACTACTTCCTTACATAACTCAGATACTACCTCTGACACAATTTGCCTTTAGACCTGAACACTCAACTACACTACAGCTAACTAGACTTATGGACGACATAACAACAGGATTCCTACTAAGACAATACACAACTGCAGTCTTTTTTGACATAGAGAAAGCTTTTGATTCCGTATGGCATACCGGTCTAATATATAAACTGATTCAATATAAAATTCCTGACAGCTACATTAAATTAATTCACTCCTTTTTAAACAAGCGTACTTTTAGAACCATCTTTAATAATCAAATATCAGACTGGCATCCGATAAAAGCAGGCGTTCCCCAAGGATCTGTACTGGCACCAACATTATACAACATATACACTTCAGACCTCCCAACCTCAATACATACTAAAATAGCACAATATGCAGACGACACAGCGATATACTGTACACATCATGACATACATCACACCACTAGAAAAATACAACTACACATCAACAGGATCAGCAACTGGTTCTCCAAATGGAGAATCAGACTGAATGCTGAGAAAACACAAGCCATCACATTCACAAGAAGAAGACCAAATCCACCTACATTACATATAAACAACACAAACATTGAATACACAGACTCAGTTAAATATTTAGGAGTAACACTAGATAAAAAATTAACATTTAAACATCACATCAAACAACTGAAAATTAAAAGCGCAAACCAGAACTTCACACATCTTCCCTATACTTACATCATGCACACTTTCATTAAAACACAAAATAAACTTATATAAAGCTCTCATCAGACCACTCATGACATATGCCAGTCCAGCCTGGGGACATGCAGCAGACTCTTACATTAAAAATTTACAAATAGCTCAAAATAAAGCCCTAAGAATTATACTACATGCAGACCGCCAAACTCAGATCTCTATACTACATGATATCACAGAAATCTCTTACATAACAGATCACATTAAACACCTAGCACGAAGACAGAGAGACATAATTCAAACACACAAAAACAGACTAATACATGACATAGGAAATACACAAATTCACACTACACTACAATACAGGACACCAATGCATATCACACTTTAATTCACAACACATTATAAAGCACTTTAAGAAATCTGAGGCCGAATTACTTATGCTTTCTACTCATGTCTATTCCTCGTCGATAAAAATAATTTTGCAAATATGTTCTATAAAAAATAAAACAGTAAATTCTCATACACTCACATAATAATAAACTTCTACAAACAAGACACTTAAGACAAAAAACAGAGAGAGGAACACTCTCCTTGTTATCAATTTAAAATTAAAAACACTTCATTAAAAGCACACAAAGATACTGGGTCAAGACCTTCATAAGGTCGGTACCAATTCCAAACTTAAAATAATTGCTCTAGGCAGTTGTACAAGGGATGGTTTTATAACTTGATTAATAATTCCCAAACTTTTATTATAACTAGTAATTTTTTCAGGGATATCCTTTTCATCCCAGATAGAGAGATAATATCCAAGATATTTAAATTGATTAGATCTCTCTAAAATTTTATTCTGGAGACAGATTTTACTTTGTATGGGGTCCTTCCCATGAAATATCATAATTTTAGTTTTGTTAATTGATATTTCCATATTAAATTTGGCAGCTATTTTTTGTAAATTATAAATTGATCGTTGCAAATCATTTTCGGAAAGTGCCAGAAGAGCTAAATCGTCTGCAAAAAGAATAGCATCGAGTTTGAGGTTCCTATTGATGGGTATATATCCTCGTTGTGTTTTCCTCCATTCGTTTATTAATTTATTCATATATATAATGAAAAGCACCGGTGAAATTTCCCGGAAGGATCAAACTAATATAATAATAATAATAATAATAATAATAATAATAATAATAATAATAATAATAATAATAATAATAATAATAATAATAACAGTGGCTTCCACTCATTTTTAATCTTTAATCTTACTGGACTAAATCACAGATTCGTAAAAGTATTAAAATAATCTTCCATCTGTATTTTTTTAAATATTATATATTTACTAACGTTTATTGATATGTTATTTTTCACTGAATTACATCGTTTGGAATCGTATAATTGCACCAAAGAAAACTGTAAATATATTATTTATTTTAAAAATATGTGACGTCCACGGATCTCTAATAACTGGTCTCGGATTCCTGGAGATTCACGGAGCACAGTTTGGAAACTTTTGCACTATAGGGAGTAACAAAGCATATTTATTCTTTTAAGTAAGTTATATCTATCAAGAGGTAAATTACATATATTTTTATATTTCTTGCCATTTATTCTAGATAATCAAATTTTGGACGCAGTCGAGTAGTCTAATTCCCGTTGTTGTGTTGCTGAAATTGACTGGCGCCTCGAAGCTCTATGTGTTTACTTCGTTCTCAACGTGTTCAATATTGGATATAACCTTTTCTCCCATTAACCGTAGATTACAGGGATTTTGCTGAATGTCACAAAAATAAGCATTAATAGTTCTTCTAGCATTTGGTATTTTTATATCTCTTAAATCTAATTATCGTGATTCTGAATTTAATTACAATTAAATATAATTTTAGATATAACTTTATAATAAAATATAATATTACATTTATTTGGCCTTCAAGTTTGTGAATAAAGCTAAATTAAAACATTTCCAGGTTCAGTCTTAATGTTTCATTTACTTGCGCAAATAATATGAAAATCGGATTACTAATTAATGTATTTTAATGCTTTCATATTTTTTAATATGTCAGATAAAAGTGGTACAAGTGACATTTTTAAAAATGGTTTAACATTATGTAAAATAAGATTTATTTGAGGCGAATGAATGCAATGAAATCTCAATCTGCTAAAATTGCACTTGTGCTCTTTTAGTTCTTACCCGTCGTATATTTTGGCGACACTGGCTCTCTTTCGATAACATAACTTCTGTAAACTTTAAAATCGTCAAAAAATGTAAGTTCATTCTGAGTCGTGGATCATATGATACAGAGAATTAAAAGAATCTCGGAAATTTATAAGTATTTTCAGGACAATTCTCATATCGCTCTTTGCTTCATAGGAGGAAGAAGCGATATTAAACTCAATAAACAAATTTCTCTTTTAAAATGGGTTTATCTTACTTCTTGATAGTAATAGTAGTACAGCAATTCACTGAAATATTTCAAAGAAGACAATATATACATTTACATTATCAGTGCGCACGCCGTAGCGTAGTGGTTAAGGCACTGTGCTACAAGTCGGAAGGTCGAGGGTTCAAGTCCCGGTGGGTCAGGATTTTTAAACTGACCAAAACCTTCTGGCGGCACTATGGTCCTAGGGTCGACTCAGCCTCTAACGGAAATGAGTACCAGGCGCTTGTTCTGGGGGTAAAGGCGGCCGTCACGCAGGGCTGACAACCCGGCTGACATCAAGTGCCGCTTGTCTAGAAAAAGTGGGAGCCTTAACCTCCTACTGCCAAGGGCCTCATGAGGCCTGTAGTGGGATTACTTTACTTTATCAGTGCGCATGGACCTGTTTGGATGTTCGTGCACTTTTGAACTCGCACATAAAAGCACACATAAAAATTCTCTCTCCTCCTCTCTCGGTCATGAACCTACCTACATTTTTTTCCTTATAGTGACTTCGTATTTTGTAAATTTAAATTTACATACAAAACAAAGTTAAAAGAGAACCCACTTCTTCCCTCCACACACCCACATATCAACCCATACACTCACACACACGCACGAATACACATGCACACAAGCTTAATAAACGCTTTGTATATAAAACTTTTACACTAAAAAAATGTATAACTGAGGACTAAAAACAATTAATGCATTGAAGTTCTTATTGTTAATCATAGAAATTTCTTCATTGAGCCCCAATTTTGCCATATCGGAATATTTTACGGTTTCCAGAAATTTACAAGTTCAAGATCCCTCCTAAGAAATCCCAACAAGCCAATATTCCACGATCCGAACTGAGAAATCTCTCGCCTTACTCATATTTAAAACTATTAACTCAACCCTTACTCTTGTCAATATGACATTTTCGGACACAATAAGGGGCAAAATTATGTTATTAAGTATTGGTTGGACATAATAAACGACAATTAGGACACGTTCAGAGCAGAGTGTTACAAAGAACAGAGAAAGCATTTCAGGGATTGGATAATCTGTGTAGAAAGGGAATTGAAGGGCATAGGGGATGGATTGGGTATGGAAGAGGAATACGGGGAACAATATAAAATGTTTGGAGGACAGTTAAGAAGAGACTAATTGATACAGACAGACAGTATATAGAAGCCGAGTATAGCTAGAAAATATCGCTCACCTTGCAGTCGTAACTGAAACTTTCGTGGGGAAGAGAGAACTATATCGACTCTTTGGAAAAGGACGATGAAAGTGAAATTGCATGGTTTCATTTGGAAAGATGGATGGCCCATAATTTAACAAGCGAAGAAGGCATTAAAATATGCTCTCTGTGCATTGAGCGGGAAAAGTGGCAGCTAATTATAGCATTCTGTAGAGAGACAGAGCAACTTAGATTACATTTGCTGCCGCAGAGATTTCTCAGGTCGGATAGTGGGAAAGTGGCGTGTTGGGATCTTTTAGGACGAGTCGAGAGTGTAGTGAAAACATGCAAATTTTTTGGTACAGTAAGGAAATTGGGGAAAACAAAAATTAGAGGTCAATAAAGAAACATTATTATACGCTGATGACCAGGTAATAATAGCAAATACGGAAGACAAGCTTCAAAGGAATATTTTTAAATTACATAATATATGTAAAAAATATAATCTCAAAATATCCATAGAAAAAACTAAGGTAATGGCATTCCAAGGGAAAAATGAAATCAGATCCAAAATAGTAATAGGAAACAAAATCATAGAACAGGTGAACCATCTCAATTATCTAGGATGTGACATTTCATTTAATTATGATAATGATATAACTAATAAAATAGCAAAATTCCAGGGAATATGTGGTACGATAAAACGATCACTAAATAATAAAACAACAAGAGAGACCCAATTGAAATTTTATAAAACATTGGCAGTACCGGTACTACTCTATGGATCAGAAGCCTGGATACATAAAAAACAAGATCTAAGTAGGATAACGGCGGCAGAAATGAAATTTTTGAGATCTGTTAAAGTTTGCACTAAGGAAGACAGAATCAAGAACACAGAAATAAGACAGGAACTTGAAATATTTGTAATAACTGATAAAATAGGTACATATAGACAAAAATGGAAGCAACACATAGACAGAATGAATGAAGATAGATATTCAGAACAAATAACAAAATACAAACCTAAAGGCACCCGAGATGTGGGCAGACCTAGAAAGAGATGGGCTGAAGTCGGAACGGGTCAACAGACCTAATCCATGAATGCAGATGATGATGATGATGATAAAGAAATATATATTATCAATAATAAGAATCTCAATATGGACTTTGTTTCCGATATATAATTATATAATAAATGGTCTTATTAAGTCAAATAACCTGGTACTGCATTTGGTATCTGCAGGTAGGGGGTATGAGAGCGCGCTCGTTTGTGGGGGTGTGTGTATGTATATATGTGTGTGTGTTTTTTTCCCCTCTTTTTTAAATTTGTTTTGTAGCATTAATATACAAAATGAGACCTTTTATATCTGTACTCATGGTCTTTTCATGTATGAGTAGATACACCGGTCAACATGATTTTTGTCTCATGAGTACCAGTAGTTGTACTTGATGCAGTTTTTATCGTGTTTTCAAATATGTATTCGGAATTTCTCTGTCACCCACAGTTTTTTTATTTCAATATCAATTAATCGATTTAAAGAATTATTTTCTGCTTAACAAACATTAAAGGGATTACGTTAAAATCAAAACTTACAGTGGTGTACGATGACTTGCAATCTGCAATGAGACCAGTTCTACACTGCGAAGAATTGCCCATACGAAAGCCTCCAGAACATGTGACATTTGATGAAGAGAGCTCAGATTCTGATAGAAGTAAGGAAGAAGAAGAAGAAACAGATTTTGGTGATACACCTTTTGAACAAAGCTGTTCATCTGAGCCTCATTTATAGACTCAGGAAGATCTTAACTATCTCATACGAGATTTAAAGTTATCCAAAAACCAGTCTGTTATTGTGTATTAGCGTGTATGGAGTGTAGACATAGCTGTAGGTGTGTAGCGATGTAGGATTTTTTTTATATATTCCTACGTTTATTTTTATTTTTTATTCATGGAAAAATAATGCATGTACGCCAAGCAGGCCCGTGCGCAATGTAAATGCAAATGTATTTTCTTTCTTTTGGAAAAAAAAGGTAATAAATTCCATTACTACTACTATACCTTCTTTATGTATTAGTGTAGGTTGAAGAAGTAATCCTTTTCCCATGTTGTGGCGATGATTTGAAGCAGGTAATTCTCTTCATGCCCGATGTTGTAGTAATATTTTGAAGGATTGGTGTCCCAAAAAGAATTACTGGTTCAGGTTGGGTTTAATTGTCGGTAGAGCTGGATTCTATTCTTAGGGTCGGAAGTTGGTACACTGGATAGGAAAACACTTCACAATAATAAAAAAAATGTTTCTTGTAGAAATAATTTCACATTTATTCACTTTGTAGGTTCCCAGCAGATTAAATAAATGTAGGTGGTGGTATTCTTCACCGTCAATTAAAAATAAATTATTTTCTTTCTTGAATAAATTATTATTATTGTATTAAATATTGCATTTTATCAGGAGATCTCTTATTGCTTCTATCTTTGTGGAAAGTTAAATGCAGAATGACTAGTGTAATTCTGTTATAATTTTAAAGAACATTATTACATCACATGATGTTATATTTAAATTCTATTGGTTAATATAATGTTTAAATTTGATTTGTTAAATCAAAAAGTTAATTGTTTTAACATCCAATCAGAGTTTAGTTTACTTTTATTTAAAAATATGAATTTAAGCAGATGTTCTTATTACAGTTATAACAGAAAGCTTTATAATTCTGACAACAATGACTTTATTTAAGTTATATTTAAATATTAAAAGAATTTTAAAATACAAAATTATTAACTTTAACTTTCATATTTATTATGATATTAAAATCCTGCTTTAAGGTGTGTTGCAATGTACGTATTTCTTTACTTATTCTTATGTTTTTTTTAATTTTATTCATGGGGAAAAGATGCACGCAATTTGCGCAATGTAAAATGAAAATGTATTTCCTTTCTTTCGAAATATTTTAAAACTACCGAACAGCTAATGCTTGAAAAGACGGACATCTGTTAAATGTTTAACTGGTGTGTAATGTAGGTTGCGTCATTTACGGCAAAGCAGTAGAATAGTTTCTTGTTCTTTTTAACAGGATTTACATTAGATCTTAAATTGGCAACGTATCCTAAGATATACATAGATTTAATTAATTTAATATTTCAAATAAAACAATAGAAAAACGGAAGAGTAAAAGTTTCTTAATGTTGTGTCGAATTACAGAATTTACGGTTACACAGGATTTAGTTTTCACTGCGCTCCGCAGATTTAAATAACTAGCAGGTGAAATTTGTTTCTCCAAATTAAGGAATACACTTTATTATCGATATTATGTGAAAGTAAAAATGTAAATGTCATTTCAGCATTAATAGGGCGAAATATTCTTATCACTGTTTGTTTATTTTCTTTCCCTTAATTTAAACTCTCCCTTTGTAGGGACTTATAAATGTTTCATGTCAACATGGTCTTATAGGGGTTGCACCTGAGGGGAGAGGATTTTTAAATCTGGATCACATACATAATCTGTCTAATTTTAGCACTTAATGGTTTTATAAAATGGCCGGAAATTAAATATTCAGTTACATATATACTCTAATATTCACAAAAACAGACCGAACTTTCACAAACACTTTAATAAACGATGGTAAATTTAGTTAATAATTTTATAAATACAGTAAAAACTCCTTATTCGCGGGGGATATGTTCCGCAAATACGCCGCGAATATGGAATGATAATTTGTATGTGAATATAGGGGATACGTTCCAAGATTACCAAAATAAAATCAATTAATGAGAGATTTTGAACAATTTCTATTAATTATAACTGTCAGGTTTAGGCAAGGGCTTAAAGAACATAGTAATGTTTTCCTGTTTTGCGGCTTTTAAAATATCTTTCAATTAAGATTGATATTCAGCTGTGAATTCTACGATAGAATTCCTTACTTTGTCTTCGGATTCCTTGATTCATTAAATTTGAAACAGCATGATATAGACGCACACGACTCGCCAACGCGTAAACGGCCAAGCATTTATATTTTTACTTTAAGCGGCCACACTGTTTTTTTTTTTTTTCCGCTTCAGAACTAATTTTCTTTCCTTTTACTCGACATTATAAATTGGCATCAAAACACGCGTTATTCAATCAAAATTATTGCAACGAATGGCAAGTTGAAACAATAAAACACCGATCGTGGCGAGAGCGGCATTTATCAACGGACATAGAGGAAAGTGAAATACTGCGGCGGTGGCTTTTAACAACGAACTTTAGGCTTAGTGACAATAAGGTTTGTTTTACTTTGATATTAATTTGTCCATTTGGTTTGAATCACTCCTTGTAAAAACCGTATTGGCACTTGGCTGCAGTAAAATAGTTGCCGATTCGTTAATAAAGGATATTAATCCTTCTAATATACCGACTGGATCCACGAATAAAGCAATTTTAACCGCGAATACAGGAACTGTGTCCCAATTTTTTAATGAAACCGCGAATAAGGAGCTTTTACTATATTCAATCAATGGTAACGAACAAAAATACAGAAATTATATGGACACAAATAACATGTTCATATTATCACTAGAACATGTTATTTTATTATTATATAATACTAGCGGACCCGGCAGACGTTGTTCTTGCCCGAACGTTCATTTCGTGTCATGGCCGGACGATAAAAATATGTTACTACTTTTCCATAAAATTCACTAATTAGTAAGTTCGCAAGAAAACTGCTCACTTCCATCTGTTTTGGCTCAAGAAGCATGCATTATATATATATATATATATATATATATATATATATATATATATATATATGAATAAGAAACTTTTCTTGGGTTTTCCGCGTCTTGGATCTAAGTTCGGCCCCTGGCCACTAACTCCGACGTTTCGGCATGATCCCACATGCCATTATCAAGGAATTTATTTTTATATATTTATCATTCCTTGATAATGTGGGATCATGCCAAAACGTCGGAGTCAGTGGCCAGGGGCCGAACTTGAATCCAAGACGCGGAAAACCCAAGAAAACGTTCTTATTCATAATTATATCCGCGAAAATCTGCAATATAACATATATATATATATATATATATATAGGCTATTTACATATTTTCCATAGTATTTTCATTGTGTACTAGTTAGAGTAGATAAATATTTGTATTTTTTAGACATATTTTCATGAGAGTGACCTCAGTAGTTTCATGTTCTTTCGGAATTCGCTAATTATAAAACTAATCAAAATGGTGTAAAGAATACTACATTATTTCAAAATAAATTAATAAACGAATGGAGGAAAACACAACGAGGATATATACCCATCAATAGGAACCTCAAACTCGATGCTATTCTTTTTACAGACGATTTAGCTCTTCTGGCACTTTCCGAAAATGATTTGCAACGATCAATTTATAATTTACAAAAAATAGGTGCCAAATTTAATATGGAAATATCAATTAACAAAACTAAAATTATGGCATTTCATGGGAAGGTTCCCATACAAAGTAAAATGTGTGTCCAAAATAAAATTTTAGAGAGATCTAATCAATTTAAATATCTTGGATATTATCTCTCTATCTGGGATGAAAAGGATATCCCTGAAAAAATTACTAGTTATAATAAAAGTTAAGGAATTATTAATCAAGTTATGAAACCATCCCTTGTACAAAAAAACACCAGATTACGTTTATATAACACTTTGGCTAGACCAGTGTTGACCTATGGTAGTGAAGCATGGACACTAAAAAGACAACATGAAAACAGAATAACGGCTTGTGAAATGAGATTCATGCGCAGAACAGCGGGTTACACCAGATGGGATCGGAAAAGGAACACCGATATCTTAAAAGAATTGAAGACTACGCCAATTTTGGAATGTATTAAACAGTACCAACTAAATTGGAAACACCATCTTGAAAGAATGAGTTCAAATCAGATCCCCAAAGCTGTTTATAATTATATACCAAGAGGACGAATATCACTGGGCCGTCCTATGAAACGCTGGAGGGAAAATTTTCTATAGGATCGTAACAGGCCTTGGCCTAATACTTGGAAGGAAGGAAGAAGAAGAAGACATTCGTAGATTTCCGCACTTCTTGTCATATTGGATATTTTGTTGTCCGGGTGTCGCCGCGTCCGAGAGTTTTTATCTAACATGTCGTGTCTTCTTCAGAGCTGCTCTGGAATAGGCGTTAAAACTCATATACTGGCAAATGCCCTTATATGATTGTCAGAACCCAGATCCCTGACCAGAAGAACGATACGATATATTGGTGAAACATTTGTTAAAATTTCTCGGAATCTGCGACACCTGGACAATAAAATAACAATTTTGTTAAAATTTTAAAATTTAGCATAGTAATTCATAGGAATCACAAACTGCGACTTCTGGAAAACGGTAATCTTTGCGGATGAGATTAAATTTGATATATTTTCATCAGATGTGTGAAGAATACCTAATACAGATATGAAACCTGCTCATTTTAAACCCAAATGGGGATGGTGTTGTAAAAATTTGGAGTTACGTCTCAGCTATGGGCCTGCGATCTTGCTTTTAAAGTAAAGTGATCCCACAACAGGCCCGGAGGCCCTTTGGGGTAGTAGGAGGTTAAGGCTCCCACGTTTTCTAGACAATCGGCACTTTATGTCAGCCGGGTTGTCAGCCCTGCATGACGGCCGCCTTTATCTCCAGAATAAGCGTCTGGTACTCATTTCCGTTAGAGGCTGAGTCGACCCCAGGGCCATAGTGCCGCCAGAGGGTTTGGGTCAGTTTAAAAATCCTGACCCCAACGGGACTTGAACCCTCGACCCTCCGGCTTGTAGCTCAGTGCCTTAACCACTACGCTACGGCGTGCTTTTAACTGCTAAAATAATACATCATAAGATGCCTGCTTCCTGAACTAGCAGTGGACGTTTATTCTTTTACGTATATAAATAATGTAGCAAAACCAAAACGAATGGAGCTATAGGCATTTATGTACTTTTAATAAAAAAATTGTCATTTTGATTTTCTAAAAATATTTTTAAAATAATACTAAGCAAATTTTTCATAGCCGAAATATGAAACTAAATTATGTAGACTAATAAAATGTCTCTTTAAATTATCGTTAAAATATATTATAGCCATATCTTGATTTTAAGTTCTTCAGCTGGAACTTCACCATTAATTATACCTGTATCAAACTGTTCAAATCTTCTCAAACAGTAAAATCAGTGTTCATATATTACGAAAGGCAGGATGTTTTGTGACACTTAAGTTCTTGTGGGATTTTGTAATGGTTTAACATGCTACGAAAGGGGATTAAACGAAAGAATTCTAACGGCACGTGTAGAGAAGAAGAGCCAGAACACAGTTTATTTCCAGCAAAATGATCCAGTACTTAGTTTATTCGATATTCAGGGAGGTCCTAGGGTCAGTCTGAACACGAATGGTTGAATTAATTAATATATCAAGCCCTCTGTAAATTTAAACAAATGCCTACGTGACTTTCAGTTCACGCAGATACCAGACTAATTTTATTAAAGAAAATTTCCCTAGAAGCTTTCATTCCAATTAACGCATCTTTTTTAACCATAAATAAAGTATTAAGATATTTTAACTATAGTTAATTATCGATAAACAGAAACCTTGTAAAGTAAAATAACTGACAATAGCATTACAACACGTTTTAGATAACGCTTATCTTTGATCTTCAATGAATTTTGGAAACCAAATTAGAGATGAAATAAATATTATGTTATTTATGTAAATATATTATATTTCTCATATTTAGAAGTTATTTTAATCCAATATTTTATCAAATAAAAATAAAGATGAAACTTTATAAAATTCTTACATAGCATATTGTAACTTAATATGGTGAAAAATGAACAAAGGAACGTTGAACAGCACCTTCACATCTTTGAAAGAAAATTAATTTGTATAAATTTTATCCATATTTACTGAAGGATAATAGAGGAGGGGATTTTATAAAAATTGAAAGAGTGGGCGATGAAACAAAGCCTAAAATTATTTAAACTCCTAAATTTAAGGTAGAAATGCGAGGGGAACCCAGCAAAAATGATCAAAAAATTAATTTGGAGAAAACAAGTAAAATTTTGTATGCCTAAACCGTGGTCAGAATAAAACTCGTACATTTATTTTTGTTGTAAAATTTGTGAACGAATATACTTTTTTTTTAATTATTACCTGTCAGATAGCCATTGTTTAATTTTACTTGAAGACGATCGGGAATGGATCTCACTACATGTTTACAATAACTGTTTGTTCATCTCTCTTTGGTCCAAAAAAAATCCTAAGTACTTTATTCTCAAATACTTGTAATCTCCTTTCCTCCCTTAAAGTATCCAAGTGTGATTTATCTACTTCCCACACACGTGAAAGGAGAAGACTACATAACAATGAACTACATGATCTTTATAGGAAGCCAGATATAATAAGAACAGTTAAGTCTCATAGACTGCGATGGTCAGGACATGTGCCACGAATGGGGAATGAAAAATGTGCATAGAAGCTTCTTGTAGGAAAACCAGAGGGAAAACGACTAGTTGGCAGACCAAGAATGAGGTAGGAGAATAACATTAACTATGATTTGAGGGAGGTGGATTGTACAGGGAGTGATTGGAAAACATTAGCTCAGGATAGGGATGTATGGAGAGATTATGTCCGCGCGGCCATGAACTAATATCAGTGAATTGATCATATATTTTCTAACATAATGTTTGTAATTAAAGCAAGCACGTATTAAACTTTAGTATTGGTCGACGGTAATATAATTTTTTTCCAACGTAAAGCAATTGCATAGCTTTGTTTACTAGAGTTTCTATAAACAACGTCAAAGGGAAACACGTACAGTGCGGCTGGAAGGGTGACTGAGCAGGACTATAAGCTAAAAGAAACCTATAACTATTTGCAAACTACTGAACATTCGTGAATTGAAGAATGAAGTGCCAAAGAGAAGAATCTGAAAGATCTGAGAGGAAATTAATTACTCATCATTATAAAGTACCAGAATCGTTGACAGAAATAGGAACATTGATAACAGAATACATTCAACGGCTGTGTGTTGTGAACAAATACAAAACATTTGAAACATCAGTAACAAAAATAGAAAAGTATAATGAAAATATTTTTTTTCTTCGCGAAGATATTTGTATATTTGAAAAATAAAAAATCATATTATAATCATCAGTGCTTCATATTTGACTGGGATAGTTGAAAAATATACTAAGAAGAAAAGCCATAAGGAAACAATTAGATTTTTTTGCGAAAAAAACATAATTTGTATGGAAGAACAGCCCGTAACAAACTATAAGTCAATAAGATCAACAGGCAATAAAAGAAAAACTCAGCTTCGATAAAGGTGATGGTTGTAGGAACTACGACTTCTGGAAAACGGTAATCTTTGTGGATGAGATTAAATTTGATATATTTTTATCAGATGTGTGGAGAATACCTAATACAGATATGAAATGTATGAAATCTGCTCATTTGAAACCCAAATGGGGGTGCTGTTGTAAACATTTGGAGACGTGTCTCAGCTATGGGTCTGAGATCTTGCTTTTAAGTGATAAAAATGGATCATAAGATGCCTGCTTCCCAAACTAGCGGGCCCGGGTTCGTTAACAGGCGGGGTTAAACATTTAATAGTTACGTATATTAATTTAATTGCAAAATTTTCAATCTCGAAGTCAGGAGAGATAGTATACAATTTTTAATCAACGCTAGATTGTGCAACAGATTCCTGTATTAAATTGCAAATTCCTCCGCAGTACACATGCTGAGAAGGCATGTGGTACTGTTGATAGCGATTCGTCCGTCGGATGGAGACGCCAAGTCTGGCGGTCACATTAATTCTTTTCGATAGCAATAGGTTATGTGCTGGCACCGGGTTTTACCTTCTCCCTTCTCTTCTTCATCGTGCCTCATACAACATAATCCCTTATACTACAAACATAAACATGCATGTATGCTACACTCCTCTCTGTACACAATACATCATTTACGTAAAGTGGTCTATCGAAGTGGCGCGTAAAATTAAAAATAGGCTAGATCAACGCCATCTATCCGCCCAGTGCGGAATCTGAAGCACATAAAGTGCAGTGGGTGGCATTAGAACACAAACACAGTTTAGGATTCACAAAACAATATCAAAGACAGTGATAGAAGTTATTGACATTTTTCAATATTGTCATGATAATGATACAGTACAAGGCGAGGTGAGGCTACAGTACAATTATTGCTTCAAAGTTTTGGAAACATCCCCAAACGCATCAGATTTTAATATCATCAAGAATTTGTGGCATAATTTAGGAGTAGAGTGAGAAAACATTATATATTTTTGTAGATTAAACATAAAAAATGTGTTGCAAGAAGAAAGGGGGAAATTAACCCACAGTTATTGTAAAACATGTAGTGAGATCCATTCCCGATCGTCTTCAAGTAAAATTAAACGATGGATATCTGACATCGTAATAATTAAAAAAAAATGTTATATTCGTTCACAAATTTTACAACAAAAATAAGTGTACGAGTTTCATTCTGACTTCGGTTCAGGCATACAAAATTTTACTTGTTTTCTCCAAATTAATTTTTTGATCATTTACTTTGGATTTGGGTATTCTCTGATCAAGTTACTAAATTTATATTAAGGAATAATATATATATATATATATATATATGTGTGTGTGTGTGTGTGTGTGTATGGTGTGTGTGTCACAAATAAGGAAACTAGAAACAATAGATGCAGAAGAAATCATAATTCAAATAATTGAGGAGAAGGAATTAACATGGTTAGGACATACTTTAAGAATGGAAGATGAACGATGGCCGATACTACTATATCAGTGGCAAACGACCAGAAAGAAGAAATGAGGGAGACCAAAGTTAACATGGAAGGAAAACATGAGGACAGTAATGCAAGCAAGAGGGCTAAACATAGAAGATGTCCAAGATAGCAGGCTTTGGAGGTTTGGCACGGGAAGACGGCAGCAGCTGTGAAACCCCAAAGATAGATAGAAAAATAACATACATAGACAAACATTTCTACTGTAACAGAAGAAAATAAATATTATCTTCAAGCGTATGAGTTTAACTTTGACTCACTGTATGTTGCATGTACAGGTTGAGTGCAAGACTACATGACTAACTCCATTAATGTTAGTAAATAATAATAATAATAATAATTAATAATAATAATAATAATAATAATAATAATATTAATAATAATAATAACAATAATAATTTTATTTATTTATATACAGAATTTTAATGTTTACACATTTTTCTGTGCCTAAAGTTTTATTTTTCTTCTCCACTCGTCTCTCTCCATCCAATCCATGTCCTCCAGTCCCCTTGCTCTCATTCCAGTTCTTATTTCCTGCATCCACGAGTTTCGGGGTCTTCCTCTCCTCCTTCTTCCAGGTGGACACCATTCCAATGTTTTCCTGGGTAATCTTTCTTCTTGCATTCGTCGTACGTGCCCATACCAATTTAATTGCTTGTACTGTATATAATCTACTATTGAATAACCAATATTCATTTTTTCAATAATAATAATATTATTATTAATAATAATAATAGTAATAATAATAATAATAGTAATAATAAAAATAATAATAGTAATAATAAAAAAAATAATAATAAAAATAATAATAATAATAATAATAATGACAAAAATAACACTAAATGGAATATTTATAATTTTGTGAAATTTTTGTATGTGTATATTTGAATTATTTCTCTCGATAATGCTGTTATTTCAGGTTTAACCACTATTTATAATAAAAATCTGACTCCAATCGGATATTAGTTTACCACATAGAACATATAAATACATTTTAATTTCATACAAAAACTAAATCATAAACGATAAAATAAAAATACAAAGCATATAAATTTCTACATTTAATGACTTTTAAATACATAGTGATTATAAAACCATATTAAGAGATATCTAAACTGAATGATTGACAAGGTTCCATTAATTGTCCTAATAAAAATGGTGTCGTAAAATGTGCAAACCATTCTCTCAGTTGTTCTTTGATAGTGGCTGCGGGTATTTTAAAGGTTCTACAGAACGAGACAAACTGTTTTGTTATGGTGTCCCTTGCAACAACCATCAGACCGATGATTTCTATATATCCCTCAGTTTATAAAAGTTCTTATAATATGGGAAAATCATCTCATATATTGATTTCTCAAAATCAACTTTCACGGCTAGACCTCGATATCTTTCAAATCTGCTAGGATCCAAAATGTAACCAACCAAAAATACTGCAAATTAAGGTATTTATACGTCTTTGGAGAAATTAATAGCGTGAGATATACCTTTTAGAATATGATACAGAGTAACATCGTGGTGATGAAATAAAAATGACAGAAGTTGGTTTTTTCCGCTGTTAGCATCTCCTATAACAAATGATGCTATAACTGGAACCATAAAGACGAATTATAACTTATAACTAGTTTGATCCCTATTAGGTTCGTCTTCCGGGCATATAGGCCGTGGTCCAGTCGTTCTTCTACTCGACGTTTCGTCTACTGCTGCGGTAGACCTCATCAGGAGATACTGCGTGCTCTCTGTGAACTCCTCAACAGTCGGCTGCAGACTACTGTTGAGGAGTTCACAGAGAGCACGCAGTATCTCCTGATGAGGTCTACCGCAGCAGTAGACGAAACGTCGAGTAGAAGAACGACTGGACCACGGCCTATATGCCCGGAAGACGAACCTAATAGGGATCAAGACGCCGGCCGTGAAAGCCTACAGTTATACATATAACTAGTTTGTTTCATGCTACATACTTATTAATTCTTTCAAGCAGTGTGCTATTTTTTCCTTCATTTTCTTCTTTTTAACTCAGTTTTAGTTTTATCTCCTTTTATTCTCTTTTCACGCATACGAACACAAACACAGGACTTCATAAGGTACAGAACTCACATCGAACCCAAGATTGAGTTACCTTATTCCATCGTAAAGTGAAATTATGGTAAATAATGTTTTATTTTTGGGTATAAAGGTTTTTTTTTACTGCAAATCATTATTAATTTTGAAATAAAAAAGTTACTCCTGGACTCGAAATTTAAGCATTGTCTACTTATGGAATCTCAAATATGATTTAGAGATTGTTTTCGTATATGGGTTATCAAGTAAATAATTATGTACATTTTTATTAAAAAGACTGAGTTGGGTTTGGTGGACTAGACGTTACCATGCTTGCCTCTAACTCTTAAATTCGAGTGTTCAAATCCGGCGGGGTATATTTTAAGGGGGTAAAAATTGTATTTGTTTTCTTGGGAGGAAACCAAAGCCACGGATCCCGTATTGTATGTTTACAGTGCATAAAGGAAACCTAAGCGTGGAAAAAGAGGCCTCTTAGAATAAATTGTCGACCCTTTCATGCCCAGATTTGAATTACAATGCTAATGATCTTGGTTGATAAGGAGCTCGTTATGTAATATAATAGCACAACAAGAAAACAAAAAAAATGAAAATTGTAAAATTGATGGAGGTTAAGTTTTATTATTTATGATACAGTAGGTTTTTAAAATTTTTGTTACTTATATAGTGCTTCCTCTAACGATAACATAAATAAAATGAAAATATGACAATGAAGCAGAGTTGTAAAAACATGATAAAACCAATAATAAACTATCTTCAGTTGTTTAGAGAGTGCCAAACCAACAAAGCAAAATAAACCTCTCTTGTATCACGTGAGGAACGTTGTCTCAAAATATAATGATTTCCCGAATCCATATTAGTTTACAGTAAGAAAAGCCTGTGTTAAGAGTTTTTCATTTGAATTGAAAAATTAGAGTTCAGTCCATAAATATAAGCAACTGTAATTCACGTAGATATTTCTTACAATTTGCCCTCAGACATTAAAGTTGTTACTTATACGTTTTAAAACATCATCATGCATTTAAAACGATTTTATGAAACGAATTTGATATAGACCTAGGCCTATACTTAATACTGGCCTTGCTTAGAGTATTAAGTGTTATGTTACTTTAAAGCAATATGAATTATGTTAAATTATATGCAGAATGTTGTAAAATATTTAATTAGAAAACTGAAGTTTCACGGCGATTTTGCAATATCTTGCATTAATTATAAGATAGATAGGTCATCGGTTGATTAATGTCTTTGACATCGTCCGATTCCTAATAGCCAGTTTTGTCGGTCCATCCAATCTCCTAGTTGTAGATGTTTATCCTTAATGTATAAATATGTTCCCTGACTCCAGGAGGTTTTAGGTGTTCCTCTGCCTCGTCTTCCCTCAAGTTTACATTCCAAAACACATTTTGGTAGCTGATCTTCTTCCATTCGCTGGATATGTCTGTATCATCTTAATTGCTGAGTTTTAATATAATCTAAAATAGTGTCATCAATCTTCATTTTTTTCCCTTAAAACTGAGTTCATAATTTTTTATCTTCTTGAAATTCTTGCTGCCCTTCGTAAAGTCCATTTTTGTTGCCAAAATATACTCATTGTTTTAGTTGTTAGTAACACTTATAAGTAATAAACATAATTAATAAAATAATGGAAACACAGTTTCTTAGTATTTCAAAGTCATATTTTTCAAGACGACATCGTGTTTACGTAAAAATATTAATATAAATATGATATGGTCCGATATTATTAATAATTATAATAGAAGGCACACTTAAAAATGCAAAAATGACTCAAACTCAATTTAGATGGAAAGGAATTAACACATTTTGAAACAGCATTTTTCATGTAGGATACATAGAGACTGAATACATTAAAATCAACTGTTCCGCTGGGCATCATGTGGACCACGCTATGGCGACGAACAAATGAGTTCGGCATCAGTTTGATAACCCTGACCGAAGTGAATAAGACGTTATTTTTGGTTTCAGATGTTAAGAGCTTCCTCAATGTATCATCTGATAAAACTTCCTTCTTGTTGTTTACCCGTAACATCCTTTATTGACATTCGCAAGGTCAATGTTTTGCGAATGTTTATTTCCATTCACTTTTCAGAATTCTCATTATCTGCAAGCGGAAAGAAAAGCCTTTCTCTTGCTAAACAGCACAAAGTAAAGTTGTTTTTGTTGTGACAACGTGTCAAGGCGAGTGAATCTTTATAGGTCTCATAAGTAACTTCTAAATGTAATTTCGTGAAATGTTTAACGGGTTCTCAGATTTTAAAAACGTACTCTTATTGTTAGCCGATGAGGAAAATATTAGCCTAAATACCAATTGCCCCTATAAGCTTCCTGTTAAACAAATCTAAGAGACTGGGGTTGGAAGTTAATAACAATAATATCAAATACACATATATGGTCACACGTTTAAATAAATACTTAAAACCTAATGAACACTAAACAACAAATAAGGGAAATTTAAAAAATGCGGAATTCGAATACATAGGAACAATAATTACAAGATGAATGATATACAGAAATAAAATAAATATACTAAATATATGTAAGAAATAACAGTATAAGGTTTATTTTAATTATATTTGAGTTGTATATTTTCATTCAGCTCATATTTCTTGATTTTTATGCAGACTAGTTTCATCGCTTCTGTGCGAAATTCTCGATGCATTGAGAATGTCGCACAGAAGCGACGAAATAAGTCCTGCAAAAAATCAAGAAATATGAGGTGAGTCAAAATATACAACTCAAATATAATTAAACATATGCTCAACTCTATATACGCGTTTTATTATAGATATTAGGGATTCTTGTCATCCCAATTTCTCTAAAATAAGTCAAACTAAAAATATATCAAAGTGTGATTCTTCCAGTTACGTGGATGCAAAAATTGGTTTCTTACTTTAAGATAAGAAAAACAATTAAAAACTCCAAGTAAGACATACCTCGACGGCCCCTGTTCTACCATCAGGCTGCTGGCCTCACATCCACGTGTGTTAATCATAGAGGTAGACGATCATCTGGCCAGTGTTGGGGTGACATGTGGTCAGCATGTCGGGTCCCCCAGTTGTTATAGCTAGTCTTCTAAACCTGGAGTCGCTACTTACTGTATTGTTGCTACCCCAAATGCCTTACGATGCTGGGCGGGTACCGGTCCCATAACTGCCCGAAATTCCATGAAAATTTCTTTACCCATCGGGACTCGAACCAGTGCAAGTCCCGTAGCTCTGCGCTAAAAGGTTTCTTGCCTTAACAACTCGGCTACCGCGAGGCAGAAAAAACAGTTACGAGTGTCATATTTGAGAATAAAATGCTTATGAAAGCTTTTGGACTAAAGAGAGAAACTGACAGGCGAAAACCAAATCTGTATGTCTTATTTTTTATTAGGCGATATGAAGAAATACTGGAAAGTCCGTGATGGGTACTAGGTAAACTTAAGAAATTCCTCCGTAAATCGTATTTAATGTACCATTTTGTTGATTTATGGAATATATATTTCTTTTGTTACATTGGAGAAACTTTCTGAAGCCTACTTATATAAAAGTGTCGCACTGCAGTGAGAAAAAATCATGCATAACATAAGCTTACCTACTGCATATTGTACCTCAAACTTCTGCACATTTTCACTCCTAGGTACACGGGATTCATGAATTGAGAAGTTACCCTTTTTATTAATTAATTACGGCATGTTCCATTACAATGGATGCAATACTACAAGCCTTATAACATAACATAATATATACTTAGTTTATATATCTGACATTAGTTATAGATTAATATTTTACCGCCATGGCTTATTGGTTATTTGTCTTTTGTTAATATTGTCTTGAGAGAGCCTGTTTAGTATCTAGAGGTTTCTCACCACAGTTTTGATACTAGGTCACATTTTCATAAGACCTTTTTGTATCCTTCTTATTTCATAGTAACTCACTGCCCTCAAGATACACTTGACGCTTTTAAGTTAACCTTCTACAATATTATTTATTGATGGATAATTTATTTTTATCCTTCAAACAATGCATTTTATTCTATGTTATTAATGGTTTAATTCTCATTAAAATTATAATATTATATACTTTTTATTTGTATTCATTAAATTTATACCAAGTTAATACATACCGGCATTTTACATAGTGGCCGCTGTTGCCACGTGATTATGTTCCTTGCCTCTAGTCCTGAGAGTCGTGGGTTCAAACCCGGTCCGGGAGGGACTTCAAGCCGTGGGTCCCGGTTCAAAAGATTTTCAGGCTAGTAAAATAATCCCAAGTCTGAATAAAAAGACCTCTCAGAAAAATTTAACCGACTTACATCCATCCTAATAATAGCTTAGTTCCCTACTGCATACATCATTGAATCTGATCACTTGCCACACCTGTACGGAAACAATTTATCTAGAGAATTTGGAAATCAAGAGTGGCATTTGCTAGGACTATTTAACGAATAAAATTAAGCTGTTTACCCACAAATCATTATTTAAATATAGTTCCATCCATAGTAATTCTGCCCGAGGGCAGGTCTTTCACTGCAATCATACCATTTTCATGCTATGCTTTGCAGCTTTACTAGGGAAATATAGGTGTGGTAGCTTCCCGTTGCTTTCCACACCGGTGAAGGATGCTGATGATAAGGATGGTGGCCATCTGATTTCGGGAACCGTTTGGGCTTTAAAGTTTTCCTGACATTTGTCTTACAGATGAGGAAAAACCCTAATAAAAACCTCACCCAGAAAAACTGCCCCGACCGGGGATCGAACCCGGGTCCGCTGCGTGACAAGGCAGCACGCTACCTCGAGACCACAGCGGTGGACTAAATATAGTTATTTTAAAATATTTATATACCGGTATTTAATGTTTGAAAACAAATGAGAAACGTTTGTTATGCTTCATTTGTTCTTCACTGTAACCAGATCATATTATTTATTGCCAAAGGATCGCAATATTGTAAGAATGCACCCTAGTGGAGGAAAAACGAAACAAATCAAACTGTTTATAACCAACATTATAGGTTATTAATTAATTTCTGATGTTAATTATATTTTTCTGGAACGTAAATTCCTGGGAAATACGTTTAAGAAAGTGCAAACAGTGGTTTATTTTTTTGTGGTATAATCAATTGCTACATATGTTTTATATTATATCCCGCACTATCTGGCTACATTCGTGCACAATATATACAATCTGGTAGCCACATGCATTCTAGAATTCTTACATCTTAATATATAAATTATTGTATTCAAAGTATTTCTTAGAGGGTAAGTAACTGCAAAATAATGCTCTGACCTATTCAGAATGTTAAAAAGGAGCTTAATTTTAAAGTGATAAAAAATTAAATTGATAAGATCAAGGTGAAAACGACTGTGATTGGTTGTAAATCAAAATTCATTGAACTGTGATTGGTCATTTACTCCTATTTGGGGCATGAGTTAAATAGTCATGGTTAAGATACTTCCCGATTGGGGTCAACCATATCTCAATGAAGGATATTGGGTAAACAAAGAAGGCAAATAATTATATTGATGGCGTACTATGTAATAATTTATTTTTATTGAAAGTTAGTTATAAGAACAATCATTGCAACTTTGATCTAAACTTGTAGAATGGTAGACAACGCCTTATGGTCCTGATTCTTCAGGTAAGATGAAGCTAATACATAGGGCTCGGACATGAAGTCAGATTAAGTGCAGTCTTACTATACATACTATTGCTTGATGAGAGAGTGGTAGGGGGTGTAGTAGCACCAGTCTGACTAGTATGGCATTTGTGCTGTACTGTTTACACGTGATATAGGCGGGTAATGAAATAAGTAGCTAATTGTGGATTACAAGTTTATTTTATTGCGTAAAATATTTTTTAACTTTTTTAATTAAACGCTACAGTACAACAAAAAGTTAAACAAATTTATAATTTCCGTACATTAATTCTCTTTGTGCATCTATAAATACAATGCTGCATACATTATTACAAAAAATAACAAGTTCATTATTTCTGCACAATTATTTTCTTCGTACAGTTTTAAATAAAGAGGTAACACAAAAAAAGTATGTGCACTGTACATAATATTTTTAAAACCCTGTTAGTTAAACTCGTTTCGCTTCTGTAGAGCTGTTACAATGAATAACAATGTATTTCCGTAAAGTTTCAAAAGAAAAACTTCTTCGGTGACTGTTCAAGCAAAGTTTATATTTAGAAAAACTCCTTTCTACTTCACATGAGGTAACTGGTGCAAAACGAAAGTACGGTATATCACAGGTATCTAACATGGAGACAGTACATGCGTTCTTGTTGTCCATTAGAAAATCCTTTATATTGCAAATAGCTGAGTATCCAGGGGTTTTCAGCAATACACTTTGCAATTTCTGTTTTGCAATTTCAGATGCCAAAACTACCTCCTGTTTCATCAAAATGTCGCGATAAAATTTCTACCAGTTTTATGGAATCAATCAATGCTATATGTGAAGATTCCAGTTTTTATTATTATTAAAGGTATATCTTTGTAGACGTTGTTGATTACCAGCAAATTTTGATACAGTTGTCCTGACATCAGAGATTTCACAATTTTTATCGCCGAACTTTCTTCAGCATTAAATGTATTAACTACTTTAACAATCACTTCATTATGCTGTAAGTAGTATGCAGTGGTCTGCAACCAAGTCCCCCATCGAGTTAAAACAGGTTGAGGTGACAAAGGGATTTGTGATGCAATTTCCTTAAATTTCTGTTTCCTAGAAGGGGCCTTTAAAAATATTTTCTCATGTTTGATACAAAATGTCCACATCAGAGAAATGCAACCTAATTCTTTCGGCTACTCGGTGAAGTCCATGGGCCAAGCAAGTTAGATGTATCATATTCGGATATCGTTCTTTAATTCTGGAAGCTGCTTTCAACATATAAGGGGCTGCGTCTGTTACAAATAGAAAAACATTGTCTCTTTTTATTTCATTGGGCCATAGAAGAGACATAGCATTTTCAAAAAGGTTGTCGATTTCTGAATGGTTGACTTTATTTAAGACCTCGGTAGTTAACAAAAATTTATTCCCGGGGTTTTCAGGTGATAATATCCCCACTATCACATTTTCTACAGACCTTCTGGACGCATCCTGGGTTTCATCGATTGACACCCATATTTTATGATCTGCCACAGTATTTTTAATGTATTTCAGAACGTCTTCATAACAAGGAGATAAATAATACCTGCGTAAAGTTGTTTCACAAGGAATTTTTCTTCCCGTATATTTCTCAAAAAAATTTATAAGCTGGATTTTGCACTTTATTGAAAGGAATATTCGCGGAAACCATCGTTTCGCATAAATCCTTGTAAAATTCACGATGATTACAAGTGTCTGAAACTCCTTGACTGTATTTCATCGTCAAGCTTATGTTTTACATTCCCAATGTGTGTTTTAGATTTGCAATGGCTCTTGATAAAAATTCTTCTCTCCCCCTTCAACTCTACATTACACAATTTACAAAATAGCCTATTTTATCTTCTTTTAGGCAAAAATACTCAGGGCCGTACTCACGTACAAGTGAATTCATCTTGTGTGTGTTTGGGTTTCGGCATGTTGTAATCATTCATCAGATCGTGGTGATCGGTATTATGACTTGACTGCATACTATACTTGTAGCAGCACAGCTAAGACGCCACTGACTGTGGCACTGCGCACGGGACAGGACTAACTACCTGTGTAGTCAACTGTTTGAAGCGAAACGGCAATGAAAAGGCAATGAAATCCGATCTCTACTAATATATATATATATATATATATATATACTAGTAGTCCAGGCCACGCGTTGCTGTGGTTAAGGTATACGTTAAAAATTTAAATTAATTTGCTGACTTTCAGCCAGATTACTTAAAACTAATACTTACGCACGAAATTAATAATATTGAAAATAAAATAAACACTGAACACACTTAAACTATGAAATAATCAATATTTGTAATTCAATTGAAATTCGCGGTTGCAACAAGAAGCACAGCCATCTGGATCTCTCTTTTGTTAAATAATAAACCAATTACCTTACCAAATTACCTTACACCGCCATCTGTTAGAATCGTATGGAACTCACAGATAATTATAACTCTTTGTTAAATAATAAACAAATAATTTGCAATAAAAAATAATGCGACTATAAATTTAGTTATAAACTACTCTAAGTCTCAAGTTGGATCAAACTGCACACAGTGTACAAAATGTTATTAAAATCGGTTCAGTAGTTTAGGATTCCATCGCGGACAAACAACGTGATATGAAATTTATATATATATATACACACATACGAAATATATCCTTAATTAACACAATATAAGGTAATTAAAATCACAGATATAATTAGTTTTTATTACGAGATTTTTTACCTCTTTTTACTATAGACCCCTCTTAACCCAAATTCGATTTTTGATTCATCAGTTTTTTTCTTCCCTTTTCCCCTTATATTTTACCCTCTTTTATATCGACATGGTCGCGTGTAGGCAGAGAGGGCTATAGTAATTCTGAACAATATATTCTACACAGATATTTCCTGGTTCTGTGGCTATCGGAATTAACCTGACTGAAGATAGCTCAAACAAATAGAGAGGAAGATAAAAAACTAAGAACCAAGGCGAAGGTATATCGTATGTTCGCCAGAGTACAAATTAGCGACTCTTCCAACTTCCTTCACTGGAGTCCATAGCATCTATAAGATAGCTTTAAGCTTCATTGATTCGTTACGAGTCAAGTTTTAATTGATTTACATGCCATCATTTTATTATAGTGGAGGCACGGCGAAGAGTAATGTAGAAAGGTCGCGAAATCGATTCCAAGTGGGGTCAGATTTCTTAAACAGGCCTACACGTTCTGGTGACACAATAACTGGGATCGATGCAGCCTCTAATGAAAATGTGTACCAGATGAACGTTCTGTGGGTAAAGGCGGCCGTCACGTAGGGCTGAAAACTCAACTGGTATTTCTTGCCCATTGTGTGGAAATGTAGTAGATTTAATATATTTCTATCTTAAGAGTTTCTTAAGGCCTATAGTGGAGTCAAATTACATTTCTGTCTTTTAATTAAACGATTGGGTATCTTTCTACAAATTACATTTTTAAAAATATTTGAGCAAATATGTAAAAGAACACTCATGACTGGAAATAAACCAGATGTTTCCTTGTGTTTGGAAAATACAGATTCCTAGTATTTATGTTTATAATAGAACACATCTCATTCATAATATCGAGCAACGTTTTCCATTACAGGCTTCTCTCGCCATTGTATCAGAGCTTCGAGGAAAATTACATAGAATCTAGAGGCAGCAATATTCTACAAAATATACATTTCTGTCATTGTCAGAGTTCCCAGAGGTCGATGTTAGAGGGAGGGTCAATCACGTCAGAAAAATAACGCGCATATTTCTGTCACAGAATAATATGATATACAGAATAACGCGCATATTTCTGTCACAGAATAATATGATATACAGATTTTATAAGATCATTAAAATCTTAACTAAATATTAATTACCTTTTACATTAATTCTAACCAAATAGAAATTTCATATTCGTAATTTGAAGAAATTTATAGAAACTAACATTGGATATATATATATATATATATTTATTTATATGCGTGTAAAAAACATTTTTTCAATGATATTTAATTATAGTTCGTTTTCGGGAGTTTTGGGAAACTAAACATAGGAACAAGACAAACATCTTCTATGAAATTTAGCACTGACAGAATTTAGACCACAGAAAGTAGTAGTAGTAGTAGGAATTTATAAGACTAAAAGTAAGATACATATAATGTTATTTACAAATATTGGTCGCACAGGCAGTAAGCCCTACTTGCTGTTGACAATCAGTTACAATAAAGTAATGTTTGGTAATAATATAATGTAAAACAAAAAAATAAAACAATAATATTACAATTAGATAATAGTACAATAATATTATACAGTAATTAGGTTATGTACAATTATTAAGAATTACACTTTGCTAACATATTTATTTATTCATGATTGAGTGATTCTTATTTTCCGCGTTTTGTCCAGAAATTTACCCTAGTTTATCAATTTTCTGGATTTACTATTAACTTGTAGCATGCCAATCTTTCTCGATTTGAATTTAGAAATCTTTCCGGTAATGGCTGACACCTCCGATATTCTAAATCGTTACATTTTCCTAATATATGTATCTCACAGAAAGTATAGTTTGGCATCATCACTACATTCTTTGGATAAATATTTAAAAAAGTAATATTGCATGCATCTGAGTACATAATCCAATATTATGTTTGTAATTAGCTGATATGGCTCTGAATAAATTTCCATTAAAAGGCCTTCTTAGTAGAAGCGAACCTGTTTAATGTGAATAGATGTTTACTAATAGGGGTACACGGGAATTTCAACAAGAGAAAGATTCGTGACTCTTCCTGGATTGGTTAAGAAGAACAATGGTTTAGTGAGCCGGCGCGTAAAGGTGGTGATCTTAGATTCAAATCCCAGTTTAGGATGAAAATTTTTTCTTTAGTTATAGAGCGATTCCACGAAAATGTCATACCGAGGTGAAAATTTTGAAACTGACGCAGGAATAAATCTGTTGATGTAATATATATCTGTAAATATCAAATTTTATAATTCTATAAGAAAATGTTTCAAATGTGCATTATTTTAATCTAATAATAGCGGTAGAACTTGTCATATTCCAAACCTGAAAAAATACGCAAAATTTTACCAATTTCTTGTTTAATGATTTGGTCGTAAGAATTCGTTTTATTTCACAAAATCTTTTGTTAAACCATACTTTGGTCCTCCTTGGTCGTAAATTAAACAATATTAATTGGATTCTAATATTCTATATACCTTAAATGTGTCCCATAGTTGTTAACTGTAAGTTATGGTCAGTCAGTCACAGAAAACGGATAAAAATTACTGTACACAACATAATAATTGATGGATTAAAATTTCCTCTTGGATTCTACGTTATCGGTACACAACTAACAAAAAAGTATAGATGACATTTTCTTGTAAAGTCATTATTTTTCCCGCTGGAGTCCCGTGACTGACTGACTTTTTGTCCCCTCACTTATATTGCTAATACGCATAACGCAGTCAGTTGCTTGCTGGACTCCGCTGTGTATTAACATAAACATGGTTTAGGAAATCTGGTAGACTGTTCGGCTCAGCTGTTTCATTAAATAATTACTGGCCCTTCTTATGTGACAATTTGAGCTAAAAGGCAGCCAGCGGAAGGATTTTAATGTAGAGTAATTACATGAAAATGTCATACCGATGTGAAAATTTTGAAATTGGTGCAGGAGTATTTTTTTCGATGAGATATTTTTTTGCAGATGAAATTTTCCGATTATAGAAGTTAATGTTTGAAATACGGATTATACTTACTCACTTACTCACTGGCACTATCGAACCCGTAGGTTCATGGCCGCGCGGACATAAGCTCTCCATACATCCCTATCCTGAGCTAATGCTTTCCAATCATTCACTGTATAATCTACTTCCCTCAAATCATAGTTAATGTTATTCTCCCACCTCATTCTTGGTCTACCAACTGGGCGTTTTCCCTCTGGTTTTCCTACAAGAAGCCTCCATGAAAGTCTTTCATTCCCCATACGTGCAACATGTCCTGCCCATCGCAGTCTACGAGACTTAACTGTTCTTATTATATCTGGCTTCCTATAAAGACCATGTAGTTCATTGTTATGTAGTCTTCTCCATTCACCTGTCTATTCATCTCTCTTTGGTCCAAAAATGTTCCTAAGTACTTTGTTCTCAAATACTTGTAATCTCCTTTCCTCCCTTATCTAAATTAATAGTAGAACATGATATATTCCGAAACCTGAAAACACATGCAAAATTAAACGAAATTTTGTTTTACGATTTCACTGTATAAATTTGTTTTGTTTCACCGACTCTTTTGTTATACCATATTTCGGTCCTTCCTGATTATAAATGTAATACTAATAATTGTATTATAATATTCTAGATAATTAAAATGCGCCCTATAATTATTAAGGGTAAGCTACAGTCAGTCACATAAAACATACAAAAATTATTGTACACAATACGATAATTGATGGATCCAAATTTCCTCTGGGATTCTACGTTATCGGCACATAACTAACAAAAAAGTATTAACGACATTGTCTTGTAAAGTAATTACGTTAATTATATTAATTACATTTTTATATTTGTATTAATGGCATTTAAATAATTTTTCATTATGCGATTCTTCAATATGTATGTTATTAAGTCAGTGGAATTAGAAGCAGGTGCGCGGTTCATATGTGTTTAGAAAATGTGTGTGTGGAAGGCCTTGAACCTGAAAGGTTCACGCATTAGTTTGACCTTTGACATGACATGTGTGCCGTATTATCGGGGATTCACAGTGCGATGTTGCCACATTGTACTAGCATTCACTTTATGAAACAGAGTCATGCTTGTTAATTGCAAAAACAGTTTTAATCATATGAAGTTTCTTGTATAAAAAATACAATTGGCGTGGAGTATATGTGATTAAGTATGTATAACCTGTAGTGTAAAATAAAATTATTATTGGGTGTATTATTGGAAACCAACAGTGAAAATACGTATGACAACACTGTACTATGTGCACCTGCTGCAAACAGACAAACATAAAGTAAGATTTCGCGCGTTGTAAGAGATTTCTTTCGATTGTTTAGTTTAAAAATAGAACTCATGTCAGCAAAATAATTTGTAATCAGTTGCTTTGAAAGAATTATAACAGAATTTTCCATATTTAAATACAAATTTCAATAATTTGTATACTGTACTTTTTCGTTAATTTTTTTTTGTCTTTATAGTTGAGACGCGTGAAAGTTAATTTTAGTGATCTGGAACGAACAATGCAAATTCCATATCGGCATTTTTATTTATTTTAATGGTTCAATCCATTAACAGTATCAGATAAATTTTAATCAGTTAATATGGTTGTAATAAAATTATACCCATATTAGGCACATTTAACTATAGAGAAGGCCCTACGTTGTTAAAAAGTTAATATTTTCTTTATTTTGTGAAATTTAAAATGATACTTGGTAACCAAGTTAAATAAATTACACTATTTATTTAATATTTTTACAGCTATCAAATTGTACATTTCCTATACATGATAAAAGGAGTGAAGTTCTTTATTCATCTCCATATTATCGCTTTTTATATATTATCCATCCATAGTAATTCTGTCCGAGGGCAGGTCTTTCACTGCAATCATAGCATTTTCACGCTATGCTTGCAGCTTTACTAGGGAACTGTAGATGTGGTAGCTTCCCGTTGCTTTCCACACCGGTGAAGGATGATGATGATGATGATGATAAGGATGATGATGGCCATATGGTTTCGGGGACCGTTTGGGCCTTAAAGTTTTCTTGGCATTTATCTTACAGGTGAGGAAAAAACCCGATAAAAACCTCACCCAGAAAAACTGTCCCGACCGGGGATCGAACCCGGGCCCGCTGCGTGACAAGGCAGCACGCTACCTCGAGACCACAGCGGTGGACTTATCTATTATAATTTCATATTATTTTTAATATTTGTATAATATTTGCAGCTCCAGAATATTAAAGTCAAAATAAAATTCAGATATGTCAGTCAGTCACAGAATGTAGTCAGTCAGTCACACATCATATATTAGGTTATAACTCTGGTCTTAATTGCGATTTTTGTTTCGTTTTTTATTGAGAATGTAACTTGAAATGTGTCCTCCAAACGGTATTTTGGAAAATTGAATTAGGAATCACACTTCAGAGCATGATGCAGATGAACATGTTAAGCTGTATGATGAGTTGACATTTATGTCAGTCAGTCACACATACTTTGATAGATAATAAATATCACTGTTTTTCTTCAAAAGTTGTATATTTAAGTACAGTCTTAACCACACACTATTCCTCTATCATATCACGTAGATAACACCCCTAATTTCAATCAATTGTAATATTTATGCAACCATTTTGCTGCAAAAGTGTATTGTAAATGTCAGTCAATCACATATGGAATTACTCTATGTTAAAGATATTGAATCAATAATATTAAATTAACTATTTATCTCATAGACTGATAATTTTGCCTCTTCATGTTGATAAAATTGCCTCTTCTTGTTCATAATGAGAGATATCTCCGCAAATTAACTTCTTTGATACGGGTATCGATACGGGTATCGATTCACCAATGTACGATCGATATGGTGTAGCAAGATGCCTAAAGAAAACAACTTAAAAATTACAAAAAAAAACTTTAATACTGTTGCTCTAAAAATATTATTAAATCTTGTATAATAAATCTGCATTATTGTTAATAGCTATTTTCTCATACAATCATCTGATATTGATTTTTCCCAAGCCCAAGGAGATTTAACAGTAAATATATGCTATTTATAACTATTACAGCGGGCTTAGAAATCGCCCGAATATAAAATCGGAATACATAACCTCACATTTGGTAAATATTAAACATAATTATTAAATATAATTATTTTTAGCTTCTGATGTTGTATTATTCGCTAAATTGTCACTCCAAATCCAACGCGAGGTTGAGTTTTTCATTAGACAAATTGACTCGCGACTTTGTCGCTCGTGAATTTTTCAGAAAAAAAAACCTCTTGTTAGATTACTGTTGACAATCTATTCACGATACACATTTAGATGTTTGTCTACATTTTATGTAGTAGACAGTAACGCATGTCTGTTAGAATTGTTTTGCACGATAAAAAAAATCTCATACAATGTACCTGTATCGCACTACATTTGGTTATATCCCGTCAGTGGATCAGATGATGGTCTCGCTTTTAAATTCGCTAATTTGGCAAGTGTGAAATTTCATAAAACAAAACACCAGTATTTTAAACATTGAAAAACATAAAGGGATTTGAAATCTTCATTAAAATATGAACATTTTTCCAAATGAAATATGCGTCTATACATCATACACGTTAAAAATTCGTTGTCTCAATGCTCCCTAGTTTAAAACAAAAAAAAATCATACAGCTCCTCATTCTAATTATGATAAACTCATACTTCATATGAAACAATCTGTGGAATAGTACGGAAAGTGTCTTGACTACATTGAACGGGTGGGAGGAAGGTTCGATCTCTGGTCAGACAAGTTTATTGGGTGAAATTATTTTTCGGGATTTTTTTACTCACCTGTAAGACGAATGTCAGGAAACTTTAAAGTATAAATAGTCCTCGAACACCATTTGACCAACATTATCACGATAATATGTCCTCCTTGTTAAATGTGAATATATGAGTGAATGGTGTCTTTTCTCAAATGTTCGTGTTGTCTTCGAGGTAACCCTGGCATTGAACTGATCACGGCATCCGGAAAGGCCCTCCATGCTCTTAATGTGATCAAAGTGTGCATGTGATCCAAAATAAAAAATCCTTTCCTCTCGATTCGTCTCCCTGTAAGGCAAAGAAAGAAAGAAAGAAAGAAAGAAAGAAAGAAAGAAAGAAAATAGAAAAAAGAAAAAAGAAAAAAGAAAAAAGAAAGAAAGAAAGAAAGAAAAGAAAGAAAGAAAGAAAGAAAGAAAGAAAGAAAGAAAGAAAGAAAGAAGAAGAAGAAAAAAGAAAGAAAGAAAGAAAGAAATAATAATAATAATAATAATAATAATAATAATAATAATAATAATAATAATAATAATAATAATATTATTATTATTATTATTATTATTATTATTATCGACAGCGGTGGACAACTGGTTTATGATCCTTGCCTCTGGTTCGAAGGGTCACGGGTTCACACCCGGTCGCGGTCGATTAATTTTTTTAGGACGGAAAAATACAAGGAACATGTCCTCCGGGAGGGACTTTAAGCAGTGGGTCTCGAGTCTGAAGATTTTTCAGGCCTCGTAAAACATCATTAAGCCTGAATAAAGAGGCCTCTAAATAAAATTTACCGACATCAACGTCTTAGTAATACCTTAGTTGCCTGCTAGATGTCTCATTGTATCGCTGTGTTGACCGCATGACATCCATGACATATGCGAGCAAATAAGGTAACTAAAACTTAACTTGGCCTAATAACTCCATTTAAAGGTTGTGACTATGGCTCAACAATGGGCTACGCAATTATAGACCGATTATTATTATTATTATTATTATTATTATTATTATTATTATTATTATTATTATTATTATTAAACTATCTTATCCACACTAAGCCATAGCTTAGTTCCTTGGGGTATTCCCGTAAGACTTCATTGAGTTCATTGTGCTCACAAGGCTGAACTGGGCTTTAATGTCCTTGTGATGGTCCAATGAACTGGCTTGAGATCAAATTACATGCGTTCAATTAGTGAGGGCACAGATTGTTTTGATAAACTTGGATAACCTCCACATTTACACAGATCGCTGAGGATGGAAATACCGCAGAAACCCCAGAGGAACGACTCCGTTCTCAGCTCAAGGCCAGAGATTTAATCACATTAGGCAAGAAATACAGTGTCACGGAACTCTGTTTCCACGTCCCTTGTGTGGGTGAACCACTTGTACTCCATCAGACGAAGCTCTATACATGCTTAGCCTTAATAAATTCAATTACAACGACAATAAAGAAAGAAGAATCGAGACAAAACAACTTAGTGGCACCATTCAATTTTATGAATATCGACAGTTCAATTCCTATAGTAGGCCTATATGGTACATTCTCCTTGTAATTTCTAACATGAATTTAATGCAAAATTATAAACTCTTAGATAGTCTATTCTTAAAATAATATTCCAATATATTATTATTACAGTTATACGTATTAATAATATATTTAATACAATTAACAAAAATTAAGTAATATAATTAATAAAAATCATAAAAATAATTCATATAAAATTGTAGCCTATTATATTATTAATGCCCATCGCTGTGGTCTCGAGGTAGCGTGCTGCCTTGTCACGCAGCAGGCCCGGGTTCGATCCCCGGTCGGGACAGTTTTTCTGGGTGAGGTTTTTATCGGGGGTTTTCCTCTCCTGTAAGACAAATATCAGGAAAACTTTATTTATTTATTTATTTATTTATTTATTTAGCCTGGTGGAGGCCCAAGCAGTCCCCGAAATCATATGGCCATCATCATCATCCTTATTGTTATCATCATGATCATCCTTCATCGGTGTGGAAAGCAACTGGAAGTTACCACATCTATAATTCTCTAGTAAAGCTGCAAAGCATAGCATGAAAATGCTATGATTGCAGTGAAAGACCTGCCCTCGGGCAGAATTACTGTGGATGGATGGATGGATATTATTAATAATAATATTGTTATTATTATTACTACTGTTATTTTCATGGTTTATATCCAGTGGCCCGTTCTGTCTTCTTTTGAAAACTGATTTCGCTATCGCTTCCTTGGCTTTCTCAATGTTCGTTTTCCATCTTGGACTACAATTTATCATCATTTTTATCGTATATTATTTTCTATGATTTGTTATATGTGATTTTTATAAATATAAAACTTTTATACCGTCGTCCTCAACTTCAATAATTCATGTATTATCTTCGTAAAGCTTTTCGAAGTCTTAGCTCCATCTTCATGACTCTTCTTGTTATTGAATTTATTTATAAATTTTATATAGGGGACTTTGGTTGCTAGGTATATTTTCATGCAATTATCATCATCTTCACGGTATAAGCTCCATGGCCTGTTCCGGCTCAATACTCCATCGCTTCCTTGGTCTGCCAGGATTTCTTCTCCCTCGTGGTTTTTACATCCAATCCTACTTTAGAAATCTGTTGTTATCCATTCGTTGCAGGTGTTCAGTCGATCGCTTCTTATTATTATAGATGAGTTAGTTAACATTATAGTACGTAAAATAAATGAAAGTCTGGCTATAACATAGCATATTCCGCATTAAGTAACTTTTCAAAACAAATATTTTCCTGGATTACGATATACAGGCCATAAATATAACATTATTTGTCGAGAAAAAATCAGTTTGATAAATCGAACATTTTATCGGACAGTTATCGTGTTATTGCGTACTTCCATTTCCCGAACGACCAAATATCACATTTATCTTATATCAAATTATGAAATATTGTATACATTTCTAAGAAATCTCTCTTCCGGCAGGTCATATTTTAAAATTTCTTTTTTCTCTAAACAAATCATCTTTCTCTTGCTTGTCTTTTTTCTGAATCCTTGTCTTCTTTCAGTTGGTTATTTTTTTGTATAATCGGAATTAATTCATCAAGAAGGTGAAAACTATTTCTAAAAGCATTGACTTTTATTGAATTAGAAAATTTATATTTTCTCAGACAATGGATCCTAATGAAATTAAAATAATTATATTTTGTGATCATTAAAAAAACAATTTCAATGGTGTGTGGATATCTTGTTGAAATTACAAAAATGATAAAATGACTTATTTTTAAGACATAGTTACATATTGTATGTCAGATATTTAACTTAAAATTATCTGAGATAAATAAAAGTATGATGTTTCTTCAACTTTGACGAACTATACGAGATAAGTTCAAATTATTTGAAATTAAGACATTCAATATCATATCAATTTTAAATCAATATATTATCTAAAATATTAAAGATAGCCTTTCACGATATCATATGAAAATTGTCTTAGGAGATTTTAATGCAAAAGTGGGGCGGGAAGATATATTCAAACCAACAATAGGCAAATTCAGTCTTCATGAAGATAGTAACGACAACGGGGTTAGATTAGTCACATTTGCCACATCAAAGAATCTCATTGTTAAGAGCACAACATTTCAGCATAAGGATATTCATAAATACACCTGGACGTCCCCAGATGGAGAAACTCGGAACCAGATAGATCATGTATTAGTGGATAAACGCTGGCACAGTGGCATCATCGATGTTAAATCAGTTAGAGGGACAGACTGCAATTCGGATCATCATCTGGTCAGAGTGAAAATCAGACAACGGCTATCGCTTATGAGAGGAACAAACGCTAAAGATGATTCTGTAAAATATGAATTAAAAAACTTGAAAAATGATGAAATGCGGCAAGAATACCAAATCAAAATTGCTAATAGATTTGAAGTACTGGAATCTTCAGATGACAATGTGGCAAACGAAGAAGAAACTGATATAAATAAAGAATGGGAGGCTATAAGAGATACTATTAAATTGTCAGCATCAGAAAGCATTGGTTGTTTGAAAAAGAGGAAAAACAAGAAATGGTTTGATGAGGAATGTGCCGACATCGTAAAGAAAAGAAAGCTAGCAAAAATGAAATGGTTACACGAGCCAAATGAGGTAAATTTAGAGCAATTGGGTAGTGTTAGACGGGAAACCACCAAGTTACTAAAGAGTAAGAAGAGGGAATATTTGAGAGAGAAGATTAATGATCTTGAAATGAATGCAAAAAATAGGAACATTAGAGAATTATATCAGGGAATTAGTATGGAGAAGAAAGGGTTTCAGGCTAGAACAAACATAATTCGGAATGAAAATGGGGATATGATTGCAGATTCCAAGAGTATATTAAATAGATGGAAAAGTTATTTTAATCAGCTATTAAATGTACATACAGAACAGGACATTGAGGAGGATAAGTTACAGACAGCAGAAATGCTAGTCGCAGAGCCAAGTGCATTAGAGGTTGAAATGGCAATTGAAAAATTGAAGATGTATAAAGCATCAGGTTCAGATGAGATCCCAGCAGAACTGATAAAATCAGGCGGAGAAAAATTGATGGACAAGATACGCTGGTTGCTTACTATGATTTGGGAAAAAGAAGCTCTTCCAGATGAATGGAAGGAATCAATTATCGTACCAATTTATAAGAAAGGAGATAAAACTGATTGCAACAACTATAGGGGCATCTCATTACTTTCAACTTCGTACAAAATTCTAACAAATATATTAGTAAGCAGACTTACTCCCTATATTGAATGACATTCTAGGAGATCATCAATGTGCATTTAGAAGAAACAGGTCTACAACAGATCAGATTTTTAGTATAAGACAGATTTTAGAAAAGAAATGGGAATATAATGGTACTGTACATCAACTATATGTAGACTTCAAAAAAGCATATGATTCAATTAAGAGGGAGAAGTTATATAGTATCCTGCTGGAGTTCGGAATTCCTAAAAAGTTAGTTAGACTTATACGAATGTGTCTAAATGGCTCAACGAGTAGGGTGCGTGTAGGCAAACAGTTTTCGGACACTTTTGAAATCCAGAATGGGTTGAAGCAAGGAGATGCAATATCTCCTCTACTATTTAATTTTGTACTAGAGCATGCCATTAAATCTTTAGAGAATGAGGAAGGCCTACAACTGAATGGTATTAATAAGCTGTTAGTTTATGCTGATGATGTAGTACTACTGGCCGATAGCGAGGAGATACTAAAGGCCAACACGCACACACTATTGAGTAACACTAAGAAATTAGGACTGGAAGTAAATATCAGTAAAACTAAATATATGGTCACACGTAGAAATACATTATATAATGGAAATGGACAGCTAATGACAAATGAGGGAAATTTTGAGGAATTGGCTGAATTCAAATACCTAGGAACGATAATCACAAATAGGAATGAGATGCACAAAGAAATTAAACATAGGCTCAATTCTGGAAATGCATGCTATTATGCATTGCAGAGACTTTTGATGTCCCAACTCCTTTCAAAAAACGTTAAGCTGAAAATATATAAAACTATTATCCTATCAGTTATATTATATGGGTGCGAAACATGGACTCTTACTTTAAGGGAGGAAAGGAGATTACGAGTATTTGAGAATAAAGTTCTTAGGAAAATTTTTGGACCAAAGAGAGATGAACAGACAGGTGAATGGAGAAGACTACATAACAATGAACTACATGGTCTTTATAGGAAGCCAGATATAATAAGAACAGTTAAGTCCCGTAGAATGCGATGGGCAGGACATGTTGCGCGTATGGGGAATGAAAGACGTGCATGGAAACTTCTTGTAGGAAAGCCAGAAGGAAAACGCCCAGTTGGTAGACCAAGAATGAGGTGGGAGAACAATATTAACTATGATTTGAGGGAAGTAGATTATACAGGGAATGATTGGAAAGCATTAGCTCAGGATAGGGATATATGGAGAGCTTATGTCTGCGCGGCCATGAACCTACGGGTTCGATAGTGCCAGTGAGTAAGTAAGTAAGTAATCTAAAATATTAAAACAAAAATAAATGAACGTTTATTATTTAATTACAATATTATCCAATAGTCTAGGAGTTAAGTTCCTTGCCTCTGGTCGCGGATTCAGATCCGGCCGGGGAAGATGGAAAGATACAAGGAACAAGTTCTGTACACAGAAATTTAAGCCGTGGATTCCGAATCTGAAGATTATAGGGCTCGTTAAAAGAATCTCAGGTCAATTAGTGCCTCTGATAAGAAATCAATGGCCTTTTCCAACCAAGAAATCAATACCTTAGTTTCCTACCAGGTGTCTCTTTGAGCTATGAGCAAATCATTTGCCACTCGCTGGTATCTACAGGAAAATAGGCATAATAAAATTAGCTTCCTTAAGGAAAGATAGGGTCATTTTTAAAATGTTACATTTCAGTTTTTGATTTAAAGCTCTCCTTGGCATATAATTAAATTATTTCAGATTACGTATCCATCCATCCATAGTAATTCTGCCCGAAGGCAGGCCTTTCACTGCAATCATAGCATTTTCATGCTATGCTTGCAGCTTTACTAGGGAATTGTAGGTGTGGTAGCTTCCCGTTGCTTTCCACACCGGTGAAGGATATGATGATAATGATAAGGATGATGATGATGATGGCCATATGATTTTGGGGACCGTTTGGGCCTTAAAGTTTTGCTGACATTTGTCTTACAGGTGAGGAAAAATCCCGATAATAAAAGTCACCCAGAAAAACTGCCCCGACCTGGGATCGAACCCGGGCCCGCTGCGTGACAAGGCAGCATGCTACCTCGAGACCACAGCGGTGGACAGGTTATGAATATGACCCAAAAAAGAGTTTTAAATATCAATAAAATTAACAATTTTTGCTCCCATATGCTTATTAATATTTGATTGCAGTTTTTCGTAAATTTGGCTTCCAGTCATACGATAATATATATATATATATATATATATATATATATATATATATAATTGAGAATACTACATATATAAGAACAATAAATGTTTGCTTTAGGATTCCTAAGTAGTTCAGATGATTAGCGCGCTAAACGTACAGAATTTAGAAACTCGGGCTCAAATCCCGACTCAGGCATTTATTTTTGTCTTCATATACAGTATATACTGCATACTTATTGATACTAGTATGAAATTTGGAATGAGCTTTGTCTAGACCCAAATTAGGATATTTTATTTTTCCAAAGTTTAAATGTATTATTTTCATAAGATTTTCACATATTTACTAATATCATTGTTACAAAAAATTATTTTCAAATATGATTACATCTTACTGTCGAAATGAGTTATTGGAAATATAACAAAGGTAAAATATAAGTTACAAAAGTACCAAGAGAACTTACTTACTTACTTACTCACTGGCACTATCAAACCCGTAGGTTCATGGCCGCGCGGACATAAGCTCTCCATACATCCCTATCCTGAGCTAATGCTTTCCAATCATTCCCTGTATAATCTACTTCCCTCAAATCATAGTTAATGTTGTTCTCCCACCTCATTCTTGGTCTACCAACTGGGCGTTTTCCTTCTGGCTTTCCTACAAGAAGCTTCCATGCACGTCTTTCATTCCCCATACGTGCAACATGTCCTGCCCATCGCAGTCTACGAGACTTAACTGTTCTTATTATATCTGGCTTCCTATAAAGACCATGTAGTTCATTGTTATGTAGTCTTCTCCATTCACCTGTGTGTTCATCTCTCTTTGGTCCAAAAATTTTCCTAAGAACTTTATTCTCAAATACTCGTAATCTCCTTTCCTCCCTTAAAGTAAGAGTCCATGTTTCGCACCCATATAATATAACTGGTAGAATAATAGTTTTATATATTTTCAGCTTAACGGTTTTTGAAAGGAGTTGGGACATCAAAAGTCTCTGCAATGCATAATAGCATGCATTTCCAGAATTGAGCCTATGCTTAATTTCTTTGTGCGTCTCATTCCTATTTGTGATTATTGTTCCTAGGTATTTGAATTCAGCCACTTCCTCAAAATTTCCCTCATTTGTCATTAGCCGTCCATCTCCATTATATACTGAATTTCTACCTGTGACCATATATTTAGTCTTACTGATATTTACTTCCAGTCCCAATTTCTTAGTGTTACTCAATAGTGTGTGCGTGTTGGCCTTTAGTATCTCCTCAGTATCGGCCAATAGTACTACATCATCAGCATAAACTAACAGCTTATTAATACCATTCAGTTGTAAACCTTCCTCATTCTCTAAAGACTTAATGGCATGCTCTAGGACAAAATTAAATAGTAGAGGAGATAGTGCATCTCCTTGCTTCAACCCATTCTGGATTTCAAAAGTGTCTGAAAACTGTTTGCCTACACGCACCCTACTATTTGAGCCATTTAGACACATTCGTATAAGTCTAACTAACTTTTTAGGAATTCCGAACTCCAGCAGGATACTATATAACTTCTCCCTCTTAATTAAATCATATGCTTTTTTGAAGTCTACATATAGTACCAAGAGAACTGTGAAAGAATTTGAGCCTATTTTTAAAAGTGACTTACATACGTTTTTCCAAAACTCAAAAATTAATTAATTTTTTTAATTGGAACTCTAATTAGTTTTTAAAATGTATCATTCGTTGCTTCTTTGTATTTTATGTAGCCAATTTCACATAGTGGAATAATTTAATGTTTCAACAAATAGGAAGAAAAGTTCATTTCAAACATCCTCTTCCCGTAACTCTCGTTGGGGAGCAGCCTGACCCCACATGGGATGTAAGGGTACAGACAAACAGTTTTAGCCAAACTAAAGAGACCTATTCCACAATTAAATTTAAACAAATAAGCAGATTGTTTAATTAGAGAAGATCATTTAAAAATTAATTATGTATTACCCATTCAGTAGGTCTATTTATCAAATATTGAAAATGACCAAACAGATATTGCTGAACCCTGTACTTGCTTTCGGCGTAATGCTAGGTTGTGGGATGAGTTCCTGGTGGACGTATCGGGTTTTCTCGGGGTTTCTCTCTTTTTTCCCTGCAAAATTTCCATTCCATTTGTTCCTATAGTAGTAAGAACTATGTTATGACATCACATTTTTAGTGTATCCATTGCATATAGTTATTTTAAAGTTTCTCCGTAATATTGTCATTATTATGTTTCATTTGATCTGCTCCTGTCATGATGCTCCATCCATGAATACGCAGACCTTCAGTAATAAGGGCTTCACTTCTTCTCTTCTTCTTCTCTTCTTAAACTTAATTTGTGGGATTTTCATCCTGTGTATTTCCAAAATCACTCCTCGGAGGAAGACGTACTGGATGTGCATTCACTGTCTATCCATCTCTTGGCTGGTCTTCCTCTTGTTCTTCTCCCGTCCATTGGTCTATCTTCTTTAGCTCTTTTTGAAAGCCGGTTTTCTTCCATTCTTTCTATATGACCCTTCCAATATTTTCATCTATCTATAAAAAATTTGGTTATGTCTTGAATATGGTATTTGTCCCTAATTTCTGTGTTGTGTATTTTATCAAATAATGTTTTCCCCTGAATAGTTCTTAAGATTTTCATTTCGCATGTGCTTATTATTTGTTTAGTTTTTGTTGTATCAGCCCTAGTTTCTGCTCTATATACGATAACTGGTCGAACTATCATCGTTTTGTATATGCGGGTTTTGCTTTGTATTGACATATGTTTGTTGCGCCAAATTAAATCTTTCATATACCCTGATATTTGTGCTGTTTTATCAGCTTGTTTCTTTACTTATTTTATTAAATATTTAGTGTTTGTTATTAATACACCTAAATAATTAAATTCTGACACTTGTTCTATAATTTTTCTTTCCACTTCTAATTTGCATCTTACTGGTTATTTTGATATTGTTAAGCATTTGGATTTATTCGTGTTAATTTCCATATTGTATTTTTTGGCATTTATATTAAATTGATGTAAAGATCTGTAAATTATCTTCAGATTCTGAAAGGAGAACGACATCATCTGCGTAACATACTAAGTGAAATCTAGTGTTTCCCATTTTATAACCCAAACGGTGGTATGTTTTCAATAATTTTATCCATTATAATATTAAATAAGAATGGACTTAAAGAGTCACCTTGCCTGATGCCCTTTGTGAGGGCAATTTTCTTCAGTTTGCTGTTCTTTTACTTTGATTACTGTTTTGCAGTGTGTATTAATTTATATTATTGCTCTAATCAGTTCATTAGGAATTTCATTCTCTCTCAAGATATGTACATCATCATCAAGCTGTTCTCTATCAAAAGCTTTCTTCATATCTATGAAACATAAGAATACTGGTTTATTGGATTCCCATGATTTTTCCACAATTTGTCTGACTATGTAAATTGCATCTAATGTGGATCTGTTTTTCCGAAATCCTTGTTGTTGTTCTTTAATATGGATTAATGCGTTTAATTTATTGTTTAATATTTTTGTGAATACTTTTAGAGAAATATTAAGTAATGTAATTCCACGATAATTTTCTGGTATAGTTTTATCACCCTTTTTAAATATTGGGATAGTTATACTCGATTTCCATTCTAGTGGGGTAGTACCGCTTATTATGATATTTTGGAATAACTTCTGTAGTTCATTTATCAGTTGTATTCCTCCATATTTCAACATTTCATTTGTTATCGTATCAGGATCTGCAGCCTTTCGATTTTTCAATCTCTGTACTGTGTCAGTTACTTCATCTATTGTTATTTCAATTAATTCATCTTGATTTTGATATTCATAAATATCCTGATTGTTTTCCTGATTATTTTCTTCTTGTTTATATAGTTCCTGGAAATAATTATTCCATTCTTGCATTGTCAATTTGTTTGTTTGTATAATATCCCTAATTTCCATTTTATTTCTTCTTAATGTTCCCCATATTTTTCGTTGGCCTCCATATAGATCATATTCCATATCTTTGGAATATTTTTCCCAATAATCTTGCTTAATTTTTCTAATTTTAGCATTTGCTATATTGCGTTCTGTTGTGTATGTTTTCCAAGATTCAGGGGTTTTATTTTTGAAAAATTGTAAATGTGATTCCTTTTTCTTTTTAGCTATTTCCTTAATTCCAGGTACACCTCCTACAATTACGGAATCTATTTTTTTTGCGAAAATAATCGCTATATTCTTAAACGCGTTCGTTGTCAAACTATAGAAAAGTTTGACCATATTTTTTTTATGCCACCAGGTTGTCTTTAATGAAATTTCTGGCTTTCTCCCCTGGCATTGGCCATTTCTTAGGTTGGGGCTCCTGGAAAGCGGAGTTAAGTTACACCGAAGATGTGATAGACGATAAACGTAAATTACTCCAAGAATTAATCCTCGTGTTGCTTAATAAATACCGTAACGAATCTCCGTAATTTCTTTTCGGGAGATTCATTTTTCACATGTTGCGTAGGATATTATACAGTACTTCTAAGCTGCAGCGTTCAAGGATCATACTGGAACTTCTGACATAGCTTTATCCGTATCAGTTTTATTCCAGTTTGCCTCGTTAGTTTTTTTTTATCATCATCACCCGGTATCATGGCAGCTGCCGCCGTCTTCCGGAAACCAAATGCCATTCCTCTGTGTCCATCCATTGATCTTCCTCCATTCCTCTGATATTGATAGCTGCTTGTACCCCTTCTATCCAACTTTTCTTCGGTCTTCTTCTCTTCCTCCTTTCCACTGGGATCCATTCCATAACAATTTTAAGCAATCTTTGTTCTGGCATTCTTTTGACGTGGCCATACCACTGTAATCTTTTCTATAATGTCTATGATGTCCGGCTCCTTTTGTACATCCATAGTTTTTTTAATTATACGTTATCTGATACAATGTTAATATTAAAAGTAATTTAATAATAAATAAAACCAGTTACTATTTTTAAAAAAAAGCTAAGTTATATCAACATTCATCTTTGTTTTCAGGAACGCGGACAAAGCGAATACTAATTATTCGCTTTGTTCTGTTCGCTTTACCTTGTGCGTGGACATTAAGGTCAAACAGGATACGAATGTTAAAATAAAATGCACCAGCATTTGATATTCGTAGTATACGAACACACACAATATGAAGGTTAATATGAAATAAAATGTTTCCTGAAGATATTACAATGATCTAATTAAAAGTACACATATATACGTGTATTGGAATATTTTAACAAAATGGTGGATAAACCAAATTTTCTTCTCACACAGAAAACAAATTCTTAACAGAGGCGCATTTGTTGTTGTTGTGTACGGTGATGTTTACTCCAACTGTTTGTAGCAGCAACTGACTTGTTTTCGATGATCTCGTATACGGTAATGGGTTTGACTGGGGTGCGTTTGAGAACGATACAAGTCAGTTGCTGCTACAAACAGTTGGAGTAAACATCACCGTACACAACAACAACAAAGAACGGAAACTCAATCTGCAGAAGATGGAAGATAACTTCCGAAAGCGCTCCAGTCAATTTTATATACAATATTTTAACAAAGTTGAGGACAACGGCACCTACCAACAGGTAAAATTTCTCTATATACATTGTAATTCCCGTCCACCAAATGCTTCATAGCATTTGGTGGACGGGAATTACAATGTATATAGAGAAAGATTTGCGTTTAGATCGGTACTTGCTCAGGTAGCTCAGTTGGTAGAGCACTTGGTCTAGAGAACCAATGGTCCCGGGTTCAAGTCCCGGTCTGAGCGTATAATTTTTCTCTTCAAATATGATTGATCCATCAATGAGATGCACGAAATCAATAATAATAACAGGTAAAATTTAATTTTTAACTTTCATCATATGACTTCACCTCAACGGAATTTGATATGAATTTTACTAGTATTGATTCACCTATTTAATTTAGAAAAAAAAGAACTTAAACAAAATTTGAAAAACTAACAAATACTTCACATTATCCTTATATTTAATCTTGTACTTATGCCCTGCTTATGATATTAGTTAAACTTGTTGTTCACTGAATTGAAACAGTTCAAAGGGGATGCCTTTCTATATAATTACCATAGCATTTAATGACTTTCGCAACCGGAGTTGGTCACATTCGTAAATGTAATTTTCTAGGATTGGTAACCATGATCCCGAGACTTGAATTCCTATCTCAAGCAACCTTTCAGGATGCTGAGCGCAGTCTCTGACAACACGTTGTGGAACTTCAAACCTAGTAAACATGACCATAAATTCTGGAAAACTACATATACGGATTATACAGTATTCCTCACACTCATTCTAGTGTAAATAACTAAATATAAAATAAATAAAATATAAGCTATAATCATTGCATATTTGCTATGAAAATAATACAATGGCGCATTTTCTTTTTCTAGAAAACAATTATTGTACTCACTTTAAAATGGCAAAAGAAGCGAAATCTTCGTTGTTTGAAGAATATATAAGTTACAAATTAGGAACTTGGGAATGTAAATTGAAAGTTGCTGATGCATTGTGCCAACCTCAGAATTCTGATATATTTTTATCTGGAAGTTTGCATTTTCTTCAAAAGTATTTGGAAAAACGTCTAGTTGCATTGAAACTCGAATCATCTAAGTGCCATAAATCTACTTCATACTCTAGCGTTAATGTATATTCTTGTGAAAAAATAATGACTTGTCTAAGTGGGAGAGGTATTGCATCACTTTCTCTAGACAAGCTACCAGCAACTACAGAATATGAAGATAAAGTGAAAGAATGGTCTTCGACTCCTGAAAATTTTACTGATTTTTCTGAAAGTCATGAAATGTTTGAGAAAAGGTTTGTTAATGATGAAATAAATAGGCACAGCAGGAACAGTCCATTGTCGATCGAGGCAAACGTAACAAATGTTACCAATTATACTCATTTTCCAAAAAGTGAAAGTACTAGATGTGACAACAATATAAATAATATTAAAAATCCAAAAGTATACACTGAGGACATAAGTAAATCGTCTTTGCAATTAAAAAATGTTTGCAATAACAAAGAAACGAAAAATAACTATGACGATTCGAAGGAATTTCAATTATCGATAACGTGCGAAGATAAATCGTCAATCGATAATTCAGCATTAATAAACATCACAATATCTGCTTTGGAGACATGTAAATCAAAAAATTCTATTAAAAGCCAATCTTCCAAATTATCGACTACAATTCTGAGATTAGTAGCTGGAAAATCTAAATTTAAAAATATAACAACAAAAGGTAAGCAAGAAATTGAAGAGGAAAGTAAGGAGTCGTCCGTAAATTCTATTCATGAAAAGAATGTTCTAAAAATTTTTGAATCCAAACAGAAGTCTTCTGTTTCTGTGTTTGAAAGAGAAGCCTCAGAAGTAAATCACAAAGTGAAGAATAGTAACAGAAAGAAGAAATTAAGTTCAGGGACTATTATTCGATTGCAACGAGCAGCGCTAAGAATGTTTAGAAATAAAAATGACGCAAGACAATCAAAAACCTCTGTTTGTAATAATTCCGATGCGAAACACAAGGAAAGGAAAAAGATTAAAATAAAAGAGAACATAGAAAGAAAAACTTCCTTAGAAGATAAAAGAACAGTGTTTAGTCAAACGTCTCAAGTTTTCAGTTGTACAAATTCAGAATGCCAAACAAGCAATTCCAATATATCTATAACTGAAAGCGGCATAGAAAGACTTCTCAAACAGAACCATTTAAATAGAACTTTTTCATCAGATAATTCTTATGGAAATAATGAAAATTGTCATAGATGTTCTACTAGCGAAAATGGCGAGAAAGCAAAATATTCAAAACCCTTGAATTTGACAGTATATCGCATGCCAAACATGGTGGCTTGTTCAAAATGCAAAAAAACGTTTTATAATAGGAAATATAAGAATGTCGCCACTTCAACGGAAGAAAGTATGTTTCAATGTGGACATTCTATAATAGGATGCCCATACTGTACCCATTGCTTATCGGCTAAAAATTCAAAAGAAATATCTTACTTATCTCAAAGAGTGTCGAGAACTTTTAAAGCTAAGACAGGTTACCGAGGTGAAGAAAAAATCAAAACATCATTCAGTTGGGAAAGTTTCAGTAGTTCGAGAACAACTATATGCACCCAGAAAACAGCGAGTGGTAAAGCATTTCGAAACAGAGATTTGTCTCGAATTCTATATGAAATACTAAAGGAACCAAAATGCAAATCTCCACACACAATGGCTAAAGGAAAAATGCAAATGTCCTCAAAGCGAATCAGTGACGCAAATCGTGGGATAACGTCAAAAGTAAAAAATAGTGCTAAGGTTCTTCGACAACTTTCAAAACTGAGCATATGCATTGATAATGAACCAAAGTCAACAATATCAGATTATGAAATGTTATTTAGACACAATATTGGTAAAAAAAGATCAGCAGTGAAACCGGCACTAAATCTTAATCCCATCATATGTAAGGTAGAAACTGGTGAAAATGCAGGGAAGCAGAAGTATTGTTTAAAGTCTGGGGTTGAGACGCCCACGCAACAGATGCTTGACGTAACGATCCAAAACCTGAGCGCAAGTGGTAGTTCTCCTGTGTCGCAACTAGAGATCGCCAGTGATTCAAAACTTGGAGACCGTCGTATTCCTAGGTCAGGACCGTATGAACCATATAAATTTGAGAAGATGTTCAAGTTACCATCATCACTCGTGGAGTTCCTTAAACCTCGAATACCAACTTCAAGTAATAATTCATACATTTTATAACTTAAATGTGATATTTTGACGTCGTAAGTTTTCTGTATTAAAACTTGTGTTGCAATAAATGTAATAAAATGTTTATTAATGGATTTAATTCTTCCTATATTTGCTGTGAATACTAAAAATATTTTATATATACATCCACAAGGGTAACTGCTCTCAAAAATAGTTGCCTAAATACACAGAATATATTATATATATATATATATATATATATATATATATAAAAGCAAATATGAAAATTTAGTTTTATTAAGATGTAAATAAATTATCCTGACAAGTTACCTTATTCAAAATATCAGAAAAATCAAATATAAAAAATTAACGTAGATATACCATAGTATAGAATTAAAACATGATATTGAAGCATAGAAGTATACTGATAAGTTTCTAAGAATTTGAACAGAATATGTTATTATAGTAATTCCAGTAATTTAAATTTTTTTTAGATATTGTCAATTTCTAAAAAAACGTATAGAGAAAACTTTGAAATTGTCTGTGTTCCAAACCATAAATCAATTACTTCAATTAAATATGATATGAAGAAAATTTGAAATTTTTGTCTGTGTTCCAAACCATAAATCAATTCTTCAATTAGATATAATAATCTCTAAAATATTTTACTTTATTATCATAAATGACTTTCTTTCTCATTAATAATAAAGGTTACTCTTCTTAGTATGATTTCTAATATACGGGTGCTAAAACTATTCGCAAGGCAATGCATTTATTACAGAGCTAAACATTTTTTTCGTTGCCCTGGATATCTTTGCGAATTTCTATGTTTCCAAGTGCACAGTTTACTAATATATTCATGAAACTGCTGAATGTGCTCTAAAAAGTATAGAATAAAATCTTATAAGAGGCGTTTCACTGAAATATAACATGGGTTTTGGACGTTTTTCTTTTTATTTACGTTGGTGTATAATAATTTTAAAAAATTGAGATTATAAATATATATTTTTCATATTTTCCGATTTTTGTAGTGTAAAATGAAAATAAAGTTTTAAAAAAACCAGAGCAAATCTTCCAAAATCATTGATAGTTTCATGAATATATTCGACATTAATCTTATATCAAGGGCAGCACAACCACTGTTGACCAGTGTTATTAAAGGACTCCATAAGAAGCAGTAAGTACATTAAGTTATTGGACATTAATACATTTATACCAGGCAGAAGGAGAAGGGGAAGAAGTAGAAGAACATGGTATGAGGGAATATATGATGCCATGATGAAGACGGGTATGGAAGATGGACAATGGGAAGATAGGAATCTCTGGAAAGCAGGAATCAAGGGCAAACTGCTGTAAAGTGGAAAGCCTGTATTAAGATATTAAGAAGATAGATTTAAATAATTTATTTCATAGATTTTCTGCATTAAAATATATGCCAGTAAAGTGAATAACAAATGTATGTTTTCCTAGATTTGTTAAGAGATTAATCGTAATCGCTAAAAAGTGAGCTGTGCTCCATGGATATCCCATATTCAAGCATTCGGTCTACGCACACAGGCTACTGAATAATGAAATAATCGAAACGAATAACAGATGGTTAGCCCTCCTCAAAAACAAAATAAAATAAAACCAAATATAAGTAGATATCTTAATGAAACCATTTCCAAAATTAATTTTTTGGAATGCCAGAAATCGATACTTTTAAAATTCATGACGAAACACCGTTGAAGTTACTATGTAAAATTATTATTATTATTGAATCTCCAAATATTTTGAAAACCTGTTTCACCACAAAGGCATGTTAGGGTTGTAGCTTACTATAACAATATTATACTATACATTGTAAAACAGAAATATTATCTTATAGTTTTGAATGAGTGTTATGAATTACATAAATCGTCTATAAGTGTCCAAGAAAATACTATGAATGTGTGTTATGAATTTCACAAATTGTTTATAATAATTTTGGTTCTTAACACATTGGTGACGGGCCACGGAGATCTCCGTGTTTAAATGTCCAGCGCTAGACGACCGGCCACGGAAATTTAGTTTTTACGTTTTGTATGGTTTCCCTGCCTCTTCGCGTTTGAAGGAGACATGCAATTTTGTTTTTTCTCATTGTGAAATAAATTTTAGTTGTTTTTGTACCCTTCTCTTCTCTTTTATGAAATTTCCATCATTACAGAAAGAGTAGTTTACAGTTTGATGACAGGCTGGTGAAGTATGGAATTTTAGTGTGGGTAGTTAGGCGATTACGGGATACATATGTAACCTGTAAATATATGTTGCAAAGGGGAAAAAATTAGAAGACACACTATTTTGCATTCTGGAGCCGAATTTATATCTGTGGCATCTTGCCTATCAGGATAAGTATTATAATAGTGTGGCTATATCTGAAAATTTGCTCGAAATACGGATTAACAGGTGCTGCAAAAATCATTTGTGGAAGCAGGAAATAAAGTAAAACCAGGAGAAATTGTATATTGTAGTAAGGGAGAAATTTTGCTTCAAACATGGACAGATAAAAGAGACATAAGAATGGTTAGCACATTGCATCAGGCATCACAAGAGTGGGAGGGGTAAAGTTGTGAAAATACCCTATTGAAACTTCAATTTAACAAGTATGCGAATGGCGTAGACAGGGCTGAGCAGTACCTATCATATCACTCCATCCTTGGAAGAACAGTGAAATAAAGCAAGACAGTTGTATTGTGGCTTCTGACTTGTGCACTGTTTAATGCTTTTAGGGTCTATATATTTTAAAACACTAACAACAAAATGTCAAACAGAATTTTTTTGCTTGAAACAGCCTCTTGTTGGGCAGTCGTGAAATTAGGAACAGGTGACAGGGAAGAGGAAGAAGTACATAGAGAAGGAAACCACTTCTAGGACACCACGTCAAGACACACCAGGGAGGCTGAGACAAGAAGAAACATAAATTAACACCAATTGTGACTGGAAAGAAAAAATATCCCTCCAAAATTTGCCGCATTTGCAGTGAACACAAGAAAACAAACTCGCTACGTATGCTCCTTTTGCACTTTGTCTTTACATAAAGAGGAATGTTTCCAACGCTATCACACCCTCAATTTCTACTAGAGGTCTGGTGAGAACAAATAAAGAATTACTTATGTATTGTTGTTATTGAGTGTAAATATATTGATGTAATAACCACACTGTGCTAGTGCGGTTTAAAATTTAAAAGTCCACCCCACTGACAAAAATGTCCGATCAAGCAGGGGTGGGTCACCAATGTGTTAAAAATCACTTCACACATTGAGGCAGAAGCCTCATCATCATTTAAAGGTACGTTTAACCAGAATCGCTGTCTTTCTAATATAGGACAATCAAATAAATCATGTTTTTATAGACTGTATAACGCAAATCCTCGTTGAATTTGGTATAATTCCTTTTGAACATACTTTTTGCTTAAAACATCTTGATATGCAGCAGCACAGTATAGTAACAATGGTTTAACAGCACCGTTATATATCAACTTCTGTATCTTCGTATTTAATCCCCAAGTTGGCCTGCTTGCCATTGATAGACCTCAAAGGAATTTGCTACTTTTGGCAGATAGGATTTTTAAATGAGGTCTAAATGTAAGTTTTGGATCTAAAATTACACCCAGATAATTTATACTGTTGACAAATAAAATGTCTTGGCCATTCATTTGTAAACAATGGTTCAGTTCTGTATTTCTCCTTCTTGTAGTGAGCATTGCTTGAGACTTGTGGAGGTTGAATTCTAGTTTATTTTTTATTCCCCAATGGAATAGAATATTTAGAGCCATATTGCCAATTTGAGTATGTGTCTGCGCATCAATACTTCTTATAAGTAAGAGCGCAACATCTACATAAGCAATAATCTTACAGCCTTTTGATAACTCTTATTTTAGTAGCTCATCATACAGAATATTCCATAATCCTGGGCTGCAGGCAGGTCCCTGAGGGCATCCTCGAGATACACCAGTTTTAAGAGATTCATCACATATAGTAATCTGCACGTTGCGATTTTGAAAATAATTTTGAATAAGTTTATACAGATTTTTGCCTCATTTTGTCTGCTTAAACTGGTACAATATTTTGGGCCACCAGGCATGGTTAAAGGCCCAGATACATCTAAAGAAATAAGAACACCTAGCATTTTCCTTCGGCACGATTCCTTCATCCAGTCTACCACATAACAAACAGCATGTTCAGTTGACTTCTGTGGTGTGAACCCAAATTGTTCATTACTCAGTAAGTTATTGGAGTATAAATTATACATAATCCTATCAATAATTAGTTTTTCTAGAATTTTTCCAAGAACAGGTATTAAACTAATTGATCTAAAAAAAATTATGACTTTTATTTTGTGAAGTTGTCTTGGGTATCACCTTAATCTCAGCTGATTTCCAACAATCAGGGAAGACTCCCAATCTCAGGCATTTATTATAAATTGTCACGATAAACGTTGGAAGCGTGGCATGAATATGCTTAATTATATTGGCAGAAACAGTATATATGCCTGAAGATTTTTGACCAACTTGTCTTAAGATCACCCGTTCCACTTCTCTCTTGTTAAACTCTATCATCTTCAGTATCAGGAGGAGTAAGAACATTGTTCCTAATTTCTTGCAACTTTACATTGTCTTCTGTATCATTGGGGAAGAAATTTGCATTAAAGCTCGAGCAGTTTCTAGAGCTGTTTTCGTGAAGCCCTGTTTAGTTTCTATAGTTCAGTAGTTGCGTTACAATTTACAAGGAAAGAATTTATATATTATATTCCAGGGATTATGTTTACTTTGGATGGAACAGAATTCTCTCCAGCTAGTTTTCTTAGCCTCATATATTTCCTTATTTTAAATATTCTTAGATTTCTTATATTCTATTTCATATATATTTCGAAGGGCATTACATTTGGATATCTTTTAAATCTTCTCTGACATGCAAGACAGCGTTTTCGTAGTATTTATAATTTAGTTGACCACCAATAGTTCTTGACTTATTGTTTAGATAATTTAGCCAGATGTAAATCGGAAATATATTGTACTGTATCAGTAAGATCGTCAACGGTTCTGTTAAGAGATTCAGATGTATCTGCCTTAGATATACGATCAGAGAAATGAGGAAGTCTTGACACAACAGCTCTTTAAAGATGGCGCCACTTAACATTATTTGTTTTGTATTTGCATGTAAGATATAAGTGACGAGGAGGAGAATTATTTTGTATGTTAGCAGTTAGATTAATATTAAGTAGTTTGTGGTCAGAAAGAGTAGGAATGTCACTGACCAACCAATCAGCAACGTACGGCAGTAATGAAGCATTACAAACACTGATGTCATGGTGACTTCGTGAGTTGTTTCGGTTGTATGTTGGAACATCACTATTGTTGAGAATAGTGAGATTGTGTGAGCAGCAGGAATTATAAAATTTTGATCATCGTTCATCATTCACAGGGCTATGCCAAGCACTGTGTTTCGCATTTATATCACCATCTAGTAACATAGGTTTTGTTACCACTTCAGTACATAGTTTTTCCAGTGCTGAAAGCGCATTTTCAATATTGATGTCGCAAAACTAACTAACTAAACTAACTCACTGGCACAATCGAACCCGTAGGTTCATGGCCGCGCGGACATAAGCTCTCCATATATCTCTATCCCGAGTCAATGTTTTCCAATCATCGCCTGTATAATCTACTTCCCTCAAATCATAGTTACTGTTATTCTCCCATCTCATTATTGGTCTACCAATTGGGCGTTTTCCCTCTGGTTTTCCTACAAGAATCTTCCATGCACGTCTTTCATTCCCCATTCGTGCCACATGTCCTGCCCATCGCAGTCTATGAGACTTAACTATTCTCATTATATCTGGCTTCCTATAAAGACCATGTAATTCACCGTTATGCAGTCTTCTCCATTCACCTGTCTGTTCATCTCTCTTTGGTCCAAAAATTTTCCTAAGAACTTTATTCTCAAATACTCGTAATCTCATTTCCTGTCTTAAAGTAAGAGTCCATGTTTCGCATCCATATAATATAACTGGTAGAATAATAGTTTTATATATTTTCAGATTAACGTTTTTTGAAAGGAGTTGGGAAGTCAAGAGTCTCTGTAATGCATAATAACATGCATTTCCAGAATTGAGCCTATGTTTAATACCCTTGTGCATCTTATTCCTGTTTGTGATTATTGTTCCTAGGTATTTGAATTCAGCCACATCCTCCCCATCTAAATATAAATTACAGAGCCATGCATTTATATCACCGAATTTCATACTGACTATTACGCAGTCCGAAGTGCAGTATTGAATTAGTTTCAACATATTTACATTATTGTTACTATTTTATTGCTGATCGTATTAGTGTGTCCGTAAAATGTCAATAGATGGCACCTGCTTGAAAACCAAGCACCTTATCTCCTCTTATATTTGGTTCTTGTACACATAACATTTTAAGATCATCTAGAGAAGAATTAATATTTGAATAGAAACCTGCCTTTCCTAATATTTCTTGTGTTGGAAGTAATGATTTGTTCAGATTTTGTTGAAATATTGTAAGGTTAACCATAATGTATTTTAGATTTTACTATATTTAGCATTCTCTTATATGTAGGACAGTCATTTCATGTAGCAGGGTAATCAGTATTATATGGTCGAAAGTTATTTCTGAAGGTCATACGGTGTTTGAATATCTTGCAATTCACACATTTTCTTCTGGTGTTGTTGCAGTCCCTTTCTTCATGTTCTTCAGAACATTGAGAACAATACAATGTCGAACTACAATCGGCTGCAATGTGTCCACACGACGAACATTTTTGGCAACGAATGACATGAATATGGCCTTTCACTGTGCATCGGCTGTAGCCTATGTATAGGTTTCTACTGTTTATCATGGCTCTATAGATCTTAGGCGACACTTCTACAACTGCAAACTGTGTCTGACCATTCTTTGAAATTTTCATGAACCGTTTGGTCATGATCTCACTAGTATCTGTGCAACGTGTGGGTTTTGTTCTTTAATGGCTGACACTAATTCTTCTTCAGGGAAATAAGGATCAATTCCATGAAATATGATTTTAGGGTTGCGTTTTTGTGGGATAGGTACTACTAGATTGTCGTTACTTTGATTTATTGTTTGTTGAAAATACAAACATTCAGCTGCACTCCTTAATTCAACTAACGCACGTTTATTTTTTATTTTCTTTGTAGCGTTTACACTCACACTTAATTTGTTTTTAGTAGTTGCTTGCACTAATTTAAGTGTTTGCTCAGACATTTTGGTGATAAAATAGCCACATTTTTCGTGTGTTCTTTGTAAGAGATATTTTGTGTTGCGTAAGCATAAGAATGTTCATTCACAGGGGTTACTACCACGTCTTTCTTTTGATCCATTATATTCTTCAATTGCACCAAGGCTTCTTTCACTACTTGTGCAGACTTTACAACATTTTCCTGCCATTTATTGTCTGTCCTTTTGTCCATTTTTATAATATTAATTATATAATTTAATTCATTTTCCGCGGAGCGAAAAACATCACATTAACTACCAGTCACTGCCATCTTGAAAACTACCATGTAAAATTTACAAAGTTGAGGAAGACTGAGATCTCAGGTATTCTCTTTTATCCAGAAGTATCAGAAAATAAATATATACTACTTAATTAATCTTTTACATGATTAAATAACATGAAGTTAAAGTCACCTGAATATATACATCTCTATAAATCATATATCTTGAAAATCGCTTATTGAATGAATTGTCACATCTGCACATATTATTAATATTTCGTTCATACAGGTGTAATGTCATTTGTCTTCAGACTAATAGAATATGAACAAAATATATAATCCGGCATAAATAAAATATGTCTGTCTATAGGGCCTACCCGTACATCCCCATGTTGTGCACAATTTATTTAATCAATACATAAACAGAAGATGGAACATATGTTCGGAAAGGCATTCCTAATAAGGATTGATACGTATTGATACATATTTTACATGATAAAGTTGGGGACTGAGATCTCTGGTACCTGTTTTATATTTCAATATTTATTTAGTGACCTTGACGATGTTCCATAATGAATTTTAAAAGTAGTCCATCCATCCATAGTAATTCTGCCCAAAGGCAGGTCCTTTACTGCAATCATATCATTTTCATGCTATGCTTGCAGCTTTACTAGGGAATTGTAGGTGTGGTAGCTTCCCGCTGCTTTCCACATTAAAAGTAGTAGAGAAGATAATTTAGTTAACTTATTTTCTCACAGATGTCAGAGAGTGACAAGTAGTTAGCTCACCACCTCATAGAGACTCCTAACAGGCAACTAAGGTATCACCTGGATAGAAAAGATCGATTACAGTCTCTCAGAGGTCTAATTTAGGTTTGAGGTTCTTTCACGAAATATTTAGACTAGTGTCCCAAGGCTTAAAGTCTCTGCCGGAGGGTTTGTCTCTTGGATATTTCCATCCTAAAAAAATCCACGGACACCGCTGGGTTTCAACTCGCGATCCTCAGGACCAGAGGCAAGGAACGTATCTCCTAGACCACCGAGATACAAGTATAAAATTCTTCTTATCAACACTAATTGCACTAATGTATTTTTTAATAATTCTCAGCATTATACGAATTCCGAACTCAGTTCCAGTTGTACTGTAAACAAACTTACATAAGACATTATTTCGCTGGGCGCCGTCTATTGGAGGAACCGTGGTGCTACTTTCCTCCGGACTGGAACGGTCATCGATAGAAACATTGTTCTTAGGTAGCATCGTATATTACGAGAAATAAGAATGAATACAAGATAAGATGGTATAAATAATCAGAAACGTTCATTTTTTATTTATTTATGACAAAAAATTACACACGGTCCTGCCTAATCAGACGTTTACGCTTTTTCCATTATGTCAATAGATGTCTTTTATTTACAATTTCATTATGAACAGAATTTATGCTCCATGCTGAGTCACCTAAATCCTGTTGTTATTTTCACCATATCCTCAATTGCTAATGTAGGATTTTTTCACTGAACTGTTCGAAAACATTAAAAATAATTAGATTTTCTCCGCTTTTCAAATACTTTCTTTTGCAATGTCTTATAATTATACAGAAGCTGCCATTTTGAAACAAATGAAATTTCAACGTATGCTACATTGCGCATGCGATAGAATATAACAATACTTATTTAATCTATTAACATTTAATTATATATTATAAGATTCTCCTAATATAATATTTGCGCGATAGTGCGTTTTGTCGAACTCATAGCTTTTTACAATTCGGAGTTTCCAACCTAAATATCTACACTGTAATAAAATAACTATACTGTAATATTACATATTACAAACTGTGGGTCGAAAATAAAACCATTGACTGCCCTCTGTATATACTACATACAATACATATACAAAAAAATCCAAAAGGTAGTGTTATATACATTATACGAAACAAATCACTGCATTTTAAATGAACTGAACTTTATTTGAAACAATATAGAACAATAAATACATACTTGCCGCCATCTTATCACTAAATGTTCTCACGGCCTCCTGTAGTTTCAACTAATAAACATTGCCCACACTGTAACGTTAGTAAATTGTTTATAATGAACTCAAATATTTCCAACAAAGATGTTATTATTTTACTACTATTTATTATTTTGAAAACACCATCGCGCAAAAAAACAATGAACAACGCACATTTGTGAAGTGTTTTACAGAATCTCGGTAATTAAAACCTCGCTTTCGCTCGGTTTTGAAAAATTTTCCTCGATTCTGTAAACACCACTTCTCAACCTCGCATCGCAATACAGTACACTATTGCATAGACTTGTGCTAGATAATACATATTTATATTATTTTTATTTTCGCTATTTCGAATGTTAGAGAGCAAATTACAATTTTTTACACGCTCAAAGTAAAATCGTTACTCGACCAATGAAAATGCAGTCGCACATCTGCTTTATTTACATTACGTCTGGAAGGTAGCTCGGAAGAGGTTATAGCACCAACTGCAGCCGTAAGTATTGTTAATCCAGAAATCAATTACAACACTATGCAATTCAACAAGTTAAGGTTAAGAAAATTAATAAAAGATAAATTTTACATACTTCTAGTTTTAATCAACATTAAATCCACAAAGATTTAAAAATATAAATTACTTACGTAAATGTATATAAATATGATTATCCTTATTCACATTCAACTCAACTGAAAAAAAAACAAAACACAAAATTAACTCAAAAGTTTAAATTAGGATAATGTCCCACAACACTAGATAAAATCCTTATCATATAATATTTGACTGTAAATTATTATTAATATTTATAAAACAATAAATGAATATACTTATTAACTACAAGAAATTCGAGTATAGGATTTTACCAAAGAAACATTAATTAACCCTAATAGTGTGAAACAGGTAGTCATAGTGATAAAATGCTAAAGATAGAGAGTTGTTCTTGCGCGTTTTGATTTCTGGTCTCAATTTATTCGGATTCTGAAAAAAAATTCTGTCACCCTTGCCAGATATCAAACTTTTGACACTCAAGTTCAATGACAGATGTGCTACCCTTGAGACGATGAAGCCCGACGAACAAAATATATAGTTGCATTTAAAATATATATATTACAGTTCATACTTGCAGCCATTTTATCACTAATGTGTGTGTGTGTATATATATATATATATATATATATATATATTATAGTCCATACTTGCAGCCATTTTATCACTAATATATATATATATATATATTACAGTCCATACTTGCAGTCATTTTATGACATATATATATAATAGTCCATTGCATATTATAACAACAAAATTTAATTTGAACATTTACTCATTGATCAATTACCTTGGACTTTTTCTTTCATATTCCATTTCCATAGTGTTCTGCCCGAGGGCAGGTCTTTCACTGCAATCATAGAATTTTCATTTTATGCTTTGCAGCTTTACTACCTTCCACACCAGTGAGGGATGATAATGATAATGATGGCAGGATGATTTTCGGGGACCGTTGGGCCCTAAGCTTCCTGACATTTGTCTTACAAGTGAGGAAAAACCCCGAAAAGCCTCACCCAGGAGCCTGTCCCGACCGGGAATCGAACCCGGGTCCGCTGCGTGACAAGGCAGCATGCTACTTCGAGACCAGAGAGGTATCATGTATTTCCCAATGTCACTTATGTCTTTTTTTTCATTCATCTATCTCTCGGTGCAATATCTTTCCTAAGGACTATATTTGCAAATTTATTTATTTATTTCCCAGATGTATTAAGATCGACATTAGTTGTGAACATCACATGCGATTTTCGTTACGAGAAAACAAAAATTGTGACCTCGAGAGAGATTTTTAAACTTGGGCTTTTAGGTAAACCACAATTTCTAATGATTCCAAATCGCTGATTTATTTTCAGAATACCTTTATGATTATATTTCAATAGTATAAACCCAATTTAGTTGCGAAAATAGAACATTTTGGACGTAAACAGATATTTTAATGACGATTTTATTATTAATTTAACACTTCTCATAGAAGGATAAATTATATTTGAAGAGAAAAATTTTCGCCTAGACCGGGACTCGAACCCGGGACCCTTGGCTTTCCGGGCCAAGTGCTCTACCAACTGAGCTACCGAGGCGAGTTACGATCTAGACGCAAATTTTTCTCATATGTACGTTGTAATTCCCTCGCGCCAAATGCTTGAAACCATAAATTAATAATAAAATCGTCAATAGAAGCCCTACTGGCTATAAAGTAGTGTTAAATTCCCAATAAATGTCTTCTTAACTAAGAAGCCGCCATTTGCAAAGATAGAAGCTATGGTTTCAAGCATTTGGCGCGAGGGAATTACAACGTACATATGAGAAAAATTTGCGTCTAGATCGTAACTCGCCTCGGTAGCTCAGTTGGTAGAGCACTTGGCCCGGAAAGCCAAGGGTCCCGGGTTCGAGTCCCGGTCTAGGCGAAAATTTTTCTCTTCAAATATAAAAAGATATTTTAATATTTGCTTGAGGCTAGCTCCCACTTTTTATGGTTCGATTTCCTGGACTGAAGTCAATCAACAATTATTACGGTATTTTTGTGTGACAGTCTGACTAATAAATGTATCGGTATGTTTTTAAATAAACATAAAACAAATAAATAAATTAGCTAAATAATTAATTTGAATCGAAAATAATAAAATATAAAAATAGATAAATAACGTATTTTCTGAATTTACTACTTTGGAAAGTCAATAATCCAATGGAATACGATTAGGGACGACATTTTTCTACTATAGAAAATACTTACATTTTTCTCTCTTGATAGGAGCAAAGACCTAAGAAATGTCAACGTTTATCTCTTTATATAGATTTGACATATGACAAAGAAAGTCACATTTTTATGAAATAAACTGATACAAATCGTTTTTCTCGTTTATTTTCCAACATTAAGTAAACAAAGTGAATATAGATAATGACATATGAAACTTTAAGTCACGGAGAATGTAGGAGTATTTCAACACTTTTAAATGCTAGCATCCCATACATCTTTCTGTGACCACACTGTCCATCAAAACGTTGACATGTCTGATATAATGATCAGCTGCAGTTATTTCATAATTTTATATGGAACTGTGAGACAGTTTATATGGCAGGAGAATAAATATCCTAATATAAATGAAATAAAACTATAAAATCCAAAATTAAATAATAGAAACTAAGATCAGTAACAATATTGGAAAGGGAATGAAAAGAACAAATATAATCTAATTTGGTATCAAATAAATTGTAAAAAAAGGGGATAAGATTATGATAATATGTAAATCATAAATATAATAATTAATCAATTGAGTTGGTGTTTACTTGATGAAAATCCATATTTATTAATTAAATGTTAACAAATTAACATGAAGAAGGTACAGTGTACCGAAACAGCTGTCACTGAATTATATAATAAATATGAAAATCAAATAAAACTACGTTTTATTTTTATTTAGTTAATAAATATAATAATTGTGTAGAAATTGAGTTTTGATGTTAAGAAACATTAAAAGTACCATCACCTAATATATATCATCGGGGCAGCGAAACTCCGCCTTCCAGACGTCCCAACCTTAGAAGTGGGTTATGATAACGTCGATGACAGGTGAAAATACCAGAAATGTTGTAATGACAACTTGGTGACATTGAAAAAAAAACACTAAAATCCATTAACCTTATAAAACAACACAAAATCCTTACAATACGCATGGATTATTATGCGACCAGTAACATCAACACAGATGAAGACTGTATAGAGCCAGTCATAACTTTTTTACATGTACAGTACAATAAACTGTCCTATACAAGAATAGGCATTTATACAAACGCTTATATTCCTTGAAATAATTAGAAAATATTATATAACAAAGAAAGGGATAGACCTAATGACTCATGGCCATTAGGAAACATTCTTATAAGTATTAACCATCTCATGAAGAGAATGAATATCCATTAGGATATAAGCTTCAAAATCAAAATGGTGTTAATTTTAGATAATTGTTTGTTAACTACTGGAATGTGACCCATGCGAGTCCAATGTTGAAGAAGTGGGGATGGACATAGATTTGATGGGAACTGAGCATAAGTAACTGTTTTTACTAACATTTGGTCACTGAATCCAAAATTAACCCAAGTTTTATGTTTTGCTGCAAGATACCATCTTTTTAACTCAAAAATAATATGTCATGTCCATACAAAGGATAATAAATGGAAAACTTTGCCAAATATACTGTTCACAAACTATAGTTTTATTCATACAGAGGATATGTTTAATTACTGCAAGTTAAATTGTTTTCATGCAAATAGTAAAGTTTTTTCTAAACAGCAAACATGCATATTAAGGTAAAAATGTTTTCTTATAGATTTTTCTGGAGTGTTTATTCAGTGGACAATCTCGCTTGAAACTACAGCAATACAGACATCGTATGTACATCGAAACTACCTTGATACCATGCCTCCACGACCTTCAAATCTTGAATATCTTGGTACGACGTTGAAAATGAACGGAAAGTGGAAAAAACATATTGATATAGCATTATTTAAAGGGAGGGGACAACTTAACAGTATACTCGGTATTCTGGGTCGAGTGCCTGATATTCCAGTCAGCACATTAGAAAAAATGTATGGAGCGATGGTCAGGCCAGTAATGCACTATGGTAGTGAGATTTGGGGTTTCCAAAGAACGGAAGTACTAAATAAGGTATATACGCATTTTCTAAAATATATTACAGGACTTAGTAAGGTCGTTTCTAACTGTGGAATTTTATATGAATTCGGGTTATTCCAGGACGACATTAACTGTAAAATTCGTGTACTCAAATACTGGTTGCAAGTAATCCAAGGTGAACAAACAATGCTTAGAGCAATTTGTTACGACCACCAAATTAAAAACATAGATGTTAAATTTTGGGCAGACGAGGTTAGGAGAGAACTCCAAAAGATTGGGATGGGCTGGATATGGAAAAAAGGGACTGAAAATCGCAAGAACGTGTGGAGAAAAATAAGGAGGAGGTACTTAGATATAAACCAACAAGATACTTTCGCCGAATGTACAGGAAAACGCTCACTGTGTTTACAAAGAGACCTAAAACACGTCTGTGGAAAAGAATCGTATATACTCAACCTAGGATTTAAGGAGAGATCAGGCTTGCTTGGTTTAGGCTAGGGGCATGGAAATTTCTAGAAATTAGCGACGATCACGATATGCGAATATGTCCAATGTGCGGGAACTTTGAAGATGAGATACATATATTAGGAAAATGTAATGATTTAGAATATTGGAGACGCCAATTATTACCGGAAAGATTTCTAAATTCAAATCGGGAAAGATTGGCATGCTACGAGTTATTGGTAAATCCAGAAAATTGGATAAACCTCGGTAAATTTCTGGACAAAACGCGGAAAATAAGGACAACACTCATTCATGAATAAATATATGTTATCAAAATGCAATACCATTAATTATTAACAATTATATATAAATTAATTAGTGTATAATGCTATTGAGTTATTATTTAATTGTAATATTATTGTGTTTTCTTTATGTAATTGTAATGTTAATGTTTTTTTAGTGTATAATGCTATTGTGTTATTATTTAATTGTAATATTATTGTGTTTTCTTTATGTAATTGTAATGTTAATGTTTTTTAGTGTATAATGCTATTGTGTTATTATTTAATTGTAATATTATTATTGTGTTTTCTTTATGTAATTGTAATGTTATTGCTTTTTTTGTTGTTTATTTTTCTTTACACTAATACCAATTATTACTTTATTGTAACGGACTGTCAACAGCACGTACGGCTTACTGCCCGTGCGACCCATATTTGTAAATAATATTGTAAATATCTTACTTTTGTCTAATAAAGTCCTACTACTACTACAGGTAGAATCGCTCACCCTCCTCATCATAGACTGCATCAAGATTTTTCGGGAAGTCAATCAGACGGCTATGTAAAAAATGCAATTTAATGCTCATGTCGCAACCAAACATTTTGAAGCTCTCATAGAATTCTGGACAATTTCGGTGTAATTCTGTGCTTGTGTGTTTACAAGAAAGTTTTTGACAATATTTTTGAATGCCAACCAAGCATTCTTTTGAAGTTCTGTCAGTGTTCCGATGAAATTTTAATCTTTAACATTTCTAAACTATGGACCATAAAGCATATCGGCCTTTTCACATGCTACTATAATATTTTGTGCATTTTTCAATATTTTTCTTTGAATTGCTATAGATCTTATTTGCACTATATTCACTTTTTGTTTGCTAAAGATTTTTATATAGGTTATTCTATGGCATGTTTTAAGATTCCTTAGATTTAAACTTTTGATCAAACATCACTAACCCATTGTGAATTTCAAAAGTACTTGAAAATTATTTGTCTACACGCACCTTACTCTTTGTGTTATTTTGACACATTCGAATAAGCCTTACTAACTTTTAAGAATTCCGAACTCCAGGAGAATAATATATAACTTCTCCATCTTAATTTAATCGCATGCCATTTTGAAATCTACATGTATAGTTGATGCAGAGTGCCATTATATTCCCATTTCTTTTCTAAAAGTCTGCCTTATACTGCTGTAGATCTATTTATTCTGAATCCTTATTGATGAGCTCCTTTTGTGTCATCAATATGGGGAGCTAGTCTGCTTACTAATCTATATGACAGAATTTAGTACGAATTTGAAAGTAATGACATGCCCCTGCAGTTGTTGCTATTGGTTTTACTTACTTACTCACTGGCACTATCGAACTTGTAGGTTCATGCCCGCGCAGACATAAGCTCTCCATACATCCCTATCCTGAGCTAATGCTTTCCAATCATTCCCTGTATAATCTACTTCCCTCAAATCATAGTTAATGTTGTTCTCCCACCTCATTCTTGATCTACCAACTGGGCGTTTTCCTTCTGGCTTTCCTACAAGAAGCTTCCCTGCATGTCTTTCATTCCCCATACGCGCAACATGTCCTGCCTATCGCAGTCTACGAGACTTAACTGTTATTATATCTGGCTTCCTGTAAAGACCATGCAGTTCACTGTTATGTAGTCTTCTCCATTCACTTGTCTGTTCATCTCTCTTTGGTCCAAAATTTTTCCTAAGAACTTTATTCTCAAAAACTCGTAATCTCATTTCCTCCCTTAAAGTAAGAGTCCATATTTCGCATTCATATAATATAAGTTATAGAATAAAGTTTTATATATTTTCAGTTTAACGCTTTTTGAAAAGAGTTGAGACATCAAAAGTCTCTGCAACGCATAATAGCACGCATTTCCAGAATTGAGCCAATGTTTAATTTCTTTGTGCATCTCATTCCTATTTGTGATTATTGTTCCTATGTACCTGAATTCAGCCACTTCCTCAAAATTTCCCTCGTTCTTCATTACCTGTCCATTTCCATTATATAATATATTTAGTTTTATTGATATTTACTTCCAGTCCTAATTCCTTAGTGTTACTCAATAGTGTGTGCGTGTTGTCCTATAGTATCTCCTCGCTATCGGCCAATAGTACTACATCATCAGCATAAACTAACAGCGTATTAATACCATTGAGTTGTAGGCCTTCCTCATCCTCTAAAGATTTGATGGCATGCTCTAGTACAAAATTAAATAGTAGAGGAGATAGTGCATCTCCTTGCTTCAACCCATTCTGGATTTCAGATATGTCCGAAAACTGCCTACACGCACCCTACTCTTTGTGCTATTTAGACACATTCGTATAAGTCTAACTAAGTTTTTAGGAATTCCGAACTCCGGTAGGACACTATATAACTTCTCCCTCTTAATTGAATCGTATGCTTTTTTGAAGTCTACATATAGTTGATGTACAGTAACTTTATATTCCCATTTTTTCCCCTAAAATCTGTCTTATACTAAAAGTCTGATCTGTTGTAGACCTGTTTCTTCTAAATCCACATTGATGATCTTCTAGAATATCATCAATGTAGGGAGTAAGTCTGCTTACTAATATTGGTTATACCTTCTTTATTATAGATTGGGGTACGAAAATCGATTCCTTCTATTCATTCGATAGAGGCTCTTTTTCCCCAAATCATACTAAGCATCTTGTCCATATTTTTTTCTCCCCCTGATTTTATCAGTTCTGATGAGAACGCAACTGAACCTGATTCTTTATATATCTTCAATTTTTATATCGCCATTTCAACCTCTAGTGCACTTGGTTCTGTTATTAACATTTCTATTGTCTGTCCTGTATGCGCATTTAATAGCTAATCAAAGTAATTTTTTATCTATTTAATATACTCCTGAAATCTGTAATCATATCTCCATTTTAATTCCTAATTATGTTTTTGTTCTAGCCTGAAACTCTTTCCTTTCTATCCTAATTCCCTGATATAATTATCTGATGTTTATATTTTTTGCATTTATTTCCAGATCATTAATCTACTCTCTCAAAAGAATCGGCACATGCTAAAAGGACTTTAATCAGCCAGACCTAATTTTAAGGAAACCAAAAAAATAAAAATAAAATAAAACTTCTTACGCCTGACATATTAATCCAGTTGACTTTTTAAAAAATAAATTTTAATTGTGCCAAATTAAACAAATTCACATAGATACTCCAAAATGTGTAGAAGATTATTTTCGTTATTTTCGGCCCGTTAACAATGTTCAAAATCATTTGACCGAAGCCCTTTAAGCACATTTTAAACATTTTTGGTAATAAATATGTCAATTTTGTCCTTTTTTCATATAGTATTGCCATTTATTAATTGCAATATTTACAAAAATGCTTCAGATTTATGAACAAACTTAAATAAATGCATATAATGAGTACACCGCCAGTCATTTATTTTCCACAGTAGACCAATTTAATATTTCTTCTTAGAAAATTTGATGTTCATCAGGTATATATATGGAACTAGTCTCTGAATATCACTTAGTTTTCCTTCTTTCAATGGCACTTTACCTGCTGAATAAGTATGTTCTACTGGAAAACTCACAGTTCGTTTTCCAGGGAGACGAAGACGAAATGTATGGGACACCATGGAATCAATTCCATTCCGAGTGAAGATATATCCTGTAAAGTCTTTACTGTAGGTAAAATACAGAAAATTACTGATTAGAAACTGATCTTTTTTGCCTCTTGAAACATTTCTATTGGCTGTGTCTTCAGAAATTTAGTTGTTTTTGTATATTTTTCCCACCAAGTTTTAAAATTTAATATATATGTTGTGTTGATTTCTTTCACAGTAAACTTTCCAGTTTTTCTAAACTTTATGATTATCTCTGTACGTTCATCTACAGAGTAGAATTTATCATGCTTATCTTTTTATTACACTGAAATCACTTTCCAAAGGAGCAATGAATGTCCTCATATAGTTAAATAGTATTATTTTTTTGTAAACCTATTAGTATGAGTCAGAGCTAACAAAAATCTTGCTACAACATGATTTTTATTTTGTCCTCCACAGTTATGTGATTAAAGTGCAATTCAGTAAAACGTGGAGGAATGTTTTGCACAGAGTCATAGATGAAGGAACATACTTAGTTGGGTTCTTTGTTTCCAACCCCTTCATGATAAAGGTATATTACTGCTGAATTATTGATGTTAATGTCATGGACACAAAAAACATGAGTGGTTAACTGCCTCAAGATACTAATTTTCCTGAACAGATATCTGAGGCAGTTGAACATTTTGGATGTAATCGAAACAGATTGAGAGTACATGAGGCTCATATTTTTGTGTAGCAACTTTTTTGAGCTTTGTGTACATTTTTTTTTACTTTTCTTTTATGTACCATATTTCGGCAGCAGCACATATCATTTAAGTGTTTCCCGCTCAAATAAATTGACAACTGTTTACCGTTAACAGGAGTACCAACATGAGCCACTTTATGAATGTGACATGCTAAAAGAGCCTTAGTCACCGACTGAAGTTATTATTGCGTATAACATTAGAACTCCATGCCCTATTTCTACTACAGTGATGCATATGACTGGGGTCTTTGTATCCTAATACATTGAAATCTATCTTTCAGATTACGATATTGTGCTTAAATCAATTTTCCATTTTTCTTGACAGGCCCTTTTAGCATGTGCCGATTAAAATAGTCCCTCTTTTTACGCTTTAATACCCTAGTAGTTTCCATCTAATGCTATCCAACTGTTCAAAATGTACTTAATTAGTCTCGTGTAAATAATTCAATGTTGCTAGCTTTCTTTTCTTTACATTGTCGGCACATTCCTCATCAAACCAATTCTTGTTTTGCTTCTTTTTTTAATAACCTAAGCTTTCCGATGCTGCAACAACAACGACAATAATATTATTATTAATAATAATAATAATAATAATAATAATAATAATAATAATAATAATAATAATAATAATAATAATAATAATAATATAATAATAATAATAATAAAAATATCATCATCATCATCATCATCATGGTTAATAATAATAATAATAATAACAGCAACAGCAATAATAATAATAATAATAATAATAATAATAATAATAATAATAATAATAATAATAATAATAATAATAATAATAATAATAATAAATAATAATAATAATAGTAATAATAATAATAATAATGTAATCGAATATTTTATTGAAAACTAGTGAACATAAAAAAACACTACGTTATGAGTTTAATAATAAAATCACGGAAATTATATATTAAAATAGACCAGTCTCATGGGCTAGTGGACAACGTGCCTGACTACTGTTCATGAGGACCCGGGTTCGATTCCAAACCATAGGAATTTTTCCTTACAGGGAATTATTCCTGTGGTTGCCCATGGTCTGGAATTTAGGTTTAAGTTTAGGTTAAGAACTCTCTTGCGCTCCATTATCATTTATCACCAATCATTTAATCGGGTAACGTAACTCCGCCAACCAGATGCCCCAAACTAAGAAATGGATTACAATTCTGCCAATGCTGGGGAGAAAGCCAGAAATGTCATAAAAGGCAACCTGGTGGCATTTAAGAAAAAAAATATATCGTTGGTTGACGCGTAAATAATTACCATATAATTAAATGAAATTAAATTTGTGGAGTTTTGGGTATTAAAATTGCACTGTTACCTGGATAAGATGAGCTCAAAATAAAAAAAAAATTAACCCTATTCAGTAAAACTTGGCATTTGAGAGACGGTGAATAAGGTTTTAAATATAGTTATTTTACTTTAGTTAACAAATTGCATGCTTGCAACAATTATAACTAGATTTAAAGTAACATTTTGTTTATCCAAAATGTTCTAACTCTTATTTTGTGTCAGCGTCACACATTTTACGATCAGAATCTATTAATTCCTCAAAACAGCGAATTGGTAGCATCTAAAACTCAAATTCTGAAACATTAAAAAAAAACTGGAGTTAGAATAACCTAATTCTAAGCAGGCGAAATTATACACTACAAAAAAGAGTTATTTAAGAAATGGAAACAGACAACTGTGTTATATAAAAACAGTTGGATACAATTGAATACATTAAAAAACATTATTACGTTTTCAGTTTTGAAATTCAGTTCCATGTTTATTCTTTAGTAATTACCACCACAGTATATCACTCATTTTTTTTTTCTAAACTCTCCACTGTGAACTTTGCCTTTTTCAGTGTGAATTATTTTGAAAATAGGAATATTTATTTCTATTGAAACAGAAGTCAGAGGAGCAAATTTTAAATTAACTATTTTTCAAAATCAATACTAATAATGTTGATAATAAATGTGTTCATCATCATCATCATGAACAAATTCGTTTTAGGCCATGTGGCCTGTACGGTAAACCTAGCGAAGATGGTCTTGATCTTTCCACCGATGTTTTGGTCTTCCTTGGTCCCTATGTCCAGTTGGGGTATATTGGAATGCCAATTTTGGAAGTCTATTTCTTGCCATTCTTCTGAGATGATTTTTCCATTCTTGTTGGTATCTTTGGATATCTTCATTTAAACTTGCTACTCCAAGTTTTCCTCTGATAGTAGTGTTCCTTTGGTGATCCAGTCTATTAACTCCTAACAATGATCGTAAGAAGCGCATTTGGCTTACTTGAAGTTTATGAGAGTTTCTTTTATTTAAAATCCAAATTTCACTTCCGTATTTTAGAGCAGCTTTTGATGTGACGTTATGTAATCTTAGTTTTGTCTCTGTCCTCATCTGTTTACCAAAATGTCTTCGTATTACCCCATTCATTTATTATATTTTTGTAATTTTGAATCAATGTCACTCTTATACTCTGCAAATACACTTCCTAAGTAAGAGAAATCTGACACTTGTTCTATAATTTTTCCATCAATCTCAATTTTCACCCGTTGTATGTTTTTTCCACACATTGCCATTGTTTTGGATTTTGATGTGGAAATTTTCATATTATATTTGCAGGGTCCTCTTTCGGTAGAGAGAGATATATACTATGATGAGTGATACATGATAAATAAATGTGTTCAATAATGAAAATACTATCCTCTTACTCAGTAAAACATCTCTCTCTCTCTCTCTTTTTTTTGTACTTTCCCCCCACCAAAAATATATATACACTTTAACCTTGGCATCCTTCACTATTACTGTTTTTGACTACAAAGAGATGTTTTTAAGTTCTAAGCGCTCAATGCTTGAATGTATGAAAGAAACGTTTGATGTTGTTCAGACAATATCTTTTCACTTCAAGTCATTCAGACACTTTCACTGCTTTTACTTTTTACCCTCCTTCTTCAGCATTAACATCAGTTAAAAATGTGTGTTAGCTTTAAAATAACGTAGAATCATAATTTAGTAATACCTTTAAAGAAGAATATACGTATAACATAATTTTTTTCCGTGAGTTTGGTAGAGTATAGCTGAATTAAAATATTGCAGTTTCTTAAACATATTTTATATTATTCAGTAATTTAATAAAAGCGTTTGCTGGATTTGGGAGCCAAAGGGGTAGTATGTGGTCTCGAGGGTATATACCTTGTTGGCGGGTATATACTACTAAAACTCGAGAAATGCCATTAATTCCTACCAAGTCCGATGCACACACGTCCTCGTCGTGGCTCCTGGTTAAAGCTAAGTGGTGCAAGGGCGAAAAGTGAGTTTCCGACGCTTGAAAATCGGGACTGGCCAACTAAGGGAGACAACCCTGACAGAAAACATCGGTCCTCCGGGATAGCTGGGGGTTGGGCATAGGGTTGACACCCCTATACCGTTAAAATATAACTGTCCCGAAACCACAAGAACAATATGCCGGACAGAACTTTCTACGACGACATAGCAAATACATGAAGGATATGAGAATTGGAACATGGAATGTTTTATCTTTATATAGACCTGGTGCCTTGAAAGTGCTACTGGAATAATTAGATTTATATAAACTAGATTTACTAGCATTGCAAGAAGTGAGGTGGATAGGGAATGGGATGTTAGAAAAGAAAAGCCACACAATTTTTTATAGTTGTCACAAAAAAAGACCATGCTTTTGGAACAGGATTTGTAGTTCAAAAGAGGATAAAACATCTAATAATGGATTTTAAGGCAAAGTCACCTAGAAGCTGTATTCTAAGGATTAAAGGACGTTTCTTTAATTATAGTTTTATATGTGTGCACGCACCTACAAATGAGAAGAACAAAGAGGAGAAAAGAAAGATTTTATGATGAGCTTGACAAAATCTATGACGAATGTCCTAAAAGAGACATTAAAATTATTTTAGGTGATTTGAATGCACAAATAGGCAAGGAAGACATGTATAAACCTACAATAGGAACAAATAGTCTACATGCAGTATCTAATGATAATGGCATTAGATTAATTAATTTTGCCTCATCTAGAAGTATGGTGATTGCTAGTACGGTATTTCCGCATAAGGATATCCACAAGAGAACTTGGAAGTCACCCGATGGAAAAACTTTTAATCAAATTGACCATGTAGTCATAGATACTAGACATTTTTCAAATTTTACTGATATTAGGACCTATCGGGGGGCAAATGTGGACTCGGATCATTACTTAGTCATTGCATGTATAAGAAGCCGCATCTCAAATGCAAAAAGGATCCATGGAGAACAGATGAGAAAATTTAACTGTGGAAAACTAGTAGATACCGACATTAAATCTAGATATATACAAAGAATTGATGAGAGCCTAAAGGACATCACTGATAGTGAGAGTGTTAGTGAATGCTTTGGAAAGGATAGTAACAGAAACGGCAACTGAGTTGTTGGGCAAAGCTGAGACAATCAAATACAATCATTGGTTTGATGCTGACTGTGAAAATGTGACTAATATTAAAAATGTGGCTTACAGGAAAATGCTGCAAAAAAGAAATACTCGCAAAGCCATTGATGAATATCGTCTGGCAAGACTTGAAGAAAAAAGAATTCACAAGAAGAAGAAACGAGAGTTCTTTGATAAGGAATTGAAAGAGATGGAAGAGCTGCGAAATAAAAATGAAAGCAGAGCATTTTATAGGAAACTAAATAAAAACAAGAATATCTTTCAGCCAAGATCCACACTATGTAGAGATAGAGCAGGCAATATTTTAAGTGATGATAGAGGAATTTTAAAAAGATGGACTGAATATTTTAATGAGCTTCTGAATGAAGAAGTACCTGGCCAGTATATATCAACAATCTCTACGGACTCTACAGCTTCAATAACTAACTATGAAATGACCGAAATTGTAGAATATCCTCCAACTCTTGAAGAGGTTGAATATGCCATTAGTAGGTTGAAGAATAATAAAGCACCAGGAAAGGATCTGATACAGGCAGAATTGATTAAACAGTCAGGGACAAAGTATGTAGAAAAACTACATCAACTATTCGTTAAAATATGGAATGAGGAGAATCTACCAGAGGATTGGAATTGGAGCATAATATGCCGTATACTGAAGAAAGGTGATATATTGACTTGTTCCAATTATAGGGGAATCAGCCTTTTGTGTATTGCTTATAAAGTATTCTCGAACATCTTATTTAAAAGGCTGGTACCGTATGTAGAAAATGTGCTTGGTGATTATCAATGTGGTTTCCGGCAGGGACGGTCCACCGTGGATCAAATCCATAACCTTCGCAGAATGCTTGAAAAATGCAATGAATATGGAATAGAAACACACCACCTCTGCATAGATTTTAAGGCGGCATATGATAGTATAGACAGGGCGCAATTATTTGCAGCAATGCAAGAATTTAAAATACCTATGAAACTTATTGCATTGGTTAAAATAACAATGAATAATACTAAATGCCAGATTAAGATTAATAATGCATTAACTGAGCCTATTGATACAAAAAATGGAGTACGACAAGGATATTCTCTTGCATGTCTACTTTTTAATATTGCCCTTGAAAAAGTGGTAAGAGACGCAGGTCTTAATATAAGGGGAACCATCTTTCATAAATCTGTGCAAATTCTTGCATATGCCGACGATATAGATATAATAGGAAGAAGTCAATTAGCCATGAAGGATGCATTTATTAGCCTAGAGAAGGCAGCAAAAAGAATGAATCTTAAAATTAACCAGGCCAAGACAAAATATATGCCTGTGATTAAAGGTAAATGTGAAGCTTGCCCATCTAGTTTGGAAGTTGGCACATATAAATTTGAACTGGTTCATAGCTTTATTTATCTAGGATCTGAAGTAAATTGTAGAAATGACAATTCGGCTGAAATACATCTACGGATCATGGCTGCAAACAAATGTTTTTTTGGACTCAGGAAAATGTTTAGATCTCAGTTTATATCTAGAAAGACAAAAATACTCATGTATAAAGTTCTCCTTAGACCAGTGTTAACTTACGCATCAGAAACTTGGACCATGTTGAAATCTGATGAGGAATTATTAGGGCGTTTTGAAAGGAAGATACTGAGATCCATTTTTGGTGCCGTGAAAGAAAATAATGCATGGAGAAAGAGATACAATAATGAATTGTATAAATTATACAATCAGCCAGATATTTTGAATTTTGATAAAGTTAATAGATTGGCATGGGCTGGACACATTATTCGCATGGACAACACAAGGATTACAAAAAGAATTTACAATGAACAACCACTATTGGCCAGAAAAGTTGGAAGACCTAAATTAAGATGGGAGGATGGTATAATTCAAGACATTAAAATTTAAAAAATAAAAAACTGGAAGAATGAAGCGCAGAACAGGGAAGTCTGAAGGCGGCCAAGGCCCACATGGGGCTGTCGAGCCAATTATGATGATGATGAAGATGTTTGCTGGATTTATGTCACTTTTAAATTAGTGAAATTTAATATCTTGTAAAACACTACCGGTAATTTCTTCCCCTTTACTAGCATTATTAAATAAACTGTAAACTAATCTGGTGTACAGTAACTTGCGCCTCTCTAACCAAATGAAATATATACGTAAATTGGGTTAGGTTAATAATAAACATTCAATATCCACCAAGTGTACCCCTTAAAATTTTTATTAAATATGAATTATTTTACTTCTTGATAATTTACATAATACAAAACAAAATTATATATAATCCATCCATAGTAATTCTGCCCGAAGGCAGGTCCTTCACTGCAATCATAGCATTTGCATGCTATGCTTGCAGCTTTACTAGGGAATTGTGTAGGTGTGGTAGCTTCCCGTTGCTTTCCACACCGGTGAAGGATGATGATGATAATGATAATGGTAAGGATGATAATGATAAGGATGATGGCCATATGATTTCGGGGACCGTTTGGGCCTTAAAGTTTTCCTGACATTTGTCTTACTGGTGAGGAAAAACCCCGATAAAAACCTCACCCAGAAAAACTGCCCCGACCGGGGATCGAACCCCGGCCCACTGCGTGACAAGGCAGCACGCTACCTCGAGACCACAGCGGTGGGCATATATATATATATATATATATATATATATATTTATTTATATTTATACACATACATACATACATACATACATACATACATACATACATACATACATACATACATACATACATACATACATAGACGTGTGTTTTGACCTTGCATAACTCTAACTTCTAAAACAGGAGATTTAGATCCTCGATAAATTATTAAAATTATATTTTATTAAATACTTGTTTTTATGTAAAATTTCTTTGAACTGAATATAAATAATTTAATGTAAAAATAAGTAAAAATTTAGATTCCTAGATTGTTTGTATAGTTATTTGATTTCATTAATTGTATGCTAATTTATTCAGAAAAACATTAAAGAAACTTAAGCTTTTTAATTTTTACGTAAAATGTACATAAGCAAGATTTATTTAATTGTTTGGTAGACTGCTCCTATCTGATGTAGGGCCTAACAGTACATAAAAATTACAAAGAAAAATATTGAGATATATTAAACTAATTTGTCGCTTATACAATATTTAAAACTACATCTGAAAATATTTCTTAATCTTAAATCTATTTTTATAAAAGAGATTAAATTATTATCAACTGTTAAAATAATACTATCAATGAGGTATACAAGTTAGTTTGTTATTAAATAATTATTCAGTTTGTTTTCGAACGATGTTATAGTTTGACAATCTCTAACAAAAGCCAGAAAGGAATTCCATATTCATGCAAGTGAAACTTAAATAAATAATAGTTAAAAAAACTAAAACAACACGCTTTATTAGAAGACCGAACAAAAAATTGAAAAATAATTTTAATTTCCAACATGCTTGGGAAAAAATTAAAGTCAACTTTTATAAGATTCATGATGTGTTTCGTTGAGGTATTATTTAACTTAATTAAGTTGAGGAGACGGACCTTTCAGGTGAATATTCCATAATTTTATATTAATTTTGAAAACTTAAAGTGGCCAACAAAAAAATCATCTCCAACATATCTAGAATAAAACGAGAGTTATCTATAAAAATAAATTGCCATCAAAAGCGTGGGGTGCTCTATATCAATTAATATATTTGATAATCCAAATGAGGTAAATTTAGAGCAATTGGGTAGTATTAGACAGGAAACCACCAAGTTACTAAAGAGTAAAAAGAGGGAATATTTGAGAGAGAAGATTAATGATCTTGAAATGAATGCAAAAAATAGGAATATTAGAGAATTATATCAGAGAATTAGTATAGAGAAGAAAGGGTTTCAGGCTAGAACAAACATAATTTGGAATGAAAATGGGGATATGATTGCAGATTCTAGGAGTATATTAAATAGATGGAAAGGTTACTTTAATCAGCTATTAAATGTACATACAGAACAGGATAGTGAGGAGGATAAGTTACAGACAGCAGAAATGCTAGTCGCAGAGCCAAGTGCATTAGAGGTTGAAATGGCGATTGAAAAATTGAAGATGTATAAAGCATCAGGTTCAGATGAGATCCCAGCAGAACTGATAAAATCAGGGGGAGAAAAATTGATGGACAAGATACGCTGGTTGCTTAGTATGATTTGGGAAAAAGAAGCTCTTCCAGATGAATGGAAGGAATCAATTATCATACCAATTTATAAGAAAGGAGATAAAACTGATTGCAACAACTACAGGGGCATTTCATTACTTTCAACTTCGTACAAAATTCTAACAAATACATATTAGTCAGCAGACTTACTCCCTATATTGATGACATTCTAGGAGATCATCAATGTGCATTTAGAAGAAACAGGTCTACAACAGATCAGATTTTCAGTTTAAGACATTTTAGAGAAGAATGGGAATATAATGGTACTGTACATCAACTATATGTAGACTTCAAAAAAGCATATGATTCAATTAAGAGGGAGAAGTTATATAGTTTCCTGCTGGAGTTCGGAATTCCTAAAAAGTTAGTTAGACTTATACGAATGTGTCTAAATGGCTCAAAGAGTAGGGTGCGTGTAGGCAAACAGTTTTCAGACACTTTTGAAATCCAGAATGGGTTGAAGCAAGGAGATGCACTATCTCCTCTACTATTTAATTTTGTACTAGAGCATGCCATTAAATCTTTAGAGAATGAGGAAGGCTTACAACTCAATGGTATTAATAAGCTGTTAGTTTATGCTGATGATGTAGTACTACTGGCCGATAGTGAGGAGATACTAAAGGCCAACACGCACACACTATTGAGTAACACTAAGAATTAGGACTGGAAGTAAATATCAGTAAAACTAAATATATGGTCACACGTAGAAATTCAGTATATAATGGAAATGGACAGCTAATGACAAATGAGGGAAATTTTGAGGAAGTGGCTGAATTCAAATACCTAGGAACAATAATCACAAATAGGAATGAGATGCAAAAAGAAATTAAACATAGGCTCAATTCTGGAAATGCATGCTATTATGCATTGCAGAGACTTTTGATGTCCCAACTCCTTTCAAAAACGTTAAGCTGAAAATAATAAAACTATTATTCTACCAGTTATATTATATGGGTGCGAAACATAGACTCTTACTTTAAGGGAGGAAAGGAGATTACGAGTATTTGAGAATAAAGTTCTTAGGAAAATTTTTGGACCAAAGAGAGATGAACAGACAGGTGAATGGAGAAGAAGACTACATAACAATGAACTACATGGTCTTTATAGGAAGCCAGATATAATAAGAACAGTTAAGTCTCGTAGACTGCGATGGGCAGGACATGTTGCGCGTATGGGGAATGAAAGACGTGCATGGAAGCTTCTTGTAGGAAAGCCAGAGGGAAAACGCCCAGTTGGTAGACCAAGAATGAGGTGGCAGTACAACATTAATTATGATTTGAGGGAAGTAGATTATACAGGGAATAATTGGGAAGCATTAGCTCAGGATAGGGATGTATGGAGAGCTTATGTCCGCGCGGCCATGAACCTTCGGGTTCGATAGTGCCAGTGAGTAAGTAAGTAAGAAAGATAATAAGCAGATATTAGTAAAAGTAAAGTCTCTAAGAAGATAACGTAAAAACCATAAATAGCCCCCCACGCTTTTGATGGTAAAATTATTTATTTTATAGATAACTGTACTTTCATTCTAGATGTGTTGGAGATGATTTTTTTGTTGACCACTTTAATGTTATGCCAAACGTGTTGGAAATTAAAATTATTTTTAATTATTTAGTTCGGTTTTCTAATAAAAAGTAATGTTTTAGTTTTTATAACTAATATTTATGTTTTATTTTTTAGTTTGGTTTTCTAATAAAGCGTGTTGTTTTAGTTTTTTAACTATTTTTTTATTTTATTTTTAGTTTCATTGATTGTCATAAACCGGAATCCCATGAAAATTTAATTGCTTAATACTCTTCTTAAAAATCTTCCGGGCCGGATTTGAACCAGCGACCTATGGATTACTGAAATTATATACCACTACAGTCCACCACTCTACCTACTGAGCTCTTACAACGATTGACTAAAATGTCGATAAGTCCGCAACCTATTATACTGGCTTTTATTTTCTGATGATTCTGGCCAGGATTTTAGAAAAAAAAAAATGAAATTATTGTATTGTCATGGGTTCTCTGTGTATTTCTAGTTCCGGTCTTGGTATTTATTTTTTATACTGTCACTTTCTTTATATATTATGAATACGTGCTTCTCTGCTATAATAATAATAATAATAATAATAATAATAATATAATAATAATAATAATAATAATAATAATAATAATAATAATAATAATAATAATAATAATAATAATAATATAATATAATAATAATAATACTAATAATAATAATAATAATAATAATAAATTTTATCTAATGAAGTGAGGAACATAAGGTATTTTTTCCACTTCATTCGGGTTAAATTATGCAGTTATTAAGCAATTATGAATTATCATTTAAATTATTAACACACAATGCACTGTATAAATGTTATAAGGAAAGATGAAAAATATAGATATTAAAATAATAATAATAATAATAATAATAATAATAATAAAATATAATATACCTAGAACGTGGTTATATTTTCTAAAGAATGTTTAGTAACTTTAATTTTAACTGCTTAGGAGCTGGCAGTTCTTGATAAAGAGGAGAGGAAATTCCAGAGATGGGTAAATGAATCAAAGTAAGGATGACCGAGAATAAAAGTAATTATAGAAAATAGAGAATATTCAGAAGAATAAAGAAACGAGTTGTGAACAGATGACAATGTTGTAAATTTAACATAACAAAATTTGAATAAACGACGGATTTCAAGTAGAATTTTCTGCAAAATTAAAATTAAAAAGATTAAAAATAATTTATTTAGTTAATCAGACAAATTAACACAATTCTGAGACTTTTTCCCTTCATACTGTACATTGTGAGTAACTGAGTATGTATCAAAGGAATCTAATTAAAAATTCAAACGATAATTTTAAGTTTCATTTTAAATTGACGGCCGGAATAAAAAAAATACTGTAGGGAGTGGCGTGGGATTTGTATGAATCCACAGCAGGAGAATCCAAACAGATAATTAATATTCCTTGCATTAAACGTGGGAGTTTACGTTTTCTCATCGGATATGGCAGGTTTCAGCAATAAATTTTGACAGATTTCAACGAGTCGCCTTCGTCAAGAGAGATTTAACTGCGGGATGTGACGGTCCTCTCCAACGTTAGTTGCCACAGAGGTAGATGACACCAAATTGTTACTCGAATATCTCTACCTGAAAAATTGCATCAAATAGAGAACAGAAGTCTATAAAAATGTATAATGTAAATTAAACTTAAAAAATTGAAAAGAATACACAAACTATTATTTCCTTTTTTTTATTCTCAGTTATAGTCCATGAGGGCTAAAGTGTCTAGAATATTTTCTCATCATACGCATATCTCTTCACGGTGACAGCGGTAGGGCAGACACTCCCTGTAGTGAACATAATCTTGACACTCGATCCCATCAGCACATTGTCCTTTATATCCCGCCTCATCACACTGTATATTATTCATTATCTTTTACGGTGTCACTTACCAAAACATGGAATTCCCTTCCGCCCTATGTCAGAGACTATAACATCCTTCAAAAATAAACTAAAGAATTATTTAATAACAAACTAACTTATACACCTCACTGATAGTATTCTTTTAGCAATATTAATATATTTAATTATTTATGAAAATAATATTAAGAATAACAAATATTTTTATTTGTTTTGTTTTAAATATTGTATAATCGTAAAATTAGTTTTCTATATCTCATTATTTTCCTTTGTTTTTTATATACATTAGACAGGGACAATTTAATATGCCTTGCTTGTATACATTTTATTATTGTTTTAGTCTTAATTTTAACTAACATTAACTGGTTGTATTATAGATCGTAATATATTAGATATTATCTTTTAATCAAATTTTTACTTAGTGTTTAATATTAGAATTAATTAAGATTGTTATATTCTGATGTAATATATGTTTGTCCTGGTGAGTGGAAGAGAAGGCCACATGGCCTTAACTCCACCAGACTAAATAAATCTAATCTAATCTATTATGATGGCCATAGATCAGTGGTGGCATTCCCTTCTTCTAAAGATTCTTCCTGGCAAGTTTCTATGTCTTCATTTTCATTTTCATCGTCGTCGGTATCGTCTAAATTTGTTTCAAACCGATCACTAATTTCGTCCATTAAACCGTCTGCTTGCCAATATGACTCTTCAATCTTTTCAGTGTGTTCACACGCTCTGCAGTCACTTTTAACAGATCATTCTGAACCAGTCGCCACTGACAAAAATTACCTGACACAAAAGTGACTGGACGGAAGTGCGGGAGTGGAGTTTTCCTAGCATTCCTAAGTAATTTTACAAGGGTAGCCCATTGTGTTTTGCGAAGGGTGGAAGAAAAGTTCTCTAGACAAGGATAGCAGAAATCATGCCAACTTAGTCCTTTTACACTATAACACATCTTAACACTTAATGTCATATCGCGGAAAATGTCATATCGTCAAGAATCTTTGGTTTATTTGATAGAGGTTCATCGATTTAATTTAATTAATATTATGGAATTATGATTATGAGGAAATGGGCCCAGATAATGAAATTCTAATCCAACTTCGGTATTATGGATTAATAACAAGCATAAATACAGTAGATATAGTAATATTAATAAAAATATATAGTTATTTAATAACAGCAATAATTGTTTTATTTACTCTTGACACATTTACGACCCTAAGGCCTTCTGTTTTGTGCAACCAGAACAAATAGTGTTACACAATGAACAAATTACAATGACGTAAAAATAAATAAACTATTCTCTATGGTGCAACAGGCCTAGAAGGTCCTTGACCTACAATCAAGTAACTGGCCTCACACACACCCGTTCATTTTACAGAAGTAGACGATCATCCGGTGTAACATGTGGTCAGCATGTCCAATCTCCCACCATTTATAGCTTGTTTTCTCTACCTGGAGCAGTTACTCATTGTAGCTACCCAAATTCCTCACTATGGTGGGAAGACTAACCGCCCCACACAATACACGAATTACCATTACAAAATATGTTTCCTCATAGGGACTCAAACCATGAGACGTTAATTCGCGTCATGGCCTCAGACCTTTCGGCTATGGCGCGGGACATAAATATAAATTATATAAAATTATAAGACGCGAAAAATGGAGATGGTATAACATATATACCTAGCCCTACCTTCTGTATACTAACTCTAGTATAATAATAATAATAATAATAATAATAATAATAATAATAATAATAATAATAATAATAATAATCCCCTCAGGGGTCCTCATCTAGGGGATATGTGGATGGCGACCACAAGGTGCCCAAGCTGTGCAAAACATTTCTTCCACTTACTTGTGTTTTGCACTCTTTTAACTTTACTATCTAACCTCTCTTGGTTAACTCTTGTTTTTTCGACCCCAACGCTATTAGGGCATCCGAGGGCTAGGGAGTCCTTCCTTTTTTCCATTTCGTCTTTCCTTTATTTTCTTTTCTTCTCCAGAAAAGCCTGACCAGAGGCTATAAGATGGCAGCCCCATCACTGGTCTTGCCTTCCTTTGGCCAGCAACCAATCGAAGGGACTATTATTATGCTTTCAAGTCTTATACGAGAATTTCCCATAAGGGAAAATTTTCTATAGGATCGTAACAGGCCTTGGCCTAATGCTTGGAAGGAATAATAATAATAATACTAATAATAATAATAATAATAATAATAATAATAATAATAATATGATAATAATTTTGGAATATTCCATAATGTAGTGTTCCTTCTTCAACCCAAAGTGATTTGTCGTCAGAGGTTCCTGTCTAAAGCATCTTCTTCACTCAAATCTCTAGCTTCCATACTTCTCTTCACTCCATCCATCCATCGTTCTCTAAGGCCTGCCTCTTCCACTTCTTCCATTAGCATTCCAATTAAGGATCTTCTTTGGTATTCTCTCTTCTTCCATACTTATGAGGTGTCGATACCATTTCAATCGTTTTTCTTCTATTGTACCTAATATATTTTTTTCAACTTGCATAATTTCCCTTATTGTGCTGTTTCTGACCTTATCCCTTCTTGAAATTCTTGTCGATCGCCTCCAAAAATCCATTTCAACTGCTAACAGCTTGTTGGCTTGTTTTCTACTTACTGTCCAGGTTTCGGACTCATATAATAAAATGCTTTGTAACAGAACTTGAAATGTAGTTTTCTTCGTTCTGTGTATTATATTTCTATTCCAAAGCACTGAGTTCAACAAACCAATGATTCTTCTTCCATCAGTTATTCTTCTTTGAATTTCTGTAGTTGAATTATCACTTTTATCTAAAATAGATCCTAAATATTTAAAATGTTTAATATAATGTATTCTTCCTGAATTACATTTTAGCTCATCTGTTGTATCCAATGAAAGATATTCTGTTTTATTATAATTTATCTGTAATCCCCATTTTTTATTCTATCTCTAATTACCATAACATGAAAGATGCATCATCTGGATCCTGAGAAATCATCACCTGATCATCTGCGAAGAGTAAATGGTGGAGGTAATAATTATCTTCTATTTGAATTCCCATATATTTGCAGTGTCTTGACCAATTCTTCGTACAATTATCAATGTATATATTTTGAACAACGTCGGTAATAAGCAACATCCTTGTAGTAAACCTTTTGATGTTTGACATTTTTCTGAAAATCTGTTTCCCATTTTAATTTGGCATTTGTTCTCTGAGTACAATGATCTTCTAATACTAATTGTTTTGACATTTATGTTCGCCTCTTCTAGAGCTTTCGAGAACAAGATTCTGGGTACACTATCATACGCTGTGTACATAATAATAATAATAATAATAATAATAATAATAATAATAATAATAATAATAATCATCATCATCATCATCATCATCATAGTACATTCACGAATTTAGGCCATTTGTTGACCTGTTTCGGCCTCAAGAGAAACACCATCCAGAAGTCTTTTGAGTGGACGTCCTGGTCTTCTTCTTCCTGCGGGTTGATATCTTAACATTAGTTTGGGTATTCTGTGATCTTCCATTCGATGAACATGTTGTATCCATCTTGACTTATAATCAGAAATTTTGTTTTCTAAAGATTCCATGTGTAATTCTTCTAAGATGTCTTCATTTTTTTTGTGATCTAGTAGTGTGTATCCTGCAGTCCTCCGAAGATATCTCATTTCAGCAGATCTAAGTCTCTGTATATCCTTCTGTTTCAACGTCCATACTTCGCTACCATACAAAAGAGTTGGAAGAGCCAGTGTTTTATACACTTTCAGTCTTGAATGCTTTTGGACTAACTGTGGCTTGAAGATAGAATTTATTAACCCTAAAATTCGTAAAAATTTAGATATTTTTGCATTTAACATCCTTTTCTTCTTCATATGAGATATTGCATCCTAGATATGTAAAATTATTCACCTGCTCCAAAATTTTATTGTCCAGTACAATTTTACTTCTGACAGGATCTACACCTTGAAATGCCATAATTTTTGTTTTTTCTGTAGATATCTTTAATCCATATTCTTCTGTAATTTTGTTAAGTTCATACAGACCTTTCTGTAGATTATCTTCGGAATTTGCTATTATTATTTGGTCATCTGCAAACAATAGGGTGTTTAATTTTCTATTTTCTGATATTCTTATTCCAAATTTATATGTTTTGTTCCAGCAACATATTACTTCATTGATATAAATTGCAAAGAGTGTTGGGGATAGGGGGCAGCCTTGTCTCACACCATGATTTACAATTCCTTCTTCAGATAATCTGTTATTTAATTTAATCTTTATGGTGTTGTCTTTGTAAATATTTTGTATGTTCTGCCGAAGTAAATTTGGTATATTTCTGTCTTCCAATATATTTAAGAGTTTTGATCTCTTGACTGTGTCGAATGCTTTTTCAAAATCTATGAAAGCAAAATGTGTTTCTAAGTTGAATTCTCTTCTTTTTTCAAGCAATAGTTTAACAGAAAATGCTGAATCAATACAAGATCGTCCTTTCCTAAATCCATTTTGACATTCCATAAGGAATTTTTCACTGAAACTTTTCAATTTTCCATTTAAAATGTCTGCATAAATTTTGTAGCATGTGTTTAACAAACTGATTCCCCTATAGTTGTCCATTTTTCTCTTGTCTCCTTTCTTGAACAGGGGTATAACAATGCTTGTCTTCCATTCTTGTGGTATATCTGCATTTTTGAATACATTATTAAAGAAGGACAACAGTCTTTCATGGAACTGTTTGCCTGCATATTTGTACAATTCTGAATTCAAGCCATCTGTGCCAGTTGCCTTCCCATTTTTTAATTTCTTTAAACTATTGTTCAATTCTTCCAATGATATTATGGAATCTGTCTCATTATTATTTCGCAAAATTGTATCTTCATAGCTATTGTCAGTCCAAAGACTTTTATAATAATTGAAAAAATCTTCTTTTGTTACTCCGCAATTAATTTTGGTAGATTCTTTAATATCTTTATTCAAATGTTTTAATATTTTGAAAGCATTAGGTTGGAGCTTATGCAAATCTGATTCTAAATGTGTAACAAAATTTAACCATGTTTTCCTATGTCTCTTTCTTATTTCCCTCTTAACAATAGCTCTACAGCGTTTGAATTCTATTTCATTTTCTACTTTCTTTGTGTTCAAATATTTTTTATAAGCTGCATTTTTTCTTCAATCAATTGTTTTATTTGATCATCCCAGATTTTTAGAGTTCTATTTCTTCTTTGTCGTATATTTACTTTTCCTAAAGTTTCATTAGCTGCATTTTGAATTATCATTTTAATGTTTTTCCATTCTTCTTCGACATCATTACTTTCTGGAGTTGTAGCCATATATTGCTGAATTCTTCTCGAATATAACCATTTAATGCTGTCATCATAAAATAATTTTACCTTGTACTTTTGTTCTATGCTCTGTTGTTGTTTCTTCTTTTTTAACCATCTTGGTGGAAACCTTATTCTTGCTTCTACTAGGTAGTGATCTGAACCAATATCATATCCTCTGTAGGCTCTGACATCGAGAAACAATTTAAAAATCTTATTATTTGCAATGAAATAATCAATGATTGATTTTGAATCCTGACGATGCCAGGTATACTTATGTATGTTTCTATGATTGTAAAAGGTATTCGTTATTTTCAGTTCATTGTAGATAGCAAAATCTGTTAATCTTGTCCCATTCCTATTGCTGGTTGGTTCGCCAAATGTTCCAATAGTATTGTTGACTTGAGCATTGCCCACTCTGGCATTTAAATCTCCTATTATGAGAATGTAATCATTTCTATTAATTTTGCTATAAATTTCTTGTAATATTTTATAAAATTCTTCATTGTCTTCTTCACGGCCTTCCTCTGGTGCATATACACCAAGAACTGTCAAATTACCTCTATTAATTTTCAGTCGAAGCTCTAATATTCTTTCATTCCAGTAAGTGTAGTGTTGAATTTTATTTCTTATGGTTTTATTAATCCAAATCATTACTCCAGCTTGTCCATGGGTTTTCCTGTCGACACCGCTATATATTTGTACATAATTTTGTGTTTCTTTCGTTCCTTTGAGTTTCTTCTTAGTTTCTGTAGTTACTCCAATATCAATGTTTCTATTTTAAATATACTGTCTAGTTCCTCTTCTTTTTCATGGATGCTTCGGACATTCCAGGTTGCATATCTTACAATATCATTGTGCCGTTTTCTTTTAACCATATTTCTTTGCTGTGGGTCGTCATATTTCAATTCCTTCTGGCTTTTTTCGTGTTGAGACTTGAAAGTAGTTTTGAAGTTCCTTAGGACAGGTTACTGGCCCGACGCTAAGTAGTCCAGTGGTAGGGCTGCTACCTTTTAGTCTCTGGATAGACATTAGGATACCGCATTTACTCAGTACCTGATGGAACGGTTATACCGCCGTGACTCGGTCTAATAATAATAATAATAATAATAATAATAATAATAATCATCATCATCTTCAAGGTATGGGCCTGTTGGCCCGTTCCGCTCCCCGGTGCACTATATGCTGCAGGCGCAGGTCGTCTTTCCAACGACGTTTTGGTCTTCCTACATTTCTTCGGCCTGGTGGCCTATAATGAAGCAGCTGTTTTGATAAATGATTATTTGGCATTCTTTGTATATGTTCAATCCAATTACGTTTATTTCTATGTATTCTCTCGTTTATATTATATATGTGTAATTCATCTCTGATATCTTGACTTCTCTTTTGATCTCTTAGAGATACACCTGCAACTGATCTGAGAAATCTCATTTATATTGTCTCAATTTTATTTAATAATAATAATAATAATGATAATAATAATAGATAAATAGATCACCGGTTGATTGATGTCTTTTAAATCGTCAGATTCCTCATTTTTTTTTTTTTTAAGAATCTTCATATGACAGCATGCTCCACTACAGTTTTCTGCAGTACTACATGCTTTGGTTTAGCAATATTAAAATATCTCTATCATTTTATGTGTGTTGATGTTCCTGACTATGCATTTATAGTGTTATTTACTAGTTCTAATGTGTGAAATTATTTTTTTTTTCTATTTTCGATTCCTTAAAATATAATTTTGAGTTATTGTGACGCTAAATTGTTCTATTTCGTTGTGGTTGTTATTTGCATTTCAAACAATGCTCTCTGTTAATTATACGTAAGCAAGTTATGGTTCCTCTTATCACTAACAAGTTATGATTAATATTTACAGTTGCTTGATATTGTTCCTATTAGCACTTACTTAACCCTTAAATTGGCGAAACAATAATTTATAGTGCCCACCATTCAAGTGTTTCGGACCGCAAAGAAAAATAAAATCATGTAAAAGTAAGTTATTACTGTATTTTTAACGTAATTTGACACAATCTTAGGTAATTTATGATAATTGTTTTATTTTTACTGTTTAATAAACTATAACAAATAATTTAAATCAATGTTTCTTATAAGATACATTGTAAGTTAAGGGTTAAATTAGTGCATTCTTCATTACTATTCCTAACAAAATATAGTTCCTATTTACATTTAAATTGACTAATCCTATCAAGCTATAATCTATATTTACACGCTAAGTTAATATTCTATCCATTACTAATCTAAGAAGATATAGCTCCTATTTACACTTAAGTTACGGACTAATTCTAACATTTTATGAGTAATCTACTATTGAAAAATATTTTACTGTCCTTACAAGTTCTAAAAAAATAGGCTATTAGGTTCCTATTTACACTTATAGCACTGACTAATCCTAACAAGTCATGATCAATATTTACACTTCCTTAAAATAATGTTCTTATCCTAACACTTATTATCTAGTTCTATCACTTTATGATTTACAGTTCCTTAAAGTATACTGTCCAAGTAATGTTCTATTGTAAGTTTTTTAAGTCTATGCTATTTGCGAATTTGGTGAATTGTTTAGTGTACTTAATAGCTAATTTACTCTTATTTATGGGCCACCTTTCACTACAATTTTGTCGGTCCATCCAATCTCCTGGTTGCAGATATTTATCCTTCATGTATAAATATGTTCCCTGACTGCAGGAGGTTTTAGGTCTTCCTCTGCCTCGTCTTCCCTCAGGTTTTCATTCCAAAACAGATTTTGGTGGCCGATCCTCTTCCATTCGTTGGACATGTCCGTACCATCTTAATTGCTGAGTTTTCATATAATCTAAAATAGTGTCTTCAATCTTCATTTTCACCCTTATAACTGAGTATCTCATTTTTTCTCTTCTTGAAATTCTTGCTATACTTCGTAGAAAATCCATTTCCTTTGCCAAAAGATACTTTTGTTCTTAATGGCCAAAGTTCTGCTCCATAAGTAATGATGATTTTAACTAATAATAATAATAATAATAATAATAATAATAATAATAATAATAATAATAATAATAATAATGTTTGGAGAAGACTACATAACAATGAACTACATGGTCTTTATAGGAAGCCAGATATAATAAGAACAGTTAAGTCTCGTAGACTGCTTTGGGCAGGACATGTTGCACGTATGGGAAATGAAAGACTTGCATGGAAGCTTCTTGTAGGAAAGCCAGAGGGAAAACGACTAGTTGGTAGACCAAGAATGAGGTGGGAGAATAACATTAACTATGATTTGAGGGAAGTAGATTATACAGGGAATGATTGGAAAGCATTAGCTCAGGATAGGGATGTATGGAGAGCTTATGTCCGTGCGGCCATGAACCTACGGGTTCGATAGTGCCAGTGAGTAAGTAAGTAATAATAATAATGGTAATAATAATAACAATAACAATAATAATAATAAAAACAATAATAATAAATAATAATAATAATAATAATAATAATAATAATAATAATAAACTGGCGATTGAACTGGAAAAAGCACAATGGCCAGTACCGGAGGAACTACTCTCAAGACATCTACAGCATTTTTCAGAATTTATTAAAAACATAGACTTTGGCACGTTATAGACAAACTGTAACACCCTAAGCAATCTTTGTATATATTGTATATTTTGTGTTACCAAATAGGCAGAGAATATCAGATTAGGTTAAAGCAATTAAGAACATGTGTATAATCACAAATTAATTTGATGAAAATTCAGATATAGTATGCAGTATATAAAAGATCATACCGAATAAAGTCAATTAAAACAATATTAATAATATGGTGAAAATATCTAATATATCCTCAGTTATTTGGAGGTACTGTTAGGAAAAGGTTCATTGTGTAAATGTAGCGTTCAATTAATTCATTTATCTTTTATATATTAATGCATTAGCGTGTATTTTAAAATGTGGAGGCCATGGAAAATTATTTCTAGTGATTCAGATCTACCTGCTGCCATCAGCTTCTGGAATGTGAAAATTTGATAAAAGACGAACCTCATATTGTTACAAATGACAACTCTACTTCAAGTTCACAAGCTCTTAATAAACACTGTCAACAGCTGATTTATAATATTTATGATTATATGAAGGAAATCAGTATTGGAAAAGGGCTTGCTACAGAAACAGCAAAAGCAGCAAAATTAAATAGCAAAACGGTTAGCAAAATAGTTAGTAAATGACCCTAAACTCCTAGAAAAGTTATAAAAATGTACGATTTAAAATAAAATAGACGATTACACATATGATTTGGTTAGTAGAGAGATTTACAGGTTTTATGAAGAGGGACAGTCACCAACAGTTCAAGAACTTTTAGTCGGCCTTCCAACAGAAATGCAAGTTTCCTTACAAAGAATAAATAATAGTTTTAAAAAACTAAAAGAACACGCTTTATTAGAAAACTAAAAAATGAAAAATAATTTTAATTTCCAATACGCTTGGGACAAAGTAAAGTGGTCAACAAAAAAATCATCTCCAACACATATAGAATAAAATTAGAGTTATCAACAAAAAGAAAATAATTTTACCATCAAAAGCGTGGGGTGCTTTTTATGATTTTTACATTTTCTTCTTAGAGAGCATATTTTTACCAATATCTGTTTATTATCAAATATATTAATTGATATAGAGCACCCCACGCTTTTGATGGTAAAATTATTTTTCTTTTTGTTGATAACTCTAATTTTATTCTATATGTGTTGGAGATGATTTTTTTGTTGACCACTTTACTTTGTCCCAAGCGTATTGGAAATTAAAATTATTTTTCATTTTTTAGTTTTCTAATAAAGCGTGTTCTTTTAGTTTTTTAAAACTATTATTTATTTTTTATTTTTTAGTTTTAATATTTTAAGAATAAGATATAAATGTAAATATCTTTAAATTCGATACTATTGTAGTATGAGCTAAAAGTAATACTCTTCTATAAAAACCCTCCCAGCCGGATTTGAACCAGCGACGTACGTAATTAAGTATTATAAGAAAATATATTGAAATAATCATTACAAGAAATGTAAAACTCATTGTGAATGGTAGGAAATAATTTGAGAAATTAAACCCTAAGAATATTGACAGGAGTTTAGTCGCGTCACATTTCTAAATAATAGCCAAGAAACCTATTTATAAGGCAATTATTATGTTAGGGTGTATGGATCAGAGACATGCATAACTGAAAGGTATCAAGCAAGCAAGTTATTACATTAGCAACACAGATCGAATAATGGAGAAGATCATCGCGAAAGTCCAGATTATAAAAATAATTAGAAATGTTGAAATTAGAAAAATTATGAAAGTTGAAAGAAATGTGTTTACAGACGATTAAGCTGATATGGACATCTCAAGATGATTACATCAGATAGAATCCCTAAGAAGATCTTGGAGTGGAAAGTAGATAGGAAAACAAGAAAGGAAACACTTAAAGAAGGTTAGATGGACGGTGTGAGAAGAAGTATGAGTGAAATGTGACTTACAGATGAGGATGTTCAGATCCGCTACAACTGAAAAAGGGGAATAGTTTTTAGGGTGACGGAAAACCACTGTATTGTGAATAAACACCAGGCTAAATAAATAAATAAATAAATATAATAAAAGAATTCATAATTTGTTAACATGTCTGAAGAAGGTACAGTGTACCGAAACAGCTGTCACTGAATTATATCTCAATAAATATGAAAATCAAATAAATTCCGAAATATTTATTATTATTATTATTATTATTATTATTATTTATATAATCGACGAGAAAAAAAAACAGGTAAAAATTCAGTTAGATCGTAAGGGACGGAAATTTGAATCTGTAACCTCCATAATTTAGTGTACGAGCCTCTACGGTACCGACAGAGCAAATTCTTCCAGTAATTATTGGTTCATATAACATTGCAGAATTCTACAATAGATTTGAATATTACCAATTTTGTATTAGGAATCAATTATTTATCACGCCGCTTCATCAGACTATCCGACACACATAATCTTGACACTCGATCCCATCAGCATATTGTCCCTTATATCCCTCCTCATCACACTGTATATTATTTATTATCTTTTACGGTCTCACTTACCAAAACATGGAATTCCCTTCCGCCCTATGTCAGAGACTGTCAAACTATAACATGCTTCAAAAACAAACTAAAGAATTATTTAATAACAAACTAATTTATACACCTCACTGACAATATTCTTTTAACAATTAATACATTTAATTATTTATGAAAATAATATTAAGAATAACAAATATTTTAATTTGTTTTGTTTTAAATATTGTATAAATGTAAAATTAGTTTTTTATGTCTCATTATTTTCCTTTGTTTTTTATATACATTAGACAGGGACAATTTAATATTTTATTATTAGTTTTAGTCTTAATTTTAACTAACATTAACTGGTTGCATTATATATAGTAATATATTAGATATTATATTTTTCATCAAATTTTTACTTAGTATTTAATATTTATTTGAGATTGTTATATTCTGATGTAATATATGTTTGTCCTGGTGAGTGGAAGAGAAGGCCACATGGCCCTAACTCCACCAGGCTAAATAAATCTAATCTAAAAAATGTATCATCTGACATTAAAGCGACGATCTATAACATCAAGGAATAAAGTCTTCCTGATTTTCAACAGCTAATGTAATCACCACCACTATTCAAAACTGGGCATAAAATGTCTGATAAATTTTGTACAGAGATTTGTTCCTTAACGTTGAGGTTCTTTTACGTCATGTAAGCTAAAACAAACAATTATTTACATTCAATTATTTTTAGTCTGTTCATCTTACCTCAATATTAATGTTTATTTTTTCTTGTTTTTCTTGATTTTTTCAAATAAACATTAATATTGAGGTAAGATGAACAGACTAGAAATATCATCATCATCATCATCATCATAGTACCTTCACGAATTTAGGCCATTTGTTGACCTGTTTCGACCTCAAGAGTAACACCATCCAAAAGTCTTTTGAGTGGACGTCCTGGTCTTCTTCTTCCTGCAGGTTGATATCTTAACATTTGTTTGGGTATTCTGTGATCTTCCATTTGATGAACATGTTGTATCCATCTTGACTTATAATCAGAAATTTTGTTTTCTAAAGGTTCCATGTGTAATTCTTCTAAGATGTCTTAATTTTTTTGTGATCTAGTAGTGTGTATCCTACAGTCCTCCGAAAGTATCTCATTTCAGCAGATCTATGTCTCTGTATATCCTTTCAACGTCCATACTTCGCTACCATACAAAAGAGTTGGAAGAGCCAGTGTTTTATACACTTTTAGTCTTGAATGCTTTCGGACTAACTGTGGCTTGAAGATAGAATTTATTAACCCTAAAATTCTTAAAAATGTAGATTTTTTGCATTTACATCCTTTTCTTCTTCATATGAGATATTGCATCCTAGATATGTAAAATTATTCACCTGCTCCAAAATTTTATTGTCCAGTACAATTTTACTTCTGACAGGATCTACACCTTGAAATGCCATAATTGTTGTTTTTTCTATAGATATCTTTAATCCATATTCTTCTGTAATTTTGTTAAGTTCATATAGACCTTTCTGTAGATTATCTTCGGAATTTGTTATTATTATTTGGTCATCTGTAAACAATAGGGTGTCAAAACATCACTTCCTAAAATAAAATATTAAAAAAAGTATTTATTTTTTAAAATTAGGATACTATCCAATTAAAAGCACATATATAAAAACACATACAATGTTAACAGTAATAGTTTATTTTACTCTTATTATGGAAAAAATAAAATATACGAAAGGGTGTAAATATTATTTTACTGTAATGAATACCCAAATTACTTTACTTTATACTAGCCTATGTCTAATGTCAGTAGTTCACTTTTAAAAAAGTCAGAAAATTGAACATAACAGATTTATGTACTGCAGTATTCACAGAAACAGTCGCAACTTTCTTCAACATATGAATAGTAGTCAATCTATGGCAACATAATGATTTTAAAGTACCGTTAAGAAGAAAGGGTAATCAACAGAAATTATAAAGACATAAATAGTAAGTTAATGTGTTCAGGACATTTAATAAAAAAATAAAAATAAATATTCGCGTTACAAAATTGTATTTTTAATAATTGGTGGTACAAACTGTAATTAATTTTGTCTATTGGCCATATTGATTTAAATCACTTAAATTTCACAAATGGCTGACTACACATTCTTAACGTTATTGTAAGTTTATGCAATGATTACTCTGTGTTGGAACATATTTTTAGATGTATTTCCTGTTTTATAATGAAATAATCCTAGTAACCTTAATATTTCAGCGGTCATGATGGCTCAGGAGGTAGCAAGTTGCTTCCTGACTAGCGGACCGGCGGGTTGACGGTTGTAATTATAAAATTAATTAAATCAAATTAATTTCAATGTAACATTTTTAATCTTGGAACCACGAGGCGTGGTGAATGTAAACTGTTTAATAGCTACATTGTGTACCAAATTCCTTGATTAAATTGAAAATCCTTCCGCAGCGTTTGTGAGAAGACACGTTGCAGGCCTACTGTTGATAGAGATTCATTCGTTCGTCGGATGGCGGGCCTGATGATGCTTTTCAACAGAAGTAGACTATGTGCTGGCACCTGGTTTCACCTTCTCCCTTCTTTTTATTATCATCCATCACACAACAAATTTTACTCCACACATAAACTTGCAGTCATCCTACACTCCTCTCTGTACGCAATACAAGAATACGCCATCTACGTAAACTGGTCTGCCGAAGTGGTTTGTGAAATAACATTAGGCCATATTAATGTCATATTTCAGCCCAGTGCATAACCCGAAGCACAAAAATTCAGTGGGTAGAATTAGAACACACAAACCTCAAAATATAATTAAAGCAAGCACGTTGCAAGGATTTTTAGGGGCATCATTTAGTTTTTACGTAGGTTGAATACAGTAAAATAAACCCTACACTCGTGTCTACCACATCGAGATATGAGATAAGTTTAAGCCCTGTTATTTTAAGATGCCGTGTGACCTGGCATATCGCAACAACAAAGGGGTAATGGAATAAAATGAAAGGAAATATATGGCATTACTATGGAGAAGTGATGCATTAAATTTTTGGCAGGGGAAAACGGGAGAAAATCTGAATATTTCACCACGAAAACCAAATGGAGAGAGCGAGATGAGAAATCGGAACTCAGGGATGGAAGATTATAAACAATTACGTTAATATTTACTTGTTTAAAAATAATCTATCTAAATATAAATATCCATCTTCGGGTTTTTACAGCTGCTGCCGTCTTCCCGTGCCAAACCTCCAAAGCCTACGGTCTTGGGCATCTTCGATGCTTAGCCCTCTAGCCTGCATTACTGTCTTCATGTTTTCCTTCCATGTTAACTTTGGTCTCCCTCTTTTCTTCTTTCTTTTCGGATGCCATTCATATAGTTGCTTCGGCCATCGCTCATCTTCAATTCATAAAACATGTCCTAACCACTTTAATTCCTTCTCCTCAATTCTTTCAATTATGCTTTCTTCTGCTTCCATTATGTTTCTAATTTCCTTATTTGTGACATGTTCTAATCTAGACTTTCTGGCACTTCTGCGTAAATAATCCATTTCTTGAGCTATTAGTCTATTCTTGTAATACTTATTGATTGTCCACACCTCACTTCCATACATTGCAACATATTCCACCAATGTTTTACCAATATATTTTTTTTTGTGTCTTTCCAAATATGCTTATCCCACCATATGGAAATTAACTATGATATTATTTTGCTACTCAATTCAATTCTATGTTTTATGTTCTCTTTGCCTATACCTTCAATGTTACCCACAATCATTCCCAAATATTTAGTTTGTTTCACTTGCTTTATTTGGATTCCTTCTTCCAATATTAAATTTTCTCTTTCATTGCTATTTATTGCCAGATATTCTGTTTTTTTTTTGTAAATTTACTGTGAGACCCCATGATTCATATGGGGTTTTCAACCTTTTTATCATGAATTCCATATCAAATTTGTCTTGCGCTAAAACCAGTTGATCATCAGCAAATTGTAATGTCAGCAAAAATCTGTTGCCTATTGGGATCCCCATACCTTTGCAGCTTTGTTTCCATTTCATTAATATAAATTCTACATAAATATTAAATAAAGTTAATTAAGTTAAACATAACATGAAATAAAATTATGTACATTGAGCCATAGTTCAAATAATTAAGGAACGACGCTACTAGCCGGAAGGTCACGGGTTCAAATACTGATGAGGTCAGAATCTTTCAACTGTCCTAAACTTCTAGCGTCATCATGGGCCAGAGGTGAACTCGGCCTCTTAAAGAAATTAATATCGGACTCATATTCTGAGAATGAAGGCGGCTGTCATACAAGACTGATATCTCGAGGTGATTGTCTAGGAATCTCCTAATGCCTGTATTAGGATTATTTTACATTAACACTTTTAAAATTCCTATTAAAGCACTGTTGAGGTTATGTAATAAGATGTTAAATATAAAATTGGTACCTGGTAAGTCAGTCGTCCTCAACTAAATAATTAAATAGTTCCAATATGGAGGCCTTTCAAAATCACTGTTTCATCTTCTGTATTTTAATTGGTACTGGTTAAAATGCGGAAGATGAAACAGTGATTTTGGAAGGCCTCCATATTGGAACTATTTAATAATTTAGTTGAGGACCACTGACTTACTAGGTACCAATTTTATATTTAACATCTTACTTTACATTACATAGACAATATTTTACGAACTTATTTAGAAATCTCAAATCATTCGTAAAACTCATTTTAAATCCTTGTATTTAAGCCGTGGGTCCCGAGTCTGAAGATTTTCAGGCTCGTAAAAAATCCTTAAGCCTGAATGAAAAGGCCTCTAAGCAAAATTTACCTCATTTTTCCCGTCCTAGTACTACCTTGGTTTCCTATATGTCAGTATGAGGCTGAACGCTGACCACGGATCACTCAAATGACATCTATACGAAAACAAGTGTAACTAAATTAGTATGGTTCAAATTCTTCCCTGTAGAGGGAGAGCGCCTAAATCTCTGTTAAGGAAAACATGGGCTTACAAGATACAATAAGTAATGTAAATAAATCTACCGCTGTGGTCTAAGGTTATCGTCGCTTACTCTTACGCGGCGGGGTGGGTTCGATCCCGGTCGAACACGTCTCTTGGGTGATGACTTTCATAGGTATTTCTCACCTGTAAAGACAAACGTCAGGAAACGTTAGGGCTCAAACGGTTCTCGAACATAATCTGACCATCATTATCACATTCGCAAGTTTGCTATGGAATGTAAGAAATTTAATTACATATCCTGCAAACGCAATTTGAAGAGTCCAGAGTTTTAAGTTATTATGCATTATAAAGGTTTTTTAGGTAATTTCAATTTCTCGGGATTATAGCTGCACTCCCTTTATGAGCCACGAAATTTATCTCCTTTATCTTTTTACTTCCTTAGTGTTATTAAGTAAGCCAGTAAGGCATTGTCTTTCTGGAAGCAAATAAACGAAACGCAGTAAATACTTCGCGGAAGTAATATAACCTCTAGTCGCTGTGGATTAATTTTAATGGAACAATCGGGAGGAAGAGGAACTGCGTAAATGCAAACACAAAACGTATTACTCTACGGAATTGTTCCTTCTTTACGCAAAATTCCGTTACCGATATATAAAAGCTTTTTTCTTATCTTGTCTCTAAGTTCCTTCTTTTATTTCCGGCGGATAAAATTAATTTCATCCTACAAAAAACGGGGAAATTGTAAACAATTGCTGCTTTAAGTTCAGTTTAATGAAAGCAGGATCTAGAATTCAACTGTTTGGAAACGACTTCCGCCTACCATGTTGACAAATTCTTGCTAACACAATTGATTTTATAGTAGACGATAAAAGACAGATTTCTGTTGTAAGACCTATTTGCGAAACTTGTTTACTTCACTCTAAACAAGCCTTATTAAATATTTTCAGACAAGCGCTCTCCCAATCTTGTTAAATTCTGTTTTTGCGCGATAGTGCGATTTGTCGCACTTAGAGCAGTGGCGACCATGATTGAAAGTTCAACTTCCTACATTTCGGGGTTGCCAGCCTAAACAACTATACTGTAATAAAATAACTATACTGTAATATTACATATTACGAACTGCGTGTCGAAAGTAAAACCACTGACTGCCCTCTATGTATACCACATACAATGCATATACAAAAAAATCCAAAAGGTAGTGTTAATATACATTATACGAAACAAATCACCGTATTTTAAATGAACTGAACTTTATTTGAAACAATATAAAACAATAAATACGTTTCAATAAAAAATTTCAACAAAGAGTTTAAACATATCTAAACACTGCTAGATTAAATGGTTTTGATAAAGAATTAATTATAAATAAGTTGAAAAAATTCAAACACAAAAAAAGACTTAATGAATATACTACTCTACAAAATTGCAAAGAAAAGAAAAAATACAAGAAAATTACTTACCATCCTGAAATGCATAGGAAATTTCAAAAAAAATTTTGACAAATACAACATTTCTTTGGCACCAATAAATAAATTTAGTCTGGGTAATCTTCTAAGTACCAATAAAAAAGTCAATGTTCCAGACAGTAAGAAATCTGGAATTTATCAAATAAATTGTGAAGATTGCAATAAAGTTTATATAGGAAAAACAAAAGGAATTTGGAAATTCGGACAAAGAACATTTCAGAAATATTAAAAATTGTGAAATTGAAAAATCTGCAATTGCTGCACATAGTTTATTAGAACATCATAAAATTGGAAGAGAAGCTAAACTTTTAAAACAAGTAGAGAAACCTTTGGAATTGACAGTTTGGGAAAAAATATACATTCAGAAAAACAAAAATAGATCAATGAATTTTGATATCCCTAACGAAATTACATTGATTTCGAAGTTCATAAATTCAACCATAGATGGCGGCACTGAAGATGGCGACAATAGAATAGTTGACGGCCGAAGAATTTCGTCAGTCGGAGTTATGGCTGATGATGAACATGACTATGTTTGAAATCGCGATATCATGGAAGCATGAATCCTATGAGGTGAGTTGTTTAAACAATATGTTCTCCGATGAATTTTAATAAATACGTACTTGCCGCCATTGGTGTCACGACTAGATTGGTGTCACGACTAGATTGGTGTCACGGTCTCTTGTAGTTTCAACTAATAGACATTGTCTACACTGTTCACGTTAGTCGTTCTTTATAATGGACGCAAATATGTCCACCAAAGATATTATTTTACTTTTATTTATTATTTTGAAAACACCATCGCGCAAAAATAATGTACAACGCACGTTTGTGAAGTGTTCTACAGAATCTAGGAAATTAAAAACATCGCTATTGCTCACTTTTTAAACATTTACCTCGTTTGCATCAAAAACCACTTCCCAACTTTGCATCGTAATATACTGTTATTGAATAGCATAACTCATAATAGTTCCTGCTCCTAGTATTCGAGTATGGAGCCTCTCGGTGGTGCTAGCACGCGTCTCTGCTCTGACTGGGATCTCAGGTTCAAATCCTAGTGATTCCAGAGAGCAATTGGTTTTTCTTGGGGTTCTCCCGTTTCCCGATTTCATCCAATACTCCCCACTCCTCTTCCATCCCCCATTATGTCATTTCATCTTCATTGATTCATTTCATATCACATTTCACCTCATTTAGTGTTAGCTGGAAAGTTGCCTGATTTAACAACTTACATGTGTTTAAAGTATGTAGTGTGGTGATCTAAGGGGTAAACTCGTTTATTTCCTCATGACACCGAGCCTGCGTGTCAACATAGGGCAGAGTAGGGGTAGTGGGGGGTTGTAGCCCTTTCTGGAGGCCTTGGACCCAGCCCAAATAAATGAGGTATGAGTCATATGTGTGAATGCTTGATGTATGTCAAATCAGAAACATACAACATTTCACCGTAGAATAGAATTCAGGTAATTACGTAATTCCATGAAGTAAATATTGATTGCCGTGTCAGGGTCTCAAATTCCGAAACCCTCTCTACTAAACTAATTTAATATAAAATTACAGTATGGAGAGAAGACATGTTTGTATATTTTTATTGAACAGAATTTACAATTGATACAATCAAAATGAAAATTGTTAAGTACAAAGTATCAGTATTTTTTTAGGAAACTTAAAAAAAAAACAGCTTAATACTCATATTTATGTGAAAAATGACCTGAAAATTTAAGAAATACAACTTATGATCATGAAGTTTAGAATAATTAGATAACATGCAATCTTAGTTGCCTGCATTTATATAATAATATAATTTACGGTCCTTTCTTGAGTCAGTTATAACTTTTACAAATATTTTAATATAAATCTAATATATAAAAATGAATGTTTGTTTGTTTGTTCGTACTTTATGCACGGTCATACCGTTGGTCCAATTGTCATGGGACTTTTTGCAAAATGTTCAGGAGATTCCCGGGATGAACATAGGCTATAAGAGAGTTGTGATACTCAACTCCTACACCCTTAAAATCGCCCTTTGTAGTGGAAAACGTGTAAAAATTTGATTGTTGAACGTTTAAATGGCTTACGCAGCCTAAACCATAACAAATACACAAAATTAGTGTACACATTATTGAATATCTCAAAACGCTCTACAAAAACGTCCGGGACAGCATATGTTTATCTCTTACGGATAACTCACAATAACCATTTTTGTCTCTCATTGATGCCAAGAAGATCGAGACAAGTACGTAGATTCCTGCGCAAGCATAGCAGTATATGGCGGATATTCTTTTGCGGATAACTCACAACAACGAATTTTGTCTTTTAGCTCGTTTATGTCAAGAAGATCGAGTTAAGTAGATTCCCGGGCAACACCGGGTAATCAGCACGGGGAATCTTAAAATAATTACGATAACATTTATAAATATTTTTCATTTTACTTATTCTACTAATCATAAAAAGTACGTTAAGTTTCGTCTTTCAACTCATTTATGCCAAGAAGATCGGGATGAGTAGATTCCCGGACAACGCCGGGTAAACAGCACGGGGTATCTAAAAATAATGACGATATACATTTTTCCTTTAACTTGTTTAACTAAACATAAAACACATTAATTTTCATATTTCAGCTCACTTATGTCAAGAAAATTGAGATAAGTAGATTTCGGGGCAACGACGGGTAATCAGCACGGGGTATGTAAAAAATGTAAATTTATAATTATTTTTCCTTTTAATTATTCAACTAAACATAAAATAACATTAATTTTGATTTATTTAGGCGTAGCAGCGCACGCCGGGTATTAGCTAGTTTCTTATATAAAAAATAAAAAATAAATTATTTTTAGTATAACATTTTATTTTCTACTAGATTATACCCGGCGTGCGCTGCTACGCCCAAATAAATAAAATTAATCATTTTTATGTTTAGTTGAATAAGTGAATGCAAAAATAATTATACATTTATATCGTAATTATTTTTAGATGCCCTCAGGGGTCCTCATCTAGGGGATATGTGGATGGCGACCACAAGGTGCCCAAGCTGTGCAAAACATTTCTTCCACTTACTTGTGTTTTACACTCTTTTAACTTTACTATCTAACCTCTCTTGGTTAACTCTTGTTTTTTCGACCCCGACGCTATTAGGGCATCCGAAGGCTAGGGAGTCCTTCTTTCTTCCATTTCTTCTTTCCTTTATTTTCTTTTCTTCTCCAGAAAGCCTGACCAGAGGCTATAAGATGGCAGCCCCATCACTGGTCTTGCCTTCCTTTGGCCAGCAACCAATCGAAGGGACTATTATTATGCTTTCAAGTCTTATATGAGAATTTCCCATAAGGGAAAATTTTCTATAGGATCGTAACAGGCCTTGGCCTAATACTTGGAAGGAAGAAGAAGAATTATTTTTAGATCGCCATACTGATTACCAGTCGTTGTCCGGGAATCTACTCATCCCGATCTTCTTGGCATCAATGAGTTGAAAGAAGAAAATTAACGTGTTTTTATATTTAGTTGAATACCAGAAAGGGAAAAATTTTATCGTAATTATTTTTAGATACCCCATGCTGATTACCCGGCGTTTCCCGGGAATCTACGTATCCCGATCTTCTTGGCATAAATGAGCTGAATGACGAAATTCGTTATTGCGAGTTATCCGTAAAAGAATACCCGCCGTGCGCTGCTACGCTTGCCCGGGAATCTACATATCCCGATCTTCTTGGCATCAATAAAAAAATGGTTATTGTGAGTTGTCCGTAAAAGATAAACATATGCTGTCGCGGACTTGTTTGAAGAGTTTCAATTCTGAGTACATTAATTTGGTGTATGTATTAATTATTTAGGCAGCTTAAGCCATTTAAGCGTCCAAAAAGCGACTTTTTCACGTTTTCACCACAAAGAGTGATTTTTAAGGGTGATGGGAATGAGTATTACAACTCTGTTAAAGCCTATAACCTTCCCGGCTATCTCCCGAACATTTTTCAAAAAGCCCCATCAAAATCGGATGAACGGTATGGCAGCGCATAAAATAAGAACAAACAAACAAACAAGCAAACAAACATTGATTTTATATATTAGATTATGAGAATTGAAAGTATATATTGCTGTCACCTGGAGACGTTACTGGCGTCAAGCAGGATAAGATATCTGATGAGGCTGCCATCTAAGACTTGAAATCAAGCCGTCTATTGTATTAACCCCAACTTCCGTTGAGGAATTTCCCCTTGTTACCCCGGAGATGGATCTTTATATTTGTCCCTTCAAGAGTAGGAGCATCTTCTGAGTAGTTGCACTATCCTAAAGGATAGTCTTCATCCACATCTCGGGCAAAGGCTCTCGTTAAACCCTGAGAAACTGGGTCCTTGATAGGACTTTGTCTCTAGTACTTATTAGTGTTCACTCCCGTGACCAGAATGATTCTGTCAAGAATTACCCGACTGCATATAGTGACAGCATTTGCCCCTATATCCGTTGGGTAGGGTTTAAGGCAAAAGTTAAAGATGGACAGACTAATTCTAACCTGAGATCGGAACAGATCTTAGGGTCTAATCTTTTATGCTGATGATGATACCTACTTACTCACTGGCACTATCGAACCTGTAGGTTCATGGCCGTGCGGACATAAGCTCTCCATACATCCCTATCCTGAGCTAATGCTTTCCAATCATTCCCTGTATAATCTACTTCCCTCAAATCATAATTAATGTTATTCTCCCACCTCATTCTGGTCTACCAACTGGGCGTTTTCCCTCTGGCTTTCCTACAAGAAGCTTCCAAAAGAATCTTATATACACGATCTAGGATTTAAAGAGAGATCAGGGCTTGCTTGGTTCAGGTTAGGGGCATGGAGATTTTTAAAAATTAGCGACGATCACGATAAGCGAATATGTCCAATGTGCGGGAGCTTTGAAGACGAGATACATATACTAGGAAAATGTAACGATTTAGAATATTGGAGGCATCAGTTATTACCGGAAAGATTTCTAAATTCAAATCGTGGAAGATTGGCATGCTACGAGTTACTGGTAAACCCAGAAAATTGGATAAACCTGGGTAGATTTCTGCACAAAACGCGGAAAATAAGAACAACACTTATTCAGGAATAAATAAATATGTTAGCAAATTGCAATGCCATTAATTCTTGATAATTCTACATAACTAAGTTAATGAATAATGTAATTGTATTGATATATAATTATAATATTATTGTTTTTTCTTAAACATCAACTTATTGTAACGGACTGTCAACAGCACGTACGGCTTACTGCCCGTGCGATCCATATTTGTAAATAACATTGTACGTATCTTACTTTTAGTTTAATAAAGTCCTTATGTATGTATGTAACATGTCCTGCCCATCGCAGTCTACGAGACTTAACTGTTCTTATTATATCTGGCTTCCTATAAAGACCGTGTAGTTCATTGTTATGTAGTCTTCTCCATTCACCTGTCTGTTCATCTCTCTTTGGTCCAAAAATTTTCCTAAGTATTTTATTCTCAAATACTTGTAATCTCCTTTCCTCCCTTAAAGTAAGAGTCCATGTTTCGCACCCATATAATATAACTGGTAGAATAATAGTTTTATATATTTTCAGTTTAACGTTTTTTGAAAGGAGTTGGGACATCAAGAGTCTATGCAATGCATAATAGCATGCATTTCCAGAATTGAGCCTATGTTTAATTTCTTTGTGCATCTCATTCCTATTTGTGATTATTGTTCCTATGTACCTGACTTCAGCCACTTCCTCAAAATTTCCCTCATTTGTCATTAGCTGTCCATTTCCATTATATAATGCATTTCTACGTGTAACCATATATTTAGTTTTATTGATATTTACTTCCAGTCCTAATTCCTTAGTGTTACTCAATAGTGTGCGCTTGTTGTCCTTTAGTATCTCCTCGCTATCGGCCAATAGTACTACATCATCAGCATAAACTAACAGCTTATTAATACCATTGAGTTGTAGGCCTTCCTCATTCTGATGATGATATGTTATTTTAAGCATGCATCATACATACTAAAACTCTAGATCTTTTACCGTAAGAATGAAATGAAAAGTAAATAGAGAACGATATTAGAACCATGAAGCATTATATTATTTTCTCTTGGTATTGCTAGTCATTTTCATTGAGGTAACTTTCTGATAGGTTCTCAGGCAATCGATGTGTAATATAAAATGCATTATATAAAAAAGAAAAAGAAAAAATGATACAGCAGGTTATTTACCTCCAAAAATATAAGTTAATTTTGTAGCATGTAATTTAGGACAGAATACAAAATAACTTATTTATGACACCACAGTTAAGTTTTTCCACTTCCATACTAAATTATAAAAGTAAAGTAAAGTATTCCCACTACAGGCCTCAGGAGGCCTTTGGGGTAGTGGGAGGTTAAGGCTCCCACTATTTCTAGACAATCGGCACTTGATGTCAGCCGGGTTGTCAGCCCTGCGTGACGGCCGCCTTTACCCCAGAACAAGCGTCTGGTACTCATTTCCGTTAGAGGCTGAGTCGACCCCAGGGCCATAGTGCCGCCAGAAGGTTTTGGGTCAGTTTAAAAATCCTGACCCCACCGGGACTTGAACCCTCGACCTTCCGGCTTGTAGCGCAGTGCCTTAACCACTACGCTACGGCGTGCCCCCATACTAAATTATATGCTTAGTTAATTTTAGAGTGTTCATCCACTCTTTTCTATCTATCCAAATCCGTTCTTGTAGTCCTTTTACCTTCATGGCATCAGCAAAAATCATTCCCGAACCCATTTTAATAGATTTTTCACTTTTTATTCTCCCTTTCTAGGTATTTACTTTTTTTCTGCTTTACGGAATCCATTGAAACATTAGCTTCGGAATTATTTCCAGTGACGTTTATATCATATGTCCAAACAATATTAAGAGAAAAATGTAAAATACAAGTTTCAATGTTTTTTGTCTAATTATTTAGTTCCTAAAGCTTTTTAATTTGGAATATCTTGACTATCTCCATTAGAAGTAAATTTCCGTTGGCAATAGTCTCTTCTTGTTGCTATATTTAAGTGCCAGAGTTCTGTTTCATATTCTATTACGCTTCTTGTTGTTGAATTATATAGGGTGTTTCAGAATAAATACTATAGACTTCTAGGGTTGTAGAAGGGACTTAGTAGATAAAGTTTTGATTACGAACGGAAACGTACCATTTCGACGCAAAATAAGTTTGAAGATCGAAACACATTGGGCTAATATCTTGTGTATTGTATTTCAGAGTAAGTATTACAGACTTCTAGGGGTTGTACTACACCTGACGAGTTGGAGGACGATCTTCTTGCACTAATTCTGGCGGCAGCAGAAATTATTGAGTACACAACAGGTCTCGTGTGGCGTGTGTATGAAAACATGCGTCGCAGATACACGTTGTATAACGAAAAACAGGATCGCCACGTAGAACCACACTTGTAGTACAACCCCTAGAAATCTGTAATACTTATTCTGAAACACAAGACACACGATATCAGCCCATTGTGTTTCGATCTTCAAACCTATTTTACATCAAAATGGCAAGTCTCCGGACATGGGTTTCTTATCAAAACTTTACCTACTAAGTCCCCTCTACAGCCCCTAGAAGTCTGTAATACTTATTTTGAAACACTCTGTACGTGTAAATAATGTTTTGTCTATTTATCACACAAATCACGATCAAAATTATTATCTCTTAATTTAATTGCCTTCTTTTCCATCCCCGTTTAACTCCACTTCTAAATATTTGCTTTTATCTTAGCCTTTCAAACCCCTTTTTTGTTCCAAACTAAAATTGTATTTCCTCCCATCCCTACTAGGATCTTGAGATTTAAACTCTTTTTTCCAAACTTAATTTCACTCCCGAATTTATGTGCCGAAGTGGTGCGTAAATTTCAAATAGACCAAATTAACGCCATCTATCCGGCCATCATCATTATCATTAATTCATCGGTGTGGAAAGCAACGGGTAGCTATCACATCTATAATTTCCAAGTAAAGCTGCAAAGTATAGCATGAAAATTCCTACTTACCTGGCGTCCAGATTGAGAAGTTATCCTCTTACCACAATATTGACACTAGGTCACAAGATAGCAGTCTGCTAACAATTCCTCTTCATAGCACTTCCTCCTATTCTACTTCCTTCACACTAGCCTCCGCCCGCTCCTGGAATCTCCTTCCTCAAGATATCAGGGGTTGCCGCTCACTTGGCACCTTTAAGTCACGCTTATACAGTTACCTGTTGTCTAATAATTAATGTTTCTCTATTTATTTAATTTTATACTATGTCATTAATCTTTTCCTCGTTTTTTTATATATCTTGTACATATTATATATTATTAATTCGTTAAATTTAGAGTAAATCAAATACATTATAAATATTAATTGTATTGTATTCATAACTTGTAATCGTTTATATATATATATATATATATATATATATATATATATATATTGTAATTTAGATTTAAGACTTTTCTTTTGTATTTTTTTTAAACCTGGTTGAGTGGTAGACAAGGCCTTAAGGCCTTAACTCTGCCAGGTAAAATAAAGCTATTATTATTATTATTATTATTATTATTATTATTATTATTATTATTATTATTATTATTAAAATGTTATGATTGCAGTGAAAGACCTGCCTTCGGGCAGAACACTATAGATAGATCTCCCCAGCATGTAAAGTGCAATACGTACCATTAGAACACACACACACACACATTTAGTGTCCTTTACCTCCTGTGTACCCTACAAGTATGAAATACAACACGTAATTTACAGTAAGCCTGAAAAAATCATTCTTTAGTAGTATCATACGGCTCTAAGATGATATTGTTAATTGCAAACTAGTACCTTAAAAATCGTAAGAGAGAGTAAATTCGGTACGTTGGCAATATACAAGTAAATAAATAAATAGTTATAAATTATGATACATGTCCACCGCTGAGGTCTCGAGGTAGCGTGCTGCCTTGTCACGCAGCGGGCCCGGGTTCGATCCCCGGTCGGGGCAGTTATTCTGGGTGAGGTTTTTCTCGGGGTTTTTCTTCACTTGTAAGACAAATGTCAGGAAAACTTTAAGGCCCAAACGGTCCCCGAAATCATATGACCATCATCATCCTTATCATCTCATCCTTCATCGGTGTGGAAAGCAACGGGAAGCTACCACAGCTACAATTCCCTAGTAAAGCTGCAAAGCATAGCATAAAAATGCTATGACTGCAGTGAAAGACCTGCCCTCGGGCAGAATTACTATGGAAGGAAATTATGATATTTATACGTAACGGGTTGCTAAATAAAATAGGCGTTTCCTGCAGAAATCTATAATTTATAATCATTTTATAGGATATATTTTTACCGGTCATTATTTTAGGCAAAATAAGCTGAATCAAAGTATGAACAAAAAATAATTACTGTAATACAAATAAACTATTTTTAATTCTCGTTTGTCACGACTCATGACCATCAATTATCTTAACTTCGCGCACTGTTACTGACGGTTGGGACCGTTACTTATTTGTTGTCTTATAGCCTAAGATTACCTCTCACTCTTCATTCGAACCCCTTGTATAGATCTGATAAAAATGCCGTTTGTGTTGTTTGTATCTAGTTCCTGTCGTGTGTCACACGCGATAATTTTAGTCAATTTTAAGTTTAGTGTAACATATAATCACTTCTAATTACTGGAACAAGAAGGGATAGGGATGTGTTAAGCCCTTACGTTGGGAAACCAGGTTTGGTTTTATGAACCGGACTAGCTAGGGTTCAGTATTTGGGAGCAGAGATCTTTCTAGGTTCACGAGAGGAATGTTGGTTACTTGGAGAGCAGTGGAGACTTGTGATGGCTCTAAATAAACATTCTATTTTATTGTCACTAGGTTGTACACTTTGCCGGTATTCCGAACTCGTTTAACGCCGAAGGCCACAGGTGGATGGAATCGTAAATTATTATGTTATCACACGGGTTTGGATATCTCTTACAGTCCCACTGAATGGACTCGCCCCACTCCTCGGTTAGCTGTGTGCGCTATGTGCGTCACTGCCGCCGATTACTTATCACTGACTTTCCAGACTCTAATTTCCTAAAACTCCGAGGTTCTAAAGTATTTTACTTAAATTTTCACTGATTTATACAAATTAGCTTCTAACGGCAATTCTATTACCGGTAGATAACGCGTGATCAAATTGGTGTCACGGGGATGTAGACAACGCGTTCCGATCAGTGATGCGCGCACATCTGTAAAAGTACGCCCTAAGGTACAGCGTGGAAACTTATACGAGGTGCCCTTCTTTATGGTGGGCACACTTGTGCGGAGCCCCTTCCCTGATAGCGCGCATACCTGTGATACAAATTTTCATTAAGACTATATTTTTATTGTCCACCGCTGTGGTCTCGAGGTAGCGTGCTGCCTTGTCACGCAGCGGGCCCGGGTTCGATCCCCGGTCGGGGCAGTTTTTCTGGGTGAGGTTTTTATCGGGGCTTTTCCTCACCTGTAAGACAAATGTCAGGAAAACTTTAAGGCCCAAACGGTCCCCGAAATCATATGGCCATCACCATCATCAACATCCTTATCATTATCATCATCATCATCATCCTTCACCGGTGTGGAAAGCAACGGGAAGCTACCACACCTAGAATTCCCTAGTAAAGCTGCAATCATAGCATGAAAATGCTATGATTGCAGTGAAGGACCTGCCTTCGGGCAGAATTACTATGGATGGATGGATATTTTTATTTTCTCAGGATGACTCTTTCTTACTCTCCAAACCTATTTGCCTTTGACCTTTTACAAAATTAAAAGGTTACAGGTATTTTAATTAACACCCCCCCATTTTGAGGGCAGTTTTTGGGGGTGTTATACTCATATGTTTGCCATCCATATCTCCACCTTAAATTATTTCGGCCCCTCCGCGATTTCGCAGAGTTACCAAATAGGTCCTTAACTTAAATTTAATAAGCCTCTTTGTCGGTCTCGCTCTTGCGCCGACAAAGATGCCCCCTGCCTCGCATAGGCATGAATTGTTTAGATTGCCGTGGGACCGCTTCTCCGCCGAGTCCAGTTTGGAAACCTCAGTCTCTTTTTCGATGCTGTCTGGCCCATTGTGCGTAGTTACGGATTATCTTATGTTGGAAGACCGTTCACAATAGCTCTATCTTGTAAACCCTTTTTACAAAAGAAAGTCCAGACTTTCCAGCTCCTTGTTATTCTGTTTACAAGTTTGCTGGAGCACAACATTAGAAGGTCAGGTCTATAACGTCACTTTCACTACACGATAGTGGCCTTTTATTAACCCAATATGATGTTCTTACATGATCAGTAATATAATTTCGATAATGTTACATTTGTAACGTTTCCTCGTACATTCAATCTAGGTACGGCCCATTTCGGACAACAATTAGGGGTCGATAAATTAGTCCTTCTCTAATCATTACCGTAATTTCCCCTATTAAATGGGCATACATTGTCTTGCTGCAGTACAAAATCACATTTGAAATGCCTCTTTAGTAAAAGCAAGGAGTCGACATTTTGAAGTTAGTTGGTAGTAACAATTCACCTTTTGATTCCCCAAAATAATGACGTCAAGGTTCCGCAAGCTAAGAGTAACCGAGCTGAAGTTACATCAACATCCATTTCATAAAAGAGTATGGGTCAAACTACTGTTGGTGTCACAGCTCATCGGATGTGGGGTGGAGGGTTGTTGAGCGATACTATTGAAGGAGACAAAATTACGAATTATAATGTATCAGGTGTTAGAAAACATCGACTCACCAATAATCGCATCAATTTACAATTAAGTAGTTAATTCTGAATCACTTTTGTCAGCAGTGGTGCTGCTGTTACCACTGCTGCTACTCTTGCTGCTGTGTTCTTCAGTGTTATCGTTGAATGAAATTATTATACACCTATTGTCCACTACTGAACGAACCATAATATGGCCATTCTGTATTGATTTTTCACTTTCAGAATATGTTGGAGTAACCCTCCCAGTCTTATTTTTATTGACTGTACAGCCGACTGGTTAGTTATTTTAGGGTTTTTCAAAGACAAATCCCCCGTCATATTATTTTCCCTCGCTTGGCGTCTAATTTTCCCCAGGCATGTTCGATCGGAAAGAGGTCGCACATGTAACGGGAAAGCCCCAACACACGGCATGTCAACATTATAACTCTACGCTGAAAGTTTTTTATTGAAGTAAGTTTTTCGACTAAGGCAATTAGATCGTCTTTATAAAGTTTTTCATCAAATTCAATCTCTTTTCTTCTGAGCCAGTCTTTCAATTCATTGTTGGGTGCATATCTAATTGCAGGTTTGCCAATCTGAATAGAGTGGTTGGGTGCGTTATCCATTACTACAACAGATTTTGGTCCAATATTTAGAATTAACTTTTCATTCACCTAAAGGTAAAGGTATCCCACAAAAGGCCTCAGGAGGCCCTTGGGGTATTTTTCAAAATTAATTTGGTTCATCTGTCCACGGTAGTCTCCACTCGCTGATCCTGCTTCGTACGCAAGTTGTGCATTGTTTAATACAACCATTTTTGTTGGCTGCTTGAAGGACGATAAGCCTGTTTCCCGTAACGTGATTAGTTATATTCCTATTTCGTCATCTGCATGTTTCCTGCATGTTTTGAATAGTCAAATAACTGTCCATCCAGGTTTCTTCCAAATACACAATTTCCCTTTCTTCTTAACGAAAGCCATCTATTTTTCTCAAGTAATTATGGCCCCAGGGAACAATATCAGCTCTTTGAACGACATTTTTCTTTGATTCACATTTTATTCACATATAATCCATCTTTAACAGTGTATTCAAAAATCTTACACTTCATCGAAAATTAATTTTATTTCTAACTATAGGTAAAAGTTTTCTCACTGTTGGAACATTTTTCTCCACAATATAAGAATGATGTTCGGTGTTTTGATAACATGTCTATCAAGATATTTCACGTATACAGTTGTTATGCTGAGGCCGATTTGGACTTTTTTTTCTGGCAGTTGAGAGAGGTTTACCAGGTCGGTAGCGGTTTCTTTCCTAGTTGTCTTTCCTTATTGTTTCACTGTAGATTCCGCTAATCCAGTTTAATGTACCATTTTCTTAGCATGTTGGATGACCTAATGATTCAGTGATTTGTTTCTTCCATCTTCATCGCACAATTCTATTGGTTTTGCTGTTATTTCACGTCCCTCAATGTAAAAAAAAATATTTTTCTTAGGATTTGACAGTGCTTTACATAAGTGTAATACACTATTACATAGTTTATACTTAATTTATATACAAACACTTCACACGAAAGTTGATCATACTATAATTAAAAAAATATATAAGTTATACATACAAACTTAAATAAAACAATTAGATGTATTAAAGATAATACTATTAGTGAAATATATATTTTAGAAATTCTGCACCTAGGCAATAAATTTTAATAAAGCCAACTGCACAGCCACTTTTCAACTCCAGAAGCTGGTAACAACCGAGAGAAATTATTATTGAACGACCATAGAGTGGTGTGAAGAACCGAGTCCATTAACCCTCCATTATATCCTCATAACCCCTCTATTTCTACAAGCTTCACGTCCGATGGCTGCGTCACCAACAGTATATAAAATTGTAAAAGCACTTCTAGGCTCGAATATCTCACGTTTATCAAGGATATATTTCCAGACTCGAAATATAGATATCGGAGGAAAGTTGTATTAACTACTACAACTTCTCTATCTATCTACAGTAGCGTTATAGCTCAATATTGAGCCTTTACCTCTCTTTTGTTAGGATTTACTAGACTAAGTAAATTTACGTGCGATTATTTTCACAGAGACGTCATGAATGGTATGCGGTCAACATGACCCAATGAGACATACTACAACTTCTGGATTAACTATAATCCACTCACAAGAGTCACAAGCTTCACTGCCCGGAAAACTTCCAAGGCGATCCATGATGCACACTTCATATGGAGGGAACTGGGCTTGTAAAAGAGGGATGAGCATTTATTGTAAGTAAAGCAGAGAATAAGCTCCCTACAGTCACAGGTAACAGAAGAATGAGGTGGGGGAATAACATTAATCATGATTTGAGGGAGGTCAATTTAACAGGATTTTTTTTGGAAAATGTTAGATAAGTATATAGATTCACATAGAGCTTATGTCCGCGTGCCCATAAACCTCCTGGTTAGATAGTTCAGTGAGCTAGTTATCAGTAAAATGTTTACTTACTTACTTACTCACTGGCACTATCGAACCCGTAGGTTCATGGCCGCGCGGACATAAGCTCTCCATGAATCCCTATCCTGAGCTAATCCTTTCCAATCAATCCCTGTATAATCTACTTCCCTCAAATCATAGTTAATGTTATTCTCCCACCTCATTCTTGGTCTACCAACTGGGCGTTTTCCCTCTGGCTTTCCTACAAGAAGCTTCCATGCAAATCTTTCACTCCCCATACGTGCAACATGTCCTGCCCATCGCAGTCTACGAGACTTGACTGTTCTTATTATATCTGGCTTCCTATAAAGACCATGTAGTTCATTGTTATGTAGTCTTCTCCATTCACCTGTCTGTTCATCTCTCTTTGGTCCAAAAATTTTCCTAAGTACTTTATTCTCAAATACTTGTAATCTCCTTTCCTCCCTTAAAGTAAGAGTCCATGTTTCGCACCCATATAATATAACTGGTAGAATAATAGTTTTATATATTTTCAGTTTAACGTTTTTTGAAAGGAGTTGGGACATCAAGAGCCTCTGCAATGCATATAGCACGCATTTCCAGAATTGAGCCTATGTTTAATTTCTTTGTGCATCTCATTCCTATTTGTGATTATTGTTCCCTGGTATTTGAATTCAGCCACTTCCTCAAAATTTCCCTCATTTGTCCTTAGCTGTCCATTTCCATTATATAATATATTTCTACGTGTGACCATATATTTAGTAAAATGTTTACACTTGGATAATTTATTCTAGCGTTGCTTTATTCGATCACAATATTCCTAAAAACATAAAACATAAAATGAAGGTTAAAATATCTTTAATGTACCGTAATTTGCTCCTTTATTGTAATTAACTTGTCACATTCACTGTTTAAAAACCTGCCACAGGCCACAAGTTTCTAACATCTAAAGCGCAGCATAGATATCACATTATATAAAATAAAAAAAAATGATACATGCTTTAATGTCAATTTATAAATATGTTAAATTTTGTATAAAAGTAGACCAAGGGCACATTACAGAGAGCAGTGAAGCCAATCGGGAAGTGAGACAAGGTTGCATTTTATCACCAATGCTATTTAATCTATTCGTGGATGATATTGTAGACGTAATGCTAGAAGGAGAAATTGAGGCTCCGGAGATAGGAAATGTTAGAATCCCAGTCCTGTTGTATGCAGATGATTTAATTATCTGTTCCAAGACAATCAAGGGATTGCAAAGAGGTCTTGATCTATTGGGAATATACTGTAGGAATTGGGGATTGACTGTAAATGTTAGTAAGAAAAAAACAATGACCTTTAAAAATGGGACGGTTTATGGTAGAGCAGAGGAATGGAAATACAGAGATCAAGTACTTCAAAATGTGAAACATTTGAATATCTTGGTACGACGTTGAAAATGAACGGAAAGTGGAAAAAACATATTGATATAGCATTATTTTAAAGGGAGGGGACAACTTAACAGTGTACTCGGTATTCTGGGTCGAGTGCCTGATATTCCAGTCAGCACATTAGAAAAAATGTATGGAGCGATGGTCAGGCCAGTAATGCACTATTGTAGTGAGATTTGGGGTTTCCAAAGAACGGAAATACTAAATAAGGTATATACGCATTTTCTAAAGTATATTACAGGACTTAGTAAGGTCGTTTCTAACTGTGGAATTTTATATGAATTCGGGTCATTCCAGGACGACATTAACTGTAAAATTCGTGTACTCAAATACTGGTTGCGAGTAATCCAAGGTGAACAAACAATGCTTAGAGCAATTTGTTACGACCACCAAATTAAAAACATAGATGTTAAATTTTGGGCAGACGAGGTTAGGAGAGAACTCCAAAAGATTGGGATGGGCTGGATATGGGAAAAAGGGACTGAAAATCGCAAGAACGTGTGGAGAAAAATAAGGAGGAGGTACTTAGATATAAACCAACAAGATACTTTCGCCGAATGTACAGGAAAAGGCTCACTGTGTTTACAAAGAGACCTAAAACACGTCTGGGGAAAAGAATCGTATATACTCAACCTAGGATTTAAGGAGATATCAGGGCTTGCTTGGTTTAGGCTAGGGGCATGGAAATTTCTAAAAATTAGCGACGATCACGATATGCGAATATGTCCAATGTGCGGGAACTTTGAAGATGAGATACATATATTAGGAAAATGTAATGATTTAGAATATTGGAGACGTCAGTTATTACCAGAAAGATTTCTAAATTCAAATCGGGAAAGATTGGCATGCTACGAGTTATTGGTAAATCCAGAAAATTGGATAAACCTCGGTAAATTTCTGGACAAAACGCGAAAAATAAGGACAACACTCATTCATGAATAAATATATGTTATCAAAATGCAATACCATTAATTATTAATAATTATATATAAATTAATTAGGGTATAATGCTATTGTGTTATTATTTAATTCTAATATTAATGTGTTTTCTTTATGTAATTGTAATGTTAATGTTTTTTTAGTGTATAATGCTATTGTGTTATTACTTAATTGTAATATTATTGTGTTTTCTTTATGTAATTGTAATGTTAATGTTTTTAGTGTATAATGCTATTGTGTTATTATTTAATTGTAATATTATTATTGTGTTTTCTTTATGTAATTGTAATGTTATTGCTGTTTCTGTTGTTTACTTTTCTTTACACTAGTGCCAATTATTACTTTATTGTAACGGATTGTCAACAGCACGTACGGCTTACTGTCCGTGCGACCCATATTTGTAAATAATATTGTAAATATCTTACTTTTGTCTAATAAAGTCCTACTACTATATAAAATAAAAATTAAAATATACTCATTGGCAGGTGGCGCCGTCCTCAACTGTGTTAAAATTATATATTAAAATTCAACTGTTAAAATATTATATTAAAATATAAACATTCCTATACCTAATTCATAGAGTTCAAAATAGTAATATGACCATAAGAAACTAAAGCGACTAAAAATGTATGTTAGTAGTATGACTAATTACCATAGCTCACTGGCTCTATCGAACCCGTAGGTTAATGGCCGCGCGGGCATAAGCTCTTCATACATTCCTAACCTAGCATGTCGTTTTCCCATCATGCCCTGTATAATCTATTTCCCTCAAATCGTTAATATTGTTCACCTACCTCATTATTGGTCTACCAACTGGGCGTTTTCCCTCTGGTATTCCTACAAGATGCTTCCATGCGCGTCTTTCGTTTCTCATTCGTGACACATGTCCTACCCATCTCAGTCTACGAGACTTAACTGTTCTTATTATATCTGGCTTCCTATAAAGACCACGTATTTCACTTTCATGTATAGTCTTCTCCATTCACCTGTCCATTTCTGTTTAGTCCAAAAAATCTTAAAAACTTTTTTCCCAAATACTAATAATCTTCTTTCCTCCCTTAAATTAAGAGTCCATGTTTCGCATCCATATAATATAACTGGGAGAATAAGTTTTATATATTTTCAGTTAAAAGTTTTTTGAAGGGAGTTGAGACGACAAGAGCCCCTGTATTGCATACTAGTATGCATTTCCAGAATTGAGTCTATTATTAATATCCTTGGGCATCACATTCCTATTTTTAATCATGTTAGTGGTATAAAAAGTTGAAAAATTCGAGAAGATGATTTAACACATTTTAATGTAAAATCGTAATTTTTTATATTCTCTAATGCCTCAACAGAATTTTATCATGAATTTTATTACTACTGAAGATGGAGATGTACTGTAGGTCCTTCAAATATATTTTTTTTGCGAGGAAGTGATTGTACTTTAATCATCTATTTATACATTTTATTCTCATATATTTTATTTTCAGGAAATCACGAATAGCCTGGAAGTTCGCTACAGTCAAGAAATCCAATAAAACTCTAGGGAATGCAAGTCTGTTTTTCCGGTTTGGAGGAATGCCGTCTTTAGCGTCAATATCGGTTCTCGTTTTATAAATCCGCCCCGTACTTACAAGAATTCCATTTCAAGCAGTCAATAACCCTTTCGCAACTGTGTTTGTTGCAAATGCATCGATGTCCAGAAAGATAAAAGTGTTTTTTTGTTTCCTATGAAGTCTAAAAGATATCACTAACCTCCAGCCAATAGCATAGCTTTAAAACAGATAATAATATTGAACTATTCTTTTTCTGTCTTTTGTAGTACCTGCTCCATTCCACCCAGGTCTTCCAGGGGCCCAACCTGGGAGGAAGTATTTTAAATTTTGGTTCTGTGTATAATCACACAACGATATTGACGGAGTATCCGGATGAGTGATTAGATAAACGCCAGGGCCACCTCAGAGACAATCCGAATATTTAAGACGTCTAATGAATAAGGTATATATAGTTTTTAATTTAGATAATTTATATAATTTATATCTTTCTGAATCGACCGCTAAGTTGCCTCAGACGCAGCTGGTCTGATAGGGGCAAGTTTCCTGGGTCAGGTATATTTTGTGGTTTCCTCACTTGTAATACAAATATCAGGAAATGTTAAGGCCCGAAAATATATAAAACTATTATTCTACCAGTTATATTATATGGGTGCAAAACAAGGACTCTTACTTTAAGGGAGGAAAGGAGATTACGAGTATTTCAGAATAAAATACTTAGGAAAATTTTTGGACCAAAGAGAGATGAACAGATAGGTGAATGGAGAAGACTACATAACAATAAACTACATGGTCTTTATAGGAAGCCAGATATAATAAGAACAGTTAAGTCTCGTAGAATGCGATGGGCAGGACATGTAGCACGTATGGGTAATGAAAGATGTGCATGGAAGCTTTTGGTAGGAATACCAGAAGGAAAACGCCCAGTTGGTAGACCAAAAATGAGGTGGGAGAATAGCATTAACTATGATTTGAGGGAAGTAGATTATACAGGGAACGAATGGAAAGCATTGGCTTCGGATAGGGATGTATGGAGAGCTTATGTTCGCGCGGCCATGAACCTACGGGTTCGGTAGTGCCAGTGAGTAAGTATTATCATCATCCGGTCATCATAAAATTCCATATCGTATTTCACTTGTTTTATATGAATGTACGAGTGACTCATCAAATGAGGAATCAGATCAATGCGGGGCCACCTCTGAGACACCATGAACATTTATAAGAAGACATTACATTTACTGACTCATTCATACCAAACTAGTGAATGATTATGTTAACCAAATGGTATTCGGGGGGTATTTTGTCCTCTAAATTTCCCAATATCCGTCTTAAAGTTGAGGATAAAAATATAAAAAAATATCACCCTGGCCAATTCATAAATTACGAATTACTGGCAAGCCCTCATTTCTAGTGATCAATTATTGAAAATTTTTGTAAAATATTTTTCCTGTTTTATTTCAATGGCATGTAGGTCTTACCGAGTTTATTTGCGAAAAACCTAAAATTGCGGCCGCTAGACCGATTTATAAATTACAGATTACCGGTTAACCCTACTACTAGTGTTCAAATATAAAACTATTTTGTAAAATATCCATCCCATTTTATTTCGAAGACATAATAAACCCTATCGAGTTTATTTGCAAAAAAATGTAAAATTGCGGCCGTTAGAACCGATTACCGGTAAAACCCCTACTGCTAATGGTCGAATAACGCACATTTTTGGAAAATATCTTTCCTGTTCTATTTCAATAACATATAGAGTTTATTTGCACAAAATCTAAAATTGCGGCCGTTAGAACCGATTACCGGTAAAACCCCTACTGCTAATGGTCGAATAACGCACATTTTTGGAAAATATCTTTCCTGTTCTATATCAATAACATATAGGCCCTATCGAGTTTATTTGCACAAAATCTAAAATTGCGGCCGTTACAACCGATTACCGGTAAAACCCCTACTGCTAATGCTCGAATAACGCACATTTTTGGAAAATATCTTTCCTGTTCTGTTTCAATAACATATATCGAGTTTATTTGCAAAAAAATCTAAAATTGTGGGCGTTAGAACCGATTACCGGTAAAACCCCTACTGCTAATGGTCGAATAACGCACATTTTTGGAAAATATCTTTCCTGTTCTATTTCTATAGCATATACCGAGTTTATTTGCGAAAAATCTAAAATTGCGGCCGCTAGATCGATTCTAGACTTTCGCTTCAGGCGACCTCGATTCATGATGACCGAGTTTTCCTGGTTAACAAACTCAATCTTACTTTTTTATTTAATTGATACTCCGGTTTGTCCCACCTCAAAACAAAATCGCGGACGACAGAGCGTTAACAGACAGACAGACAGACACACACACACACACATACACACACACACACACACATACACACACACACACACATACATACGCACGCACGCACACACAGCCTATATAAAAATTTTTGATAGTCATTTTCGGTGTCAAACTAGTAGGTTTGATGAAGATTTGTAAAAATTTTATAAAAAATATTTTCATGAGAACAACCTCAAGAGCTTCATTCCTTCGGAATTCGCTAATAAAATTGTCAGTATTGATGAAATAGAACACATTTTATTCTCTTCCGCAAATCACGTAGAATTGCATATAAATGTCTTTTATCGTTTTTGTTAAACTTTGTTCTTTTTCTGCAAATGACATAGAAGTTTCGCTTTTTCCGGATTGACTTGTAAGGTTATTCAACTTCTACAACTGTTGAAACACACACTTGACCTTTCATTAAAGTTCAACATTTTACCCATTAACAAACTCCTTTTGTTGTGACGAAGACGTAAGAAACGATGTGTTAATTTTAGAAACAGAGATCAAAGTTAATTATATTAGCAAGACAATCTAAACGCTGTGATATTAACTTAACGAGCTGAATGGCGATATCCATTTGCTTTACTCGTTTAGCACTAAATTTAGAAACTTCTACTTTGATTACTTGCATAATACTAAAAATCATTCTCCCCGCATGTTGTATTGCAAAACAACTATTTTCCACTTTATGTTTTCTAATTTACAAATTATTTACTATATTTAAAAAAAAAAGAGAAAATATTCGAATATCCATCCATCGTAATTGTGCCCGAAGTCAGGCCCTTCACTGCAATCATAGCATTTTCATGCTATGCTTGCAGCTTTACTAGGCAATTGTAGGTGTGGTAGCTTCCCGTTGCTCTCCACACCGGTGAAGGATGATGATGATGATGATGGCCATATGATTTCGGGGACCGTATGGGCCTTAAAGTTTTCCTGACATTTGTCTTATAGGTAAGGAAAAACCCCGATAAAAACCACATCCAGAAAAACTGCCCCGACCGGGGATCGAACCCGGGCCCGCTGCGTGACAAGGCAACACGCTACCTCGAGACCATTACGAATATTTGGGAATAAAATACTTATAAGGGAACTTTGAATTATTGCATGGCGAAATGAACCTTGAAATATCTCTGAGGGGGGGGGGAGAGAAAAAAAAACATGTATCGCTTTTAACTGCGAGGTACTAAATTGCATCCGCAAATCTCTTATTTAAACTGCAGGGAAGAAATATAACTACTGTATTGGTGAACTGGATAATCCTGGTAATCTGTCCTCGCTGCGCACTATCTAACTCCACTCCATTTTATTCAAGCAGCGACGTCCACCTGCTTCGTATAGCTGGATTCCGGCTTCGACTTCTGTGCCTTGCAATTACAAGCGGCAGATATATATATATATATATATATATATATATATATATATATATATATTTTGGATACGGTCTTGGTAGAAATTTGAAGGTAGAGATCAGCATGCATTGGTTCGCAGTTCCTTGTTAGCAACATTTTTGAACCAATTATGCACGAACAGATGAATGAAGAAAACTGTATAATTGTGATATCCACGACTTTATGTACAACACATTTAATAAGAACCGTTACGTCTCGGAAACTGCGACAGGACGTGACAACGAATGGGAAAAAGCACTCATTAAGTAGGAGAAGAATGAAGTAGGATAATAACGATAAGGATGGTTTATGAAGGCGAATTTTACAGGAAGTTATTGGAAGGTATTAGCTTAAGACAACTCCGCGGCTACTCTAGAGGTTTAAGGCAGCATGCCTTGGTCCTGAACTACGAGACTTTTGTTGGTTCTATCCTCACGGAGGAAGAAATTTTCTGATGAAAATAGTCCGTCACGCAGAAACTGTGAAAACTAAGTTATTAGTCAGGAATTCGAATTTATGATTTAATATCGCTGGTTTATGGAAAATATATTTATTTTAAATTTGAGAAACTAAACTTCAGATGCCAGCTTATTTACAAGTATTGGACAGGTGAAAACAAAGACTGAGTTTTAATTAAGGGTTTCAGGTAAACCCCCATTTTTAATAGGCAGATTTTGCTGATTTTTTTTAGAAAAAATGCCTTCGTTTTATTGTAACAAGATGCCGAGTTTCGTTGCGAAGCGTCGAAAATTGTGACTGCCACACCGATTTTTATTTTTTTTTGTTTCAGATGAATTCCTACACCTAATGGTCTGATTTTTTTTGTTAATGTTTTCGACCTCACTTCTTCAAATTGAATGCTATGCGTCAAGTTTGGTCATAATAAAGTAATTTGCGGCCGCTGAAGCGTTAAGGAGGCCTATAAGCAATGTTTTTAGGGGGTTATAAAAAGCCAGTGTTGACCTATGGTAGTGAAGCATGGACACTAAAAAAAACAACATGAAAGCAGAATAACGGCTTGTGAAATGAGATTCATGCGCAGAACAGCGGGTTACACCAGATGGGACCGGAAAAGGAACACCGATATCTTAAAAGAATTGAAGACTACGCCAATTTTGGAATATATTAAACAGTACCAACTAAATTGGAAACACCATCTTGAAAGAATGAGTTCAAATCGGATCCCCAAAAGCTGTTTATAATTATATACCAAGAGGACGAAGATCATTGGGCCGTCCTATGAAACGCTGGAGGGAAAATTTTCTATAGGATCGTAACAGGCCTTGGCCTAATACTTGGAAGGAAGAAGAAGAAGAAGATAAAAAGCCCCAAGTTACGGCATCGTTTATAGCAATATGTTTATGCTCTACGTAGAAGTGCCATTTATATGAGTTTAATTTTATGAGTACTCATGAGATGAGATGAGATACGTACCAGGTTTTTACAGCTCCTTTAAGTTCGTTTGTTTTCTGCTCCGGCTTCGTTGATTTATTATATTCGATGTTTTTAGAATTACTAGCACTTGAATGACATGAATGGAATGAAGGCGTTTAATAGGATATGGTGAAAGTTAAAAATAAAATTGGACCTGTTGGTAAGTGCCGTCGTCCTCAACTTCGTTAAAATATTGTATATAACATTAACTGGAGCACTTTCGGAAGTTATCTTCCATCTTCTGCTTCCGCTACTCGTTGTTGTTGTGTACGGTGATGTATATTAGTCATTCAAAATACCTCTGCAGGTGGAAGAATTACGAAGCTCTGTTTGTTGCTACACGTGACGTCATATAAGGCAGTGTTCACTATCAGCGTCCCACGTCCCATTCCCCTCTGCACTCGTAGATAGCAGTGTCACGTGTTCTATTCCTACATAAACACGACTGCAGTGCCCTCCGTCAAAAAACTGCGCTTACTCCTTAAACGGGTAATACTCCAACTGTTTGTAGCAGCAACTGACTTGTTTTTGACGATCTCGTCCAAACAGTTGGAGTATACATCATCGTACATAACAACAACGAGTAGCGGAAGCTCAACGTGCAGAAGATGGAAGATAACTTCCGAAAGCGCTCCAGTTAATTTTATGTACAATATTTTAACGAAGTTGAGGATGACGGCACCTACCAACAGGTACAATTTAATTTTTAACTTTCATCATATGACTTCACCTCAACGGAATTTGACACGAATTTTACTAGTATTGATTTGATAGGATATCCGATTAGGTTCAACTATAGTTTTGAATAGCTCAGGGTTCACAATCTTGACTCTTTTCAGAGGATTAAGTTATTCAGTAGACTTTTTCCTCGAAAAAAAAAAAGTTCGATAAATAACTTCAGTTTATTTCACTTGATATATCATCTTACAACTTAACTTAGTTTTGCCGCTGGAAAATAATCGTCACCGAATTAGGCCTATTTTCCTCTTCTTCACTATTATTTCTCTTAGACTTAGACCAGGCATGTCATAGTTCAGAGCTCCAAGGTCCGTGCGGAGCGCGGTGTGGTTGCTTCCCGTTGCTTTCAACACCGGTGAAGGAGGATGATAATGATAAGGATGATAATGTTGGCCGGGTGATTTTCGAGGACGTTGGGCCCTAAGCTTCCTGACATTTGTCTTACAGGTGACGAAAACCCCGAAAAAACCTCACCCAGGAGTCTGTCTCGACCGGGTAACGAACCCGGGCCCGCTGCGTGACAACGCAGTACGCTACCTCGAGACCATAGCGGTGGACTAAAGTATTATAAGTTATAGGTATTTTTATTACTGTGTATTGTTGCACTAAATTAGCTTTTAATATATTAATTATTATTCCTAACAGTTGTGTAAATTTGGCGATTTTCTAGTTAACATATTTTTCATTTTGATTAGATATTTCACAATCTAAGTAGTTGAAATATTGTACTTGTTCTGGTTTATTGCGTATTATCTCATTAGTCATTCAAAATATCTTTGCAGGCGGAAGAATTGCGAGGCTGTTTGTTGCTACACGTGACGTGACATAAGGCAGTTATACTGTCAGCGTATCACTTCCCATTCCCCTTTGCACTCATAGATAGCAGTGATACTGAAGGAATTCGGTACATTTTCGGACACAATAAGGGGCAAAATTATGGCTATTAAGTATTGGTTGGACATAATAAACGGGAATCAGGACTCGCTTAGGGCAGAGTGTTACAATGAACAGAAAAGGCAGTGTGTTACGGGAGATTGGGTAATCGGTGTAGAAAGGGGATTGAAGGGCATAGGGATGGGTTGGGTATGGGAGAGGAGTACGCGGAATAATAGAAATGTTTGGAGGACAGTTAAGAAGAGACTAATCGATATAGACAGACAGTATATAGAAGCGGAATGTAGCCAGAAAATATCGCTCACCCTGCAGACGGAACTGAAACTTTCGTGGGGAAGGGAGAAATATATTGACTCTTTGGATGGGGATGATAAAAGTGCTATTGCATGGTTTCATTTGGGGGGGATGGATGGCCCATAATTTAACAAATGAGGAAGGCATTAAACTATGCCCACTATGCGATGACCATGAAAACTGGCAGCATATTATAGCATTCTGTAGAGAGACAGAACAACTTAGATTACAGATGCTGCCGGAGAGATTTCTCAGGTCGGATCGAAGGAGAGTGGCGTGTTGGGATATTTTAGGACTGATCGAGAGTGAATCAAAAACATGCAAATTTTTGGGTACAGTAAGAAAACTGAGATATAACAAAATTGTAGATTAAGGATATATGTATTAACAATAAGAAGAATCTCAATATGGTCTTTGTTTTCGATCTTTAATCATGTTATATAATAAGTAGGTCTGATAAGTTGAATAGTCTGATAGTGCACTTAATGTCTGCAGGGACGGGGGGAGGGGGGTATGAGCGTGCGGTGTGTATATGTGTGGGGGTGTGTGGGTGTATGTGTGTGTGCTTTTTTTTTCTAATTTGTTTTCTAGCATTTTTTTTAATATTAATGTACGGAATGTGGATGAATGTAGATATGTATTATTTTGATTTAGTGCAGACATAGATTTTACTTATATGTAGCCTGTTATTGTTTTTTGATACAGGTGTATTTGTAGGTATTTGTTTATATTATTAGTTTTATTTTTTTATGCATGGAAAAATAATGCACGTACGGCCAAGCAGGCCCGTGCGCAATGTAAATGCATATGTATTTTCTTTATTCTGAAAAAAAAGGCAATAAATTCCATATTCTAGATAGCAGTGTCACGTGTTCTATTCCTGCATAAACACGACTGCAGTGCCCTCCGTCAACAACTGCGCTTACTCCTTGAACGGGTAATACTTCTGAATGGATCTTCTCCTAAAAATGCCATTACGTTTGACTTTTGTTCTGAAATTCCCATTCCAAAATCTTTTATTATTCTATTTAGTGTATATATTACTATTTTTAAGTTATTGTTTGAATTGGAAATTATAACCTGATCATCTGCAAAAGTAGGGTATTTAATGTTAAGATATTGGTTATTATAATGACTGGTGTATATAGATCAGGTTCCATTTAGAAATTATTTCATTCATGTAAGTATTAAATAGTGCTGGTGATAGTTGGCAAGCTTGTCGAAATCCATTATTAATATATTTTCTTTACGAGATACGATTATATATTCTGACATTTATTTTATTGTCAGTGTAGATTTATATTGTAATTTGTAATAACAAATTTTGTATTTTTTTTTGTAATATGTCGAAAAAAGGTCTCTTCGAACTTATACAAAATCTATAAAAACTATATGGGTTTCTAAATAAAATTTTATTCATTTTTCTAGTATAATTTGATTCTAAATTATTGGTCTATACATGATCTTCCATTTGTAAAGCCATTTTGGCACTCCAGAAGGAAGGTTTCAGTATATATATATATATATATATATATATATATAGTTTTTCGTTTCATATTCTGCGAATTATTTGACAGCTATTTAGATTTATTTAAAGTATAATACAAATAAGATTTTATAAAATTTATTAAAGATTTTTTTTTATATTCAATACCCTAGTGTACTGACTCGTTTTAATGACTCGATTTATTTCTTTATTTCTTTATTTATCTATTTATTATTATTACGGAAGGGGGTAGCATACCGAGGAAATTATAGGAAGTGTGAACAGGACTTCTAGAAAGAATTTACACACTTTTTACGACATAAAAGAAACCATTTACACGATTTGCCAAACTCTTTAATATATATCTATGAGAACATATTATCCTTAGGTTACATAGGAAACATACTTAAGATAGAACTTGGAAGCACCATTTAATAATAGGTTAATGTTTGCTTATAGGAGATTATATTTTGATTTTGGACATTCCCGAGAGAATTGAAAATACTCTAATACAAAACTCTACTTACATAATTATGAATTGGGCCCAGCAGGGCGCTGGCCCTGGTGGCTCTGCGACCTCGCTGTCCGATGGCTCCGACCAGACTCCAGACTCAGACTGACCGCCTTTCTTCTACCCTCTAGTAACGTTGGTTATTTTAAAAAATACCTGAGAAATGTTCTTTCACAACCCCTCACCCTACAGTGTATTTTTCATTAGTGTTGATCTTATCTTAACATAACTTTTCTTTCAAGGGTTTGTTTTAAAATACCTCTTCTCTCCCAAAAACACCCCTCGTCTCGCGCTCCTCACAATCCAAAGTCCTTCAGCATATTTTTCTGTTTGTTACTATTTTCCGTTCTATTATGTGACTCAAATAATGATTACCTTTGTCTCGTTATAACACCTAGTTTACCACTTCGATACTTCTCGTGTTCTCTCCTGGCATTGGAGTAAATGTAACCCACTTGTGAGGTTGGGACGCCTGGAAGGCGGGGTTACTCTGCCCCGATGACATGATGATGGTAGTGATGCGCCAGGAGAGACCTTAATCCTAAACTTAACCTAAGGCGAATATGAATGATGATTGTGATGTCCATATTATACTCTTGGACCGTTTGGGCCTTAAAGGTTCCTAAACATTTGTCTTACAAGTGAGAAAAACCGACAAACCTCACCCAGGAAACTTGTCCCGACCGGGGATCGAAAGCGGGCCCGCTGCGTGACAGGCAGCACGCTACCTGGAGACCACAGCGGTGGACTTATTCAACATTGTTTAAGTTTCATTAATAATAGTAATTATTTTTTTATTTAATGCCACCACATTGCCGTTTCGACATTCTGGTATTCTCTCCTGACATGCCCACTTCTGAGGTTGGAGCACCTGGAAGGCGGAGTTACGCAGCCCCGATGGTATATGATGGCAATGGTGCGCCAGGATAGGTCTTAATCCTAAACTTAATATGTTAATGGTGACAATGATTGTCAGTTGATGTTCAGGGACCGTTTGGACCTTAAAGTTTCCTGACATTTGTCTTACAGGTGAGGAAAACCCCCGAAAAAAAACCACCACTCACGAAACTTGTCCCTACTGGGGATCGAATCCGGGTCCGCTGCGTGACAAGGCAGCACGCTACCTAGAGACCACAGCGGTGGACTGAGTAATGATTTACATATTTAACTACGAGATGTTTTTAAGAAATATTTTAATTATTGAGATAGTCTTATCCAACGAACAAATTTTTAAGAAATATTTAGAATCAATGGTAAGTTAAAATCTTGTATTAAGTATAAATTATTTATTTATATTTAAGATTTACAACTACACACACACACACACACACCACACACACACACCACACACACACCACACACACACCACACACACACCACACACACACCACACACACAACCACACCACACACACACCACACACACACCACACACACACACCACACACACACCACACACACACCACACACACACCACACACACACCACACACACACCACACACACACCACACACACACCACACACACACCACACACACACCACACACACACCACACACACACCACACACACACCACACACACACCACCACCACACACACACACACACCACACAACACACACACACACACACACACCACACACACCCACACACACACACACCACACACACACCACACACACACCACACACACACCACACACACACCACACACACACCACACACCACCACACATCACCACACACCACACACTCACCACACACCACACACACACCACACACACACACACACACCACACACACCACATACACCCCCCCCACCACACACACACACTACACACCACACACACACACACACACACACCACACACACACACCACACACACAACACACCACACACACACACCACACACCACAACCACCACACCCCACACACACACACCACACACACACCACACACACACACACCACACACACCACACACCACACACACACACCCCCACACACACCACACCACACACACACCACACACACACACACACACACACACACACACCACACCCCACACACACACCCACACACACCACACACACCACCACACACACCACACCACACCACCACCACACACCTACCACACACCCCACACACCCACCACACAACCACACACATACCACACCACACACACCCACACCCACACACACACCACACACACCACACACACACCACACACACCACACACACACCACACACACACACACCCCACACCACACACACACCACACACACACCACACGCACACACACCACACACACACACCACACACACACCACACACACACACCACAACACGCACGCACACACACACACCACACACACACACACACATATATATGTGATATGAAAAGAAAAAAGAATGCTTGAGTCGGGATTTGTACTCGAGTCTATATATATATAGATATTTATAATGTCTATATATATAAGTTATATATATATATATATATATAAGTTATATATATATATATATAAGTTATATATATATATATATAAGTTATATATATATACATCCACCCATAGTAATTCTGCCCGAGGGCAGTCACTGCAATCATAGCATTTTGATTCTATGCTTTGCAACTTTACTAGGTAATTATAGGTGTGGTAGCTTACCATTGCTTTCCACACCGGTGAAGGATGGTGATGATAATGATAAGGATGATGATTGTGTATATATGTGAATGTTTATATATATATATACTAGATGGCCCGGCGAACTTCGTATCGCCTTTAACTATTTTTTACGTTATTTTTCCGTATGGTTTTGTTGATTGAGATGAATTTATGTTGTCAGCATTCTCAGTATCATCCATAAGTGTATCATAAGGATTAAATACATTTATTGATGGAATATTTTGAGGAGGCTTGCTGATTTCATTATACTTTCGTTTTTTTCTACGAACTTGTTGGCAGTTTGGATTCTCATCATCATCATCATCAAGAAGTCTCTGTATAGTTATATCATCTTGTGATATATTATAGTCATCTTGTTTTTCATTTAATTGAGGCATGGAGATTGTTTCTGTAATATTAGGCATATTATTATAACTAACAGACTTACTTACAGTTCTGTTATTCCGTTCCTTAGGACCTTCATATGTTTTTAAATTGACATTCTTCTTAAATCTAAGATTTATGTCACATAGGCCTATACCAATTTTCGGAAATTCACTTGATATCTTATCATTTACGGTCTCTAGAACTGATTCGCCATATTGTTCAATGTCCCTTCTCGGTCCAATTAAATTTAAATTAAGTTGCTGTCTTTCAGCCAGATTACTTAAAACTAATACTTACAAACGAAATTAATATATTGAAAATAAAATAAACACAAACACACTTAAATTATGAAATAATCAATATTTGTAATTCAATTGAAATTCGCGGTTGCAACAAAAAACACAGCCACCTGGTTAAATAATAAACCAATTACCTTACACGGCCATCTGTTAGAATCGTATGGAACTCACAGATAATTATAACTCTTTGTTAAATAATAAACAAATAATTTGCAATAAAAATAACGAGACTATAAATGTAGTTATAAACTACCCTAGGTCTCAAGTTGGATCAAACTGCACAGTGTGCAAAATTTTATTAAAACCGGTCAGTAGTTTAGGATTCCATCGCCGACAAACAACGTGACACGTAATTTTTATATATTAAGATAAATACTTACACACATACCATACACACACGCACGTGTTCAATGCAATTTCCGGGCCTATTAGCCTATATAGGCTCGGTGAAGATCTATAAAACGTTTTAAAAATCTGTACATGAGAATACCCATTCCTTCGGAATGTGCTAAAAACACCAATTTGGTACCGGAAACATATATTTTAATTTTGGCACTAGCAGTCATTTCTTCTCCTTTGCAACATTCACAAACTTACCCCTGACATAAATAAATAAATAAATAAATAAATAAATAAATAAAGCCTGATATGTCCCTTTAGGGCAAAGGCCTCCCTGTACAGGGGTTAAGCTCTATTTGAGAGTGTCACCCGGTGAGCTACTCCGTGGTGAGAAGTTGACTTGGATGTAGCACTTGGTTTGTATACACTGTCTGTTCTGTGATTAGTTAATACACAGTTGGCTCTCCATCGTTCTCCAGCTTTTCCTGCATCTGGCGACTCTGGACCATTGCGCCCCTGCTCGTTATTTGAAGATGTCAGCCCATCGTCGTCTTGGTCTTCCGCGCTGTCTCTTGCCTGTGTACGGGTCCCACATGTTTGTTTTTATTGTCCACCTGTCGTCCTGTATTCTTGCGACGTGGCCTCCCCACTTCCATTTTTTCCTGATGGCTTGTTGTGCGGGATCAGTTGTTGAGGATATCGCTTGAAGTGTTGGATTCGAGATTCTGTCCTTCAGAATTATGCCTAAGATTTTCCTCTCCATTTTCCTTTGGCATACTTGGAGTGTGTACTTCAGTTTCCTGACATACAATATCTTAAAATTTCCAATTTAATTAGGTATCGAACCAGGACCCATTAGTCATGAAGCTAGCTTGCTAATACATAAGCTACTCCGATGGACCGGATACAGTTCTAATAAAATTGTATCTTCATCTTATCTTATTCGAGATATAAATATATTAAATCTTTCAACTTAAATAGCAGCAAAATAAACTGCATGAAACATAACACATATGTTAAACAATTATAGTTTATTGTTTATTGCACAACAATGGCGATTTGTAAGCAAGGTTACATAAAACTGTGTTATTCTGCTGAGAAGACGAATTCCAGAGAAGCAGTTAATATAGAACATAAAGACCTACTGTTTCTTCCGGGTATAAAACTAATAGTGTTCACGAAATTCTTTACATTCCTTCATTCCTTTATACTAACGTCATCTGGCAGAAGTATAAACAAGATCTGCAGATCTGGCAGTACACTTGTCTATTACAATCAAAAATGCTCCTCTTAATGAAGACGTATCGATACTTCCTGTGTTTTCCAGTTTATCACACCATTTGTGTCACCAACTCATATGCTAAATTAGAAATAATTTATTGAAATTAGTTCGTTAACTTAGTATATCTCTAAAGGAGCCGTTCGCAAGTGCTCTTCAAAGTACCTATAAAATACACTGTTATTACTAAAGCTTTCAGGAGAGAGTGAAAGTTTATTTAGTTTATTACGTGTGAAAAGAAGAGAGAACGAGCTTGTGAAATGTGAGAGACAGCTGTTTGGTTCTAATGTGAAATTATTATGAATTACTTTCACTACCAGCTGCTCTAAAATTAATTATACAGATTTTTTAGCCCAATAGATAAAATAAAAATTACATACTTGCTTTAAAATTTGAAATGGAACCATGTTCAAGAGAGTAAAGACTTTACGTAGTGTGTAATGACTGACGGAAACAAGGGTCACTGGAACGACAAGGGACACCAACAAGACACGGATCTGTTGTTTTGCTTGTTGCTAGCGTGTAATCGCCCGTTCATCTGATACGACAGCAACTCCACAATATATGTGTTGTGTTGTGTCTTTCGAAGTGCTGCAAGCTCTACTTTATATTGTGAGTTGAGAGTGAAGATGGGGAACGATCCTGGTTTCAATATAACCTTTGTTGAACTTGTTAAAGAATATCTACCCATTTTGTATTTCTTTACTAGCTAATGTACGTCGTGCTCTGCTACGCCTAAATAAATTAAAATTAATGTGTTTTATGTTTAGTTGAATAAGTCAAATGAACAATTATTATAAATTTATTTTTTTTAGATATCCCGTGCTGATTACCCGACGTTGTCCGGGAATCTACTCATCCCGATCTTCTTGGCATAAATGAGCTGAAAAACAAAAAAAAAATGTACTTCTTATGATTAGTTGATTAAGTAAAATGAAAAATATTTATAAATGTATATCATAATTGTTTTAAGATTCCCCGTGCTGATTACCATGCATTGCCCGGGAATCTACTTACCTCGATCTTTTTGGAATAAATGAGCTAAAAGACAAAATTATTTATTGTGAGTTATCCATAAAAGGTCCACCGCTGTGGTCTCGAGGTAGCGTGCTGCCTTGTCACGCAGCGGGCCCGGGTTCGATCCCCGGTCGGGGCAGTTTTTCTGGGTGAGGTTTTTATCGGGGTTCTTCCTCACCTGTAGGACAAATGTCAGGAAAACTTTAAGGCCCAAACGGTCCCCGAAATCATATGGCCATCATCTCTATCATCATCATCCTTCACCGGTGTGGAAAGAACGGGAAGCTACCACACCTACACAATTCCCTAGTAAAGCTGCAAGCATAGCATGAAAATGCTATGATTGCAGTAAAGGACCTGCCTTCGGGCAGAATTACTATGGATGGATCCATAAAAGAATACCAGCCTTGTATTGCTATGCTTGCACAGGAATCTACGTACTTGTCTCGATCTTCTTGGCATCAATGAAAGACAAAAATGGTTATTGTGAGTTATCCGTAAGAGATAAAAATATGCTGTCGCGGATGTTTTTTGTAGAGCGTTTTGAGATATTCTATTCTGCGTACATTAATTTTTTGTATTTGTTATGGTTTACGCAGCGTAAGCCATTTAAGCGTCCAAAGAGCTAATTGTTTTTACGTTTTCCAGTACAAAGGACGATTTTTAAGGGTGTAGGAGTTGAATACCAGAACTCTCTTATAGCCTACGTTCATCCCGGGAATCCCCTGAACATTTTGCAAAAAACCCCATCACGATCGGATGAACGGTACGGCCGCGCATAAAGTACGAACAAACAAACAAACAATTTTTATATATTAGATTAAAGTGGTGTAAATAAATTCACTGACGCGTGACACTTATGCTCTTTGTTAATAACTTCACCATCAACAACTAAATATAGATTTTATACTTTTCTTTCAAATATTTTTATATTTAATTGTTTATATTTCATGTGTCAATTTTTGCCCCTCCCTCCGTTTGGTACTCAATGTGACCGAAAATATGTTGTTACTTCTAGGGTTAATAAAATTGTGGTTAAATGTTCGTTAAAATAATTTAAAAATAAAAATAATAAATAATTCAGTCATTCAAGATTATATTTTTTTTCTGTCACCAAAAAGATGCGGAACTACATAAATTATAATTATAAACAAATATTTGCCTGATAGTTATCAGAAGGCTTTCTTCAGCACTAACTGAAATTATGAAGTTAGTGTCCTTTTTAGAAATTGCAGGTCTCTCGTTCTGTAGCAATAAGTTAAATGTTTCACTACCTCCTGTAGAATATTTTAAATCTTTCCCGGGTACATATTTAATTCTTTGAACACATCAAAAACACCACTTTCTTATACATTAGCAAGTCAAAACGGATGCACCCAGAATTGCCTAGGTCTTCTGTTGTAATACTTGATATTAGCTAAATAAACTAGACCGAGAACATCCTCATGCTACGACGACATGCTGTACTATCAGTCCAGTGAGTGTCAGGTCACTTTGCTGTGATAGTCCATGTTGCATCAGTATTTTTGTTTAATCACTATCATATTACAGTCATATTAGTGGGCGCCTGGCCTAAAAGTCTTATTCCATGTGTTACGGATACAGGAACTTGCAATTCCAGCAATTTCAACTACCTTAAATGTGATAATTTTGTGATATATTATACTCGGACCAACGGATCTGTGCCCCTGTAGCGTTGGCATCGTTCTTCGAAATGTACACGTCAGTTCTCACACCATTCCACCGCGTACCCCTTCCACTACGTCAAATAGAAACCACTGTAACTGACCGAGTAGTGACGTTGCCAAACTTCCCCCGGTGTCAGGCGCTTGAATATTGAATAACGTAAGGTTAATTATTACTTCTTCATATTTAATTTAAGTCCACGTCTAATGACACTGATTGATTTCTGCGATTAATGGATATAATTATAATCGTGGATATTTGTTGGTTAAATGGAAATTACGTGAAGGGAATTTACATATATTGATTTTAAAGATAAATGTTTCGTCATAAATACTTCTACATCACCTCATTGTCTTATTTGGTTAGATGTGGAACGTAATTTTGAAGTCCTAACAAAATTATAACATTTTATGAATGAACACACAGTTATGTACTCTCCTTCTTTCTCATCGGGGCTAGGGACCGGCTATGGCGAAGTTACTACATGCTACGATCTTATTTACATATTATATAACATACTGATACTACACAGGCATTCTAATTTATGCTTATGAATGAAGCTACTGATAATAATTTACATACTATATAACATAACATACTGATACTGAGATGACAACACTGGACTGTGAGTGCAAATAACTGCAAAACTGTGAGTAATGGGATGGGAGAAAGAGAGAAATAGAAAATAGAGACAGGCAACAATGCAGGGAGAGAAATGATTTACCGAGGCAGAAACGGAATTAGTGTTTAGTTCTGATTTCTTACGGGGGCACAGATCCGTTGGTCCAAGAATATGCTCTCAACTTCTGAGGTTGGGGCGTCTGGAAGGCGGAGTTACGCTTCCCCGATGATATACGATAGGTGGTGATGATGGTAATGATGCACCTGGAGAGGTGTTAATCCTAAATTTAATGATTATGTTAAAGGTGATAATGGTGACCAGATGATTTTCGGGAACCGTTTTTGCCTTAACGTTTCCTGCCATTTGTCTTACAGGTGAGACAAACCCCAAAAAAAACGATCAACCAGGAAACTTTTCGGGACCGGGAATCGAATCCGGGGCCGCTGCTTGATAGGGCAACACGCTATCTCTAGACCACAGCAGTAGATTGAAATTTATTAGTCATAAATCAATGTTAGGACTGATGAGGATAAACAAAGCAGAAACGAAATAATTAATTCATATTTTCACACCTTGATGTTAAAACAGAAATGTATCGTTCACCTTACTTGCTAATAGAGTCAACAAACAAACTGACACAATCGCTATAACTGTTTTTACTTTTGCATTAATCTTAATGTTATACATCATATTTTATGATTTACAACCTAACTAATAATTCAGTATACAAGGGCATGCTAATGGAAATATATTAACTAATACTGTCGCTTAAGATAATCCTTAGCTTCAATGTCACAATGCCCTCCCCTGGATTCTATACCCATCCAACTGACATTCAGTTCATATCTCCAATATCCGGTTTTAAAGATCCATACGAATATTATCTCCCTATCTAATACTAAAATTCCCTAATGGTGCTTTTCCTCAAGGATTTACCAATACATAATTTAATAGCTGTTACTCATTTGACCTACATGTCCATAAAATGTCTTAGACTTAATAACCTTGGTAATATTAAGATAATGGTATAAACTATGCAGATGTCCATTCTGACCATTCCTCAATTTTCCAATACAAACTCATTACGGACCGAATAAAAATACATTAAACTGAAAATATACAAAACTGTTCTTCTTCCGGTTATAATACATGCATGTAAAACATGAACTCTTACTTAAGGAGAAGAGAAAATATCATTATTTGAGCATAACGTTCCTAGGAAAGTTTTTGAACCAAAGGGATATGGGCAGGCAAATGGAGAAGACTACAAAACAGTTAGCAACATGATCTTTATGGGGAACCAGATGTATTTTTCTTTACAGGAAACAGAGTGTTTTACTTATAATTATATAAAAAATATAATGCATTAATATTTTTTACATAAATATAAACATTTATACTTTTATCTATATATGGTATAAAAATATAAATTTTTGCTTCAAAATAATAACACAAGTTCGTTAGGCTGAAACTGGGTAAACTAGGCGAATTGCATTCTATATTCTTTGTTAGCTTTTAAATAACACAAGTTCGTTAGGCTGGAACTGGGTAAACTAGGCGAATTGCAGGCTATATTCTTTGTTAGCCCTCAAATAACACAAGTTCGTTAAGCTGGAACTGGGTACACTAGGCGAATTAGAGTCTATATTCTTTGTTAGCTCTTAACTAACACAAGTTCTTTACGCAGGAACTGGGTAAAGTAGGCGAATTACAGTCTATATTCTTTGTTAGCGCTTATATAAATGGAGAAAGTTGATTTTAGGTCATATCATTTAAACGTGTCAGACTGCAGTGAATACTAATCATGCATAACCGTAAGTTCTTGAAAGTTAAAAAATTCCGAAGAAATCTACTGATTCGTATTCTGCATTGTGTTTTAAACATAACTAACTAACTCACTGGCACTATCGAAGTCGTAGGTTCATGGCCACGCGGACACAAGCTCTCAATATATCCCTATTCTGAGCTAATATTTTCCAATCATTTCCTGTATATCTAGTTTCCTTAAATCGTGGTTAATGCTATTCTCTCACCTCATTCTTGGTCCACCAAAGGGGCGTTTTCCCCCTGATTTCCTGGAAGAAGCTTTCATGCAAGTCTTTCAATCTCCATTCGTGACACATGTCTTGCCCATCGCAAGTGTACAAGACTTAACTGTTCCTAATATATCTGGCTTCCTATAAAGACCATGTAGTTCACTCTTATGTAGTCTTCTCCATTCACCCATCTGTCCATCTCTCTTTGGTCCAAAAAATTTCCTAAGAACCTTATTCTCGAACACTCGTAATCGTCATTTCCCTTGAAGTAAGAATTAATGTTTCGTATGTATATACTGTATTATAACTGATAGAATAACAGATTTATATGTTTTCTGTTTAACGTTTTTTGAGAGAAGTTGTGACGTCAAGAGTCCCTGTAATGCATAATAGGACCCTTTTTCAGAATTTAGCCTATGCTTAATTTCTTTGTGCTTCTCATTCATGTTTGTAATTATTTTTCATTGTGTTATTAAAATAGTAAATAAATTAAACTAACCCATCTTATACGATAAATTGCCAATTTAAGGGTTAATTACATTATATGGTATACATTGCGACGTAGCAAACATGGCGGTTTCTAGAGCGAATTTTCAATTTCGAGTTTTAGATAAACACCCACTTATAATGGCCAGATTTCCCTGATTTTTGGAGAATACTTCTATCGTTTTTTATTATAGTACCATACGGAACTGGGTAGAGTGTCGAAAATTGCGACAGCTAGAGGGATATTTTAATGTTCGTTTCAAGTGAACTCCTACACCTAATGCTGGTTAACGAGCTCGATTTTAATTTTTCAATTACCCACTGCTATAGGCCTATTTTGGTTCTGATAATATAAAAATTGTGACCGCTAGAACGTTAATGTAAATATACACACAAACATCTCTGAAAAACTTTCAAAAACCTTTTCATCTGAATAATCTTTAAATTAGGCTGGATCAGGAACAGTATTATCCGAGAAAACATTAACATTGACGAAAAAATTATACAATTTGTGGGAAATTAACAATTACAATAGTTTGGACACGACGTGAAGAGGATGAATCAACAAAAACGATGTTTCATCTTTTGAATTTTAACTGGAACTTACGTTGTTGTATAAGTTGTACAACGGGTTTAGTTCTGCAAATGTGTTTTCATTGAGTAGGTCTGTATTCTTTATTTTTCTATACCTCTATATATTCAAGGATTATAACGTAGCAACGATTTAACGATTAAAATTTCGGATGGATAATTATCATTTTACTATATCCGTTTCATTGGTGTCGTGAGCGATTGGAAAATATTGGGTCAGGATAGCGACGCCTAAATGACAGAAGAACTTTACATTCACATACCTTACTATTCCAAATTCTGCACACATATTTACGAACTTATTTAACAACACGTTTTCAACATTTATCGGCTCATCACAATTTAGGAACAAGAGCACAAGACTCTTCTTTACTTTTGATACCACAACACAGGACCTGTCTGTACTCTGAATCTTACACAATAGCTATGACTAGAGCATGGAACTCACTTCCCAGTCATGTCAGGGACTGTCAATCGCTATCATTATTTAAATCCAAATTAACTGATATCTTAAGTTCGACACAATGTAAACATTAACTGCCTGACAACTATATAGAGCATTCCATTAATAATCATCTAGGAAGCTACTTACTTTATTTTATATCATTTTTAATTTTATTATATTCTATGTTTTTGTTAGTATTAGCTAGTATTAGATTACATCACCATTGTATTTTGTTTAGTCTGTATTTTAATATCTTAAAATTGTAATATGTACGTAATTTTTGTATAATTTTACTATTCGCTGGTTGCGTGGAAGAGAAGGCCTTAACTCTGCCAGCTAAAATAAATCATTATTATTATTATTATTATTATTATATATGAATTGCTTGTGTTCGCATGGTAATGAACTTTCAGGTTTTGGAATATGGAAGTTAGGTAAGTTCGAATACATTCATTATACGAGGGCGGATCGGAAAGTAACGCACAATAATTTTTTTCTGCCTTGGTATTGCAGCTAGAATGTTGAAATTTCACAGAGATATAGTTTGAAGTTTTCACTACAGATGGTATTTTTTTCTCAGGCGCACCTCTTGCGAGAGAAGCTTGAACTATGCAACAAAGATGGCGCGCATGCTACAGTCGTCCACCTGTGAGGGACAGATCGGATCGGAAAGTAACGCACAATAATTTTTTTTAAAAAAGTTTAATAGTAAAAAAAGGAAAAAAATCACAAATGAACTTACATCTTTTACCTACTTTTCGACATAGTCACCAACTTTCTCAACACATTTTTCCCATCGTGTTACCAGTTTCAATATGCCCTGTTCGTAGAAGTCCGTTTGGTTGGAGTGTAGCCATCTGCGCACTGCTGATGCCTGCTTTGTTTCGGGCGTGTAGTGGTACGCCCACGACTCATCACCTGTGACGATTCCTTCCAGAAAGTCATGTCCTTGTGCGGTGTACCGCGTTAAGTGGTCCAAGCTTGCCATCATTCGCTGGCCCTTGTGGTCGTCTGTCAGGTTCTTAGGCACCCAGCGAGCACTAACTTTACGGAAGACATTGCTACGGTCCATACAATCATCCCCATACACACCACGCATGTCCTTGTGAATTTCACTGGGTTTATGCCCTTTGGCCCACAAAAATCGAACAACACTTCTCTGTTCCTCACAGGTGGACGACTCTAGCATCCGCGCCATCTTTGTTGCATAGTTCAAGCTTCTCTCGCAAGAGGTGCACCTGAGAAAAAAATACCATCTGTAGTGAAAACTTCAATCTATATCTCTGTGAAATTTCAACATTCTAGCTGCAATACCAAGGCAGAAAAAATTATTGTGCCTTACTTTCCGATCCGCCCTCGTAATATAGACAGCAGAAATGCGCACAAAAATTCATATTGGAATAATGAAATTTACTATACACTTCTCCATTTAGGTCTTCTTAAAGATTTATTTCCAACCTTCCTATCACTCACATAATTAATCCATATTCAACTAGCTAATGGCCAGAGTGCGCTCCTACTCCTAAATAAATTAAATTAGAATTTTAAACATTCTTTTCGGGTAAAATCCTACACCTAATGTTTTTAGCGAATAACAGCAGCTAAACCCTCACCGTACCTGAAAATGTGAATACACATTTATACACATTGCCACGAATCAAACATGGCAGATTGCTAGAGTCAATTCTTATTTTCAGATTTCAGGTAAACCCCCGAATAAAATGGTCGGATTTCACTGAATTTTTAATAATATCTACCTCGATTAATTTACATGGCATATACTGAGTTTTGTTACGAAGAAAAACGAAATTTGGGGCAGCTACAGCGACATTTAATTTTCGTTCCAGGTGAACTCCTACAACTACTGGTTTTAGAGTATAATAGATAGCGGCTAAACACTCGGCCTACGTGAAAACCTGTACGTACAAATTTTCATGAAGATCGGTTGAGGGTTTTGGAAGTCATAGACATAATCAGATTAAATTTTTATACATAAACATTATTCAGTAACACATCGTTATCCCATCTAATTTCAGGTCTGATTTGGAGTCTTGTTCTTAAAGATTTCACTCGAAAGGTTTTTTTTTTAACAACAACAGTATTTTATCACACATTCTGCACACATGGTCAAACTAAATTAATCTTTGTACTCTTATCAAATTAAGAATATATTATCTTACTTTTTTATTCAATTTATAATTTTTTCTAATTATCCAAGATCTATCTCAAATTTCTCCTAGCTCGAAAAAATTTACAACTATTTTCCTTTTGAAAGCTAATACTTATTGTATTTCGGCCTCTTCACGGTCAGGTTTCGCAAGCTTCAGCCAACACGGATCGTCCAGTATATTCAAACTTTAGTTTCTTACGCATGATACGCTCTGTTGTCCATTGAATTATTTCCATGTGAATATAGTAGTTATAGTTACTTCCGAGTGGGGACATGGGTGTTCATTCTTAACCAATCTAATTTAGTTATGCTCATTTTCCTACACATGTCAGCTAGTAGTCAGCACATAACCGCAAAGAGACATCTCCCAGGAAATTAAGGTATTACTTGGATGGAGGAAGTTAGTTTAAATTTTGCTCAGATGCACTAATTTATGCCTGAGCTTCATTTACGGAACCCACGGCGTAACGTCTCTGTCGGAGAACTGTTCGCTTGGATTTTTCCATCCTAAAAATCCATCGACCTCGGTGGGTTTGATCTCGCGACCCTTGGGGAAAGAGGCAAGAAACATAACCCCTAGACCACCGAGGTCGAATATGAACCAAGATAATTAAAAGACACTGAGAATGTTTTTTTATATTAAATATTGTAAGTAGTTGGAAATACACTAAAGCTCCGCTTGCTTGAATGATATAGTTTACCTTAGAACATGTTTCACGAAACATTTCCCCCCCATCATCACTAACGCTAACTGTTCCATGGTCTGGGGTTAATTTTAAGTGTCGGTAGTGTTTATTACTTCTGTTTGATATCTCATTCGAGAATACTTTAGTAACTAAACACAAACTAATGTAAATACTGAGTTTTTATCTTCGACAATATTGTACTTAGAATGTACGGTTTTATGTCTGTGTATGACGTAACCATCATGTTTTACAGAGTGAGAGTAAAATAATAATCTCCGTGAAGTTTTCAACAAGTAATTGTGAATGTAGTATATATACAAGGACTTGCAAAATACATGTCTTGAGTTTTATGATTTAGTACCCTTTGGTCACTAATTATACAAAACAAAGGTAACTTAGGTAACAAATGACTCCTCTGCGTGGTGTAGGATTTTTAAATAAAATAATAATTATGGTTTTGTTCATATTATACAATATTTTGGGATGTATGAACTTGAAACACTATGTAATAGTCCATATACCACTTTGGGAAGCAGAATAAATTTTTATTTTCATGTGTTATGTCGAATTTAACGTGAACTTCTCCCGGATTCCATCCACAATCGAGAGATTTTTTTTTCCATCTGTGTGATAAATATCGGTAAACGTTAATGCGCTATTAGCACCAAAATACTGTCTGGCCATCATAATTCATTGTCATATTCGCCTTGTTCTGTATGAATGTATGATTGAAAGGCATGTCTTGTTTTAGGAGGTGGACCTGGATTGAACTGATCCCTCATTCGCCGATGCCCTCTGTGTCCTTGAAGAGTATGTATATGTTCCAAAGTTTATACATGCTCTACCGACAGGTCGTGTCACTATAACTTCCTGGTAGCATACGAGACCTAAAATTAAGAACTAAAAAGTGAGAGGTTAACCCCTTAGTTGGTGAAATTAAATTTCTCATATCAGTTTATTTAAATGCTGCGTACTGGAGTCAAAAGAAAGCATGCATAATCATAATTTTTTTGTGCATATTGTTGTATAATTTTATACAAATTTAAATAATTTTACTGGATAATTTTCCCACTATTTATTAATAATATTCAATAAGTATGTTATAGGATACAGTACTACATTAAGGATGAGAAATAGAGGAAGAAATTGGATAATTATTTGCACAGACAGGTTACTTTGAACAATTTGTTCCCTAAATTAAATACGAAAAGCAAATTAAACGATTTCCATATCTATTGTTTGTCACAAACATTCAATTATTAACTATTTTCAAGACTGCTCATGTTATGATGTTTGTTAAACAGAGCCTGTGGTCTTCATTCTAGTTTTCGAAACACGAATCTAATCAAATTTTAAACTATGAATCGTACAAAAAGTCGCATATATGGCAAAAATTGAATTCAGTTTGAATGCAAATGTATAAATTAATTAAGTCGAAGAAATTTGGTAACAAAGTGATATAGTTTTTGTCGAGACCGTGGGTACTCTTCCTCGGGTTGGTTGGATTAATAGATGAAAAAAAAGCTAATCCAACAAATCCTAAAGATGAAATACTCATTCAGTATCTTTAAAGCTAGGGGCACTGACCTCCGAGTAGTTTATATCATATACGTCCTCCGTAACCAGTCTTTTAAGATTTAATTGATATGAACACAAAAAATTGACTAGCATTTTTGTCTTACTTCACGTAAATAGTAAAATGCTTAATAAATTGCTTTGAAAAGTTCATAATAAATAAATAAATAATTTTCTTGCTACCTACATTATTATACACCTGTTGCACTATATATAGAACTATTATTACTTGTTTTGAAAAATAATAATGCGAAAGATCAGTCAATAAAATAAGCTACGTCATTTGAAATTAGCGGTTGAGCAATAGCATCACGGTAACGTGGTTACGGCATGACATTTAAAAATTTATTTTGCTATGAAAATAATTACAATTTCACGTTGCTTTTATTTAAGGAAAATAAGTATTGACAAACACGATCAAAATATTTTGTTTTTCAATGTAATGAATAAGTTAGAGCATTTAAATGGGGCTGTGAATTTCAAAGTTTCACTAAAATACAAGGTAAGTTATTTGCATTTAAAAGATAAACGGAATTTAGTGGGTAGAATTAGAATGTTGATGTAGATGTTGAAGCACAGTACAAGTTCATTAGAGATCTGGAAAGATAAATATGAATGGAAAAGTGATAGGGAAAGGGAAAAAGACATAATTTTAAATGCTTCGTCCAGCTCTTCTGATATTTCCACAGATAATACTTATGGCCTATGGCTGAAAAATTGTGAAGATAAAAAAAAAAATTATATAATAAATACTCAGAAATTCTATATTATGATATAGTTAGTTTGCAAGTAAATTTTTACCATATACTCTTAATTTTATTAAATTTAATTTGAGGATTAGAAATGGAGGTCATCCGAATACTTAGACATTGGATTTTATGCACTAATTACAACATTATGGCAGTGCCTGTTTTAACATATGGAAGTGAAAATTGGACGTTTAACCGTTCAGAGAGAAGAAAAATAGAGACTGCAGAAATAAAGTTCTCACGTCCAGTAGCATGTGTAACAATTTTGGAGAGAAAAAGAAATGAAGATATTGGAAAATACTTAAATATTCTTAATTTAACAAATAGAATTGACAATATGAGAAACAACTGGTAAGTACATGTTAGAAGAATGCCTACAGTTAGAATCCCCCAGATGTTATTAAAGTACAAATCAAATGGACAGATAAGTATTGGACGTCCATTTACTAGATGGAAGATTCATTGAATGCACTTGATGTGAAAAAATGTCGAAAGGATTAATTTCATGAAGTAGAAGAAGAAGAAGAAACTGAGTTACATGTGCCTAAAATAACGTCCAAATTTAATACATTTGACATTATTCAGTAAAACATATATATTTCACTGAAATTAAGAAACTGTTCTTCATTCTACTTTTCTAAACACGAACCTAATCCAAATTTAATCTATGAATAGTACAAAATATCAGTAGTATAGCAAAAAATAATTTCAGTCTCAATCAAAATGTATAAATTATATAAATCGAAGAAATTTGGAAAGTGAAAAAGATATAGTATTCGTCCGAGACCGTGGATACCCTTCGTCAGATTGGTTGGGTTAATAGATGAAAACAAATCTAATCCAGCAAATCCTAAAGAAGAAATACTTATTCAGTATCTTTAAAGCTAGGGCACTGATCTCCGAATAGGTTATATTATATCCTTCCTCCATAACCAATCTTTTAAGATTCTATTATATCCTTCCTCCATAACCAATCTTTTAAGATTCTATTATATCCTTCCTCCATAACCAATCTTTTAAGATTCTATTATATCCTTCCTCCATAACCAATCTTTTAAGATTCTATTATATCCTTCCTCCATAACCAATCTTTTAAGATTCTTTTATATCCTTCCTCCATAACCAATCTTTTAAGATTCTATTATATCCTTCCTCCATAACCAATCTTTTAAGATTCTATTATATCCTTCCTCCATAACCAATCTTTTAAGATTCTTTTATATCCTTCCTCCATAACCAATCTTTTAAGATTCTATTATATCCTTCCTCCATAACCAATCTTTTAAGATTCTTTTATATCCTTCCTCCATAACCAATCTTTTAAGATTCTATTATATCCTTCCTCCATAACCAATCTTTTAAGATTCTTTTATATCCTTCCTCCATAACCAATCTTTTAAGATTCTATTATATCCTTCCTCCATAACCAATCTTTTAAGATTCTATTATATCCTTCCTCCATAACCAATCTTTTAAGATTCTATTATATCCTTCCTCCATAACCAATCTTTTAAGATTCTTTTATATCCTTCCTCCATAACCAATCTTTTAAGATTCTATTATATCCTTCCTCCATAACCAATCTTTTAAGATTCTATTATATCCTTCCTCCATAACCAATCTTTTAAGATTCTATTATATCCTTCCTCCATAACCAATCTTTTAAGATTCTTTTATATCCTTCCTCCATAACCAATCTTTTAAGATTCTATTATATCCTTCCTCCATAACCAATCTTTTAAGATTCTATTATATCCTTCCTCCATAACCAATCTTTTAAGATTCTATTATATCCTTCCTCCATAACCAATCTTTTAAGATTCTATTATATCCTTCCTCCATAACCAATCTTTTAAGATTCTATTATATCCTCCTCCATAACCAATCTTTTAAGATTCTATTATATCCTTCCTCCATAACCAATCTTTTAAGATTCTATTATATCCTTCCTCCATAACCAATCTTTTAAGATTCTATTATATCCTTCCTCCATAACCAATCTTTTAAGATTCTATTATATCCTTCCTCCATAACCAATCTTTTAAGATTCTATTATATCCTTCCTCCATAACCAATCTTTTAAGATTCTATTATATCCTTCCTCCATAACCAATCTTTTAAGATTCTATTATATCCTTCCTCCATAACCAATCTTTTAAGATTCTATTATATCCTTCCTCCATAACCAATCTTTTAAGATTCTATTATATCCTTCCTCCATAACCAATCTTTTAAGATTCTATTATATCCTTCCTCCATAACCAATCTTTTAAGATTCTTTTATATCCTTCCTCCATAACCAATCTTTTAAGATTCTATTATATCCTTCCTCCATAACCAATCTTTTAAGATTCTATTATATCCTTCCTCCATAACCAATCTTTTAAGATTCTATTATATCCTTCCTCCATAACCAATCTTTTAAGATTCTATTATATCCTTCCTCCATAACCAATCTTTTAAGATTCTATTATATCCTTCCTCCATAACCAATCTTTTAAGATTCTATTATATCCTTCCTCCATAACCAATCTTTTAAGATTCTATTATATCCTTCCTCCATAACCAATCTTTTAAGATTCTATTATATCCTTCCTCCATAACCAATCTTTTAAGATTCTATTATATCCTTCCTCCATAACCAATCTTTTAAGATTCTATTATATCCTTCCTCCATAACCAATCTTTTAAGATTCTATTATATCCTTCCTCCATAACCAATCTTTTAAGATTCTATTATATCCTTCCTCCATAACCAATCTTTTAAGATTCTATTATATCCTTCCTCCATAACCAATCTTTTAAGATTCTATTATATCCTTCCTCCATAACCAATCTTTTAAGATTCTATTATATCCTTCCTCCATAACCAATCTTTTAAGATTCTATTATATCCTTCCTCCATAACCAATCTTTTAAGATTCTATTATATCCTTCCTCCATAACCAATCTTTTAAGATTCTATTATATCCTTCCTCCATAACCAATCTTTTAAGATTCTATTATATCCTTCCTCCATAACCAATCTTTTAAGATTCTTTTATATCCTTCCTCCATAACCAATCTTTTAAGATTCTATTATATCCTTCCTCCATAACCAATCTTTTAAGATTCTATTATATCCTTCCTCCATAACCAATCTTTTAAGATTCTATTATATCCTTCCTCCATAACCAATCTTTTAAGATTCTATTATATCCTTCCTCCATAACCAATCTTTTAAGATTCTATTATATCCTTCCTCCATAACCAATCTTTTAAGATTCTATTATATCCTTCCTCCATAACCAATCTTTTAAGATTCTATTATATCCTTCCTCCATAACCAATCTTTTAAGATTCTATTATATCCTTCCTCCATAACCAATCTTTTAAGATTCTATTATATCCTTCCTCCATAACCAATCTTTAAGATTCTATTATATCCTTCCTCCATAACCAATCTTTTAAGATTCTATTATATCCTTCCTCCATAACCAATCTTTTAAGATTCTATTATATCCTTCCTCCATAACCAATCTTTTAAGATTCTATTATATCCTTCCTCCATAACCAATCTTTTAAGATTCTTTATATCCTTCCTCCATAACCAATCTTTTAAGATTCTATTATATCCTTCCTCCATAACCAATCTTTTAAGATTCTATTATATCCTTCCTCCATAACCAATCTTTTAAGATTCTATTATATCCTTCCTCCATAACCAATCTTTTAAGATTCTATTATATTCCTTCCTCCATAACCAATCTTTTAAGATTCTATTATATCCTTCCTCCATAACCAATCTTTTAAGATTCTATTATATCCTTCCTCCATAACCAATCTTTTAAGATTCTATTATATCCTTCCTCCATAACCAATCTTTTAAGATTCTATTATATCCTTCCTCCATAACCAATCTTTTAAGATTCTATTTATATCCTTCCTCCATACCAATCTTTTAAGATTCTATTATATCCTTCCTCCATAACCAATCTTTTAAGATTCTATTATATTCCTTCCTCCATAACCAATCTTTTAAGATTCTATTATATCCTTCCTCCATAACCAATCTTTTAAGATTCTATTATATCCTTCCTCCATAACCAATCTTTAAGATTCTATTATATCCTTCCTCCATAACCAATCTTTTAAGATTCTATTATATCCTTCCTCCATAACCAATCTTTTAAGATTCTATTATATCCTTCCTCCATAACCAATCTTTAAGATTCTATTATATCCTTCCTCCATAACCAATCTTTTAAGATTCTATTATATCCTTCCTCCATAACCAATCTTTTAAGATTCTATTATATCCTTCCTCCATAACCAATCTTTTAAGATTCTATTATATCCTTCCTCCATAACCAATCTTTTAAGATTCTATTATATCCTTCCTCCATAACCAATCTTTTAAGATTCTTTTATATCCTTCCTCCATAACCAATCTTTTAAGATTCTATATATCCTTCCTCCATAACCAATCTTTTAAGATTCTATTATATCCTTCCTCCATAACCAATCTTTTAAGATTCTATTATATCCTTCCTCCATAACCAATCTTTTAAGATTCTATTATATCCTTCCTCCATAACCAATCTTTTAAGATTCTATTATATCCTTCCTCCATAACCAATCTTTTAAGATTCTTTTATATCCTTCCTCCATAACCAATCTTTTAAGATTCTATTATATCCTTCCTCCATAACCAATCTTTTAAGATTCTATTATATCCTTCCTCCATAACCAATCTTTTAAGATTCTATTATATCCTTCCTCCATAACCAATCTTTTAAGATTCTTTATATCCTTCCTCCATAACCAATCTTTTAAGATTCTATTATATCCTTCCTCCATAACCAATCTTTTAAGATTCTATTATATCCTTCCTCCATAACCAATCTTTTAAGATTCTATTATATCCTTCCTCCATAACCAATCTTTTAAGATTCTATTATATCCTTCCTCCATAACCAATCTTTTAAGATTCTATTATATCCTTCCTCCATAACCAATCTTTTAAGATTCTATTATATCCTTCCTCCATAACCAATCTTTTAAGATTCTATTATATCCTTCCTCCATAACCAATCTTTTAAGATTCTATTATATCCTTCCTCCATAACCAATCTTTTAAGATTCTATTATATCCTTCCTCCATAACCAATATTTTAAGATTCTAGTATATCCTTCCTCCATAACCAATACTTAAAATTTTTTTACTATTATATCCTTCCTCCATAACCAATCTTTTAAGATTCTATTATATCCTTCCTCCATAACCAATCTTTTAAGATTCTATTATATCCTTCCTCCATAACCAATCTTTTAAGATTCTATTATATCCTTCCTCCATAACCAATCTTTTAAGATTCTATTATATCCTTCCTCCATAACCAATCTTTTAAGATTCTATTATATCCTTCCTCCATAACCAATCTTTTAAGATTCTATTATATCCTTCCTCCATAACCAATCTTTTAAGATTCTATTATATCCTTCCTCCATAACCAATCTTTTAAGATTCTATTATATCCTTCCTCCATAACCAATCTTTTAAGATTCTTTTATATCCTTCCTCCATAACCAATCTTTTAAGATTCTATTATATCCTTCCTCCATAACCAATCTTTTAAGATTCTATTATATCCTTCCTCCATAACCAATCTTTTAAGATTCTATTATATCCTTCCTCCATAACCAATCTTTTAAGATTCTTTTATATCCTTCCTCCATAACCAATCTTTTAAGATTCTATTATATCCTTCCTCCATAACCAATCTTTTAAGATTCTATTATATCCTTCCTCCATAACCAATCTTTTAAGATTCTATTATATCCTTCCTCCATAACCAATCTTTTAAGATTCTATTATATCCTTCCTCCATAACCAATCTTTTAAGATTCTATTATATCCTTCCTCCATAACCAATCTTTTAAGATTCTATTATATCCTTCCTCCATAACCAATCTTTTAAGATTCTATTATATCCTTCCTCCATAACCAATCTTTTAAGATTCTATTATATCCATCCTCCATAACCAATCTTTTAAGATTCTATTATATCCTTCCTCCATAACCAATCTTTAAGATTCTATTATATCCTTCCTCCATAACCAATCTTTTAAGATTCTATTATATCCTTCCTCCATAACCAATCTTTTAAGATTCTATTATATCCTTCCTCCATAACCAATCTTTTAAGATTCTATTATATCCTTCCTCCATAACCAATCTTTTAAGATTCTATTATATCCTTCCTCCATAACCAATCTTTTAAGATTCTATTATATCCTTCCTCCATAACCAATCTTTTAAGATTCTATTATATCCTTCCTCCATAACCAATCTTTTAAGATTCTATTATATCCTTCCTCCATAACCAATCTTTTAAGATTCTATTATATCCTTCCTCCATAACCAATCTTTTAAGATTCTTTTGATATGAACTAACAAAGCTGACTAATATTTTTGTGTTATTTCACGTAAATAGTAAAATTCATAATAAATAAATAAATAAATAAATAATTTTCTTGGTACCTAGATTATTATAGACTGTTTCACTACATATAGAACTCTAATTACTTGTTTTGAAAAATAATAATGCGAAAGATCATTTCATCATCATCATCATCTTCACGGTATAGTCTCCATGGCAGTTCCGACTCAATACTCCACCGCTTACTTGGTCTGCCAGGATTTCTTTTTCCTCATGGTTTGTACATCGAAGCTTGCTTCGGATCACTCAATAAAATAAGCTACGTCATTTGAAATTTGCGGTTCAACAATAGCATCACGGTTGTGTGGTTACGGCATGAATATTTCAAAATTTATTTTGCTATGAAAATAATTACAATTTCACGTCCATTTTTCAGGAAAATTGCCATAAACACGATCGAAATATTTTTCAACGTAATGAATAAGCGAAAGCATTAAATGTGGACTTTGGATTTGAAACTTTCGCTAAAATACAAGGTAAGTTAATTGCATTTAAGAGATAAATCAAATTTAGTGGGTAGAATTAGAATGTAGATGTTGAAGCACAGTAGAAGTTCATAAGAGATCTGGAAAGATAAATAAGATTGGGAAAGATAGAAGGAAAGGAAAAGAGATATAATTTTAAATGGTTCATCCAGCTGTTCTGATAGTTCTTTGTAAAATTATAAAAAACACATATCCACAGATAATACTTAAGGCATATAGGCCTATGGCTGAAAACTGGCGAAGATAAAAAAACACTTTAAATATCTGATAATAAAGACATGGACATTCTATATTACGATATAGTTTGTTGGCAAGTAAATATTTACCATATCATTTAATTAAATTTGAGGATTAGAAATGGAGGTTAACCGAATACTTAGACATTGGATTTTAGGCACTAATTACAAAATTATGGCAGTGCCTGCCTTTAACATATGGAAGTGAAATATGTACTCTTACAGTTCAAACAGAAGAGAAATAGAAACAGCAGAAATGAAGTTCTTATGTTCAGTAGCATGTGTGATAATTTTGGACAGAAAAAGAAATGAAGATATTGGAAAAGACTTGCATATTTTTAATTTAACAAACAATTGACAATGTGAGATGGGAAGATGTATTAAATCCACTTGATGTGAAAACAGGTCAAAAGGCCTAATTTCATTAAGTGGAAGAAGAAGAGGAAAATTGGAGTTACATGTGCCTAAAATAGTAGTTGTAAAATTTGTTATAGTTCCAATGATTTTTCATTATCCTTGTAAAGTTTTATTCTTGCTTGTAGTATTTACTTTGAGGAATTTTTATATGCTAGATTTTTCTTATGTCAAAATTTAATAAATTTGACACTATTCAATAAAACTAGGTATTTCAGGCACTGTGACCAAGATTTCAAACATATATATTTCACTGAAATTAACAAACTGTTCTATGAAATACTCAATAAAAAAGTATATTTAAGAAATGGAGGTAGACAACTGCATTAAAAACGCATCTGCACTAATTAATATACAAAAAATATATATTTTTAAGTTTTTGAAATTCAATTAAAAGTTTATTATCTACACACTACATCACTAAATTCCTCACAGTTAATTATTGACTTTTGTCAATAAGAATAATTTTGAATGCAGCAAAACGTACTTCTACTGTAAAGATGTCTAAGGAACAAATTTTAAATTAGTGCAGTACAGTACCTACTGGAACGTTTACCATTTTTCCGCAGTATCATTCTTGACACTTTCTATAACAATGAAAACCATACATTCTTATCTAACTCACTTCTAACTTTTTAGCCAAGACACAACACAAATCCAAAAGAGTATGCTGAATTCAAGGTCTTCTTTCTTTCTCTAGAGACGGATTACTGTTTATTTTTTCTATTCGTGTGTACGGCGAAGCTTAGAGGTACTGTAGAGCACAGAAAGTAGTTTTTAAAATTTCGGCCTTTATTCTCTTCTTAAATCTGGTAAATTAATTTCTGCCCTAAAGGCGATGTATCCGGGAATTACAGGAGATATATATGTCCAAGCCTATTGCATTCTTTTTTCCAAATGCCCCAGGTTGTCATTTCGACATGTCTAGTGTTTTCTCCTAGCATGGCATACTTGTAACCCACTTCTGAGTTTGGGGCGCCTGGAAGGGCGGATTACGCTGACCCGTTGATATGAGAGTCGATGATGATGGTAAATGATGCGCCAGAAGAGGGCTTAAACTAAACTTAAACTAATTAGGTGAATATGATATTGATGATTATGATGGTCAGATGATGTTCGGGGACCGTTTGGGCCTTAAATGTGTCCTGACATTTACCTTACAGGTGAAGAAAAATCCCGAAAAAACCTCACCCAGGAAACTTGTCTCGACCGGGGATCGAAGCCAGTTCCGCTGCGTAACAAGGCAGCACGCTATCTCGAGACCACAGCGGTGGACCTATTGCAAATGTCACAACTTACAAAAAATTAGCCCATCCACACCTACTTGGTATATCCCTACATGGATAATGTACATGAGTAATTTTATTACATCTGTAGGTTGTTTCCATTGATCCGTTTTGAGCTGTTGATGCAATATGTTACATTTTGTGAACGTCTTAATGCCGCTATAAGGTCCCCTGTTTTAAGTCTTGCTATACGTGTCTGTTTTTTCGTTGCAGTCTCCATGTCTAATGTTATTACATCTGGTTTCCTATCAATATCATGACATTCACCGTTAGGTAGGCCATACTTTCTTCCATTCACCTGTATGTAAATCTCTCTTTGTTTAAACACCTTCCTAAGCATTTTATTCTCAAACACAATTGTTTCATCTGTCTTATAATTAGAGACCCGTTACGCACCTATTTAATATAACTTGAAAAATCGTCGGTTTATACCTTATTACTATGATATGTTATAAGAGAACTTGGGATGACGACAGCCTCCATCAAGCATGGTGTATAGTATGCTTTTCCAAAGTATAAAGTATTTCTGTTTGTTAATATCGTTCAAATGTATAATATTTTAATTCATTAAAGTGTTGGGACGAAAAGACAAAGTTGATGACACCAGCTCACAACTACTGCTGATGCAACCAACTGCAGTTGATGACACCAGCTCACAACTACTGCTGATGCAACCAACTGCAGTTGATGACACCAGCTCACAACTACTGCTGATGCAACCAACTGCAGTTGATGACACCAGCTCACAACTACTGCTGATGCAACCAACTGCAGTTGATGACACCAGCTCACAACTACTGCTGATGCAACCAACTGCAGTTGATGACACCAGCTCACAACTACTGCTGATGCAACCAACTGCAGTTGATGACACCAGCTCACAACTACTGCTGATGCAACCAACTGCAGTGGAGTGACTTAACGTTTATCTCTGATTTTCTTTAGACTTTTTTTCCTTTTACTTTTCTTTTTCTTTTCTTGAACTTTTTTGTGATCTTTTCTTCTTCTTTTCGTGTCCTAGTTCTGAAAGTACTGTTATGATCAACATTGTTTTCCAACCATCTCTACCTAGGCTGTCCCGAAGATTTACCATTTGATCACTACTTTATAAAATTGTCTTAGGAATTCTGGATCTGAGCATACGCTCCACATGTTCATGCCAGTTGATTTGATACTGATGAATGTAATCCGCAATCAGTACTTTTTTCATAATATATCAGTACATATTCACAAAATTACCCTGATTGAAAGGGGTTAATTTCTTTAGAGGAAAAACCCGATGTCCAAGTTCAGGAATCAAACCCTGGGGCATCTGGAACGCTGACTACAAAGCCACGAGGCCTATCAGTGTTCATGCATTAATTTCTCAAATATATTAATAAAATTTTATATTTTGTACGTTGCCCATGTAAACTCTATTGCTATTTTTAACTCTTTTAATGTTATTTTATTTTTTTAACAGGGTAACTACCTGTTATTCAGTTTTAAAAATAACTGCAATAATCGCGTTACCATGGTAACTCATGTTCATGTGATTGTGAAGTTGTATTTATTGTTTGTGTTTACAGTTTATGCTCTCACACGTCTGTCTGTTTTCATTAGGAACACGTTACAAGATAATAAGGTAAACATTTCGCAAGTTTCTTCTCTTCAAGTCAGATATAATCTAAATCCCAACAGAAATTATGTCAATATTATCAAGCAAGCAATTCGAACTTGTCTAAATGATACGAAGTGTAGGGTGCGGGTAGGCAACCAGTTTTCAGATACTTTGGATTTCACTATTCAATTTTATACCAGAGTATGCAATCAAATCTTTGGAGAATAAAGAAGTACAACATAATGCTATCTATAAGCTGTTAATGTATGCTGATGATGTATTATTAGGTGATAGCGAAGAGATACTAAGAGCTAACATGCACATTATATTCAATAATACTAAGAAATTGGGACTGGAAATAAACATCAATAAAACTAAATATATGATCACACATACATATACGTTATATAATGGAAATGGACAGCTAATGACTAATAAGGGAAATGTTTCAGGAAGTGACTGAATTCAAATACCTAGGAGCAATAATCAAATATAGGAATGAGATCTACAAAAAATTAAACATAGGCTCAATTCTGGAAAAGCATGGTATTACGGATTACAGGGATTTTTGTAAAAAACTGAAAATACATCAAACTGTAATATGAAATAGATATCGAAACAATGACTATAACTTTAATGGTGGATAAATATTACGAGTATTTATGAACAAAGTTGTTAGAAACATTTTTGAACAAAGAGAGGCGAACGGACATATGGAAGAAGAAGACTATATGACAGTGAGCTATACGATCTTTATGGAAAACCAGATGTAATAAGAACAGTTAAATCTTAAATTTCGTAAGGTGGGGTGGGCAGGACATGTGGCACGAATGGAGAATGAAATACGAGCATGAAAACTCATTGTAGGGAAAACAGAGGAAAGCCCCCAGTAGGTAGGCCAAGAATGAAGTGGGAGAATAACATTAAATATGATTTGAGGAAAGTAAAGTATGAAGTGGATGATTGGAAAAGGGATGTTTCGAGAGCTTATGTCCGCGTGGCCATGAGCCTATTGATTCGAAATTTGAAGATTGTATTTTAGTTATCAATTTCGCAACATACATATGAACTTACGAAAAAAAAAGTTTTTGTGTATTTTTAATAAGCTCATAAAACACTAATACCTTTCTGATAAATAGAATTTTCAAATTGTGTTAGTACGCGTATGTCATTTGGTGTTAAAGGTTCTGCAAACAGACCTAGGCTCTATCTAATATTATAAGCAGGGAGCGGATTTTTATGTTTTAAAAGTTAATTTTGCAACATAGTATAGCGATAAAATTATCGTAATAAATATTAAGTCAGCTGATTTTTAAAATAATATAACGTACAAAAACATTTCTCAGTACTTGATGTGGGATCTAGCGATATCATATTTATATTGCACTTCTTACGTTTAAATTAAAAATAAACGATGTAATATTTCTACATCCCACACAATAGTATATTGCGATGCGAGGTTGGGAAATGGTTTTTACAGAAGCGAGGAAATTTCCGAGCTTCTGTAAAACACTTCACAAACGTGTATTGTACATTATTTTTTGCGCGATGGTGTTTTCAAAATTATAGATAACAGTAAAATAATAACATATTTGTTAGAAATATTTGCATTCTTTATAAACAACTGACTAACGTTAACAGTGTGGGCAATGTTTATTAGTTGAGACTACAGCAGGCCGTGACACGAGTCAGTGATAAAATGGCGGCAAGTACGTAGTCATTGTTTTATATTGTTACAAATAAAGTTCAGTTCATTTAAAATTCAGTGGTTTGTTTCGTATAATGTACATTAACACTACCGTTTGGATATATTTTTGTATATACATTGTACGTAGTATACATAAAGGGCTGGGTTTTACTTCCCACACGTGATTTGTAATATGCAATATTACAGTATAGTTATTTAGGTTGGCAACCCCGAAATGTAAGAAGTTTAACTTTCAATTATGGCCGCCATTGCTGTAAGTACGACAAAACGCACTATCGTGCAAAAAAATTATTTAGAAACGATTTTGTAAGTTATATTACAAAAAAATCAGTTGATTGGATATAAAGACTTATTACATTAATTTTATCACTATACTAGGTTACAATCTTAACTTTTATAACCTAGAACTCCGCTCCCTGTGATGCCTCTATCAGTCCCGGAGGTTCGTGGCAACGTAGGCCTAGTTATACTGTAAGATTATGTTCAAAATATTGACAGTCCGATGCCCCCCCCAGTTTTCAGATACACAAACAAAATATTTAAATTTGATATACTTTTTTTTTATTTAAAACCTTGGATAACGTTTTAAACGAGGGTTTAGAAAGAGATCAAATACACATATTAAGTACAATATGGAATTGTTTACTGATTCCCAGGAGACGTTAGGTCCAAATTATCTTACATCTCCGACACCACCCGACTCTCCCCTATATAATATATTCCGAAGTTGGGACAGGTCGTGTCCTCGTGGCATAGGAGACCTAAAAGTTGTGCCTAAAAAAGGGAGAGGTTAACCACTTAATTAGTGACATTAAATTTTTCATGCCAGCTTATTTAAATGCGTCGGCCTGGAGTGTAAACAAATCATGCGTAACTATTATTTACTTTGTGTATACCGTTGTATAACTTTATACAAATTTTAATATTTTTTTATTAATTTTCCACTATTTATTAAGAATGTTAAATAAATTACACCACTGTATTTTATAGGATACAGTTATTATTATTATTATTATTATTATTATTACTTACTTACTCACTGGCACTATCGAACCCGCAGGTTCATGGCCGTGCGGACATAAGCTCTCCATCAGTTGAACCCATGTCCGCATTTCTTGACGGTTGTATTTTTACGGTGAAAGATCGTCACTCTTTCGACCAAGGTACTTTTTTTGTTTGGCTTATCACCTTCGACCAGTCTGGCATGGGTAACCCTATCGGCAGCAATGCTACCGATTATTATTATTATTATTATTATTATTATTATTATTATTATTATTATTATTATTATTATTATTATTATTATTATTATTATGGAGGTGCAAACACATTCCTATCAGGAGCTACATTTTTGAAATCATTCACTTTACTCAACTCATCCCAATATTGGGTCTGACAACTCGACGTTTTCCTTTTATGTTTTCGTAAATGGCCTTCTTCCATTCCCTATTTGTTGCATATGTTGTATCATTGTACTTTCTACAACAATAAAATTCCTACGTTCATCCAATTTACATGAATACTGTCAACCATTGCATCCCCAAATCCACCTTGCAATTTCTCACATAGAAATGTTGCGATGTACTAAGGCCGTGTCCAAAAATATTATCTTCCATTTTTAACTTCAAGGCACAGAAACCGAAACTAGAATCCAGCAGTGGCAACCCACTGTGAAGTGCAGATAGACTCCCAGCATGAGTAAGAGCGTAGTGAAGTGAGGCAGGACGCGATGCGGATAGTAGGTAGTGAGAGTTATCCGATCTACCAATTCTCGATTTCTTTTACTCGCCTATAGTTTAATTGAGAGATTTGGCGCTCGAGTTTAATGCCTAGCAGTTTAAAACGGCAGATAATTTTTAGACACGTCCTTGGTACATCACAACGGTTCTCTGGAAGAAATTACAAGGTCGATTCTGTCATGCAATGGTTGACAATTCACTTGTTAGTGCTAGTAGTGAAAGCGCGCCACCGGAATTTGTTTTTGCTAAATTCTTGTCTACATTCCAGCTTTTCTTCCTTGTTATTCAATTTCTATTATTATTCTGCTGTGCCATGTAATTTTTGGTTTTCCACTTTTCCTGGATCTTTGACATACTGTCTAGATCCATTCTGAGACTGTGTCCAATCTATTACCATTTAAGGAATTTAATATCTTTCGAAATTTCATTTTGTGATATCCAAATTAATACGTTCCTAATACAGTATGTATCATTCTCTAGGGAAATATTCTTACGACTCATGCGCTGACCGAAGCTTCGAGATACTTTGCAGCATCAAATATAAACTTCACATGTTTTATTCCTAAACCTGATGATTCAATTTATATCTTACAAATGATGGTTCTGTATATAACAGGAGAGAAATATGTCAAAATCAAAAGCAAATTCCACAAAACTAATTTACAGAAATTTAGTAATCCACATCTACTTGGAAAATTTCTACAATGAAAAACACAAATTGAAAATTATTAATTCAAAAGTGTTTTTATTTATCAGTAACACTATCGAATTCTGTGTTCCAGTGCAGCGCGCAGATATAAGCTCTCCAAACATAATATTTTCCAATCATCCTCTCTGTAATTTACTTCCTTCAGAATGTTTTTATCCCACCCCATATTGGCCTTCCTACTGAATGATTTCCACTTTGTGTTTCCTACAATAAGTTTCCATTGCTCTCGTCCGTTTTTAGAACGTTCCAAATGTTCTGCCCATCGGAGTCTACGAAACTTTCAACTCCTCGTATTATATTCTGGTTTTCTATCAAGATCATAGAGTTCTGTTATCTAGTTTCCTAAATTCGCTTGTCTACATGTCTGTTTGATCAATATCCACTTTATTTTCAAATACATGCACTTTATTTACAAATACCCATATTTTTATGTCTTAAAGTAAGAGATCTCTTTCTCATCATTTTAGTTTATAACTTGAAAAATCGTAATTTAATATATTATTAATTTAACATTTTTGAGAGAATTTGAGAGATAAGAGTCTACGTCATGTATAATACAGCCTATATCATGCGTTTCCAGAGTTGATACAATACATAATTTATTTCTGTTTGTTAATGTTGGAAGTTATTAAGTTATTTGAACATTATAATGATATTGCGAGAAGAAAAATTAATGTCTGAACCAGGAATCGAACCGTGGACGTCTCGTTCTCCGTACGAGTGTGCAGACCACTATACCATTCTAGACATGGTACAAACATTAAGAATTCTTTCCATATCTCCACCCTCGTACGGAGAACGTGAGGTCCATGGTTCGATTCCTGGTTCAGACATTTATTTTTCTTTTCTCATTATCATTATAATATTATCCATTATTGGAACTGTGTTAAAATAACAGTATTGGAAAATGTTAAATAAGTTATTTGAATTCACACACTTCATCAAAATGCCCATAATTTACTGTTGATATTTTGCACATATAGGAAGAATAAATTATACAATTACCACATTAATTTTGAAAAATGTCCATTTTAATTACTAATTCGTTGTAAACTTTTATCTTTCTAGGGAACTGCATTTGAAAATAAATTTCATTCAATGAAGAAACACAAGGCGAAATTGAAGGTGGTGAGACTGAAAACAACAGTAGATGAAATCATTTAAATAATTCCAGCACTATGAGTGTCTAAAATAAGTTATATGAGGAGAGATAACCGGAGAGGAACTGTTTGGTAAAAATATCGTAGCCTGGATGGAAGCAACAAAACTGGATGATTTCATTACGCAATACATAGGTTGATTGTATGAACTTTATGGCGAAAACAGGTCACTTTATATAAATTTAAATATAAAATTATTTAATATACATATATTTACTTAAGTGCAGAACCATATCTAAAAAAAACACAGCATGAAACAAAATCACATACAGGTTATTCCTATATTTAATTGAAAATGTTTTGAAGAAAGAAAAATAATATTCTGTGTGCAGCTACCAATTTCCGCTAGTTTTCTGTCACTTGTAATTGTTCATCCTTGAAGAGAGTTTATAGCAGCTTGAAACAACGTAGTACAACACCTTCATTCTTGTATTGTCATACTGTGATACTTAAAAATAAGAGACTTTCTATAAATGCAATATAGAGGTTGTAAATAAAGTAAAATCACACTCCACATAAACAGATATTGTTTGGAGTAAAATTGGATGAATTTGTAGTTAAAGTATATGCAGTCGAGGTATGATACCCTGTGATACCCCGATTCTTAAAGGGACATAAATATCTGGATCTCTGAGTGTTGGGCCGACATGATGCCTTTCTTGTTTTCAGGGTATTGAAGTGAACCTGTAGGATGAATTCATGAAACAAGAATGGCGGACATTCGAACAGGGATTGGTCGAACGCTAGATTCGTCTGGTAAGTAAACAGTACCTGGGAGTATCAACGGACAAGCCAGAGGCCCTTGTGGCGTCTGCATGTGTGATTGTGCAAGTATGTAAGGGTAACATTTTTATTAATTCTCCTTTAACCATAATTCCATGTTTAGTTAGTGTTAGATAATTTTAAATCATTGCGGTTTGTTTAGTCTAAATTTTAATATGAATTTATTTTTGTATCATTTTATTGTAATTATTATTATTGTAATTATTATTATTATAATTTTTATCGTTATTATTCCTATATCATTAAATGCAGTATTATTATAATATGTAATTATATTTCAGGTTTGAAAGAAGTGTGAATGGGAATGCCGACCTCTGGTTCCATGGAAACATCCAGGTAATCTCTCTCCTCATGTTAAATAGAAATTTACAATATAATTTATAATGTCTTTAAGTATCTTGTGTAAGTTAATATCATTTCATGTCTCATAGAATGCGGATTTAAGTACGTGGATTATTTGAATTAAGGATTCTGTGCAGACAATTATCCTGCACATTTTTAACCTCAGCTACAAGAGTATTTTGGACGAACTGTTGTGAAACATTTGTTAATACAAATCAATATATATTTATGCGGTTGATGAATTTTTATTTACTTTAAATTTCTAAATTGCATTTCTACGAAACCTCTAATTTTGAATTATTTACACCAAAGAATATATACTTATGTGGGGAGATGATTTTTTTATTTACATCTCTGTATTACATTTCCAGAAAATCTCCCTTTCTATGTATCACAATTACAGCAGACGTGCCATGTGAAGACGAATGTGGTGTACTACATTTGTATGAAGAATCTATTAATTATATTCAGTGTAAATTGATGTCTAGTGACAAAAATATAAAATGACAGCTGTACTCAGAAACTAGTTCCTGTGTAATGTTTCTTCTTCCTTCAAGAAATTTTCAATTTAATATAAAAAAAACCTGTTTGTTATTTTTTTAAGATGTGTTTTCTTTAGCAACGTTTAGATACTTACAAAATTTGGCTGCAAGTGTTAATGATTGTTTAAATATTAAATTTATATCCAGTCTACATCATATTTTGGAAACGTAATTTTTCGAAGTGAACTTTATACGAAGGTTCTCTATTTTTCCGTATTTATAATTCATGATACCTTTCTTTGGATTTTTTTAAAAGATTAATTTTTATTCTTTGCTTTACAGAAGATAATTATTTTGTTAAAAATGTACACAATAGGTTAATTTATCCAAGGACACTATGTAGTTGGCTGAAATTTGGTGTGGAAACAAGACGGCAAATGAACTCTGATATTTGTGGTCAGAACAGCAAATGATGCTGCTTGCTTTGTCGAGTAAATGGATCCGAGTGACTGGGCGATCCTTATTCTCGTGGAGGAATAAATGTCGGAATCATTGAGTGTTACTGAAACAATCTAATTTTATTCTTGTTATTAACTTAAATATTGTTATCAATAAATTTGCAATATAGTGAAACATGTTACAATATTTTTATAATGTTCAATTGTATTTCAGGTTGAAATCATGTGGAACATCAAGAAACTAATTTTCATTATGTAAAAATCACAGAGAACAACTTTATATGAACTGTTCAAGAAATATGTATCGTAGTTCCTACATTATGTCATATAGAAAGTTTCCTTTTATTAACTACTATTGACATAAATGATACCTAACTGGCACTACCGAACCTGTAGGTTCATGGCCATGCTGACAAAAGCTCTCCATACATCCTTATCCTTAGCTAATGTTTCCCAATAATATATTGTATAATGTAATGTAATACTGGTTAATATTATTCTTCCATATCGTTTTTTGCCTGCATGTAGCGGTTTTCCCAAGTTTCATGCCTTCCTGACATTACTTATGATAATTATTGGTGATTGGGATATATGGATTGCTTATGTCCGCGTGGCTACAACTGTCTGGGTTCCATAGTGCCAGTAAAAATTATTTTAAATGGTTAAAACGTATCATTTCTAGTGTTAGGTCAGTCATTAGAGAACCCAGGGGTTCCTTACTACAAATCAATCTGCCAACGTCCTTCAATAGCCTTCGAAAGTTTGTCACTTATTTTTCACTCTGCATATGAGATGAAAATTAAAAAACGGATTTTTTTAATATGTAGCCTTCAAATACAACATGAACTTTATGGAAGGGGCTTCTTTCCTTCTTTTTAAAAATTCTTCTCTAATAAATTTGTTAATGTATGTTGACACGCCCTTTGAATTGAATTCCTGTTTTCCTTCTAGCTAATTTAAAGATGGAAAATAGCGAAAGGAAGTAAATTCTTTTTTCTATCTCAAGGTCAATATATGTTCATTATGTATAGACTTGGATAGTGTCACTTTCCATAATTTTATATTTTTTTCAGGGAAACGTCATAATCATGATCATCATCATCATCATCATCTGGTATCATGACAACTGCCGCCGTCTTCCAGAAACCAAATGCCATTCACATGACAATTAAAACAAAAGAAACGCCGTAAAAGAATAACAGTGACTTCCTTGTCAGAAAACAATCTTGTCAAAGTGATGTGTAACTAGCGAATACCCGACATGCACTGCTCCGCCTAAATAAATGTAATGTGCATTTTAATTTTAGTTGAATAAGTTAAAAGATAATTACGGGTTAATTAAATTGTGTGGAATACATTGCGACGAACTAAATATGTCGGTTTGCTAGTGTCAATTTTTAATTTCGGTTTTTATGGTTAACCCTCACTTCTAATGATCGGATTTCGCTGATTTTTTGATAACGTGTACCTCGGTTTATTTTAACAGTATATACTGAGTTTCGATGTAAAACATAGAAAATTATGATAACTAGAGGGATTTTTAAATTTTCGTTTCAGGTGAACCCCTACACCTAACGGTTCTATAGAATACAAACACCCTCCATATACCTGAAAAACTGCTATGTATAAATTTTCATAAAGACATATTTCGTGGTTCAGAAGTCTATAAATCACAAACATACATACATTCGCTTCTATATAATAATGATAATAATAATAATAATAATAATAATAATAATAATAATATAATTAATAATAATAATAATAATAATAATAGATATATAGATAGGTAGGTAGATCGATCATCGGTTGATTAATGCTACGGAATAATTACGATTAAGATTGTAGGAAAATGTCCAGCGAATGGACAACATTAGCTAAGGATAGGGATGTATGGATAGCTTATGTGCGCGCGGCCATGAACCAACGGTTTCGTTAGTGCCAGTGAATTTGTTAGTTGGTTAAGGATTTTGCCTAATAGTGATCCCATGGACACGTAAGAATGATCGAGGGTAGAAATATTCAGCTGGCATTAAAAAAATATATGTTTTTTATTCAATGCCATCACGTTATCATTCGACATTCTGGTATAACTCGTACCAACGGACTTGTGCCCCTGTAGCGCTGGCATCGTTCTTCGAAAAGTACACGTCAGTTCTCAGACCATTCCACCGCGTTCCCCTCCCACTACGTCAAATAGAAGCTAGGGTAACTGACCGAGTAGGGACGTTGCCGAACTTCCCCCGGTGTCAGGCGCTTGAATATTGAATAATGGAGGGTTAATAATTACTTCTTCATATTTAATTTAAGTAGGTCTAATGACACTGATTGATTTCTGCGATTATAATAGTGGATACTTGTTGGTTAAATGGAAATTACGTGAAGGGAATTTACATATGTTGTTTTTAAAGATAAATGTTTCGTCATAAATACTTCTCCTTCACCTCATTGTCTTATTTGGTTACATTTGGAACGTAATCTTGAAGTCCTAACAAAATTACAACACTTTAGGAACGAACACAGAGTCATGTACCCTCCTCCTTTCTCATCTAGGCTAGGGACCGGCTATGGCGAAGTTACTACATGCTACGATCTTATTTACACATTATATGGCATACTGATACTACACACGCATTCTAATTTATGCTTATGAATTAAGCTAATGATAATTAATTTACATACTATATAACATAACATACTGGTACTAAGTTGACAACACTGGACGGTGAGTGCAAATAATACCCCGCAAGAAAGCTCAAAACTGTGAGTAATGGGATGGCAGAAAGAGAGAGATAGAAAATAGAGACAGGCAAGAATGCAGGGAGGGAAATGATTTACCGAGGCAGAAACGAAATTAGTGTTTAGTTCGCATTTTTTACGGGGGCACAGATCCGTTGGTCCAAAAATACTTACTGATACAGGTTACAACGTATTTTGAAATAATTGTTACAAACCCTAGAAGTTATGACGAGTTCGAGACCGATTGGTATAGTATTTTTAAACTTGTCTAAAAAAAACATTTTGGCGACATCAAGACCCTGGAGTCAATTCAGCCTTAAACGATCCTGTTGATTGTAGAATTTTTCAGAAAAAAATTATAATCTACCTTTTAATCCACAAAATTGACTTGAAAGCGTAGTTATTTTAAGGAAATTTAAAATATTTATTCTAAAAATTTCAAAATTAATTTTTTTATTCAATGCCATCAGGTTGTCATTTCGGCATTTTTTGGTATTTTCTCCTGGCATTGGCGTATTTTAACCGACTTCTCAGGTTGGGCCGCCTGAAAGGCGAGGTTACGCTGCCCCAATGATGTGATGGGTGTTGATGATGGTAATGACCCAGGAGAGGCCTTAATCTTAAACTGAATGAAGTAAGTATGATATTGATGACAATGAGGCCAGATGTTGTTCGGGGACAATTTGAATCTTAAAGTTTCCTGACATTTGTCTTACAGATTTGGAAAAATCCCGAACAAAAACTTATCCAGGAAAAATGTCCCGACTTGGGATCGAACCCGGGCCCGCTGCGTTATAAGTGAGCAAAGCTTTGAGAATGTTTACCGGATGGATGAATCATTCTTCAGTAACATTCCCTTAAAATATTGATAATTATTATTCCATCTTTTTGTAAGTACGTTGATAAAATAACAGGACCGCCATCTGCTTGGACCAAGTTATGTTTAGTCCTTAACTATATGCTAAATAAAGTAAATAAATAAAAAATAAAACGTAGTTTTATTTGATTTTAATATTTATTATATAATTCAGTGACAGTTGTTTCGGTACACTGTACCTTCTTCAGACATGTTAACAAATTTGAAAAAAAATATGAAAAACAAATAAAACTACGTTTTATTTTTATTTAATTAATAGATATGGATTTTCATCAAGTAAACACCTGCTCAATTGATTAAAGTAAATAAATTTCAGGCTATTTGTGGAACCATAAAAGAACCTTAGGTCGAAAAACAAGGAAAGATACGAAACTTAAATTATATAAAACAATGGCTGTTCCTTTGCTATTGTATGGAAGTGAAAATTGGATAATGAAATCAAGGGATAAAAGCAGGATACAGACTGCGGAAATGCTATTTTTACGTAATGTGAAAGGATGCACTAGAGCGGATAGAATAAGGAATGAAACTATACGAGAATTAAATATATATAAAATTTAAAATAAAATCAGTGACAATAATATGAAATGGACAGAACACTTAATGAGAATGAACAACGAAAGAATACCAAAAAGAACCTTCCTGTATAATCCCAGAGGAACAAGAGATGTTGGCCGACCACGTAGAAGGTGGACTCCACTTTTAACTTCGCCGGAACAGGCTGCATAGCCTAAACCTTGTAGTAGAAGAAGAACTATATGGGTGCTGTGGTTCCAGTGGACTAGTGCTCCCCTCTAGTTAAAGAGATTTGCTTTTTCAAACTTGTTCGGATTTTTCAAGCGAATAAAAATTTCTAGAGTGGTTTTCTTCGGAAGATTAGTAAAAGTCATAGGTCCCGTGTCTTAGGTTTACAGCATGTAACAGAACTTCAGGCCTGAAATAAGAAGCTTCTGAGCAAAATTTGTTGGCTCTTTCAGTTCAACTTTCAAATACTACGCTAACGCCCTGAGTTGATGATCAGCAACGTTAAATAAACTAACAACTAACCTTACTATTGTCAGTATTCTGGGTCGAGCGCCCGATATTCCAGTCAGCACCTTAGAAAAAATGTATGGAGCGATGGTGAGGCCAGTAATGCACTATGCTAGTGAGATTTGGGGTTTTCAAAGAACGGAAATACTAAATAAGGTATATACGCATTTCCTAAAATATATTACAGGACTCAGTAAGGCAGTTTCTAACTGTGGAATTTTATATGAATTTGGGTCATTTCAGGACGACATAAATTGCAAAATTCGTGTACTCAAGTACTGGTTGCGGCTAATCCAAGGTGAACAAACAATGCTCAGAGCAATTTGTTACGACCACCAAATTAGGAACGCAAATGGGAAATTCTGGGCAGACGAGGTTAAGAGAGAACTCCAAAAGATTGGGATGGGTTGGGTATGGGAAAAAGGGACTGAAAGTCGCAAGAATGTGTGGAGAAAAATTAGGAGGAGGTGCTTGGATATAAACCGACAGAATATTTTGGCCGAATGTACGGAAAAACGATCACTATTTTTACAAAGAGACCTAAAACAAGTTTGGGGAAAAGTAATATTATATACTCACTCTAGGATTTAAAGAGAGATCAGGGCTTGCTTGGTTCAGGTTAGGGGCATGGAAATTTTTAAAAATTAGCGACGATCACGATATGCGAATATGCCCAATGTGCGGGAGCTTTGAAGACGAGATACATATATTAGGAAAATGTAACGATTTAGAATATTGGAGGCATCAGTTATTACCGGAAAGATTTCTAAATTGAAATCGTGGAAGATTGGCATGCTATGAGTTTCTGGTAAACCCATAAAATTGGATAAACTTGGGTAGATTTCTGGACAAAACGCGGAAAATAAGAACAGCACTTATTCAGGAATAAATAAATATGTTAGCAAATTGCAATGCTATTAATTCTTAATAATTCTACATAACTAAGTTAATGTATAATGTAATTGTAATAATATCTAATTGTAATATTATTGTGTTTTCTTTTCTTTTTTGTTTGTTTTTAAACATCAACTTATTGTAACGGACTGTCAACAGCACGTACGGCTTACTGCCCGTGCGATCCACATTTGTAAATAACATTGTATGTATCTTACTTTTAGTTTAATAACGTCCTTATGTATGTATGTATGTATGTATGTATGTATGTATGTATGTATGTATGTATGTATGTATGTATGTATGTATGTATGTATGTATGTATGTATGTATGTATGTATGTATGTATGTATGTATGTATGTATGTATGTATGTATGTATGTATGTACTTACATGGGCGAGATTATTAGCGGTGAAATAAAATGGAGAGGAATCTAGGCCTTGATAAAACAAATATATCGATATTCAGTTATCCGATTATGGAAATTTCGGATAATCTTTTTAATCGTCGTACCATCTATGGGATTTGAATACCAGAATTTTCTGCGATTGAGTGATACGTCATAATTATAAAAAAAGAGTAATTGTTGTTGTAGAAAATAGGTAATATATACAAATAGTCAAAATATGTAATAATTCATTTTTATTATAAGTAATCAAAATTAATGTATTCACGTAGACTTTCACGGCCGGACTTGCTATGATGATTTTGATGAAGATTTTCGGGCTGTAGGCCGTGGTCGTGAGGCTTGTAGTTCCTCGACGTCTCGACACCGCACGCAAAACAAACACGCACGCAAAACAAACACGCACGCAAGCACGCACGCACGCAAGCACGCACGCACGCAAAACAAACACGCACGCAAAACAAACACGCACGCAAGCACGCACGCACGCAAACACGCACGCAAGCAAACACGCACGCAAGCAAACACGCAAAAACGCGCACACGCAAACACGCAAAAACGCAAACGCAAACACGCGCACACGCAAAAATGCAAACGCAAACACGCAAACACGCGCACACGCAAACACGCGCACACGCAAACACGCGCACACGCAAACACGCGCACACGCAAACACGCGCACACGCAAAAACGCGCAAACGCAAACACGCGCACACGCAAAAACGCAAACGCAAACACGCGCAAACGCAAACACGCACAAACGCAAACACGCGCAAACGCAAACACGCGCAAACGCAAACACGCGCAAACGCAAACACGCGCAAACGCAAACACGCGCACACGCAAAAACACAAAAACGCAAACACGCGCACACACAAAAACGCAAACACGCGCACACACAAAAACGCAAACGCAAAAACGCGCAAAAACTCGAAAAAACGCGCAACCAAACACGCACAAAACACACAAACACGCAAAAACACGCACACACAAACACACACACACACAAAACACACAAAAACACACACACACACAACAAACACACAAACACACACACACAAAACCAAACACAAACACACAACACAACAAACACACACACACAAACACACACACACAAACACAACACACACACAACACACACCACAAACAAACACACACACCACAAACACACACACACACAAACACACACACACACAAACACACACACACACACAACACACACAAACACACAACACACAACACACAACACACAACACACAAACACAAACACACACACAAAACAAACACACACAAACACAAACACACACAAACCAAACACACAAACACAAACACACAACACACAAACACAAACACAACAAACACCAACACACACACACAAACACACACACAAACAAACACACACACAACACACACACAAACACACACACACACACAACACCACACACAAACACACACATACACAACACACAACACAAAAAAACACACACGACACAAAACAGAAACGCACACAAACAGAAACACACACACAAACACAAAAACACACGACAAACAGAAACACACACCAAAACAAACACACACACACAAACACACACACACACAACACACACACAAACACACAAACAAAACACACACACACAAAACACACACAAAACACACACACAAAACACACACACACACAAACACACACACACAACACACACACACACAAACACACACACACAAACACAAACCACACACACACAAACACACACACACACACACACACAACACAACACAAACACAACACACAAACACACACACAAACACACACACAAACACACACACAAACACACACAACAATCACACACAACACACACACACACACACACACACACACACACACAAACACACACACAAACACACACACACAAACACACAAACAAACACACACAAACAAACACACACAAACAAACACACACAAACAAACACACACAAACAAACACACACAAACAAACACACACAAACAAACACACACACAAACAAACACACACATACACACAAACACGCACACAAACACACACACAAACACACACACAAACACAAACACACACACAAACACAAACACACACACACACACATAGATTGAACCCTAGTGGAGAAAAAATGAAACGTCAATCCGTTTATAACCAATATTATTATTATTAATTAATTTCTGACGCCCTATGTTGTAAATATGTCAATTATATATTTCTGGAACGTTATTACCTGGGAAATAATACGTTGAAGAAAGTGCAAACGGTGGTTCCTTTTTATTGTGGTATAATAAATTCCTATGAATGTTTTTCTATTATATCCCGCAAGCAGTATCAGTTTACATTCGTGCACTATTTATACATTCTAGGATTCTTACATCTTCATATAGAAATTGCTATATATAACATATTTCTTAGAGAGTCAGTCACTGCAAAATAATGCTCCGACCTATTCAGAATGTTAAAAAAGGAGGAGCTTTCTTTAATATGATAAACTTAAGTTGATAAATTCGAGGTGAAACACGACTGTGATTGGTTGTAAATCAAAATTCATTGAAACGTGATTGATCATTGACTCCCATTTAGGACATGAATTAAATAGCCATAAAAAATAATTCAGTCGTTTTAGTGCGTATAGTATGCAAATGACATATTAAGTTAATTACACTTACCATTTGTAACTTCGTGTTTAATTTCTCATAATTTTGGGGGAAAAATTGAAACATTCTGTATATTGATAGAGTGATGAATGAGATCAGGAATAGAATGTATAGCTAGCAGCAATTCCTGTTTGTTTTACGTAATACGGCCTCTGTGCAATTTACACGGAAACTCAAATACAAATATAGCTTCACTATTTCAATATTCTTTACTTTGCAGTTCTCTCGCATTTTTTCTGGAAGTAAACATACCTACGTATTTATTATTTTAGACTATTTAACTCATGCCCCAAATGGGAGTCAATGACCAATCACGTTTCAATGATTTCTGTTTTACAACCAATCAGAGTCGTGTTTCACCAAATATTTATCAGTGTTATAATTACCATATTAAAGAAAGCTCCTCCTTACCATATTGCGTTCCTTTGGCAAATAAATAGTATGATCTGGTTGCAGTGATAAACAAAGGAAGCAGTAGAAGCGTACCTATCGTTTCTCATTTGTTTTCAAACATCGCCGTTTACATTAAATATATAAATATTTTAAAATAACTATAGTTAAATAATTATTTGTGAGTAAACAGCTTAATTTTATTCGTTAAATAGTCCTAACAAATGCCACTCTTGATTTCCAAATTCTCTAGATAAATTCACTCCTCACTTCGTGAGTCGTGAATTTATCGATAATTTGGAAATCACTCGTGGCGGCATTACTTATGAGAATTATATTTAAAAGTTATGTGATCATCTCAGTCAGAAATAAATAATAGTTTTAAAAAACTAAAACAGCACGCTTTCTTAGAAAACCGAACTCAAAAATGAAAAATAATTTTAATTTCCAACACGCTTGGAATAAATTTAAAGTGGTCAACAAAAGAAATCATCTCCAACACATATAGAATAAAACTAGAATTATCAACAAAAAGAAAATTTTACCATCAAAAGCGTGGGGTGCTCTATATCAATTAATATATTTAATAATAAACATATATTGGTAAAAGTAAAGTCTCTAAGAATAACATGTAAAAATCACAAAAAGCACCCCACGCTTTTGATGGTAAAATTATTTTCTTTTTGTTGATAATTCTAGTTTTATTCTATATATGTTGGAGATGATTTTTTTGTTGACCACTTTAAATATATCCCAAGCGTGTTGGAAATTAAAATTATTTTTCATTTTTTAGTTCGATTTTCTAATAAAGCGTGCTGTTTTAGTTTTTTAAAACTATTATGTGTTTTATTTTTTATTTTTTAGTTTTAATATTTTACAGAATAAGATAAGAATGTAAATATCTTTAAATTCCATAGTATTGTAGTATGAGCTAAAAGTATTACTCTTCTAAAAAAAAAAACCTCCCTAGCCGGATTCGAACCAGCGACCTATGGATTACTGAAATTATATACCACTAGTTCACCGCTCTACCAACTGAGCTCTCACAACGATTGACTGAAAAGTCGACAAGTCCGTAACCTATTATACCAGTTTAAATGTTTTTGATTTTCTGATGATTCTGGCCAGGAATTTAGAAAATAAATATGAAATGATTGTATTGTCACGAGTTCTTTACAAGTATACAATGTTTCAAGTCGATCCAATATCTCTAACTGGGTGAAAATCGTGTTCAAAGATTCCGTTACGTAAATACAAAGACACTTTTTTTAATTTTCTGATGACTCTGGCCAGGATTTTAGAAAATGAATATGAAATTATTATGTTGTCACGGGTCCTTTACAAGTATACAAAGTTTCAAGTCTATCATATGTTTCTAAGTGGGTGAAAATCATGTTCAAAGATTCCGTTACATTAACACAAAGACAGTTTTTATTTTGATTTTCTGGTGATTCTGGCCAGGATTTTAGAAAATAAATATGAAATTATTGGATTGCACGGGTCCTTTACAAGTATACAAAATGTCAAGTCGATCCAATTATTTAAAGTGGGTGAAAAACGCGTTGAAAGATTCAGTTACATAGATAGATACAGGTGAAGCTGATATAAAACGTGTAAAAATGACAAGATATCGTCTTTTCTAAACGAAGTACATCATTTATGCATCTCGTCATTTTATAAATGTTTTTGAAGTTCGTTTGTTTATAATAAATTGTAAATATTTTTTTCTTTTCTTTCTTCTTCCTTTCCTGGATTAGGTGAATGCGACCTGTTCCGGTCTCAAGTCCGTTTCCTTGGCCGTCCCAAAGATCTTTTTCCATGCGGTTTGTAGTTATTGATCGTTTTGAGGTAATCTTGCATTGTCCGTTCTGTCTAAATGTTCTTTCCATCGGTATTTGTGCTCTTCTACTTTATCGAGTATTGAAAATATATCCAGTTCATTTCTTATTGATTCAATATGTAATCTATACATGCGTGTACATCCTTTTACGGATCTTAAAAATTCATTTCAGTGGCTTGAATGTGAGATTTTTTTTGTAAGTACCCAAGATTCAGATGCATATAAAGAACAGGAACAGCCATAATTTTATGAAACCTAAGCTGAGTTTCTCTTCGAATATATCGGAGGGTTTTTCTTATGGTGCCACACAACATTTGATATCGGTTTAATTTATTATGTATATCTCTATCATAGCTATATGTTATATCAGAACCAATATAGTTAAAGTGTGATATCTGTTCTATTATCTAATTATTGATTACTATTTTTGCCCTTAAAAGTCATAATTTTAGTTTTTGAAGTTGAGACTTTAAGATTATAAATTGATTCAACTTGTACATGGCTCTTTGTAAATCATCCTCTGATTTCTGTATAATTACCAGATCGTCAGCATACATTACAATATTCATATACATTTGCTTATTAATTTGTATTCCTATTGGACTTGATTTTTTCCATTTTCGTATTACCTCGTCAAAATAAATATTAAACAATGTAGTTGATAATGTACACTCTTGTCGAACTCCTTGATTTACTAAAATTTCATCTCTGGAATAATTATCGAAATTAAGGATAATTTTCGTGCCATTATAAAGACTTTTTATTCCTTCTACAATGTTGAGCCGGGTACCCTCTTGCCTTCATTATTTCCCACAATTTTCTTCTCATCGCCTTATCAAAAGCTTTTTCAAGATTAACGAAAGCTAAATATGTGGGTAAATTGAATTCTCGTCTCCTTTCTATTATCTGTCTCATAGTGAATATATTGTCAGAGCAGGACCTGTATCAAACCATTGCATATATATACAAATAGCTTTCTTAGAACTAGTGATTGGACCATTTGGGAAAAACGTGGAAAATGACAATGGAGATAGATTGATAAGTTTATGTAAACAATATGACTATATAATAATGATGACGAATAGATTCTTCCAACATCGGGAAATACATAAATACACATGGGAAAGCCAACAAAAAGTCTCAAATCAATAATTGAGTATATAATTGTGAAACAAAAGCGTGATATGATAGTGAAAGATCTTAGAGTGTATAGAAAACCAGATTGCGGAAGTGATAATTATATTCTTTTGGGAAATTTAATATTAACAAGTAGGAAAAAATCAAAATATTGAAGTAACGAAAGACAGAATAAATACGACCCTTTAGAATGAACAAAGATATAAAGTAAGCTTACTCTATGATGAGAGTATAAAATATATTTTTCAATCAAGATTAAAACAAGAACTTAATTTAAATTTAAATAAATCTGCAGTGTAAATGTATGATCAGTTAAAGGAACGTATACATTCAGCAGCTTTAGAGGCACTTGGGACAGAAAATCTAGAATTAAAAATAAATAATGAATGTTTAATCACGGTATTAAAAAATTAGTAGAAGAAATAAAGAAAGCACGGATGAAATGGTTATCACATCACTCAACAACATCTCGAAATGAATATATCACTTTAAAACATAAAACAAAGGTGGAAGTGAGAAGAACAAAAAATGAGTACTGGGATAATATATGCTCGAATATAGATCATTCAATTGGATATGCTAGGTCCAAAGAAACTTGGAAAACATTACAAAAATCAGGAAATCAGAAAGGAAGAAGATAATTATTCAGTTGATAAGACCATCAGAATGGATGCAACATTATAAAGGTTTACTTCAAGAAAATAGAAACTTGTTTCAACTTCAAGATACAGATGTAGAATATAAATTTGACACTCCAGAGATAACAGAAGATGAAGTAAAAATAGCTTTGAAAGAGGTAAAAAATGGGAGAGCACTAGGACCAGGAAATATTCAGACGGAACTCCTAAAACATGGAGGAGATATTTTAGTAATATTTTTAACAAAACGTTTTAATAAAATGGAAAATGGAGACGATATCCCAGAACACTGGACTTTATCGTATATTACTCCTATTTTTAAAAAAGGCGAAAAAAAACTGTGTTCCAATTATAGAGGTATAAGCGTTTTACCTTCAACAGCCAGGGTTTTTAGTAAAAATATAAATTTTAAACTTAAGGAGATAAAAGATAACTTAAGAGAAGAACAATTTGGATTCCGGAGTGGAAGATCATTTATTGACAATATTTTCTGTATTAGACAATTACAAGAGAAAATCCTAGCAAAAAATAAAGAACTACATATGGCATTTATTGATTTAGAGATGACATACGGTAGTGTACCACGACATTTGTTATGGACGGCAATGAGAAATCTGAATATCTGTGATAAATGGATTAATATTGTTAGGAGGATCTATAGCAATACAAATGCTTAAAAATAAAGAATAATTTAACAAAGGAATTCACAGTGAATAAAAGCCTTAAGCAGGGATGCAGTTTATCACCAATTCTTTTTAACATTTATTAAGACCAGGCTCTTAACTTGTGGTATAAAACATGTTCTGAAATGCGTATTCCTATAGGAGGAAAAGTACTGCATTCATTGTTGTTTGAAGATGAACAAATAATTTTTGCAGGGGATGAGGATGATATGAAATATATGTTAAATAAACTAATGGAAGAATATAAAAAAATGGAGACTGAATATAAATTTACAGAAAACAGAATATATGTGTTTGGAAAAGGATGTGGATGACTTCATACTTGAAACAGGGAAAATAAAAAAGTGTGTATTTTTTAAAAATATCTTGAGTCAATAATTACAAGTTTAGGTACCTGCGAGAGAGATGTACAGACTAAAATTGCAATGGCAAAATAATGTAACTAAGACATTGCATGGAATAATTTTGAACAAAAATATCGCAAAGGAAACTAAAATGAAAATTTATAAGAGCATAATACAGAATATTTTTTGTCATATGGAAGTGAAACTTGATCTTTGATGGAATTACAAAAGAATAAAATTAGAACAGTTGAATTTGATTATTTTAGAAGAAGCCTCCAAAAAACAAGACAGGATAAAATAAGAGATGAATTCCTTTGGAGAGAAATGAATGTCACAACATCTGTTGTTAAGAGGATTGAAAATCAAACGCTTAAATGGTATGTCCATGTACAAAGGATGGAAAATGAAAGATGGCCAAAAAATATATACCAATGGTCACCCCCTGGAAGAAATAAACGTGGCAGACCAAGATGGAAATGGAAAACGTACGTCAGAACTATAATGAATGATAGGAATTTGGAAGAGGGAGATTGGAATGATAGAGATAAATGGAAACTGAAGACGGCAAACCTATAAGTGGGGGAAAGCCGAAGAAGAAGAGAACTAGGTTGTTCTAGCACTGTTAGATACTATCCGATTCACAATGAAATAACTTTTTTAGGAAAGAGGTTTAACACTTTCTGGCCACAAAATGAACAATTTAGTGCGTGAAACTGATACAGAAGAAAAGTTGGAACATCATGGACCAAAAATATTTTTTTTTAAAAGTGGAGCGAGAACAAACAAATTATGAGCAGTAAATATATAATTTGAAAATGTAATCTCATCTTCCTCCTCATCATCATGAACAGTTAAGGTTTAGGCTTTTTATTAGCCTGTACCTGTTTCCTCCAGATGAGTCTGTAGTCTCCATCTTGTCAGTGATCGTCCAATGTCTCGTTTACCCCTCGGTTTGTAGTTTAAAGTCAGCCTAGGGATTCAGTCCTTGGTCATTCTACTTACACGCTGTAGCCAATTGTGTTGATATTCTTTTATTTCCTGCACTATGTTGATTTCTTTACCTGAGAGATTCACTTCTTATACGATCCATACGTGTTATGCCTGAGGAATTTCATTTGTGCTGCATCCAATCTTCGTGTATCCCTCTTTCTCAGCATCCATATTTCAATGCCAAATTTTAAGACTGCTTTTGCTGTGATATTGTGAATTCGTAATTTTGTAAATTAATTCATATTTCCTAAAGTGCCGTTTAATGGTTCTGTTAATTGTATTATATGTTTGAATTTTGGTATCTAAATCAGTTTTGAATTCTGATATCAAATTGCCGGACTATTTGTTCAATAATATTGTTCTCTATTACAATATTTACTCTTAATATGGTTTCCCCATACATGGACATCGATTTCTTCTTTTGGCATGAAATTTTCATATTATACCGTTTTGCAACATTATTTAATGTATGTGCCATGATATGTAATTCATCTGATTATTGTGCTAGCAGTAGTCGGTCATCCGCATAGAAAATATTTAATTCCTTTCGGCTTGTTATATTCAAGCCACTCGATATTTGTCCTTCAAATTCCCGTGTAATTTTATTGATATATATATATATGTTAAATAATATAGGGGAGAGCCCGCAGCCTCTATTTGTGCTAATACTAGTACGTTCAGAGATTCTATTATGATTACATTTAATGGAAATATTTGTAATTTTATAAAGATTTTATCACTTGTATTGGTATGTAGTATTCCTCCATAATTTTCCATAATATGTCTCTGTTAAGGTTGTCATTGGACTTTTTCGTGGTCTATAAAGAGGAGGAATAACGGTAAAATGAACTCCACTTTCTCTAATATCTGTTGTAATGTAAATGCAGTATTTGTACAACTCTGGCATTTTTTAAAACAATTTCGTTGCTCAACCAAACTCGATTCCATTATTCATTAAGTTTGTTCTTTAAAATATTGGACCCATCCATCCATTGTAATTCTGCCCGAAGGCCGGTCCCTCACTTCAATCCTAGTATTTTCATGCTATGCTTGCAGCTTTACTAGAGAATTGTAGGTGTGGTAGCTTCCCGTTGCTTTCCACACCGGTGAAGGATGATAATGATAAGGATGATGATGGCCAAGTGATTTCGGGGACCGTTTGGGCCTTAAAGTTTTCCTGACATTTGTCTTACAGGCGAGGAAAAACCCGATAAAAACCTCCCCCAGAAAAACTGTCCCGATCGGGGATCGAACCCGGGCCTGCTGCGTGACAAGGCAGCACGCTACCTCGAGACCACAGCGGTGGACTAAATATTGGATATATTTTGGAAATTGTTTGTAGAAGTGTTATGCCTTGTTTAGTTCCTATTTTGTGAATGCTTATGACCAATCCCGTATTCTAATATTCAGGTATGTAATTCTCATTACAAATATTATTCAATAAATCTAATAGGCTTATGTGGTGTTTTAGTTCTTCACCTCCACATTTAAATAGTTCTGATGGTAGAATATCTGTTCGTGGAATTTTTCTATTTTTTAAGTGGTTTAAGATATCTTGGAGTTCTTTCATTGTTATTTCCCAAGTCCTCTTCCTTATCGTCAGTTGCGTTCTCTTTGTTGATTTCTGTTGTTTGTGGTTCATTTTCTTTCCATAGCATTTGGTAATATTTATTCCAACCTGCCTTACTGATTGAGTTATTTTTTTAACTGATCTTTCTGTTGTAACTGCAGTTACTTAAACAATTAAATTCTTATATTGACTTAGATTTTCACGGCCGGAGTTACTATAATGATCTTCTGCAGGATCATTATAATTAAATTCGTATCTTTGTGGACTCGTTAAATCATGTTTTATTGACGTGACAAACATACCCCAGTCTATCCTTCGCTGTAGTCTCGTCATCTGCCGGACCATTCCTCGGTTAGTTTGTATCCTACAGATGTGATTTTGTTCTCTATTACATTTTCTAAATCTTCATTCCAAGTTCTAACCATTTGCAATTTTTTGTGTTTTCTTATATCCCAAAGCTAATCTTCTATGTCCTAATAACTTATGCTCCATTTTATTTACCAATATTGTCACCGTGTCGGACCAGACGAACGGTATCAGAAAATAATGCTGTCGATTTAATGACGGAGGAAATATTATTATGTCCCGCGCCGTAGCCGAGCGGTTAAGGTAGGAAGCCTTGGCGCAGAGCTACGGGACTTGCTCTGTTTCGAGTCTCCATGGGGGAAGAAATTTTCTCATGGTATTTCGGCCAGTATGGGACCGGTGCCCACCCAGCATCGTGAGGCAATTGGGTAGCTACAATAAGTAGCGGCTCCAGGTTGAGGAACCAGCTATAACGGCTGGGGGACTCGACATGCTAACCACATGTCACTCCTAACTGGCTGTTGATCATCTACCTCTGTGATTGACACATGTGGATGTGAAGGGCCAGCAGCCGGCTGGTAAAAGGGCAACCGCTGAAATGTGGAAAGACCCTCAATCGGATCGAAAATATTATTATACGTGTGCCACAGGGTGCAGTAACTCTAAATATTTTTACTTCATGAATGCTAGAAATCTATTAAATACTGTAAGAAAAATAATAAGTATATAATTCTACAATAAATGATATATCTCTTTATATTTAACACCCATTAATAGCTAATACAACTCCATCAAAATAAGTACAATTAGACCCCAATACCATGTGGGAATTGAGTACGTATTAATAAATAATAAGTAAGTTATAGCTCAGGATAGGGATGTATGATTTGTTTTGAACGCACGGATATGAATTTTAGGGTTCGCTAGTATACTGAGCCAGTTAATCAAATTAAAAAAACACAAAAAATAATACAATACCGTTTCTTGATATTCCAACCCGGGAAGGGTGTATTATAAGGTTAATATACTATTGTAAATCACGTACTCGTGTCCTCGTAATGTCAAGATGAAGGATGAGATGAGTTGAAACTTATTTTATTGAAAATCTGTCAAACACACGATGCCGAATTATCAGGCCTGAAGCACCTTCAAGGAAGCAGATGAAATTAACTGAATTAAATGAACGAGATGAATATAAAGAAATGGTGGAATTAAGTTTTTGACCCTGACTCCGATTCGTCCTCAACGAACCTCGTATAGAGTTGATGGAGTTGCCGAGACTAGAACTCGAGACCCAGTAGTGGGAAACGAGTGAAAAACCCCCTGTGCCATGCAGCCGCGAATTTCAAATCAATAGTTTAAAAAATGGAAAATCGCCTGGACCAGGAAACATTGCACTGGAGCTCATAAAATCGGCTCCATCTGTTCTGTTGAAATAGTTTTAGCAAAATTGTTTACTTGATGTTTGAAGTATGTATAAATACCAAATTAATTGAAAATGCCTATGTAACGTGGAATTATAAAAAAGGTAATCAACAACAGTGTAAAAATTACAGAGGGATAAGTCTTACAAGTTCAGTGTTCGATTGAATATTAAAGGAATGTATTGATATATAATCAAGATATCTGAAGAGCAGAATTGTTTCTGTGCTGGCCGATCATGTATTGATAATATATTCTCTCTAAAGAACCTCACAGAGAAGAGTGTTGCAAAAGGAAGGTCGATAAACTTAACTTTCATAGATTTACAGAAAACTTGTGATTCTATACCATTATGTAAGTTGTGGCAATCTATGAAAGAAGCTGGGATTAACAGTATGTGCATCTAAGTTATTAAACAATTCTACACTGGTTACATAAACACGACTAAAGTTGGTAATGCAATCACTGAGGAATTCAAATAACAAAAGGGTTAAGACAGGGTTGTTTTATGACAGCTACGCTCTTTAAAATTTATATACATCAAACACTGAAAGAATGGAGATGAAAATATAGAAATATGGGAGATTCAATACAAAACAATTATCTCTCTACATTGCTATTTGGGGATGATCAGGGAGAAAAAAAAGAATTCGATTTGTTTGTTGAGAAATCAAAAGAAGAATATAAAAATGGGGAATTAGAATTAACATAGAAAAAAACAGAATATTTTGGAATTGGAGAGAGAGGCAATTATTTACACGTAGATAAAGAAATAATAAAGGTATGTAACATATTTAAATAATTAAGATCATAATTCAATGTCACGGCAGATAACAGAAATTATATAACAAGAGGGTATGGTCGCCTTTAGAGATGGAGGAAGATTGATGTCCAAGAAAGATATGTAATTGGACTCCCCCAGGCAGATGGAAAAAAGGAAGGCCTAAGAAGCATATAAGTGATTGTGTTCATTCCTCCACGCAGAACAGAAACCTACAAGCTGATGATAGGCAGGACAGTGAAGCATGGAAAAAAGGAATCGGGTAACGGCGTCAGCTGTAACAAATATGAATGATGATGAGAAAATATCCAAAACTGATCGGGCGGATTCGAATTTTATGGTACCGGCATTCTAAATCAAGAATTTCAGAAAAATATTTATAATTAATGTAGTATGGACTATACAAAGTAATCAACATTATTAAAATTGGAAAACCTGCACTTAAACTAACGTGAAATATTTTCAAAGTCCTATAGAACAACAGTGCGCATGCGCCAGAGTTTATAGAACCAGCGATAACCCACAATCGAACTACATATCGATTATCATCCTCGATTACTATCCGTCACTATGAAATTTATATGAGCAATATATGCAATAAATCCCCAAATCTATGTTAAAAAAATATATTAAAATTACCAAACGTTTATTGAAAATGGGTGTACACTTACTTAGTCCCTAACGCTGAGCCAACCAGCGATAACCCAAAACAGCGATAGAAAAATCATAGACTAAGTGATATACTCTGTGGAGAAAATAGCAGTTAGCATCACAATATTGTCTAACAGTGTCATAATATTGTGATTTGCATATTTAAATAAATACTTCAAAATTGTCTAATAATGTTATAAATTGTTTCAAAAAGTTTAAAATATTAAATAATGTTAGTAAATGCAGAAGAAGATCTATAGTTTTACAACAATATAACTGAAAAATCAAGCGCTAGTAGAAGTGCAATTGAGCCTTAAAATTCATTATAAACTCCATTGATGTATTAGTCACAATTTAAAATTGTAATATAAAATTATATACCTCTTATGTTCGTCTCCTCAACCATTAAAACATGAAGTTACTGTTGGCCTTTCGGGAGTAGTTCCATCATCAGCAGAAAGTACGTCTGCATTCACTAGCTTCAAATGCAAGGCTGGCTTCTCGGTAATTTGAAATATTTAAACAGGCCAACAATGACCTGCTGTTAAACGACAACATATCCAGCACTTCATGCCCATTCTCTAAAGTTATAACGGACGAGCCAGTCTTACATTTGAAGCCAGTAGATGCAGATGCGCTTTCTGCTGATGATGGGACTAATCCCGAAAGATCTACAGTAACTTCATGCTTTAATGGTTGAGGAGACGGACATAAGAGGATACCGGTAAAGTAAGTTCTACATGTCAAGAGAAATATTGATAACGAAAATAGCGGAGCTTATAGCACTATTCATTAGTACAATGTCATAGTAATATCGTGGAACGATGATTATTTTAAACTAATCAAATATTTTTTATTATTGATTTCGTACATCTCAATGATGGATAAATCATATTTGAAGAGAAAAATTATACGCTCAGACCGGGACTTGAACCCGGGACCCTTGATTCTCTAGACCAAGTGCTCTATCAACTGAGCTACCTGAGCAAGTACCGATCTAAACGCAAATCTTTCTCTATATACATTGTAATTCCCATCCACCAAATGCTGTGAAGCCATGCTTCTATCTTGCAAATGGCGGCTCAGGTAGCTCAGTTGGTAGAGCACTTGGTCTAGAGAACCAAGGGTCCCGGGTTCAAGTCCCGGTCTGAGCGTATAATTTTTCTCTTCAAATATAATCAAATATATTGAAACCTTATAAATACTTTTTAGCTTGATCAGGAATGGTAGGTACTATCGTGATATACTCTTAGGTTAATCGCTAGAGTTAATTTTTAAGTCTTTCACGTTGTTAACAATGTTTTTTTCATTATTTAATAAAAATGGTTTTAAGATTTGTCAATATATTTACCTAATGCCTTATATAATAACTTGTATAATAAGCGATAGATTAATTCATTATAGTTTATTACTTTCATTGTATTTGTTTCTTTTCTTTTTATGTATAGTAGATTCGAGCTGTTACTCCTTTCTTTATACATTCTATTATTAGTTTAATTTTAATTGTATTTAATTTTATTGGAGGGAAGTAGATTATACAGGGAATGATTGGAAAGCATTAGCTCAGGATAGGGATGTATGGAGAGCTTATGTCCGCGCGGCCATGAACCTACGGGTTCGATAGTGCCAGTGAGTAAGTAAGTAAGTAAGTAAGTATATTATTAGACATTATTTTCATTATTATTAAATTTGACAGATAATTAATTGTTTAGTATGTACTATTATTGTAATATTTTGTATTTATATGTAACATATGTTTATCCTGGTGAGTGTAAGAGAAGGCCACATGGCCTTAACTCCACCAGGCTAAATAAATCTATTCTATTGTATGTGACGTAAACATTGCTGTTATTCTGATATTTTCTTCAGAGAACAAATCTGTGAACTTCATGATAATGACATGACTAATTTTTAAAATTAATTAACAGGATAATATCTGTCCAGCCATATCTAACCAAATTTAAAACGCGACCGAGGACAATCGAAAATGTGATAACCAAATCGATATAGAGTTTAGCCTTGGAAAGTGTAACCACGCTATCTGGTACCATTTTTGCATCGTCCCTTCCGGGGATCTATATCGCAATTTCCGCTATTATAGCTCAAATATTGTCCTGCGTGGATATTTAACAATTATATTATCAAGTTTATATTCCACGGGAAAATACAGTGTCTTTCAAATGTAATGATTATAGCTCTCATAGAATATTCAATTCCACAATTCTAATATCATATGTAAAATAGTGGAAAACAATAAAGGGAAAACCAAAATAAATAGAGAACATACATAAAATTTAAGCAGAGAGTCTATGCACTGGGCCCGTGACACATTGACATATTTCATTTCATAAACAAGCATCTGCTAGTTATACATCCAAATATATTAAATAAATAACAATCTGGTCTATAGACGATATGACTTTTCTAATGATAATCGTGAGTGAGTATTTGGGGGAAGTAAATTATTTACTTTTACTAAACTCAGTTTGAAAAGGATCTCTTGCACAGTGTAAATGATTCACAAACAAAGTTAACTAAAATAAGCATATATTTCAAATATAATAATGTCGTGAATAATCGATTTAAATAAGGATAACAATAACAGTGACCAAGTTACAAATAAGAATTACAATAAAAATTAAGGGCTCAACTGCACTTCTACTAGCGCTTGATTTTTCAGTTATTTTGTTGTAAACTATAGCTCTTCTTGTGTATTTACTAACATCATTTAATATTTTAAACTTTTTCAAGCAATTTTTATAACATTATTAGACAATTTTGAAGTATTTACTTAAATATGCAAATCACAATATTATGAATCTGTTAAACAATATTGTGATGCTAATTGCTATTTTCTCCACAGAGAATATTACTTAGGCTATGATTTTTCTATCGGTGTTTTGGGTTATCGTAGGTTGGATCAGCGTTAGGGAGTGATAAGTAAGTGTACACCCATTTTTAATAAACGTTTGGTAATTTCAATATTATTAATATATTTTTTAAACATAGAATTGGGGATTTATTGCGAATATTTGTCATTTAAATTTTATAGCGACCGATAGTAGTCGAGGATGATAATCGATATGAGGTTCGATTGTGGGTTATCGCTGGCTCTATAAACTCTGGCGCATGCGCACTGTTGTTCTATAGGACTTTAAAAATATTTCACGCTAGTTTAAGTGCAGTTTTTCCAAAATTAAGCATTCCTGGCATAAGTCTTCCTCAAACATATGTAACAAATATAAATAATATAATAAACAATAGCATACCATTTCAGACTTGTAACTGCATTCACACTCGAAAATAAAGTCCATCTTCACAGCCAGCGTAACTAAACGTAAATCAAGATGGATCAGCAGGTGGCCGAGGGATTCGTACTCCCGAACCCCTCGCGAAAAGAAGGCTTCAAACTCTCGAAGTGGACTGTGTATTGTTTTGTTTCCGCATCCGCGGATATCTCCTGTCGCGCCGAATAGATGTGCAGAGAGATGGAGGGGTGAAAAGGGTGCTTTCGGAAACGAATAAAGGTAAAGGAGACACAGATAACAAGACAACAACATAATAATACCAGGGAAACAACGATAGTTTACGCTAGCACATTACAAAAGTATCGGGGTTAATAGTGATTTCAGACTTGAGAGTCAAGGACGAAGATAATGATGAAATGATGATATTGATATTTTAATTTAGTGTTAATCGAGTAGTTTGTATCGCTAACATTCATGAAGTTTTGTATTTAACTTTTCTATAATATTGAAACTTTATCGTTGGTATAGTATACACTTATTAAAAATAAGACTAACATAAATTTTAATGTTTTGTATTATTATTATTATTAATTATTATTATTATTATTATTATTATTATTATTATTATTACTACTACTATTAACAACAACAATAATAATAACAATAATAAATACAGAACCCTTATGGCATGTGGCATATAAAAAAAGCACCTATAAAATGAATTATTATAAATAATTATTACTACTACTAGTAGTAGTTATTTTTATCATTACAACATTATTATTACTATACAGAGTTTTAAAGCAACTTAAGTTGAGGAGACGGACCTACAAGGTAACTATTTTATAGTTTTTAACTGTACATTATATTGTCGTGACCTGGCCCTCGGGTAGATCAGACAATTTGAAGGTAGGATTCGTTGTGAGTCCAAGAACTCCAGTGAATGCAGAACTTGATTTAATATATTTATTAAAGACGATGATTAAAAAGTTACAATATTGTGTCTCTAACTGTCATAGAGACGAGGTCGGAACCATGAAGAATAAACCCTGATGCCAAGGACATCAGCCGTTATAAACCCTCTGATAAGCGAGCGTGGCATGGACGCCGAGTTGGAATGTTTCACCCTCATTTCCAAATAAGGACATATCTCTTCCTCATTTCCAAATAAGGACATATCTCTTCTAAAGTTACGTATGAAGACTGGAATTTTCCAGCCATGTTATCTTACTGTATTCAACTAGGGGATGGAGAGTAATCTTATCTTGACTCGACGCCCCTGTATTAGACTGGGGGATGGTGAGTAATATTATCCAAACTCAACGCCCCTGCCTGTTTCAACTTGAATATCCACATGTAATTATTATTATATATTAGAGTGTCCAGTACGCAATTTCCCTTCATAATATAATATAAATACATTCTTAAAACTAAAGTGATCCCACAACAGACCCGGAGGCCCTTGGTGTAGTAGGAGGTTAAGGCTCCCACTTTTTTTAGACAATCGGCACTTTATGTCAGCCGGGTTGTCAGCCCTGCGTGACGGCCGCCTTTACCCCCAGAACAAGCGTCTGGTACTCATTTCCGTTAGAGGCTGAGTCGACCCCAGGGCCATAGTGCCGCCAGAGGGTTTTGGTCAGTTTAAAAATTCTGACCCCAACGGGACTTGAACCCTCGACCCTCCGGCTTGTTGCTCAGTGCCTTAACCACTACGCTACGGCGTGCCCCCATATAAATACATTCTGATTGTTAATTCAATACTTTAATATATATATGGATTCTATGCTATTGGCTAACAGTGCAATAATTAATTAGTATATGCGGTAATAATGCTACAGGCAGCACAATAGTCCTAACTATTTTATAGTTTTTAACTGTACATTAACTAATACCTCAACGGAAACTTACCATGAATTTTACTAGTCTCGATGTAACTACTGCTGTATACTCGGGGTAGCGTCGCTGCCTCGTATGCAGGGTTCGATCGGGAAAAATTTCCTGAGTTATGTTTTTTTACGGCGTTTTTCTTCACTTGTAAGACAAGTATCAGTAAAATTTAAAGCGCAGACGGTCCCCGACCGTAATCTGACCATCTATAATCATTATTATGATATTCACCAAAAATCCATGAATGTGTGTGTGTGTGTGAATGCTGTGTTTCGTCTTGGAGGAGGAGCTGACAATTCGAGGAGAATCTCCATGTCCTTGTGTGGTCAAGAAAGGTTGTGTGATCCTCGGTTTAAAATCCCTCTTCCACAAGTTGTGCCACTGTAATGCGCGGGCGGCATGTGACATGTAAAAAGTTCATGTAACTTAAAATGTTAAACTGTGATAAAGAAGAAGTTACTATTAACATCATTCATTACTGATATTATTATTATTATATTAAAAAGGCATTATTATTATTATTAGCCTACTAATATATATTTTTTCAAATGCCCCAGGTTGTCTCTCCTGGCATGGCGTACTTGTAACCCACTTCTGAGATTGGGGCGCCTGGAAGGCGGGGTTACGTTGTCCCGATGATATGATGCGTGATGATGATGATAATGGTGCGCCAGGAGAGTCCCTAATCCTAAGCTTAACCTACGATGGATATGAACCCCGATAAAAATCTCACCCAGAAAAACTGTCCCGACGGGGATCGAACCCGGGCCCGCTGCGTGACAAGGCAGCACGCTACCCCGAGACCACAGCGGTGGACGCCTACTAAAATGTAATTAATACTATATTAATCGAGTTTAAACGTCATAAGGATTACATAACTACTCACCATAGATAGATAATAATGATAATTATTTTATAGTACTTTTACTAGTTATAAACTTATTAATTATATGAAAAGTAACTTTTTATCTGATTAAGTATTAGTACATACTGACATCAAACCACTTTTGCATTGTTCTCGCTAAACGTAATCTCGCTCACTTCCCCCCCTTCATCTTTTTAAACTATTTTTATCTTTTCTCCTCCAGTAAGACTTGTAGTCCTCTCTCCAAGAACTTATATGCTGATGATCCAAGCTAGTCGCATATAGGCAAGGATCAGAATGTCTGAACTGTACATAGTGTGGTATATAGTAACGGATGTTCTTGGATTTGTGGATGCCAAGACCATCATCGAGATAGCACGGGTCAAACAGAGTGAACATAAACCCAGATCCAAAAGGGATATTTAAAATTATACCCTAACGGGAACCAAACTCGGAGAGACCGTCTTATGCAATCAAGTATATGCATACGTACTCCACGGTAGATAGAGTTTTCATATTAAGCATCAGACTTTAACTGATAATAAAATTACAACAATAATATTCTATTTCCAATTTATGTTGTGGGTAATTAAAATTATAATATTAAATTATGAAATTGTTAACCTTGTAGGTTCCCCTCCTCAACTTTTAATTCATTAATTCAATGTAGGCCTTTCGGGACTAACCCCATCATCAGCATAAGCAGCAGGAGTTGATCTGTGTCCATTAAGTTTGAATGCAATACTGGTGATAATTTTGTAGAGATGATTGAAATTAGGCCTACTGGGCGTTTTGTCATTTACGTAGAAACAGGTTGTTATTGGTTTCCTTTAGAATTAAATTTCTTCCAGTACCTACGTTTATTATTTGTGGATTGCTCTCTTTGTGCAGTATTAAGATGGTGTTGGCAACATTTAGCACGCGATATCCTGCCTGAATAATATGTTTAGCATATCTGAATTTTCCCTTCCATATATTTGAAATCTTTAAAATATTATTTAAATCTAATATTAAAACCTTTGCTGGTACTTCCTATACAATATTTGTGCACTCTTTACATGTTAATTTTTAAACTCCATTTTTATTAAAATCATTATGGGTTATGACATTCTAATTATAGCCCATGTGTTGTCGAATCATTTTGTAAAATATGGTTTAGATTTTATCGACTATTTAACTCATGCCCCAAATGGGAGTCAATGACCAATCACGTTTCAATGATTTCCGTTTTACAACCAATCACAGTCGTGTTTCACCAAATATTTATCAATATTAAATTTACCACATTAAAGAAAGCTCCTCCTTTTTAATATTCTGAACAGGTCTGACCATTATTTTACAGTGACTGACTCTGTAAGAAATACGGCTACCTGATTGTATATATAGTGCATGGATGTCAACACATAGCGCTTGCAGGAGTTAATATAAAAACATTCGTAGCAATTGATTATACCACCAAAAAAAACACTATTTGCACTTTCGTAAATGTATTTTTTCCCCAGGTAATAATCCAGAAAAATATAATTGTCATATTTACATCATACATCAGAAATGAATTAATAAACAGTTTGATGTGTTTCATTTTCTCCACTAGAGAGCATGCTTACAATGTTGCGTTCCTTTGGCATGATAGTATGATCTGGTTGCAGTGATAAACAAAAGAAGCAGATGAAGCGTATCAATCGTTTCTCATTTGTTTTCAAACATCGCCGTTTACATTAAATATATAAATATTTTCAAATAACCAAAGTTAAATAAAGATTTGTCAGTAAATAGCTTAATTTTATTCGTTAAATAGTCCTAACAAATGCCACTCTTGATTTCCAAATTCTCTACATAAATTCACTTCGTGAGTCGTGAATTTATCGATAATTTGGAAATCGCTCGTGGCATTACTTATGATAAATAATAATGTCACAAGATCTTAAAATTCCATATTGATAATATTAGTAATCTATGTTTTAGTATGATTTCAGATAAGTTTATAATATAAATATTTTCTATGCATATATTATATCACACGGAATCAATTCCGTGTTTCTTCACAGAGTGTTGATACCTATAACATAATATTTTTTTCGGTAGCTGTAATAATTTCCTGAACATGTTTTGCTTCAAGTAGACATAAAGAACTTCCACCAAACTATGCAGACAGACCGTCGACTCCTGGTTGTAAAATTGAATAATATATAGATATAATTTGGTGTTTTGATTTGAGTCGTCTCTTCCGACAGTCCTTTGAGTGCACATCTGTACTTGCCAAGTTCCCGTCAAGGTGTGCCAAATTTGAAGCCTCGGTCAAGGAAGCATGACTTGACGACAAATTAGTAGGTCGATATTTGCAAGTCTTTTCAATTCATCAGTCTTGGGTAATTATATAATGCTTTAATATGTTGAACTGGTGAACAGATGACACCACGTGGAACAGACACTTCTAATCTTTACATACATAGTTGAACTGGCGAGCAGATGACACCTTTTAATCTTTACATACATATTTCTTTGTCTAGGCTTTAAAATGAGAGCAACATTTCTGTACATAATATTAATGGAATATAATAATAATAATTGTTACGAATACATAGATTATTTTACATAGATATTTTAATTATTTCATGGATTATTTTAATTATTCCATATAAAAACAGTTGGTGAAATATAAAGCATTTAGACATATTATATTTTAGGATAGAATTTTGACTTATGACAGTATTTCAAGGCTAACTGTAAATCTCTGCATTTAGACTATAGGAATGTTGGTACAGTTAGTTATAGCTGTAGGTGCAGAAGCTTAATATATAAACCTTGCAAAATAGGGGACTCGTGTCTGTTGAAGCAGTGAGCTGATGGGTAAGTCTGCATACCATTTTTCTTAATAAACTTTGCCTAGGACAATTAGAAATGGAGTCAAGTATCTTAAATAGTTAATACTACATTTCAAAGTGTAAGAGTAATTAGATAATTATTAGAATGTACATTAGGGTAGATTCGTAACCCCATATCTCCCTCTCTCGAAACTCAGGAAAGTGAGAATGTTAGTTTTCTTAATATAAGCTTAGATTAGTTATTTAGGGTTAGAATTACTTAAGGTTATTGTAATCATTTTACGCTAGAAATAAAACAGTTAAATTAAGAATCAATTTATTTATGTTCGAAAACACGTATACCTCTATAACTAATACATCCACATATTAACGCTCGGCTCGAACCTCATGCTACCAAAAATCCACGTCCCAAAGGTCCTTTAAATCCTAAGAAAACCAACAATTCGTAACAATAATAATATAATGTAATAATAATAATAATAATAATAATAATAATAATAATAATAATAATAATAATAATAATAATAATAATAACAATAATAATATATTATTATTATTATTATTATTATTATTATTATGTATTTTTATTTAAACTGGCAGAATTGAGACCATAAAGCCTCATTCCTCTCAAGCAGTAAAAATAATACACACATATATATTTAAAACTATAATTAATTAATTAATTAATTAATTTAACGATATAATTATCTACTCCAAGCGCGACAGGCCTACAAGACCCTTGGCCTACCTTCCGGCTGCTGGCTTCACATCCACACGTGTAAATCACGGAGGTAGACGATCATCCAGCCCAGGCCATTGAATCATTATACGGAGATTTGGACGCAATTTTTGTTTTAATTCTTTTGTCCACGTAGTACCGTGGTCATCTTAAGACTGCGCCACCATCGCTATTTTATCGATTATAGACGTATGACGTACAAATAAATCGAGTTGTAAAATCGAATTAAATTTAAATAAATCAACGGTGGAATTGTTATGTACTGCACGAAGAGAAGGTTGAGGTTGAATATAATATTATTGATGCATCGAAGTTAATTGTTAAATTAATTAATTATCTACATTCCGAAGGATAAAGTGAAGCAGGAAAATACAGCTAATGGAAGGTAGGTGAATGATTACATACGTTATCATTTTTCTAAAAAAAATTACTTCTGAAAATAGTGTTTTCAAATAATAGGCCTAACTGTGAATTGTGTAAATTGGCATGCGGTTTATTTTGTTTGCATCATGACACTAGAATACCCCTTTAAAAAACTTGTTTATAGTCCTACCTCGTCCATCCGTCCATCCATCCGTCCATCCATCCGTCCATCCATCCATCCATCCATCATTCTATATATATATATTCGGTGTCTACAAGATAGGACAATTTTTCAAAAAACCTTTTGATGAGAACAACCTCAATAGCTTCATTCCTCCTGCATTCGCTAAAATACTAGTTAGCCGATTGTTACCTTTAGTTCGGTATGAATAGAAAGTAGAAAATAATTAGGGCACATTGCAATTTATTCAACCTACAATACAAACAATGTAGGTTAGAAACCGACCGCTTAAATTCGGAGGCCGTTATTTACATACATGGCCCGTCTCCAGCAATTTGTAAATAACCCTGATGCAGGATTACCTGAACTTCAATATCATCCCATACAATAGTTTGTTTTTACATTTTCATCAAATCTTCAGAAGATTAATCCTAATATTGAGAAGGCAGATATTAGGATGATCATGATGTCCATTTTCTTTTTACCCAGTTTTTTTCTACACTAATTTTAAGCATAAAATCATTTTTACTTCTGATATTTGTAGGTTGCTGACCTTAGCAACTTCTTTGTTGAAATAAAATAGAAACAAAACTGCTGTTTGTTTTATATCTTAACCTTTTTTTTCACACAAGTACAGGTCACACCCATAATAATCAAAGGCACAGATTTAAAATCACCCATCCTTCTGGAAATCGAACCTGGGTATCTGGAGTATAAGAAAGGAATTCTGCCGTTCACAGCGATGGACAAATTTCAGTAATAGAGACCAGTGTTATAGCTTGTAATTAACGCCTTTTCACCTGAAATCGATATTATACAAAATATTGTTTTTGGAAAAGTCAACTATTCATATTTATACAAGTCTTCAGGTTTTCTCCAGTCAAAAATACAACTTATAATTAAGGTTCATCTCTAGATGTTCCTTTGTATTAAGAACATAAAAGTAACAATGCAGCATATTGCTAACCCTTGTGTGAAGCAATGCTCTAGTATCAAGGAAAGAAGAAAAGTTTTTATAACACAAGGAAGTGATCTTTATTACACTGATTCAATGTGCACCCAAGTTATGAAACACATGGAGGGGGGATTTTTATGTACTTATTTTTATTACACCAGCTTTATAAACTGTAAAACTATATTCTGTGTGTTTTTTTCTTTTCTGAGAGCATCACTAAGTACAAAAAACATACATTTCATTTAATGTCCTTGAACGAAGAGAAATCTTAACCTACATAGTGTTTTGAAGAAAAATATGTTGAAAGATATCTGTAAATATTGTAAAAAATTGTGCTAATAATATAATATGTCAAGTTTAAAAAATAATAAAGTTTTGCAATGCAATATACTTGTTCTGGTACCCAAAATTATTTTAATTTGATTTCATACTTCCACAATCTTCTCTACCCATTCAATCGAACTCTTGTTGTTTTTTTTAACTCCGTGGATTCTCGCAACACCCCACTCACCCTTAATTGTTCTTTCGTTGTATGTTACTTTCTCTTCTGCCACCATCATAGCTGGATTTCTGAAATAGGAGTTGCTACTTATATCTAAATTCATTACGAACCTGGGCGATTATCGTTCCCATACTGGCCGCTTTCCAGTTTAGGAATTCATTCCTGTGACATTGTTATTATTGAATTATAAGTTGTAAATATTTATACTTCCATTGCTGTTCATCACAAAACGCACCAACAAACACTTTTATTGCTGAAAATCCTTTAATGATCCATCCATCCATAGCAATTCTGCCTGAGGGCAGGTCTTTCAGTGCAATCCTAGCATTATCATGCTATGCTTTGTAGCTCTACTAGGGAATTATAGATGCAGTAGCTTCCCGTTGCTTTCCACATCAGTGAAGCGATGGTGTAGATGATACGATAAGGATGATGTTGGACGCCAGGATGATTTTTGAGAACCGATGGCATTCTTGAGATTTGTCTTACAGGTGAGGAAATACCCAGAAAAAACATCACCCAGGAGCCTGTACGGACCGGGAATAGAACCCGGGCCCGCTGCTTGACAGGCAGCACGTTATCTCGAGACCACAGCGGTGGACTGCTTTGTGATATACTTTAGTTATGCATTTCTTAATTTCAATATATTGTTTTCCACCCATGTTAACCTCTTTCTTTTATTATTTCCCTTAATTTATAAAGTCTCTCTTTGTAGATACTTTCAAGTGTTCACACCATCGAGAATTTTAAACTCTGAATCACATATATATATATATATATATATATATAGCCTCCTTTTTGACCATACATTGATACGGAAGGGCTCAATCAGCTCAATGATCGGGCTACATTCAAGACAAAGCAAACTTTTAAAAAAAGCTCGTCGCACGGAACTGCGTAAACTATGCGAATTCTTTAGAAAATGGAATGTATGCTTTAATTTTGCTGGTTTACGGAATTTGTATTTATTTTCGTTAAATTAAAAAAAAAACTAAATTTATAATGCCAGTTTGTATAATTTGACACAAATTTAAATAATATCAACCAATTCATTGATTTTTCCATTAATTTATTGAAATATTAAATACATTGAACTAATGAACCCCATAGAATAAATTGCCAATTTAAAGGTTAATTAAATTGTATGACATAAATTGTGACGAATCAAACAATGTAGTTACTAGAGTTAATTTTGAATTTCCGGTTTCAGTTAAACCCCCACATGTAATGGTCAAATTTCACTGATATTTGTAGAATATCTTCCTCGATTCATTTTAATAGTATATACTGAACATCGTTGTGAAATATGGAAAATTGCTGTTGCTAAGAATGATTTTTAAAGCATTTATTTCAGGTGAATTCTACACCTTATTTTGCTGGTTAATGAACTCTATATTACTTTTATAATTAATTGTTATATGCCAAGTTTGGTTTTGATCATTCAAAAATTGCGGCTGCTAAAAGTATAACGGATATATACATATAAAGTTTGGTTATGGTCTTTTTCGGTATCTACTAATAGGATCGGTGAAGAACTGTAGAAATGTTTCAAAATGTTTTTCAGGAGAACAACCTCAACCGTTTATTCTTTCGGAATTCGCTCATACATTCATCCTAATTATTAATCTCTAGCCTACCCTTACTTACTCCTATTTACTTTTATTTTAACCTTTTATAAAGTTTTTTCCTTATTCTAAAATCAAATCCTACCTTTGTTCCACGTGACATTTAAACAGAGTTTTTGAATTTAATTTTAATCCCCACTTACTGTAATCATCTATCAAATTTCTGTTCATAAAATCGTTATCCTCATATTTATGTTTCACTACTAAATTGGTTACCTGCAAAAATCAGTGACCACATATCAAATTCAATATGTACTTAAAAAAATAGTATTAGGCCTATAGCTAGAAAATGGTCCGACTGCATTACGAGAGCCGCATCTATAGGCTATTATATGCAAGGACAATTAATACGAATCACTAATACTTAAATTTTAGTAAACTGATTTACCCTTAGGGCAAATGAAGGGTATATCATACATTTATTAGTAGGCCTAACTATAAAAATTACAATTGGTCTTAAAAAATTAGATACATTTTTCAGGTTCTATTTATCAACTAGCACTTTTTACATAAAATAATTGGTATAAAGGTAGAAAATCCCTCCTGAAATGGGAATACCGCAGAATAGCATCCTTAATAATATATTTATGTTCTTTAGTTCTTTATTCGGACTGGGCGGGCATATTGCCATGAGCATTGCGACTTGAAAGATATATTGCGCTATCCCAGTGTATCATGGATGATTTTTTTTTTGCAAATGCCCCAGGTTGTCTTTCGACATTCCTGGTCTTCTCTCCTGGCATGGCGTACTTATAACCCACTTCTGAGATTGGGGCGCCTGGAAGGCGGGGTTATGTTGCCCCGATGATATGATAGGTGATGATAATGATAGTGGTGCGCCAGGAGAGTCCCTCATCCTAAGCTTAACCTAAGATGAATATGAATGATGATGATTGCGATGGCCATATGATTTCGGGGACCGTTTGAGCCTTAAAGTTTTCTTGACATTTGTCGTACAGGTGAGGAAAAACCCCGATAAAAACCTCATGCAGAAAAAACTGTCCCGACCAGGGATCGAACCCCGGGCCCGCTGCGTGACAAAGGCAGCACGCTACCTCGAGACCACAGCGGTGGACTTATGGATGAATGTAACGAAATCTATTCTATGGTGTAATGTGAGTTATAGGTTGTCTTCTGGTTCCTGTACACAAGTTCTTCCCTCATGACCCATACCGCTTTTTTTCTTGTTCGACACATGACCGCGAGGTGGTACTACAACTCTCCGGTTGACCTCTTCTACAATTTCTTACTGCTTAGTTTCGGAGTCATAAGGAGAACCCTAGTAGGCACCCCACTAGGGGGATCCCCCTCAACCACATATTTTCACACATATGAGCGCCAACCAAACTATTTTTCCTAACACGGGATGAAATGAAGGGTAATATGAAATTAATGAATGAGAAATTAGTTTGATCTTCCGGGAAATTCTCTTGGATATTATCTCTCTATCTGGGATGAAAAGGATATCCCTGAAAAAGTTACTAGTTATAATAAAAGTTTAGGAATTATTAATCAAGTTATGAAACCATCCCTTGTACAAAAAAAACACCAGATTACGTTTATATAACACTTTGGCTAGACCAGTGTTGACCTATGGTAGTGAAGCATGGACACTAAGAAAACAACATGAAAGCAGAATAACGGCTTGTGAAATGAGATTCATGCGCAGAACAGCGGGTTACATCAGATGGGATCGGAAAAGGAACACCGATATCTTAAAAGAATTGAAGACTACGCCAATTTTGGAATATATTAAACAGTACCAACTAAATTGGAAACACCATCTTGAAAGAATGAGTTCAAATCGGATCCCCAAAGCTGTTTATAATTATATACCAAGAGGACGAAGGTCACTGGGCCGTCCTATGAAACGCTGGAGGGAAAATTTTCTATAGGATGGTAACAGGCCTTGGCCTAATACTTGGAAGGAAGAAGAAGAAGATGAATGAGAAATGAAATGACATGAAAGGGAGGGAGGGAGAATGGGAAGTTTGATGAAATTCGGGAAACGGGAGAACCCGAAAAATCCTGGTATGGCCTACACCAATACTCCTCTAGAACCGTCAGGATTCAAACCTGGGATCCCAATAGGAGCAGCCGCTCGCACTAGCCGCGTATACTGAGACGGCTAAAAGAGAAGTTAAAATTTGTATTTGTAAAGTTAATAATCTCTAGCTTATCTAACTTTCATTACAGATTTATTTATCTTTGTATACTATATATGGTATTGTCTTCTTCATGTTCTACTTGTCTTTTCCATTAAAATTGGATACTTATCAGTAGAAAGGTGCAAAGTGCCAAATTAAAAAAAAATATATTACACTAGAATAGTGCAACGTGCCATGTAGCATTACACATCAACAGCACTAAGTCTAGAGGAGGCTGTATAGCGTTATTAAGATCACCAATAGATGGCAGGAGTGATAGAACCCCAAGCTGTTTCAGAAAATTGGTGCAATGTGCCATTACCCTCCGTTTTGTAGCAGTGAAGTTGCTTATTTGTGATCACTATTAAACAGTACAGTTTGCGCAGAAGGAATTTTTGTTATAAATATACTGTTTGCAGATCTACGAATAATGAAATGTTTGCAGGACTTTGCTTGCACCTTTCATAATAAATCATTTTTGTTCTCTCTTTTTCTTGGTGTTCATTGTTATGCTATCATAAATCTGCTGGCAAAGATTGGTTAAAAGTTGTAATTTATACCTTTGATTGAATTTCCAAAAATCATCATCATCATCCCTGCAAGTATTAGGCCGTGTGGCCTGTTACGGTCTCAAAGAGAAGTTTTCCTTCCAGCGCTTTTTTGGACGTCCCAGCGATCTTTTGCCTTGGGGGCAGTAACGAAGCATGACTTTTGGAATTCTATGAGACGATATTCTTTGAGGATGGGCTTTCCAGTTGTTCTGCTAGTTTTACGAAGAAGAGATGAAAGCCCAGTAACAACAAATGAGATGCGATTTATGCGCCGAATATATGGCTATACAAAGTGCGACCATGAAATAAATTTACAAAAATAAATATCATACATTGTTTCTCAGAGACAATTTTTTGTTAATAACTTTCTGTTTATAAATTTTGCACCTTTTTACTGACAAGTATGCAATTATTGTATACTCGGCTCATCGCTTAGGGACTGCACGATCTTTTCGTTGGTGGAAATGCTTGCGTGTTACAATTATCACGAGGGTTAGCGGTAACACAAGTATTAATAAACCTTTTCAAATTGAACAGGCTTTGAGTGAGAACCAGAAAAATAAGCAATCGGAAGAGGATATCAAACAACATTGATGGATAAAGATAAAGTTTGGGAGAGAGCGTGGATAAGATGTTGACGGGTAGGAGAAACTCGATTAGCCAGAGATAAAGCAACTTGCTAGGGGAGAAGACTGTAACTAAACAAATCATGGCCCTCCAAGTTGGAAGTTAGACGTTAGGCCAGTTCCCTAGCTCCATAAAAATACCTTGATCTGAAACCTCAATTCATACCTGATGGACTAAAGCAAGGAAAAAATAGCTTTCTATATAGGAATATGACATTTTGAAATATTACTTATACCAGAAAATTAATAATACAGATAATTACGATGATTATAATAATAATAATAATAATAATAATAATAATAATAAAATAATAATAATAATAATAACTACATGATCTTTATAGGAAGCCAGATATAATAAGAACAGTTAAGTCTCGTAGACTTCGATGGGCAGGACATGTTGCGCGTATGGGGAATGAAAGACGTGCATGGAAGCTTCTTGTAGGAAAGCCAGAGGGGAAAACGCCCAGTTGGTAGACCAAGAATGAGGTGGGAGAACAACATTAACTATGATTTGAGGGAGGTAGATTATGCAGGGAATGATTGGAAGGCATTAGCTCAGGATAGGGATGTATGGAGTGCTTATGTCCGCGCGGCCATGAACCTACGGGTTCGATAGTGCCAGTGAGTAAGTAAGAGTAAGTAAGTAAGTATAATAATAATAATAATAATAATAATAATAATAATAATAATAATAATAATCTAGACATACATTTACCATCCTGTTATTAAAGGGAGGATGTTGACTTGAAGAAAATTAAAGTATAAAAAAAAAAGGATTTATCTATGTTCCTGTTATGAAAACTTTGAAAAAGAATTGTAAAAGTTAAAGTATTCAACCAAATGAATGCTATAGCGCCTAAGGAGAAAGAACAAGTAAGCATATATCTCGGCTAATTATCTATTATTACCATTATTGTAAATTTCAGTATCTCCATCGCTCATTAAATAAAATTTGCAAATATTTAATCGTACACAAACATTGGCATGTGTTGCATGTAAACTTGTACTATTCCTTGACTTACAGTGTTACAGGATATGCCCTAGTTCCAGTTACTATGAGACGTGAAATTTTCTCATAATATTTCGGTTAGTATGGGACCGATGCCCACCCAGCATCCTCGGGAATTTGGATAGCAAGAATAAGTAGTGGCTTAAGATAGAGAAAACCAGCTATAACGGCTCGGGGACCCGACATTCTGACTATATGTCCTCCTTTTAGTCCTGCTGTCAGGATGATCGTCCACCTTTATTAAATGCACATATGGATGTGACGCCAGCATTAATTTGTTACGCCAAGTGCTATATATGTGCTATATTTGCCTATCTCATCATGGAGTTTGGCTTAGTTAATGCGTTATACAATTTTAATTGTTAAGCTTACTGATTGCATGGAGGAAAATGTCTCGTTACTTTAATACTACCGGTATATATAAATATTTATTATTATTGTTATTATTATTATTTTATTGTTATTATTATTATTACCTTGTAACTAAAGGGTACGAGAAATATGAACTGGAATGAGAACAAGAGAACTGGGGGACATGGAGTGGTTGGATAGGGACGAGTGGAGGAGGAACATAAAACTTTAGACACAGAAAGGTGTGTAAACATTGAACATCTGCATAGAAATAAATAACATTATTATTAATAAATATATATGGCTTTGAACTTGAGAAATAAAATAACCAGAGCGCGTTGTGGTAATTCCACAATGTCAGAATGATTATAATCCTGAGAAACCGAACTCCAAGGAAAGATAAGTGAGTCGGCTGCTGATCTCACATTCACACGTCGTAGAGGTAGATAATAATACAGCCAGTATAGGTACCGCTATAACTGGTTTTCTCAAACTGAAAGACAACCACTTACCGTAGTTAACAAAATTCTCACTATGAGGATGCACTCGATCCACACACTGGCTGAAATTCCTCGAGAAATTTCTTGAACATGGGGAATCGAACCAGTGCGCCAAGGCATTGATGCCTTAGACCAATCGACTAGGGCGCGGGACAAAAAAATACCTAAATATAAAATAAACTGGCTGAAATTATAAGAAAATTAAAAAAATATCCAATTACTAACCAAAAATATCCACTCACGTTCTATGTAGGCTATAACCGCGACCGTTGGCACATATTTAATCAATATTCAAGAAAATAACCAATTCTAAATTACATTAATAATTAATGCTTTCCACTGCAGCGAATTGTACCTACAGTTAATAACTTGCAAAGTAAACAAAAAATGTAAAGGATTTTGCTCTAGGCCTTTATTTGTGCTTGCTTCGTGAATAAAAAAATCAAAATATAAGCTTAAAAATGCGTAATATTTAAGCGAAAAACTGTACTGCAAGAAAACGGTGATCTCGGTCAATATGCTAGAACATGTGGAAGATAGTATAGAGATTTTCCATAACTCTGCTCTGTTTATTTTCTCGTGTCAAGAATTTATGGATACCTGGGATCAAAGTGAGGAAGATTAGTTATTATTTCATAATTCTCTAGTAGACCACAGAGTTCCGGGTCGTCCTAACCTTTTTCATCTATCCGAGCGTTTCTAAGAGATGCAACTTTTAAGAATAAATAAACATCTTTTTGCTTTCCTCAAACACTGCACAAAGAAACATTTACATTATGTTTACGAGTTTACTTGATGCCTAGTGGGAAGTAAATAATTCTTATATAAATCAGCTGCCACGGATGTTAGTGATTTTCATGGATTTCAAGTTATTGACCCTGCTTTTAAATGTTGCTTGATTTGATACAGAAGATCATTTCGTTTATACAAAATTATGCATCAACATTGAAAAAAAAATATTTTGCGAAACATATGTATTACTATTTACAGTTGGTAAAATTTGTCTTTTCCAAAACGAGAGACAGTAACATGAATTTGAAAATAAGTGTTAGATTTTATGCAAATAAATAAAGGGATATGAATAAGAAACTATATGGATTTATAGAATTCATAGAGCCAATTCATCTTTCGTTAAAGCACCCCAGATTCCTGTCCTCAGCCAATTAAATCCAGTTCAATCTTCATTATCCAGTGCTCTACGATCATCAGACTATTATCCACCAACCTATGTCTTCGAACTCACGAATGTTTTCTTTTCTAATGATTTCCCAATTAGAAAATTAAAGTATTTTTATTTTCACCTGTTCGAGGTACATCTGCCTACCTCTTTCTTCTAGATTAATAACCCTGATAACTTTAGATCGATGATATAAATTATGAGGACCTCGCCGTAGTCCAATAGTCTTGTGAAATACTACGGTACATACTTAGATTTGAGGTCCCCATGGGGGAAGAAATATTCTCACTGAATATCGGCCAGTATGGAACCGGTGCCCATCCAGTTTCATGAGAAATTATGATAACAAAAATAAGTAGCAGCTCCAGATAGAAAAAAACCAGCTATAACGGCTGTTGTACTCGACAAAATGACCACATGACGCCTCTTTATTAGCAGGATGATCGTGTATCATAATTAATGACACGAGTGATTTCCAAATTATCGATAAATTCGAAATCAAGGGTGGCATTTCTTAGGACTATTTAACGAATAAAATTAAGCTGTTTACCACAAATCATTGTTTAACTATAGTTATTTTAAAATATTTAGATATTTAATGTAAACGGCGATGTTTGAAAAACAAATCAGAAATGTGAGGTTATGTTCATTCACTGCTGCTTGATCATATTATTTATTGCCAAATAAGATCGCAATATAAGAGTGCACTCAATGGAGAAATAATGAAACATCAAACTATATATCATAATCAACATTACGGGTTATTCATTTATTTTTTTAGTAAACAGCTCAGTAAAATCAAGGAATCTTTTCATTATTTTCTATATTCAATGTATTTGTTGGAGAAAAATAATGCTTTAACCTGTTCAGAACATTAAAAAGGAGGAGCTTTCTTTATCACAAAAGTAGGAGCTGATAAAGAGAAATCAATAAAGAGCGAGGTGAAACATGACATGATTGTAAAACAACATTCATTGAAACGTGATTGGTCATTGATTAGCATTTGTGTCATGAGTTAAATAGTCTCTGTAAATGGCACAAAATGGTCCGAGACCAGCAGCCGGCTGGTTGATCCAGGCCTTTCGCACCATGGAGAGGTATAACTCTAGCTGTTCCTCTACATCGAACATCTCACTATTCTTCATCCTTCCTTGTTTCAACCACCCGACTCTGGAATTCCCTCCCCTCGTATATCAAGGACTGCCCGACTCAAAAAACAGTTCAAAACCAAACTCACTTAATATTTCCTTAGACAATTTAATATATAACCGTGTTACATGTATTGTTTTGTTATTCCTTTATACTTAAAGGTTTCTTACCAAGCCAATTACTTAAACTAATTATATGTTATTGTTATTATTATTATTGTTATTATTATTATTGTTATTATTATTATTATTATTATTATTATTATTCTATCTTTCCATTGTCAACTTTATGTTGTGTAGCCTATATCCATTATGTATAATTTAACCCTGGTGAAGTGAAAGAAGACTTTACAGTCTTGAAATCCATCAGGTAAAATAAATTAATAAATACATAAATTAAAAATATGTGTATATTCTGTGTAAAACTTCCCCATTCTCCATTTCATTCCTCATGGGGCAACAAATTCGTCTTGATCATATGTCGGATGTTCTTAGCTTGGTTTCCCCTTCTCTCAATGTAATTGACCATATTTCACATCATAGAATACGAAATCAATGTTAGTTTATTTTACCAGCTGCATCTTTTTCTAGTGCTTCTGCTTGCATGGAAAGCATTTTACTGTGTGATGTTCGACCCCGTAAGAAGTACTCTGTGTGTCTCTCTCTGTGTCTCTCTGTCTCTCTCTCTCTCTCTCTCTCTCTCTCTCTCTCTCTCTATATATATATATATATATATATATATATATAAGGTAAAGTAAAGTGATCCCACAACAGGCCTCAGGAGGCCTTTGGGGTAGTAGGAGGTTAAGGCTCCCACTTTTTCTAGACAATCGGCACTTGATGTCAGCCGGGTTGTCAGCCCTGCGTGACGGCCGCCTTTACCCCAGAACAAGCGTCTGGTACTCATTTCCGTTAGAGGCTGAGTCGACCCCAGGGCCATAGTGCCGCCAGAGGGTTTGGGTCAGTTTAAAAATCCTGACCCCAACGGGACTTAAACCCTCGACCCTCCGGCTTGTAGCTCAGTGCCTTAACCACTACGCTACGGCGTGCCCCCTGTATATATATATATATATATATATATATATATATATATATACACACACACACACACACTCATTTATGTTGCATAAAATCCAATGCGATAGGAACTAGGCCTACATCTTATTAATATACATGTTCGAAATTCGACCTCAAATCCGCAGCTTCCCTATATTTAAAATAATGCAGTAATAAATTTTAACTAAAAAAAATAAACAGTACATATTAACTTTAAGTTCATTGAACTATTTATTCATAGAAATGGGACCCCTCCGATATTATCTCCTGATGAAGGGGTTGTGCGCCTAAGTGATCTTGTGAGCGGTGAGCTAATTCCGGGTGTCACTCATACTGAAAAGATCAAAGGCGTTAAGAAAAGATATATCTTGATGTTTATGGGAAAAGAGTTGTAATGAGATCTGCTGAGTATCGTAGACTGCGATGAGGAGGATATGCGGTACGAATGGATAATGCAAGACGGACATGGAAATTTCTTGTACGGAAACCAGAGGGAATGCGTCCTGTAGATAGACAAACAATGAGGTGGGAGAAGAATATTAACCATAATTTGAAGGATATGAATCATGCAGCGAATGACCGAAAAATTTGACTTAGGACAAGCATATATGAAATACTTACGTCCGATCGGCTATGAACTTGCGGTTTTCATAGTACTAGAGAGCTAATCATATAGGACAGTTTAGAAAATAGTAGAATATACTATAGAACCTCAGTAAGATACTTAGTGCTCATGGTAAAACGTAAACGAGCTGATGCAGCTATTATGGCATATTATAAAATCACGTATATTTCGGTTGATAATGTTTAGACGCATAATTAATACTCCATAAAATACATTCATTGGCATCAAAATAACTAGTGTTAACATGTGTACCGCATGTCCAATTTCAGGATTTCTAAGGCAATTTTAAAGTATAGTTGCGATGGGTTATAGGAAGACATGATTGGAAGAAATTTGTACAGCGTAACAGTCCTTTCAAAATTACAATATTATATAAAGATCTATCTGCCTAAAAAACTGGTATAAAAAACTAAAGTGTAAAAATTACTTTAATATTTATTGAGTTTATATTACAAATTTAACATATATATAAAATGTAAATATTATATTATATTTTGTTATACATTATGTCATGTCGTGTCGTTAAGCCAATATATTTATAAGCCGGAATGTTGATATTTCGAATCCCGGTCGGATAAGGAAGTTTAAACTGACCCAAACCTACTGGCGGCACAATGGCCCTGGGGTCGACTCAGCCTCTAATGGAAATGATGACCAGGTGCTTGTTCTAGGGGGTAAAGGCGGCCGCCACGTAGAGCTGATAATCTGGTTGACATCAAATGCCGATTGTGTAGAAAAAGTTGGAGCCTCAACCTCTTACTATCCCTAAGGCCTGTAGTGGGATCAGTTTACCTTTTTTTTACCTGAAGTATATTATGAGATCAAAAAATAAAATAAAATGGTTGTGCCATTTTAATCCCATATGGACTCTATGAAAATCAATATTCTCCATCATGATAAGTTTGCGCTAATATATTTCTGTACCTTTTTCTGAGAACTAAAGTGCATAAGACTTAATTATATTACCGGAAGGAATCCATGCTTAAAATTTACACATTTATATTGCTTCCATTCTGTATACATTAAAAAATAATACAGTCAAAACATTAAGGACAACAAATTATGACTAATTGCTGGAAGGTACATAATTTAATTTCTTCCATTATAATCTTAATTTTGAAATTATTGTAAATATACGTATCATAGATTCAGTGCCCGCTTGTTTATTATGAAGTTCCTTGTTAAGCATAACAGAGACAGAATGTCGACAGGTTAGACCTTGTTAAAAAGTGAATTCGAAAAAATATTCATGTTGAGAAATAAACACTTTGGGAACTCAAAACATTTGAGAAATAAAGTGTTTGGGAAAACTATATTTTAAATAATGAATTGAGGGAAAGAATCGATATTGAAGCCTTTTGGGAATTAAAAACTTTATAAAAATGTAATACACAAGTGATCTTCTTGGTGATATAATATTAAAATATATATGTAGTCAATATGCCCATTTCACCAATTAATGTTTTAAAATGGTCAACAAGTTTCTACAGCCAAGCTGTCATTCTCAAGACCAGATATTGACTGAAGACAGAATTGATAATAAGTAAAGAAACAAATTCAGTTAAAAACAAACTACGTCACATGACGCAATCATTCATAAGTGAACAATAAAACATACTAAAACTAATCCTCTTTTGTTTCAATTGTTATAATTATAAAAATTATTTTGTGAACATTATTGAACCAGAAGGTTCATGGCAGTGCGGCTGAATTAATGTTTTCCCATTAGCTCCCAATTAAAAAAAAAAACTGCTCTGCAGTTCAACGCATTGAAACCTGGTTCACGGTCGCTGTATTACACTTGTAGAGCGCATGCGTCATTCTGTTTATGAATTACATGCACTTGCACTCAGTGACCTAGTTGTGGTTTGGTAATATGATACAAAGTGTGCCATGGGGTTAGTGATACACGTTTCAACATCAAAGGAGAATATTACAATTTCTGTTAGCATATTTGTTTACCAGCATATTAATGAATTATCTTCTCTTCATTTAACAAATATCTGTACGCAATGTAAACTAATATTAGTTCTCATTTTCAAATTTTATTCATTCTGTAACCTACATAGAACTGCTTATGATGGAAAAAGAGGATTTCATGCATTTTTAATATCACTGCATACGTTATTTGTTTTTACTACTATACCCCTCTACCTTGTCCTAACCTCCATTTATTGTCCATAACTTTTCGATACTCAATTATTCTTCGAGGTTAATGTTTTCGATATGCTACTTTCAGAGATGAATTTGGTTTTAACTATTTTTTCCTACCAAGGTTTTCCCACTCGTAAACATGTTTAGTTATCCATAATACTGTGAGACATCGCAGGGACTCTTGGTATCCCATATTCTCTAAAAAAAAAACGTTAAAATATATAAAACGTAATTATTCCAGTTATATGGAGCACTCTCGGTGGACTCGCGGTTGCCACGACTGAGATTTGAGCTTCGAATCCTGGAGATTCCGGAGGGATATTATTAGTGTGGCCCACACCGGGATTTTTTGGGGTTTCTCGTGGTTCTCACTTTCCCGAATTTCATAAAATCAGCACTCTCCACTGCTCTTCCCTCCCGCATCACGTCATTTCATCTTTATTCATTAATTTCACATCACCCTTCATGTCATTTCATTACAAGTAAATAGTTTGGTTTAGCATGTCACATGTGTTTAAAAATGTGGTTATGGCGATCTAATAACGGACAAAGTCATGTACTTCCTCATGCCTCCGAGCCTGAGAGTGTGAACGTAGGGTAGAATTGACCCTAAACGGAGGGGAGGCCCTGGGCTCAGCCTAAATACATGGCAGTATAAGTCATATATGTCGAAAATAGAAACACCATAACAGCACCGGAGAGTGGTTTTTAACTAGATCATTCCATATGTGGGAAAAACGCGATGGATCTTTCAGGTCGGAGTGCTAGAACAGTTTACATTCTCCGTTTAAAATATAAATAAATATATATTATGTAGATATGCAACTTGGTCTCTTACTTTAAGGGAGGAGAAAATATTACGAATATTTGAGAATAAAGTTCTTAGTAAAATTTTTGGACTTATGAGAGACCAACAGACAGGTAAATTTAGATAACACGTGGCAGTGAACTACATGATCATCATGGGAAACTATGTAATGAGTTAAGCTTCATTGACTGTGATTGGCTGGACATATATCACGAATGGGGTATGAAAGAAGGGTATGGAAACTTCTTATAGGAAAAGCAGGTGGAAAACGACCAGTAGGTAGGCCAAGAATGAAGTGGGAGATTAATATTAACCACGATTTGAGAGAGGTAAATTACATTTTTAAGTTACGATTGAAAATTAGCTGAGGATAAGGGCATATTAAAAGCTTTATGGCAGAGGTTATGAACCTCCGGGTTCGATAATGCCGGTGAGTTAGTTAGTTAGTATTAGACAGTGGTAAGAACTTGGTCTTTAGTCTTAGTAGCCAATACCTGTCCAGCCTCGTGCTCGATAGACAGTGCAATTAATTATTTTTGTTGATCTTAGTATCAGTGAACATTTATTTTATGAGTTGTGGCTCGCATTTAATTGCGGTTTCAAGATGCAGTTGCAGTGTTGCACAACCGCTTGAATTAACTAGTGAATATGTTAAACCTTATTTTCATTGGCTAGCCTGTTCCGTGGTGAATTTAGTATAGTGAAACCGATCTATGTCTTGGTTTTTCACCAAGCACGGCGTCGATGCCAAAAATATACTGGTCGATTGACCTTGAGATTGAGGATGTCGGAACTCCGTACTCTGGGAAGATTCTCAAGCTCAATTTGATCACTTTCTAAAATAAAAAAGTTTTGAAGAATGTCCTAAAACGGACCTAACTGTACACCAGATTCATGGTAGTTTTTCGTATCATAAAATATCTGAATACCTGCTCAGAATACGAGAGTACCGATGCTGCTGGAGACTTAACATCCGGTTGTAGGGATCGGCTGAATACCTTAATTTACTTACTTTTTCACTGGCACTATCAAACCCGTAGGTTCATGACCTATGGATATAAGCTCTCCATACATCCCTATCCTGAGCTAATGCTTTCCAATCATTCCCCATATAATCTACTTCCCTCAAATCATACTTAATTTTATTCCCCCACCTCATTCCTGGTCTACCAACTGGGCGTTTTCCCTCTGGCTTTCCTACAAGAAGCTTCCATGCAAGTCTTTCATTCCCCATACGTGCAACATGTCCTGCCCATTGCAGTCCATGAGACCTAACTGTTCTTATTATATCTGGCTTCGTATAAACATGTAGTTCACTGTTATGTAGTCTTCTCCATTCACCTGTTTGTTCATCTCTCTTTGGTCCAAAAATTTTCCTAAGTACTTTATTCTCAAATACTTGTAATCTCCTTTCTTCCCTTAAAGTAAGAGTCCATGTTTCGCATCCATATAATATAACTGGTAGAATAATAGTTTTATATATTTTCAGTTTAACTTTTTTTTGAAAGGAGTTGACACACCAAGAGTCTATGCAATGCATACTAGCACGCATTTCTAGAATTGAGCCTATGTTTAATTTCTTTGTGCATCTCATTCCAATTTGTGATTATTGTTCGTAGGTATTTGAATTCAGCCACTTCCTCAAAATTTACCTCATTTGTCATTAGCTCTGCATTTTCATTATATAATGTATTTCTACGTGTGACCATATATTTAGTTTCATTGATATTTACTTCCAGTCCTAATTTCTTAGTGTTACCCAATAGTGTGTGCGTGTTGTCCTTTAGTATCGCCTCGCTATCGGCCAACAATACTACATCATCAGCATAAACTAACAGCTTATTAATACCATTGAGTTGTAAGCCTTCCTCATTCTCTAAAGATTTAATGGCATGCTCTAGTACAAAATTAAATAGTAGAGGAGATTGTGCATCTCCTTGCTTCAACCCATTCTGGATTTCAAAAGTGTCCGATAACTGTTTGCCTACACGCACCCTACTCTTTGTGCCATTTAGACACATTCGTGTAAGTCTAACTTTTTAGGAATTCCGAACTCCAGCAGGATACTATATAACTTCTCCCTCTTAATTGAATCATATGCTTTTTTGAAGTCTACATATAGTTGATGTGTGTACAGTACCATTATATTCCCATTTCTTTTCTAAAATCTGTCTTATACTAAAAATCTGATCTGTTGTAGACCTGTTTCTTCTAAATGCACATTGATGATCTCCTAGAATGTCATCAATAGATGGAGTAAGTCTGCTTACTAATATATTTGTTAGAATTTTGTACGAAGTTGAGAGTAATGAGATGCCCCTGTAGTTGTTGCAATCAGTTTTATCTCCTTTCTTATAAATTGGTACGATAATTGATTCCTTCCATTCACGTGGAAGAGCTTCGTTTTCCCAAATCATACTTAGCAACCGGCGTATCTTGTCCATCAATTTTTCTCCCCCTGATTTTTTCAGTTCTGCTGGGATCTCATCTGAACCTGATGCTTTATACATCTTCAATTTTTCAATCGCCATTTCAACATCTAATGCACTTGGTTCTGCGACTAGCATTTCTACTGCCTGTAAATTATCCTCCTCAATGTCCTGTTCTGTGTGTACATTTAATAGCTGATTAAAGTAACTTTTCCATCTATTTAATATGCTCCTGGAATCTGCAATCATATCCCCATTTTCATTCCAAAGTATGTTTGTTCTAGCCTGAAACCCTTTCTTCTCTATACTAATTCCCTGATATAATTCTCTAATGTTCCTATTTTTTTCATTCATTTCAAGATCATTAATCTGCTCTCTCAAATATTCCCTCTTTTTACTCTTTAGTAACTTGGTGGTTTCCCGTCTAATACTACCCAATTACTCTAAATTTACCTCATTTGGCTCGTGTAACCATTTCACTTTTGCTAGCTTTCTTTTCTTTACAATGTCGACACATTCCTCATCAAACCATTTCTTGTTTTGCCTCATTTTTAAACAACCAATGCTTTCTGATGCTGACAATTTAATAGTATCCCTTATATCCTCCCATTCTTTATTTATATCAGTTTATTCTTCGTTTGCACATTGTCATCTGAAGATTCCAGTACTTCAAATCTATTAGCAATACCTTAATTTACAGTGAATAAAATTATTCTACTTTCTACGCCTGTATGTAGAGATCTTAAAGCTATTGATTTCGATATTCAAACGGCCTGCTTTCTCAATCAGCCTGCAAGATTTGTTGACCAAATAGTGGACTCTGACACAAGTATCGAAACACCAAAAGATAGTACCCCTGCAAAGATGAAAAGATCCAAAAAGCTCAAAACAGGACAAAAAAGTAACTACAAGCAAATACAAAATCAAAACATACATTGCAACTAGGCGATTCACATAGCCGGTTTTGATTTCAGTTGCAGTTCCGGCAGTTGAACTCAAAACCGATTTTCAGTAGGCCTACTTATTGAATGACTAACTGCTGGGCCATCCTACCAAGTAGAGTCATTCCCTAAAGATATCAATGCTTCTTTAGCTGGACCAATGACTGACTCTCACGATTAAATGACACTAAGGTAAAGTACCCTCCTCCAATTGCAGTTATTGAACATGGAGATCTGTTCCGCATGAATAAAAACAACCGAGGCACTTTTTAGTGGCGATCTCAAAGTAGTCAATACTCGCGAGGGTTTGTCACTACGCATCTTCGGCGGATGATTTCCTTAAGCTTAAAAAGTATTTTGATTCCAATAAAAATTAATATTATATCTATCAGATTAAGAAAGAACTGCAATTGAGGGTGCTGTTTAAGAGGCTTCCCTCAAGCACCGCCATTATTGAAATTCAAGAGGAACTCCTGTCACTAGGTAGTGCACAAATCTAAAACTGAACATAATTTGGAAAAGCCCCTTCCCATTTTCATATTGGAGCTGGGGAACACGACTGCAGTTCGAGAAATGTATAACTTGAGTCACCTATTTTATACAGTTGTAGCTGTGGAGGGATGCAAGCTCGGTTCTGGTTTTTAAGAGTACCATAATGTTAATCATCCTTTCCCAGAGATCAACCGAACTCCCCGTTGTATGATCTGTGTCAAGGCTCATAGACAAAAATTGTCTAGTTGACGTCGAGGCACAGAGAAATACTAATGTACTTAAGTGTGCTAACTGCGGGGCGTGTGGTCACCGTGCATCCTATCGTGGCTGCCCAGTTTTTGTGGCAGCCAAATAATCTTACATTATGGACAAAGGGTCTACACCCATGCCTACAGTTCCTGAAGCTCGTACCTTCATTTCGGTGAAGGAAGATAAATTTATGTTTTGCAATATAAACATATCTCGATGGCCTACTGAGTGAACTGTACGAGTTTTCCTTGCCTAGAATTGCGAGGGTCTTTCTGCGCTGTCAGCTTTCCAACTCTAGGCTCGCCGGCAATTGAGTTTCTGACGCCCATCCAATTATGACTTCAATTTATGGACTCGTCAGGCAAAAAACACCTTGGTGTCAAATGGCTAAGATATCACACTTGGATTGAGAATGGTGACCATCAGATTCAAAGTGGTATGTTAATTGTTTAAATGGCGGTATTTGCAGTTAACCGATCAATGTAAATATAATGACTAAACTGTAAAATGAAATATAATTTACCCCATATCTCCTTAAGCTGGCTTCTAGGACTGTAACACAAATTGTTCAGTGAAGTATTCCCCATTTTCTGTCTAATTTTTGCACAATCTTACAGGATCCTACCGTATAAGGTCGGACAAGTCAGTCGTGTTCGAAGTGTGGACGAGGTAACGTTTCCTAAGTGTGGATATCAGATGAATTGTTAAGTGAACACTTCAGCAAGTGTAACGAATTGAGCATTAAAATACATTGTGAAGAAAGCGACTATTAACAACAAATTATTTGTGTAAAGTGGATGGATTATTGTAGAATATTTAAAGTGAATTTGAAACTTGTGTGTAAACATTTGTGAAGTTAAAGTATTCCATCTAAATCCTACCCGTCCGCCTTAAGTAATAGTGTACTTCCTTCCAAACATGTCACTCCTAGGGAGAGGGGTTTTAGTAACTATTCTAGTAATTCCCATCACCTCTCCAAGGAACATAGGGTCTCTACGAAATATAGACACAACATATTCTATTCTTCCCAGCATCTTAACTTCACTGCAATCCTTCCCCAATTCCTCAACTTCCCTTCTCACAGTTTTTCCCCAAGTAATTCCAGATATTCATTTTCTTCTGGACATTCCTTAGGGATTTCAATTGATAGTCTTTTTTTTTATATTTCCACCTTTCCTTTTCAAGGCATGTCCAACCCATTTCCACTATCTTTGTTTAATTCTCTTGGTATACTCACATTGATTTGTCAATTTACATAATTTCTTGTTGGGAACAATTTTTTGCTATCAAGTCCATATGTTAAATCTTTGAATTCTATGTACGAAAAAAACTTGAAATGTCTTGTAAATTGTTTTAGAGGCTTTCCAGATTTCACTTCCATATAACAATGTTGATTTAACGTTTGTATTAAAAATGTGGATCTTCAATTTAAGTGAGAGTTGTCCAGATTTTCATAATGAGAATAATTGTGCATTACCATCACGTTAAGAACGTTGCCGAGGGAAGATGGGTGCGTCTGTGACCTTGCACACCAATATTATATTCAGGTGAAGGCGGTGTATGCTGCTTCAAAAAGCAGATAGCGAGGATTATAAGAAAGAAGAAAACAATGTCTGTGTATCTATTTGTAGTATTCAATAAAGTTACCTCCTGAATCAGGGTTTTAATATACGGGCTCGACGAAACAAAATTTCGTGAATGGGAGAGTCTTATACAGAACCTGACGTCTCATTCATACTCCGTACGATAATAAGTTTGCTCTATTTACTTACTAAAACCCTCTGCCTGTTTACGAGTTGATGTCCATTATTTTCACGAAAAAATATAAATAATATAAAATTGTGGTTATAGTTGAGACTGATTTTGTTATTGACGTCCATAGAATTTCAATTCTTATAGTTTTAGGTAAACAATACAAATTATAAAATCACATTTTTTTGCAATAAACCTGCACCCCGCGTGTGTGGGTACCCGTGGACGAATGGTAGAGTGGTTCGTATTAACAGTAATTAACCTTTAAAAAGCTTTACCCGGGGCCGTAGAAGGCAAAGTTTAATTCATCTTTGCTGTGCTGTTTCTTTAACATATATACCTATAAACATGAAAATGTAAACACTTTCAATCTATCTAGACAGTTATTCCTACTACAAACAATTACGCTAATCATGAGATATATAAATAGGAAGATAATATTAACCTAAATAGAGTAAACATATACTGGTAGAAACTTGGAATAAGGGCAGCTGTCTGATACAAGCTTAAGTAGTAAGAAAACATTTTCTTAAAACGGAGATATTTAATTCAATTGAGTCAGTTCAATGAAAAAAGATAATTTAAACATAAAAGTAATTGATAGCTTCTATGGGAACAATTGAAACAATATTGAAAAACAAAATTAATAAGTAACTTTCAGTCGTCGAAATAACGAGGATATCGTAATACAAAAATATAAAGTAATAATATTCACGAATACGTACACTCATACAATCCAAATTAACTTCATGAACTTCTCCAAGCTGAATCTTCATATAAAATTACTTATGTCTAGCCACGCGTAAGGGGTCCACTCCAGGATTCCCTTTCCTGGCCTTCTCGGGCTTAGAACGAAGGCGACCTTCACTGACTCAACTCTTGGCGACGACCGTTTTTCCACCCACGTGTTCGAGAGTTTCGGGCTAGAGGGGAAGTGGCGCCGCGCATAATTCACAGCGCAGAGGAGGGGCAAGCAAGGAGAGTGGATAGACATTGGATGGGTGGCACTATTCATAAATCTTGAAGTATAGCTCGGAAACATGACGTAACAGTTGCAAAAAAAATGTGCACTTTCAGTGCAAACAGAATGAGTAAAAGAATACCTACAGTCAATGCCGAATTTTATTATTAATAACGAATAATATATTCCCTCTATTAAAACAAATCCCCACTGTTAAGACCCCGCTGGTTTTCTTAGGCTTAAAGGACCTTTGCGACTTGGAAAATCTGGTAGCGTTTATCTAGCCGAGCGTTAGTGTGAGGAAGAACAGTTATTCATGATACGTTTTGAAATAAACAATGGATTCTATTTTTAACTATTTTATCTCTAAAGTATAAATAATTACAATCCTTAAGTATTCTAGCCCTAAATAACTAATCTAAGCCTATATTAGACACTACAGTACTTCCTGGGGGTTTGAGAAAGAGGGAGTTGCGGAAATTATAAATCTACCCTAATCTACATGTTTGAAAATGTTATGTCCCTATTGAAAATTTAATATCAAAATAGTTAATTGTACTTGATTCCCTTCCAAAAATCCTAGACACATATTAAGAAAAATGGTCGGTGACTTACCCTTCAGCACTTTACACAGACAGACACGAGACCCTCACTTCTTCCGTGTTATATATTCAAATTGATCTCTAGTTACCCTAACTGTACTCACATTCCAATAAACTAAATGTACAGATTTTACAGTTAGCTAAGCAAAACTTTGCTCTGAACTATATAATGTCTAAACTCTATTCCAATAGACTTTGCTTGAATAAATAAAATAATCTATAAAACAATTAAATATCTATATAAACGACTCTATGTATTCATAACACCCACTAATGGACTCTGTTAGGGACATTTGATAATATGATTTTTTATTGTTATGAATACTAATTTCCCTCTAATTATTGAAATTTTCTTCAGACACGCTTTATAAGATTAACAACTTAACAAGAGTAGACCACATTATCCTATAGTACATACATTTATTTAGTAACATTAAAACGTTAACATGAACGTGGAGGTCAGCAAACGAACTCATATATACTAAAAATCAGTGTCGTGCATTCAACCCCAGCTTCCCCAGCACTGCTGGGGTAATTAGTGTATTCATACTTCATAAAATACGATTGCCAAATTTCATTCACTAAAATTCAAATTTCCCGCCGAGCCAGCAGACATCTTAATATTCGGCTTGTATATTCTCATTACTTACATAGATGATCACACCGAGTGTTTCCTCTATGTTATCCCTACTAACACCAGCTATTATGTTACGGAAGAGTTCACACATGCGCATATAATGTAGCTGCCTGCTAAGGCCAGCGATAACCACACTAGACGAAGCTTGTGTCTAAACCACAAACTTCTTGTTGAATACCAGCTAGCTGCATCTGTTGTACATCACAACTAGAAAAAATTACAAGTTAATCGAAATCAAAGATCGAATCAAGTTTCAACCTATCGATTATTGAAAAATTACTTGATGATGCTAGACGAGAAACGTGATTGGCTATTTATGGAAGTGTTATTATTCTAATAGTAGAATCTATCGAAATAATATTTTAAGTCATAATATTTAATTTATGATAGTTATATTTCTTTCAAACCACAAAAAAAGTGGTAAATTATACCGATAAATGTTATTTACGAAGTGATTTGAAAGTTAATATGGGTGACTAACTTGTGTTATAAGGCAAACACAAAATACTATGAGCATGCACAGACTTTTCAACGAGAACAATTACTTCATATAATAAGTAAGTACCGATATATAATCTACTGGATATCAGCTTTTGAGTACCTTGTCTGCTTCACGGTTAAATTCCTCACTTAACTTCATTTCAATTGTATTGACTACTTAAATACGTTCACTAAATATTTTAACTATGTATCACTTGAATACAATTGAATTGTGCATGTATGAGTATGAATTCTAAAATTCTAATTTTATATACCGTACTATTATGGTAGATTTATAGAAACACATTTACAATTATAAATGCTCATATTATTTATAAACCGAACAATATGGAATAGAAGAAGTTTGGCACTATCGATCTCGTAGGTTCATGGCCGAGTGAATATAAGCTCTCCATACGTCGCTATCCTGAACTAAGGTTTTCCAATGGGCATGGGTTCCCATTAGTAATTCCCGCCCCCAGAACCGAACGAGGGACTATTTTAACTCCGGAAATTTTTATCCCAGTGGAATCCATTGTCGCGTATCTTGACGGTTGTATTTTTACTGTTAATGATCGTCACTCTTTCGACCAAGGTACGTTTTTCGTCTGACTTATCGCCATCTACTTGTCCGGTATGGGTAATCCTTTCGGCAGCAAAGCTACCGCCACGCCGGAATAGACATTGTCGTCATAAAGCTGGGCTAATTGCTGTGGGCACCGCACGCCACTGCCAAAATAGATGAAATATAATATACATGCAAATTTTTACCTGAATATATAATTAAATATGGACTTAAAGTATAATCATTGCATTTTCCATTTGATCAAAATTTATTCAGACTATACCAATTTACAGAGTGATTCAGAAATATGGCTATACGTTTGATCGCATTTTGTGACGAAAATATTATTATTAATGGAAATATGATGTTATCATTGGAAAGGTAATCCTTCAAATTACAACAATAGAACAAAACAAAACAAATCAGCTTGGCGGGTTGATTTTTGTGGCCTATGGTCGAACGCCTCCGCAATTCTCTTCATTGTTTCTACATCCGTGCTAATTCGAGGCCTTCCAGAAGGTTTTGGTTTTCAGCATCCTTCACATTTCCAGCAGTCGTTTTCTCCAATTCCCCACAGTCGACGGCTGCAGTGCTACGTTAAACTCACGTCTTGCCCGTCTTGCGGCCTCACGATCATTAGCATACGTTATTGCCCATGCAGCAATTGTAATTTGCTGTTGCATATTCAAAGCCGTTTTGACTAATTACGTAAGTTCAAAACTGTTTTCTTCTATTCCATTGTTGTAATTTGAATAATTGCCTTTTCAACGGTAATTTCATATTTCCTGTAATGGTAATATTTTCATCATAGAACGCGATGAAACGTATAGCCATATTTACGATTCACCCCGTATATAACACTGTAGTTCTCATTGATTTCAGTATTTTTATAATACAAATAAAAATAGTTACCAATTTACATTCCGTTTAGCCTAACCGATGGACATCCAAATATTGATCACTCAATTAACCCCTTTAAATTATGACACATAACATTAACATTTTAAACTGTTGGCTGCATTGTTTTGACATACTGAAACAGTCACCGTCTTTACTGAACCTATGAATAACAAATCAACAGAATATAAAACAATTAGCTATTAATAATAACTAGGACCCTAAAATTATAGAATATTTAATTAAGAAAGTTCATTACAAAAAAGCAATTAACAAAGTTTTTCCTTTACCCAAAGAAAGCAATAAGAAATATGTTTTAATGTCATACATAGGCCCCTTTCAAATAAAATATCTAAACACTTTAAAAAGTTGAACTTTAATGTGGCATTTAAAACTAATAAAACTTTACAAAATATAATAAAAAACAACAAAACCAAAATAAAAAAGAAAAATTATCACGTGTATATCAATTGAAGTGTGGCACATGTGACAATGTCTATATAAGACAAACTGGTAGACATTTTATCTCTCGGATAAAAGAACACATGAGAGCATATAACAGAAATTCAGAATATTCAAAATATGCTAACCACCTATTCCAATTTAATCATTGTTTCGATCCAAATTTTGAAATTTTACATGTTTGTGATAAGGGTAAGAAGTTAGATCTTTTGGAGGCTGTAGAGATAAATAAATTGAAGAGACTCTTAAATTCCCAACTTGATTTGAATGAATCCCCTTTGTTAAATTAAAAAAAAATATTGTTGTATTGTTGCTTAGTACAGTTGAACTGTATTATAATACAATTCATATTTTGTTAACATGTCTGAAGAAGGTACAGTGTACCGACACAGCTGTCACTGAATTATATAATAAATATGAAAATCAAATAAAACTACGTTTTATTTTTATTTAATTAAGAATATAAAACATTTTTACAAGTTATAATAGAGCTGTACATCTAATGGACGTTTAAAAATTTTAATATATGTCAATTTTAATTACAAGCGATTAATGTTATTGATGTTCCATTCCATTAGTACAGTTTAACCTCTCGCCTTACACGTACTTTTACGTGCCACGCGACATCCGGACCTTAAAGTGACATGACCTGTAGGGAGAAGGATTTTAACTATGGGTCACATACATACTTCTTTGACCACACAAAGACATTGAAAAGTCCCCCCGAATGAGTTATCAGTTCAATGTTAGAACCTCCTCCGAATTAATGTTACTGATGTAAATTTCACTTGGGGAAGTGAACATATAAGATCAAAAATCATAATAAACAACAAACCTCTGGAAAAGTAACAAATTTTAATTATTTGGGTTGTATTGTATTGTAAGCCCATGTTTTCCCTTTACAGAGATCTAGGCGCTCTCCCCCTACTGGGAAGAATTTGAACCATACTAATTTAATTACACTTGTTTACGTATAGATGTCATTTTGAGTGGTCCGTGGTCAGCGTTCCGCCTCATACTGACATCTAGGAAACCAAGGTAGTACTAGGACGGGAAAATTCGGTAAATTTTGCTTAGAGGCCTTTTCATTCAGGCTTAAGGATTTTTTTACGAGCCTGAAAATCTTCAGACTCGGGACCCAGGCTTAAAGTCCCTCGCGGAGGACTTGCTCCTTGGATTTTTCCGTCCTAAAAAATCCATCGACCCCGGCCTGGTTTGAACCCACGACCCTCGGGACCAGAGGCAAGGAGCATAACCACTAGTCCACCCCGGCCGACTTATTTGGGTTGTAATTTTACTATAAACACACAAACTGAAAGAACTGTCAAGATTTCAAATGATATGGGGAACTATACATAAAACATCAAAGAACAAAACAAGAAGAGATACTAGACTGAAGTTTTATAAAACATTACTTTCTGGGAGTGAAACGTGGGCAATGACCAAAAAATTACAAAGTAGAATACAAAATTACTTAACATTTTCCGACACTGTTATTTTAACACAGTTCCAATAATGGATCATATTATAATAATATTATAATGATATTGCGAAAAGAAAAATCAATGTCTGAACCAGGAATCGAACCGTGGACCTCTAGTTCTCCAGACTAGTGTGCAGCCCACTACACCATTCTAGACTTGGCACAAACATTAACAATTCTTTCCACATATACCGATTGAGGGACTTTCCACTTTTCAGCGGTTTCCCTTTTACCAGCCGGCTGCTGGCCCTTCACATCCACATGTGTCAACCACAGAGGTAGATGATCAACAGCCAGTGTAGGGGTGACATGTGGTTAGCATGTCGAGTCCCCCAGCCGTTATAGCTGGTTCCTCAACCTGGAGCCGCTACTTATTGTAGCTACCCAATTGCCTCACGATGCTGGGTGGGCACCGGTCCCATACTGGCCGAAATACCATGAGAAAATGTCTTCCCCCATGGAGACTCGAACCAGCGCAAGTCCCGTAGCTCTGCGCCAAGGCTTCCTACCTTAACCGCTCGGCTACGGCGCGGGACCTTTCCACATATACAAATGTATAATTCTCATTTCATCCGCTGGCGATGGTAGTGACACCTACCTGGCAGAGGACGAAATGAGAATTATAGATTTGTATATGTGGAAAGAATTGTTAATGTTTGTGCCAAGTCTAGAATGATGTAGTGGGCTGCACACTAGTCTAGAGAACTATAGGTCCACGGTTCAATTCCTGGTTCAGACATTGCTTTTTTTCACAATATCATTATAATATTAGGATACAAAATGTCCTTAGAAGAACAAAAGGCTGCACATGAATGGATCGGTTAAAGAATGAAGATATAAGAACAGAGTTAAATATATATCCATTAAATGATAAAATCAAAGGATTCAGATGGTTTAGACATGTAGAAAGAATGAACGTAACAAGATTACCAAAAGCAGCATTTAACTACAAGCCAAGAGGTTCAAGGAATGTAGGAAGGCCAGTGAAAAGATGGACAGAACAACTGTGAGGCGGAACAGGAATTTTGCCTAGCCCGTGATGTGATGAAGAAGAAGAAGATGTAAATTTTATATTATTTTTTAGATATATTTTTAAGAATTTTTAATTCAATTAAATGCCATAATTTAGCCATGATATGGATTACCTTCCTCTTAATCGTCATTGTAATTTAACTTGTTATCTTACAGGTACATTTACATGTCACACGCCTTTTACTGTGACACGACCTGTCGGGAGAGGGATTTTGAACTTTTTTTTTAACCTCACGAGGATATGAAGAATCTCGCCGAATGAGTGATCAATTCAATCCTGACCTCCTCCGAGACAACACAATGTTTAAGACGATACAAATCTTCACTCACACTCATATTAAACATGGCGAATATGATAATGAAGTTTACGTTGGCCAGATTGACGTTTTGGGGACCATTTTGGCATTAAAGTTTCCTGAAATTTGTCTTACAGGAGAGGAAAACCTAGAAAAATGAAAACAATAACTCAGTAGACCTGTAACGACCGATGATCGATCCCGGGTCCGCTGCTTACGATGCAGCGACACTACGCCGAGACCACAGCAGTGGGCTAGTATGAATTACTTGTATTTTAATACTTTAAAATATGGATAATATGTCAAAAGTAGTGCAATATCTGAACTATAGAATATGGTAAAATATGTATAATGTAAGTAGCATTTTTTAATAAGCTACGAATAGTGATGCATAAGGATAATTCAAAATACAATTTATTTTTAAATTTTTTTATACTAACTACTTACGACACTGTGTGATGATTAATTTTAGTGGATAATTTAAATTAGCAAAAGACAACTTGATTTATTTTTCATAGCAGTGGCGGTCATAAATATGACGTGGAATGCAGAGTAAATATATATATAGGAGACCCATTTTGCATGCTATTTGTAGACAGGAGAAAGCGTTGGCGGGTCATAGTCGCAGGTACTCGAATATTAAATTAGACTCTAGTGATATGCTGACTTGACGCTGCAATTAGAGCAAAACAGGAAAGTCCTCATTCATTTTGCGAGCAGTAAAAGCTCATAGCTTTCCAGTGGAAAGTGACAGTTTTGAACTTTGTGACGCTAGAATTAGCCTATGATAATCACTCAATTCAATTAGATTTAGATTATAGAGTTAATTGCCATGTTCACTCAGAGACAGTGGTGGTTCGTAAGTTCTGTACTAGGTGGCTCCAGATTTTAAGTATCTTATACGTTACCGGTGTGCGTCTATAGGCGCCTTTCGATATATTATACCGTGTATTGACCTGAAAGTAAATTGTCGTAGCCTTAAAATTCGAGGGAAAACAGGAAAACAAGATTTTTGTTATGGAAATAAGTTACACCCGGACTGAAAAAGTAATAATTTACCATGAAAATTTATTTTAAATTATTATGTTATAAAGAATTTTAATGAAAGTTGAGATATATGTATTGAAGATTAAGATCGTATAGACATCCTAAGTGGTTGACTTTTGATACAATACCTAAGAAGATCTTAAGAGTTGAAAATAGATGGGAAAAGAAGAAAGAGAATTCCTAAAGAAGGTTGGATGGATGGTGTGAGAAGAAGTATGAGTGAACTGGGACTTACAGTTCAGGATTTTCAAAACCGCTACAACTGGAGAAAGCGAAATTCTTGGGGGCGACGGAAAACCATTGCGTTGTGGATAATTTCCAAAATAAAGTAAATATAGGATTTTAATACAATACTACCGTATATATAGAACTGAACACATATATAAACTTGGAAAAAACAACGCTACTGTATACTGTTATATTGAGCGTACCGGATATTTTCCTAATTTACTTCCCCTACAATCAACCTTTTTCATTTCGGAGTAGTGTCGCTGCCTCATACGCAGCAGGCCCGGGTTCGATCCCCGATTGGAACAGGTTATACATTTTTATTTTTATTTGAGTTTATTCTCACCTTTGAGACGTATGCGAGAAAACTATAATGCTCAAACGATACCTGAACATCATATGGTGATCATACACGTCTATACTCTGCATCTTACACAATATCTATTCATCTCATATCCCAGTCATGTCCGCGACTGTCAATCACTATCATTATTTAAATCCTATCATAAGATCCTTACTGTAAACACGACGAAAGTTTCATTGCACTTGAATAATAGATTTCGTTTCAGCATACCACCAGATAACCTGGGCACGCTCGTTTGGAATCTACATTTTAGAAACAATCGTTTGTTGCATCGCCACTACGGATATTGTGCGCACTACAACATTACCACATAAACGTTTTGAGTTGCTGTTTCTGCTCTTTCAAGATTCACAGCTGTACAACCTAAAATAAAAAAATACAGACTTTTAAAATGAGGGAATCTCACTGTGGACACACTGATTGTTTATATGTTTGCATGTATTCTCACACATCTGTGTGTGTGTGTATGTATGTGTGTGCATGCGAATGCGTGTGTATCTATGTAATTCGTAAGCCGTCGTGCTGCCCTGGTGATAGCATGCCTGCTTCCTAATTAGTGGCCCGGGATTCGAGATATGGCGAAGTTGAAACTTTAAAATGTAAAATTAATTAAATGGTAAAGTTTTGAATATCGGAGCCAAGAGGTGTGGTGGTGTACAATTTTTGATCACTGGATTGTGCACTAAGTCCATGCAACAGTTGCATAATCATCAGCAGTTAACATGTTGAGAAGGCATATATTAATATTGATAGCGACTAGTCCGTCGAGTGAGGAGGTTAAACCTGGCAACCCCTTGGTATTTTTCGACAGGAGTAGTGTAAGTGTCGGCATCGGGTTTCACTCTCTCCCTTCTTTACACTACACATAAACACACACTGATCCTACATTCCTCTCTGCAGACAATACAAGAATACATCATCTACTTAAATAGGTATGACGAAATGTGCATAAATGAAAATATACCATTTTAACTCCATCTATCCACCCAGCGCGAAACCCGAAACACGGAAATTGCAGAGTAACGTTATCTAATATATAAAAATGTTTGTTTGTTTGTTCATACTTTATGCGCGGTCATACCGTTAATCCGATTGTGATAGGACTTTTTGCAAAATGTCCAGGAGATTCCCAGGAGGAACATAGGTTATAAGAGCGTTGCAATACTCATCTCCTACTCCCTTAAAAATCGCCCTTTGTAGTAGAAAACGTGAAAAAAGTCGCTCTTTCGACGCTTAAATTGCTTACGCTGCCTAAACCATAACAAATACATAAAATTAATGTACACAGAATTTAATATATCAAAAAGCTTAAAAAAAAGTCCGCGACAGCATATTTTTATCTGTTATGTTACGGATAACTCACAATAACCATTTTTGTCTTTCATTGATGCCAAGAAGATCGAGACAAGTACTCAGATTCCTACGCAAGAATAACAGCACATGGCGGGTATTCTTTTATGGATAACTCACAATACACCATACACAAAATATTGTCTTTTAGCTCATTTATGCCAAGAAGATCGAGATAAGTAGATTCCCGGTCAACACCTGGTAAACAGCACGAGGAATCTTAAAATAATTACAATATACATTTATAATTATTTTTCATTTTACTTATCCAAGTAATCATAATAAGTGCATTATTTTTTGTCTTTCAGCTCATTTATGCCAAGAAGATCAGGATGAGTAGATTTCGGACAACGCCGGGTAAACAGCACGAGGTTTCTAAAAATAATTACGATATACATTTTTCCTTTTGCTTATTTAACTAAACATAAAACACAATTTTTGTATTTCAGCTCATATATATCAAGAAGACCGGGATAAGTAGATTCCCGGGCAACGCCGAGTAATCAGCACAGGGCATCTAAGAAATATAAATTTAAAAACTATTTTTCCTTTCACTTATTCAGTTAAACATAGAAGCACATTAACTTTCATTTATTGGCTTAGCAGCGCTCGCCGGATATTAGTTAGTAATATATACATATATACCATATGATGAAAGTTAAAAATTAAATTGTACCTGTTGGTAGGTGCCGTCGTCCTTAACTTTGTTAAAATATTGTATATAAATATTTTAGCAAAGTTGACGAGATGGCACCTACCAACAGGTACAATTTAATTTTTAACTTTCATCATATGACTTCACCTCAACGGAATTTGATATGAATTTTACTAGTATTGTTATATTAGCCTACCTTAGTTTGATAAAATGAAGCAGTGCATTGTTATGACGTAACAGTAGGAAAATTCCTTTAGGTTGATGGTATTAGCAAAATGTTGGAGAAACAATTACTGGGAAAGCGGATTAAGAAACTCTAAAAGTAATAAAATGGCTATTAGGATAACTCGTTTAGAAGTATTAGGTTAGACAAAAATTCTAGAAATTAGTATGGAGTTGCCAATACACGTTCACACTGCTGGACCGATCGCAAGCAACGCAAGAAGACTGTGATGGTGGTATAGGGCAGATAATTTTCACTCTGACCTTTAGTGCTATAATTAATTATGTACAGGGCTGTTTGTTTTCGGGCGCATTCAGTCCATTCTCTAGAAGCATTTTTAAATGGATACATTTTCTTTGTATTGAAAGCACAAGAAGGAATATAATTTTAATATACTGTATTATTTTGTACATAGCACTTTTTAGGCACAATGTTCTAAAATATGTAGAGTATTCGCATATTTATACCAATCGTTATTGAAATAGTTTCAATGGGGGCTGGGGCAAGTTCTAATGACCTTAAAGAGGAGTCACCGTTGGTCAGATATAATAAAATGTATTGAATTTGGCATCACTCTAGACTTGTCATCAGGAAAAAGACAATGATTGTATATGCAGGTGAGACTGTGAGCCTTCTTATATGGTCTATGTTATTTATTTACACTCAAGCTAGTTTGAAGCAAAACAGAACGGAAAACTTCCAATATTTTTTCATTTTATAAATCACAGCTGTTTTAGTTTTCAGTAAATGATGTCTGAATTTTATTTTAAAAATATATCCGACATATTTACTTTTTTAAAATCCCGAAAATCTTACTCATACTTAAAATAAAAATAATATGAGGTAAAATACATTAACTCAAAAATATAAATTTGTAAACAATTAATAAATTAAGAATAGGAATATATTAAATTGTAATTAGAATAAATTTTACAATCATCCTTGCATGCCAGCATTTATTAATTGTATTATTACTTAATTGTAATATTATTGTGTTTTCTTTATGTAATTGTAATGTTAATGTTTTTAGTGTATAATGCTATTGTGTTATTATTTAATTTTAATATTATTATTGTGTTTTCTTTATGTAATTGTAATGTTATTGCTGTTTTTGTTGTTTATTTTTCTTTACACTAGTACCAATTATTACTTTATTGTAACGGACTGTCAACAGCACGTATGGCTTACTGCCCGTGCGACCCATATTTGTAAATAATATTGTAAATATCTTACTTTTTGTCTAATAAAGTCCTACTACTACTACTACTTTCTGCTAGAAATCTTACATAAGAATTTAAACCTATTACTCTAGCTTCTTTTCCAAGGTAAACATGTTTTCAAACAGATATAATAATAATAATAATAATAATAATAATAATAATAATAATAGTAATAATAATAATAATAATAATAATACAAATTAGTAATAACAATTCTCTCGGTTCTATAGGCCCTGATGATCTTTGGATTCTTTCAAATTCTCTTCCATTTATCTTTTTTCTTAACAATTTTTTTTCTCATCTTCATAACTTAAACACAAGATAACAACATAGTTTCTTACTTAATATACCGCAACATAGGACATCACATCACTCCATGTCATATACCATCTCCACTTCTCGCAACTGGAATTCCCTACCACAATAAATAAGGGGCTGCCGGACATTGGCATCTTTTAAAAGAAATATAAATTTATATTTGCTCTAAACTCGACTTCATTATTATCCAGTGTAAGATATATATATATATATATATATATATATATATTAATTGGTGTTTCCCGTATAATGTATCATATTATTTTATTATTATTATTATTATTATTATTATTATTATTATTATTATTATTATTATCGTATCATTATTGCTATTACCCTATAAAATGTTGTTTGTACATGACATTTACATTACTACATTTATTGTATCTTTAACTGTTTATAATTAGTATAGTGTATATCTATATTTGTCAAATATTTATTTGTAATTGTGCTGGTTGAGTGGAAGAGAGGACCTTATGGCCTTAACTCTGCCAGAATAAATAAAGTATTATTATTATTATTATTATTATTATTATTATTATGTTTTAAATATTTTTATACACCTTGTGTCTATGTTTTCCGTGATATGCTACTATTTCTACATCCTATTTATTATTCATCAATTCAGAACTGTCTGTGTGTTCTTTTCTTCTCTATTATTTGTGATTGATTTGTCTTTCTAAATTCTCTGTTTCTAATATTTATTTCTAAACGTGCATCAATTCCTCATATCCCTTCTCTATAAATTGGTCTATATATACTTTTTTCTAATAATTTCCCTTTAAATATTCTAAATATATTCTCGATATTCACAATTAATATTGGCAGCATATCGCACTATAGATCTAATTAGAGTAACTTACATATTAATTTTTGTTGGTTTATATAACAATATTTTATTCATTCCAGACTTAAAAATGTGATATGTGTTCGGCTATTATTCTTTTCTTGATTTCTTCCGATAATATCCCTTAGTTATTTATTTCGATCCCAAGAATTTACATTTTCTTTCATTATCAAATGAACTCATATGTGTCCCAATTTGTATATTTTTCAGGATATTTTCATATTGATTACTACTCATCTTTATATGGAGTGTCTCAAATTAATTCATACGCTTTTTGGAACGTTGCAACAAAATGAGACAGTAATACATTTTTTGTTGAATTGTATTCTTTAAACTTCCCGAAGCACTTACATGTTCAAAATGTCTATCTTCTGCTATAGCACACTCCCAACAACGATGTCGAACACATCGATATACAGTCTGGATTGTTCCTAATTGAATATCACTGATGTCATGTTCAATCCGATCTCTCAGTTTCACCAACTTTTGTGGTTTAGCGGTGTATACCGTGTTCTTTAAAAGTCCCCAAAGGTATAAGTCTAGAGGGCTTAAATCGGGAAATTGAGGCGGGAATTCTTCGTCCTAGCCAACTTTGATCGAATACATTCGAGAACATTTCTCACATCGGTATGAAAGTGAGGCGAGTACCGTTGTGTTGGATGTAAACCTCATTTTCATATCCAAAGAGATCATTAAGACATGGAATCATGACTTCAACATTTCCAGGTAAGTCTGACCCTTGACAGTCTCATCTAAGAAGAACGGCCCAATTAATCCCCTGGAAAATTTGACGATCGATTCTTCAACGATGTTTGGGTTTTCGTTAGATGAGTACAAACAATTATGCCGATTAATTTTGCCATTATATTTAAATGTGGCTTCAGTTGAAAAAAAAAATTGAGTCTTGAAAATGTTCCATTTCGTTAAACTTGTGCAGGAACTACTCACAAAATTGTAGTCCCTATTTGGGTCGTCCTCAAGTGCGTGAACGAATCTCATTTTCGCGCTCGCAGAATTCGATGAACTCTGGATTTATCGAAACCAATCCCACGAGAAAATTGCCTCTATGAATTCTTTGGGGATCAAGCAGAAACCTGTATTCGTTATCAGTGGAACTTCTCTTTCTTCCGCACCGACTTTTCAACACATCTTGCATCGTTCCGCCGACTTCAAACTGTCTCGAATTCTTGTTATTATTATTATTGTTATTATGGTGGTGGTGTACTATATTCAACCCTCCAACGTCGTTGAACTTCAACAACATTTTCCAATAACACTTCAGTAACCATTTACGTTCATCGAATTATAATTTCATCGCCATGTTTGTTTATGAACACAATCAGAAGGTGTTGCTATGCTTTTCTAGTGCTTTTTGGATCATACACAACAACAACTGTATTTCTGACTTATTTCGTTGCTGAGAAATAATGTTTCGAAGAGCGCATACATCAATTTGAAACTCCGTATAATAATAATAATAATAATAATAATAATAATAATAATAATAATAATAACTAAAACTAACTAACTAACTCACTGGCACTATCGAACCCGAAGGTTCATGGCCGCGCGGACATAAGCTCTCCATACATCCCTATCCTGAGCTAATGCTTTCCAATCATTCCCTGTATAATCTACTTCCCTCAAATCATAGTTAATGTTGTTCTCCCACCTCATTCTTGGTCTACCAACTGACGTTTTCCCTCTGGCTTTCCTACAAGAAGCTTCCATGCACGTCTTTCATTCCCCATACGTGCAACATGTCCTGCCCATCGCAGTCTACGAGACTTGACTGTTCTTATTATATCTGGCTTCCTATAAAGACCATGTAGTTCATTGTTAAGTAGTCTTCTCCATTCACCTGTCTGTTCATCTCTCTTTGGTCCAAAAATTTTCCTAAGAACTTTATTCTCAAATACTCGTAATCTCCTTTCCTCCAATAATAATATAATAATAATAATAATAATAATAATAATAATAATAATAATAATAATAATAATAATAATAATAATTTACAGAAAAATTACAATAAAACAGAATATCTTTCATTGGATACAACAGATGAGCTAAATTGTAATTCAGGAAGAATAAACTTTTGAAATCCAGAATGGGTTGATGCAAGGAGATGCACTATCTCCTCTACTATTTAATTTTGTACTAGAGCATGCCATTAAATCTTTAGAGAATGAGGAAGGCTTACAACTGAATGGTATTAATAAGCTGTTAGTTTATGCTGATGATGTAGTACTACTGGCCCATAGCGAGGAGATACTAAAGGACCACAACCACACACTATTGAGTAACACTAAGAAATTAGGACTGGAAGTAAATATCAATAAAACTAAATATATGGTCTCAGGGTGAAATACATTATATAATGGAAATGGACAGCTAATGACAAATGAGGGAAATTTTGAGGAAGTGGCTGAATTCAAATACCTAGGAACAGTAATCACAAATAGGAATGAGATGCACAAAAAAATTAAACATAGGCTCAATTCTGGAAATGCGTGCTATTATGCATTGCAGAGACTCTTGATGTCCCAACTCCTTTCAAAAAACGTTAAACTGAAAATATATGAAACTATTATTCTACCAGTTATATTATATGGGTGCGAAACATGGACTCTTACTTTAAGGGAGGAAAGGAGATTACAAGTATTTGAGAATAAAGTACTTAGGAAAATTTTTGGACCAAAGAGAGATGAACAGACAGGTGAATGGAGAAGACTACATAACAATGAACTACATGGTCTTTATAGGAAGCCAGATATAATAAGAACAGTTAAGTCTCGTAGACTGCGATGGGCAGGACATGTTACACGTATGGGGAATGAAAGACTTGCATGGAAGCTTCTTGTAGGAAAGTCAGAGGGAAAACGCCCAGTTGGTAGGCCAAGAATGAGGTGGGAGGATAGCATTAACTATGATTTGAGGGAGGTGGATTATACAGGAATGATTGGAAAGCATTAGCTCAGGATAGGGATGTATGAAGAGCTTATGTCCGCGCGGCCATGAACCTACGGGTTCGATAGTGCCAGTGAGTAAGTGAGTAAGTACGTAATGTTAAAAGATTTAAATATTTAGGATCTATTTTTGATAAAAGTGAGAATTTAACTACATAAATTGAAAGAAGAATAACTGATGGAAAAAGAATCATTGGTTTGTTGAACTCAGTGCTTTGGAATAGGAATATAATATACAGAACGAAGAAAACTATATTTCAAGTTCTGTTACAAAGCATTTTATTATATGGGTCCGAAACTGGACAGTAAGTAGAAAACAAGCCATCTAGCTGTTTGCAGTAGAAATGTATTTCTGGAAGCTATCGACACGAATTGCAAGAAGGGATAAGGTCAGAAACAGCACACTAAGGGGAATTATGCAAGTTGATAAAACATATTGGGGAAAATAGAAGAAAAACGTTTGAAATGGCATGGACACCTCATAAGAATGGAAGAAGAGAGAATACCAAGAAGATTCTTAATTGGAAAGCTAATTGAAGAAGTGGAAGAGGCAGGCCTAGATAACGATGGATGGATGGAGTGAACAGAAGTATGGAAGCTAGAGATTTGAGGGAACCTCTGGCGACAAATCACTTTGGGTTGAAGGAGAAGAAGAACTGTATTGTGGAATATCCCTAAATTAAAAAAAACAACAATAATAATAATAATAATATAATATAATAATAATAATAATAATAATAATAATAATAATAATAATAAATAATAATAATAATAATAATATAATAATAATAATAATGATGATGATAATAATAATAATAATAATAATAATAATAATAATAATAATAATAATAGGCCCCTAATAATAAAACATTTATTTACAAAACTTTTAAATCAAAGAATATGAGAACGTAATCGTAAAGTTACTTTCTCTATATGGTTATGTTCTGCCTTGTCACGCAGCGGGCCCGGGTTCGATCCCCGGTCGGGGCAGTTTTTCTGGGTGAGGTTTTTATCGGGGTTTTTCCTCACCTATAAGACAAATGTCAGGAAAACTTTAAAGCCGAAACGGTCCCCGAAATCATATGGCCATCATCATCATCATCAACACCCTTATCATTATCATTATCATCATCATCATCATCCTTCACAGGTCTGGAAAGCAACGGGAAGCTACCACACCTACACGATTCCCTAGTAAAGCTGCAAGCATAGCATGAAAAAATGCTATGATTGCAGTGAAGGACCTGCCTTCGGGCAGAATTACTATGGATGGATGGTTATATTATATTTGTTAATACAAGCTTGAAATTAGCATGATTTATTTTTTATATCTAGTTGGAGCTAAATGGTAGATCCTGCATTTTAGAATTTAAACTTAGTTTTTTTTTTAATTACCACATAACACAGTTTATGTATTCGTGGATACAAGTTTACGAATCATTAGACCACCACCTGAAGTAGTTTAACTCTGCTCAAAAATGTATATTTTTACTATTGTTACTTGTTGAGTTTTCAACTATTTTTTTAAAAATTTTGCTCGGCCTAAAACGACTGTTTTAACAATTGGTGATTATTTTGTCTTTTTTGAATAGGTAATTGCCATTTTTATATTAAATTTATGTAATTCATCCCAGAAAAGCGATTTCAGGATTCCATTAATCTTCAGAATTTTATCAAAACATTACAAAAGTTTTAAAAAAATCATAAAAATGAACTTAACATGTAGTAAATAAAAAATATTTATTTATTTTTATTAATTTCATATATCTCAACAGTTTTCTGTAAAATATTATATACATCTATAATATATTGAAGTATAATTAATTTTACAGTTTTAAGGCCTATTTTAGATGCGTAAATCTATATTTTATTTCGATTTTAAAATTCAGTGTCCACTGATTGATATGCCTTCAATTGATTTTCAGCTGGTCAGTAGTGTAGAGATTGGTTTTTGGAAGGTCATTGCTCCCACATTGATTGTTCCCATCCCTCTGCAACCCCATCATAGTAGACGATATCGTCATATCGAATTGAAATGGTACACTATAATAAAACATTGCGTGAAATAACTTTTATTTCCGGGTTCCTTTACAGCCATATTGTATGTCTCTTCCTATTTTATTAAATTATTATTAGGTCTTCCGTAATGAACGCAGTTATTCGTAAATGCATGTTAAAATCCGAATACAAATAAATACACATGTATAATGTAGGCGAACCTGGGTAATAGAATAAATTTTCTCGAATTTCAGCACAGAAATGAAATATTTGGTCAGATAGAAAGACCTTAAAAAATTGTTTAATATTTCTTGAATTTGAATTGAATAGTTGCCCCGAAAAGAAATCTAATTCACAGGTATTCAAAAGTTGAGTTTTTTCAGTGGATTACTGATCTATCTATCCGTCCGGAGAATATCACGACATGGTGCATGTAAAACTATCCGTGCTCTCTTGCAGACCAGTTTATTTTTTTTTGAAAGTTGGCATTCAAGCGAATAGTGATCTATATGCAACAAAATGGATGGCGGAAGAAGTTAGTCATGAGTAGCAGTTTATGAGTTAGATGTTTTCAGGCAACTATTCAATTGAACCAGTTGTAGCTATAATGTAGAGAAATCTGGACAATGAAACAATTATTCTCAAATAACATCAGCAGAAATTATTTTCCTAGTCGGATAGCAGAAAACATCTGGCAAGACCACAAAACTGATTAAGTATTATTATCTGAAATTTCTGGAAACAAACATCCACCACTGCAGGAATGCATTAAGAAAACGCAGACAGAATGTCTAAATGTAGTTATCCGATATAAAAAAGGTCACGGGATTAAAATAATTCTGGATGGATAGATGGAATGGAACAAGCATCTAGGCCTAAAAACGTGATTTATTACGATGTAAATAATATGTTTTTATTGACTTCCTTAAGATTGCCTTTACGGACAAGGTTTAACAGAACAGAAGATAATATATTTAGTTTTAATCAGCAGGTATCACAGTGTTTCGCATCCTCCAGCGCCCACACAATCTAATGTCATTCAACTGCATATTTATCATTCCAATATTTATGGTCCAATCCTTTTTCCCTTATATTGATGTAACCATCATCAATCCACGTTATTTTTGCCTATCCTCTTCTTCTAACAAGTAGCACCCATTCCAGTATAATTATTGGGAATCTGTCTTCCGTCATTCTTTTCTCATGACCACGGCATTTTTAATTTCTTTAGAATTTGCATAATTAAAGTTTGAACATTTATATTTTTTAATTACACTAATTTATCTCTTCTAGAATTTCCAACTGAACGATTAAAAGTATTAATTTATACATAATTTAATTTATTTATTGTTCGAGATTTTAATTCCCATGTTTCCGCACCGTATGTCATCGTACTCATTGTTGTACCAAGATGCGTGTTTTATTTTAGAACTTGTATTCTGATTCCATAAAACACCATTTAATTTTGGTATCCTTGTCTATCCTCGTAGTAATTTCAGCAACATGTCTTCCTTCTGCACTCATTTATACATATTCGTCACATGCTTTTATTTTTCCAAGTCCGTCTTTAAAAAACAGTTATTTTGACTTATCTAATATTATCATATACTTCGTTTCGTCCAATATTATATTTAGTTCCCATTTTTGGTGTTCCTCCTTCACTTTTCTTGTCATGTACTCTAAACGTCGTAATCTTCTGCCATCAGTAGCTGATCAACAGCAAATAACAACGAATAAACTGTATCTAACAATATTAAACATGTTACTTTTGTATCAACAAACGTCATCAAAGAAGTAATTGTTCGCGTCATCTCTTTAATATTGTCGGCCAGTATTTATTTTCCATCTAGATTATAGTGCAGGGAAGCTTTCAATATCCGTGAGTCTGACCTTTTTTAACTGTGATCTCTCCAGTGAGTTCTGTATTTTTCAACTACAAATGCAATTGGTTCTATATTTAATTCTTCAATAATATATCTTCCTACAGGCATAAAGATCATATATTTTAAAAGTTGAGGACGACGGATTTTACCTAAGAAGGTATTTTAACTTATTTTATTTTATGACTCTCCACCTCAACGGTTTTAACAATGAATTTTATTACCATTGATCTTCCTTCTGCAGTCTAGTAATTTACAACCTGATAGAAATCGGAGAAATCTGATTTCGGATGATTCGTTTTGTCTTAACTGGTCTGATATTAGGATCCAGCATTCATTTCCATATAACAGCAAAGGCAATGAAATTACTTTATAAAGATTTAATTACGTCTATTTTGTGCACTGTTTTTAATGTTCTTTATATGGCCTAGTACCAAAAAACTGTCCTAATCTGTTCAGTTTTATTAGGATGTCTCCAGATTTTCTGTATCCTACATTTTATCCCAGATATTGAATTCATTATTTTTTCAATGATTTTTCTGTTTTGATGATCTTGAAGAAGATTTTCGGGCTGTAGGCCGTGGTCGTGAGGCTTGTAGTTCCCCGACCACGGGAACTACAAGACTCACGACCACGGGAACTGCAAGCCTCACGACCACGGCCTACAGCCCGAAAATCTTCTTCAAGATCATCATAGCAACTCCGGCCGTGAAAGTCTACGTGAATACATTTTTCTGTTTATTAAAATTTTAGCTCTTCTATGTTTTAGTCATTAGAATATTATCACTTTAGTTTTATTTGTAGAAATAATCCTGATGTATTTATGAGTATCCTGGCTTAGCTTAAGGAATGCTTTTTGAAGTTCATTTTTTTTATCATCAACAAAATGTAATGTTGTAAAATTTACAAATAACTTATTCAAATATTATACCAGTCTGTGCTGCAATCTATTCTTTTAGTTAATAAAAGTCCTTTCCTTCTTCTTATTCTTATTCTTCTTCACTTCACAGGATAGACAAACAGCCTGTTCCGCCTCACAGTTGTTTTGTTCAACTTTTCACTGGCTTTCCTCTTTTCTTTGAGCCTCTTGGCTTGTATTTAAATGCTGCTTTTGGTAATCTTGTTACATTCATTCTTTCTACGTGTCTAAACCAATTACCGCTGTAATCTTTGTTTTTTTCTTCATTCGATGGATTATATCTTCATTATCTATCCGATCCAATCTTGTGCAGCCTTTTGTTCTTGTAAGGAAGTTAGGTTCTAGAGTTATTATTCTACTTTGTAATTTTTTGGTCATTATCCAAGTTTCGCTCCTATAAAGTAATGCAGGAACTGCCAAAGTTTGATAATACTTCTATCTACCAGTACCTCTTCTACCCTTTCCTTCCAATTATATAATGAAACTAAATCTTACTAGCTCATTGTCACTATCGATCCCGGAGGTGAATGGTCGCGCGTACGTAAACTCACCATACATTTCTATCCTGAGCGAATATTTTCGAATCATCTCCAGTATAATTTACCTCCCTCAAATCATGATTAATGTCATTTTCATCCCCTTAGCTACCGGGTTCTTTTCTTCTGGTTTTGCTACATCAAGTTTCTATGACCCTATAACTTTCGTCATTCGTGCCACATGTTCTACCCATCGCAGTCGACGAGACCTAACTGTTCTCATTATATAATAATAATAATAATAATAATAATAATAATAATAATAGCTTTATTTATCTGACAGAGTTAAGGCCTTGAGGCTTTGTCTGCCACTCAACCAGGTTTTAAAAAATACAAAAGAAAAGTCTTAAATCTAAATTACAATATATATATATATATATATATATATATATATATAAACGATTACAAGTTATGAATACAATACAATTAATATTTATAATGTATTTTGATTTATTCTAGATTTAACCAATTTAATGTATAATACGTACAAAATATATAAAATAAACGAGAAAAAATATTAATGACATAGTAAATATTTAAATAAATAGAGACAAATTAATTATTAGACAACAGGTAACTGCATAAGCGTGACTTAAAAGTGCCAAGTGTGCGGCAACCCCTGATAACTTGAGGAAGGAAATTCCAGGACCAGGCAGAGGCTACTGTGAAGGAAGAAGAATAAGAGGAAGTGCTATCAAGAGGGATTGTTAGCAGACTGTTATCTTGTGATCTAGTGTCAATATTGTGGTAAGAGGATAACTTCTCAAATCTGGACGCCAGGTAAGTAGGAGTGTAGGAATTCAGAAGCTTGAAAAGTAGTGAAAGAGAGTGCAATTTACGTCTGTCAGTAAGACGGAGCCAAGAGAGTTTATTGAAGTGTTCGGAAATATGGTAATAACGGCGGATATTGAAAATGAATCGAACGCAAGCATTATGAACACGCTGCAGTCTCTGCGACAAGTCATAGTTTAGATCATTATATATAATGTCACAATAATCGAGGTGTGGCAACACAAGATTCTGCACAAGGATTTGTTTTAACGAAACTGGGAGAAAATTCCTTAAACGTCTAAGATAATGTAAGATGGAGAAAGTCTTTTTACATATGTTTATATCTGGTTTCCCATGAAGATCATGCAGCTCACTGTCACGTAGTCTTCTCCATTCGCCTGTCTGTTCATTTCTCCTTGTTTCAATACTTTTTTAAGAACTTTATTCTCAAATACTCGTAATATTTTCTTCTCCATTAAGGTACGAGTCCATGTTTCACATCCATGTAATTGGAAGATGACATTGATATATTTTTTTTTTAGTTATCGTTTATTTAGACAAGTTGGGATGACAAGAATACCTGTAATGCGTAATAGCATACATTTCATTCCTGAATTTAGATTATGTATAATTTCTTTCTGCATTTCATTTTGAATTTAATTATAGTTCCTCGGAATTTTAATTAAGCTAGTTTTTCTCCTTCATTATTCATTAACTGTCCATTTATAATGTGTTTGAACCTGTGATCATTAAATTTATTTTTATTAATGTTTGCTTTCAGACACAATGTTTTAGTTTTAGTCAAGATAATGTTGTGTTGGCCCTTAGTATCTCCTCACTATCGCGTAACAATCCTATAACAGCCCTAGAGAAAAATAATGTAATTCTAAAATCATAAATTGGACTCATATTAATATCAACAAATTTTGAGCCCAGGTACAAATTTTGCTTTTACAATTAACATTTCTTTGCTTAAAAAATTCAGTTGAACACAAACATATTTTGTATTCATCATACAAACATATTTGCTTGACATAATTCCACTTTACGATTGAAGAGGAGAATTATGTGAAATTCTATTATTTTATTTTACTTCGCTCTTTAACAACTATGGTAATTAGCAACGCAATTTAAATTAGAGGAAGGACCGAAAATGTTTATTCACGGCTTATTTGTTCAGACTTAAAGTTATTTTACATACCGTAAGGCTACGTCGCGGGACTCTTTACGAAGGAACCCATGCTCAGGATTTTTATATCTTGATAAATTCATCGACCTCGCCTGCGTTTGGAACCTCGAACCTCGGAATTAGAAGTCAGCATGATGACCACTAGTCCATCAGAATCGACGAGTTTATTTGTTTTTCTCTTTCCCTTAACCCACTCGCTTCAGGTTTATACGCTCAATGAATTTCCCCAGAAACCGGATTTTAGTAACCGTAAATTATATTGTCTATTTTAAATCATTTAAAATAAATAAAAATGGGAGTTATGAAGAGGAAATAAGAAGTAGAAATAATAAAGCAAAATTTGCAATTGCTTGCTTCAATGGAATATTGTGGGATAAAAATATAGGTAATAAAAATAAAATAAATATATATCATACAATTGTTAAAAGCATCATTACTTATGGAGCAGAACTTTGGACATTAACAACAATAACAAATAAGTACCTTTTGGCAACGGAAATGGATTTTATACGAAGGATCGCAAGAATTTCAAGAAGAGAAAAAAAATAGGAATTCAGTTATAAGGGAGAAAATGAAGATTGAAGACACTATTTTAGATTATATTAAAACTCAGCAATTAAGATGGTACGGACATGTCCAGCGAATGGAAGAGAATCGACTACCAAAATCTGTTTTGGAATGGAAACCTGAGGGAAGACGAAGCAGAGGAAGACCTAAAACCTCCTGGAGTCAGGGAATATGTTTATATATGAAGGAGAAACATCTACAACCAGGAGATTGGATGGACCGACAAAATTGGCTATTAGGAATCGGACGATGTCAAAGGCATTAATCAACCGATGGTCTAGCTATCTATTAAATCATTTAAAACAAACAAAAGATAACGGTACTTGAGATCACAGTAAGGAAGAAGGCCAAAACACATTCATCTTCTATTAATAAATGTTAACGAAAGATTATCCTGCCAAGGGATGTACAAAATATATAATAGCAGAGTTAAGCTAATCTACCTCGTCTTTTGTGGTGAATGGATTATTTGATGTCTCCTTATATGTACTTTTATATGCCCAGGTCATTACAGGACACGATGGATGTTTGTATACCAATAAAAATAAGTTGTTCAAATCGTGGATTCTAATTTTTCTCGTGGGGTATTTAAATGAACCGAATAAACTTCTGACGATGAAAATACTTTGATACTTCATACTTGATTAGTAGACACGTACTCATAGATATATAACGGCAGTCCACTGGGTAGTAGCAGCCGCATTTAATTAATCATTAACGGTAATTGTGGGTGTGTATGACGTCAGAACTTTGATGTTTTACTTCGCTGAATGTGCTCATTTGATCGGGTGTTTGGTTACAATATACAGCGTGTCCACAAATATAGTATCATACTTTAAATTACTGTTACGTCGCTTTGGATAATCGTATCTAAATGAAATTGGTGACAATCAAAAGAGAAACTCAAAACATTTTGTGCATGTTAACAATGTCAACAATGGATAATAATGAACAACAATACAAAAACCAAACTAAATTTAATCATGTTTTTTGTAGTCGATATGGGTTCATTGTTGGATATTTAGCAGACTAGTTAAACGTGAATGTTTGCTGTGACTTCCTTTTATGGGGTTATAAACAGCATCGTGTCTATGTACCCCCGTTGCCTCAAAACCTGCAACTAGTCCAGCTTCGTATCATTGCTGCCATCCAGTCCATTTCTTCACATATGTTGGAGGGTGTGTGGCGTGAATGGGAATATCGTCTCGATGTCTGCAGCGTCACTCGTTGGGGCCACATTCAATGTCTATGAGGTACAGAAAAACCTTTTTGAGTTTCTCTTTTGATTGTCACAAATTTTATTTTAATACGATTATCCAAAGCGACAGTTTGAAGTATCATACTATAGTTGTGTATATAAATGACATACGAGAACTGATTGATGTAGTATATTAATATAATAATAATAATAATAATAATAGTAATAATAATAATAATAATACTTTATTTATTCTGGCAGAGTTAAGGCCATAAGGCCCCCTCTTCCACTCAACCAGCACAAATACAAATAAATATTCGACAAATATAGATATACACTAGACTAATTATGAACAGTTAAAGATACAATAAATGTAGCAATGTAAATTTCATGTACAAACAACATTTTATAGGGTAATAACAATAATGATACCATAATAAAGTAATGTAGTCCCGCTACAGGCCTCAGGAGGCCCTTGGGGTAGTAGGAGGTTAAGGCTCCCACTTTTTCTAGGCAATCGGCACTAGATGTCAGCCAGGTTGTCAGCCCTGCGTGACGGCCGCCTTTACCCCCAGAACGAGCGTCTGGTACTCATTTCCGTTAGAGGCTGAGTCGACCCCAGGGCCATAGTGCCGCCGGAAGGTTTGAGTCAGTTTAAAAATCCTGACCCCACCGGGACTTGAACCCTCGACCTTCCGGCTTGTAGCGCAGTACCTTAACCACTACGCTACGGCGTGCCTCCCAATGATACGATAATAATAATCATCATCATCATCTTCATTCATGGATTAGGTCTGTTGACCCGTTCCGACTTCAGCCCATCTCTTTCTAGGTCTGCCCACATCTCGGGTGCCTTTAGGTTTGTATTTTGTTATTTGTTTTGGATATCTATCTTCATTCATTCTGTCTATGTGTTGTTTCCATTTTTGTCTATATGTATCCATTTTATCAGTTATTGCAAATATTTCAAGTTCCTGTCTTATTTCTGTGTTCTTGATTCTGTCTTCCTTAGTGCACCCTTTAACAGATCTCAAAAATTTCATTTCTGCTGCCGTTATCCTACTTAGGTCTTGTTTTTTATGTATCCAGGCTTCTGAACCATAGAGCAGTACCGGTACTGCCAACATTTTATAAAATTTCAGTTGGGTCTCTCTTGTTGTTTTGTTATTTAGTGTTCGTTTTATCGTACCACATATTCCCTGGAATTTTGCTATTTTATTATTTATATCATTATCATAATTACATGAAATGTCACATCCTAGATAATTGAGATGGTTCACCTGTTCTATGATTTTGTTTCCTATTACTATTTTGGATCTGATTTGATTTTTCCCTTGGAATGCCATTACCTTAGTTTTTTCTATGGATATTTTGAGATTATATTGTTCACATATATTATGTAGCTTAAAAATATTCCTCTGAAGTTCGTCTTCTGTAGTTGCTATTATTACCTGGTCATCAGCGTATAATAATGTTTTCAAGTAGTGTGTTTTATCTAATTTTATTCCTTTATTTGTTTCTTCGTTCCATTTTTTTATTATATCATTGATGTATAGGTTAAATAAAACTGGAGAGAATACTGCATCCTTGTTTAACTCCTTGATTAGTATGAATTTTATTTTTACTTACTTCATTTCTAGTTTTTATAACAAAATTTGTGTTCCAGTACAAACTCTTTATAGCTGCTATTAAGTGTTTCGGAATTCCTTTTTCTTTTAAAATTGTCCAGAGTTTTCCTCTGTCTACTTTATCAAATGCCTTGACAAAATCAATAAAAGCTATGTGTGTTTCCATGTTATATTCTCTTCTTTTGTTTATAAATTCTTTTATCGTAAATATATTATCCATACATGAACGCCCTGGCCTGAATCCACTTTGTTCTTCTGTTAACATTACCTCTGTTATTTGTTTTAACCTAAATGTTAAGATTCTTGAGTATATTTTATAGCCTGCAGTTAAAATGCTTATTCCTCTGTAGTTGTTGCAGTCTTTACGTTCTCCTTTCTTAAAAATAGATTGTACTATTGCTGTTGTCCAGGTTTCTGGTATTGTTGCTTGTTTCCAACATAAATTTAAAAAATGTAATAATCTCAGTTAAAAAAAAATTCCTCCATATTTTATTAATTCCATATTAATTCCGTCTATTCCAGCTGCCTTTCTGTTCTTTGTTGTTTTCAGTACTTCTTCTAATTCTTCCATTGTTATCATATCTATTCCTATCTCACACTCATATATGTTATCTTTAGTTATTTTATTTTCATTATACCACAGTTTTTTATAATGTTCTTCCCATTGTTTCTCCTCAATTGCATTGATCTGTATTGTATCTTTTTCTTGTTTATTTAGATGTTTCATTACTTTATAGGCTAATTTTTACTGCCCATGTATATCGTATTCTAGTCTGCTTATATATCTATCCCAACTGACTTTGTGTGCTTTTTTAATTTCTCTTTTGGCTATTGCACTTTTATGTTTGTAATCAGCTCTTAATTCTGGTGTTCTATTCTGTAAATATTTGTGATAAGCCTCTTTTTTATCTTTTATTATCCTCTCTAATTCTTCATTCCATATTCTTAAACCCTTCTTGTTATATATTTTATATTTTGTTCCTAATGCCTCATATGCTGCTTTATCAATGCTTTCTTTTATATTATCCCATTCTCGGTTTATTTCTTCGGAAGTAGGTTTTAATATTAATTGTTCATTTAGCCTATTCTGATACAGATTTTGTATACTTTTATCTTGTAATAAATGTACTTTGAATGTGGTCTCTTTATTTCTATATTTGTTTTTAGTTTTCTTCCATCTCGCTAATATATTTAATAATAATAATAATTATTATTATTATATAAATATGATACATTATACGAGAAACACCAATTAATATATATACCTTACACTAACATACAGGATCTCCTTGGTGATAATAAAATATGTTACACATTAATACCGATAAAAACCAAATTACAGAACAAAAACATTTAAAAGGCATCAACGCGTTTCGATAACTATGCTATCATTATCAGGACGGTGTACCCATCTTGATAATAGCTGCTTAGCTATCGAAACGTGTTCACGCCTTTTAAATGCTTTTGTTTGGTGATTGGGTTTTTATCGATACTAATATGTAACATATGATTAATACAGAATTCAAAATGTTCGTTACATACCAACTGCGTGGACTAAGGGAATTTCTCACCAATTCGAATTTATTGTCCGATTTTGCTGGTTTACAGAATACAAATTTATTTTGTTAATTAAATCATATTTAACTAGATTCGTTGAGAGAAAAAGCGGCCGCTCGAATATATTTTTTTTTTATTTCTGCTTTCAGGTAAACCACCAATCATAATTATTGATTTCGCTGATTTTTCGGGAATATCTTTCTCGTTTTATTTCAATGGCATATAGTGCGTTTCGTTGCGAAAAATTCAGAATTACTTCGGCGATTTTTAAATTTTCGTATCAAGTAAACACCGACTCCATACGGTCTGATTTGTCATTCTAAATTGATTACAATATGCCGAGTTTCGTTTCGAAAATATCTTTCCCTACATCATTAATAGACAGACAGACAAAAGACACACACACACACACACACAGACAAATATACGTATACATTTTTATCATGGCATTTTTGGTATCTCTTAAGGAGAATCGAAGATGCTTTGTATTTATTTTTAATTAGAACAACTTAAATAACAACATTCTTTCGGAAATCGCTGAATGAATGAAATTTAGAGGTTAAGGGAAACAGCTACTCAATAAAGAATGACGGTTTTGGGGTGTTTTGTAAAGGATGCAATTATTTTGAGTACCTGTATATTTGCTAGACAGAAATTCCCATTGATAAAACTTGAGCCAAAATAAAATTTATAGTGGCATTGGATGACAACTAAAACATCTCCAGGTGATGTTCAATTATGAGACACAATTTTATTTATAAAACAGCCTTGCGCAATGAGACCAGGTAACGTCTGAACCTCTCAGTTCAGGGCTCTTAACTACTTCACACCTCACAAGGTCATTTCGAGCTGCCACCTGGCAAGATTCCTGACAACACAATGTTGAATGAAAAATTTACAGTCACGCGTGCATAATTGATCACCTAATACATTCAAAATTCTTATTCGTCCAGTTCTATAAACACAGACACTAATTTATAAAGAAACATAACATCTACTCTCCATTATTGTATTCATTTTCTCACCTCTTTAAAATTTAAGATTTTTATTATTCAATCTCCAAATATTTTGAAACCCTATTTCGCTACAAAGGCATGTTAGGGTTGTAGGTTACTATAACAATATTGTAAAATAAAAATATTATCTTATGGCACTGAATGAGGGTTATGAATTACATAAATCGCCTATAAGTGTCTTAGAAAATATTACATATTGTTATGAATGTGTGTTATGACCTTTCAAAAATTGTTTATAATAATTTTGGTTCTTAAAAATCACTTCATACATTGAGGTAGAAGCCTCATCATCATTTAAAAGTAAGTTTAACCAGAACATGTTTTACAGATTGTATTGATTCTTGACATTTACAATTGTGATCACTTCTGGGTTAATATTAAATCTCCTAAAATAACTTCCAAATTTTCCATGGCCAGTCATAAATACGTCCACCGCTGTGGTCTCGAGGTAGCGTGCTGCCTTATCACGCAGCGGGCCCTGGTTCGATCCCAGGTCGGGGCAGTTTTTCTGGGTGAGGTATTTATCGGGGTTTTTCCTCACCTGTAAGACAAATGTCAGGAAAACTTTAGGGCCCAAATGGTCCCCGAAATCATATGGCCATCATCATCATCCTTATCATTATCATCATCATCATCATCATCATCCCTCACCGGTGTGGAAAGCAACGCGAAGCTACCACACCTACAATTCCCTAGTAAAGCTGCAAGCATAGAATGAAAGTGCTATGATTGCAGTGAAAGACCTGCCCTCGGGCAGAATTACTATGGATGGAGTCATAAATTGTGTTAAAACGAAATTTGGAATAAAATGTTTTTATTTAGCCTATGGTGTACTGTAGGAAAGAACAGCTCTTTAGTCAAAGCACCATTTGCACTCCTTATCCAATGTTCATTCCAATCAGTGATGATATAGTCCAAAAGTTTCTTTTTAACATAGGATATTGGACACTTAGAAAATTAATAATGAAGCTAAGAAGATGCTGCGGATTTAGCTAGTAGATTAGCACGTTCATTTCCCATAGTTCCCTGGTGCTCTCGTATCCAAGATAGTCACAGGTGTTTTGTGTAATTTTTATGTTATTTAAAATTTCTATTGAGTTAGGATTTAAATTAAATTTATCTGCGATCGATTGAAGAACAGCCTGCGAGTCACTAAAAATACGTGCACTGCATTTGTGTTGAAGACACCACTGTACTGCTCCTTTTATAGCATATAGTTCAGCTTGGAAAACAGAACTGGCGGGGGAGAGTTTGAATAGTTTGAAGAAAACTTCAGTCTTCACAATAAACTGTATAAGCACATCCAACTTGTACTTGCTCTTCTCCTGCAGTAAATCTTGATCCGTCTGTATAAATGGTATAGGCATGAGTGTTTCCACAGGTTTGCACGTATAGATTGTCATATTGTGTGGCAGGATGTCCAGCAGCCATGAAAGACATAGCATAATCAAAAACAAAAGTAAACTGTTGGAATATCTTTGTAGGATTTATTTTAATATTGTTCAAGCCAGCTGAATAAAGTGCACTCAGATGTAGAGGAGAATACCAGCAATGGCACGTGCTGCATCCATGGAAATTGTACGATAAGATTTACATATACGTAAAGCAATCCTCGTTGAATTTGGTATAATTCCTTCTGAATATACTTTTTGCTTACAACATCTTGATAAGCAGCAGTATACAGTATAATAACAATGGTTTAACAGCACCATTATATATAATTTTCAGTATCTCTGTATTTAATCCCCAAGTTGGTCTGCTTGCCATTGATAGACCTCTAAGGAATTTGCTACTTTTGGCAGATAAGTGTGTTTTAAATGAGATCTAAATGTAAGATTTGGGTCTAAAATTACACCCAGATAATTTATACTGTTAACAAATAAAATGTATTGGCCATTCTTTTGTAAACCTTGGTTCAGTTCTATATTTCTCCTTCTTATAGTGAGCATTGCTTGAGACGTGTGGAGGTTGAATTCTAGTTTATTTTCTACTCCCCAATGGAATAGAATATTTAGAGCCATATTGCCAATTTGAGTATGTGTCTGTGCATCAATACTTCTGATAAGTAAGAGCGCATCATCTGCATAAGCAATAATCTTACAACCGTTTGGTAACTCTTGTTTTAGTAGCTGATCATACAGAATATTCCATAATCCAGGGCTGCAGGTAGATCCCTGGGGATTTAAGATTTACATTACATGGGAAGATTAATAGATAAAAAGAAATCAATAAACATTTATTTTTTGGTTTTTTAGCATTATTCGTTTTTACAATGTATGAGGATCTGACCCATAGCATCAAACCCCAACCTGGAGAACCAGATACTTTTTCTGGAGTCCACCATAGATCACTTGCTTTCACTGCAGTCTGATTCACTCTTTATTGTCTCATCCGCCGTCTGCACCATACCGTAGGTCTGCTACTCTGCTGCATCCGCCGTTGGGGTCTTCACCGTAACCCTGGCTAGTGACTCATACAAGGTACTAGCAGCCGGGCGAGCCGAACCAAGATATTTTAACGATGTATTACTCCCTCCTCCTCCTTTCTCATCCGGACTTGGGAATGGCAATGATGGAGTTGCAATAAACATAAGGTATACAAATTTAAATAGTCGAGGAAGAATAAATCTTAGAAATAATGTCTCATAAGTTTTTATAAACAAAATTTTATTTGGAACATTTTATGACAAGAAATTAAACTACTCTTCTGAGTAGAGACCATCAGATGTTATGGTCCTGAGCCATATAGGAATTATCATCCCGAGAAAGTACCAATCTCTGGTTTTTATAAGGATAATTCGTTGAGACCCATTTCCACAGCTGCAATTGTTATAATGTGTTCGAATTTTCACGCAAGAATTGAGCCATGGATCGAAACAGGTGGTATTATGAAGGCGCAAGATCAGGCCTACATACTGGGCGTGGTAGCCGTTTCATACCCCCCAATTCCAGATTTTTTATGGTTGTTCGTGCACCATGGCGTACCGCATTGTCCTGCAAATTTATTTCGATTAACTAATGATGGGTATCTACGTCTGAAAATTTCATAAACTTGTTCCAGTTGTTAAGAATAAAGGTCCGCATTGACTATATGCCCGTTTTGAACTTGTGAATCCCACCTTCAAAATTCCAACAGACACAGAACAATACTTTAATAATCGAATTACTTATGAGTAGAACGCGGAATCCTACGACATGTCATATTTTTTAAAACATTTAGTTTGAGCTTCGAGTAAATAAATAGCATTTATATTAGTATTATGATTATCATTTAGTGATTTTTATTGTGTATTATTTTACATATTTGTTACATTTGTTTTAACGTATGTAATAAAGCCATATTTTAGTCATATTACGGAAATTTTTATAAATCATCAGCCATGTTTAAATAACGAACATTGCATATGAAAGTCGCAATTTGTATGACACTTGTTTGAAGATCGATTTTTGTTCTAAGAAATGCTTTGAAAGATCGAACCGTTACACCTCTGTTTTCAATGTGTGATGAAACACTGGAAAATGTATATGAACGAACAATTAGTATAATATGTTTATCTATTAAACATTTTATTTATTCATTAAATTGTACGGTTATATCAATACTAATAAAATGCATTGTTTTAAACCGTTGAGGTGGATAGTCATAAAACAAAAATAAAGATAAAATGCACCTTCTTAGGTCAGAGCCGTCGTCCTCAACTTATAAAATATGCATGATTTTTTTGTCTGAATGCCTTTCAGAATCTCTATTCTATCTTCAGCAGGTCTTTCTTCGCTACTTTACTTGATGTTCTCGGCTCTAGTCACGTACACACTACATTAGGACCAGCACCGACAACATCAAGTAATGTAGCGAAGAATGACCTGCTGTAGATGGAAGAGAGTTTCTAAAAGGCCTTCAGACAAAAAAGCATACATATCTTATAAGTTGAGGACGACGGCTCTGGCCCAAGAAGGTATATTTTATCTTCATTTTATTATACGGTTATATATTGTTTGTCTTTTTCGGTCATATTTAAACACTTTTCAGTTCATAAATTCATGCATATTTTCTTATTTTAAGGTAATAGAAATCTGGTCCATACTTACGTAAGAGAGAAAATTAAATACATTTAATTTGAAAATACATAAAATCTGATACAATATATTGTAACGGATTCACTGTATACATTTTGCCAATGAATTTAAGTAATTTCTTAATATCATTATAGAACTCATACTGACGAATTGGTACGATCATGTGACCAGAATGCCCCCAGACAATACTGGAAAAGATCCTGAATAACATGCCAGAAGGAACAAGAAATATCAACAGACTTAAAAGCGTTATTGAGATCAGCTAAAGTAAGGAAGTTGAAAAGCCCCAACGACCTAATCGGACAGCACTGATAATGTGAATTTAAAAATCATAAAATATATTAAATTATATGAATAAGTTGTATTTAAAATTGAAGAATTTCCTCGAAAATGGGCTGAACTAACAATTTTTTGGAAGGGGGTTTTCATGTATTAAATTGATTGTAATAGTTATTACTATTTACAGAATAAGTAGTCGGTATACTGCTTACATAATGTGTGTTTTAATGCCAGCCAATTCAATTTTCGTCTTCCGGGTTCCGCTCTGAGCGAATTGATGGGGCTATGTATATTTTCAATTTACCCACTACTTTGGCAGACCACTTTACGTTGATGTTGTATTCTTGTACAAAGAGGATGGATGTATGTTCATGTATTTGTGCAGTAAGTTGTGTTGTAATGATGTAGTCTACTCTTGTCGAAATGCACCAAAGGAACCGCGAATCTTAACGCCCGACGGCTGAATCACTATCAATAGTACCACAGAAGATACGCTCTGCGGAGACCTTCAGAAGATACGCTCTGCGGAGACCTTCAGAAGATACGCTCTGCGGAGACCTTCAGAAGATACGCTCTGCGGAGACCTTCAGAAGATACGCTCTGCGGAGACCTTCAGAAGATACGCTCTGCGGAGACCTTCAGAAGATACGCTCTGCGGAGACCTTCAGAAGATACGCTCTGCGGAGACCTTCAGAAGATACGCTCTGCGGAGACCTTCAGAAGATACGCTCTGCGGAGACCTTCAGAAGATCCTCTGCGGAGACCTTCAGAAGATACGCTCTGCGGAGACCTTCAGAAGATACGCTCTGCGGAGACCTTCAGAAGATACGCTCTGCGGAGACCTTCAGAAGATACGCTCTGCGGAGACCTTCAGAAGATACGCTCTGCGGAGACCTTCAGAAGATACGCTCTGCGGAGACCTTCAGAAGATACGCTCTGCGGAGGAATTGCAATTTAATGCAAAATCTAAAAGAATATCCCACAGAATTCTGAGTTAAATCTCTATTAGATTTTTTTTTGCAAATGCCCCAGGTTGTCTTTTCGACATTCCTGGTGTTTTCTCCTGGCATGGCGTACTTGTAACCCTCTTCTGAGGTTGGGGCGCCTGGAAGGCGGGGTTACGTAGCCCCGATGACATGAGATGATGTGACAGGTGATGATGGTGATAGTGGTGCGCCATGAGAGTCCCTAATCCTAAGCTTAATCTAAGATGAATATGAACGATGATGATTGCGATGGCCATATGGTTTCGGGGACCGTTTGGGCCTTAAAGTTTTCCTGGAATTTGTCTTACAGATGAGGAAAACCCCCGATAAAAACCTCACCCCGAAAAACTGTCCCGACCGGGGATCGAACCCGGGCCCTCTGCGTGACAAGGCAGCACGCTACCTCGAGACCACAGTGGTGGACCTATTAGATTCTTATATACTTCATTATAGATATATAGATAAAATAAATAAATAAATAATTAAAATAAATAAACATGGAAGTTATGAAGACGATATAAGAAGTAGAAATAATAAAGGAACATTTACAATTGCTTGCCTCTATGGAATATTGTGGGATAAAAATATAAGTAATAAAAATAAAATTAATATATAGCATACGGTTGTTAAATGCATCATTACTTATGGAGCAGAACTTTGGTCATTAACAACAAAAACAAATAAGTATCATTTGGCAACGGAAATGAATTTTATACGAAGGAAAACAAGAATTTCAAGAAGAAAAAATTAGGAACTCAGTTATAAGGGAGAAAATGAAGATTGAAGACACTATTTCAGATTATATTAAAACTCAAAATTAAGATTGTACGGACGTGTCCAGCAAATGGAAGAGGATCGGCTACCAAAATCTGTCTTGGAATGGAAACCTGAAGGAAGACGAGGCATGGGAAGACCTAAAATCTACTGGAGTCAAGGAATATATTTAAACATGAAGGAGAAACATCTACAACCAGGAAATTGGCTGGACCGACAAAATTGGCTATTAGGAATCGCACGATGTCAAAGACGTTAATCAACCGATGATCTATCTATCTATTAGATTATATTAATTTATGTTAAAATATTTTCTTTCCTTTTATGCAACAACAGCGATAATGGTGATAAGTTGGAAAGGAACTCTCATCGACGTCAGATCCTGTGACACGTTTCGCAGTCCATGGTTTCCACGGGAAACTTTGCAGAAAGAAGAAATGACATCGTCGGAATCAAGATTGTGTACGTGAGCTATTGCGGATCTATTATTTCCAAGTGTTTAAAAAGTGAGATCATTAAATGTCTACGCCACAGAGAATTAGAACTTTAAAATGCCAGTTTGGGCGCGATTTTCAATTGATTTATTAAATTTTCCTCGTTCCAATAGCATTTGATTAATAATCTGTCGTGAAGTAAATACAGGTTATCTTCATTTATTTGGCCACTAAATTAGAATCAGATGGATAAAATACATTAAATGTAAAATAAAATATTTTATCTCTAAACATCATAATAGGTCGAAATTATAATGATTATAAGTATAACAATGAACTACATGGTCTTTATAGGAAGCCAGATATAATAAGAACAGTTAAGTCTCGTAGACTGCGATGGGCAGGACATGTGGCACGTATGGGGAATGAAAGACTTGCATGGAGGCTTCTTGTAGGAAAGCCAGAGGGAAAACGCCCAGTTGGTAGACCAAGAATGAGGTGGGAGAATAACATTAACTATGATTTGAGGGAAGTAGATTATACAGGGAATGATTGGAAAGCATTAGCTCAGGATAGGGATGTATGGAGAGCTTACGTCCGCGCGGCCATGAACCTATGGGTTCGATAGTGCCAGTGAGTAAGTAAGTATAAGTATTTTCATATGAATTTATAAATACATAAAATATAGTTATATCATAAAGATGCAACCTTAGAAATAAATAAATCAAGACCAATTTAGTATAATTAGGTTTATTTAATGCAATTTTATCTTCAATTGTTTATACGTTTTTTAAGCATAGAAATAAAGAAATTATTTATTACTACTATTATTAACTATTACTGTACTTTTATTATTATTATATTATTATTATTATTATTATTATTATTATTATTATTATTACCACCGGTATTATTAAGTCAGCTTCGAAGATAAGGAATTCCGCCAAACAACATTCCTAAAATAAAAGAAAAGGAAAATTCTAGTGAAAATCATTCAAACTGGCGAAAGAGAAGTTCCAACGATTTCGATTATTATTATTATTATTATTATTATTATTATTATTATTATTATTATTATTATTATTATAAATACGTCACATATGGAGCTGAACTTTGGAAATTCAACAAAAACTGAAAACTAGAAGTCATGTCGATTGAAATGGATTTCTTGAGGAAAGCAGCAAGATGTTCAATATGAGAAAAAAAAAAGAAGAAATACTGTCACACGAGAAAAAATGAATATTAGATATTCAATAGTACATTACATAAGATACAAGCAATTCAGTTGGTATAGAACGTACAACGAAAGCAAGAAGAAAGATTACTCAGAAAAAAACATTGGAATGGTGTCCACCTGGAAGAAGAAGGAAAGAAAGACCTCGAAACTCATGGATGCAAGATATATGAACTGGGATGAGAACAAGAGGACTGGAGGACAAGGAGCAGATGGTTAGAGACGAGTGGAGAAGAAAAATTAAACTTTAGGCACAGATAGATGTGTAAAAATTGAAAATCTGTAGCCCTATATAAATAAATTATTATTACTGTTGTTATTATTATTATTATTATTATTATTATTATTATTATTATTATTATTGTTTTTGTAGATGTATGTCGGTAATCAGAAAAATGAGTTGAAGAAACTAGTAATTCACAATGCATCAAAAATTCCGAAACCAAAGTAGTTAAAACCCCAGTGACTATTCTTCAAAATCATTAACTTTCAAACTTACGGAAAATATCTGTGTCTCATCAAAGATTGCAAAATATAATTCGATGGTGTCCTTGAATAATGTCTGTCAGAGAATTCGAGAACTTCCGAGTTTCTTACAATAAATTATATTTTACTGGAATAAACAGTAAAACAAAGAGATAGGATCACTAACAATTTTTATTTTTTTGTTGATGGATACCATACTAATGTTAACAATTCGCTATAAAGAATTTCTAACTTTATAACAAGTTTAACCTTGTCAGACAATCAAATATCTTTGAGCTTGCCAATATCGCAAATGTAGTTTATCAAACGCTAATAATGATGTATATGATCCTTGATTTGTTACAGTAACAGTATTGGAGCTTAGACTGATATTACAGTGTGAATTGTTCCACCTTCAGGGTTCAGTAATATAAACAATCAAAGCTAATAAAATACACAAGTATATCATAAACAGGGCAGGACTTATACGGACCGGATTAAGGGAAATCAGTCAGCACTGGTAACGGACCGAGGACCTTGATCGACTGAAGTAATGTCTGAGTTCCTAGTGAGTCACACTTCAACTAAGAGAATTCGTAAAAATAAATACACATGTGTAGTAATATAAACTTCCGTGTTTTCAAAGAGCTAACTTTGCTTTTCAAATAAAACACAGTAAAAAAATGCAATTCTAAATGTAATAACTTTATATCAAACGTTGTAATCCGACACAGGAATATTATACCTGGCTTACACAGGCAGAGCGCTGCAGTGACAGCCATTTTCCATCTCGGAAAGTGGGAAACTACGGGCTAATTACCTAAGATAATGTCATTTTTGTAAGCCTATGTTTTCCCTTTACAGAGATTTAGGCGCTCTCCCCCTACAGGGAAGAATTTAAACCATACTAATTTAGTTACACTTGTTTTCGTATAGATTTCATTTTGAGTGGTACGTGGTCAGCGTTCCGCCTCATACTGATATCTAGGAAACCAAGGTAGTACTAGGACGGGAAAATTCGGTAAATTTTGCTTAGAGGCCTTTTCATTCAGGCTTAAGGATTTTTAACGAGCCTGAAAATCTTCAGACTCGGGACCCACGGCTTAATGTCCGTCCCCGAGGACTTGCTCCTTGGATTTTTCCATCCTTAAAAATCCATCGACCCCGGCCGGGTTTGAACCCGCGACACTCGGGACCAGAGGCAAGGAGCATAACCACTAGTCCACCACGGCCGACTAAGATAATGTAATCCAACATTATAAAGCACTAATAAATGCCGGCAAGAACAGGATGCACAAAACTGGACCACATAAAAAATGAAGAAATAAGAAGTGAATTAGAAATATATTCAATAAATAATAGAATTCAACAACACCGCTTCGACTGGGAACAGCTTGTTCAGAGAATGGAATAAATAAGATTGCCTAAGATAGCATATAATTATAAACCAAAAGGATCAAGGGATGTAGGAAGACCTAGGAAGATATGGAAGGAATCATTGTGAATTCGGAACAGGCAAATCGCCTAAACTCTAAACTTTGAAGTGAAGAAGAAGAAAAAGAACAGGAGTGTGGAACTGGTAAACGGAAATAACGATTGATGTCATCCAGATTTCATACGTAGTTGCAATCAGAACTGTTTTTCAGCACGCAAAGTACAGAAGTAACGGAATTCTTTAATCGAAAGGCAGAGCCACCGAATACCAATTTATTGCATCATTCCTCGCTTACATTCATTTTTTCAAATATTTATTTTGGCACATAATTTAACGTTAATTCCTTCTTTATTTTACTAATGTATGAATAACAGATTTAATTATAGATAAACAGAGACGCAATATGGAGAATAAGGAATCATCATCTACATTTTCTCTAATATCACTCTTACTTTAGTAGAGTACAATTTCGAAAATACGCTTGTCTACGTTGCCATGAATATTGCAATAATTGACCTGCAAAATCTCTCAGGTGATTTCCCATTATTCTAAGTTTAAAAACAATAATAATATTATACGCAATATACAATTAATTACATTTAATTTACATGAGGTAAAGACATTAACATGTTATTACTTCTCTTCTTCTTTATTAAGAATTTCTCTATAGTACAGTAGTTTTTCTACAACCCACTGTAAATTTTACTTCTCCATAAATCCCTATTATTTGCGTGACTGTCTGTTAATCCTTTCGACACCATACTCCTATGCATCCTTGAATTCACTGATCCCTTGCTCTCCTATTTCTTCTGTTGCCCTCCACTTCAAAATTTAATATAGTCTTAATTATCCTGTCATTTGACCTTTTTACGTGACCAAAGCAATGCTAAAATATCTATTTATAATCACAGCTGAAAATTTAACATTACCATGCTCATAGCATGACTAGCGGATCCTACACCCTACCCTTCAAGTGCAGGACGGCCTGACTGTCTTTCCTATTTGCATTTGTTTGTACTTTTCAAGGGCAATACACTGTTGTGTTGAATTGTTTTTTGCCCTACATCTACATTATGATGCTGGACTTAGCCAATTAAATACAAGTCATGTTTGGAGGTAGTACATCAGAATAGAATAATAATAAATAATATAAATAATAAATAAATAAATAAACTTTGAATTAATAGCTCGTCCACATACCCTCTGCGTCCATCACAGCACGTATTCGCCGCGGCACAGAGTCTACGAGATTCTGGAAAAGTTCTTGATTAAACGCCACCTCTTCCCATGCATCAACAACTTTATTCCACAAATCGCCCTTCTACCGTGTGGTCCTAGGCGTTTGGAGAGTAAAGTTGCCTTCACTCTCGCCCACACGGGTTTTATCGGGTTTATATCAGAGACATTGGAGGGTGATCCAATAAGTGGAAATCATGCATCCAACGGAACCATATTTCAATCCGAAGAGTATGGTGAACCTGACGGCAATTCTGTCGGATCATAAACATTATTTCAAGATAACGCTCCCGAGAGAAGGAACTAATAAGTTCTCTAAAGTATGGAGTATGAACCTCCCGTGGATAATAATTCTACAACTCCTGCCGCATCGAACACACCCACTCTATATGATATACTTATGCGACCCCCGACATCGCATCAAATATACATAACGAGCACCATATGGGCAAGCATCCATGCGGTATAGACTATAAAAAATATGGGCAGGACTATTGTTCGTACTCGAGACGGTTACTTCGACGGATAAAATTACATTGCTCGAATATAAGTCCTCTCGAGTAAAAGCGAAGACTAGACGATCCACGATCTGCTCATCATCCAATCTAACCTTCCTAGCACCTCGACGGAACCTTATACCATGGCTATTGAGGCGTTTCCTAGAGGTAGCTCTGAGCACGTAAAGTTGGACCTGATTATTAATTCAGGGGACGTTGGAAATGGGTGACGCCTAACATCCCTAATTAGATTCGCGTCTTCTCTCCTGGAAGAAATTCGTGGTCTTCCAGGAATTACGCGTGTTCTCATTTTTCCGTCTCGGCGAAAACTATTGGCCTACCTTTCATAGACGCTGCAAATCCAAGATCTCTTCCCGTTGCGACAGCGGGAAGACCGTTGCGAGTGAGTCCTTTGAACTGCAGACATATATATTTGCCTGTCCACCATTCCCAGGGATTATCAATACAAGGAAGAGTTTTAAATTATGTTTACTTATGAACTTTCTGAGAGATGTCGCCACATTATTTTGAGAATGTAATATGTAACATTCTTGTAAATTATTTCAATCTTATTTTTAATATAATTTTGTCACATATTGAGACAGGGTGCATCATTATCGGGATGTATTACATTTTATGGTAATTTTATTTATACTTATTTTCCTACACATGTCAATGAGTGTTACGTAGTTTCAGTGAGACATCTAGTAGGGAAACAAGGTATTACTTGGATGGATTAAATGTCAGTTAAATTTTGAACAGAGGTCTTTTATTCCGGTTTATCGTTATTAACGAACCTGAAAATCTTCAGAAGTTATGACCGAGGGCTTAGAGTTCATTAGGGAGGACTCGTCTCTTGGCTTTTTCCTTCATAAAAATCTATTGACCCTGGCCGTGTTTGAATCGGCGACCCTCGGGATTAGAAGCAAGGATTAAATCCACTAGACAGCTCAGCCGACTATATATACTGTTAACGCAGTAGCGGTCGAAAATTCGATATTGTATGGGTTTATTTAAATTTTTGTCATGGCCGTTTTTCATGTTTTAGTAGGTAGAATCGATTAATTTATCATTTTGTTACCTGAGAAAAGATATAAAAAACTACGTTTCTTCAGAATTCCTTTACATCGAAGTGTGGGTGGAAATTAAATTAAAAAAATTACCGATCACTAATTATGTTACTCTTCAACGTTGCTAGCATAATGTCTTATATCAAATGGCCCTGCTATAAATAAACTGTTTTATCTTCGAATTAGAAATCATGTAAGTAGAATAGTGAATGAAATGTCTGATATTAGTGATTTAAGAAGCTGCGGGACTTTTGAGTAATTTAAATGAAATCTAAGATAATATTTTGTTTAACTTTAGTGTGACTATTTAACTCATGCCCCAAATGGGAGTCAATGACGAATCACGTTTCAATGAATTCTGTTTTACAACCAATCAGAGTCGTGTTTCACGAAATATTTATCAGTGTTAAATTTACCATATTAAAGAAAGCTCCTCCTTTTTAATATTCTGAACAGGTCTGACCATTTTTTTGCAGTGACTGAGCATACGAGAAATACGGCTACCAGATTGTATATAAAGTGCATAGATGTCAACACATAGCGCTTGCAGGAGTTAATATAAAAACATTTGTAGCAATTGATTATACCACCAAAAAAAGAAACCACTGTTTGCACTTTCTTAAATGTATTTTTTGCCAGGTAATAATCCAGAAATATATAATTGTCATATTTACATCATACGACATCAGAAATGAATTAATATACAGTTTGGTGTGTTTCATTTTTTCTCCACTAGAGAGCATTCTTACAATATTGCGTTCCTTTGGCAATAAATAGTATGATCTGGTTGCAGTGATATACAAAAGAAGCAGATGAAGCGAAACTGTCGTTTCTCATTTGTTTTCAAACATCGCCGTTTACATTAAATATATAACTATTTTAAAATAACTATAGTTAAATAATGATTTTGAGTAAACAGCTTAATTGTATTCGTTAAATAGTCCTAACAAATGCCACTCTTGATTTCCAAATTCTCTAGGTAGATTCACTCCTCACTTCGTGAATTTATCGATAATTTGGAAATCACTCGTGGCATTACTTACGATAATTGCCTTCACGTGTGATGTACAATTAGCAAAAATGTAATGAATGAGAGGACTCTTGATCTCAAACTTTTCAACATTTTAACGCGCGATTCACACGAGTAAACTAATACACAGTAGAGCTACAATACGTTTCCCCTTCTTCAGTGAAGAGCGTTCTTTATGCACAACAAGCCTGCGAGCCTTAGATCACTCCCATCTGATTTGCTTCATGTGCAAAAGATCACAGGGTCGATTACCGGCGAGGATAAAGTTTTTAATTGTTACAATATTCTTACTATTTTATTTTGTCTGTCCACTTTTAAAGTAAAAAATCTAATTAAGTATTTGGAAGTATTATTGTTTTATTACTATTATTTTATTACTACTTTTATTATTATTATTATTATTATTATTATTATTATTATTGTCCTGCTATTACTAGGCTGGTCTTCAACTGTATAAACTAAATACTTAATTTGAAGGGTGAACATTTTTCCTCACTAAAACGTAACAATTAAATCCATAAATACATTAAGGTATTTGACTTTTTATTACATAAATCTATACCATTATTATTAAAATGTGGTACTGCATACAAATTAAATTTATACCGGTAGCTAAATAGTATTACAGAGTTAACGAAGGCAGGAAAATTACTTAAAATAGTGTAAAGTGGACGTAGATTACGTGACTGGAATTACATTTTATGGCATGTATTTTGCTGATATACAAATAAAGAAGAGAAAATCATTGTCGAGGGAATTTAACTCTAGCCCTCAAACACATTTCATTGTTTGTAATTGGTTTAACGATCTTACGATACTCGAACGTCGGATACTAGTCGTCTAAATACTGGTTGTCTTCTTTACTTTTGCACTATGTACGAGACCTGAACTTTATTAGAAATATAGCAATTTGAGTAATTTTTATACGTCTAACACTCGTAAATAACAAGACACATGTCTCCTTCACTGCTCCTTAAGTAGTTAAGACGATTAAAACAGTGTTTATAACATTTAACATTGGGTTACCTTGTGAAGCACAGCTTCTGCTCTTCGGGCATGCACCATGCGCCATATAAGGGAATACATTTGAAGCCGCTAATTCTATTTTTTTCTGTTAAGTGTACAGCCTTTGAACAAAAATAACGACGCAACTCTTGATGATGCAAAATTCGAGTTTTGAAGAGCGATTAATCTAGTACGTTGTTACGTGTGCTGATTTGTTTGAGTAAAAAGCGGGCGGCGCAAGTCTCTCTTCATGAAGTATTCGTTAACGTTCGCTTCAGTGGAGCAGTAGATACTCTCGTGCGACGAAGCGAGCCATTGTTCGGTCCTGATTCGAAGATTTTTAAAAAATAACGTCGTTAATTTTTACAATGCCTACACGATGCCAGGTTAAGTTAAATAAATACATTTGTGTGTGTATAGATATATTACGTAAAGGAAACAGGCCATATAAAGAAAATAAATAATAAATAAGGAGAACAACATCTCATTACTACGCTTACCAAACACAAAGCATAAAAAGCTTTTTAATTTTCACAACAAATGCAAAACGCGTTTGATTAATTTAAACTGAGTGAAGTTAATAACTAATTTGATTATACAAGTAGATCCTGGAGTATTGTACCGCTTCATACAGACTGCATCTAGCAGTACCGGTTATGGTCTGTAATGGAAGTAACATCTGTTTCTCAGGCATGTAGCCGCGTGTTCGTTCCCGATGTCATGTTTTTCCCCCTCGTCCTTATTTAAACTAATTTTTGTCTATTTTCATTAATTTGTTTTATTTATTCTTGTAAAATTAGTCTTTCTTGCCCGATACACAACAAAATGGAACAAATATTATTTTCTCAAATAGCTGTGTACTTGCGAACCTAGTAACTGATCTCTGATCATGCACACATGGCTTCGTTCTAAGGCATAAACATTGTCTGTTGTGGCATCAATTCTTTCAAACGCTGTACGTTAAATGTGTTATGCGTTCCTACCTATTGAGGACGAAAATGATCATATATATATATATATATATATATATATAATTTTTACGAGCTAGCGCTCGAAATATTCCTAATGCTTAATCCAGCAGAACAATAAACCAAATATGACCTAGTGATAAATTCATTTAATTGATGCAATCATTTAGCGTTTCAAGAAATATTAACATCGATTGCAAAAATTGTGTATAGAATTCAAAATAGAAATAGAAGGCAGAGGAATACACTCAAATGTGGTGTACAATATGGAAACTACGCACAACAGCTGGCAAATAAATTGAAAATGAACATGTGTGAAATGTTGTGATATCAAATTGATGTTTTTTTCACAATATTGAACAAACGTTTAATCCTGAGAAACTTTATACATATTAGTACATAATATGTGAGTTATATTTATTATGATCTAGTAGTAACTCCGTAAGTGATTACAACTCATAGCTCTGCCATCTATGTGGGAGAATCTACTACTACTCATACGACGGTCGGTTACAAAATCCACAGGACCCCACTTTTCCTGCCAAAGGCTGGCAAAGTTACAGTCGCTATGATATCGTAACTAGATGGTTAATTTGTATTCATTAATACCCTATGTAATGTGTAATTAGAAATGAAACATAGAACCACAACATTTCAACTTATATTTTATATCGAAATTATGGTACAAGGAAATGTTATACCTGTTTTCAAAATAATTTTATATAAGAAGAATAAATACTCACTGTACCTTATAACTATAATAATGTTAATTCTTCTTGTATCTTGTAAGCCCACGTTTCCCTTAATAGAGATTTAGACGCTCTCCCCCTACAGGGAAGAATTTGAACCATACTAATTTAGTTACACTTGTTTTCCTATAGATGTCATTTGAGTGGTCCGTGGTCAGCGTTCCGCCTCATACTGACATCTAGGCAACCAAGAGAGTACCAGGACGGGAAAATTCGGTAAATTTTGCTTAGAGGCATTTTCATTCAGGCTTAAGGATCTTCTACGAGCATGAAAAATCTTCAGACTCGGGACCCACGGCTTAAAGTCCCTCCCGGAGGACTTGCTCCTTGGATTTTTCCGTCCTAAAAAATCCATCGACCCCGGCCGGGTTTGAACCCGCGATCCTCGGGACCAGAGGCAAGGAGCATAACCACTAGTCCACCGCAATAATAATAATAATAATAATAATAATAATAATAATAATAATAATAATTATTATTATTATTTTATTATTAATAATTATTGTCATTATTATTATTATTATTACTATTTGAATATGAAAATAATAATAATAATTATTATAATTATTAATACTATTTCTATATTATAAGATTAGGCTAGAATCCTAAAGTCCATCTCGTCGCGAGGCACAATAAGTCGCAATATACATTTATTGATATTTTCGGCAGTCATTTTTGTTGCAGATTATAAAAAAATATTTATAGCAATCTCCATCCGTGAAGGCCAAGATGACAGTAAATTCCGTTATGAATGAGCAGTTGTCCGTTGTGAAGCCAGAAAATGTGCAGTGTTTCTATTCAGGCATATTTCAACATTAAATACGGTATATGACAAAAATATTTTAAATTATAATTCGTATTACCGAATGCAAAACATTACGTACAGCAGAGACTACTTGAAATATATAATTATCTTCAAAATATGTGTAACTGTACCAAATATGTAAAAAGTATGTAATGTAAATATTAATATTAACATGAACATTATAGTCTAAATGTCAAAAATTAAATTCTTTTACTCTACTCTGTGGCTCAAGAGGATTAAAATGTCGTTGGTTTACAAACTAGCTGTTCGTCTCACATCCACATTTGTAAATCACAGACGATCATACAGTCATGTGCAGGGGTGACAAGTGGTCAACCTGTCTGGTCCCCCAGCAGTTGTAACTGATTTTCTCAACCTGAATCCTCTACTTGTTTTAGCTACCTAAATTGCTCATGAATCTGGCTGCACACGGGTCCTATTCTGGCCGAAATTCCATCAGAAAATATCTTCCTCTATGGAGACTCACACCAGCGCAAGTCCCGTAGCTCTACCTCAAGGAATCTTGCCTTACCCTAACTATAACATGAGATAATCTGTAATTAAAGACAAATTATGAGTATAGTCCTGACGTTATATTATTACACGTTGCATAAAACCCCGTTTTGAACCCACAAAGAGAGCGCTGCAATCCTCATTCTGTACTTATTTCACACTATAAACCGCTCACACAAACATTGCAGCACTGACTGCAGATAAGGTTCAATATAGAGCGTTGGCAGTTCGGCCGGACAGTCCCATTGCGGCCGTAGACCGGGCGATCACCGGCGCGCTTTCTGCCAGAGTCACACTCACACGACCAGCAAGTCATTGACAATTTTGCAATTGTGGACCCAATTGGGACGTGGACCCACATTTAACCTTCTTTACTGACGAAGCGAAGTTTTATCTCCACAGCGAGGTTTCTATTCAAAACAACAGATACTGGTGTAACGAGAAATCCCATATTGTTCATTAAGTTCCACATCATGCTGCAAAAGTTGGGGTTTAGTGCGCAGTGAGTGTATGTTGAATAATTGCTCCAATATTTTTCCACACAACAATTGATTCACACATTTTTGTAACTTCAATTTTGATTTTTTTTCCGCAACTAACAAGAAATGTATGTTTTTGTGGCTGGTTTCAGCAGGATTCAGCACCAGCGCACACTGCTGCGAATTCTATGCATGAATGCGAAGTGTTTGGTGAGAGAATAATTAGTCGAGGATAGTGGCCTCCTCGTTGCCCTGACTTATCGCTATTCGATTTTTATTTATGGGGAACGTTAAAGAATAAAATTCAAGCATAAAATCCCTACACGATACATGAATTGAAGGACAGCATCACGAGAGAAATACAGTCAATCAGTCGACATAAACTTTTGCGAGTAAACCTGAATTGTTTTCGGAGATGTAGAGAATATATTCGCCTTCAAGGTCATCATTTCCAAAAATTGTTGTGATGCAGGTAAGCCTAATGCAAGTTAGTATAGTAGTAATTTGCAATTTTAGCACAGTAGGTAGCTCCGTACCAGTATCTTCCGATCCGTGCACGTGCAACTCTGGCGGATGGCGCGTTGTTGCTTGTCCGGTCCAGGACCGCCGCGAGCTGTCCGTTCAATTGCGGACTTTAAGCAGAAACTAGTTGAGTGCTGTGTCTTTCAAATATGTATTCAATAGTAGAAATACACTGGTGTCATATAATACATTGTACCACACTGAGCAAAATTTATGCCGTTTGTGTATGCAACTAAAGGAACGAAAACTGTACATAAGGACAGGCGTCATCGCGCAGAGTCTCTAATTGCCCGGACCTTCTATAAACTGAGTGACTGGTGAACAGTGGCGGCTGGTTATGAAGTTTCATAAGATTGCACATGTAATCCATGGTAAAGTATAAATTATTAAGCTACTAATAAAGATACATAGGTAGAAAAAGGTAAGTCACTTTCTTTTAGATATTCAGTTTAATTAGTTTTTCCATCGAAAACATTATCATTTAGAATTATGAAACAGTAAAATATATAGTTCAGCCATTGGGTTATTTACTTCCAAAATGTGGTATAAAGGCGCGGATGAATGGATGCTGTACAATTAAAAGTACATATTCCAAGTATTAAGAAAATATATCTTATATATTTTTTCCCTTGTATCCTTAAAATATTCATCATCATCATCACTCCAGGGATTAGGCAATTGCCCGTTCCGACTTCATAATGCATCAGCCCAACGTCTTCTAGGTCTTCCAACATCACGTCTTCCTCTTGCTTGATAATTTCTTGCTAACAATGGATATCTCTCCTTACTCATTCCATCCATGTGATCAATCCATTTCTGTCTGTAATTCGTGACTTTTCCTTAAAATATTGTTTGATGAACTATGCGTTTACTTAATTTAATAGAGTGGGAGATTTTAATTAGAACCCCAAAGGGCATTATAAAATATCCAATTATTCTAAATTTAAATAAATGGGCCTGTGATTATTTCAAAGAAAATATATTGTTATTAATAGAATGCTCGTGAAGTTAATAACTGTGCCATTATAAAATCAAGATAGAAACATTAATTTTTGCCAGCAATACGCAAAACCCGTTTCTAATATCCGTTTCTGAATAAAATACCTCCATGATCGGAATTTCCACACTTTACCCTATTCATAACGTTGCAATGCGAGGAAATAAATTGGCAACCCCTAGAGCTATTTCATAGAAATCATTCAAACAAATCCCTACTCCCAGCTGATGAATTTCTCTGATTATGAAGAATTAACTTAGTCATCTCGGTTTCTTTCAATGTCATTTCTGTGTAGTATCCCTACATGTATAGAAATTAGTTGCCTTCACACATATGTTATAAAATGTTTTTATTTGTCTGGTGATTCATTAGTATTTTTTACAAATCTTGTAAGTATTTATACGTGTTTCGATTACATTTCAAAACTTTCGAACAAAACTTTTATTCGATAATTGAATCTTATGATTAATTTTTGGAAGGTTTAAAACATTAAGTTTATATTGACTTAGGCTTTCATAGCCGGATTTTATATTATGATCTGTAGACACTTTTCGGATTTGTTGTTAGTGGTCATGAGGATGCCGAACAGAGTTCGTGGCGAACATCGGAAAATTCTATGCCTCATGACCATGGCAAACAAACCCGAAAAGCATTTACAGATTATAATAAGCAGGTAATATTTATATACATGTTTTACGCGCGGCGTTTATGTAGAGGAAAAGAAAGCGGTGGCACACCCAAATGAGCAGAGACAGATCACCGTAGGCCCGTCACGTTATAAATAATAAAAAAAAATCTGAACAATCTACCTCTCATATGTAACACTTCCAGCAACAGATCTTATAATAAAAACAATACCGACATTAAGACACAAACTTAAAATCGAGTGTACTGATGTCTCCCTCCCCACTACACACATGAATAACGTAGACGAACACACTTAACTCTGGTGTACAATATGACAACTATGCGGAACGGCTGGCAAATTAATTTAAAATAAACATGTGTTAAATGCTGTGACATCAGATTAAAGATTTTTATTCTCTCACTTACGGAAAAAATTTAATCGTGTGACATATTATATAAAGTAGCAAATATATATACTTCTATTTATAATAATCTATCAGTAATTTCATTGACGATTACTACTAATATTCCTGCCATCTATGTGCGGGATTTTATACTACTCATGCGACGGTCTGTTACAAATCCTACAGGATTCTCATTTTTACTGCCAAATGCCAAGAAATATGCAGTCGCAGTGATATCATGGATGGAGGCCGAATTTTTAAACTAGCAATACCCCATAAATATGAAACATTAAACTTCAAATTATGTACCTAAAATGTAATGTCGAAATTACGGTACCAGTATAAAGCTAAAAAATATTTTCAAAAGAATTTTATAAAAAAAAGAATACACACAAAATAATACTACTACTACTACTACAAAAACAACTACTACTACTACTACTACTACTACTAATAATAATAATAATAATATTAATAATAATAATAATACCAGAATAGGGCAGTATTCATCAGTCTATTATGGTCCGAGACACAATATACCAGAATATATATTTATTCTTATTTTTTTAGTGCTGGGCTTTGCAGTCTATTATAAAAGTGTTGTATAGCGACATTTTCCAATCAGCTACTCCGTGAAGGGCAAGAAGACAGCAAATACACTGGTACACTTGCAGTGGACCATTGCGATGCTGTGAAATTTACACCATTTCCCTTCTGGCAATTTTCAACATAAAACGTATAGCTTAAATACTATAAATTATATGTTTTATCGCCAATTCTTTATATTATGTAATATGTTAAACAAGGTGGCAAACTATCTTCTTGGGAAAAGATCAACAGTGGAGTAAGACAGAGATGTGGACTTTCACCGTTGCTTTTCATTATATATATATGAATAAATTAATAAACGAATTGAGGAAAACACAACGAGGATATATACCCATCAATAGGAACCTCAAACTCGATGCTATTCTTTTTGTAGACGATTTAGCTCTTCTGGCATTTTCCGAAAATGATTTGCAACGATCAATTTATAATTTACAAAAAATAGGTGCCAAATTTAATATGGAAATATTAATTAACAAAACTAAAATTATGGCATTTCATGGGAAGGACCCCATAAAAAGTAAAATCTGTCTCCAGAATACAATTTTAGAGAGATCTAATCAATTTAAATATCTTGGATATTATCTATCTGGGATGAAAAGGATATCCCTGAAAAAATTACTAGTTATAATAAAAGTTTAGGAATTATTAATCAAGTTATGAAACCATCCCTTGTACAAAAACACCAGATTACGTTTATATAACACTTTGGCTAGACTAGTGTTGACCTATGGTAGTGAAGCATGGACACATGAAACATGAAAGCAGAATAACGGCTTGTGAAATGAGATTCATGCGCAGAACAGCGGGTTACACCAGATGGGATCGGAAAAGGAACACCGATATCTTAAAAGAATTGAAGACTACACCAATTTTGGAATATATTAAACAGTATCAACTAAATTGGAAACACCATCTTGAAAGAATGACTTCAAATCGGATCCCCAAAGCAGTTTATAATTATATACCAAGAGGACGAAGATGACTGGGGCGTCCTATGAAACGCTGGAGGGAAAATTTTCTATAGGATCGTAACAGGGCCTTGGCCTAATACTTGGAAGGAAGAAGAAAGAAGAAAGAAGAGAGAGCTGAAGATGTGTAATTATTACAAAAATGTGAATTATTTTACCAAATATGCTTCTGAATTCCTACATTCCTACTTACCTGGCGTCCAGATTTGAGAAGTTATCCTCCTACCACAATATTGACACTAGGTCACAAGATAGCAGTCTGCTAACAATTCCTCTTCATAGCACTTCCTCCTATTCTACTTCCTTCACAGTAGCCTCCGCCCGCTCCTGGAATCTCCTTCCACAAGATATCAGGGGTTGCCGCACACTTGGCACCTTTAAGTCACGCTTATACAGTTACCTGTTGTCTAATAATTAATTGTTCTCTATTTATTTAATTTTATGCTATGTCATTAATCTTTTCCTCGTTTTTTTATATATCTTGTACATATTATATATTTAATTCGTTAAATTTAGAGTAAATCAAAATACATTATAAATATTAATTGTATTGTATTCATAACTTGTAATCGTTTATATATATATATATTGTAATTTAGATTTAAGACTTTTCTTTTGTATTTTTTTAAACCTGGTTGAGTGGTAGACAAAGCCTTAAGGTCTTAACTCTGCCAGGTAAAATAAAGCTATTATTATTATTATTATTATTATTATTATTATTATTATTATATATCTTCATCATCATCCATGCAAGTATTAGTCCGTGTGGCCTGTTACGGTCTCAAATCCCAGCCGGATTTGAACCAGCGACATATGGATTACTGAAATTATATACCACTAGAGTTCACCGCTCTACCAACAGAGCTCTTACAATCATTGACTAAAAAGTCGACAAGTCTGCAACCTATTATAGCAGTTTTAATTTTTTTTTTGATTTTCTGATGATTCTGGCCAGTATTTTAGAAACAAAATATGAAATTATTGAATTGTCACGGGTCCTTTGCAAATACACAAAGTTTCGGGTCAATCCGATGTTTCTAAGTGGGCGAAAATCGTGTTCAAAGATTCCGTTACATAGATACAAAGACACTTTTTTTATTTTGTGATGATTCTGGCCAGGACTTTAGAAAATTAATATGAAATTATTGTATTCTCACGGATCCTTTACACGTATACAAAGATTCAAGTCGTTCCAATGTTTCTAAGTGGGTGAAAATGGTGTTCAAAAATTCCGTTACATAGATACAAAGACACTTTTTTTGATTTTCTGATGATTCTAGCCATGATTTTAGAAACAAAATTTTAATTATTGTATTTTCACGGGTCTTTTACAAGTATACAAAGTTTCAAGTCGATCCAATGATTTTAAGTGGGCGAAAATAGCGTTAAAAGATTCAGTTACATAGATAGATAGATATATACAGGTCAAGTTTATGTAAAGCGTGTAATAAATAGGAGCATATCACTGTCAAGGGCATGGGATACTAGTCGTCTAAATACTGGTTGCCTTGTTCACTTTTACACTCTGCACGTGACTTGAACTGTATTCGAAATTTTGCAAGTTTAGTAATATAGTATACGTCCAACACTTGTAAATATATAAACAAATGTCTCATTCACTGATAATTAACTATTTAAGAACATTAAAAGCAAAACAGCTTATTTAAAACATTTAACATCGCGTTACTTCGTGAACCGAAGATTTAGCTCTTCTTGCGTGCGCAGTGCGTCATGAAAGGGATTACATTTTGAAGCCGCTAATTTCTTTTTTTTTTTTTTGCTAATGTACACATTTTGAAAGAAATGTTGGCGGAAATGTTGATGATGGAAAGTTCGGGTTTTGAAGAGCGATTCACATCAGTGCGTTCTTACGTGTGCTGACTCGTTTGAGTACAAAGCAGACGGCGTAAGTCTCTCTTCATGATGTATTCGTATCGTTCGCTTCAGTGAAGCAGTCGGTATGAAGTTCTTATGCAACGAAGCGGGACAAGGTTTGATACTGTTTAGGAGAGTTTTTTTAATAATGTTGTTACTTTTTACAATGAATACATGTTGCCAGGCTTTGTTAAATAAATACATTTGTATATAGAGGGAAATTAATGAAAGGAAAGAAGACATGCAAAGAAAATATATAATGAGAGCAACATCTCATTGCTTGATTTACTAAACAAAAGGCATAACAAGATAATTTATTTCCACAATTAATGTAAAATAGTCTGATTAATTTAAACTAATTCAAGTTATATCTAATTTTATTATACAAATAAATCCTGGAGTATTGCATCGCTTCATACAAACTGCTTCCAGCCGGTACGGTTGTGGTCTAGAGGAAGGAACATCTGTTTCTCAGGCATTAAGTCTTGTGTTCAATCCCGGTATCAAGTTTCTCTTTTTCCCTCGTCCTTATTAAAAAAAAAAATTGTTTATTTTCATTAATCTGTTTTATTTATTTATGAGATGAGAAATTAGTTTAATTCTTTCCTGTAGGGGGAGAGTGCCTAAATCTCTGTTAAGGGAAACATGGGCTTACAAGAAGAAATTACATATGCTAGTGAAACTTGGATCCTAAAAGAAACAATGAAACATAAATTATTATTTTTTGAAAAAAAATATGAAGAATATTTGGACCAAATAGAGAAACTAACAACTGTTGGACAATCGAAACAAATAAAGAACTAAACAAATTAATAAAAAATCAGAATATAGTAAACCATATAAGATCTCTCAGAATTGGTTGGCTTGGACATTTGATAATAATGGATGATGAGAAAAATTCTACAAATGGAAACACAACGAAATATAAGGAATTTTAGTTTCTCAAATAGTTGTGCACTTGTGAACCAAGTAACACACCTCTGATCATCCACAATGACTTCATTCGAAGGCAACATATTATCTGTTGTGCCACCAATTCTTTCAAACGCTGTACGTTAAATTTGTTCGTTGCTACCTATCGAGAAGGAAAGAGACCATACATATACATAAAATATATATATATATATATATATATATATATATATATATATATTACGAGCTACCGCCCGAAATATTAGCATACATAAAATATTGCTCTAAAATTTTATTATCAATTACTATTTTTGCTGTTATGGTATCATGTCCTTCAAATGTTAAAATTTTAGTTTAATTCTTTGAATTTTTTAAATTGTAATTGACACTTGTTTTTTCCAAATTAAAAATAGCTCTTTGTGCATAATTTTTAATTTTGACATTTGTTAAAATTGAAGATATTAATGACAAAATAAATAAATTTAATCTAATGTCTGACACTTTTAAAAGAACCCTTAAAACACAAGAAAAGAAACAAAAAATAAATGTTATAAAGTAATGGCTGTTCCTGTATTGATGTATCAATCAGTATGTCGGACGATCACTAAAAGACAAGAACAAAGATTGGAAGCAACTGAGATAAGATTTTAAGAATTATAGCAGGATATACTCTCTGGATAAGAAAATGAATGAAGAGATAAGAAAGCAAGTCAATATTTTAAAACTTACAGACCGAATAATTAAATATAGGAAAGACCGGAAAAAACGTATTCATAGAATGCCATAATGAAGATTTCCAAAATCATTGCTAAATTATAAACCGCACGGAAGGGGACATTTTGGACGCGAACACAGAAGATTGTCTGAACAATTTTTAGAATTCTAGCTTTCATAAAACTGGAGCGAGCGAACAGGATTAATACCTAGATGATGATGATGACATACTATATTGCATAATCCAACAGAACAATAAAACAAATGCGACATTCAAGAAGTACAATTATCGATTTTAAGGCACGAACCTAAAATCGATTGCAAAAATTGCAAGTAATTATAATAGATGAATTTAAAGAGTGGAGCTGACGAAGACTCAAGTAAGGTGTACAATATGGTAACTACGCACAACAGCTGCCAAATTGTTTGAAAATGTACATGTGTGAAATGTGGTGATATCGAATTGAAGTTTTTTTTTTCACACTAATAAACAAAATTCAAATCATGAGAAATAATACACAAATCAGTACCTAACATGTGTGTTATATTTATTGTGATGAGGCAGTAACTTCTTAAGCGATTATAACTGATCGCTCTACCATCTATGTGCGCGATTCTACTTCTACAACGGTCGGATACAAAACGCGCAGAACTCTATTTTCCTGCTAAACGCTACGAAAGCTGAGTCGCTGTGATATCATGGCTGGAGGATGAATTTGTAATTTATTAATACCCTATACAATGTGTAATTAAAAATGAAACATAACCACAAATTATGAACCTATATTTAATATCGAAATTATGATACAAGCAAACGTTATACCTGTTATAAAAATATTTTTTTTATAAAAAAGTATTACACTCACTGTACCTTATAACAACAAATATAATAATAATAATAATAATAATAATAATAATAATAATAATAATAATAATAGATAATAATAATAGCAATAATAATAATACAATAATAATAATTAACATTAATATTATTATTTTTAATTTGATAATAATAATAATAATATTAATAATAATAATGATAATAATATATTTAGAATTAAGGTGAATAAGTGGCAAGTTGACCAAGAGGACAAACCGAAGAAAAAACTGGAACTTGGACAGATGAAAGAAAACAAGCTCATAGCAAAAGAATGAAAGAAATTTGGGCTCAAAGGAAACGCCTCTAAGTACTTTGCGTAGTCCTACATGGGTTCATCCGCAATCAAAAAAAAAATATTATTATTATTACATATTATTATTATTATTATTATTATTATTATTATTATTATTATTAATACTATTTCTCTATTATAAGATTAGGGTAGAATCTTAAAATCAATCACACCATGAGGCGAATTAAAACACTATACATTTATTCTTATTTTCAAGAGTTATTTTTGTTGGCGATTACAAAACATAATTTATAGCAAAATTTATCCATCCGCTAGTCCATGAAAGGCAAGATGACAGTAAACACCGTTATGAATGTGCAGTGGTCCATTGTGAAACTAGGAAACGTGCACTATTTGTGTTTTGTCAAATTTCAACATTAAATGTATAACATAAAATTTCTTAAATTATAATTTCTATTACCGAATGCGAACAATTAAGTTCAACATAGACTACTTGAAATTATATAATTATCTTTTAAATATGTGTAACCTTACGAAACATGTAAAAAATTATATAACGTAAATATTAATATTAACATGAGTCTAAATGTCAACAATATAAATTCTCATACTATACTTCATGTCGCAACAGGAGTAGAAGGTCGTTAGTTTACCAGCGGGCTGCTCGCCTCACATCCACATGTGTAGATCACATCCGATCATACAGTCATATGTAGGGGTGAGAAGTGGTTGACATGTCTGGTCCACCAGCCGTTGTAGCTGATTTTCTCAACCTGTATACTCTACTTGTTTTAGCTACACAATTTCCTCACGATGCTGGGTGGGCACGTGTTCTATTCTGGCCGAAATTCCATGAGACATTTTTTTCTGCCATTGAGACTAGTACCAGCGCAAGTGCCGTAGCTCTGCGTCAGGGATTCTTGCCTTAACCATATCTATAACATGAGAAAATCTGTAATTACAGACAAATGCTGAGTATAGTCGTGACCTTATATTATTATACGATACACGAAACTCCGTTCTGAACCTACATAAGGAGCGCTGCAATCCTCATGCTGTACCTATTTGATACTATAAACCAAGTGTGGAGATTACGAATTCTCAGAGAGCTCTTACACTCACGCAAACATTGCCGCACTAACTGCAGATAAGTGTAAATGCAGAGTTTTCGCTGTTCGACCGGACTGCCCCATGGTGGCCGCGCCTTCTGCCAGAGTCACACTAACACGACCAACAAGTCATTGGTAATTTTGCATTTCTGGACACAATTAGGACGTGGACACACTTTTCATCTTCTCTACCGAAGAAGCGAGCTTGCATCTCCACTGCCACGTTTGTATTCAAAACATTAGATACGGGAGTGTCGAGAATTCCCGTATTGTTCATCAAGTTCCACATCATGCTGCAAAAGTTAGAGTTTGGTGCGCAGTGAGTGCGTGTAGAAATATTGTTACAATATTTTCGACACAACAATTGATTCACAGGATAGTGTACCTTCAATTTTATTTTTTTTTCCGTTACTAACGAGAAATGCGTGGTTTTGTGACCGGTTTCAGCAGGACTCAGCAACAGCGCACTCTGCTGTCAATTATATGCATGAATGCGAAGTGGTTTGGTGAGAGAATAATTAGTTGAGGATAGTGGTCACCTCGTTACCCTGACCTATCGTCATGCGATTTTTATCTGTGGGGATCGTTAAAGAATACAGTTTACGCATCTAATCCGCACACGTTACAAGAATTGAAGGACAACATCTCGAGAGAAATACAGACAATCAGTGGACAAGAACTTTTGCGAGTGAACCAGAATTGTTTTCCGTGATATAGAGAATGTGTTCGCCTTCAAGGTCATCACTTTCAACAATTGTTGTGATGCAGGTAAGCCTAATACAATTTATTACAGTACTAATTTGCAATTTTAGTACAGTAAGTAGAGAGTGGTCCGTACCATTGTCTCCGGTCCGTGCACGTGCAACTCTGGCGGATGGCGCGTTGGTACTCGTCCGGTCTTTCAAATATGTATTCACTAGTAGAAATACACTGGTCTAATATAATAAATTGTACCACACTGGGCAGAATTTATGCCGTTTGTGTATGCAACTAAAGGAATGAAAACTGTATATAAGGAGAGGCGCCATCGCACTTAGTCACTGAATGACTGTTGAACAGTGGCGGCTGGTTATGAAGTTTTATAAGTTTGCACATGTAAAACCTGATGAAGTATAAATTATCAAGCGCCTAAGAAAGGTTACATGGAAAGAAAAATGTAAGTCACTTTCATTTTGAAATTCAGTTTGATTAGTTTCTGCATCGAAAACATTCTCATTTAGAAGTATGAAACAGTAAAATATACAGTTTAGTCATGGGGTTACTTATTCCCAAAATTTGGTATAAAACAAGGAAGAATGATGTACGATTAAAAGTACGTATTGTAGGTATTAAAAAACAAATCTTATCGATTTTTCTCCATTACTCTTAAAATATTGTTTCATGAATAATGCGTTTACTTAATTTAATAGAGTCGGATATTTTTAAGTAGAACCCCAATGGGGATTATAAAAATATCCAATTATCCTAAATTAAAAAAAAATCGGTCTATGATTATTTGCAACAAATAAATTTATTTTAATTAATGGAGTACTCGTGAAGTAAGTACCTGTCCTGTACCACATTATATAATCATGATGAAAACAATTTATGCCAGCAATACGCAAAACCCATATCTAATATCCGTTTGTGAATAAAATCGAGATCGGAAATACCTCCAAGATCGGAATTCCTCCACTTTACCCTATTTATATAGTTGCATTGCGAGAAAACAAAAATGGCAACCCCAAGAGCTGGTTCACATAAATCTTTCAAACAAACCCCCGACTCCCAAGCGATGAATTTCACTGATTCTGAAGAATAACTTAGTTATTTCGTTTTATTTTAATGCGATTTCAGTGTAATTTCCATATATGTATAGAAATTAGTTGCCTTCACACATATGTTATAAAATATATTTATTTACCTGGTGATTAATCAGTAATTTTTACAATTCTTGTAAGCATTTTTAATACGCAAGCGGTTAGACGCTGGCCTCTCACCGCTGGGATCCCGAGATCTTACCTCGGTCAGTCAGAGTGGGGTTTCGTTGTGGACTAAACGGAGCTTGGATAGATTTTTCTCGAGGCCCTAAACCTGTGACTTGAAAATGGCATGTGGGATCATGCCGAAACGTCGGAAACAGTGGCCTGTGGCCGACCTTGAATCCACGACGTGGAAAACCCAAGAAAACTATCTTAATCAATCTTATATTCGTATTGACTGGTAAGAAAAACACTAAGTCAGTGTAATGTTAAAAAGAATTAAAAAGAACGTAATAAAATCATTACAAATTCACTTTTTACCATCAACCGTAAAAACTACACGCGTCACCCGTGAAGTTAGTAATAAAATTGCTACAAATGAAAGTAATATTCCGTAAAACTGGAAAACACAATTTTAAAATATTGAAATTTCTCAAAAGTGTGTTTTTCAAATTAGTGTGTTTCACTTGTAGGCCAACGATATTATAATTTCATTTCATTAAACAAGGAAAAAATAATATTCTGAAAATCAGGAATGATTTTTCTCAAAAAATAAATTATTTATAGTTCATTTACTCTTATATTAATCAATTTTTAATTTATACGAAGTACGTAATGGACAGAGTAAATATTTCGCGTTGGTATATAGGTATAATTTGTAATTTAGGCCTGTTTCAATTAAATATCAAATGTTTCGAACAAAATTCTTATTTGATAAATGGAAATCAGGATTAATTTATAGCAGTTTTACAAAATGAAGACTATACTGACTTAGGTTTCCATAGCCGGATTTTATATTATGATCTGTAAACACTTTTCGAATTTCTTGGTAGTGGTCATGAGGATGCCGAACACTTTTTATGGTGAAATATTCTCTTTAAACATTTGCTTACTTGTTATGGTGGCCACTAGAAGTCAGTTGGAACAACTTCCCGCTACCTCTTCTGTGAATTCAGAATACTACGTATATAAGAAAAATGTATATTTGTGTTGGGGTACTTTGGTGGCTCAGATGGTTAGAGCGCTAAACGTATAGAGTTTAGAGACTCGGGTTCAAATCCCGACTCAAGCAGTCATTTTTCTTTTCATATCACATTTGCCTTCATTGCTAAATGTCAAAAATTCAGTTATAATATATATAAGCTTATATATATATATATATATATATATATATATATATATGTGTGTATTACAGTCTAAATGTCAACACTTTAAATTCTAATATTAATACTAATGCATAAAACACCATGGAAATAACAGGACTAAGCTTACCAGTCGGCTGCTGGCATCACATCCTCACACCTATTAGAGTTCTGGACGATCATCTGGGCAGTATAGGAGTGTCAACATGTCCGGTCTCCCAGCCGATATAGCTAGTATTCTGAACCTGGAACCGCTAATTATTGTTGCTATCCAAATTCCTCACGACATTGATAGGCGGTTCTATTCCGGCCGAAATTTGATGAGGAAATATATTCCCCGATCGATATTCGAACCAGCACAAGTCCCGTATTTTGCTTTAGCAACTGGTCTACAGCGCGGGACTTTACATTCTCATACTGTTGTATAAACACTGTTTGACGCGGCATATCAAGAAGACCCTTGGTTTACAAGCCGGCTTGTGGTCTCACATCCACATATAATAATCACAGAGGTGGAGGGTCATTCAGCCAGAGTAAGGGTGACAATTAGATAATATGTCGGGTCTCCCAGCCGTTGTAGCTGGTTTTCTTAACCTGAAGTCGCTATTCCTCACGGCGCTGTGTGGGGACCTGTCCTATTATGGCCGAGATTCCATGAGAAAATTTCTTCCTCGAAGTATACTCGAACCAGAGCAAGTCTGCACCTGGGCATATTGCCTTAAAAATCTATTATGGGAAAATCTATTATGCAGATAAATCCTGAGTATAGTCGAGATTTTATTTTGTAATACTTCTTCACTTCACGGGCTAGGCAAATTGCTTGTTTCGCCTCACAGATGTACTGTCCATCTTTTCACTGACCTTCCTACATTCCTTGAACCTCTTGGCTTTTAGTTAAATGCTGCTTTTGTTAACCCTGTTATATTCATTCTTCATACATGTCGAAACCATTTATCCCTATATTCTTTGATTCTATCATTCTATGGATATATATTTAACTCTGTTCTTATTTCTTCATTCCTTATCCCATCAAATCTTGTGCAGCTTCTCTTTCTTCTAAGCAAGTTTATATCTACGCTTTATATTCTACTTTGTAATTTTTGGTCATTACCCAAGTTTCACTCCCATAAAGTAATGCAAGAACTGCCAATTTTTATTAAACTTCAATCTAGTATTTCTTCTTGTTTTGTGCTTTAATGTATTATGTACAGTTCCGCATATCATTTGAAATTTCGACAGTTTCGTATTTATGTCTCTTTCAGTTTTTGTGTTCACAGAAAGAGACTGCCAAACTTTACCATCTTTCAGAAATAAATTGAAAATAAAATCACTAACAGAAACAACTCACTAATACTACTTTTTAAGAATTAATAATGCGTTTTTGCATTATTTAATAAAAATAGACTTAGGATTTGTTAATATATTTACCTAATGCCTTGTATAAAAAGCGTAGATTAATTCATTGTAGTGTATTTTTTTCTCTTCTTTTTATGCATAGTAGATTCGAGCTGTTATTCCTTTTTTATTCATTGTATCATTAATTTAATTTTAATTGTATTTAGTTTCATTCTATTATTAGACATTAATTTCATTATTATTCAATATGACAGATAATGAATTGTTCAATAACTATTATTGTAACTTTTTTTTGTATTCATATGTAACATGTGTGTCCTGTCTAATATGACTACTATTGTAATTTTTTTGTATTCATGTGTAACATATGTTTGTCCTGTTTTATATGACTATTATTGTATTTTTTTTTTGTATTCATATGTAACATGTGCTTGTTCTGGTGAGTGGAAGAGAAGGCCACATGGCCTTAACTCCACCAGGCTAAATAAATAAAATAAAAATAAAATATTACAACCGAAATAATTAAAACTTGTTACTTTTTCTAGAGGTTTATTTTCTATTATGATTTTTTATCTCAATTTAAACCCATCTCTCCAACAGTGTATATTACAATACGATACTTGAGACTCTGTTTTTACCTACATACATAGCGCTGCTAACTCCTTGCTGTACCTCTTACATACTATAAATTTGAGGTGGGGGTTACCTACCTTCAGGACACCGGTGCACGCACACAACAATGCCGCACTGAGTGCATATAATGTTTGGAGGAGAGTTAAGAAGAGACTAATCGATATAGATAGGCAGTATATAGAAGCCAAAGTGTAGCCAAAAATATCGTTCACCATGCAGACGGAACTGAAACTTTCGTGGGGAAGGGAGAAATATATTGACTCTTTGGATGGGGATGATAGAAGTTCTATTGCATGGTTTCATTTAGGGGGATGGATGGCCCCTAATTTAACAATGATGAAGGCATTAAACTATGCCCGCTATGCGATGACCATGAAAACTGGCAGCATATTATAGCATTCTGTAGAGAGACAGAACAACTTAGATTACAGATGCTGCCGGAGAGATTTTTCAGGTCGGATCGAGGGAGAGTGGCGTGTTGGGATCTATTAGGACGGATCGAGAGTGAATAAAAAACATGAAAATTTTTGGGTATAGTAAGGAAATTGAGATATAATAAAATTGTAGATTAAGGATATATGTATTATCAATAAGAATAATTTCAATATGGTCTTATGGTCTTTGTTTTCGATCTTTAATTATATTATATAATAAGTAGTTCTGATAAGTTGAATAGTCTGATAGTGTATTTGATGTCTGCAGTGACGGGGGAGGGGGTATGAGCGTGCGGTGTGTATATGTGTGGGGGTGTGTGGGTGTATGTGTGTGTGTTTTTTTTTCTAATTTGTTTTTTAAATATTAATGTACGGAATGGGACTTTTTAAAATATATTTATACAATGGTATTTTCATGGATGAGTGTAGGTATGTATTATTGTGATGTAGTGTAGATATAGATTTTACTTATATGTAGCCTGTTATTGTTTTTTGATACAGGTGTATTTGTAGGTAATTGTTTATATTATGATTAGTTTTATTTTTTATTCATGGAAAAATAATGCACGTACGGCCAAGCAGGCCCGTGCGCAATGTAAATGATGCATATGTATTTTCTTTCTTCTGAAAAAAGGCAATAAATTCCATTATCTATATAAGCGCAAATATAAATTAGTTCAGTGTTGTGTATCCTGAAGCAGAAATGTACTGGAGGCCTAGAATGCAATATATCCCACTGAAAATCAGAATGTATGCCGGTTTATGCATGCAACTATTGGAACAAAAGTTCTACATAAGGAGAGATGCGCTCACACTGAGTCTCTAAGGTCCGAACCTGCTTTAAACTGTGATTAATAGGGTTGGTAATGAAGTCTGAAAATCTACAGAACTTGGAACACCCGAATTAAAATTCCTCCCAGAGAATTTGTCACTTGGATTTTCAGCCGAAATATGCATCGGCTGCGGCCGGATTTGATCCGCAAACCGCGGGACTAGAAGCAAGGAACATTTCAATTAGGCACTTCAGCCAGTTTATATATATATATATATATATATATATTAAAACTCTTTACGCTATAGGGCTTAAACAATTGATTTTATATGGGTGTATTTTAATTTCTGTCATGGCAATTTTTCATGACTTAGTAGCTAGTTATAATAATATTTTCATGAGTACAGATATAAAAGCTTCGTTTCTTCAGAATTCGCTTACATACCAACGTGTGGGGGAAAATAAATCACATTTTTACATGTAATTAATTACACAGCTCTACAAAAAAAATATTTTTTGTTGTTGCCCTGAGTATCTTGCGAATTTTCTACGTTTTTAAGTGCACAGTTTACGAATATATTATTGAAAGTGCTGAATGTGCTCTACTTTTTATGATTTTTGCGTATCTTATATTTAAATAGCAAACGGCTTGTTACTAATAATATTTATGTTTCCAGTCATGATTTGATTTCTGCGCATTTTTTTCGCACATACAAACATCACATGATCCCCACTCTCGCACCTCTCACTCCGCACGTCGACCGTAATCTCAGTTATTTGACAAAATTAAAATACTTACAACGTGCATCTGGATAAGTTTCCATGTATAAATACATGTGGATACACAAAATACCCTTGCTTTATTTGTATGTGGGATAGTAGAGCAAAGCAACTTCATTGGGAATAAGATGTGAGGCCTTTGAGAAAGTTCTTAACTGTCGGTAAAGCTAAAGTAATAAACGAGCCGCTACTAAGGAGAGACAAAATCACACTTCCACCGTTACATATCAAGTTAGGTATGATAAAACAATTTCGGTAAAGCGTTGGACAAGGAAGGAGAATGTTTCAAATACATTTGTACAACATTTCCTAAGCTCAGTATGGAAAAGTAAAAAGGCAGAATATTTGATGATCCTCAAATTCGGCAATTGATGAAAAATGCACATTTTATCAAAGTTATGACTGTTCCGTTAAGTGAAGCTTGGAAGGGTTTTGTATTAGTAGTAGAAAATTTCCTAGGTAACTATGAAGCACCAAATTATAAAACAATTGTGCAAAACATGTTGCAAGCTTCAAGAGTGTAGGAGCAAATATGAGTACAAAGTTACACTTTCTCCACAGTCACCTGGATAGATTTCCGGATAATTTAGGACATTATAGCGACGAGCAGGGAGAGTGCTTTCACCAGGATCTAAAAGTAATGGAGGAAAGGTATCAGGGTAGATGGGACCGTCACATGATGACAGATTACTGCTGGTCTTTAAAAAGAGATTTTTCCGAAAAAATTATAGAAGAAAATCTTATAAAAGGCGTTTTACTGAAGTATAATATGGGGTTTCGACATTTTTCTTTCTATTCACCTCGATGCATACTAATTTTAAAAAAAGAACAATTTACATTATACATATGTCTGTTATTTTTTTTTTTTTCATATTTTCCGATTTTTGTAGTGCAAAATGAAAATAAAGATTTAAAAAAAACCAGACCAAATCTTCCAAAATCATTGATAATATCATTAATTGTGAGCATAAATATATCCGAAATTGATCTTATATCAAGGGCAACAAAACGACTGTTATTTTATTCTTCTTCATTTCTTGCATAATGACTTACCGTATATAAAATGTCCCTTATAAATCGATTGTTTTAACCTCAAATTAAGAGTAAATTAAGTAAAATAGTTTATTGGATTATTTGTTTTAGTAATTCAAAACTAAGGGACGTTATAAATATTTTAAAGAAGTCCAAGTTTATTATTGATAATTATCTTCATGCGTAATGTACCTACATGTTTTAATTTATGATTCCTACTTCATTTATCATCTTATTACACTTATTCTCATTCTCTTTACCAGAAGTAATGTTACGAGTGATTTCAAAATCATCTATAAATTTACAAGTCACGAAGTGACGAGTGAATTTGTCTAGAGGATTTCGAAATTAGGAGTTACATTGTTAGGACTATACAACGAATACAATTAAACTGTTTACTCGAAAATCATTATTTCTTCTTCTTCACTTCCTGGTTTAGGCAAGAGTTGCCTGTTCCGTCTTCACTAATAGATCTAAGACCATCTCTTCCGAGGACGTCCGACATCTCTTCTTCCTCTTGAAAAATAATGGAATATTTAATTTGGTAATCTACTTTCTTCCATAAAAATCATTATTTAAATATATTTATTTTAAAATATTTGTATATTTAATGTAAACGGCGATGTTTCAAAACAAGTCATACATGTGTTATATTTCATTTGTTTATTTCCTACGACTTGATTATTTATAGATATATAGAATCGCAATATTGAAAGATTTTTTTTAGGAAATAAACCCAATGGGTACAACTTGGACACTACACACACCCAGTCCCAAGGTTGAGATTTTAAAAATGCCTTACCCCGCCGGGAATCGAACCCGGGTCGCCGGAGTGGAAGGTAGGGACTCTACCGACTACGCCACAGCGATGGACAATATTGAAGAATGCAACCTAGTAGAGAAAAAATTAAACACATCAAACTGTATATTACAACCAATATTATAGGTCATTAATATATTTTTAAATAAAGAACTCAGTAAAATCATTATTTAAAACCCGATTATTGAATACGCAATTGCCAAATGTGTAGTTCGAAAGAATGTGTTCTTTATTCACTATATGAAATGTATTTGTTGGAGAGTCAGTTACTAGAAAACAATGCTCTGATCTGTTCTGCATATTAAACAGGAGGAGCTTTCGTGGTCACAGACGCAGGAGCTGGTAAAAAGAATAGGATAAAGGGCGACGTGAAACACGGCTGTCATTGATTGTAAAACAAAATTCATTGGAACGTGATTGGTCATTGATTGTCATTTGGGGCATGAGTCAAATAGTCATATAACATGCATGTGTTCGTATGTTAAGTTTACACTGCATTCCTACCAAATTGACCATAAAACCATCATAGTGTACGTATATACCATTTCAATCTACCGACTGCAAATATTTTCATATACTCATATTACACATCGGGCAGAGCACCAGAAGAGCAAAGAAAGTACCACCCGCTATGGAATTCGGTTAGTATGTATAAATCTTGTCTGATGGCTATTATAAAATAAATGTATGGTATCGATTTTGAGGCACGAATCAAAATCAATTCAAAAATTTGTATTTTAGTGAACTACGGATCTTCTATAACATGTTGATGAAAATACTTAAATCTGGTATACAATATGACAGATATGCGTAATCGCTAGCAACCTTCGTCACAATGAACATGTCTTAGATACTGTCACATCAAATTGAAGACTTTTACTCACTTTACTAAGACGCAACTTTAATAATGAGAAATATTATATGAATAAGTGCATATAAGTTTGTTTTATTTATTAGAATCTAGCATTAATTTGGTCCACCGCTGTGGTCTCGAGGTAGTGTGCTGACACTTGTCACGCAGCGAGCACAAGTTCGATTCGGGACACGTTCCTGGGTGAGAATTTTTTTCTGGTTTTTTCCTTACCTGTAACACAAATGTCAGGAAGCTTAGGGCCCAATGGTCTCCGGCCATCATCGTCATCCTTATCATTAACCCTTAAATTGGTAAAACACAAATTTCTTCTGTTAGATATTTGAATGTGGCAGACCGCAGTGAAAACAGAATCTTGTATAACTATTATTATTAGGTATATTGTATAATTAGACACACATTTAAGTGATTTACTTTTGTTCCTTTTCTTCTGATTTATTTAAAATATTAAATTAACTAAACCAACTGATTTATCTAAAAGGATACATTACGAATTTAAGCGTTAACACCATCCTTATCATTAACATCATCCTTCACAGGCGTGGAAAGCAACTGGAAGCTACCACACACCTATAATTCCCTAGTAAAACTGCAATGCATAGCATGGAAATGCTATGATTGCAGTGAAAGTTGTGTCCCAGGACAGAATTACTATGGATATAGCATTAACTTAATTAAAGATCACTACTAATCGATCTGCTGTCTGTGTGCGATCAATGTAGCATTGGGCAGCAAACGCGGGGTTTGTGCTGTGTGGAGACAAAGGCTTACACGTGCAGATACGGGACGTGAAATGTGCGCACACTATGCAGTATACAAACACATCCCGCGCATTCAAAGTCGCAGTCAGATCGTTTGCTTCGAATGGATAAGATGCTCGCTCGCTTTCCTTGTGTACAGAATGGCGTGTGTATAAGTTGTTCCAATTTTAAAATTTGTACCTTATAAAACAGACGTGTATAAATGTAAACTGAATGTCGTGTGTATAAGTGTAAACCGTACAATGGCTAATAATTTTTCTACTCAACAACATGTATTTATTTATGATCAATATTTGTTAACTCAGTCTGCCAGCCAAGTACAAAGACTTTTTGAAACATGATTCCCGGCTGTAAAAATCCCGTCGCGTTCAACAGTCAATAATCTGTACAACAAATATTATAAAGAGGTGACAAAAATGTATGGACAACGAAGGTGAACAGTTCCAGCATCGGCTTCAATAAAGTTGATAAGTACGGCAATTTGTAAAATAGTTACGAAAATGTGTGTGGTTCTATCACCGCAAACTTACGCTGTCCGTTCATCGCCGCGAGTGCGTCAGCAGTGTATAGTGAAATCTCTGCGTCTGCTGTCAAGTGCTATACTGATCGCACTGTACTTCGCATACGAAGGTAGGTTACAAATCCTACAGCAATCTGATTTTACTGATAAATGCTGAAAAATTTGCAGTCGCTGTGATATCATGGCTATGTGCGAATTCGTATGTGGTATTACGAAATATGAAATTTTAAACTATAAAATATGTACCTAATATGTAGGATCTACATTCCTGTATAAGAATAAACGTTAAAAATATTTTCAAAATATTTTTATGTTTAAGTTTTTTTACGCAAATCGTGTCTTATGATAATAATAATAATAATAATAATAATAATAATAATAATAATAATAATAATATTAATAATAATAATAATAATAATAATAAAATTGGAATAGGGTAGAATTCAAAAGTCTATCATGGTACGAGAACAATAATCCACATTATATGTTTATTCATATTTTCGAGAGTTGGGCTCTATTGGATATAAACAATGTTGTATAGCGAAAATGATGTATCAGCTAGTCCGTGAAGGACAAAATGGCAAATAACAATGTAATACCCTGTGGTCATTGTGAATCTATAAAATATACCTCATTCCTCTTCTGGCAGCTTTCAAGATTGAAAGTACTTGTATAATTTAATATCTTTTAAACTATAATTCTTTTTAACAATGCGTTAAATGAAGTTATATAATAATAATAATAATAATAATAATAATAATAATAAATAATAATAATAATAATAATAATAATAATAATAATAATAATAATAATAATAATAATAATAATAATAATAATAATAATAATAGCTTTATTTTACCTGGCAGAGTTAAGGCCTTAAGGCCTTGTCTACCACTCAACCAGGTTTAAAAAAATACAAACAAAAAAGTCTTAAATCTAAATTACTATATATATATATATATATATATATATATATAAACGATTATAAGTTATGAATACAATACAATTGATATTTATAATGTATTTTGATTTACTCTAAATTTAACGAATTAAATATATAATATGTACAAGATATATAAAAAAACGAGGAAAAGATTAATGACATAGTAAAAAATTAAATAAATAGAGAAAAATTAATTATTAGACAACTGAAAATATTTACTTATCATTACAATTGAATCACTTTTCGATATATCTTAAAAACATGTAACATAAATTTTAAATAAAACGACATTTACAATTTAAGTGTCAGCACTTCTTTTTTATATTAGGAGATGTGCACTCAGTTGAGCATTAATGGTGGGACACGACACACACCCAGACCCAAAGTGGAGAATTTTAAAATTCCTTACCCCGCCGGGAATAGAACGCGGGTCGCCGGAGTGGAAGGTAGGGACTCTACCGACTACGCCACGGCGACGGACTGCTTCAGCACTTTAAATACACATAATAATGCATAGAAACTCCATTGCGTCACAAAACTGGAAGTTCCTTGGCTTGCCAGTCGTTATGAGGCTTCATAAACACATAATTCAGTCACAGCGGTAGACGATCAACCAGCTAGTTGAAATGTGGTCAACATTTCAGGTACCGCTACTTATTTTAGCGACCCAAAACTCCTCACGATGCTGCGTTGTCAGCGGTCCCATTTTGGTCAAAAATACATGAAAAAATGTATTCTCCTTAGAAAACTAGAAAACTCGAACCAACGCAAGTCTGCGCCAAAGGCATCTTGTCATAACCAATCGTCTATGGCTATACTGAGGGAAAATATATAATTAAATTGAAATCCATAGTATATTAGTGTCGTTATATTATAATACGATACATGAAACTCCGTTGTGAACCTAAATGAGAGCTCTGTAATCCTCATGCTGTACAGGTTTGATATGTATAAAGCAGTGGTGGGGGTTACAATAGAGAGCAATCGCGCTCGTATTGTGGCAGTTACTACAGATAATGGTAAATACAAACCAGTTCAGTGCTGAGTGTTTCAACTATGTATCCTGTAGTAGAAATATATTGGTGAAGTAAAATGTATTGTACCCCACGAAACAAAATGTATGCCGTTTAAGTATTTAATTAAGGGAACGAAAACTATACATAGGGAGAAACGAGCTCAGACCGGATTTGCTATGAATTGCGTAACTAGTTAACAGTGGCTGGTAATGAAGTTTTATTTTTTCTTATACATTTCAAATATTGTACGATGTGTTATGCATTTACTTAATTTAATATCGTGGAATATTTTCCATTGGAACTCCAAGGTGGTTTCTTAAAATGTAAAATTATTCGAAATTCGAATTAATCAGCCTATGATTTTTTTTATCCAAAATATAGTGTTATTAATATAATATTCATGAAATAAATACATGTTCTGTAAGCCTACCATTATAGCATAATCATGAAAGCAATTTATGCCTGCAGTGTCAAAATCCTGTTCTAATAATGGTCTCCGAATAAAATCGAGATCGTATTTACCGTCACGATCGGAGTTCCCCACATTACCCTACGTACCCACTTGCATTGCAGAAAAGAGAAATTGCTACCGCAAGAAATGTTTTGTATAAAACTTTCAGAAAAAAACCCAAGTCTTAACCTTACGAAATTGACTGAATTTGAAGAATAACTAACATATAACGTTTTATTTGAATGTAATTTCACGGTAATCTCCCTATATGTATATAAATGAGATTCCTTCATTTATATATTACGAAAAGCGTTTATTTGCCTGGTGATTTATCAGTAATTTTTACTATTCTTGTAAGACTATATGTATCTTATTCTTAGAATATTCATTTGTCATTCGTTAAGACAGGTTGCGCCACTATCTGGAGGTATTTTATTCATGCCCATTATGGATACATATAATTTATTCATGCTCTTTAAAGATACACATACTTTTCTACAGATACCAGTGAGCGATATATGATGAGCATTTAAACTCAGTGAGACTTCTGGCGAGGTAATACTAGGATGGATTAAATGTCAATTAGTGTTTACCCAGATGCCTTTTTTATTCAGGCTTCTGGTTATTTACGAGCCTGAAAATCTTCAGATGTTAGTACCCACGGCCTAAATTCCCTCCTGGACGACTTGTCTCTTGGATTCTTCCATCCTAAAAAAATCCATCCTCCGGCCAAATTTGAACCAACAATTCTCGGGATTACAGGCAAAGTACATATCCACTAGACATCCAGCCGACTGTATATATGTTGTAGAGGCAGTTGCAGGCGCAAATTTGATTTTATATAAGCCTATTTAATTTTTGTAATAGCCGTTTTTCACGTCTTAATAGGTAGAATTGATGAAGTTAGGAAAGAAATACATAATAACAGATATAATTCGTAAATGCTTAATTTCTTCAAAATTCCTTATCATATCGACGTGAGGCGGAAAACATATAACATTTTGTACATATCATTAATTATTTACACTTTTTCATTGCTTCCACAATGACATATATCAACTGTACCTGCCATACATGAACTATTATAACTTCGAACTATGATTATTAAAATAAAATATTGCAGTACATGTTTGATATTAGTCACTTCTAAGGTGCTGCGGCAGTTGATAATAATTTAAAACAAATCGAAATTTATATTTGGTTGAATTTCGCGGGTAAAGCTCATGTATCAATATTTGCTCCCCGCTTAATGTACCATATTATTACATTTATTACTATTCTCCTCATGGAATAAAATATGTGCGTTTCTATCTATTGAGAACGAAAGTGAGCACACACACCTACATATAATTATACGATCTACTGGCGGCAACGTTTCGCATACATAATGCCATGCGTAAACGAATATAATAATATACTAAATATAACTTGTTGATGATTTCAGAAAGTTTCTGTAACTATTTACTGATTTTAAGGCACGAACCTAAAATCGATTGCAAAAATTAGATATACCAGAATTCCCACGAAACACCGTCGGGATAACAATTAACTATGGGGTACAAAATGCAAACAATGCATGAAAGCTGGTAAATTATTTAAAAATGAACAAATGTTAAATGTTGTGGCATCAAATTGAAGTATCTTTTTCATCCTACTAAACAAAATCTGAATGATGAGGAATATTATACAAATTAATCCATATATTATGTGCGTTTAATTTATTATAATCTAACAATAACTTAATTGGGGATTACAACTAATCCCTCTGCCATCTATGTGCGCGAATCTATTACTAATTATACGACAATCGGTTACAAACCCTATGGGAATGTTGTGGTTTTATTATTATTAATATTACTACTATTGCCATTATTATTATTATTATTATTATTATTATTATTATTATTTAATAATAATATTTCTACTATTAATATTATATTTATTATTATTATTGTTATTATTATTATTATTGATATGCGGAACTATAGAACATTATAGAATGAAACAAGAAGATATACTAGATGGAAGTTTTATAAAACATTGGCAGTTGCTGTATTACTTTCTGGGTGTGAAACTTGCGTAATGATCAAAACATTGCAAAGTAGAATACAAAGCGCAGAAATGAACTTCCTTAGAAGAACAAAAGACTGCACAAGATTGGATCGGATAAGGAATGAAGATATAAGAACAGAGTTAAATATATATCCACTGAATCAGAAAATCAGAGAATATGTAGAAAAATGGTTTGTACATGTGGAAAGAATGAATGTAACACGATTACCAAGAGCAGCATTCAACTACAAGCCAAGGGGTTCGAGGAATGTAGGAAGGCCAGTGATGATAAGATTGACAGAACAACTGTGAGATGGAACAGGCAATTTATGCCCAGCCCTTGAAGTGAAGAAGAAGAAGAAGATTATTATTATTACTCTTATTATTATTGTTATTATTATTATTATTATTATTATTATTATTATTATTATTATTATTATTATAGGCTTGAATGTCCACCGCTGTGGTCTCGAAATAGCGTGCTGCCTCGTCAAGCAGCGGACCAGGGTTCGATTCCCGGTCGGTACAGGCTCCTGGGTGAGGAATTTTTCGGGTTTTTCCTTACCTGAAAGCGAAATGTCATGAAGCTTAAGGCCCAACCGTCCCCGAAAATCGTCCGGCCATCATCATCATCCTTCACGGGTGTGGAAAGCAACGCGAAGCTACAGCAACTATAATTCCCTAGTAAAGCTGCAAAGCATAGCATGAAAATGCTATTATTGTAGTGAAAGACTTACCCTCGGGCAGAATTACTATGGATACTATGGATGGATAGGCTTGAATCCAAAAGTCTATCACTGCTCGAGGCACAATGTATCAAAATATACATTTATTCATATTTTCGATTTACCTTTGTTGGGAATAGAAAATATTATGTATAAAGAAACATATTAATCTGCAAGTCCGTGTCGTGCGCGACGGCAGTAAATATCGTTATACGTGTGCAGTGTTTCAATGTGAAGCTATAAAATGTACACTATCTCTGTTCAGGCAAATGTCAACATTAAGCATTGAACACTTAATTATTATTTAAATTATAATTTCTCTTGCCCAATCCGATAAATTAAGTACTGTTGAGAGTACTTGAACGTATGTAATTTTATCTTTAAATGTGTATTACTTTACGAAATACGTAAACATATGTAGCGTAACATGACCATTACAGTATAAATGTCAACTTTTAAAATTCTCTTACTCTACCATAAGGCGATCTACTCCAACCGGCAGCTCGCCTCACATCCACATGTGTTGATCACTAATGTAGACGATCATACACTCAGTGTTTGGGTGACATGTTATCAACATGTCTGGTCCTCCAACCGTTGCAGCCGTTTTTTCAACTTGTTGTAGTTATCCAAATTCCTAAGGATACTGGGAGGGAACCGGTGCCGTTTTGGCCGAAATTTCAAGACAATATTCCTTTCGCAGTGGAGACTCGAACCAGCGCTTGTCCCTTAGCTCAGCGTCAAGGCACCTTGCTTTATACACTCGGCTACAGCTATACCGAGGGAAAATTGTAATTACAGAGAAATGTGGAGTATTGAGGTGACGTTAAACTGTAATACGGTACATGAGTTAAGTTTCTTCTTTCTACTACCACTGGAAAGAAAATTCGCAGTTCAGAAAATAATATTTTATTTCAGCAATCTTTTACCAGTTGTACATAATGTCAAGACTGACTCTCGGCCGTCAGCCGTTACAATTTATATCATTCAAAAGCATACAATTTACATCATACATACGACATTATTAGTTAGATAAGTCATGAGAGGTCAGAGGTGAGAGAGGAGAAAATAGAAAGAACTAGAAATTGTACAGTGCAAAGGACATTATATATTCATTACAGAGTAAATAGAAAGATCTGGAAACAGTAGGATACAAAGTGTGATGTTTGTCATTAAATAATGGAAGACACCGGATGTGTCTGTTTACTATATCAAAGACCAAGTTGATAAGACATTAAATTATGTTTCTTATTTCAAAACTTGGAAGAACATATAAATTATATATTTAAGGCAGTTAGGAAATCAAGTTTTTCTTTATGGATAATTAATTCAAATTAATATGATTAAACGTTTCTTCTTTCTACTACTGATATGTGATTAATTGCTTATAAATTACCGTATATATATATATATATATTATGCTCTTATAGAAAGATAATTATAGAATCTATAAGAGTTGAACCCCAGACTCCTGGATGAGGGATCAGGATACGGCTGAGGAACAGGAATGCTAGATTCCGTCTCGGGACGTGCTAGGGTACATAACTCATGAAACTCAGTTTTAAATCTACATAGATAGTGCTGCAATCCACATGCCTTACCGGTTTGGTATCATAAAACAGGAATTGGTGTTATGTACACTCAAAGCGCCGGTGTGTTCACACAAACATAGCCGCACTGACTGCTGAAAAGGGTAAATACAAACCAGTTCGATACTGTGTTTGTCAAATTCTTCTCCTGTAGTCAAATACACTGGTGGTAATATACATTATAGCACTCTGCTCAGAATTTTTGCCGTTAATGTAAGCAAATAAAGGAACGAAAACTCTACATAATGCGAGGTGCACTATATAGTTGCCCGGACCTACTATAAACTGAATGACTGGTGAAAAGTGGCGGCTGGTAATGACGTTTTATGAGTGTGCACATGTAATATAAGCTGAAGTATAAATTGTCAAGCTACTAATAAATTATGTCTAGAAAGAACAAGTTAAATCACTTTATTTTTGAAATTGAGTTTGACTAGATTCTCAACCCAAAGTACTATCATTTAGATGCATGAATCTGTAAATGACACTGTTTAGTCCAGAGTCTATTTATCTCCAAAATTAGGTATACAGTTACGGAGGAATAGATGTTGTAAATAAAAAGCATGTTTTCTATGTAACAGCAACACAAATATATTCCGTTTTTTTCTTCTTATAAGCTTTAAATATTGTGAAATAAGCGTTTACATAATTATTCAATTATTATCCACTCTAATAAGAGTGGAACATTTTTAATTAGGACTCGAAGGGGAATCTTAAAATTTCCAAATATTCGAAATTCAGATTAATCAACTTATGAATTTTTAATGAAAATATATTTCTTATAAATATAATACTCATGAAATATATACCTGCACTGAACCATTATAGCAGAATTATGAAAGGAATTTATGCCAGCAATACGCAAAACGCCGCCTCCGAATAAAATCGAGATGTTATTTACCCCCATTGTCTGAATTCCCGCACTTTACCCTATATATCCATTCGGTTGCGAGAAAAAAATGGATACCGCTATAATAAATCTTTCAGAAAAACCTTTTATTCCTAACTGACAAATTTCACTGATTTTGCAGGATTACTTGACTATCTCGTTTTAAACCAATGCCACTTCAAGTAATTTCCCCACATGAATAGAAATTAGTTGCCTTCGCGTGTATGTTATGAAACGTGCTAATTTACCTGCTGATTGATCAGTAATATGTAACATTCTTGTAAATAATTTGAATCTTATTTTTAATATAATTTTGTCACATATTGAACAGGCTGCCCCATTATCGGGATGTATTACATTTTATGCCAATTTTAGTTACACTCATTTTCCTACATATGTCAATGAGTGTTACGTTGGCAGCATTCAGACTCAGTGACATTTCTAGTAGGGAAATAAAGCATTAATAGGGTGGATTAAATGTCAGTTAAATTTAGCACAAAGTCTTTTATTCAGGCTTGTCGTTATTCACGAGCCTGAAAATCTTCAGAACGTATGACCCAGGGCTTAATGTCCCTCCCGGAGGACTCGTCTCTTGGCTTTTTCTTTAATAAAATAATCAATCCTGGCCGTGCTTGAATAAGCGATTCTCGGGACTAGAGACAAGGATTAGATCCATTAGACAGCTCAGCCGATTATATATATATATATATATATCTTATAATTAATGTTTTTACATTGAGCAATGCAAGCTTAATATGGTATGATAAGAAAAATAAATGCTCGGACGGGACTTGAACTCGGACCTCTGGATTTATATCCCAGTGCGCTACCGATTACGCTACCGAGCAAGTCTAGTACAAGAATACATTTTTCTTATATGTATTCTCATTATTACTAGATATTCTCTTTAATTTGCTTACTTGTGATAGGAGCTACTAGGTGGCAGTGGAGACCGAGTTCCCAGTACATCTAGTAATAATGATAATATATACAATAAAAATGAATGTTAGTACTGGATTTGCTCGGTAGCGCACTGGGACATAAATCCAGAGGTCCGGGTTCAAGTCCCGTCCGAGCATTTATTTTCTTATCATACCATATTAAGATTGCATTGCTCAATGTCAAAAATTGAATTATAACATCGATAAAGCGTCACTGATATAAAGTAAAAATATTCTCTTTAATTTGCTTACTTATGATAGGAGCTACTAGGTGGCAGTGGAGACCGAGTTCCCACTACATCTAGTAATAATGAGAAAAAAATATATATATATATGAAAAATGAATGTTTGTACTAGACTTGCTCGGTAGCGTAATCGGAAGCGCACTCGGATATAAATCCAGTGGTCCCATATATTTTTAACGCAGTAGCGGGCGAAAATTTGATTTTGTATGGGTCTATTCAAATTTCTGTGATGACCATTATTTATGTTTTACTAGGTAGAATCGATGCATTTTACATTTTGTTACCTGAAAAAATGATATAAAATCTTAATTTTTTCAGAATTCCTATACATCGAATTGTGGGTGGAAATTAAATCACAATTTTTTTACCTATCACTAATTACACTGGTCTACAAAAATGAACTTTTTTTTCACAAGAATAAAAATAATATATTCTGTAAGTATTTTTCGTGCTGAATTCAAATACCATTTCAGATTTTCCCGATCAGGCAGGGGTTTTGGATGATATTTATTTGAATTTGTTTTAATACTACTCATTCTGACTTACCTAGAAAGTGGTAGATAGTGATGTTCGGGCGTATTTTGCATCTGAAACATCTCTATTCTTGGTCCAACAGTAGTCGGCCAGCATATTAGAACTCCACTTGCCTTGGTACCTGTTTTCCATTATAGAAATGTGCTGATGATATTGCTCACCGTGCTCATCGCTGACAGCCCCAAGCATTTCTGGGGTGAAGTCTAATGGGAGTCCAAGAAGTGAATTTTGTAAATACCGGGACATGTTGCTTTATTACAAATCAGATCGGCCACTAGGCCACGATAATTTTCTGCTTTATGGTTTCCAAGGAAATTGCAACGTATATTTTTGAAAGACTGCCAGGATGGTTTTCAAGTGGATTTAACAGTCCTCAGAATGTTCATGAGCCATTAATGGTCATATTTGTGGTCCTTTTATAATTCCTTATTTCAGTTTAGCCCCACTGATTTTGGGAAAATTTTCGATTTCAAGTACAAGAATCCTTCAGAAAGTTTATTCATAAATTTGACGAAATGTTTCATGACTCCCAATATAATATACAATGGAGGTAAATCTATGTTTTCAGGATTCAGTAAAGGGGCATGTGACACATTTTTCTGGCCAGGGATAAGAGATTAACGTTAAGGTTATTATTTTTAATGTAGTGAGACTGACAATCACAATCCCAGATTAACAAGTCTGAGCAAGTCAAAACATGAATGAAACTGAGAAGACTTGTATATTGATGCTTCAGCATGACATTATATATATAATTTCCTTGAATAAAACTTGAATAAAATAGCTAAATGTAGAGTAAAGGTTCCTGTGAAAGGTCAAAGAGAATGCAAAAATAAGATTTTAAAAAGTAGCTGTCACAAAAAAAAAGTGTGCCTGATGAAAAATTCTGACTACATTTCTTATTTCAGTATGAAAAAATGCACTAGATTCACCAATCAGATTCTTGTGAAGAAAATCTTGTCGACCAGTGTTATGTTACTCCTCATCATTGCTTGCATAGTGTTATAACAAATGGCTCTGCTATAAATAAACTGTTTTATCTTCGAATTAGAAATTATGTAAGTACAATAGCGAATGAAATGTTCAATATTAATGATATAAGAAGCTCCGATACTCTTTAGTAATTTAAAAGATCTTAGATCATATTTTATTTAATTTTAGTGTGACTATTTAACTCATGCCACAAATGCTAGTCAATGACCAATCACGTTTCAATGAATCTTGTTTTACAACCAATGACAGTCGTGTTTCACCTCGCTCTTTATCGATTTCTCTTTATCAGCTCCTGCTTTTGTCATAAAGAAAGCTCCTCCTTTTTAATGTTCTGAACAGGTCAAAGCATTATTTTTCTCCAACAAATACATTGAATATAGCAAATAATGAACAGATTCCTTGATTTTACTGAGTTGTTTACTAAAAAAATAAATGAATAACCCGTAATGTTGATTATGATACATAGTTTGATGTGTTTAATTATTTCTCCACTTGGGTGAACTCTTACAATATTGCGATCTTATTGGCAATAAATAATATGATCAAGCAGCTATTTTGAAATAGCTATAGTTAATGATTTGTAAGTAAACAGCTTAATTTTATTCGTTAAATAGTCCTAACAAATGCCACTCTTGATTTCCAAATTCTCTAGATAAATTTGGAAATCACTCGTGGCATTACTTATGATAATTGCCTTCACATGTGATGTACAATTAGCAAAAAAATAATGAATGAGAGGACTCTTGATCTTAAACATTTCAACATTTTAACGCGCGATTCACACGAGTAAACTAATGCACAGTAGAGCTACAATACGTTCCCCTTCCTCCAGTGAAGAGCATTCTTTTATGCACAGCAAGCCTGCGAGCCTTAGATCATTCCCATCTGTGTTGCTTCATGTGCAAAAGATCACAGGCTCGATTCCTGGTGAGGTTACAATTTTTAATTGTTACAATATTCTTACTATTTTATTTTATCTTTCCACTCTTAAAGAAAAACGAAGTAAGTATTTGAAAGTATTATTATTATTATTATTACTATTAATATTATCTCGCTATTATTATGCTTACTTGGCCTATATAAACTAAATATTTAAATTGAAGAGTGAAACGTGTTTCTCACTAGAACGTAATAATTAAATCCATAAATGTATGAAGCTATTTTTTCTCTTTTATTACATAAAGCTATACCATTATTATTAAAATGTGGTACTGCATACACAATTAATTTTATACCGGTAGCTAAATAGTATTACAGAGTTTACGAAGGCAGAAAAAATAATTAAAATAGTGTAAAGTGGACGTAGATTAAATAAATAAATAAATATTAAATAAATAGCTTTATTTTACCTGGCAGAGTTAAGGCCTTAAGGCCTTGTCTGCCACTCAACCAGGTTTTTAAAAAAATTCAAAATACAAAAAAAATGGTCTTATAACTACACAAACAATTACATTTTATAAAAACAATACAATACAATCAATATTTATAATCTATTTTGATTTACTCTGAATTTAACGAATTAAATATATAATATGTACAGGGTATAAAAAAACGAGAAAAAATTATTAATGTCATAGTATAAATTTAAATAAATAAAGATAAATTAATTATTAGACAACAGGTAACTGTATAAGCGTGACTTAAAGGTGCCAAGTGTGCGGTAACCCCTGATATCTTGAGGAAGGGAATTCTAGTAGCGGGCAGAGGCTACTGTGAAGGAAGTAGAATAAGAGGAAGTGCTATAAAGAGGAATTGTTAGCAGACTGTTATCTTGTGACCTAGTGTCAATATTGTGGTAAGAGTATAACTTCTCAAATCTGGACGCCAGGTAAGTAGGAATGTAGGAATTCAGAAGCTTGAAAAGTATTGAAAGAGAATGCAATTTACGTCTGTCACTAAGACGGAGTCAAGAGAGGTTATTACGTGACTGAAATTCAATTTTATGATATGCATTTTGCTGATATACAAATAAATAAGAGAAAATCATTGTCGAGGGATTCTTACCCTTAAAAATAGACCTTTTGTAATCTTCAATTTCTAGATCATCCCTTAATTTTAAGAGCATAATCCAGCAGAACAACAAAGAAATGCGACCTGTCGATAAATTCATTTAGTTCATATGATCGTTTAGTAGTTTGAAAAGTACAAATATCGATTTTAAGGCACGAACCTAAAATCGAATCCAAAAATTGTGTTTAGGATTTACAAAAAAATGGTGAGGCGGCGGAATATACTCAACAATGGTGTACAATATGATAAATACGCACACCAGCTGCCAAATAAATTTAAAATTAACATGTGTAAAATTTTGTGACATCAAATTGAATTTTTTTTTTCACACTATTAAACACAATTTTAATCATGATAAATCATATACAAATTACTACATAATATGTCTAATGTATTTATATTGATCTAGCAGTAACTCCATAAGTGATTACAACTCATCGCACTGCCATCTATGTGCAGAATCTACTACTACTCATACGACGGTCGGTTAAAAAACGCACAGAACCCTATTTTTCCTGCCAAACGCTGGTAGAGTTGCAGTCGCTGTGATATCGTAGCTAGAGAGTTTATTTGTATTTATTAATACCCTGCGTAATGTGTAATTAGAAATGAAATATAGAACCACAAAATTTGAACCTATAATTTATATTGAAATTATGGTACAAGTAAACGTTATTCTTGTTTAAAAATTCTTTTATATAAGGAGAATTACACTCACTGAACCCTGTAACAATAAGAATAATACTAATTATAATATAATAATGAAAATAAGAATAATAATTACCAAAATAACAATAATAATAGTAATAATAATAATAACAATAATGTTTATTATTATTATTATTTTAATGTGATGATAATAATAATTATTATTATTATTATTATTAGTACTATATCTATATGATATTATTAGGGTAAAATAGCCCACCGCTGTGGTCTCGAGGTAGCGTGCTGCTTTGTCACGCAGCGGGCGCGCGTTCGATCCCCGGTCGGGACAGTTTTTCTGGGTGAGGATTTTATCGGGGTTTTTCCTCACCTGTAAGAAAAATGCCAGGGAATTTTAAAGGCCCAAAACGGTTACCGAAATCATATGGCCTTCATCATCAGCCTTATCGTTATCATCATCATCATCATCATCATCATCCTTCACCGGTGTGGAAAGCAACGGGAAGCTACCACACCTACAATTCCCTAGTAAATCTGCAAAGCATAGCATGAAAATGCTATGATTACAGTGAAAGACTACTATGGATGGAGGATAGAATCGTAAAGTCTATCACGCCTTGAGGCACATTATAAATTTATTCATATTTTTTGCAGTTACTTTTGTTGGAGATTAGAAAACATTATTTATAACAAAATCTGTCCATCCGCTAATCCGTGAAGGGCAAGATGACAGTAAACACTAGTATGAATGTCCACTGTGAAGCTAGAAAATGTACACTATTTCTATTCTGGCATATTTCAACATTAAATATATAACATTAAATATTATAAATTTTTGTATTAGCCAATGCGAAAAATTAAGTACAACATAGGATACCAGAAAATATATAATTACCTTTAAAATGTATAAGTTTACGAAATATGTAAAAAGGATGTAAAGTATGTTTTTAGTTCAGTTCAACCTGTTTGTCATTCGACATTTCCGGTATTATCTGCAGTCATTGGCGTATTGTAACCCACTTCTAAAGTTGGGGCGCCAGGAAGGCGGTGTTACGACGCCCCAATGGTACTATGGGTAATGACGGTGGGCAATGATGCGCCAGGAGAGGCCTAGAACCTAAACTTAATCGAAACAAATGAAAAAGATATTGATGATAATGATGGCCAGATAATGTTCGGGGACCGTTTCGGCCTTGACATTTGTCTTACACGTGTGGAAAAACCCCGAAAGAAACCTTATCCAGGAAACGTGTCCCGAGCGGTGATTGAACCCGGGCCCGCCGTGTGACAAGGCAGCACGCTAACTCGAAACCACAGCGGTGGGCTGTAACGTAAATATTACTTAACATGACCTCTACAGTATAAATGTCAACATTTAAATTATCATACTCTACTGCATGGCGCAATAGGACTTCAAGCTGGTTGTTCGCCTCACATCTTTATGTGTAGATAGTAGACAATCATACAGCAATGTGTAGGGGAGATAAGTAGTCATCATGTCTGCCTCCGGCCGTTGTAGCTGATTTTCTGAACCTGGACCCTCTGCTTGTTTTAGCTACCAAAAACTCCTCATGATGTTGGGTGGAAATGGGTCCCATTCTGGCCCAAATACCATGAGGAAACGTCTTACGCCGTGGAGACTCGCACCAGCGCAAATCCCGTCAGGGATTCTTGCCTTAACCACATTTATAACACGAGAAAATATGTAATTACAGAAAAATCCCGAGTATAGTTCTGACTTTATATTATTGTAGATACAACAAACTCCGTTTTGAAACTACACAGAGAGTACGCCGCAATCCTCATGCTGTGCTTATTTGATACTATAAACCAGGTGTGGGGATTACATATTCTCAGAGCGATTTTGTGCTGAGGTAAACATTGCCGCACTAACTGCATATAAGGGTAAATGCAGAGCTTTCACAGTTCGGCCGGACTGCCCATAGCGGCAGTAGACCGGGCATTCTGCCAGAGTGACACTCACACACCCAGAAAATCATTGGTAATTTTGCAATTGTGGACCCAATTGGGATGTGGTCCCACTTTTAAACTACTTAACTGATGAAGCGAGGTTTTATCTCCAATACCACGTTTCTAATCAAAAGAATAAATACTGGCGTTCCCATATTGTTCATGAAGTACCACATTACGCTCCAAAAGTTGGTGTTTCGGACGCAGTGAGTGCGTGTAGAATTATTGTTCAAATATTTTTCGACACAATAATTGACTTACACGTTTATGTAACTTCGATTTTAAATATTGTTTCCGCAAATAACACGAATTTTACGATTTTGTGGGTGGTTTTAGCAGGATTCAGTAACAGCGCACACTGCTGCGAATTCTATGCATTAATGCGAAGAGACAGAATAATTAGTCGAGGATAGTGGACCCTCGTTATCCTCACCTATTGCCATGCAATTTTTATTTATGGGGAACGTCAAAGCATAAAGTTTACGCATCAAATCCGCATACGTTACATGAATTGAAGGACAACATCATGGGAGAAATACAGGCAATCAGTAGACATAAACTTTTGCGAGTAAACCTGAATTGTTTTCGGAGATGTAGAGAATGAGTTCACCTCCAAGGTCAACACTTTCAACAATTGTTGTGATGCAGGTAGCCTAATGCAAGTTATTACAGTAGTAATTTGCAATTTTAGCTCAGTAAGTAGAGAGTGCTCCGTGCCATTGTCTTCCGGTCAGTGCACGTCAAATCTGGCGGATGGCGCGTTGGTTCTCGACCGGTCCAGGACCACCGCGGGGCTATCCGGTCAAGATGCGGACGTTTAGTAGAAACTAATTCAGTGCTGTGTCTTTCAAATACGTATTCAGTGCCGGTAGGAGAAATGCACTGGTGTCATATAATGCATTGTACCACACTGAGCAGAATTTATGCCGTTTGTGTGTGCAACTAACGGAACGAAAACTGTACATAAGGAGCGTGATCGCACTAATTCTCTAGTAGCCCGGACCTTCTATAAACTGAGTGACGGGTGAACAGTGGCGGCTGGTTATGAAGTTTTATAAGATTGCACATATAAAACCTGGTGAAGTATAAATTAACAAGCTACTAATAAAGGATACATAGAAAGAAAAAGGCAAGCCTCTTTTAGAAATTCAGTTTGATTAGTTTTTGCATCGAAAACTTTCTCATTTCGATGTGTGAAACAGTAAAATATACAGTTTGATCATGGGGTTATTTACTTCCAAAATTTGGTATAAAGGCGCGGAAGAATGAATGCAGTACAATTAAAAGTACGTATTCCAATTATTAAGAAAATATACCTTATCCTTTTCCCCCTTATACCCTTAAAATATTGTTTGATGAACTATGCGTTTACTTATTTTAATAGAGTGGGATATTTTCAATTAGAACCCCAAAGGTTATTATAACATCATCCAATTATTCTAAATTCAAATAAATGGGCCTATGATTATTTGAAAGAAAATATATTGCTATTAATAGAATACTCGTGAAGTTAATACCTGAACTGTGACATTATAAAATCATGATAAAAACAATAATTTATGCCAGCAATACGCAAAACCCGTTTCTAATATCCGTTGCATTGTGAGAAAAGAAATTGGCAACCCCTAGAGCTATTTCATATAAATCTTTAAAACAAATCCCTACTCCCAGCTGATCAATTTCCCCGATTATTAAGATTAACTTAGTTATCTCCTTTAATTTCAATGTCATTTCTGTGTAGTATCTCTACATGAATACAAATAGTTGCCTTTACACATATGTTATAAAATATTTTTATTTGTCTGGTGATTCATCAGTAATTTTACCAATTCTTGTAGGTATTTATATGTTTTTCGATTACATTTCAAAACTTTCGAACAAAATTTTTATTTGATAATTGGACCTTAAGATTCATTTTTAGAAGGTTTAAAATATTAAATTTATATTGACTTAGGTTTTCGTAGTCGGTTTTATATTATGATCTGTAGCCACATTTCGGATTTGTTGCTAGTGGTCATGAGGATACCGAACAGAGTTTGTGGCGAAATATCGGACAATTCTAAGCCTCATGACCGTGGCGAACAAACCCGAAAAGAATTTACAGATCATAATATGCAGGTAATATTTTTTTTTTCAAATGCCCCATGTTTGTCTTTCGACATTCCTGGTTTCTCTTCTGGCATGGCGTACTTGTAACCCACTTCTGATATTGGGGCGCCTAGAAGGCTGGGTTATGTTGCCCCGATGATATGATGGGTGATGTTGATGATAATGGTGCGCGAGAAGAGTCCCTAATCCTAAGCTTAACATAAGATGAATATGAATGATGGTGATTGCGATGTCCATATGATTTCGGGGACTGTTTGGGCCTAAAGATTTCCCTGACATTTGTCTTACATGTGAGGAAAAGCCCCGATAAAAACCTCACCCAGAAAAACTGTACCGACCGGGGATCGAACCCGGGCCCGCTGCGTGACAAGGCAGCACGCTACCCCGAGACCACAGCAGTGGACTATGCAGCTAATATTTATATACATGTTTTCCGTGCGGAATTTATGTAGAAGAAAAACTAGCGGTGCACACCCAAATCGCCGTGTGCCCGTTAGATTATAAATAAGTAAATAAATATTAGTTTAAAAAACTAAAAAAAAACACGCTTTCTTAAGAAACCAAACTAAAAAATGAAAAATAATTTGAATTTCCAACAAGCTTGGAATAAAATAAAAGTGGTCAACAAAGAATCATCTCAGGCATATCTAGAATAAAACTAGAGTTATCTCCAAAAACAAAATAATTGTACCATCATATGCGTGGGGTGCTTTAAATGATTTTTACGTTTTATTCTTAGAGACTTTACTTTTACGTATATCTGTTTATTATCAAATATATTAATTGATATAAAGCACTCCACGCTTTCGATGGTAAAATTATTTTTTGCAGATAACTATAGTTTAATTCTACATGTGTCAGAGATGATTGTTGACCCCTTCAATTTATCCCATGTGAATTGAAAATTAAAATTATTTTTCATTTTTAGTTTGGTTTTCTAATAAAGCGTGTTGTTTTAGTTTTTTTAAACTATTATTTATTTTTTTATTTTTAGTTGGTTCTCTAATAAAGCGTGTTGCTTTAGTTTTTTTAAATATATTTTTTTAAATTTTTAGTTTATTGATTGTCATAAACCGGAATCCCATGAATATTTAATTGATTAGGATATGTTTAGTGTCTAGGCATGAATATAATTATATATATTTTAAAATTATTATTATCTAACATTATATATTATATTTATATATATAATATATTTGAATATTTTAATATAAATAAATAGTTACAGTTCATCGTATCCTTATCATATTTTTTGGATAAATTACAATGTGGTAAGTTTACAAAATTGTCATTAATATTTTACAGAGTAAGATAAAAATGTAAATATCTTTAAGTTCAATTCTATTGTAGTATGAGCTAATACTCTTCTAAAAATATCCTCCGTGCCGGATTTGAACCAGCGACCTATGGATTAACTGAAAGTATATACTATTACAGTCCACCACTCTACCAACTGGGCTAGTAGAGGATATAGTGCTAATAGTAATTCTTACAATGATACACTAAAATGTCGATATGTCCGCAACCTATTATACCGGTCTTTATTTTTTATTTTTTTTTTGCTGTCCCGATGATTCTGGCCAGGATCTTAGAAAACATTTGTGAAATTATTATATTGTTAATGACCCTTTACAAGTATACAAAGTTTCAAGTCGACCCAATGTTTCGAAGTGGGTGAAAAGCGTGTTGAAAGATTCCGTCATATATACAGACTGATACTTTTTTTGATGTCCTGATGATCCTGGCCAGGGTCTTAATACAATCATTTCAAAAATATTTTCTGTCATTGGTCCTTTACAAGTATACAAAGTTTCATGTCGATCCAATGTTTTGAAGTGGGTGAAAATCGTGTTGAAAGTTTCCATTATATAGATAGACAGATACAGGTCAAGCCAAAATAAAACGTGTAAAACCCCTAAACAATCTGTGAGGAATTCACGTCTTATAAAATGCTCTACCATAAAGATTTCCTAAGATAATTATATCGATTTTATGGCACGAACCTAAAATCGAATGCAAAAATTAATTTAATGTATGGATTGTTTGTAAAAGAGTACGACAACGAAAACACATTACTCTGGTACACAATATGACAACTATGCGGAACGGCTGGCAAATTAATTTAAAATAAACATGTGTTAAATGCTGTGACATCAGATTGAAGATTTGTATTCCTTCTGTTACGGCAAAATGTTAATCGTGTGACATAATATATAAAGTAGCAAATATATATGCTTCTATTTATAATAATCTATCAGTAATTTCATTGACGATTACTACTAATCTTCCTGCCATCTATGTGCGGGATTCTATACTACTCATGCGACTGTGCGTTACTAATCCTACATGACTCTTCTTTTTACTGCCAAACGCCAAGAAATATGTAGTCGCAGTTATATCATGGATAGAGGCCGAAGTTTTTAAGTAGTAATACCCCCCATAATACATATTAAATATCAAACACGAAACCTCAAAATATGTACCGAAAATGTAATAACGAAATTACGGTACAAGTATAAAGATATTTTAAAATATTTTCAAAACAATTTTATAAAAAAAGATTACATAATAATAATAATAATAATAATAATAATAATAATAATAATAATACTAACAATAACAATAATAATAACAATATTATTATTATTATTTTCATTATAATTAGCGTAGTGGTTAAGGCACTGAGCTACAAGCCAGAGGGTCGAGGGTTCAAGTCCCATTGCGGTCAGGATTTTTAAACTGACCCAAACCCTCTGGCGGCACTATGGCCCTGGGGTCGAATCAGCCTCTAACTGAAATTACTACCAGACGCTTGTTCTGGGGTAAAGGCGGCCGTCATGCAGGGCTGACAACCCGGCTGACATAAAGTGCCGATTGTCTAGAAAAAGTGGGAGCCTTAACCTCCTACTACCCCAAGGGCCTCCGGGCCTGTTGTGGGATCACTTTTCTTTTATTATTATTATTATTATTATTATTATTATTATTATCATTATCATTATTATTATTATTATTATTATTATTATTATTATTATTATTATATCAGAATAGGGTAGAATTCATAAGTCTATCATGGCACGAGACACGATATATCAGAATATATATTTATTCATATTTTTGAGTATTAAGCTTTGCCGACAATTAGAAACAAGTGTTGTATAGTGAAATATTTCAATCAGCTGCACCGCGAAGGGCAAGATGGCAGGAAATACACCAATACAATTGCACAGGTAGTTTGTGATGCTGTAAAATGTACATCAATCCTCTTCTGGCAACTTTCAACATTAATTTTATAATCAATTGAGTTGGTGTTTACTTGATGAAAATCCTTATACTTACTTACTTACTCACTGGCACTATCGAACCCGTAGGTTCATGGCCGCGCGGACATAAGCTCTCCATACATCCCTACCCTGAGCTAATGTTTTCCAATCATCCCCTGTATAATCGACTTCCCTCAAATCATAGTTAATGTTATTCTCCCACCTCATTCTTGTTCTACCAACTGGGCGTTTTCCCTCTGGCTTTCCTACATGAAGCTTCCATGCAAGTCTTTCATTCCCCATACGTGCAACATGTCCTGCCCATCACAGTCTACGAGACTTAACTGTTCTTATTATATCTGGCTTCCTATAAAGACCATGTAGTTCATTGTTATGTAGTCTTCTCCATTCACCTCTCTGTTCATCTCTCTTTGGTCCAAATATGTTCGTAAGAACTTTATTCTCAAATACTCGTAATCTCTTTTCCTCCCTTAAAGTAAGAGTCCATGTATCGCACCCATATAATATAACTGGTAGAATAATAGTTTTATATATTTTCAGTTTAACGTTTTTTGAAAGGAGCTGGGATGTCAAGAGTCTCTGCAATGTATAATAGCACGCATTTCCAGAATTGAGCCTATGTTTAATTTCTTTGTGCATCTCATTCGTATTTGTGATTACTGTTCCTAGGTATTTGAATTCAGCCACTTCCTCAAAATTTCCCTCATTTGTCATTAGCTGTCCATTTCCATTATATAATGTATTTCTATGTGTGACCATATATTTAGTTTTATTGATATTTACTTCCAGTCCTAAGTTCTTAGTGTTACTCAATAGTGTGTGCGTATTGTCCTTTAGTATCTCCTCCCTATCGGCCAACAATACTACATCATCAGCATAAACTAACAGTTTATTAATACCATGCAGTTGTAAGCCTTCCTCATTCTCTAAAGATTTAATGGCATGCTCTAGTACAAAATTAAATAGTAGAGGAGATAGTGCATCTCCTTGCTTCAACCCATTCTGGATTTCAAAAGTGTCCGAAAACTCTTTGCCTACACGCACCCTACTCTTTGTACCATTTAGACACATTCGTATAAGTCTAACTACCTTTTTAGGAATTCCGAACTCCAGCAGGATACTATATAACTTCTCCCTCTTAATTGAATGATATGCTTTCTTGAAGTCTACATATAGTTGTATCCTTATATATTAATTAAATAAAAATAAAACTTAGTTTTATATGATTTTCATATGTATTAAAATATAATTCAGTGACAGCTGTTTACGTACACTGCACATTCTTCAGACATGTTAACAAGTTGGAACACAATTCATAATTTGTTAACATGACTGAAGAAGATACAGTGTACCGAAACAGCTGTCACTGAATTATATCTTAATAAATATGATAATCATATAAAACTAAGTTTTATTTTTATTTAATTAATTAATTTTATAACTTAAAATGCTTTGAATTATTTTTTTGTCAAGGCGTTATATTTTGTAATAAAGAGAGCACTGAAAATACGCAATATTATTAAATGTGTTTTATTTCATCAAACACGTTAACATATATATATAATAGAAATATATATATATATATATATAATAGAAATATATATATATATATATATATATATATATATATATATATATATCATATCATCATCCTCCGGTATCATGGCCGTCTTCCGGAAACCAAAAGTCATTCCTCTCTGTCCATCCATTGATCTTCCTCCAATCCTCTGATATTCATAGCTGCTTATACCCCTTCTATCCAAGTTTTCCTCGGTCTTCCTCTCTTCCTCCTTTCCATTGGGATCCATTCCATAACAATTTTAGGCATGTTATATATATAGGAATTGAAATGATCATTACAGTCTAAATGTCGACACATTAATTTATAATACTAATACATAAAAAAAGGTTGGCAATAGCAGGACTAAATATCCCTCAGCTTACCAATCGGCTGTTGGCATCACTTCCTTATATATCAATACCAGTGGTATACGATCATGTACCCAGTGTAGGATGAAATGTTGTAACATGTCGGGTTTTCCAGCCGATGTATCTGGTATTCTGAACCTGGAACCGCTAATTATTGTAGCTACACAAATTCCGCACGACATTGGATGGACGCCGGTTCCATTGAGGCCGAAATTTGATGATGAAATATATTCCCCGATCGTTATTCGAACCAGCACAAGTGCCGTAAAACTGCGCCTAGGTATCTTGCCTTAATAACTAGGCTACACCGCGGGACAATATATTCTCATAGTGTTGTATAAAAACTCCATGACGCGGCATATCAAGAAGAACCTTCGGTTACCAGCTCACATCCACGTATGATAATCACAGAGGTGGAGGATCATTCAGCCAGAGTAGAGGTGACAATTTGACAAATATGTCTGGTCTCCCAGCCGTTGTAGCTGGTTTTTCTAACCTGTAGCCGCTATTCCTCACGGCGCGGCGCTGTGTGGGTTCCTGTCCCATTATGACCGAAATTCCATGAGAAAATGTCTTCCCTTATGAATACTCGGAACCGAGCAAGTTTGCACCTGGGCATATTGACATAAGCACCCGAATACGGCTCTACCATGGGAAAATCTGTTAAGCAGAGAAATGCTGAGTATAGTCGTGACGTTATACTATAACACTTCTTCTTCTTCTTATTCACTTCACGGACTAGGCAAATTGCCTGTTCGGCCTCACAGTTGTTCTATCCATCTTATCACTGGCCTTTCTACATTCCTTAAACCTCTTGGCTTCTAGTTAAATGCTGCTTTTGGTAACCTTGTTAAATTCATTATTTCTTCGTGCCTAAATCATTTGTCTCTATATTCTCTTATTTTATTATTCAATGGATATATATATATATATATATATATATATATATTTAACTCTGTTCTTTTTTCTCATTCTTATCCGATCAAATCTTGTTCAGCCTTTTGTTTTCAAAGGAAGTTCATTTCTACGCTTTGTATTCTACTTTGAAATTTTTTGTTCATTACCCAAGTTTCACTCCCATAAATTAATGCAGGAACTGCCAAAGTTATATAAAATTTCATTCTATTATCTCTTCTTGTTCTGTTCTCCAATGTTCTATGTTCGGCATATCATTTGAAATTTCGACAGTTTCATATTTATGTCTATTTCAGTTTTTATGTTTATAGTAAAATTACATTCGAAATAATTAAAATTTTTTACTTGTTCTAGGAGTTTGTTTTCTATTATGACTTTTCATCTTATATTAAACTCATCTCTCTCACAGTGTATATTATAATACGATACTTGAAACTCTGTTTTTACCTACATAGATAGTGCTCCTATCTCCATGCTGTACCTCTTTCGTACTATAAATATATCGGCTGTGTCTGGATTTGATCCGGTGATTAAAACTCTTAACGCAGTAGTGGGTACAAATTTGATTTTATGTCGGGTGTCGGCCTACTTAAATTTTTGTCATGACAATTTTTCATGCTTCACTGGCTAGAATCGATAAAATTATAAAACTATTTTCGTGAGTACTGATACAAAAGCTTCATTTGTTCAAAATTCGTTATTATACCGACGTGTGGGGCAAATATAATTTACATTTTTATATATCATTAATTAATTTACTCTTCTTCACTTCTTGCATAATGTCCTTTCTACAAATATACTGTTTTTAACTAAGAATTAAGAATAAATTACGTAAAATATTTTATTAATTTATTGATGTTAGTAATTCATACTGCTGGACAAGTCACTCAACCGGAAACTCAAAATGGAAACACTACAAACCTGTGTTCTTCCAACACTGTTATATGGCTGCCAAACTTGCAATCTTACTGCCAAACTGAAGTACACACTCCAAGTATGCCAAAGGAAAATGAGAGGAAAATCTTAGGCATAACTCTGAAGGACAGAATCTCGAATACAACACTTCAAGCGATGTCCTCAACAACTGATCCTGCACAACAAGCCATCAGGAAAAAATGGAATTGGGAAGGCCACGTCGCAAGAATACAGGACGACAGGTGGACAATAAAAACAACCATGTGGGACCCGCACACAGGCAAGAGACAGCGCGGAAGACCAAGACGACGATGGGCTGACCTCTTCAAAGAACGCGCAGGGGCGTAATGGTCCAGAGTCGCCAGATGCAGGAAAACGATGGAGAGCGAACTGTGCATTAACTAATCACAGAACAGACAGTGTATACAAACCAAGTGCTACATCCAAGTCAACTTCTCACCACGGAGTAGCTCACCGGGTGACATTCACAATAGAGCTTAACCCCTGTACAGGGAGGCCTTTGCCCTAAAGGGACATATCAGGCTTTATTTATTTATTTATAATTTCAAAGCTAAGCGACGTTATAAATATTTAAAAGAAGTCTAAGTTATAACTGATTTATCATCGGATTGATAATTGCCTTCATGCGTAATGTACACGTTTTAATTTTTGTATCCCGCTTCGTTTGTCCTGTATTACAATTATTATCGCTCTCTTTGCCACAAGTAATGTCACGAGTGATTTCCAAATCAGGAGTGGCATTTGTTAGTACTATTTAACGAATATAATTAAACTGTTTACTAAAAAATCATTTAAGTATAGTTATTTTAAAATATTTGTGTATATAACGTAAAGGACGATGTTTGAAAACAGATCATAAATATTTTGTTATGTTTCATTTGTTTATTTCCTACAACTTGATCATATTATTTATTGATAAATAAGATAGCAATATTGTAAGAATGCACCCTTGTAGAGAACAAATGAAACACATAAAACTGTACATAATAACCAACATTACAGGTCAGTAATATATTTTTAGTAAACAACTCAGTTAAATCGTTATTTAAAAATTCGATTATTGTGTACACAATTGCCAAATATGTAGTTCCAAAGAATGTGTTCTTAATTCGCTATATTCAATGATTTGTTGGAGAGTCAGTCACTGGAAACTGATTCTCTGATCTGTTCTGCATATTAAAAACGAGGAGCTTTCTTTATAACAAAAGCAGGAACTGGTAAAGAAAATTTGATAAAGAGCGAGGTGAAACACGACTGTCATTGATTGTAAAACAAAATTCATTGAATCGTTATTGGTCATTGACTGCAATTTGGGGAATGAGTCAAATAGTCGTATAACATGCATGTGTTCGTACGTTAAGTTTACACTGCATTCCTACCCAATTGACCATAAAACCATCATAGTGTACGTATATACCATTCGATCCATCGACCGCAAATATTTCTATATAATTAAATTACACATCGGTAGAGCAGCAGAATAGCAAACAAAATACTACCCCCAACGGAATTCGGCTAGTATGTATAAATCTTGTCTGATTGCTATTATAAAATACATGCATGGTATCGATTTTGAGACACGAACAACAATCGGTTTAAAAAGTTTTATTCTGGCGTTCTTCTGTTGTAAACACGGTACACAATAAAACACACATACCTGATACGAAAGGCACGAAACAAACATAACCGCTAGAAAACCAAGTGAAAACGAACATATCTTAGACACTCTGGCATCAAATTGTAGATTTTTACTCACTCTACTAAGACGAAATTTTAATTATGAGAAATATTATATGAATAAGTATATATATGTGTGTGTGTGTTTTTGTAACCTAACATTAATTTAATCGAAGATCACTACTAATCGATCTGCCATCTATGTGCGGGATTATACTACTTCTCATACGAAGGTCGGTTATAAATCCTACAGGAATCTGTTTTTACTGCCAAATGCTGAGAAAGTTCAGTCGCTATGGTATAATGGCTAAGGGCGAAGTTTTAAGTAGTATTACCATATATAAAATGCCATGAAATATGTAATATCTAAGTTACGGTATAAGTATAAACGTTAAAAATGTTTTGAAAATATTTTTATATTTAATTGTTTACGCAAAATGGGTTTTATAATAGTAATGGTAATAATAATAATAATAATATATAATAATAATAATAATAATAATAATAATAATAATAATAATAATAATCATAATAATAATAATAGTAATAATAATAATAGTAAAATAATAGCAAAAATTTATTAAGATAGATTTCAAAAGTGTATCAAGGAATGAGCACAATAAGCTAGAATATATATTTATTCATATTTTTCGAGAATTGGGCTTTATTAGTTATAAAAAAATGTTGTATAGCGACTCTATCAATCTGCCAGTCCGTGAACGGCAAGATCGCAGGGAATACCGTAATACCCTTGCTGTGGTCATTGTGATTCTGTAAAATGTACCGTATTCCTCTTCTAGCATCTTTCAACATTAAAAGTTCTTATATAATTTAAAATGCTTTAAATTGCTTTTTTTTTACACAATGCCTTAATATATGTTGTATAGAGAGTACTGAAAATATGTGTAATTATCGTTAAAATTGTATTATCTTCCGAAATATGTAAAAATATATAATATGAACATTAAGTAAAATGACCTTTACAATCTAAGAGTCAACACTTTAAATGCACATGCTAATGCATAGAAGCTCCTTGGCGTGCCAGTCGGCTGCTGTCACCATGAATACATAATACAATCACAGCGGTAGACGATCATCCAGCCACAATAGGGGTAAAATGTGATCAAAATTTCAGGTCCCCCAGATATAAGGGATGGTTTCCATAATCTGTAAACGCTACTTATTATAGCTACCCAAACTGCTGTGTTATCAACGGTCCCACTCTGGTCGCAAATCCATCAGAATATTTCTTCCCCATGAAAACTCACCAGCGCAAGTCTGCGCCAAGGCACCTTGCCATAAGCACTCGGCTATGGCTATACCGTGGAAAAATCAGTAATTACATTGAAATACAGAGTGTAGTAGAGGCGTTATATTATTTTACAATACATGAAACTCCGTTTTAAATTGACATAGAGAACAATGCAATCCTCATGCTGTACAGGTTTGATATGTACACGGTAAAGCAGTGGTGGGGGTTACATACACTTGGAGCGCTAGCGCGCTCGCACAAATGTTATAACACTTACTACAGATAAGGGTAAATGCAACCTAGTTCAATACTGTGTGTTTCAAATACGTATCCTGTAGTAGAAATGTACTGGTGAAGTAAAATTTATTGTACCCACGGAACAAAATGTATGCCCTTTATGTATGAAATTAAGTGAATGAAAACTGTACATAAGGAGAAACGAGCTCACACAGAGTCTCTCGGATCTGCTACGAACTAAGTGACTATTGGACAGTGGCTGGTAATGAAGTTTTATGGGTGTGCATAGGCAAAACCTGGTGAAGTATAAAGTGTCATAATATAAATAAAGGATAAAGGGAAAGAACGAGGTAAGTCAATTTATTTTTTTAACTGAGTTAGATTAGGTTCTCCACCAAAGGAACTATCATTTCGATGTGTGAAACAGTGAAAATAGAGTTTAGTCATGGGCCTATTTACCTCCAAAATTTGGTATACAGGTAACAAAGAATGTATTCATTCATTCATTCATTCATTCATTCATTCATAGTGTTCTGCTCAAGAACAGGTCTTTCACTGCAAACTCAGCATTCTCAGTTCTTTCCTTACCTCATCCTTCCTTTTTGTAACTGCATACAAACCATTTATTTTAATATTGTCTATCATCTGATGTCTTTTTCTGCCTCCAACTTTATTTCTGTTGACCGTTCCTTCTAGGACATCCTTCAGCAGGCAGTTCCTTCTTAGCCATTGGCCAATTCAATTTCTTTTCCTCTTCTTTATGAGTTCCAGCATTCTTCTTCTTTCGCCCACTCTATCTAGCACATGTTTATTTCTTACTTTGTCTGTCCATTTTATACGTTCCATTCGTCTCCATATCCACATCTCAAAAGCTTCCAGTCGCTTTTCCTCATTCCGTCGTAATGTCCAAGTCTCTGCACCATACAATGCTACACTCCACACAAAGCACTTCACTAGCCTCTTCCGTAATTCTTTTGCCAAAGGTCCGCAAAAAATGCATCTCTTCTTGTTGAAAGCTTCTTTTGCCATTGCTATCCTCTGCTTTGCTTCTTGACCGCAGTTCATGTTACTACTGATTGTACAACACAAGTATTTGAAGCTCTCCACTTGCTCAATGGCTGGATGTTGTAAGTTAACAACATGTTTTCTATGTAAGCAGAAAACACATTTTTTTCGTAATACCCATCAAATACTGTATGAAGAATTGTGCGTTTACTTAATTTAATATAGTGGAATATTTTTAAATGGAACTCCAAGGGGGATTCTCAAAATTTCAAATTATTCGAATTACGAATTAATCAGGCTATGATTCTTTTAACAAAAATATTTTTTACTAATATAATACTCTTCTTCTTCTTCTTCCTTCCAAGTAAAGGCCTGTTACGATCCTATAGAAAATTTTCCTTATGGGAAATTCTCGTATAAGACTTGAAAGCATAATAATAGTCCCTTCGATTGGTTGCTGGCCAAAGGAAGGGAAGACCAGTGATGGGGCTGCCATCTTATATACTCATGAAATAAATACATGTTCTGTATCATTATAGCATATCGATGAAGGCAATTTATGCAAGCAATTCCAAAACGCTGTTCTAATAATGGTATCCGTATAAAATCGAGATCGTGTTTACATTCAAGAAAGGAGTTTCGCCACATTACCTTATTTATCCAGTTTAGTTGCAGAAAACAGAAATGGCTACCGCTAGAGATATTTTGTATAAATCTTTCAGACAAACCAGCTAATCTTAACCTTACGAATTTCACTGAATTTGAAGAATAACTTACATATAACGATTTACTTCAATGCCATTTCACGGTAATTTTCCTATATGTAAAGAAATTAGATTCCTTCACTTATATATTACAAAATATGTTTACTTGCCTGATGATTTAATATTCTTGTAAGACTATATGTATCTTATTCTTAGAATACTAATTTCTTATTCATTAAGGCAGGGTGCGCCACTAATCAGAAATAATTTATTCATGCTCTTTAAATATACACATACTTGCTTACAGATACCAGTGTGTGATACGTTATCAGCATTCAAACTCAATGAGACTTCTGGCGTGAACTGAGGTATTACTAGGATGGATTAAATGTCAATTAATGTTTGCCCAGAATCCTTTTTATTCAGGCTTGTGGTTATTTAGGAGCCTGAAAATCTTCAGATGTTAGTTCCCACGGCTTTAAAATCCCTCCCGGAGGACTTATCGCTTGGAGTTTTCCATTCTAAGAAAATCCATCCTCCGGCCGAATTTGAACCAGCAATTCACGGGATTAGAGGCAAAGTACATATCCACTAGACATCCAGCCGACTGTATATATGTTGTTAAGGCAGTAGCGGGTGCAAATTTGAGTTTTATATACGCTGATTTAAATTTTGTACTGGCCGTTTGTCGTCTTAATATGTAGAATCGATGAAATTACGAACTAATATATATAAGAACAGATGTACTTTGTAAATGCTTCTTTTCTTCAGAATTCCGTGATATATCGACGTGAGGGGAAAAATAAATCACATTGTTTTCCTCTTTACACATTGCATCCATACTGACTTATATCAAATGTCCCTGCAGTAAAAAAACTATTTTTTTTAATTCGAGTTAGCAGCATTATAATACAATATTGAAATAAATGTTTGATATTAGTCACTTCAAATGCTGCGGGAGTTTATAATAATTTAAAAGAAATCTAAGTTTATTTTGGGTTTAAATTTAGACTGATATATACCTTAACGGACTAGAGCATGCCATTAAATCTTTAGAGAATGAGGAAGGCTTACAACTGAATGGTATTAATAAGCTGTTAGTTTATGCTGATGATGTAGTACTATTGGCCGATAGCGAGGAGGTACTAAAGGCCAACACGCACACACTATTGAGTAACACTAAGGAATTAGGACTGGAAGTAAATATCAGTAAAACTAAATATATGGTCACACGTAGAAATACATTATATAATGGAAATGGACAGCTAATGACAAATGAGGGAAATTTTGAGGAATTGGCTGAATTCAAATACCTAGGAACAATAATCACAAATAGGAATGAGATGCACAAAGAAATTAAACATAGGCTCAATTCTGGAAATGCGTGCTATTATGGATTACAGAGACTTTTGATGTCCCAACTCCTTTCAAAAAACGTTAAGCTGAAAATATATAAAACTATTATTCTACCAGTTATATTATATGGGTGCGAAACATGGACTCTTACTTTAAGGGAGGAAAGGAGATTACGAGTATTTGAGAATAAAGTTCTTAGGAAAATTTTTGGACCAAAGAGAGATGAACAGACAGGTGAATGGAGAAGACTACATAACAATGAACTACATGGTCTTTATAGGAAGCCAGATATAATAAGAACAGTTAAGTCCCGTAGACTGCGATGGGCAGGACATGTTGCGCGTATGGGGAATGAAAGACGTGCATGGAAACTTCTTGTAGGAAAGCCAGAAGGAAAACGCCCAGTTAGTAGGCCAAGAATGAGGTGGGAGAACAACATTAACTATGATTTGAGGGAAGTAGATTATACAGGGAATGATTGGAAAGCATTAGCTCAGGATAGGGATGTATGGAGAGCTTATGTCCGCGCGGCCATGAACCTACGGGTTCGATAGTGCCAGTGAGTAAGTAAGTAAGTAAGTAAGTATATACCTTAACGGATAAAGCACATGTAATAATTTTTGCTCCCCCTTAATTTACTATATTAGTACATTCATTATGATTCTGTTTATCGTATAAGTTATGAAATTTACACAGTGTTTCTATCTATTGAGAATGAAAATGAGCATAATGTATATTAGCTAATACCCGGCGTGCGCTGCTACACCCAAGTAAATGAAAATTAATGTGCTTTTATGTTTACTTGAATATGTAATAGGAAACATTTTTATCGTAATTATTTTTAGATACCCCGTGCTATTTACCCGGCGTTGTTCGGGAATCTACTCTTCCCAATCTTCTTGGCATAAATGAGCTATAACACAAAAATTAATGTATTTCTTATGATTAGTTGATTAAGTGACATGTAAAATAATTATACATGTATATCGTAACTATTTTAGAGATTCCTCGTGATGATTGCCCGGTGTTTCCCGGGAATCTACTTATCTCGATCTTCTTGGCATAAATGAGCTAAAGGACAAAATTCGTTATTGTGAGTTATCCGTTAAATAATACCCGCTATATAGGGTACATCCGTGTAATTTGGGAAGACGTGTAATTTGGGCTTTTTAAAATTTTGATATTTCCAAGTTTGTTTACCCCTTGATTGTAACGGGATTAGCAAGACTATTAGTAGTACTTCACCCCCTGAAACTCGTTTTATTGCATCCCTCAAGGTTTAGAGGCAACGAAGAAAATATTATATTGTCCATTTTCACTAAACGTTTTCAGTTCAAAGTGAAACAATTTTTGGAAGCTAGTGTTTAAGTCGAGTGTGTGTATTTTAGTTAAACTGCTGCAAATATTTCAAGGTGCGTTTTATTAATATTTCAATATCGTATTTATTATATTTTTTATGATATATATTTTTTTTAATAAAATTATACATGGTGTGTAATTTGGGCCTCATGAGAGTGTGTAATTTGTGCCTCGCCTAGAGTACGTAATATGGATCTGAGATAGAGCATTAGATGTTTTAAGGTATATATATTGTTATTAATAATAATTATAATAATAATTATTATCATGATAGTAATTATAATAATAATAATAATAATAATAATAATAATAATAATAATAATAATAGGAATAATAATAATTATTATTAATCAAATTATTTTTAGTATAATAATTAACATAACTAAAATAATTTTATTACTTTATTAAAATTACTTTACTACCAACTAAGTCACTGGCAATGTAGAACCCGTAGGTTCATGGCCGCTCGGACATAAGGTTATTTTACTAATATTATTATTATTATTTTAGTACTTATTATTTCTACTCTTTCTAACATTACTAAATTTGTATTATAAAACGTTTATATTGTTTAGTGCACGTTAAAATCTCTTTTGATTATTTAAATTAATCAGTTAATTTTGTGTTCGATAATAAGTTAGTTCAACTATGGCCCATTGTTATTGCTGTTTTTATTATTATTATTATTATTATTATTATTAATTTTTATTATTATTATATAATTTAATATATTTCGACTTTCATTTTTTTAAATATATTTCTTTGATGACCTGACCTTGTAAATCTAAGAAGTGATCTCAAAAATTGCATATGTTCATTATTTATCTACGTGTATTTATTTCTTGTGTTTCGATAATTGCTTTATGTCCCTTGTCTTGATTTCAGAAACATAAATGAGGATATATTACAGATTTATAAATCCCGAAAGGAAAGAAAGTGCTATAATGTATTCTCTTACTTATATTTTTTAAATAAATAACTTAAAAAGCAATAAGAGTAATTATATTTGCATGTACAGCCTATAAGACTTCGACACAAATTACGCGATTCCCCGGCCTAAATTACACGATCTCGGCCCAAATTACACGCAATCATTATTTATGTAAACATAATTTTTAAACAATTTCTGGAAGTCATTATAAGACGTAGTTATCATAAAAACAAGCGGCACTGTGTACTATTCATGATTTATAAAATTCATAATTTTCTAAGTAGAATTAAAGTCGTTACTCGAATTTTAAGTTAAGTGGCCCAAAATACACGGCTGTCCCCTACGTTGAGGCAAATATCAAGATTAAATATATAACACAAATTATTTTTAATTATAAATATTATTACCCAATGCGATAAATTAAGTACTAAAGAGAGTGCTTGAAAGTATGTAATTATCTTTAACCTGTGCATTACTTTACGATTTATGTAAATATGTAACATAGATAATAATTAACATGATCATTATAGTCTAAATATAAACATTTTAAATTCTCATACTTAACTCCAAGGCGCAACAGGACTATCTGACCCTTGGCTTAGCAACCGGCAGCACGCCTCACATCCACATGTGTTCATCACAGACGTAAATGACCATACAGCCAGTTAGGGGTGACAAGTGGTTAACATGTCTGGTCCCCCAGCAGTTGTAGCTGATTTTCTCAACCTGGACCCTCTACATGCTGTAGCTACCCAAATTCCTCAGGATGCTGGGTGGGAACCCGTTCTATTCTGGCTGAAATTCCATAATAAAATTGCTTCCGTCATGGAGACTCGAACCAGTGCTTTTCCCTTAGCTCAGCGTCAAGGCATCTTGCTTTATCCACTCGGCTACTGCTGTACCGACGTATTTACAGAGAAATCCGTAGTATTCACGTGACATTGAACTGTAGTACGAATCATGAAACACCGTTTAAAACCTACATAGAGAGTGCTGCAATCCTCGTGCTGTACCGGTTTGTTACTATGAAACGGGAGTTGGTGTTATGTACTCTAAGAGCGCCGGTTCGAAAGCAATCTCTACTTAGAATTTCTAATAACAATTCTACATACATGCACACCAATGCAATCCAAACACGAGCTTCGCGAGTCATGATAAAGGCCCGTTGGCGACATCTATTGCAAATCCTTCTGCAGTACACAATGTAGAGAAGGTATGTGGTATTGATGATAGCGATTCAGACGTCGGATGGGGCCGTTGAGTCTGTAGGCACCCTTGGTGGTTTTATACAGGAGTGGGCTAAGTGTCCGGCACCGAATTTCACTTCCTCCCCCCCTCTTCATCATCCCTAGAAGAGACCACTGTCTTTCGCAGTCGCGATAAAAGCGAGAAACTGTTCATTGCAAAGAAAATGCAGTTTCTCTTTGCGAATAGGACGTTTACAGTATCTAAAATGACATTTTCCGCGAATTTTCGCGATAAATATGTTTTATAGCGAATTAAACAATTTTGGCGACAAAAAACGAAATATAATGACATTTTGTGTTCATTACTTTTTTAACATTACATGTACCTCTTAAACGTTTGAATTTGTGAACATTACATACCCTCTTTTTAGAAGTCAAAGCTGGAATTGGAAAAAAACACACATTCCAAAAGCGATTGAGATGAACATCGAAGGTCACTGACACTTGGCAGAGGAAGAGGGTAAAACCTAGGCTCTTTTGTCCATCTAAGAAGGGTCCTATAGCTTAACTTCAAGGCCACCAATAATCTGCAAGTCGCTATTTTACGAACTTCTCCTAAGTCGCAGTTGAAAATTTGAAATGGGTCGAACATCAACAGTGAAAATTCATTCCAGAGCCTAAGAATTTTCCAGTGAAGGTCTTTGTGTATCCGATTCATACATTCTAATGTGTAAATTATGTAATTTGCGGGTACATTGGGAGAAACAGGATACAGTGTCTAAACATTGTTTTAAAAATAAATAGCACTTGCGGCTTAAGGAAAAAAGTGCAGCTCCTAAAAGACAGGCGTCTATGGATGAGTCGTTCGATCGTCAGAAGAGAGCAAAACAAGAAAAAACAGAGTTTGTAATGGATACTACAAAAATGTTCTTGAGTGCAAATATTCCAATCGAAAGGGTGCATCACTCAGCAGTTAGATCTTGGCTTCAGAAGTATGTTCCAGATGAGTGTTAATATAGTATATTGCGATACAAGTGAGGTAAGCACTTGTTACTGATCGAGAAAAAGTTTGAAAAAAGCGAGGCGCTTACGCCGAGTTTTTTCAATTTTCGAGATCTGTTACGCGCTTACCTCATGTGTATTGCATACTATTTTTTGGCTGATGTGACTAATTATTATTAAATATAGTAATAAATGAATTAAAATATTGGTTGGGTGTAAATGACGTCTATGAGAAAGAAACATTTGGTGATCGTTGCTATGTAGCTTTTCATTTGTTTTATTATAAGCAAGGATTGTTGGCTGTGGAGACATTTTTATATGTAGTACCGTGATTAGAATCTGTTTGATAATATTATTATGGAAGGAGTCATGGTAGATGATAGAGAAATTGAAGAAGCCTGGAGAGTGGGATGTTCTGCATTAATTCCGGAAAAGTCTAAAGAAAGGTACGAGTTAGTGTAAAAACACTCAAGAAATGTTTTATTTTACTTACCGTACATGTGCGTTTTGAGTCCATATCAGCATTACGATTTATTTTGTTTGCATAGCACCCAGGTTAGGTGTGGGAACGTTGACTTACTTCCAGGAACAACAATATTGGTAAGTATAAGAAATTAGTCACAGCGACCAAAAAAAAATGTTTTGAACATATATTCATGTCAATAATTATTCCACGCACGTTATTAAACCAGATTAATAATTGTATATTATATTACATTCACTATAGTTTTAATAAAGCAAAATAGGTCCATTAAAATATATTTTTTTCAAATATTGTATTTTAATATATATTTGTTTAAATAATTTGCATAGGATAGGGGGATATAATAGCATTATTCTTTTTACAAAAGATCCCTTTAGAATTTACACGAAATTATTGCGATAATCTTACAACTATTTAGCGTTTAAACGCGAAAACCAATATTCACATTTTTGGAAATTAATGTGAATTTCAATGGCCTCTAATCATCCCTCATACAACGCACTTAACACTGCACAAACTTAAAATAATATACTAATCTTATTCTTCTCTCTGTACACAATATAAGAATACACTATCTACGTAAATTAGTTTGTCGAACTGCTGCGTAAATTGACAATAGACCACATTTATCCGCCCAGCGCTGAACCCAAAGCTCGAAAAGTGAAATGGATGGCGCGTAGACAAACCCAGACGATTGAAATAAATAATAAATAATAGTTTTAAAAAACTAAAAGAACACGCTTTATTAGAAAACTAAAAAATGAAAAATAATTTTAATTTCCAATACGCTTGGGATAAAATAAAGTGGTCAACAAAAAATCATCTCCAACACATATAGAATAAAATTAGAGTTATCAACAAAAAGAAAATAATTTTACCATCAAAGCGTGGGGTGCTCTATATCAATTAATATATTTGATAATAAACAGATATTGGTAAAAGTAAGCTCTCTAAGAAGAAAATGTAAAAATCATAAAAAGCACCCCACGCTTTTGATGGTAAAATTATTTTCTTTTTGTTGATAACTCTAATTTTAATCTATATGTGTTGGAGATGATATTTTTGTTGACCACTTTATTTTATCCCAAGCGTATTGGAAATTAAAATTATTTTTCATTTTTTAGTTTTCTAATAAAGCGTGTTCTTTTAGTTTTTTAAAACTATTATTTATTTTTATTTTTTAGTTTTAATATTTTACAGAATAAGATAAAAATGTAAATATCTTTAAATTCGATACTATTGTAGTATGAGCTAAAAGTAATACTCTTCTACAAAAAACCCTCCCAGCCGGATTCGAACAAGCGACGTATGGATTACTGAAATTATGTACAACTAAGACTTCACTGCTCTACCAACTGAGCTCTTACAACGATTGACTAAAAACTCGACAAGTCCGCAACCTATTATACCAGTTTTCTTTTTTTTGATTTTCGGATGATTCTGGCCAGGATTTTAGAAACAAAATATGAAATTATTGTATTGTCACAGGTCTTCTACAAGTATACAAAGTTTCAAGTCGATCCAATGTTTCTAAGTGGGTGAAAATCGCGTTGAAAGATTCCGTTACATTGATACAAAAACATTTTTTTAATTTTCTGATGATTATGGCCAGGATTTTAGAAAATAAATATGAAATTATTGTATTGTCACGGGTCCTCTACAAGTATACAAAGTTTCAAGTCGATCCAATGTTTCTAAGTGGTTGAAAATCGCGTTGAAAGATTCCGTTACATTGATACAAAAACACTTTTTTTTTATTTTCTGATGATTATGGCCAGGATTTTAGAACATAAATATGAAATTATTGTATTGTCACGGGTCCTCTACAAGTAGGGCCTATACAAAGTTTCAAGTCGATACAATGATTTTAAGTGGGTGAAAATGGCGTTGAAAGATTCCGTTACATAGATAGATACAGGTCAAGCTAATATAAAGCGTGTAAAAACAATCTATCACATGCGAAATGCGTAAACTAGCTGATTCCTCAGCAAATCTAATTTATGGTCAGATTTTTTAGTTTACAGAATATAAATTTATATTGATAATAAATCATACTCCGCTGTGATCTCCAGGTAGCGTACTGCCTTGACACGCTACGGACCCAGGTTCGATTCCGGGTCGGGATAGGCTCCCGAGTGAGGTTTTTTCAGGGTTTTTCCTGACCTGTAAGACAGATTCAGGAAGTTTAGGGCCCAACGGTCCCCGAAAATCATCCGGCCATCATCATCATCCTTCACCGGTCTGGAAAGCAACGGCAAACTATCACGCCTATAATTTCCTAGTAAAGCTGCAAAGCATATCATGAAGATGCTGTGATTGCAGTGAAAGACCTGCCATCGGGCAGAATTACAATGTAATGGAACCTTATAGCAAGGTATATTCCAAGAAAATTAAAAGTGCACTCGGGTGAGCATCGAAAATCTTGCCACTATAATTTCAGTTTTCAGATTAACCCCAATTCTTAATGACATGATTTTCCTAATTAACGAATTCGATACTAGCTTTAATCTGCAAATTCTACAACTTGCGATAAAACAAAGGTGGTTAACGTTTTGATTTCACTATTTTTAGATAATAACTTTCCAGATTTATTTGAATAGCATGTATATATATATATATATGTCCACCGCTGTGGTCTCGAGGTAGCGTGCTGCCTTGTCACGCAGCAGGTCCGGGTTCGATCCACGGTCGGGGCAGTTTTTCTCGGTGAGGTTTTTATCGGGGTATTTCCTCACCTTTAAGACAAATGTCAGGAAAACTTTAAGGCCCAAACGGTCCCCGGTCATCCTTATCATCATTATCATTATCCTTCACCGGTGTGGAAAGCAACGGGAAGCTACCACACCTACACAATTCCCTAGTAAAGCTTCAAGCATAGCATGAAAATGCTATGATTGCAGTGAAGGACCTGCCTTCGGGCAGAATTACTATGGATTGATATATATATATATATATGTGTGTGTGTGTGTGTGTGTGTGTGTGCGCGTGTTCGTTCGAAAACTAGAACATTGTGACCTCTGGACCGATTTTTATAGTCTAGGGTGAACCCCATTCCCCGTGGTCCGATAGTTCTGGTTAACGAATTTGATCGCACTTTTCATTAATTATTTAATTTTCTCTTCTCATCATTTCTAATGGTCCGATTGTTCTGGTTAACGAAATCAAACGCGCGCGCTCGCATGCACACACACACACACACACACACACACACACACACATATACATATACACACATATATATATATATATCCATAGTAATTCTGCCGAGTCTTTCGGTCTTTCAGGGTCTTTCAGATCTGTCTTTCAGGGCAGATCCTTCACTGCAATCATAGCATTTTCATGCTATGCTTTGCAACTGTACTAGGGAATTATAGATGCCGTAGATTCCCGTTGCTTTCCAACACTGTGAAGGATGATGATGATGATGAAGGTCGGATGCTTTTCGGGGACCATTGCGCCCTAAGCGTCCTGACATTCGTCTTACAGGTGACGAAAAACCCCGAGAAAACCTCACCCAGAAGCCAGTCCCGACTGGGATTCGAACCCGGGCCCGCTGCTTGACAAGGCAGCACGCTACCTTGAGACTACAGCGGTGGACATATATATATATATATATATATATATACAGGGTATAACAAGACCTCACCGACAAAATGATAGGGATGATAGGCCATGCAGAGAGGATAATTTTTTGTGAAGGAATATATAGTCGCAAATACATCGTTTATGTGTTTTGCACAGATGAAAGTGTTCACCCGTAAGGGTCGGAATTGAATACAAACAATTGTACACATTTAATTTTATTCAAAAATACTCTTTTTTTACGAAAAGTATTCAAACAGTCGACCCTGTGCTTCATTGCATGTTTGATATCGTCGCAGCAACGATCGGCCAGCACGGCCGATCATAGCAGGATTTGTTTTGACGTCGTTAAAGCACTTATTGTTTGAACACTTATTGTAAAAACATGTATTTTTCCATAAAACGATACGTGTACAATTGTTTGTATTATAATTCCGACCCTTCACCTGCGCATAATTGATAAACGACGTGTTTGCGACTATATGTTCCAACGATCCTCTCTGCATGGCCTATCATAACTATCATTTTATCGATGAGGTGCTGTTACACCCTGTTTATATATAATTTTTGCTTCATGTGTATCCTCACTCAAAATGATCCGATTCTTCTGGTAAACTAACTTTCCATAATTTATTTTTCTTTTTTTTTTTTTTTTTTAATTTTTACTTCAGGTAAATCCACACTTATAATGTTACAAACGTTCTGGTTAACGAACTTGCTAGTACTTTCTTAAGTTTTTTTTAATTATTGCTAGAGTGAACCTCTGCGCTATAAATATCTGATTGTAAAGGAAGAAGACCATATGTATATTTTTTAAATGTTTGGCTTCAAGTGAAATCTCCATCTAATGGTCCTATTGTGAGTGATTTTTTAAATAAATCGACCGTACTACTTTTTTCATTTCTTTTTTATTTTCTGTTTCAGCTGAACCCCCACATTTAATGGTCCGATTGTTATGGTTAATAAAATCGACCTACTTTTCTTTAATTATTTAATTTCTGCCTCAGCTGAACCCCTATTACTAATTGTCCGATTGTGCTGTCTGCTATGTAGGCCTATGATAGATGAAGATTTGTAAAAGAAATTGAAACATATTTTCATGATAACAATCTCAATTGTTACATTCCTTAGTAATTCGCTGTAAATAGGATTGGTATATAAAATAAGTACAGGAAATGGATGTTATTTCAAAAGGTTACGGCTATCTCTAGAGCTGGCAACATTGTCAGAGTGCATTTTCTAAATACATAAACTCCTTTTCTAAATATATTAGCTCTATATTCAATTTAAAAATAAATCTTTACAAATTGCATCTATATATCTGTAACGGAGAAATTTTTATATTGCTCTTTCTGCGTTTCTTAACAGGAAAACCAAATTTGCAAATTAAATGGTTTTATTATTATCTGACAATACGAAGTGAACTAAATATATTCAAATTATTAAATAGAATTGAACAATACAGAGATGAATGGACAGACCACATGAATAGAATGGATAACAATATTCCGAAATAATTCTTCATTACAAACCACTAGGACGAAGAAATGTTGGAACGCCCAGTAAAAGATAGACAGACCAATACTAGCATGACATCACATCTTAAGGTCTAATCCTTGATGCTGATGATTATTATTTTCTTTATTTGAGTATGATTTATGATATTTAGGGAGTTTTAAAAGTATTATAGGTGAACGGAAATTAAATTATTGCCTTATAGTCAATTAATACTTTGACTGAAACAACGAGTGTTACCATATACAAATGTAAAAGGAAGGTCTAAAGTAGTCTTGGTGGAAAGGCCCTGCGGCTAGCCAAGTTAATGACAAGCGGTGAGCGATTCCTTTTGGTTCTCCAGGATGTCCAAGAAAGGAGAACCCCGGGTTCCTGCTTAAGCATTTGCCCCGGTGTGATTTAGAGATGATTAGATGCCGGTATAATAATAATAAATAACGAATAACCAGCATTCCAACCTGCATGGTAGCGGCAATGTGTTCCGACTTGTGTTTAATATCGTGATTTTTTAATATGGCGCTTGTGGCCGTCAACCAATCAGAGGCTGGTGATTTTTTAAAGTGTGAATTTTCGTATTATTTTGGTAGGATATCGTGATCGAATGATATCCAAGGTGTTCTTAATGATTGGTTTAAGCTAACGCTTAAATATTATTAGTGTAGTTTAATTTAAAATTATTGTTATCGCGAATAATGTGTTAGCCATTCGCGTGGCTGTCTGGGGATGCCACGCCCCTTTTTTGAAATTGTGTTATTTTGTTCGATTAGTAATGTTTAATTGTATTATTTTCATTTCTGAGATATATTGAGTGTTACTTGAATGCGTTTGATGTATTTTCGATTAAGTTCAATTATTTAAAATGCCTAAAAAGCAGTAGTGTCTCTAAGCCAATCAGGAGGCTGTGTGAGATTGCCACGCCTATTTCGTGGACTTGTAAAATTTTTCGTTTAGATTCTTGTCGCGAAGTTTGCACATTAGCAGCCCAAAGCCGATCCAGGGAAGCCCCTTTGATGGAGAAAAGTAAGACCGAAAAACCAGCGCCATGTCGAAATGAAATCTTTCCCATTCTCTTTACCCGGCTCAGTGAAGATTAGGAGTAAAATTTACTGGTGGGAACTAGGGGACCACTCCGGCATTCGCCTTCACGCTAAGGAAACCACCAGAAACCTTTAGCAGAGTAGTTATCTGAAAAAGAATTGATAATTATATTCATGTAAGATTTTCTAATGCTGTTAGAAAATCTTACATAAATATAATATAAGAATAGTTTTGTTCTCAGATGCAACTAGAGTTTTGTTGTATGACTTTAAAATTTGAATAACTATAATAAAGTATGACAACGTTAACAGAAATATGGTGAATGGGTAAATAGCGTAATCTAATAACTAACAAACCTAATAAAAGCACTATATATATATATTGACTTTCTTTATATTTTTGTTATATTACCTTTGTATTTTTTTATTTCATTAATTTATAATACTTTCTTGCCTGTTTTAATTATATGTAATTATTAATTTTCACACCAATCTTACAATATTTGTACAGCGAATAAATTCGTCGATAGTTGTATTTTGTCTATCTAATATAACAGGTCTATGCGGTAGGCTGTATAAAATATCAGAGGTTAAATAAGCACAGAGAATTGGTATTCATAAAGTAGAGGGGATAAAAATGATAGTTCAACGCCTACAGTACTCTCTCTATGCAATTGTAATTTAGCACATTTGTGTTAAATAAATGAAACTCATTCAACGTTGATTTCCGCATTTTAAAATCATTCAACCAAAAAATATGTACCTTTATTCTTACTTTAATTAACTCTATGTTATTATAAGTAATGCCATGAATGATTTCCAAATTATCGATACATTCACGACGTCACGAAGTGACGAATTAATTTATCTAGAGAATTTGGAAATCAAGAGTAGCATTAGTTAGGACTATTTAATGGTTGAAATTAAGCTGTTTACTCACAAATCTTTATTTATATATAGTTATTTTAAAATATTTAGGCTATATATTTATTGTAAATGGCGATGTTTGAAAATAAATGAGAAATGTTTATTATGTTTGATTTGTGCAACCAGATTATATTATTTATTGCCAAAGGATCGCAATATTGTAAAAATGCACCCTAGTGGGAAAAAATGAAACATTTCAAACTGTTTATAACCAACATTATAAGTTATTAATTAAATCCCAAAATGACTTCAACAGAAGAGCAGGGAGGAGAATTGGTATAAAGAATCGCTTGAATTTTGGTTTCATTAATTTTTATGTTTCAGTGATGCAACTACGAAAAGATGATACTTAGAGCGTTCTGCAATACATGGATTCTTTTAGGAAGGGCCTGAAAGGAGGATTGGAAAAGAGAGTGACATCATCACTGAATGAATGTCGTTTGAATACGAGGGATAGAGGGGATATATAATAAATATATTGTGCACAGAAATTCTCTACAATATAGTAGTATTTCTCTCAACCTAAAGTAATTTTATTTTTTCCAAAAATTCTTTTCTTACACATTTTCTTCTGCCAATTCTACTCTATTCATACTAATTCAAATTCTCATCCATTTTTCATGTGGTTTTCCATTTCTTCTTTTGCCTTCAATGTTCCATGAATTTTGAAATGAAATATTAAATTGAATTGACTAATAAAATAGTAAATTTACCTAAGTATTATTGAAAGCTTCCTCAATATCTGGGAAGAGAGCCACGTATTACTTTCCTTGTTAAAACTTGTAACGATATGGGAAATCGGGGCACGCCGTAGCGTAGTGGTTAAGGCAGTGCGCTACAAACCTGAAGGTCTAGGGTTCAAGTCCCGGTGGGGTCAGGATTTTTAAACTGATCCAAATCTTCTGGTGGTACAATGGCCCTGGGGTCGACTCAGCCTCTAACTGAAATGAGTACCAGATGCTTGTTCTGGGGGTAAAGGCGGCCGTCACGAAGGGCTGACAACCCGGCTGACATCAAGTGCCGATTGTCTAGAAAAAGTGGGAGCCTTACCTCCTACTACCCCAAGGGCCTCCCGAGGCACGTAGTGGGATTACTTTACTTTACTTATATGGTAAATCAGTTTATCTAGCAGCAGATGAGTATGCTACAATGAGAATTTTATAAAGCCAAATTGGTGGTAGGTAAGATTTTTTCTTACAATTTTGGTTTTGAGGCGTATAAAACTAAGTTTTTCCAACAATTTCAGCACTGGTAGAGGACTGTTTGGTCGCAAGTTATCAGATTTAGAAGGATATTTTCCTGGTTTAGGAACAGTGATAACCTTTAGCTTTTTCCAGAGGTCTGGAAATCACATTAAACTAACCCCTAGTGCCCATGTGAGATAGAGGAAAATTGATGGCTAAATTACTAATAATAAGATGTCTGGCGTTAAAACAAGGAGCTCTGAGCAGCATATACAGGGTAGCAAGAAGTAGATTAGCATAATAACTCCTTAATTGCCCGCGGTGGTCTAGTGGATATATTCCTTGCCTCTAGTCCAAAGGGTGGCAGGTTCAAACCCGGCCGAGGTCGACGGGTTTTTTTAAGAATGGAAAAATCCAAAGGACAAATCCTCCTAAAGGGCTTTAATTCTTGCGACCCGAGTCTGAAGATTTTTAGGCTCGTAAAAGAACCACAAGCCTGAATAAAAAGAGGCGTATGTGCAAAATTTACCGAACGTTCCCATCCTAGTAATACGATTATTTATAAATATCATTATGAGGCAGAACGCTGACTCTGGGCCACTCAATGACATCTATACGAAAATGAGTGTAACTAAATTAGTATGGCTGAATTTATCCCCGAAGGAGAAAAACGCCTATGTCTCACTGAGGGCCCCAAGGGCATACTACTACTACTACTGGTTAACTTTAATATTAGTGTCATATACCATCTTACCAAGACTGACTTCTTCATCAGAGAAATAGCCTTAAAATATAACCTGCCACACAGCCCGGCCTACGAAGTACACATAAAAGAGAGAGAGAGAGAGAGAGAGAGAGAGAGAGAGAGAGAGAGAAAAGAAAAAAGCAGAGGACATAGACCGCGGATTCTTCCTGACTCCAGCGACGAACACCAAAAAATGGAAAGAACCAAACTTCTCCCTAAGGCACGTGTTCACGAGGACCGCCAGACATGGATTCCACTACAGGGTATGTACCATAAAAGGGTTCCACCTCGCATCGAACCAGTGCCTCTGCAAGCTATGTGACCAAAAATGTCAACAATACCATCTTATTGACTGCATAGCAAGAAGAAAGCCACTAATATTCTACACAGACGATAATAATTTTCAGTAATTGTATTATAATGTACACAGTGTGTTTAATAAATCTTTATATATAAAAAATATTCCTGTCATTTGAAAACAAATGAATATTGAACATGAATAATAATAATAATAATAATAATTATTATTATTATTATTATTATTATTATTATTATTTATTCTGGCAGAGTTAAGGCCATAAAGCCTTCTCTTTCACTCAATCAGCACAAATAGAAATAAATATTTGACAAATATAGATATACACTATACTAATTATAAACAGTTAAAGATACATTAAATGTAGCAATGTAAATTTCATGTACAAACAACATTTTATACGATAATAATAATAATATAATCATGATAATAATTATATAATAATGATAATATAATAATGATAATAATAATGATAATAATAATAGTATGAATATGATAAATTGTACGAGAAACACCAATTAATATATATATACCTTACACTGGGTAATGATGAAGTAAAGGTTAGAGCAAATATAAATTTAGATTTCTTTTAAAAGTTGCCAATGTCCGGCAGCCCCTTATTTCTTCTGGTAGGGAATTCCAGTTGCGAGAAGTGAAGATAGTATATGACATTGAGTGATGTGATGTCCTATGTTGCGGTATATTAAGCAAGAGACTATGTTGTGATCTTGTGTTTAAGTTATGGTTTGAGGATAGATACTGGAAACGGGATGATATATAATTGAGAATCGAGGTATGTAGGAACTTAAATAAGAGAATTAGACAGTGCGAGTTTCTTCTCTCTGTTAGATGTAGTCAAGACAATTCGTGGAAAAATGAAGGGGACAACTTAAACAATAGTTGGTGAAAATAAAACAGAAAAGGATAAAATTAGAAATAAACTCTGAAAATAGAACGTTGCCTACAAGAAAATAATTCAAATCTGATGAAAGACTGTGTGCAACTATTTACTGAACTGAGATCACTGTATTGGGGTGGTCAGTGCGTCTCCTAAAATTACTGCTGTATTCCCATACTTCCGTGTTGACGGTCGCATCATTTTGCTGAATGCTCTAATGTTTCAGATAAACATTTTCTCTCGCACACACACACCCCTCAGTTCATTCACCTCGCATTAAATTTAAAATTAATTTCGTTCACATCACAAATCTGAGCATCAGACTGCGGAACTATTACCCCCTCTCCTTACTTTACAGGCCACATTTTGCTACACTTATGTCAAAATATATTTCTGCATATCATCCTCAACTCGTGTGGGTGTCGCATGTTATGGTGTATTACAAATATACTTCTAGGTCACGCAAAATATTCAATATAAAGTATATTTAACGAATCTATAGTTAAACGAGTAAACATACATTTTATGAAGTATATGATGTCATTCAAACGTGTTGGAAAGTAAAAATTAATGAAAACATTATAAGACAAATAGAAAAAGTCTTAACTATTGAATAAATAAACGTTTTCCACTACTAGCATACAAAACTACAGAGAAGCATTATGCCTGAAAGTCTCTTGATTAGTAACCGGCAGATGACCTCACATCCACATGTGTTAATCATAGAGTTTAACGATTAACCAGCACAGAGGGTTGGCATGTGTTCAACTTGTCGGGTCCCCCAGCCCTTATACTTTGCTTTTTCAACCTGGACCCGCTAATTACTCTACTTACCCAAATTCCTCACGATAGCACGAGTCCCATACTGGCCGATATTTCGTGAGATTTTTTATTTTCGCCATAGGGATTCGATCAGCTGAAGTGTCGCACCTCTTCACCAAGGCATGTTGAAATAAATCGCTCGAAAGAGGCTCGGGATTAAATATAAAGTGTTATTGATATAGGCCTTTATAGACTCTTGGGATAGTGACAGGTTAAGCACCCATCTTTCTAGACAATCGGCTCGGGATGTCAACCGTTTATCAGCCCAGCGTAATGGTTGCATTTACCCCCAGAACATATACCTGGTTCTCATTTCCGTTAGAGGCTGTGACGACCTAAGACCCATGCGCGGCCAAATTAAAATTCTTGATCCTATTGAACTGGAACTCTCGGCCTCCTGGATTATAGCGTGTTGTCTTAACCAAGTCTTTACGGTGCAGCGTGCCCCCACTAGCATTTAATCGGCCCTCTATTCTTTTCATTCTTAACAATCAAAACATTAACTTTAATGCCAGAGAAAGAGAGAGACCCTATTATCTATCAACACTTATTTTTGAACATCCAGAAGTTAACATTTTGATTCTTCCAGGATGTTGTATAATTTTCCGTATTATCAATCAAGAAATATATTTTAAAAAATCCGTCACGCAGGAAATGCGTAAACTAAGCGAATTCCTCAGCAAGACAAAAGTTATGCTCCGGTTTTGCTGATTTAACAGAATATATTTTTCTTTTCTTAAATTGGAAAAACATTCTTATGCTAATTAAAAACATGTCGAACGGAAAACAGACATATCATAACGTTTTGATATTATTCTAAGATTTGACATATAATTTACTTAAATATGTATTACTTACTTATTTACTCACTGGCACTATCGAACCCGTAGGTTCATGACCACGTGGATATAAGCTCTCCATACATCCCTATCGTACGAGTTAATGATTTCCAATCATTCCCTGTATAATTTTCAAATCATAATCAATATTATTCTCCCTACTCATTTTTGGTCTACCAATTGGGCGTTCTCCCTCTGGTTTTCCTACAAGAAGCTTCCATACACGTATTTCATACCCCATTCGTTCCACATGTCCTGCCCATCGCAGTCTACGATACTTAACTGTTTTCATTATACCTGGCTTCCTATAAAGATCATGTAGTTCATTGTTATGTAGTCTTCTCCATTCACCTGTCTGTTCATCTCTCTTTGGTCCGAAAAAATTCCTAAGTACTTTATTCCCAAATACTCGTAATCTCCTTTTCTCCCTTGAAGTAAGAGTTCATGTTTCGCATCCATATAATATAACTGGTAGAATAATTTGTTTTATATATTTTCAATTTAAAGTTTCTTGAAAGGAGTTGGGACATCTAGAGTCTCTGCAATGCATAATAGCACGCATTTCCAGAACTGAGCCTATGTTTAATTTCGTTGTGCATCTCATTCCTATTTGTGATTATTGTTCCTAGGTATTTGAATTCAGCCACTTCCTCAAAATTTTCCTCATTTGTCATTAGCTGTCCATTTCCATTATATACTGAATTTCTACGTGTGCCCATATATTTAGTTTTACTGATATTTACTTCCAGTCCTAATTTCTTAGTGTTACTCAATAGTGTGTGCGTGTTGGCCTTCAGTATCTCCTCGTTATCGGCCAGTAGTACTACATCATCAGCATAAACTAATAGCTTATTAATACCATTCAGTTGTAAGCCTTCCTCATTCTCTAAAGATTTAATGGCATGCTCTAGTACAAATTAAATAGTAGAGGAGATAGTGCATCTCCTTGCTTCAACCCATTTTGGATTTCAAAAGTGTCTGAAAACTGTTTGCCTACATGCATCCTACTCTTTGTGCCATTTGGACACATTCGTATAAGTCTAATTAACTTTCTAGGAATTCCGAACTCCAGCAGGATACTATATAACTTCTCCCTCCTAATTGAATCGTAGGCTTTTTTTTTAAGTCTACGTATAGTTGATGTACAGAACCATTATATTCCCATTTATTTTCTAAGATGTGTCTTATACTAAAAATCTGATCTGTTGTAGTCCTGCTTCTTCTAAATCCACATTGATGATCTCCTAGAATGTCATCAATATAGGGAGTAAGTCTGCTTACTAATATATTTTTTTTAGAATTTTGTACGAAGTTGAGAGTAATGAGATGCCCCTGTAGTTGTAGCAATCAGTTTTATCTCCTTTCTTATAAATTGGTACGATAATAGTTTCTTTCCATTCATCTGGAAGAATTTCTTCTTCCCAAATCATACTAAGCAGTCGTGTATCTTGTCCATCAATTTTTCTCTCCAGATTTTATCAGTTCTGCTGGGATCTCATCTGAACCTGATGCTTTATACATCTTCAATTTTTATATCGCCATTACAACAACCTGTCTACTAATTATTTTTCTATTACTATATTATAAATATGTCCACCGCTGTGGTCTCGAGGTAGCGTGCTGCCTTGTCACGCAGCGGGCCCGGGTTCGATCCTCGGTCGGGGCAGTTTTTCTGGGTGAGGTTTTTATCGGGGTTTTTCCTCGCCTGTAAGGCAAATGTCTGGAAAACTTTAAGGCCCAAACGGTCCCCGAAATCATATGGCCATCATCCTTTTCGTTATCATCCTTACCATTATCATTATCATCATCATCCTTCACCAGTGTGGAAAGCAACGGGAAGCTACAACACCTACACAATTCCCTAGTAAAGCTGCAAGCATAGCATGAAAATGCTATGATTGTAGTGAAGGACCTGCCTTCGGGCAGAATTACTATGGACGGATATTATAAATATTAGATAAACTAAACTAATGTATATTTGAGGATAAATTGTCAAAATAAGGGTTAATTAAATCATATTATATACTGATTCATTGGGACGAAGCAAACAAGGCCATTGTTTTTACTTTCGATGTTTTAATTTTTTAATTTCGAGTTTCAGATAAACCACCACTTCTAATGATTGGATTTCGCTAACTTTTGGATAATACTTCCTCCATTAGTTTTAATAGCATACTGAGTTTCGTTATGACACTCAGAAAATTGTGACTGCTATTTTTTTTTTAATTTCGTTTCAGGTTAATACCTACAGTCAATACTAATAAAATTCATTGTTAAAACCGTTGAGGCGGAGAGTCATAAAATAAAATACATTAAAATATACCTTCTTAGGTAAAATCCGTCGTCGTCAACTTATAAAATATGTAATCTTTTTGCCTGTAGGCCTTTGTGGACATCCGTTCCATCTTCAGAAGTTCATTCTTCGCTACAGCATCCAGTATGATGTTTGATGCTGCTGGTACAAAGCCACATTAGGACCAGCAGCATCAAACATCATACTGGATGCTGTAGCAAAGAATGAACTGCTGAAGATGGGATGGATGTCCAGAAAAGCCTACATGCATAAAGATTACATATTTTATAAGTTGAGGACGACGGATTTTACCTAAGAAGGTATATTTTAACTTATTTTATTTTATAATACCTACAGCTAATGGTTCGATTTTACTGGTTAATTATCATAAGTAATGCCACGAGTGATTTCCTTTGGAAATCGATAGTGGAATTTGATAGGATTATTTAACGAATACAATTAAGCTGTTTACTCACAATTTATTATTTAACAATAGTTATTTTAAAATATTTATATATTTAACGTAAACGGCGATGTTGGAAAATAAATGAGAAACGATTGGTACGCTTCATTTGCTTCTTTTCTTCATCAATGCAACCAGATCATATTATTTATTGCCACAGGATCGCAATATTGTAAGAATGCACTCTTAGTGGAGAACTCTATACCCAACATTATAGGTATTAATTAATTTCTGATGTCCTATGATGTAAATATGTCAATTATATATTTCTGCAGCGTCATTTCCTGGAAAATAATTCATTTAAGAAAGTGCAAAGAGTGTTTTTTTTTTCTGTGGTACAATCAATTGCTGCAAATATTTTTATATTATCTCCCGCATGCGCTTTCTGCTGACATTCATGCACTATATATACAATTTTTTAGAGAGTCTGTCACCGGAAAATAATGCAATGACCTATTCGCAATTTTAAAATGGAGGAGCGTTCTTTAATATGATAACTTTAGTTGATAAATCCGATGCGAAACACGACTATGATTGGTTGTAACTAAAACATTATTGAAATGTGATTGGTCATTGACTCCCATTTGGGGCATGAGCTAAATAGTCTTCAAAAAAGCGTAGGATTTAATTAAGTGGGACAAGTTATATGGTATCCTGCTGGAGTTCAAAACTCCTTAAAAGTAGTTAGACTTATTAGAATATGTCTAAATGGTGATTATAGGCAAACACTTTTCGAATTCTTCAGAAATTCTAAATAAATTAAAACAAAGAGATGCTGTATCTACTCTACTATTCAATTTAGTATTAGAACATGCCATAGAATCTTTATAGGATGAAGAAGACCTTCAAATCAATGGTATTAATAACTTGTCAGTTTATGCTGATATTAGAACATGCCATAAAATCTTTATAGGATGAAGAAGACCTTCAAATCAATGGTATTAATAGCTTGTCAGTTTATGCTGATATTAGAACATGCCATAGAATCTTTATAGGATGAAGAAGACCTTCAAATCAATGGTATTAATAACTTGTCAGTTTATGCTGATATTAGAACATGCCATAAAATCTTTATAGGATGAAGAAGACCTTCAAATCAATGGTATTAATAGCTTGTCAGTTTATGCTGATATTAGAACATGCCATAGAATCTTTATAGGATGAAGAAGACCTTCAAATCAATGGTATTAATAGCTTGTCAGTTTATGCTGATATTAGAACATGCCATAGAATCTTTATAGGATGAAGAAGACCTTCAAATCAATGGTATTAATAGCTTGTCAGTTTATGCTGATATTAGAACATGCCATAGAATCTTTATAGGATGAAGAAGACCTTCAAATCAATGGTATTAATAGCTTGTCAGTTTATGCTGATATTAGAACATGCCATAGAATCTTTATAGGATGAAGAAGACCTTCAAATCAATGGTATTAATAGCTTGTCAGTTTATGCTGATATTAGAACATGCCATAGAATCTTTATAGGATGAAGAAGACCTTCAAATCAATGGTATTAATAGCTTGTCAGTTTATGCTGATATTAGAACATGCCATAGAATCTTTATAGGATGAAGAAGACCTTCAAATCAATGGTATTAATAACTTGTCAGTTTATGCTGATATTAGAAAATGCCATAGAATCTTTATAGGATGAAGAAGACCTTCAAATCAATGGTATTAATAGCTTGTCAGTTTATGCTGATATTAGAACATGCCATAGAATCTTTATAGGATGAAGAAGACCTTCAAATCAATGGTATTAATAACTTGTCAGTTTATGCTGATATTAGAACATGCCATAGAATCTTTATAGGATGAAGAAGACCTTCAAATCAATGGTATTAATAGCTTGTCAGTTTATGCTGATATTAGAACATGCCATAGAATCTTTATAGGATGAAGAAGACCTTCAAATCAATGGTATTAATAACTTGTCAGTTTATGCTGATATTATGCAATGGCGAGGAGATACCAAATACAACAAACACATTCTAACGAGTAAGACCAAGAATTTGCGACTGTAAGTAGACATAAAAATAAACTAAATATATAGTCAGACATTAAAATATATTATGTAATAGATATGGACAGTTAATGACATATGAGAAAATTTTGAAGAAGTGAGCGAATTCAAATATCTAGGAACAATAATTAAGATAGGTATGAGATGCACATACAAATATTATGCATTGCAAGGACTCTTGTCATCCCAAATTCTCTCAGAAAACGTTAATCTCAAAATATATAAAATAGTTATTCTTCCAGTTATATTGTATAGATCCGTAACTTGGATTCTTATTTTAATGGAGGAGAAAATATGAGTATTTGATAATACAATTTTAGGAAGCTTTTTGGACCAATTAGAAATGAACCGACAGCCGAGTGGAGATGCCTACATAAATGTGAGCAACATGTTCCTTATAGGAGTTAAATCACATAGACTTTCGATGGGCCGCATATGTGGAGAGTATGGTGATTGAAAGAGGGACATGGAATATCCTTTTGGAAAACCAGAGCGAATGAGCCCAGTAAGCAGGTCAAGAATGAGGTGAGAGAATAACATTGACCATGATTTGAGGGAAATAGATTATATACAGGACGATTTGAAAAAAAACTCAGAATAGGGATCTATGGAGAGTTTATGTCCGCAAACCTATGAGTTCGATAGTGTCAGTGAGTTAGTTAATGATAGTAGTAGTAGTAGTAATAATAATAGTAATAATAATAATAATAATAATAATAATAATAATATTAATAATCAATTGAGTTGGTGTTTACTTGATGAAAATCCATATTCATTAATTATATAAAAATAAAAGTAGTTTTATTTTTATTTAATTAATAATAATTATAATGATAATAATATTTCCTCTCTTCCATTTTTCTTCTTGCAAGGATTAAAACTTTTTCGTTCGTTCCGGCTTCAAGTATAATAGCTGCTGTGTCCACTTCAATAATGAAAAAATAATATAATCTAATATATAAAAATTAATGTTGTGTTTGTTTGCTTGTTCATTCGTACTTTATGCGCGGCCATACCGTTCATCCGATTGTGATGGGGCTTTTTGCAAAATGTTCAGGAGATATCCGGGATGAACAAAGGCTATAAGAGAGTTGTGATACTCAACTCCTACACCCTTAAAAATAGCCTTTTGTAGTGGAAAACGTGAAAAAAGTAGATCTTTGGACGCTTAAATGGCTTACGCTGCCTAAACCATAACAAATACACAAAATTAATGTACACAGAATTGAATATCTCAAAACGCTCTACAAAAAAGTCCGTGATAACATATATTTATCTCTTTCGGATAACTCACAATAACCATTTTTTGTCTTTCATCGATGCCAAGAAGAACGGGACAAGTACCGGTACATAGATTCCTGTGCAAGCATATCAGCACATGGCGGATATTCTTTTACGGATAACTCACAATAATGAATTTTGTCTTTTAGCTCATTTATGCCAAGAAGATCAAGATAATAATAATAATAATAATAATAATAATAATAATAATAATAATAATAATAATAATAATAATAATAATAATACTTTATTTATTCTGGCAGAGTTAAGGCCATAAGGCCCTCTCTTCCACTCAACCAGCACAAATACAAATAAATATTCGACAAATATAGATATACACTATACTAATTATAAACAGTTAAAGATACAATAAATGTAGCAATGTAAATGTCATGTACAAACAACATTTTATAGGGTAATAACAATAATAATACGATAATAATAATAGTAATAATAATAATAGTGATAATAATAATAATAATAATAATATAAATATGATACATTATACGGGAAACACCAATTAATATATATATATATATATATATATATATATATATATCTTACACTGGATAATAATTAAGTCGAGTTTAGAGCAAATATAAATTTAGATTTCTTTTAAAAGATGCCAATGTCCGGCAACCCCTTATTTCTTGTGGTAGGGAATTCCAGTTGCGAGAAGTGGAGATGGTATATGACATGGAGTGATGTGATGTCCTATGTTGCGGTATATTAAGTAAGAGACTATGTTGTGATCTTGTGTTTAAGTTATGGTTTGAGGATAGATACTGGAAACGGGATGATAAATAATTGGGAATCGAGGTATGTAGGATCTTAAATAGGAGAATTAGACAGTGCGATTTTCTTCTCTCTTTTAGATGTAGCCATGACAATTCGTGGAATAATGGAGAAATGTGATCGTATTTTCGAACATTAAATATGAATCTGATACACATATTATGGACACTCTGCAGTTTGTCCGACAATCCGTCACTTATGTCAGTTAGTAGAACGTCACAGTAGTCAAAATGCGGCATCACTAAAGTTTGGATTAAAATTCTTTTAAGAGTTGTAGGAAGAAAATGTTTAAGTCGCTTTAGGGAATGCATTATGGAGAAGATCCTTTTAGATGTTTGTTTTACTTGCTCATGCCATTTTAAATTAGAATCTAGGTAAAATCCCAAGTTTTTAACGACGTCGGTATAAGGAATTTGTTCATTATCTAATATGACAAGATAAATAGATTCCCGGGCAACACCGGGTAATCAGCACCAGGAATCTTAAAATAATTACGATATATATTTATAATTATTTTATTTATTTTACTTATTCAACTAATCATAAGAAGTACATTAATGTTTGTCTTTCAGCTTACTTATGTAATGCAAGAATATCGGGATGAGTAGATTTCCGGACAACCCCGAGTAAAAACGGCACGGGATTAAAAAAAATACGATATAAATTGTTCTTTTTGCATATTTAACTAAACACAAAACACATTAATTTCCGTATTTGAGCTCATTTATTTCAAGAAGATCAGGTTAAGTAGATTCCCGGACAACGCCGGGTAATCAGCACAGGGTAATTAAAAATATACAATTATAATTATTTTTCCTATTACTTATTTAACTAAACATAAAAGCACATTCATTTTTATTTATTTAGGCGTAGAAGCGCACGCCGGGTATTAGCTAGTAGATTAAAAATATAATAACAGTATTAAACGTAATCCATAAAATCTATAGTAGGGCCTACGGTTACTACTTCTTGCTGCATATTCTATTAGACCTGCGATAGAAAGATAGTTGAGTGCATTTATTTAATACTTGTAACTACAAATTAACCGCGTACCGTATATAAAAAATGTATGTGCGTATGTATGTATATAAGTAGGTATATTCCAACATAGCTTTGCAACGTCTGAAGCAGTTTCAACTAATTTTTTTCACATAGGGCCTATGATCTGCAATATGAAAAATATACTAAGTGGAGTAGAAGACACCTACCACCTCTGTGTGTGTAATAGGCGGTGAAGTGTAAATTAGTAATGATTCCCTAGTTTTGGTTGATCCCAATGTTGTTTAATGCTATTTAATTGCAAGGTCAGCATCCATTGGCACGGGGGTTGAGAAAGAGTAAAGAATAAAATATCCAGAATTACCTAGATTAATGTGGTATTCCTAAAGGCTTATCCGCTCTTAGAGTGGCCCTTTTCAAAACAAAACCATTTTTTATTGGTTATGGACACCGATGTACGGTTTAGAAGCAATAAGTTTGCGATAAAGTAGTTCCCTTCATTAAATTAAAATGTGTTCTCTGAATATACTTGTTATTATTCGTGACTGAAAATAATAATATTCAAAACATAGAAAGTATTCTAAAATACATCTTATCAATAATTAAAACTTATAACAGTTTATTATATATGGGTGATGCATTTGTGTCATGCTTCAGTCGATTCTGATGCTACAAAATGGCTGAGTATGTCGAGTCTTCTGTTCTAGTGTCGCCATTTAAATTTTTAAAACACAAGTGTGGCAAACCTTTATCTAGTGTTAAAAAAAACAGTTATTGCAAATGTATTTCACAAGTTCAGTGAAAATTGTCACCAGCGTTTTGTTATCTGTCCCATTCAACGATCACATATCTTATATATTTCATACCTGCTCCCTGTCAATGTGACCGTTTGTGGCGCGAATGGCGGAAGGATGCAATTGGCGTTTGTTTATGTTAGATCACTCTAAGTGCAGATAAGGTGTAGTTTTTGGTGTCGCCAAGTTGATTGGTGTGAAATAGAATAAGATAGACCCGTGCAACGCCAGGTAATCGGCTAGGAAAATATAGAAGAGACATTTGGATCATAAAGAGGAAAAAGTTGTAAATCGTCGACTCAGTGTTTTATTTATGAATAACATTTATTTTTCTAAAATAAATAGATAATTTTTTTATAAATCAGTTGAAATGTTTACTAAAAATATCCATGGCATCCAAAACCAATAACATATTAAAATGTGTAATAAATGGCGCGTGCATGACATTGTGATGTACAATATTACTGTATCTCCATTCATTCGGTAATACAATAAACAGAATGGCGTGACGCAATGCTATGTTTATTTCCTCTTTTATCTTCCTGGCATTTTGCCGGATATTTAGCTGGAAATCAAAGCGAACCCAGTAGACATAATAATTCTATGCTTCCGTGAATCTATACAGACACATTCCTGATTTTGCAGCTCGGAAATTGTTCTCAATGAATGTAAAATAAAACAAAAAAGACCCACATTACATTTTTATGAATGAAACTTTATTAGTAGTAGTAGGACTTTATTGGACTAAAAGCAAGATAAATACAATGCTATTTACAAATATGGGTCACACGTGCCGTACGTGCTGTTGTACAATAACATTATACATTAATTTGGTTATGTGGAATTATTAAGAATTAATTTATTACTTTTTGATAACATTTATTTATGCATAAACGAGTGTTGTTCTTATTTTCCGCGTTTTGTCCATATATTTACCCAAGTTTATCCAATATTCTGGATTTACCATTAGCTCGTAGCATGCCAATATTTCACGATTTAAATTTAGAAATCTTTCCGGTAATAACTGACGTCTCCAATATTCTACATCGTTACATTTTCCTAACAATGTATCTCTTCTTGGAAGCTCCTGGACATTGAACATATTCGCATGTCGCGAACGTCGCTAATTTTTAGAAATGTCCATGCCCCTAGCGTAAACCAAGAAATCCCTGATCTCTCTTTAAATCCTAGGTTTTCCCCAAACATGTTTCAGATCTCTTGAATGAAACTTGTTGTAAGACCTACTATGTGGGATATTCAATAACCAAAGTTACCTTTAACAACAACAGAATGGAACGGAGCACTCTGTTTGGATTACTCTGGTACGAGTATAATTTCATAGTAAAAATTACTCAACCTCTCACTAACCCTCACACGTATTCCTCATGGTGACAGGGGAGGAGGAGGCATTTTTTTAAACATTTGAATCGATTTTGAAAGATACGAAAAATAACTCAGGCTAAGGTTTTTCAAGAAAACTATAAACCATAATATAGATTTCATTTTGTTTAATTATAGGATTTTCCATGTCATTTTTCCTAACAAACTATAAAGGGTTTGCATCATTTTTCACTTTGGGATAGATTTTATCAGCAGGATTGACTAGACAAAGTATAGTGAGTATAGTGATATGGCTTTGACCTGTCAATCACATCAGCCTCTAAAGAAAGTTGACAACAAATCATATAGATATTTTACCTGTTTACTAAGTACTGTACACAAAAATTTTGTGCTTGAAGACCATTTTATGTAAACAAATATGTAATATTCTAATAAATGTGTAGCAATGAGTAAAATATGTAAAATACGTAAAAATATGTAATATCAAAATTGAGTATAATGTCCAGATTTATGTGAAACATTTTCGGTTATTACGAACGAATATGTCAAGGAAAAAATATGTAATTACATACGAATCCAGAATCTGTATATGACCTACCCATTACAATTTACGAACCTTAACTGTTCTTATTACATATGGTTTCCCATGAAGATAAAGGAGCTCATTATTACATAGTCTTCACCATCTACCTGTCTATTCGTTTCTCTTTGGTTCAAAAACTTTCTAAAGAACTCTATTCTTAAATATTCGTAACTTTTTCTCTTCCCTGAAGGTAAGACTCTATAATTCGTATCCACATAACTTAACTGGAAAAATAACGGTTTTATATATCATTTCAATTTAGCGTTTTTTGAGGAAAGTAGGGATGACAAGAGTCACTGTCCAGAATTTGTGCAGTATAACTACGCTCTGCTACCAGAAATTGCACCGTATAGGTGCTGGATCAAACCGTTATTGTTGATAACTATTTTGATTAGAAAACTTAGATTGCTCAAATTATGACATCTTTGCCCGGGCCTATAAAAGGCAAAGATTAATTCAACTTTCCTTACTAAATTTTCAAACATGTAATGTGCAGTGAGCTACAAGCTATAATCGTGGAAGCTTTAAGGAAAGAGGAACTCACACCTGCTTGAGCAATGCGCTTTGGAATTTTACTTGCATTTCTGAGAAGTTTGAGGCTAACTACTAAATTAATAAGCAAAAAGGTACTTAAAATGCACAACTAAAGCTTTGATGCGAGTCAAAAGTATAGTCAGATATAACATGAAAATAAATGAATAAACCATTAATTTAACAAAGAAAAGAATACTATGATTGATCATCTATACAAAAAATAATAATATAAGCAAACATACATACTTTTACATTCATACTAGTCCAGCCTCGGGTTGGGGTATACAGTCCTTGCGGCCCCACCCTGGCCTACAGGACTAACAAACCAAACTAGCTCTTCTGAGCTACACTAACCAGACTCCGACGATCACTCAACAGATGATGATGCGATGTTACAAAACACAGCTATTTATGAGAGTTCACAAGGAGAGGGGAGAATGCGCGATAGTACACGGTGCGTACTAGGTGGGGGAGCATTTGACACTGTTCACAAAAATCGCACACGAAATGGAGACGTGATGACGTATAGTTTGCGCAGCATGACGTAATCCCTGTATCGAAATCTATATTTAGGTACAACTTCATAATGGAAAGTACTTCCTGAATTTAACCTAAGCTTAATTTCTTTCTGAAACTCATTCCTGTTTGTAACTACTGTTCTTAGGTATTTTAATTCAGCCACGTCTTCAAAATATCACTAATTTGTCATTAACTATCCGCTTCCATTATATAATGGATTCTCTCTGTTCTTTAATTATTTTTACATGAAAGTCTCTCTCAGTTTTATTATAAATTTGTGTGTTTATAATCATATATTTCGTATTAAAACGTAACATTTTTCTCACGCACCTTATACCTTTAAATTTTAATTCAATTGTAAATAATTTAAAAATGGCCTATTGTTACATTTTTCACCAATACTACTCGAGGTAGGCCAATTATATTTCGGGATACTTTAAAGAGTTAATGCTCAAACTCTTGTAGCATTTTCCTTCAAAAATCATATTTTCATCAATAGTTTATATAAGAAGTAGGCCTATAACATTTTTTGAAGTTAAAATTCAATCTTGCCGTCTTCTTCTTTTCTATAAGTATATGCCTGTTTATTACTCACGCACTACTGTATATCAATGCTGATTACATCTCATTACATCTCATTACATCTCTTGAGGGGTCTGCCCACTTCTCTTTCTTTCTCCTATGGGACGTAAGTTCTTCGCTGTTTTAATAAGCTCTGTCCATGTTTTAATTCCTTTCCCCTTTCCTTGTTGAAATAAATGTCTCAATATCTATGATATTGCATCCCTCTCTCCCGACACTGTCAAGTCTTGTTTTGTTTACTACGGCTCTTAAAGTGTTTAGTTATGATGTTCTCATTAGTTGTTTTGTTTGGCTAGTATCTGAATTTAAAATATTGCAGGTAAAACAATAAAACTGATAGAGTACATTTTTATATATAACTAGCTAATACCCGGCGTGCGCTGCTACTCGTAAATAAATGCTAATACGTTTTTACCACCGGCCGTGCGCTGTTCGGGAATCTGCTTATCCCGATATTCTTGGCATCAATGAAAGACAAAAATGGTTATTGTGAGTTATCCGTAGAAGATAAACATAAACATGCTGTTGCGGACTTTTTTGTAGTTTTTTTTATATGTTCAATTCTGTGTACATTAATTTGGTGTATGTGTTATGGTTTAGGCAGCGTAAGCCATTTAAGCGTCAAAATAGGGATTTAAGTTTACGTTTTTTACTAGAAAGGATGATTTTTAGGGGCGAAGGGGTTGAGTATTACAACTCCCTTATAGTCTATGTTCATTTTGGAATCACCTGAATATTTTTCAAAAAGCCCCATTTCAATCGGATGAACAGTATGGCAGAGCACGCTTGTCCGTGAATCGACTTTATTCCGATTTTCTTGGCATCAATGAGAAACAAAAATGGTTATTGTGAGTTATCCGTAAGAGATAAACGTATGCTGTCGCGGACTTTTTTGTTGATGGTTTTGAGATATTCAATTCTGTGTACATTAATTTGGTGTATTTGTTATGGTTTAGGCAGCGTAAGCCATTTAAACGTCAAAATAGGAACTTTATTTCACGCGTTTCACTACAAAGGGTGTTTTTTAGGGGTGAAGGGGTTGAGTATTGCAACTTCCGTATAGCCTACGTTCATCCCGGGAATCTTCTGAACATTTTGCAAAAAAATCCATCACAATCGGATCAATGGTATGGCCGCGCATAGAATACGAACAAACAAACAAACAAACCAACAAACATACAAACAAACAAACATTGATTTTTATATATAAGATGATAACTTGTAGTTAAGATTTAAGTTCTCTATTTATTGTAGAATTTTAAAAACTTTAATTATTTAAAATTTATTTTACGAAGAACGTTTAATGTATTTAAAAATGTATATTTTAAAACTAAATGTGTCCTTATTAACACAAAGTATTACTACATTAAAATATTGCCGTCTGTAGGGCCATGATCCATTCTACAATAAAATATTACTGATATCGGGTACCTAGAATCAGGTATATAATTTTTTAAATTACAGTTTACTGTCTCTCTTCGCAACCACCTCCCCTTAATTTGTTTATTCTGTACATTATAACAAATATAAAATTGCAAAATGTCTCACGACTAGTTCATTATTGGGCATCCTGTTAAATCGAATTATTCTTCTCGCCAATAGTAAAGTATTTACATCGAGAAGCTTATCTGTAGAATTTACATATCCTTTAATTGCATTAAAATTGTTTAATACAACATTAATCTACAGTAAGCACATTACGCCTAGAGAACACATTTTAATTTCCATTAAGATAGTTCAGAGGTCAAAGTGGCGGAGACTGCAAAGTGAAAATTGAAAATTCTGTTAATTCAAAATAGATTGAAAGCTTTTCGGGTTTAATGTAGCATTTTTCTGCTTGTTTTTTTTAAACATTCTCTTTATACGTATGATGGACTTTGGTCATAAATGTAAGTTACATTCTAAAAGACAGATATTTCAACAAAATATAATTAATAAATGTATATTTTAATGGAAGAGACGAACAACAATAATAAATGTGTAACGTATGGAACCTGGTGACATCAGAAATTAAAGAAGGGCATATTTGAAATAATAGTACAAATGCTATTAATCACTAGAGTAATTTGAAATAATAGGAAGTTGTAAATACAAATGTTATCAATTACAATGCTAATTCGAAATAAACGAAAGTGCAAATACAGATACGATACTAAACCATTAGCATTTAGTCTTACTTACACGATCTTTTAAAAATATATTATTTCCTTACCACATACGTCTGTAATTCTATATCACCTTTGAGTCTATATGAGTTTAAAAAATCAAAATATGAAAAAAAAAAAATGTAGCAGTACCGTATGTGGATAATTATCATAAGTAATGCCACGAGTGATTTCCAAATTATCGATAAATTCACGACTCACGAAGTGAGGAGTGAATTTATCCAGAGAATTTGGAAATCGAGAGTGGCATTTGTTAGGACAATTTAACGAATAAACTTAAGCTGTTTACTCACAAATCATTATTTAACTTTAGTTATTTTAAAATATTTTTATATTTAATATAAACGGCGATGTTTGAAAACAAATGAGAAACGATAGGTACGCTTCATGTGCTTCTTTTGTTTATCACTGCAACCAGATCATACTATTTATTGCCAAAGGAACGCAATATTGTAAGAATGCTCTCTAGTGGAGAAAAAATGATACACATCAAACTGTATATTAATTCATTTCTGATGTATGATGTAAATATGACAATTATATTTTTTCTGGATTATTACCTGGGAAAAAGTACACGTAAGAAAGTGCAAAGAGTGGTTTCTTTTTTTGGTGGTACAATCAATTGCTACAAATGTTTTTATATTAACTCCTGCAAGCGCTATGTGTTGACATGTATGCACTATATATATAATCTGGTAGCCGTATTTCTCATAGGCTCAGTCACTGCAAAATAATGACCAGACCTGTTCAGAATATTAAAAAGGAGGAGCTTTCTTTAATATGGTAAATATAACACTGATACATATTTCGTGAAACACGACTCTGATTGGATGTAAAACAGAAATCATTGAAACGTGATTGGTCATTGACTCGCATTTAGGGTATGAGTTAAATAGTCTCAGATATCCATCCATCCATAGCAATTCTGCCCGAAGGTAGGCCCTTCACTGCAATCATAGCATTTTCATGATATGCTTGCAGCTTTACTAGGGTAGCTTCCCGTTGCTTTCCACACCGGTGAAGGATGGTGATGATGATGATAATGATACGGATGATGATGATGGCCATATGATATCGGGGACCGTTTGGGCCTTACATTTTTCTTGACATCTGTCTTACAGGTGAGGAAAAACCATATACCGGTATATATAATATATATATATATATATATATATATATATATGTATATACATTTTTATTGAAAACAATCTGAAAATGTCTGAAAATTGAATGAGAAGTTGGGGTAAAATAATATAAACTGAAGGGTGAAAAGAGTAGCAACAGGGTAATTTTGAGAAATTATTTGTAAATTAATTCAGATTGAATGGTTTAAGATGTTTGAAAATATTTAAATATATATATATATATATATATATATATATATATACAGGGTGTAAATGAATTATACCGCACAATTTTAACTACGTATAGAGGGATATTATATAAGCATTTTGAGATAATGAACTAATGGTCTACGAATAAAAATGTCCAAGTTATGGTTCAATTTGTAAAATGGTTAGCACGCAACTGATTATTTCAAATTAAAATGGAAATAATATGATACAGAGACGGTAACTTGCACAACAACTATGCGCCTTAGCTCACTGGTTACAGCAGTCATACTATACCGACGCAAATGTAAGATTGATGCATCACGTTCGAAACTACCTACAGTATGTGTACACTTTCTTTTCCTTTCTTCCTTTATTATGTACGTACTGTAGATTAGTAACGTACGTAGCTTTGCTTCTGGTTTAATTGTTACTCATTATTTTACAGAATACGATATTGGAATGTCGGCGCAGTACATGAGTTACAAATTATCTACATACGTATTGTACAGGCAATTGATTGAAAGGTTGTAATAATAATAAACTTACTGTAGAGTACAATAGGTTTGGCAAATAATATGTGTAATTGTACTGTACAGTACTTATGTACTTGTATAGTGATAGTGCTGTGATTATAACAGTAATAACATGAAGAGATACAGTGTATGTACACATGACATACATAATGCTATTGGGAAATAAAAAGCAATACATTTGAATAAACAAAAAAAGTAAACACCTGCAGACTCATTAGAAGAAATTGTTCAAATAGGCCACCTCCATTCTCACAATGCAGACGATATCGGCGATTAAATTATTCTTGTACCCCGTTCAAAATACAAGTTCATCTGTATAAACAAGGGTCGCATACACCAGTGTTTTCAGATGTCCACACAAAAATAATCAAGTGGACAGATATCTGGAGAGCGAGGTATCCACACTACAGATGAACTACCTCTTCCTGTATCCAACTGCCAGGATACACTTGATCCAAATGATTTCGCACATTCCGGCAGAAATGGGTAGCAGTCTGATGTAAAGAGAACTTATTCTAGCAATCTAGGAAATACGTGCACGAAAAATGTCTTATAAATAACACAATTTAATCTCTGGGAAATAAAGTAGGGGCCAATGCTGTGGTCTGAAATTACGCCAATCCATACGTGCACAAAAATCTCTGCTGGTGACCCCACTCGAAGATGACATGAGGATTTTCATAATCCCACACATAATTGTTCTTTCAGTTCAGAACCAGCCCATCCGTAATAAATATTGCCTCATCACTGAATAACAGTGAGGAAGTGTAGTGGCTGCAACAAATCCAATTACAAAATTGTACTTATTGAGCGAAGTCCACTGGCTGTAAGGCTTGTACTTTTGTAGATGAAAGAGTTAGAGCTGGTCTTTGTGCAGGGCTTCCCATACACTTTGATGGTTCGTGCTCATTACACGTGAGACAGCACGAGTTCTATTAGAAGGATCATCGTCCACCCTATGAAGAACATTTTCTTCGAACTCTGCAGTGCGGAGCGTATGTCTTTCACCGGCGTCTACTCTGTTTACCTTCAATGTCCCATGCTCACGCAAACGCCTATCAAGAGACTCTAAGGTTGCTCGGTGAGGATGGCGTCTATTCGGATACCGCTCCGCATACGTGGCAGCAGCTCTTGCACCATTACCTCGATCTGCATTTCGGCAAGTTCAGCATGATATATTAAATATAAAATTGGTACCTGGTAAGTCAGTCGTTGTCAAATAAATTATTGAACTTCAATATGTGATTCCAATATGGAGGCCTTTCACAAACAATGTTTCATCTTTTGCATTTTGGAACACTTAATGAGGTTTAATAATTTAGTTGAGGAAGACTGACCTACCAGGTACCAATTTTATATTTAATATCTTATTACATCACCTCAACGGTGCTTTAATATGAATTTTAAAAGTGTTGAAAGTTCAGCATAACCGTAAAGATGTTCCATGAAGCTTTCATGTAATGCGACGGATACTGAACTAACTTCTAATCTTACGTTAATGTAATAACCAATATGGGAATAGATATTTTGTGCATGCCTATACAGAACAAATTTCACTGTCAATGTATCACAGTACACACGCAGGGAAAGAAAAAAAGAAGAAGGAGGAAGCAACAAAAAAGTGGCCTGCCGTGATTTGAACCATCAGTGTTCGAACTCAAATCCACCACTTTGACCATTAAGCTACACATTAACTACGCAGATTCTGCGTGTTTCACTCTGAGCTACGGCTCTCATTGTACCGATGCTACTTTAACCAGTGCAGTGGCGTGCAATTATCTGCTAAGTTCGAAATTTTTAAGGAATTTGATAACCCAATATTTCATAAAAGTTTTTGATCAATTATTAGCAATCATGATTTCATAATTATTACCAAGATCTGAAGTTATTCTAGTATAATTTTCTCTCCTACTTTGCTCTCCTATTGATTAATCTGTATTGATTGTCGATTAATTTGATTCTCTATATCTAACGCATTTTCCCTCGTAGACCTTTGGTTCCCTATTTCAAATTACTTGTATAATACCCCTTTGTAAGCAGTTACATTTGTGCGGTATAATTCATTTACACCATATATATATATATATATATATATATATATATATATATATATATGCCTTATTAACGCAAACATTGTTAGATTACTGACGAATCCATTATATAACAGAAATACCTAGGAACAGTAATTACAAACACGAATGAACCTTAGAAAGAAACTGAATATAGGCTCAATTCTTGAAATTCTTGTATTACAGGGACTTTTGTTATCCCAACGTCTCTAAAAAATGCTAAACTGAAAGTATATAAAACTCTTATTCTTCCAGTTATACTATATGGATCGAAAAATTGATTTTTACTTTAAGAGAAAATAAAATATTATGAATATTTGAGAAAAAAGTCCTTAGGAAAGTTTTTGAACCAAAGAGAGACGAACTGGCAGGTAAAGGGTGAAGACAACATAAATAAACTATATGATATTTATGGGAAACACCGATGTAATTAAAACAGTTAAAACTCACAGACTGCAATGGGTAAGACATATGGTACAAATAGATAATGAAAGAGGAGCATTGAAAACCAGAGACAAATAGCCCGACAGATGGTATATCATTAAGAACAGTTGAATAATTAATAACTAACTTAAACACCTCACTAGTAGTAGGCCCTATGCTTTTAATGATTGAACAGCTGTCGACAATAAGACAATAACCGTTTTTTATTTGATTTTTACTTGCAAAAAGGTCCCATGTGACATTAGCAAGAATTTCCTTACTAAAACCCAATGTCAGAAAAAAAATAGGACCACAGTGTTATTTTGTGGGTCTGTTAAATTAGTATTAATTAATATTGTTTATTTTTTATTATTTCACTCACCTCATACTTCATAATTCATAGCAGACCCTGGGTTTCTTCACATCTTTTGTGACATTCTCAATGCTGCGTCACGTTCACAACTGACGTCCAACGGCCTTCTATCCTGCAGACTGACCTCCGCGCCATCTGGTGGCCGACCGAAGAATTTCCAAATCAGTCCTCTTTCTTTATAACCGGGTATTTCAAAATTCATAGTTGTATTTTCATTCTTGCATATGTAATTTTTTTCCCAAATTGTGAGTTCCTTCGGTTTTTCCAATTGTTTAAGTAATTTGTTTTGGTTTCTATTTCTATGTTTTTCTGACCAGGCATGTGCAGCTATTGCAGAAGATGCCATTAAACTGTTAAATATTCAAAATAAAACAATCAAATTTACAATGGAAATAGAAAATAATCATGAAATACCATTTTTAGACCTTAAATTGATTAGGAATGAAGAAAAAAAGAAAATAGAATTTGGAATCTACAGAAAAGAAACTCACATCGACAATTATATAAAATCTACTGGATTTAACCATTTTTCACACAAACAGGCAGTATTTAATAGTTTAACACACAGACTTGTGAATGTTCCCATGAGCAAAGAAAATTACAATAAAGAGCAAGAACACATCATAAAAATTGCTAAGGATAATGGTTTTCAAAAGAAGATGATACACAAGAAAATAAATAAATTCAAAGAACAAAAAGTCATCAATGAAAGTACTCTTCAGACAGTTAAAAATATAGGCAAAAAATTCAAGAAGTTCACATACCATCCTTTGGTATTTGACAAGTTTCAAAAAATTTTCAACAAATTCAACATTAAATTAGCACTTAAAAATGATTACAGCTTAGGTAATTTAATAAAAACCAACAAAAATGAAAAGATTGAAGACTGCAAAAAATCGGAATTTATCAAATTAATTGTAAAGATTGTGAAAAGATATACATAGGAAAAACAAAAAGGAATCTAAATACAAGATTAAAAGAACACCTCAGAAATGTAAAAAATGGAGAGAAGAAGAAGAAACCGAAAAATCTGCAATAGCTGCACATGCCTGGTCAGAAAAACATAGAATAGAAACCAAAACAAAATTACTTAAACAATTGGAAAAACCGAAGGAACTCACAATTTGGGAAAAAATTTACATATGCAAGAATGAAAATACAACTATGAATTTTGAAATACCCGGTTATAAAGAAAGAGGGCTGATTTGGAAATTCTTCGATCGGCCACCAGATGGCGCGGAGGTCAGTCTGCAGGATAGAAGGCCGTTGGACGTCAGTTGTGAACGTGACGCAGCATTGAGAATGTCACAAAAGATGTGAAGAAACCCAGGGTCTGCTATGAATTATGAAGTATGAGGTGAGTGAAATAATAAAAAATAAACAATATTAAATATTTTCCTCAATTTCCATAAAATATTATTAAGACTAAATGTATAATTTAACTGACAGATTAATACAGAACTTCTTTATTTTTGTTTGTATTACTTTAATGTCTATTAGATATGGACTATATCCTATTGTTTATATTGATTTGTTTATTTTTTATTATTAGTATTAATTTTAGTCCACTGCTGTGTTCTCCCGGTAGCGTCGCTGCCTCGTATGCTGTGCTCCTGCGTTTGATCCCCAGGCGGAAAAGGTTTTTTGCGTATTTTATTTTGAGGTTTCTCCTTACCTTTAAGACAAATATCAGGAACATTAAGGTCCAAACGGTCCTCGAATATCATCTGGCAATCCTAACAATCATTATTATATTAGCCATGTCTAGTATGATAGTGAGTGTGATTCGTGTGTTTTATCTTAATATTGTGTTGTCTCGGAGGTAGCCTTAGATTGAGCTCATGTCTCATTCAGGGAGACCCTCTATGTTCTTGCGTGTTCAAAACGTATGTTGCGAGATCCAAATTTTGATATCCTTCTCCCGATAGGTCGTGCCACTCTAAGGCTAGGGCGGCGTGTGGCATGTAAAGTACATGTAATGTAAGAGGTTAAACTATGGCGGAGAAGAAAAATCATTAATTTTAATTATAATTTACATTATTATAACTACTAATATTCTTACTGTCAATTTGGCCAAAGTTTCATTTAGTATCAAATTTTATAAACATTACAATTTTTGCATTTTAAAGTTATGCATGATTGCTCTCTCTGAGTGGGAAGGTAAATATTATATATATATATATATATATTTACATGTACTTACTAGAGACTTGAGATTGAGAAAATGGTGGAGAGAGGTACAGGACCGAGCTCCTTGTGGAGGCCAGGACTCAGGAATGAGTTGTTGCGCCAGAGATGAGATATATATATATATATATATCATTAATTTTAATTATAATTGCTATAAGTCCTTTTGGGGTTTATAGAACAGTTGAAATTAATTATATGGCGGAAAAAGTATTGTTAGTTGATATATATGTATATACACTAGTGTCCAAAATTAAAGCAACAAACTGAAATTTCATCTTTGTGGGTTTATTTTGCCGCAAAATGGGATAAACAAGTGATACGAAAGTGTAAAAAACCAGAAGAATAAAGAAAGTAAACAATTGCAACATTCGTGCAGACCAGTAAAACAAAATGTTTCTTTTTTTCAAAATTAGTGGATATCAAACACATCCAGAAAACAGTTTAGTGTGTTCAGTATTGGGTGTGACCACCTCTGGCAGCAAACAGGCTTCACAACGGCGTGGCATGCTGCGAATAATGTCATCAATCTCATTTTGAGGCAATAACGCCTATTCTTCCTCTAGAGCAACTCGCAAGGCCTGGTGAGTGATTGGTGGATGTTCATGTGAAGCAACCTGTCTCCCTAGTGCATCCCAGACATTCTCTATAGGATTCAAATCGGGAGAGCGAGCAGGCCAATCCATGCGTGCAATATCTTCAGTTTCCAGGAACTCATAAACCACCTGTGCTGTATGAGTAAGAGCATTATCTACATCAGTAAGAAGTCTGGGCCCACAGCACCGCGACCCAACCGCACATGAGGTGTCAAGATCTCGTCACGACAGTAAGAAGTCTGGGCCCACAGCACCGCGACCCAACCGCACATGAGGTGTCAAGATCTCGTCACGACAGTAAGAAGTCTGGGCCCACAGCACCGCGACCCAACCGCACATGAGGTGTCAAGATCTCGTCACGACAGTAAGAAGTCTGGGCCCACAGCACAGCGAACCAACCGCACATGAGGTGTCAAGATCTCGTCACGACAGTAAGAAGTCTGGGCCCACAGCACCGCGACCCAACCGCACATGAGGTGTCAAGATCTCGTCACGACAGTAAGAAGTCTGGGCCCACAGCACCGCGACCCAACCGCACATGAGGTGTCAAGATCTCGTCACGACAGTAAGAAGTCTGGGCCCACAGCACAGCGAACCAACCGCACATGAGGTGTCAAGATCTCGTCACGACAGTAAGAAGTCTGGGCCCACAGCACCGCGACCCAACCGCACATGAGGTGTCAAGATCTCGTCACGACAGTAAGAAGTCTGGGCCCACAGCACCGCGACCCAACCGCACATGAGGTGTCAAGATCTCGTCACGACAGTAAGAAGTCTGGGCCCACAGCACAGCGAACCAACCGCACATGAGGTGTCAAGATCTCGTCACGATACCTGACAGCAGTTAAACCTTATCGGTGTATCCGTACAATTTCGTGAAGAGGTGTTCGAGTAGTCAACAGGATTCCTGCCCACACCATTACTGAGCCACCTCCACATTGGTATCTTTCCACAATGTTTGAGTGTCGAAATCGTGTTCCAGGTTCTCTCTAGATGTGAATTCGTCGAGAATCATTTTCAAGACTAAATCTGGACTCGTCTGTGAAGAGAACATTGGCCCACTCTTCGATCGTTCAGTTGGCATGTTGATGACTCCACTCTAGACGGTCTCTTCTCAGAATACGCGTCAGGGGTACACATACAGCAGGTCTCTTACAATAAAGGCCACTCTGGCAAAGCCGTCTGTACACCTTTTGCCTCGATTCAACTGTTCGAGTGGACGGTGTGAGGTGAGATGTCAGTTGTCGTACAGTACTACCGCGGTACCGTCTTGCCCTTAGAGCCAAATAACGGTCCTCTCTTTCCGATGTCACTCTTAGTCGTCGTCCTTGCCCTGGTCTTCGAGATACATTTTCGGTCTCTAAAAACTGTTGCCACATCCGGAAGCAACAGAACAATTCACAATAAGCCAACTGGCCACATCAACTTGACTCTGGCCTGCTTCCATTCTTCCTATGGCCCTCCAACGAAGAGAATCTTCTAGGTGGCTTCTCTGTGCCATACTCTACCTACAGTAAATGTTTATACAGCAAACATTGATGTTGGACTAAGCAATAAACACTACAATGCAGTGCCCTGTTTGATAGGTGCACTGACGTCATCGTTTGCATGGTTGTAAGATGGCCGGAATGTCATCTGCAGTTCAGAACAGGACTATACTGACATATGTTTGCGGTGTATATGAATATATAGTGAATTAGAGATAGGAAGAAGAAATACTAGTTTGTTGCTTTAATTTTGGACACTAGTACATATATATATAACCCGAATTTCCCTCCATATTGTTTTAGTTTCAAATATAAACTTAATATTTCATCAAATCTAAATAATTTAAATATAGGCCCATAATTTGACATACAGATATAATATGTATAAACACATCGAGTTTGGACTTTAATTACTCAGAAATTTATTTGGAATCCAATTATCATATTAATGAATTAATTTTATTAATTGTATAAAAGTTGATTTCCTTTTTTTATAAATGACTAAGACAACTCCTTTTGTTAAATTTCGGTTATTCCAATAAAGACGGCGCCAGAAAGTCTACAAGACGTATGGTATAACAAAGGTATACATGAATTTCAGGTACCTGAATGCAATAGGAACCTATAGATACCAAACTCTTTGTTAATAAAAATGTATCAGAACGTCTATTTAAGAACAGATTAGAATGTCAAGTCAACATAATGTTTATGAATGACGAGTATGACAAAATGTTTACAATTGGAGTTTCACTATGAAGTTTCAAATTAAAATTTGGATACATATATCAGTTAAAAGTTAACTACGAATAACACAATGCAATTAATTGAAACTAACGGTTTTAAATACGTTGCTAGACCCTGAATAGAAAACCCAATAGGCCTAACTACAAACAAAATTGGCAACATTGTCAGTAAGTAGCGCGAGATGTTAACGCCCATTGTTAACTGCGTCACAAACAGAAACAAAGAATATTCACACCCTTTATTTATATGTAATATATGTCGACACTTGTATAAACCAATGGGAATAAATTGTAACCCCTTCTCCTGTAGAAATCTGAACGATTGAAGGAATACTGAAGTTTTTTTTAAATATATAAATCGGAGACGCGTACAAAATACAAGCCTCCCAGTTATGAAAGGGAGAACATCGCATAAGTTTTATTTTAACTGCGGGAAAATAACGTCCGCTACTAGTTCAAATAGAAATTTGTAACTCCTAATCGAGGAGGACGAACTTAGGGCAAGTTCAAATAGCTCTACAAATTACGTTAAGTCTCTAATAAGTATAATATTTGAACAAAACTTCGTAATAAAACGATATTTAAGAACATTGATTCGCATTTTTTATGTTACAATATTAATAATACTTCTTCATTATTCCATCGAGAATTCAAATCGCTGATAATATCACATCAATTAGTGTGTTCAATATATTGAATTGTCTGTATAGTGACTCGTATACAAAATAAACTGAGTGACTTGTGAACTTCAATTATTAATAAAACTATCGCTGCCCGTACAAAGTTCCTTCGTTATTCCCTGTGATAAAGTGATCCTCATCGCTCACCGAACCCACACTGACTAGACCGCGAGCCTAAAATTCTCATATTACGGAAATTCCTCTGATAAATCCATCACCATTTACCCACCCCAAAATTAATAAACCTTCTCATATATATATATATATATAATTTTCGCGAATACTATAATGATGTTCCATATGTGTATAATTGTTGGCGCGACAGATATAATATCTATTTTGTTGTGTCTCCTATACACGTATCAATATTAATTTATTATTAATCAGTTGTTATGACAGGCATTCAAAGTAACATTTACTCTTTGCCGCCAATTATGTATACAATCTTTGACAGATTCTCTGATAAAAAAATTCTGCCATTGATTGTACATACGAATATCCTCTTACAAATATTCTATATATCTCTATATTCAGTAACTCCTTCCTCTATGCGTTTTACATTGCACGGGTTGGAGAGATTTACTATAATGCGTAACGTGTGCTCTGAGGTCCCGTGAATATTACAACAATAATACATAAACCTGCTATGATAAAGCTCAGAGCCCTGGGTTCCGGTAAGCACGAATGCATATACATAAATATAGACATAAAGATTATAGCATAAGCAACAAATGTCCATTAATATGGCATAATATAGTATATGGCGTATCCAAAGAGAAACAAAGAACAAAATAGATTAACCATAATAAGCTCTAGAAGAGTATCCGTGGCTGGGCCTCTGATCACGGAAATGTTTCGGTACTCCGAATTGGCAAACTACTAGGCACAAATAATCCGTGAACATATTCTAGAAACAATCTATATTAAGATAATCAAAGCTGTCATGAGTCGTGAGCATGGGGAACATTTAACTATTATACTGAGGTCAAGTGGTGATCTAGAATACAAATAATAAGCCAGTATTTATTAATAATTTTAAGTACATTTTAAAGAAAAAAATAAACATAATATCAATTTGAGTCATAATATTTAATGAGATGTAAACTAATTAATAGCTGCTGTGCAGACATGAAATGAAATCAAAGGTAACAGGAATCTGAATTTTTATTTGATTATCTACAGTTTATGGTTCACAATTAACTTATAGTGCACCTTGCCTATGATCATAACGGGTTTGTCTTTCTATTTACTATTCATCCATCTACATTGGAAGTTTAATTCCTACCCTATTCTACACGCTTTATATTACCTTGACCTCTATCTATCTATATAACGGTATCCTTCAACACAATTTTCACCCACTTAAAAACATTGGATCGACTTGAAACTTTGTACTTGTAAAGGACCTATGACAATATTATAATTTCATAAATAATATATAATATAATATATAATAGGTTGCAGAATTATCGACGTTTTAGTCCATCGTTGTAAGAAATTAATATTATACTCTTTGGTAGCTAAGTTGGTAGAGTGGTGGACTGTAGTGGTATGTAATTTCAGTAATCCATAGGTCGCTGGTTTAAATCCGACCCGGAGAATTTCTTTTTTAGAAGAGTATTACTTTTAGCTCATACTACAATAGTATCGAATTTAAAGATATTTGTATTATTAGAAAACCAAACTAAAAATTAAAAAATAAATAATAGTTTTAAAAACTAAAACAACACGCTTTATTAGAAAACCGAACTAAAAATGAAAAATCATTTTTATTTCCAATAGGTTTGGGATAAAATAAAAGTGGTCAACGAAAAAATCATCTCCATCACATCTAGAATAAAACTAGAGTTATCTGCAAAAAAAAAACCATCAAAAGCGTGGGGTGCTCTATATCAATTAATATATCTGATAATAAACAGACATTGGTAAAAGTAAAGTCTCTAAGAAGAAAACGTAAAAATCATAAAAAGAACCCCACGCTTTTGATGTTTCTTTTGTAGATAACTCTAGTTTTATTCTAGATGTGTTGGAGATGATTTTTTTGTTGACCCTTTAATTTTATCCCAAGCGTGTTGGAAATTAAATTTATTTTTCATTTTTAGTTCGATTTTCTAATAAAGCGTGTTGTTTTAGTTTTTTAACTATTGTTTATTTAATATTAGGATGGGAGTATTAGCCTGAGCGGTTACTGTCGGGGGTTAACTTATTGTTTTACACTTTATTAGGATCTCTGCCTTTATTAATTGGAATTATAACAATATGCATACATTAGCAGTCTTATAAGGTCTCAGAACTTTACAAACATACAGTAATCTTCTTATATATATAAACATTAATGTTTGTTTGTTTGTATGTTTGTTTGTTTGTTTGTTCGTTCGTACTTTATGCGCGGCCTTACCGTTGATCCGATTGTGATGGGTTTTTTGCAAATTGTTCAGGAGATTCCCGGGATGAACATAGGCTATAAAACAGTTGTCATACTCAACTCCTACACCCTTAAAAATCGCCCTTTGTAGTGGAAAACGTGAAAAAAGTAGCTCTTTGGACTCTTAAGTGGCTTATGCTGCCTACACCATAGGAATTACACAAAATTAATGTACACAGTATATATCTCAAAAAGCTCTACAAAAAAGTCCGCGACAGCATATGTTTATCTCTTATGGGTAACTCACAATAACCATTTTTGTCTTTCATTGATACCAAGAGAATAACACCCATTCCGGTGAACCTTACATCTTTATTATTGATGCCAAGAGTCCCGCGCCGTAGCCGAGTGGTTACGGCAAGAAATCTTGACGCAGAGCTACGGTACTTACTCTGATTCGAGTCTCTATGGGGGAAAACATTTTTCTCATAAAATTTCGGCCAGTATTGCACCGGTGCACAGTGGACCAGAAATGAAATCTAGGTACAAAAATGCTGTTTTCACCCACCCTAATCAATTTATCTTTTTTTTTTCACTTTAATATAATTGTTATATGGCGGTTCTTAACTTATCTGCAAAAGAGGGTACAATTCTAATGTGAAAAAAGTATCTCTTTGGACGCTTAAATGGCTTACGCTGCCTAAACCATAAGAAATACACAAAATTGATGTACACAGAATTGAACATCTAAAAAAAACTACACAAAAAAGTAGATTGTAACAGCGCACGGCTGGTGATAAAAACACATTAACATTTATTTATGAGTAGCAGCGCACGCCGGGTATTAGCCAGCGAATAATAAAGTGATTCACACCAATAACATTCATCTTAGCATTCACTCATAAACAAAGCTTGATTCTTCACAGCATCATCACTCACTTTAATGACGTAATGCTTGATGGTGGAGGGACCAACAACTCGCAGACCCTCGCTGCAGCGAAGAACTTAATTCCTGAAGGAAGACTGCCAGGCCGAGACAGACCTCGGGCTTTCCGTGTCGCGGGATTATATCATATGCTGTGCATCCCTTGCACATTCGCATGTGACGTAAGGAAGAGTTGGGGAAGGGGCGAGTTCGGGAAAGGATGGCACAGATATATACAGACTACATCGATGAAGCGGAGATATCGCTGGGACAACACACAGAAATAACTTCCTTGCTCCTATAATTACGTCATTCCTTGCGCAAAGAGCGGTACATATGCTTATTTAAGTAGCTCGGCACTAAGCACAGGCAGCATTCTTATTTTATATGGGATTCGAGCTGACTCCCCGTACCGTATTCAAGTGTCGTCTGATGCACTGTGCAAAAAATGGACCTTGGTTTGAGTGAGAGCAATGGGTTGGAAGTATGGATGGTTATTATAATTGTTCTCTTTAATTTTAAAATATGTTTTACTTCCATTTTTTTTTTCAAATTCAATATTAATTTGTTTATTTCATTATTTTCTTTAAATATTAATATATATATATATATATACCACAGCCTTTTAACAACATATTTTACATATTTTCTAATTTAAATTATACACATATTTTTATCGACATTTTTAACATGATGAAACGCAAAAAACAATCCAACAATATAAAGTCTTGAATAACACTAACATATGCAGGGAATGAAACAATGAAATTTGCTGAAATTCTGAAAAAAACTAGACAAACATAAACATAGCATACAAGACTGAAAATAAATATTAACATAATAAGCAACGGTATAGAAGAGAACAATACATTTAGCAATAAAGTAGTTTACAAATTAACGTGTAAAGATTGTAATAAATTTTACATAAAACCAGTGTATGATACAAAGAACACTTTAACGCCAGCCTCCGCTTGAATACAATAGAAAACACACTTGTGATAGTTAATAAAGAAATAAATTCAGCGAAGATAAACGTACTAGAGAAAAATACAATTTTAAAGGAAGTAAACAACTATCTAATTTTAACTTTTATAAGATTCATGATGTGTTCCGTTGAGGTATTATTCAAAATTAATATAACATTATGGAATATTCACCTGAAAGATCCGTCTCCTCAACTTAATTAATCATTTAACTGTAGCGCTTTCGGGACTTGTCCCATCATCGGCAGGAAACACCAGTTTTGAATCCTGCCGATGATGGGACAAGTCCCGAAAGCGCTACAGTTAAATGATTAATTAAGTTGAGGAGACGGACCTTTCAGGTGAATATTCCATAATTTTATATTAATTTTATCTAATTTTAAATGAGAACACACCTAACTGATGCAACACTCTATACAAAAATACAAAGTATCTGTCGGAAGATACCTTAGACACACATAGGAGTTGATGTCAAAGGCGTCACGAAACAACAACAATTAGTAGCACTTATTCTGCTGATGATGGAAGAAGGTTTCCGATAGGCCTACAGTATTTAATTTTAAAAAATATTAACCTAGTTGAGAACGAAGGTATCTGATAGGTATATATTTTAATATTTTTCGCTGTACATAATTTTAATCTCTTATGCTATATTTTTTTTGTAGAATCTATGTGTTGAGAACTCTTTATATTTAGCTTCATAAAGAAAGTGCGTGCCCTGATCCGAATGAATATTTACCATAGTTTTATTTGTGCCTTATTTATTTACAATTTCAGATTCCCATTATGTGCTTGTCACTTGAGATATTTATTTGCGATTCCTGATTACCATTATGTGCTTGTCACTTGGGATATTTATTTGCGATTCCTGATTCCCATTATGTGCTTGTCACTTGGGATATTTATTTGCGATTCCTGATTCCCATTATGTGCTTGTCACTTGGGATATTTATTTGCGATTCCTGATTCCCATTATGTGCTTGTCACTTGGGATATTTATTAACGATTTCTGATTCCCATTACATGTTTGTCACTTGAGTTATTTATTTACGATTACTGATTCCCATTACATGTTTGTCATTTGGGATATTTATTTACGATATCTGATTCCCATTATATTTTTGTTCACTTTAGTTATTTATTTACAATTTCTGATCCCATTACATGTTTGTCACTTGAGATATTTATTTACAATTTCTAATTCGCATTACATGTTTGTCACTTGAGATATTTATTTACGTTTTCTGATTCCCATTATATTTTTGTTCACTAGAGTTATTTATTTACGATTTCTGATTCCCATTACATGTTTGTCATTTGAGATATTTATTTACAATTTCTAATTCGCATTACATGTTTGTCACTTGAGATATTTATTTACGTTTTCTGATTCCCATTATATTTTTGTTCACTTGAGTTATTTATTTACGATATCTGATTCTCATTACATGTTTGTCATTTGAGATATTTATTTACAATTTCTAATTCGCATTACATGTTTGTCACTTGAGATATTTATTTACGTTTTCTGATTCCCATTATATTTTTGTTCACTTGAGTTATTTATTTACGATTTCTGATTCCCATTACATGTTTGTCATTTGAGATATTTATTTACAATTTCTAATTCGCATTACATGTTTGTCACTTGAGATATTTATTTACGTTTTCTGATTCGCATTACATGTTTGCCACTTGAGATATTTATTTACGTTTTCTGATTCCCATTATGTGCTTGTCACTTGAGATATTTATTTACGATTTCTGATTCCCATTATATTTTTGTTCACTTGAGTTATTTATTTACGATTTCTGATTCCCATTACATGTTTGTCACTTGAGATATTTATTTACGATTTCTAATTCGCATTACATGTTTGTCACTTGAGATATTTATTTACGATTTCTAATTCGCATTACATGTTTGTCACTTGAGATATTTATTTACGTTTTCTGATTCCCATTATATGCTTGTCACTTGAGATATTTATTTACGATTTCTGATTCCCATTAATTTGTTGTCACTTGAGTTATTTATTTACATTTCTGATTCTCATTATATGTTTGTCATTTGAGATATTTATTTACAATTTCTAATTCGCATTACATGTTTGTCACTTGAGATATTTATTTACATTTTCTGATTCCCATTATGTGCTTGTCACTTGAGATATTTATTTACGATTTCTGATTCCCATTATATTTTTGTCACTTGAGATATTTATTTACGATTTCTGATTCCCATTATATGTTTGTTCATTTGAGTTATTTATTTACATATCTAATTCTCATTACATGTTTGTCACTTGAGATATTTATTTACGTTTTCTGATTCCCATTATATTTTTGTTCACTTGAGTTATTTATTTACGATTTCTGATTCCCATTACATGTTTGTCACTTGAGATATTTATTTACAATTTCTAATTCGCATTACATATTTGTCACTTGAGATATTTATTTACGTTTTCTGATTCCCATTACATGTTTGTCACTTGAGATATTTATTTACGATTTCTGATTTCCATTACGTGTCACTTGAGATATCCATTTACGATTTCTGATTTCCATTACATGTTTGTCACTTGAGGTATTTATTTACGATTTCTGATTCCCATTACATGTTTATCACTTGAGATATTTATTTACGATTTCTGATTCCCATTACGTGTTTGTCCCTTAAGACATTCATTTACAATTACTGTTTCCCATTATGTGCTTGTCACATGAGATATTCATTTACAATTACTGTTTCCCATTATGTGCTTGTCACATGAGATATTTATTTACGATTTCCTATTCCCACCACATGTTTGTCACTTGAGATATTTATTTACGATTTTTGATTTCCATTACGTGTTTGTCACTTCAGATATTTATTTACGATTTCTGATTTCCATTACGTGTTTGTCACTTGAGATATTCATTTACGATTTCTGATTCATATTACGTGCTTGTCACTTGAGATATTTATTTACGATTTCTGATTCCATTACATGTTTGTCACTTGAGATATTTATTTACGATTTCTGATTCCCATTACATGTTTGTCACTATAGGTATTTATTTACGATTTCTGATTCCCATTACGTGTTTATCACTTGAGATATTCATTTACGATTTCTGATTCCCAATTTGTGCTTGTCACTAGAGAAATTTATTTACGATCTCTGATTCATATTATGTGCTTGTCGCTTGAGATATTTATTTACGATTTCTGATTCTCATTACAGGTTCATCACTTGAGATATTCATTTACGATTTCTGATTCCCATTAGGTGCTTGTCACTTGATATATTTATTTACGATTTCTGATTCCATTTATGTGCTTGTCACTTGAGATATTTATTAACGATTTCTGATTCCCAATATATTTTTGTTCACTTGGGTTTTTTTTTACAATTTCTGATTCCCATTACATGTTTATCACTTGAGATATTTATTTACAATTTCTAATTCGCATTACATGTTTCTCATTTGGGATATATATTTACGATTTCTGATTCCCATTACATGTATGTCACTTGAGATATTAATTTACGTTTTCTGATTCATATTATGTGTTTGTCACTTGAGATATTTATTTACGATTTATGATTCATATTACGTGTCACTTGAGGTATTTATTTACGATTTCTGATTCCCATTACATGTTTGTCACTTGAGATATTTTTTTACATTTTCTGATTCCTATTACGTGTTTGTCACTTGAGACATTCATTTACGATTACTGATTTCCATTATGTGCTTGTCACTTGAGATATTTATTTACGAATTCCGATTCCCATTACAGGTTTGTCGCTTGAGATTTTTGTTTACGATATCTGATTCCCATTACATGTTTTTCACTTGATATATTCATTTACGATTTCTGATTCCCATTATGTGCTTGTCAATTGATATATTTATTTACGATTTATGATTCCCATTATGAGCTTGTCACTAGAGATCTTTATTTACGATTTCTGATTTCCAGAACATGTTTGTCACTTAAGATATTTATTTACGATTACTGATTTCGATTACGTGTTTGTCACTTGGGATATTCATTTATGATTTCTGATTTCCTTTACGTGTTTGTCACTTGAGATATTCATTTACGATTTCTGATTAATATTATGTGCTTGTTACTTAATATATTTCTGATTCCCATGACATGTTTGTCACTTGAGATATTTATTTACGATTTCTGATTCCCATTACGTGTTTGTCACTATAGGTACTTATTTACGATTTCTGATTCCCATTATGTGCTTGGCACTTGAGAAATTTATTTACGATTTCTGATTTATATTATTGGTTTGTTACTTGGTATATTTATTTACGATATCTGATTCCCATTATGTGCTTGTCACTTGAGATATTTATTTACGATTTCTGATTCCCATTACATATTTATCACTTGAGATATTCACTTACGATTTCTGATTCCCATTATGTGCTTGTCACTTGAGATATTTATTTACGATTTCTGATTCCCATTACATATTTATCACTTGAGATATTCACTTACGATTTCTGATTCCCATTATGTGCTTGTCACTTGAGATATTTATTTACGATTTCTGATTCCCATTATTGGTTTGTTACTTGGTATATTTATTTACGATATCTGATTCCCATTATGTGCTTGTCACTTGAGATATTTATTTACGATTTCTGATTCCCATTACATATATATCACTTGAGATATTCACTTACGATTTCTGATTCCCATTATGTGCTTGTCACTTGAGATATTTATTTACCATTTCTGATTCCCATTACGTGATTGTTACTTGAGATAATTATTTACGATTTCTGATTTGTTTTACGTGTTTGTGACTTGAGATATTTAAATACAAATATTTATTAGTAAACTGTATAATGTTAAAATACTAAAATAAGTACATGCTATAGCACTCGTGGTCAACTAAATTAAACTTATGTTTAAAAAACATAATCAAGTGTTTAAACCATGAAGGTCTTTCAAAATCATGTTTCATCTTCAGCATTCTGTTCGGTACCAAAATGAAGGCCTTTCAAAATCATGTTTCATCTTCTGCATTCTATTTGGTGCCGAATAAATTGCAGAAGATGGAATTCGATTTTGAAAGACCTTCATAGTTTTAGCCAGTTGACGAAGTTTCTTAAACAATAGTTTAATTATTTTAATTTGATACCAAATAGAATGCAGAAGATGAAACTTTATATTGAAAGGCCTTCATAGTTTTAACCACTTGACGATTTTTTTTTTAACAGAAGTTTAATTTAGTTGAGGAAAACTGCTAGATCAGGTAGTTATTGTAATATTATATTGCATAACCTCAACTGTATTTTACAATGATTTTTTGAAGTATTAATATGACAATATTCCTAACGATAGAATGGAATGGTGGAATCAATGCATTTAATTTTAAGCACAACTACAGTGTGATTCAGAAATATGGCTATACGTTTAATCGCATTTTGTGACGAAAATATTATTATTAAAGGAAATGTGATGTTATCATTGGAAAGGGAATCCTTCAAATTACAACAATAGAACAAAACAAAACAAATCACTGCTCACGTGTAGCTTGGCGGGTTGATTTTTGTGGGCTAGTGTCGAACGCCTCCACAATTCTCTTCGTTGTTTCTGCATCCGTGCTAATGCGAGGCCTTCCAGGAGGTTTGATTTTTTGTATCTTTCCCGTTTCCAGCAGTCGTTTTCTCCACTTCCCCACAGTCGACGAGTGCAATGCTACGTTAAACTACGTCTTGCCCGTCTGTCTGTCGCCATCTTGCGGCCTCACGATCATTAGCATACGTTATTGCTCATGCAAAAATTGTAATTTGCTGTTGCATATTCAATGCCATTTTGACTAATGACGAAAGTTCTACATTGTTTAGTTTTATTCCATTGTTGTAATTTGAATAATTGCCTTTCCAACGGCAATTTCATATTTCCTGTAATGGTAATATTTTCATCACACAACGCGATCAAACATATAGCCATATTTTATGATTCACCGCGTATATAAAACTCTTCGAGGGAACTAACCGTCATTTTTGTTTCCCTTCTCGAAATTTCCACGGTCTCGTGTATTGAAAGTTGGAACAAGTGAGCTTGGCAGTGGATTATGTTGCAACATATAGATTGCAGCACGTTTTCATTCGAAGCGATTCAGTATTTTTATTGTAAAACCCAAAATACAAAAGATTGTAGCGGAGTACATGGTTTATTTCTAAGTAATTATTTTGAATGAATGTAAAATACGCCGCGCTTAAAACGAAATAAACTAATGGCAAAATATACGTCATGTCTGTCATAGTTACTGTTCCATTAATTGTCATGTATAAAGGGTGTTTCAAAACAACACCGACAACGGACACAAAAAAATTAAGAATAAAATATATGAAAATCAGAAAGATTGATAGGTTAGCCCTGTTAATACTGAGATAAGTGTAGTTTTTGAAGAGACAACGGAGACGAGAGATAGAATCAGATATGTTTATCATTTTATAATAAGCTACTCATGTCCGGATATGATGCGATTTCACACTAGTTAATTAGGTCTGAAGATCAGTGGATTTGAAGACTCGTTACTTGAAAAAAAACAGCAACAACGGAGGTGAACTGGTATATTGAGATATGCTGATCATTTTTTGATAAGGTACCCATGCCCGGAAATGATGCGTTTTCACACTACGAGTAGCTAACTTCTCGAGAGTTCCATTAGTTGGATTTCAAGACTCAGTAGGTGACAATACTGTCACAGTCACATCAAGTTTTTAAAATATCCACCTTCATATGCAGAGCGTGCATCTGCGTATTTGAACATGTGCGCCAATCACTACAATAGTTTTATGTCAGAAGTGTAATCATCTGCATTATCGACATATTCCGCGCGAATACAATGTGACGTCATCATGCACGGTTCTTGAGCCACAACAACTACAGTATTGTCAAGTATTGAGTCTTGAAATCCAACTAAGGGAACTCTTGAGAAGTTAACTACTCATAGTGTGAAAATGCATCATTTCCCGTCATGGGCACCTTATTAAAAATTATCAGCATATCTCGATAAATTTTTGTTTGTATACATTAAATTTACATTGCTATTTTTAATGTATGTTTAACTGTTCATAATTAGTATAGTGTATATTTAAATTTGTCAAATATTTATTTGTATTTGTGCTAGTTTAGTGGAAGAGAAGGCCTAACTAATGGCTTTAACTCTGCCAGAATAAATAAAACATTATTTAAAAAAAAACATTATTAAAATGTATCAACTCATTTTCGTTGTCGGTAATTTTTTGCAACACCCTGTATATAAAATTAATATATAATTATGAAATATTCACCTGAAAGGTCCGTCTCCTCAACTTAATTAATCATTTAACTGTAGCGCTTTCGGGACTTGTCCCATCATCGGCAGGATTCAAAACTGGTGTTTCACTGAAGATCTGGTAGAGGGGGTTGAATGTATTGGGTTCGTTTTCGTTTATCAGGCTGTCGTTGTTGTGAGCTGCTTTCATGATTTCCATCTCTTCGAGTACGTTTATCTTCGCTGGATTATTTTCTCTGTGCATTATTGTTAGGGTGTTTTCAATATTTAACATGCGATGTCCTTCATGGATAACGTGTTTTGCATAAGTTGATTTCCCTTCTGCGTGAATGAAGTCTCGAAAATGTTCTTTGAATCTGATGTTAAAACTCCTGTTTGTCCTTCCTATATAAAACTTGTTGCAGTCCTTACATGTCAGTTTATAAACTCCTTTGCTGTTGAAAATGTTATTTTCTTCAATGTTATTGTTTATTATGTTGTTTAATTTGTTATTGGTTCTGTATGCTATTTTTACGTTTTTATCGGCTTTCTTTAGTGTATTGGCTAATTTTGTCGTTTCTTTTCCTGTGTATGTAAGTGTTATCCATGTTTTCTTGTTGTTGTCAGATTCTTTTTCTAGTTTAGTTATGTTGGTTATGTTGTTCTTCCTTTTTTGTTTTTTTTTACGAGCTTATCTATGAATTCTTCATTGGTTTTTGCCATATACTTTATGTAGTTGAGTTCTTGGTTATAATTGTCTTTGCTTAATGGGAGTTTCAACATTCTACTGACTAAGCTATTAAATGTACTAATTTTCTGTTGAAAAGGGTGTGTAGAATTTTTGTTTATGGCCAGAGCATTGTTTGTGGGTTTCCCTGTATATATATGAAATTATAGATCTTATGTGGATTGAGGTCCTTGAGTTAAAAAAATACGTTATTATTTAAATTTTATGATATAAAGAGTTCTTCTCGGATCGGGCTTCCAAGTTAATGTGTAACTTACTTCAAGTTTAAGAGTTGTTTCAAGGAAATGGGTTAACTATCTGATAATACACAGTATGTTAGCATAATGAATAATTCTACTTACAATTACCGACAAAGTTTCGACCGCAATGTGATACTTACAGTAATTAATAATATTCTCTGTCCTAAGTTAGAATACGTTTTGGATTATATTATTTTTTGCTTCTGAGAAATTATCCGTATTCGTGATTTCGCGAAACACGTATTTCGTCTTTACATTTTGTGGTTCATGTAATTAGCGGTTGTTCAGATTTTTTGGTTTCATGTTATTAACTTTCATCCTATAACCAAACTTATATATTTAGTATAAGTCAAAGGCATAACTCGATTAGTCTCGAATCGAAATAATTTTCCAGATTTTCAGTCTACCTTTAAATGCTTTACTACTCGGGAAATAAGACTACTGTTATTTCTATTACTACTACTACTACTACTACTACTATTACTACTACTACTACTACTAATAATAATAATAATAATAATACTAATAATAATAATAGTAATAATAATAATAACAGTAAAAACAATGATGATAATAATAATAATAATTTTTATCCAATGAGGTTGTCTTTAAGACGTTTCTGACTTTATCTCGTTCATTGAGTAACCTTCTGAGGTTAGGTCACATTACCATGATGAATTAAAGACAAATGATAACGAAGCATCTATATTTAAACCTAACTTAACCAATATTCTAGTCATGTGCGATCTCAGGAGTACCTTTTAAGGAAATATTTCCCTGTGGTCACACCTGGAATCGATCACGGGATCTTATGAATTGTGGTGAAAAGCTTTGATTACAATGAGGCCGGTAATAATAATAATAATAATAATAATAATAATAATAATAATAATAATAAAAATAATAATGTTTCTTGTCCAATGCTAACGACAGTTCAAGATTTTTCTCCTGCTATTGATTAAATTGTAACCCATTTCTGAGTTTGGGACATCTGGAAGATGAAGTTACCTCGGTAATATGATGGACAATAAATAATAAACAAGATAATGTAAAACTAAAACGTATTCTAAATTCCAGACTATGGGCGACCTCAAGAAAAGTCTTTAGAAAAATATTCCTGTTTTTATCACCGGAATTGAACTCGGGACCTCATAAACCGTAGTCAAAAGCTCAGTCCAAAAGACTGAGTCTGGCAATAATAATAACAATAATAATAATAATAATAATAATGTTAATAAAAATAATAATAATAACAATAATAACAATAATAATAACAACAATAATAACAACAATAAAATACAACAACAACAACAATAATAATAATAATAATAACAATAATCATAATAATAATAATAATAATAATAATAATAATAATGACAAGAATGGTAAATAAATTGTTAAACTTTGAAACTTTTAATTTAGCAACGGTAAGTGATCATTAATAAGGTAGTTTGTCACAAAAAGATTACGATGAGGAATAATTCTATTTATTATTTCAGAAGTATTTTTCTTTCTTTCATTTTTTTGAGCCTCCTTTCATAGTAGGCCTAAGAGGATTTCATTAGAGTAATATAATGTATTAGACCTATAATACAAAATTATTTACAAATGGATCGAATGGGCGGCAAGCCGTTCGTGCTTTATCAGTCCTTATCAATAAGTCAATATGTACATCTAAACTTAATGTGGTACAAACACATACCATATCGTATCAGGAGGTAAAGTAAAGTGATCCCACAAAAGGCCCGGAGGATCTTGGGGTAGTAGGAGGTTAAGACTCCCACTTTTTCTAGACAATCGGCACTTTATGTCAGCTAGGTTGTCAGCCCTGCGTGACGGCCGCCTTTACCCTAGAACAAGCATCTGGTACTCATTTCAGTTAGAGGCTGAGTCGACCCCAGGACCATAGTGCCGCCAGATGGTTTGGGTCAGTTTAAAAATCTTGACCCCAACGGGACTTGAACCCTCGACCCTCCGGTTTGCAGCTCAGTGGTATCAGGAGGTATAAAACATTATTTATACATTATTTTGTTGAATTATTGTACAATATTCATAAAACGGACCTCTTAACTGTATCAGAAATTACGGTAATTCTATAGAAACTTCCTGCTTCTGAATCAATTCAAATTATAGTGATCTGTAATGTAAAACAATAGGGTATTCCAGTGAAATCACTAATTTTACAAGCGATATTCAAATTAAGATAAATCATTTTTAAAGAACAAGAAATCTTAACTGACCAAAATTCTGACTAAGCAAACATATACACTAGACAAAAACGACAAAGGTTAGTGTGAGCCATTTTAGTTACTTTTTTTTTAAATTATATAGCAATATGTGTATATGTGAAAAGAAACTCTACATATTATGTGTAAAGATAGGTGAATCTAAAGTTCCTGGAAAGAGGTACCATCTTAAAATCGTTCACAAAGATTAACTAGTTCAAAGGCAATTCATTTACAGAAATAAAATAAATGTAACGTAATGCGGGATACACTACAAAGGGCCATGTAAGACATTTTTGATTTGAGATATTCTAAAAGTTTATAAATACTTGAAAATATAATGTAATGGATTATTTACAAACTTACAGAGAAAATAGGAATGTATATATCAATAGAATGCCACGGTCCGAAATAGCACGATTATTCTGAATTATCATTATCCTAAAGGGAAAATGTCTTTGCTAGACTATTGAACCGTTGCAACGGTTTGTAAGATATCGTTTCAGATCCCCAAACCCAATAGTCAAAAAGATAATGATTATTATTCATATTACCATTGTGTCGTTATTATTATTATTATTATTATTATTATTATTATTATTATTATTATAACAATCCCGCACCTTGTCTCTGGTCCCGAGGGTCGCCGGTACAAACCCGGCCGGGGTGGATGGATTTTTTTATCAGCAAGTACTCCGGGAGGGACTTTATGCTGTGGGACCCGAGTCTGAAGATTTTTCATGCTCATAAAAGATCCTTAAGTCTAAATAAAAAGGCCTCTAAGCAAAATCTACCGAATTTTCCCATCCTGCTACTACCATTGTTTCCTAGATGTCACTATGAGGCGGAACGCTGACCCCAGGCCACTAAATGACATCTATCCGAAAACAAGTGTAACTAAATTAGTACGGTCGATTTTCTACCCTAGGGGGATAGCACCTAACTCTCGTTGAGAGACACAAAGGCTTAGAAGAAGAAGAAGAAGAAGAAGAAGTAGAAGAAGAATATTGTTATTATTATTATTATTATTATTATTATTATTATTATTATTATTATTATAAAAGTAATACAACTATAATATTTAATAACAATTAAAAATTGAACTCATGCACCGCTGTGGCTTCCGAGTAATGTTGCCTCATACGCAGCGGCTTCCGGTTCGACCTCTAGACAGGACGATTCTTGGGTTAGATTTTATTCGGCGAAAGTAAAACAAATGTCGGGAAACTTTAAGACCTAAATAAACACCGAACACTATTTAGCCATCAGTATCATAATCCTATCATAGTCGCCTTATACAGTATGAATGTATGAGTGAATGGTGTTTTATGTCTTAAATGTTTGTGTTGTTTCGGAGATGGTCCTGGAAATGAGCTGATCACTCACCCAGGGAGGCATACCATGTCCTTGTGTGGTCAATTATTATATATGTGATCAAAAGTTAACAATTCTCTCCCGACAGATCGTGTCACTGCGAGGCCCAGGTGACGTGGGGGATGTAAATGTCCTAACTATAAAGGAGAGATGAATTCAGAATACATTTAATTCCGGGGAATTTTCCTTCAATGGGAACCCAGACTGTTTTTCATTAGGCGTTAGTGAGTAAATGATAATAAAAGAAACACCAACTCACTGACACTAACGAACCAGGAGGATCAAGTCCGAGGTTGGCTCCACAGATTTTGGAACATTGACTACAAAATACACCTAGCCGATTAATTAAGGATCTAGTTTGGTTTAATTGGTCAGGTGTTGCATCACATTTTACTCCTAAACTTCGGACGGTTCACGAATGTTAAACATCTGTAGCAGTAATAATGATACGGATGAATGTATTTATTGGTAAAGTCGCACGATTATCCACATCCAGAAGGCGATCGTGGATATAAGCTTTCCATATATCCCCATCCTGAGATGTTTTCCAATCATTCCCTTATATTTTATCTCCCTCACACCATGCTTAATATTATTCGCCCACGTTATTCTTGGTCTACCTACTGCATGCTTTTCTTCTGGCCTTCCGACAATAAGTTTCCAAGGATTTTGTTTCCCCAATTGGCGACACACTACATCCCCATTGCTCAAACATATATATTCTAATAAATGCCACTAGTAAACTGGGGTTGGAAGTAAATATTAGAACAACTAAGTATAATGTCACACGTAGAAAAACATTAATATATGGAAATATACACTCAAAAAATGAAAAAAAAAATTGATCAAGTGATGGAATTAAAATACATAGCAACGATAATTACAATCATAAACTGATACAAACGGAAATAAAATACAAGTTATACTCCGAAAACGCATTCTATTTTGCAATACAGGGTCTCTTTTCATCTCTAATTATATAAAAAATGTAAAAAAGTATGTAGATTTTTGATCCAAACGGTTAAATGTATCATACATTAAGACAGGAAAATATTATAGTGTTTTAGAATAGCATTCTTAGTAAAAAAAAAAGACCCAAAGATGAACGACATAAGAATGAATAACAGTACATAACAGTGAACTCTATGATTTTTTTGGGAAACAAGATCTAATATATTAAAATGTTTGTTTGCTTGTTAGTTAGTTTGTTCGTACTTTATGCGATCCGATTGTGATGGGTTTTTTTGCAAAATGTTCAGGAGATTCCCGGGATGAACGTAGGCTATAAGAGAGTTGTGATGCTCAACTCCTACACCCTTAAAAATCGCCCTTTGTAGTGGAAAACGTGAAAAAGTAACTCTTCGGACGCTTAAATGGCTTACGCTGCCTAAACCATAACAAATACACAAAATTAATGTACACAGAATTAAATATCTCAAAAAGCTCTACAAAAAAGTCCGCGACAGCGTATGTTTATCTCTTACGGATAACTCACAATAACTATTTTTGTCTTTCATTGATGCCGAGAGCTCATTTATGCCAAGAAGATCGAGATACGTAAATTCCCGGGCAACACCGAGTAATCAGCACGGGGAATTTCAAATTAATTACGATATACATTTACAATTATTTTTCATTTTACTTATTCAACTAATCATAAGAAGTACATTAATTTTTGTTTTTCAGCTCATTTATGCCAAGAAAATCGAGGTGAGTATATTTTCGGACGACGCCGGGTAAACAGCACGGCGTATCTAAAAATATAAGTTTATAAATATTTTTCCTTTTACATATTTCAAATTAAACATAAAAGTACATTAATTTTCATTTATTTAGGCGTAGCAGCGCACGCCGGGTATTAGCTAGTGTAATATAAAAACTTAGACTTCGTAGACTTCTATGAGGAGTACGTGTGACACGAAGGGATTCAAATATTAGCACGGACAATTATTATAGGAATACCAAAGAGAAAAAGGACCCAGTAGTTAGGCCAATAATGAGGTGGAAAAATAAAATTAACCATGATCAGAGAGGAGTCAATTGCACAAGCCTGCATTTTAAAACTTTTTTCTCAGATGATTTATTTAGAATAGGCGTTTCTAAATCAACTTTTTACACTGATTCCAGAAATTATTTCCATTTTTGTCTATTACATCAGGATTTTACACAAAATAAGAATATTTTCACGATTTTGACTACTATAAGCACAAATATATTCAAACATCATTTCACACAAGATATATTTTTGTTAAAAATACTGTAAAGAACTGTCCTAATAATTTCGTGACTATCTTGTAATAAAACACAAAGCAAATGGTGTTCCATTCATTTTGAAACCTTCTTTCTTTGACTTTTTTGAAGTTCCTCCATTTTAAGTCTCCCTCTTCAACATCCAACAGTAGTCGCCCCATCATAGTTTAATTCTGTTCCTTGGTATCTTCTCTCTATCTCTTTAACATCCTGGTGAAAACGTTCACCTTGCTCTGCACTATAATGTCCCAGATTTTTGGGAAAGTAGTTAATATGGGAATATATAAAGTGAACTTTCGCACTCATGTTAGAACTCAACTTTTTAAAATGTTCCAACATTTTCCTACAATTGTCTTGTAATTAGGATCTTTTTCATTTCCTAGAAAGTTTTCTCTCTCATTCATTGTTCTTTTTTTCAAAATCTTTATCCTTCATCCGTTTCTCTATTTGCGGACCAACAAAAATTCCAGCTTTCAATTTTGTTTTTGCATGATGGACGGAAATTTCTTACAAAGGTACTTGAGGCAAGGCCCATCGTGTGGTAGAGTCCTTACAAACTGCTTCATCAAGCCCAATTTGATGTGTAGTGGTGGATGCAGGACTTATTTAGCGTCTACAAGTGGTTCATGTATGATGTTTGTGGTTTCAGGCACACATTTTCTCCACTCTGGCCAAACGTTCACACTCCAATGTTTTTGCTTTGCCTGACCATTCACTTAGAAAATATGGCATTTTTGTAAAACCAGCCTGTTACCCTAATGTCAATCCTATAACTTTAAAGTCACCGCAGATTAGCCACCTTTGTTCCTCAACTGGATACTTGTTAATAGCAACTTCATGTTCTCGAATGTCTCCTTCATCTGAACTGAATGGACATTAAAAATAGACGCATACACATTGTCATTATGCAGTAACACACCTTTTTGATGAGTCTATAAAAAGTCTCCATTGAGTAGGATCGTGCTCAATGTTACAGAAGTGCATTAATTCGTTTATGTTATTGCAGTAAACCAAGTAATCATTCTGTGAGAATAAAGGAACTAGTTCTCTGTGTCTGTACAATGAGTAATGTATTCCTAGTTCCAGAAGATTCTTACATTTAAGCCGTGAGTCAAGTAGTTTTGCAGATTCCTTTGGCAAATTCAAATCACGTACTACATCATTAAGGTCGCTTTGAGAGAACCGTTTTGGTGTAAAGCCGCCCTCAGGCTTATATATATCATCAGTATCATCGTCAATGATTGTATCATGTTCTCTTTCAACATCATTTTCTATCACGTTCTCTAAAACAGTTGGAGGAACAGGCAGCTCTTCTTCATGTGGAACTGGCCTATTGCCTTAAGGGATGTTTGGATATACAATTTGGTTTTAATTATTTTAATTGCACCCCTGAATATTAAGCAAACAGAAATAACAGTAATTAAGGTTGTTTTTAGGCTCCCTACAGACCATAGGAATCGTAAACGGCATGCATGGTTTCTTTACTTTTGTCCACAACCTTAACCTCTCAACGGAATAGTGGCAATAGCGGCGCCCACGCCTTGTCCTTTTCATCAAGTTTTACTTTAAAATACTTTTTTTTTCACAAAATCTGTAGTATCTTTGCTTAAGCACTGTATAATTTCCACAAATATAGCAGAAAGCGTTAGGATTGTGTGTAGACATTGTCATACTTGCAGTCACACTAGAGAGATAAAATGAGAACAGCATTGATAATGCAAGTATCTGATATGAACAATACTTCCAACATCACCCAATATCAACCTCGGCAGCAGTTGTGCCAACCTAAAGGCCTTGCGGCCTGAATTGACAAATTTCCCTACAACAATACTCATTACCTTCTGGCACATATTATGCTCTCACCAATAAATATTTGAAAATAGATTAGGTCCATTGTGAAAAACTGTAAATGGTAGAAGAAAACTAAGAACAGTTCTGGAATAAGCATAAAAAATTGAACCAATACCACTTATTAGTCTCCAGTCATCTGATATGCAGACTAGTTTTATAGGCCTGTAAGTTATGGACAGGTTGTGAAATACTAGCTGAGGATATATGGAGAGCTTACTATATGTCCGATCGACCACAAAGCTCCCGGCTTGATAACGCCAATAACATTGAGCAACAATTTTTTTGTCTCAGAAAGAAAAATATGTGATTCTGATAGCATTTCTCTCCTGAATCAAATATGATATATGTTTTTCTCCATCATGCAAGGTTTCCGAGAAAGAGGCATGTATAATTTCAAACACCTTAATATTTTCTACAATCGTAACTACACAATATTCGAACATTCGGACTCACGTAGAAAGCAAGGAATAACGATTTTCTGCTATATTTCACCTGTGGAGCATCCCTCTTGATGGTCCAACAATAATCGGCCAGCATATTAGGATTCCATTTGCCTTGAGATCTCTTTTCCATAGCTGAAATCTCCTGATGAAAGTGTTCCCCGTGCTCATCGTTCACTGTGCCAAGATAATAAATGGACGAAAAATCGTTTATTAAAAAAATAATTATTTAAATTAATTAATTAAATTGAAATGAAAAAAACTGTGGGTGGTGGAGAAATTCCGAATACATATTTGAAAACACGATAAAAACTGCATTAAGTACAATAATTGGTACTCATGAGACAAAAATCATGTTGATCAGTGTAATTTAATAATAAATTTAGCGATTTTATGTTATAAACACAATGATAGTTGTATATTACTCTTAAATCTGTAAAATTAACCACATACACTACATGTACCAATATTAATTTCACTGAACTGGAACGATATACAAGTGAATGCAATGATTGCTAAATGAAACAAAATTGGTCCGTTGGCTACTTGTAAATAGAAATATAACGGTCCGTGACTGGGTCAACATAATCCCATTAATGAACACTAGAGGTCATTAAACTTTAAAATCCATACTATCGCTTCCGCATATTTGAGCGATTTTTTAAACATTATATGCACCATCACGAAATCAGTTTTAAGTTAATGAAACGAAACAGGAAGTGGGTTGTGTGCTTCAAATGGAACTTGACTGAACAGAGAGGGGTCCTGCATTAATCACTTCACACTTGTTTCCTGAATTTGATTAATAATCCTGAAACAACTGGCTTGTTATTAAGGGTGGCAACGCACGAATTGACAGAACTGGGTCGTCCTACACCAAGATTTTCTTTCAGCTTCCCGGTTTTTACGTCCGCGGAAGTGGCGTTGAATTCTTAATGATATAACGTTCGCACTTTCTAAATTAGGGGATCAGTAAAGAGAGCAACAAAATTGGAAGGGAGATTGTGACACACGGAAGTGTCAATACACTTAATGCCAGTTTATTACATTAGTATTAAAATATAGTACATAAATTTGGAAACTGGTTTATTTACGATCTTAAAGGATTTCTAGCTTCGACTATAACGACAGTTACATCTCATAGACCTAACTTAAAGTAGAATACGCATAAAGTCCTGAATAAAGTTTATTAAATTCTACATCAATATAGGATATTGCGTACAAATTTGTTTTAAGAACTCGAAGAATCCCTTCTGCCTCCAACGTAATACCTCTATCTGCTTCACCTTATCATAGAGCACAGTAAATATATCCCCTTCAAGTTTAATATCTGTATAGTGAACATTATTAGAATTAATTACAACTTAATTGTCAATAATCAATTGATACACTTGCTGTCTTCATATACACACACATATATATATATATATATATATATGAGAGAAAGAGAGAGAGAGAGAGAGGAGAGAGAGAGAGAGAGAGTAATTCAGTACTCAAGGTTCTAGGGACAACAAATAAATAATAGTTTTAAAAAACTAAAACAGCACGCTTTATTGGAAAACCGAACTCAAAAATGAAAAATAATTTTAATTTCCAACACGCCTAGGATAAATTTAAAGTGGTCAACAAAAAAATCATCTTCAACACATATAGAATAAAAGTGGAGTTATCGACAAAAAGAAAATATATTTTACCATCAAAAGCGTGGGGTGCTCTATATCAATTAATATATTTGATAATAAACAGATATTGGTATAAGTAAAGTCTCTAAGAAGAAAATGTAAAAATCATAAAAAGCACCCCACGCTTTTGATGGTAAAATTATTTTCTTTTTGTTGATAATTCTAGTTTTATTCTATATGTGTTGGAGATGATTTTTTTGTTGACCACTTTAAATTTATCCCAAGCGTGTTGGAAATTAAAATTATTTTTTATTTTTGAGTTCGGTTTTCTAATAAAGCGTGCTGTTTTAGTTTTTTAAAACTATGATTATTATTTTTTATTTTTTAGTTTTAATATTTTACAGAATAAGATAAGAATGTAAATATCTTTAAATTCCATACTAATGTAGTATGAGCTAAAAGTATTACTCTTCTAAAAAAAAGCCCCCCCCCAGCCGGATTCGAACCAGCGACCTATGGATTACTGAAATTATATACCCCTAGTTCACTGCTCTACCAACTGAGTTCTTACAACGATTGACTAAAAAGTCGACAAGTCCGTAACCTTTTATACCAGTTTTAATTTTGTTTTATTTTCTGATGATTCTGGCCAGGATTTTAGAAACATGAATATGAAATTATTGTATTGTCACGGGTCCTTTACAAGTATACAAAGTTTCAAGTCGATCCAATGTCTCTAAGTGGATGAAAATCGTGTTCTAAGATTCCGTTACATAAATACAAAGATACTTTTTTTTTTTATTTTCTGATGATTCTGGCCAGGATTTTAGAAAATAAATATGAAATTATTGTATTTTCACGGGTCCTTTACAAGATTACAACATTTCAAGTCAATCCAATTATTTTAAGTGGGAGAAAATCGCGTTGAAAGATTCAGTTACATAGATAGATAGATAGATATATAGATGATAGATATATAGATAGATACAGGTCAAGCCAATACAAAGCGTGTAAAAATACAACATCGTGTCTGTGTAATTATGTAACGGAATCTTTCAACACGATTTTCACCCCCTTAAAATCATTGGATCGACCTGAAACTTTGTATACTTGTAAAGGACGAATGACAATACAATAATGTCATTTTGTTTCAAAAATCATGGCCAGAATCATTAGAAAATCAAAAAAGTGTATGAGTAATTATAAAATAGAATCTTAACACGATTTCCACCTACTTAAAATCATTGGATCGACTTGAAACTTTTTATACTTGTAAAGGACCAATAACAATAAAATAATTTCATAATTGATTTCCAAAATCCTGGCCAGAGTCATCACAAAATCAAAAAAAGTGTTTGTGTAATTGTGTAACGGAATCTTTAAACACGATTTTCACCCACTTAAAATCCTTGGATCGGCTTGAAACTTTGTAAACTTGTAAAGGACTAATGACAATACAATAATTTCATAAATGTTTCTAAAATCCTGGCCAGAATCAGCAGAAAATCAAAATAATAAAAACCGGTATAATAGGTTGCGGACTTACCAACTTCTTACTCAATCGTTGTAAGAGCTCAGTTGGTAGAGCGGTGGACTGTAGTGGTATATAATTTCAGTAATCCATAGGTCGCTGGTTCAAATCCTGCCCGGAGGGTTTTTTAGTAGAGTATTACTTTTAGCTCATACTACAATAGTATCGAATTTAAAGATATTTACATTTTTATCTTATTCTGTAAAATATTAAAACTAAAAAATGAATAATAGTTTAAAAAACTAAAACAACACGCTTTATTAGAAAACCGAACTAAAAAATGAAACATAATTTTAATTTCCAACACGCTTGGGATAAAATTAAAGTGGTCAACAAAAAAATCATATCCAACACATCTAGAATAAAACTACAGTTATCTACAAAAAAAATAATTTTACCATCAAAAGCGTGGGGTGCTCTATATCAATTAATATATTTGATAATAAACATATATTAGTAAAAGTAAAGTCTCCAAGAAGAAAACGTAAAAACTATAAAAAGCACTCCACGCTTTTGATTGTAAAATTATTTTTTTTTGTAGATAACTCTAGTTTTATTCTAGATGTGTTGGAGATGATTTTTTTGTTCACCACTTTAATTTTATCCCAAGCGTGTTGGAAATTAAAAATTATTTTTCATTTTTAGTTCGGTTTTCTAATAAAGCGTGTTGTTTTATTTTTTTAACTATTATTTATTTTTATATACAGATGTTTACTAAATTATACATCCATCCATCCATCCACAATAATTCTGCCCGACGTCATGTCTTTCACTGCAATCAAAGTATTTTCATGCTACGATTTGCAGCTATACCAGGGAATTAAATTAAACGTATGGAACTGAAAAAGGAGTCCGTTAGTTGTTGGGGCCTTTATACTCTTGTAAGTCCACCGCTGTGGTCTCGAGGTAGCGTGCTACCTTGTCTCACGGCGGATACGAGTTCGATTCTCGGTCAGGACAGTTTTCTGGGCAAGTATTTTTTTGGGGGGAGTTTTCCACACCTATAAGACAAATGTCAGGAAACGTTAAGGCCGAAACGGTTCCCGAAAACCATATGGCCATCATTATCTTCAATATCATATTCGCTACAGTAGATGAAGTCTATATTGAGGTCTCTCCTGATGTATTATTATCATAAGTAATGCCACGAGTGATTTCCAAATTATCGATAAATTCACGACTCACGAAGTGAGGAGTGAATTTATCTAGAGAATTTGGAAATCAAGAGTGGCATTTGTTGGGACTATTTAATGAATAAAATTAAGCTGTTTACTCACAAATCATTATTTAACTATAGTTATTTTAAAATATTTATATATTTAATGTAAACGGCGATGTTTGAAAACAAATGAGAAACGATAGGTACGCTTCATCTGCTTCTTTTATTTATCACTGCAACCAGATCATACTATTTATTGCCAAAGGAACGCAATATTGTAAGAATGCTCTCTAGTGGGGAAAAAATGAAACACATCAAACTGTATATTAATTAATTTCTGATGTATGATGTAAATATGACAATTATATTTTTCTGGATTGTTACCTGGGAAAAAATACATTTAAGAAAGTGCAAACAGTGGTTTCTTTTTTTTGGTGGTATAATCAATTGCTAAAATGTTTTTATATTAACTCCCGCATGCGGCATGTGTTGACATTCATGCAGTATATATACAATCTGGTAGCCGTATTTCTCACAGGCTCAGTCACTGCAAAATAATGGTCAGACCTGTTCAGAATATTAAAAAGGAGGAGCTTTTTTTAATATGGTAATTATAACACTGATAAATATTTCGTGAAACACGACTCTGTTTGGTTGTAAAACAGAAATCATTGAAACGTAATTGGTCATTGACTCCCATTTGGGGCATTAGTTAAATAGTCAGCATCATCACCTTACGTATCATCGGGGCAGTCAGTCTTTCATACTTCCCAATCTTATAAGTGGGTTACAAGTACGCCATGATAGGACAGAACACGAGAAATGTCATAATTACAACATTGATTAAATAAATAATATAGGCATATATACAATACAGCTGAATTTTAAAATTAAAACTAATTTACAAAAGTTTAGACTAAAAATCGCAATCATGCTTTAGGTAGAATAGAATGAAGAAATTGATAATTTCAGTTTGTAAACCAAATGCTACAATTAACTACATATCTGAAACAATATAATTATTATACTAAAAAACGCATTTTTTACATTATTATGCCCGCCTCCAAGCAATTATCTTAAGACGTTACGTATAGAAATAAATAATAGTTTTAAAAAACTAAAAGAACACGATTTAAAACCGAATTAAAAAATGAAAAATAATTCTAATTTCCAACACGCTTGGGATAAATAATTTTACCATCAAAAGCGTGGGGTGCTTTTTATGATTTTTACATTTTCTTCTTAGAGAATTTACTTTTACCAATATCTGTTTATTATCAAATATATTAATTGATATAGAGCACCCCACGCTTTTGATGGTAAAATTATTTATCCCAAGTGTGTTGGAAATTAAAATTATTTTTCATTTTTTAATTCGGTTTTAAAGCGTGTTCTTTTAATTTTTTAAAACTATTATTTATTTTTTAGTTTTAATATTTTACAGAATAAGATAAAAATGTAAGTATCTTTAAATTCGATACTATTGTAGTATGAGCTAAAATTATTACTCTTCTAAAAAAAAATTCTCTCCAGCCGGATTCGAACCTGTGACCTATGTATTACTAAAATTGTATGCCACTAATTCACCGCTCTACCAACTGACCTCTTTCAACGATTAACTAAAAAGTCGACAAGTCCGCAACCTATTATACCAGTTTTCATATTTTTGATTTTCTGATGATTCTGGCCAGGATTTTAGAAGCAAAATATGAAATTATTCTAGTGTCACGGGTTCTTTACAAGTATACAAAGTTTCAAGTCGATCCAATGTTTCTACGTGGGTGAAAATCGTGTTCAAAGATTCCGTCACATAAATACAAAGATACTTTTTTTGATTTTCTGATGGTTGTGGCCAGGATTTTAGAAAATAAATATGAAATTATTGCACTGTCACGGGTCCTTTACAAGTATACAAAATTTCAAGTCGATCCAATTATTTTAAGTGGGTGAAAATCGCGTTGAAAGATTCAGTTACATAGATAGATAGATAGATAGATAGATAGATAGATAGATAGATAGATAGATAGATAGATAGATAGATAGATAGATAGATAGATAGATAGATAGATAGATAGATAGATAGATAGATAGATAGATAGATAGATAGATAGATAGATAGATAGATAGATAGATAGATAGATAGATAGATAGATAGATAGATAGATAGATAGATACAGGTCAAGCTAAGAAAAAGCGTGTAAAAAAGTTTGAAGTTTAGAATAAAGGTTAGAATATCTCGCAGAAGTTTACAGATTAAAAAGAATGATTTCAAGTAAGTATGAAGGCAATTCGTCGCATGAAGACACATGATACATAAATATCGCTCTCCTTTGTTCTTGGATTTTACAATTTTCAGAGATACCGTACATTAATCTAACGTTTAACTTTGACCTATCAGCACTATGTATCGAGCCCGTATGTGAAGTTATCTATAGTGATTTATTATATGGTAGATGTGTCCTGAATGTTCGCATTAATGCCTGACTTCTCCCTCGTCCGACATCTACAGTTTAATTATTGAACTTACCAATGCCAATAAAAGAGATTCATCTACTTTAAATGTATAGTAAATCTATATGATACTTTCTTATTTTAAATAATCTCTTATTATATGGGCTTAACGTATATACACCTACTGCAATAGCATGTTTTCAAATAGTAAATAAATTAATATTTGTTGAGAATACAATTACAATATCAACTACATCAATTAAGAAAAATAATATAACATCGACAATAAATGAAGGAATAAGACAATCTTAATTTATATCCGCACTACTTATTATCACTATTATTATTATTATTATTATTATTATCGTAAGTATTACTATTGTTATTATCTTATAAATTGTTGTTTGTACATGAAATTTACATTGCTACATTTAATGTATCTTTATCTGTTCATAATTAGTATAGTGTATATATTTGTCAAATATTTATTTGTATTTGGTGCTGGCTGAGTGGAAGAGAAGGCCTTCTCGCCTTAACTCTGCCAGAATAAATAAATAATAATAATAATTATTATTATTATTGTTGTTGTTATTGTTATTATTGTTATTGTTATTATTATCGTTATTATTATTATCATTATTATTATTATCATTATTATTATTATCATTTATTTTTATTATCATTATCATCATCATCATCATCATCATCATCATCATCATCATCATCATCATCATTATTATTATTATTATTATTATTATTATTATTATTATTATTATTATTATTATTATAGTCTACCCATATTAACGAAATTGCGATGAATGGTAGATGGACTTAATTCAAGGTTTTAAAATTAGAAAATATACTTTTAGATATATTGCTGTTTACTGACTACCAAGTTTAATACCTGATCATAAAAACGGTACACAGATGGCTTTATCATAGTTCTACTTCTTCCTGTCATGTGATAGACCTAGTGCTCTGTTACGGTCTATCATAGTTAAGTAACGTAAATAAGAATTTTAACTTGAGTATTTAAGCTAACAAAACAAACGTTTTAGCATTTAGAAGAGCAGATAGAATAAGAGTCAACATTGTGTTGGAAGGAAACATTAATGAATTCATTAATTGCTCAATAGCGTAGGATGCAACATTTATTACATGAGGAATAAAGATAAAAATACATTTAATAAAACCAGTTATGTATGCGGTGTTATTAATAGATCCTTAAAGATACAAGAAACTTAACTGCATTTTAAAAGTAACGTTCCTACGGTTCTGGGGTTTGGATCCAGATCGAGAGTAATCATTGAAACAGATTTTCGAGATCTGTATCGGGCTACTGCTTACTGGATAAGGAAATAAGTTGATGCATAAAAGGGAAATTAAACAACTTTAAACTAATAAATAAAATAAAACAATATAGAAATGAATGGCAAATCTGATCAGTTAGAGGGAAAGGCTTTGTTCGCAGCGCAAACACCCAGACGTACTTTTTCTCTCCTCTTTCCATTCCTTTCACCGACAGCGTCAATCATATTCTCATACCTAGAGTTTCATTTGTTCGCGTCCCCACCCACGATACTCCAATACTGTTCCGCAACTGTCAGCTGATCAGCATCTGTTCGCGCACATCGCGGACAAATTATTTCACTACACCTCTACAAATCAAAATGTAAAACTGAGGTTGGTAGATAGTGGCAAAAGAATGAGACCGGAACAAGCCTCATACTTTAGAACTTAAAACATGGAACTTTTACAGTTTAAAAAAAAACATGGCCTCTTGAAGGTCAAACGTCGCCTATTACGGCGAGGTATTCCGTGTAAGGGTTACGCTAAATCTTTGCACTTGCGGTATATGATCTATATTTTGTCTTATATTACTCATTAATAATTAATATTGCCTCACTTTGAAGACGCTTTGTCATTTAATACTCACTAATATGTTGGCATTGGATTGAATCAACACACACTCTGAAGTTGATTTGCTAGGATTTTCCATGTTTGTTTATTTCTTGCTGTGATGGACTTCTGCTGATCAACTAGCGATTGTGTTGAGTAAACGTCAGGGCATCTCTGTCTTGGTCAGCCTTTGTGAGGTTTCTTATCCACGTATCCCACATGGTGGCCTTGTACGTCCACCTGTTGTCCTGCAATCTAGTGACGTGATCTCCCCATTTCATGTCTCATGGTTCTTTCTGATGCTGATATTTATGAAAGTGATTATTTGAAAATTCTAAACTGCTGCCAGTGCATAAACTCGAAATCTTAAGTTCAAATTCCGGTTTAGGCTTTTTTTGTCTTTATATTCAGTATTGCATGCGAGCAGGAAGCCTGAATACATTACTTTCAATATTACATCTATAATTGTCACAGAATAAATTCCTATTATAATATCTTAATATAAGCGACTTCATTGTAATGTTGATACAAATTCGTTAATAGGAATGCAGGGGAATTTCAAATGCAGGAAGAATTGAGTCTATCCCTGGATTCCCTGAGTAGTACAATGGTTTAGTGCGCCAGCGCGAGATCTAGGGTTTAAAAAACGGAGTTATTCAGAATTTTTCCTTTTCAGTGATATTAACTATTGGATGCGAACAGCCAGTCTGATTGAATTAATTACAGTTTACAGTTAGTCACATGTGGCCAGCACATCGCCTCAATGAGACATCTAGCAGGCAACTAAGTTATTAAGTTATGTAGATAGGAAATAACACTATGAGGTTCTTTAATATTGTTTATTTTTTATTATTTCACTCACCTCATACTTCATAAATCATAGCAGACCCTGGGTTTCTTCACGTAATTTGTGACATTGTCAAGTTGTGAACGTGACGCAGCATTGACAATGTCACAAATTACGTGAAGAAACCCAGGGTCTGCTATGATTTATGAAGTATGAGGTGAGTGAAATAATAAAAAATAAACAAAACTAAGTTATTACTTGGATGGGGAAGGTCGTTTAACTTTCCCTCAGAGGCACTAATTCGCTGCTTAGGTTCTATTACGAACGCGATGATCTTCAGATACGGGATCAACTTGTGCCTTTGATTTTTCCATCCTAAATATCCATTGACTCCGGCCAGGTTTGAACCCGCGACCCTCGAGAATAGGAGCTAGTAACATAATCGCAATACGGGATCAACTTGTGCCTTTGATTTTTCCATCCTAAATATCCATTGACTCCGGCCAGGTTTGAACCCGCGACCCTCGAGAATAGGAACTAGTAACATAATCGCAATAGCAGACACTTTCACAATTTTGACGGTAAAATAAACCCCATTTCAATATTACATAGGCTTTCTAAGCGCAAAGAAATTAACGTATGACATGTTGCGAGGTCTCAACTAACCAACGCCGTGGGACGAGAACCCTAGGTATTAGCATTTCTTCAATAGTTCCGATTTGTCTCACTTTAGTATACAGTTTCTGGAAGTGTTCCGAAATGGAATTATAGGCGGAAAAAATATAATTTATATTATATATTCACGATATTTTACACACATGTCACTTACGACTTTACATCCTTCTTATAATTGGATAATATTTACCTCTACTAAAGTACTTATTTTAACAAGGAATTTATAACTTTCATTTAAGAGAATTTCTTGAAACTCTATACACGTGCCAGTTACGAACTGCTATTTTCTTTCGATAATATAAACAATATTCTTTAATAAGTTATTTGCATATAGTAGATATTGGCCGATAGCGAGGAGATACTAAAGGCCAACACGCACACACTACTGAGTAACACTAAGAAATTGTGACGAAGTAAATATCAATAAAACTAAATATATATGGTCACACATAGAAATACATTATATAATGGAAATGGACAGCTAATGACAAATGAGGGAAATTTTGAGGAAGTGGCTGAATTCAAATACCTAGGAACAATAATCACGAATAGGAATGAGATGCACAAGGAAATGCGTATTATTATACATTACAGAAACTCTTGACTTCCCAACTCCTTTCTAAAAACGTTAAACTGAAAATGTATAAAACTATTATTCTACCAGTTATATTATAATGGATGTGAAACATGGACTCTTACTTTAAGGGAGGAAAGGAGAATACGAGTATTTGAGAATAAAGTTCTTAGGAAAAATTTTAGACCAAAGGAAGATGAACAGACAGGTGAATGGAGAAGACTGCGTAACAGTGAATTACATGGTCTTTATAGGAAGCCAGATATAATAAGAACAGTTAAGTCTCGTAGACTGCGATGGGCAGGACATGTGGCATGAATGGGGAATGAAAGACGTGCATGGAAGCTTCTTGTAGGAAAACCAGAGGGAAAACTCCAAGTTGGTAGACCAAGAATGAGGTGGGAGAATATTGTTAACTATGATTTAAGGGAAGTAGATTATACAGGAGATGATTGGAAAACATTGGCTCAGGATATGGAGAACTTATGTCCGCACGGCCATGAACCTAAGGGTTCGATAGTGCTAGTGAGTTAGTTTTAGTTAGTTATTTACATAAAATGTACTACTTCTTCTCTACTTAATCTGTTACTTGCATTAAATTTAATACTGCAAAAAAAAAATACAAATTTGATCTTATGCAATAGGCACATATTTAAGTAAGCCATATGATCTTTATGGGAAACCGATGAAATAGAACAGTTAAGCACCGTAGACTTCTACGAGCAGGAATTAGCATGATTGGAGAATGAAATATAGGTATGGGACATTTTGTAAAAAGGTAACAAGAGGGGAAGCACCAAATATGTAAACAAAGAATGAGGTATGAGAATATCCATGATTTGAGGGAGATAAATTATACAGGGAGTGATTGGAAAATATTAGATCAGGATAAGAATAATAAGCTTACGTTCACGCAGGCTCTGGTTCCGATAGCCCCAGTGAGATAGACCTATACTATAAATACTCTAAATTATAATTTTCTGCCCTGTGATGTAATTTTTTTTTCTGAAAAATCGTTGATAGTTTATTTTTTCTACTATCAATGAGATGGAGGGATAGCTTTATAAGTACTTCATACTTTTAGCACTTCCTGATATTATATGATCTTTTTATTTTCATTCTTATTTATAGGTACTTTATCTTCTTAGCTGTGTACCTGTAGGCTATTAAGAAAGTTTAAGGGATCCGATTGCTTACCTAGTCACTTCCACCGAAAATGTATTTTGAAGAGCCCAGTCGTGAACCTTGTAACAACAACTTCATCTTAAGAGTCCGTCGCCGTGGCGTAGTCGGTACAATCCCTATCTTCCACTCCGGCGACCCGGGTTCGATTCCCGGCGGGGTAGGGGATTTTAAATCTCCACCTTGGGTCTGGGTGTGTGTCCTGTTTTGTGTTTGTATGTGTGAATAAGATAAAAAGGTTAACAAAGGTAAAAATAAAAAGGAAGAACAGTGTAAATGAAAGGAAAACGAGAAAGAAAGACATTTAAAGAAAGTCCGTTGCCATGGCGTAGTCGGTAGAGTCCCTACCTTCCACTCCGGCGACCCAGGATCGATTCTTGGCGGGGTAGGAGATTTTAAATCTCCACCTTGGGACGGGTGTGTGTATCTTGTCCTTGTGTCTATGTGAGAATTATAAAGAAAGTTAACAAACAGGTAAAACAAACAAAGATAAAGGTAACACAGTAAGGAAAAACTAGTATAAACAAGAAAAAAAAGCCGAACATCTGATAGCCTGAACTTCCCTCTCAAGAAAGACAAAATATGAAGAATATCAGAAGAGAGACTGCACTTTGTTCGAAACATTGTTGTATCATTATTTATTGTCATTTTTAAATTCAATTGAATTATTTTTTTAGTCTTCAATACGTTAATTTTCTGTGTCTTCCTACTTTCCTAGGACAATAATAAAAATCAGTTTACCTATAAACAAATATATGCTTAATGTTGAAAATAGGAGAGCAAGATTAACACGCTTTTTTATGTCCAAAATGCACGTATGTCTGCCGTATTTCTGTAAGGGTATCATTTCGCTACACACTTTTAGATAATTCAGAAGAAGTGTAGCTATTAATATTGATCTCTTAAAAATATTTGTAAATCTTTACTTATCCTACTAAGTTGATACAAAAATCCTAGTGATTATATAATATGAAAAGAAAAACGAATACCTGAGTCGGGATTTGAACCCGAGTCATTAAACTCTGTACATTTAGTGCTCTAACCAACTGAACTACTCAAGTATTTCAACAAAAACATACATTTTTCTTATATATGTAGTATTCTCAATTCACACAAGAGGTAGTGGGAAGTCGTTGCAACTGACATCTAGTGGGCACCATAACAGGTAAGCAAAATGTTATTATATATATATATATATATATATAATATATATATATATTATTCCTATTTAAAATAAACAATTAAGAAAATTAAGGTAAAGTTCGTTAACCAGAAAAATCAGACCATTAGACTATTAAATGGGGGGATTCATCTGAAGCGAAAATTTAAAATCGCTCTAGCGGCCGCAATTTGCGATTTTTCTTGACGACTGTTGGTATATATTGTTGAAATAGAATGAGAAAAATATTCTCCAAACCTCGGCAAAATCGGACAATTAATATTAGGGGTTTACCAGAAAGTCTAAGTTCAAAAATAGCTCTAGCGGTCACAAGGTAACTTGTATAGACGATTTAATTAATAAAAGAAAATTATATATTCTATAGTCTCCCGCTGTGGTCTCGAGGTATTTGCTGCCTTGTCACGCAGCGGGCCCGGGGTCGATCCCAGGTCGGGGCAGTTTTTCTAGGGATTTTTCCTCACCTGTAAGACGAATGTCAGGAAAACTCTAAGGCCCAAACGGTCCCCGAAATCACATGGCCATCATCATCATCCTTATCATTATCTTCTTATCATCATCATCCTTCACCGGTGTGGAGAGCAACGGGAATCTACCACACCTACAATTCCCTAGTAAAGCTGAAAAGCATAGCATGAAAATGCTATGAATGTAGTGAAAGACCTGCCCTCGTGCAGAATTACTATGGATGGATGTATGGATTTTTCTATAAATAAGAAAATTATGATTATAAATTCGACATGTCGAGGAATTCGCTTAGTTTACGCAATTCTTTCGTGACGGACTTTTTTTTTATAAATACTAATAAATCACATTTTGAATGTTTGCTTCTTATCTTCTTTTCTGGAGACTCTTTATTCACTTTATTACGTGTTCTTTGTTTCTTTTTATTTTTTCTGCTCTTTTACGTTCCTCATATCTAATGGGAAGATTTAAAATCCCCTTCTTCGCCGGGAATCTAATCCGAGATACCGGGGTGGAAAGTTGTGGCTCCACCAATCCGTAATGACATTGGATTGGATTTTCAAGCAGAATCGACATTTTTTCTTAAAGGGGTTGTTGAAATTGAAATTGCTCATCATTGATTTGAACACAAATGTGGATTCTGTGTTTGTAGGATGTCTGTCCATCCAAGCGCAGCAACGCGGGCACGTTGCCAAACACACACACACGATGTTGATCATCTTTGCTCTGGAACAGATCGTTCATCAACACGCGACGTAAACATTGACGCATCTAAGTCATAATAATTATTATGTGCGTTACCAGATCCCTAACTGACTTAACGTATTTACGCCTCCAATTGTTTAGTGAATTCCGAGAATGAAGCATCGAATTTGTTTTCATGAAAGTATTTCAAAATCTTAATATCTTAACTACTAGATACTGAAATTACCATGAAACATATCCATCTGTATAGTAATTCTGCCAGAGGGCAGGTCTTTCACTGCCATCATAGCATTTTTATGCTATGGTTGCAGCTTTACTAGAGAATTGTAGGTGTGGTAGCTTCCCGTTGCTTTCCACAACGGTGAAGGATGACGATAATGGTGATGATGATAACGATAAGGATGATGATGATGATAGCCATATGGTTTCGGGGACCGTTTGGGTCTTAACGTTTTCCTGACATTTGTCTTACAGGTGAGGAAAAACCCCGATAAAAACCTCAACCAGAAAAACTGCCCCGACCGGGGATCGAACCAGGGTCCGCTGCAGACAAGGCAGCACGCTACCTCGAGACCACGGCGGTGGACCATGAAACATATATATATATCCATAGTCACCCTGCCCGAGGACAGGTCTTCCACTGCAAGCATAGCATTTTCATGCTATGTTTTGCAGATTTACTAGGGAATTATAGGTGCGGTAGTTCCCGTTGATTTATATATATATATATATTTGTAGTGTGTTTATGTGTGTGTATGTGTGTACCCGACTGTGTTAACATTTTGTGGCCGCAACTTTTTTCCTAATTAGCAATCAATCAAAAAATGAAGATCCAGTTTTTTAACCGCAAAGGGAGGACCTGAAGCGAAAATATAAAAATCATTCTATCGACTTGAAATTTTGATTTTTTGTAATGAAATTAGATTTATGCTAATAAAATAAACTGTTAAGTCTCCAAATAATTCAGTGAAATTCCACCATTAGAACTGGATGTTTACCTGACCGAACTTTTATAATGGCTCTAATAAGGGTCATGTTTATTTTATGGCAACGCAACTGTATACATATGATTTAATACATGTATGATTAAGAAAATTTTCTTGGGTTTTCCGCGTCATGGATTCAAGGTCAGCCTCTGGCCACTGATTCCGGAAACATCGGAAACAGTGCCCAGAGGCCGCTTGATAATGACATGTGGGATCGTACCGAAACATCGGAATCAGTGGCCAGAGGCCGACCTTAAATCCATGACGCGGAAAATCCAAGAACACTTAATTAATCATACTTATATGCGCGAAAAATCTACAATATATATATATATATATATATATTCCGTAAACAAGGAATTATTAGCTATGATTACGAATTCTCTGCGTGACGGACTTTTTTTTTCTCTTAAGGTGCACAAATCTGCTATTTTGTTTTGAGGACACTAGAGTTAATTATAATATTTATCCTTGTTGATATTAATAATTACCGCCTTTTTGTAGTAAACATTTAACATCCGCTTCTAGAATTGTAACTATAACGTATGTAAATAGGACTCGGATGTAGGTGTCATTGATTCGAGAACCCAATTCTAAATACGTAAATATTCTATATGGAGATGATGGTTTTGAACTAAGGATACCATTAAATCTGCAAATAATTGTAATAATTAAACCTGGCACCTGTAATAAAGTTTAATAAAAGGAAATCTGCACATGCGGATTTCACGTGATTGTCATCACTTATTAAACATATGTTATCCGTTCCTTCACGAAACCAACCCACGTGCGTAAAGACTTTCTCACAATATATATAATTTATTATATCGGTCCCATGGGCTAGTGGTTATCACAATCTGTTTCCAAGATTTGCGGGTTTTCATGAATTTCACATGTCGCCTCCTCTCACTTCACTTGGCATCTTTTCTCCCACAAAAAAAAAATTAAAAGTGATTTCAATGCTAAAGGTTAAGGCTCCCTCCCATTTTGACAATCGTCACCAAGTATCAGCAGAGTTGTCAGCTCTGCATGACGGCCACCTTCATCCCAGAATATACACCTGGTATTCAATTACTTTATAGGCTGAGTCATGCAATGGTGCGGCCAGAAGTTTGAGGCCAATTTTAAAATCCTGATCCCAGCCGAATTAAAGCCTCAATCTTCCGGCTTGTAGCGTACTGCCTTAATCAACTATACGCTACGGAATGTTCCCAAGATCCTTTGTGTTAATCCAGGACATATCTACCAAGTTTTGCCCTAATCCGTTCAGTCGTTATAACATGGGAGAGTATATTTAAAAATCCAAACTATTATATTTATAACTTTGTGATCTTGTGATAAGAGATTCTAACTACAGTTTATGATGTCGCGGGTTTGTTGCCTTCTCAGACTACAGGAATTTTCTCTCAAAGTGGATTAATGCCTGTGATAGTCGATATTCTTTAATTCAGACTAAGTTAAGGTTTAAGGACTCTCCATGTGTATCGTTATCATACTTTATCACCCTCATATTGTCGGGATATTGAAATCCCGCCATCCATAAGCCAATACCAGGAGGATGCTAGAAATGTTGCAAGAAAGTGTGGCTTCACTGGGAATAAAAAACATTGTGATAAATCGAGTGAAATGAAGGCTACAGGGAGAAAACCTATTAAAATAATTTTCCATGGATTCTAAATAACATACGTTTAATTACACTGAGCAACAAAAAAGAATGTTTTTTTGTCTCAGTAAGAAAACTATGTGATTCTGATAGTATTTGTTTCTCCTGAATTCAAATATGATATCGGGTTTTCTCCATCACGCAAGGTTTCCGAGAGACAAGCATTTATAATTTCAAACACTTTAATATTTTCTACATTCGTAACTACACAATATTCGAACATTCGGACTCATCTAGAAAGTAAGAAATTATGATTTTATGCTATATTTCGTCTGTGGACCATCCCTCTTGATAGTCCAACAATAATCGGCCAGCATATTATTATTCCATTTGCCTTGATATCTCTTTTCCATAGCTGAAATCTCCTGATGAAAGTGTACTCCGTGCTCATCGCTCACTGCACCAAGATAATAAATGGACTAAAAACGTTTATTAAAAATGATTATTTAAATCCATTAATTTAACTTGAAATAAAAATAAACTGTTGGTGATGGAGAAATTCCGAATACATATTTGAAAACACGATAAAAAGTGCATTAAGTACAACTATTGGTACTCATGAGACAAACATCATGTTGACCAGTGTTATAAGAAGTACCTGTTTGCCAAAATGTACAGTTAAAACCCATAAATAAACTGTTTCTTTTGCTGTTCACACTTCTAAAATAAGTAATATTAATGGAGAATAAACAAAATCATAGAACAGGTGAACCATCTCAATTATCTAGGATGTGACATTTCATTTAATTACGATAATGATATAACTAATAAAATAGCAAAATTCCAGGGAATATGTGGTACGATAAAACGATCACTAAATAATAAAACAACAAGAGAGACCCAATTGAAATTTTATAAAACATTGGCAGTACCGGTACTGCTCTATGGATCAGAATCCTGGATACATAAAAAAACAAGATCTAAGTAGAATAACGGCGGCAGAAATGAAATTTTTGAGATCTGTTAAAGGGTGCACTAAGGAAGACAGAATCAAGAACACAGAAATAAGACAGGAACTTGAAATATTTGCAATAACTGATAAAATAGATACATATATACAAAAATGGAAGCAACACACAGACAGAATGAATGAAGATGGATATCCAAAACAAATAACAAAATACAAACCTAAAGGCACCCGAGATGTGGGCAGACCTAGAAAGAGATTGGCTGAAGTCGGAACGGGTCAACAGACCTAATCCATGAATGCAGATGATGATTAATGGAGAATATGTCTACACTAACTGAATTTCGACAAAATGGTTCATTTCCTATACCTATCAAATGTCATCAAACAAACATACATTTCAGCTATATAATACATTGTCAGGAACAGAAGTAGTAGTAGTAGTAGTAGTAGTAGTAGTAGGACTTTATTAGACAAAAAGTAATATATTTACAATATTATTTACAAATATGGGTCGCACGGGCAGTAAGCCGTACGTGCTGTTGACAGTCCGTTACAATAAAGTAATAATTGGTACTAGTGTAAAGAAAAATAAACAAAAATAGCAATAACATTACAATTACATAAAGAAAACACAACAATAATATTACAATTAAATAATAACACAATAGCATTATACACTAAAAACATTAACATTACAATTACATAATAAATGCTGTTAGTCCCATTGATCTATTCTCACCTCTTCATTTAATGCTCGCGGGTTCAAATCCGTCCGAAGAGAGTGGATTTTCCTGTAGTAAAAATTCTGTGTTGACTTCCTTTAAACGGGAAGAAAATATTTACTAAACATAAGAATTCAAGTGCCTAAGCAAATTCTATAAGCAGTTTTACACCCAGGATGAATCTTGAGCATTTTGTTAAACGACTCTCTTTAGTAGCTAAGATCAGTAGCGTCACTATTCAAATCCGGACGTGAAAAGGCGACAAATTTTTCTCACAGGTCTCTGCTTTTCAGGCTTCAGATTCTTTTCACTCACACTCACTCACTGGCACTATCGAACCCGTAGGTTCATGGCCGCGCGGACATAAGCTCTCCATACATCCCTATCCTGAGCCAATGCTTTCCAATCATTCCCTGTATAATCTACTTCCCTCAAATCATAGTTAATGTTGTTCTCCCACCTCATTCTTGGTCTACCAACTGGGCGTTTTCTTTCTGGCTTTCCTACAAGAAGTTTCCATGCACGTCTTTCATTCCCCATACGCGCAACATGTCCTGCCCATCGCAGTCTACGAGACTTAACTGTTCTTATTATATCTGGCTTCCTATAAAGACCATGTAATTCATTGTTATGTAGTCTTCTCCATTCACCTGTCTGTTCATCTCTCTTTGGTCCAAAAATTTTCCTAAGAAATTTATTCTCAAATACTCGTAATCTTCTTTCCTCCCTTAAGGTAAGAGTCCATGTTTCGCACCCATATAATATAACTGGTAGAATAATAGTTTTATATATTTTCAGCTTAACGTTTTTTGAAAGGAGTTGGGACATCAAAAGTCTCTGCAATGCATAATAGCATGCATTTCCAGAATTGAGCCTATGTTTAATGTCTTTGTGCATCTCATTCCTATTTGTGATTATTGTTCCTAGGTATTTGAATTCAGCCACTTCCTCAAAATTTCCCTCATTTGTCATTAGCTGTCCATTTCCATTATATACTGAATTTCTACGTGTGACCATATATTTAGTTTTACTGATATTTACTTCCAGTCCTAATTTCTTAGTGTTACTCAATAGTGTGTGCGTGTTGTCCTTCAGTATCTCCTCGCTATCGGCCAGTAGTACTACATCATCAGCATTTTTCGTACCGTAAATCTACGATACGAGAGAAAATACTTTAGTCCCCTTCCGAATGTATCTATACCATGGAATTTTCATGTATTGAAAATACATGGATCCCGGCTGGATATGAATTCATGAACCTTAGACCAAGAGACGAGTATGGTAACTGGGTAACTAGACTGACGACTGTAAATGTTGAAGAGAGATACAATATATGTGAAACTTATTAAATATTATTAAATGTATGTCAACATGTTTTCCCGATGGTATCCGTAACTTGTTGGTAGTGGAGAAGCTTGTGTATTTAAGTGATCTTGAGATTTATCCCGGCGGTAACAATGCTACCAGATGGGTACCCACGCCGATCGGAGAGGTCAAAGGCTATAACCTTGATCGAAAAAGTGACGATCTTTCACTGTAAAAGTAAAACCGTCAAGAAACGCGGTCTTAGATTCTACTCAATAACATTTTCCGGATATAAAATAGTCCCCATTCTGGTTTCATTGCATGAACTACTGCAGTTGCTTAAACATAGGAGCATGGAATATTGGAAGATTATAATAGAAATACGTTATTAAATGGGAATAGACACTTAACAAGAAATGTGGAAGTTTAGAAATGGTAGAATTCAAATAGGCCTACGTAGGAACAATAATCAGTAATTAAAGAAATGAGTAAAAAATTAAACATAGGCTCAATTCTGAAAACCTATGCTATAATGTACTACAGAGTCTCTTGTCAACCCTACTAAAATTGATAAACTAAAAATATATAAAACTGATATTCTTCCAGTTCTTTGGATGGGAAACATAGTATATTATTATGTTAAAATAGAAGGAAAGATTACGAGTATGCGAGAAAAAAGTGCTTAGGAAAATCAAATATAATAACAAACATTTCGTCTCGTAGACTGCGATTCGCATAAAGTGTAGTATGAATAGAGATGCATATAGGGGCGTGGAAACTTCTATATGAAAGCTAGAGGAAAAGCGTCCAGTAGGTAGGCCAAGAATGAGGTGGGACAATAATGCTATAAAACCATAATTTTAGGGAGGTAAATTAATAATAATAATAATACTTTATTTATTCTGGCAGAGTTAAGGCCAAAAGGCCCTCTCTTCCACTCAACCAGCACAAATACAAATAAATATTCGACAAATATAGATATACACAATACTAATTATAAACAGTAAAGATACAATAAATGTAGCAATGTAAATGTCATGTACAAACAACATGTTATAGGGTAATAACAATCATGATACGATAATAATAATAATAATAATAATAATAATAATAATAATAATAATAATAATATAAATATGATACATTATACGGGAAACACCAATTAATATATATATATATATATATAAATTTAGATTTCTTTTAAAAGATGCCAATGTCCGGCAGCCCCTTATTTCTTGTGGTAGGGAATTCCAGTTGCGAGAAGTGGAGATGGTATATGACATGGAGTGATGTGATGTCCTATGTTGCGGTATATTAAGTAAGAGACTATGTTGTGATCTTGTGTTTAAGTTATGGTATGGTTTGAGGATAGATACTGGAAACGGGATGATAAATAATTAGGAATCGAGGTATGTAGGATCTTAAATAGGAGATTTAGACAGTGCGATTTTCTTCTCTCTTTTAGATGTAGCCATGACAATTCGTGGAATAATGGAGAAATGTGATCGTATTTTCGAACATTAAATATGAATCTGATACACATATTATGGACACGCTGCAGTTTGTCCGACAATCCGTCACTTATGTCAGTTAGTAGAACGTCACAGTAGTCAAAATGCGGCATCACTAAAGTTTGGATTAAAATTCTTTTAAGAGTTGTAGGAAGAAAATGTTTAAGCCGCTTTAGGGAATGCTACAGGGAATGAATGGAAAACATTAGTTCAAGATAGGAATATAAGGAGAGCTTACGTCTGCGGAAACACGAATCTCAGAGATTGACAGTATCAGTGAGAGAGTGAGTGGTTAGATAGTTTGTTAAGGTTAAAAAAACTCATAGCATGCTGACCTATTTTTATAATATTACAGATTGTTTTAAGTGGGAATTTCAAGTTTATATTTGCTTAGAACAAACGAATAACACGTTTCGTATCATTCTATCCCTTCAAAATGATGTATAATTATGATAAAGAATTTAATAATATTATAATGGAAGAAATAAAAGAGGTAATTTAACTACAAATCAAGGTCTAGCGATCTTAACTTAAATGTTCATTATAACATAGTATGTATTTGCATGAGAAAGGATTCTCCAAGATTCTGTTTAAAATAAAAGTCCTTGACACACTATTTAATGATATTATTGGTGCCATAATATTATTCAGAATCTTTCTCCAAACCAGAACCCAACATAAACATCTTTAATAGCTCAGCAACTTTGTTTCGAAAAGTAACATTTTCAACGAGCAACGCTATAAATTGTTGAATGTAAAAATAAATCCAAATCTTTTAGAATTCAGTAACATATGCTGAGAATTATTTCCTAATAATAAATCCATTAAAAATCTATTAATAATAGGTAAGTGCGTTCTTTCTTTATTTATTTATTTTCCTGAATTTAATCCCTCTTTTATAACATATAATTTGACGTACTTATCCTATGCCTTCCGGGACTTGCTGGGACTCTTACAATACATGTTGGGAGAGTATTTTAAAATCTGAATCATACATACACTTCTTGATCGCACAAGGACATGGTTGACCTTGCCTGAATGAGTGATCAGCTCAATCCAGACCACTTCCGGGCAAACACGAATTTTTAAAACAAAATGTACATCCAGTCCACCGCTGTGGTATCGAGGTACCTTGTCACGCAGCGGGCCCGGGTTCGATCCCCGGTCTGGGTGAGGTTTTTATCGGAGTTTATCCTCACCTGTAAGACAAAGTCAGGAAAACTTCAAGGCCCAAACGGTCCTCGAAATCATATGGTCATCATAACCCTTATCATTATCATCATCATAATCATCCTTCACTGGTATGGAAAGCAACCGGAAGCTACCACACCTACAATTTCCTAGTAAAGCTGCAAGCATAGCATGAAAATGCTATGATTGCAGTGAAGGACCTTCCTTCGGGCAGAATTACTATGGATGGATGTACATTCAATAATAGCCTACATTTCTATTGAACATGGGAAATGTGATATGCAAGATTATGATGCCTAGATGGCATTCCTCAAGATTTGTGCCGATTGTGGATCGAAACCAAGACTCCCATGTGAGAGCCATCGACACTATCCCTGAACAATAGCGGTCGACATGTTACGCATTTTCAAAATAATACAATTGTTTTCTAGAACATATTTAACAGTTTTGAAGCCAATTATTTTAAGCGCCTAAATCTAAATTTCATTATCTAAAAATGGGAGGTCTTGTAATTAGTTGATAATACAGCAAGAACTGATAATATACAGTTAGACAGTATCTGTAAAACCCATGAGTATATACTACGATACTAATTAAATCAGTTTTAAAATAATGTATTAAGTTAAATAGGACACTTAATGACAAATGAGAGGTCTTTATAGGAAGCCAGATATAATAAGAAAAGTTAAGTATCGTAGACTTCGATGGGCTGGGACATATGGTACGAATGGGGAATGAAAGACGTGCATGGAAGCTCCTTGTAAGAAAACCAGAGGGAAAACCCGCAGTTGGTAGACCAATAATGAGGTGGGAGAATAACATTAACTTTGATTTGAAAGAAATAGATTACACAGGGACTGATTGGAAAATATTAGCTTAGGATGGAGAGCGTATGTGCGCGTGGCCATGAACCTACGATTCGATAGTGCCAGTGAGTTAGTGTGTTAGTTAATGGCAAATGAGGGAAATGTTGAAGAACTGGATGAATTCAAATACCTATGAACAATCATTACCCTCATTTGGAGTGAAGTAATACAAGATGCACCCCATGAGTAAATATTGCATTTCCAGTTTTGAAATTTATTTTAAATGAGGTATTTTTGGTGTGTGCGATTTGGTAGTATTTGATTGAAATGCCGAATCAAGATCAAGTTATTTCCTGACATTTTCAGAGTTACAACAGCTGTTAGAGGTTTATTGATGACATTTCGTGATTTTTTAAAGGAAGGAAGCATTGTTTATGTCAAAGATGCTGCAATTATTTGACTAATTCACGCATTTTTTGTTAGTGTATAATATTTTACTTGCATGTATATTGGAACTAAATATTACTGTTGTAAGTGAAGTTATACATGAAAGTATAAAACGACTATAAGTGGGATGTAGTCATTAGTATCTCAGTTCACCCCAGTGTGCAGTGAAAATAACATACGTTTCCTCATACTCCCAAAATATGCAAGTCGTGTTGCTCAAGCACGTGGTGTGTCATTTTTCATCAACTGAAGACAAAATGGCGAAAACCCCTTCCTCTGTGGAGAGGGAAGGGAAATAAATTACTAATTTCAAAAGTTCGTTTTTCCCTTATTGAAGATTCTTGTACAGAACATGGCCAGTTCTAGCGCCAAAAAAAATGCTTCAAGAAACAGGTTTTATGCATGTGAACAGAGATGAAGTCTTGAAGTAGTTGCCAAATGGGGAAACAGATGCCAATGCAGTTGAAGAGAGCATGGCCAATTCATTGATTGGATTGCTGCTTAAAATGAGGTATGGAGAGGAAGGTGCATTGCAGCTAAACTGGGAGGAGTGTTGGAAATGTTAACAGCAGTGAGAGTGACTCCAGTTCTGATGATATTTCAGCAGCGTCATCAGATGCAGAAAACCAGTCTCCAAGTTCTTAAGATTGTGAAAATGGCGCATCAGAAAATGTTAATCAACTAAAGAGTGAACTTGCAGATTATGAGAGTGTTGAAGAAGCAGATTATCTTCTCATCAAACTTTAAAGTAATGGTGATAAATATAAGTTTTTCACATCAAAGGTCATTGCACTGCTTCTGGAAGTAGATGTGTTCAAGTGAAATTTATGAGAAGGTACAGGTATCATAAAGACAAATTCATTTGGCCAGAACAAGATGGCACGTGTAATGAGTATCCACATGAAGTTCACTCGAAGCTCCAAGAACCACAAATCCTTCGATATGGAAAAATTAAGTTTACATTTTATATTCAGGATTAATTGAGTTGAATATTATGATTTGTTTTGAAGGTTTATAATTGTTTTGATATTGTTTCTTCTCTCTTTTCTGTGAATTTAATAAACCGAGATGTGAAATTGTATTCATTATAATTTTTCCACTGAGTCTCAGTTGCATTCAGTTACAGTAGTGTCTTTGTTATATATTTTAAAAGTAAATAAACGTGTATCACTTCATTCCTGTATTTATTTCAACCCATATCCTGTGAAAATAAATGTGTGTATCACTTCTACCCAAACGACGAGCTGATATGACAAAGTAAAAATATGTAATCTTTTTCTCCTTCTTCTTCTTCTTCTTCTTCGTCACGACTTAGGTTTTTTGCTAGCCTGTTCCGGCTCCAAATTGCTGCTCTTTCCATCTTCTCTTTGGTCTTCCCATACTTCTTGTTCCTCTTGGTGAATAGTTGTATGCTGCTTTTGATATTCTATTCTCAGTCATCCTTGCTAAATGTTCTTTCCAGTTTGTTCTGTATTTCACTTTTGTTGTTTTTAATTCCTCTACTTTCAGTTGCTGTCTTATTTCTGTATTGTAAAGAATTTGTAATAACACTATATTCATTTTAACTGTAGTGCAAAACTAAATATAGTCAAAGACGCTACAATTTAAGATACGTAATTTAGTACATTTTGTCAAAATGTAATGTTGACTATTTGTGAGTTCTAGTAGTTTGAATATAAAAACTGTACCACATCACCCCAAATAATGGTACAAATAGGAATGAGACGCACAGAGATATTAAACATAGACTTACTTCTGGAAATGCATACTATTATGCAAATCTCTCGTCATCCCATCATCTATCAAAAAACGTTAAATTGGAAATGTATAAAATTGTTAATCTTTCAGTTATATTATATGAATGTAAAACATGGACTCTTACTTTCAGGAAGAAGAAAAAAATTACGATCATTTGAGAATAAAGTTCTTAGAAAAAAAAAACCAAAGAGAGATGAACACTCAGGTGAATGGAGAATACTTCATAACAGTGAGCTATATGATCTTTATAGAAAAGGGCATGGAAGCATCTTGTAGGATAACCAGAGGGAAAACACCTAGTTGGTAGACCTAGATTGAGGTGGGAGGATAACATTGATCATGATTTAAGGAAGTAGATTATACGGGGATTGTTGAAAAAATATTAGCTCAAAATAGGGATGAAGAGAGAGCTTATATCCACGCGGGGTTCGACAGTGCCAGTGCGTTAGTTAGTTAGTTAGTTACTTGATAATAAAGAAGTCAAGGACCAGCATGATATTTTCTTTTCAAATTTCAAGCAAAACATGATTTTCTGTGGCGACTTCCCCTTAACCCTTCACATATGTGTATTGTATTGATTACTAATTTACCTAGAACAGAACAATTTAATTTAATAATTTAAACGGAAATACGTTGTGAAAAGCGTTTCCTGTTTCTTGTCACACGACACAGAACATTTCCTTCCTCGCAGTAAAGCATCGCTTTAAGTAAATACGCGTTTCAACACTGTCAGTAAATGACACTAGTTTTACAAACATTATTTCATTTACTTTTTATTGTATTCCGTCTCTTTTGTCAAGTTCACTTTGTCACTTTCGATAGATCCTATTTGTAAGTTTACTAAATTAAGCTTAATTCAAACTACATACCAATTTTTGTAGTACAAATAAGGGTAAAGTTGTATGTCGTGACATATATTGAAATCAATGTTTTAATTCATTTGTTTAGGTTGATGGAGCTAGGACCCACGTGCCCGTCTCTTCTTCCATTAGTACAACACGGCATATTAAAATACAATAATCACAATAATTATAGCACTAAAAATAAACTAAAGTTTGGTCAAAATTTCAAAGAAGGTAGTATGTCATAATAATGAAATAATAATAATAATAATAATAATAAAATATTAACAAAGTAATAATAATAATAATAATAATAATAATGATAATAATAATAATAATGATAATAATAATAATAATGATAATAATAATAATAATAATAATAATAATAATAATAATAATAATAATAATAATAACAATAATAATAATAATAATAATGATAATAATAATAATAATACACTGCTCAAAACAATTAGAGGAACACTTGTAATAAATTGAATAAGTAAATGTTTTTTAAAGCTGTGGTACTGAAAGTTGGACAATATGTAAATTGAATTATTAATTTTATCATTGGATAGAAATTTTAAAGATCCATGACCTAAATACAGAGAAATTACCTCAAATAACAAATATAGAGATTTTTTTTTTATTTTGGAAGGGACTGGCCACTTCTAATTGGTAAGCTTCCTGATGTTGCTATAGTGACGAATGTTGATTATTGCCTTGTTTATTGAAGTCTCTGACAAAATGAGGCATTTAAATGAGTTTGAAGTGTATCATGCTCTACATCTTTTACGACAAGGTCAATCTCTGCGACAAGTGGCTAGAGAGCTTGGGGTTTCTCCTTCCGTGGTGTCGAGTTACGCAATAGGCACAGAGAGACAGGTCAGTATTGTAGAAGACGTGTCCAGGGCCGTAAATTTAAAACAAGCCCCCAGGATGACAGATACGTTGTTCTTTCTGCTCTTCGACAGCGTACAAAAACTGCAAAAGACCTGCAGAATGACCTTCATATGGCTTCCGGAATCCGGGTTTCAGACCAAACCATAAGGAACAGATTAAGGAAAGAGAATATTCGTCCAAAAAGCCCGTTAAAAAACCACGCTTAACAAATGGGCATAAGGCAGCAAGACGTACGTATGCTGAAAACCATGGTGATTGGAACCTGAACCAGTGGGAGTCTGTGCTCTTCTCGGACGAATCCAGGTATCGTCTTACACGTTGTGATGGTCGATTGAGGGTGTGAGGATGGCCAGGAGAAAGATTTCTTGCAGAGGATGTACAGGAAATTGATAGATTCGGAGGAGGTTCCATAATGGTGTGGGCCGGAGTTATGTACAACAATCGTACGGACCTTGTACTTGTTCCCCAGAGACTGAATGCTGTCCGGTATATCGAGCACGTTCTGGAAGAGCATGTAGTACCTGCTGCCATTGGAGTAGGCCTTGGATTTCTGTTTATGCAGGATAATGCCAGGGCACATTCTGCGGCTGTCACCAGGGATTCCTGAGGAGGAATGAAATTGAGGTAATGGAGTGGCCAGCGGTCAGCCCAGACCTCAACCCTATTGAACACTTGTGGGATTTTCTAGACAGGAAGGTCAGGAACCGACATCAAGCTCTACAAACTCTGCAGCAACTTGGAGATGCTCTGAAGGAGGAATGGGAGAATATCCCGCAAGAGGAAATCCAGAATCTTATTGGGAGCATGCCACGAAGGTGCTAAACTATCATCGAATGCCGTGGAGGCCGTACACGATACTAACTCTATATAACGAGTGTTTAACTTTGAAAAATAAGCACAAGATTAAATTGCTTACATAGCGGAATTATTTGAAAAGTTAATTGTCAGCGTTATTCATTTGTTTTTACTGACATGAGCAATAAATAAATAAACAAATAACCACAAATAATGTACTTTATTAATTTTATGTTTGTACCTTTATCCAATGAAAAAATATTTGCATATTTCATAGTGTTCCTCTAATTGTTTTGAGCAGTGTAATAATAATAATAATAATAATAATAATAATAATAATAATAATAATAATAATAATAATAATAATCTACATATTAATACGTGAAGTAAAAACTGCGCGCACGGAGGAGTGTGATATTTGGCATAATTAAAGTTCATATAGAGAAGGAGTGCAGGAAAATAGCATTTATGTATAATATGTGTTACAAATAAATAAAATTAAACAAAGTAAAATAATTTGTCTCTAAGGAATTTATGTGTATCACTCATTCATTTGTGTACACATTTATTTGCTTACGTTCACACTGAAAGTGCATTGTTGCAAAACAAAATTGCAGCAACAATGTGAATTGTCTTACTCTCCCGTATTTATTATTAGTGGTTTAAAAAAGTGAGTATATTTTATTTAAATTTAAATTAAACCCTGTCTAACCTTGGTTTCAGTAATTTCATTACATACATTTTTTTATATTTAGATATTCGCACCTACTTCCATTATTCTTCGACACAGAACATTGACGGGTCGGAATGAGAGACAAAACAGAAGGGATACATATTCCCATAAACATAATAATAGGCCAAATGCAAATTTAAACAGGCTTAATATACTGTCAGTGAGTTAATTTTGAGTTAGTTTGTCAAATAATACAGTAATAGTCAAATTCGTAGTAACTTACGGTTATGCATGATTTGTTTTCACTTCAGTCCTACACTTTTAAAATAGCTGACTAGATAGGAAATTGAGTTTTTTACAATTTAAATAAATATACATTCCTTCTACTTCATCTTCATGTTGGATCTTTAGATCCGTTCCGTTCATCAGGATCCAAATCATCTATCCATCTTCTCCTCGGACGTCCTCTTCGTCTTCGTATTATCTGTTCGGCCATTCCTTTATGAGTGAGTTATTTTTATCTAGAGTATCACCAGCCTACCACGGAACCCCTTCTGGTGCAATATGGTTTTATTTTGGGTTTTTTCTCCTGCTAGATTGTTGTCTGCCATGACTAAGGAGCCTTATCTGACTCGAGCTTCTAGTTTTCTAGCGCCAGAGACTCGCAATTCATCTTCCATCTTTAGTTTAAACAGCTCCGACACGAGAAGGCAGGTGCGTAGTTGGGTATGACATAGAGAGGCTATTTAAGACACTAGCTATATGCCCTTACTACCACTCCGGCTTTGAAGTTTAAATATATATTCCGTAAACCAGATAAATGGAACCAAAATTCCACTTGCTGAGGAATTCGCTTAGTTTACGCAGTTCGTGCTTTGTTTACCTCTTTATTTATCTATTTAATTGTTTCCTATTTCACACAAGAGAGGACACACAATCATAGAAGTAGATTTGAAATCCTCTACCCCTCCAAAAATCGAACCTTAACTGCCGAATTGCAAGGTAGGAACTCAGCCGACTACACCACGACTAAGGACGAACCTTAGGAAATGGTACAAAAGAAACTCTAGGTGCTTAACAGCTTTAGTTCAATTTGTTTTGATTAGGGAGACAGGCTTAATATTTTAACACGTTCAGAGTTCATTTTGAGAATACTGCGTATTGGCTGGAGGATTAGGAAGGTATAAGTTAACTACTGGTTACCTTACTTCCTTCTACTTTGGAATTTCGCGGGCTTAAAACCCGGCAGGGGAAACGTGTTTATAAGGAAGTAAAATTGGTAGTATGGCTTTCTTCGGAAGCCTATATATTTATTTGCGATGCTAATGATATATGCTGTTAAGAGCGTCATTAATAATGTATATTAACTAACTTTAAGGACGACCTAAGCTGCAAAATAAATAGAATATGATAGGCCTATAATTTAGAATCAACTAGCGAACCGCTATGTTAATTGCCGCGCATATACGACCTCACAATACATACCTATCCTGAGATCTTCTTCTTCTTGTTCTTCGGCTTTCCCCCACTTATAGGTTTGCTGTCTTCAGTTTCCATTTATCTCTATCATTCCAATCTCCCTCTTCCAAATTCCTATAATCCATTATTGTTCTGACGTAGGTTTTCCATTTCCATCTTGGTCTGCCACGTTTATTTCTTCCAGGAGGTGACCATTGGTATATATTTTTTGGCCATCTTTCATTTTCATTTCTTTGTATATGGCCATACCATTTAAGCGTTTGATTTTCAATCCTCTTAACAAAATATGTAGTGACATTCATTTCTCTCCAAAGGAATTCATTTCTTATTTTATCCTGTCTTGTTTTTTTGAGGCTTCTTCTAAAATAATCAAATTCAACTGTTCTAATGTTATTCTTTTGTAATTCCGTCAGAGACCAAGTTTCACTTCCATATGACAAAATATTCTGTATTATGCTCTTATAAATTTTCATTTTAGTTTCCTTTGTAATATTTTTATTCCAAATTATTCCATGTAATGTCTTAGTTGCATTGTTTGCCATTGTAATTTTAGACTATACATCTCTCTCACAGGTACATAAACCTGTAATTATTGACCCAATATATTTAAAAAATTCACACTTTTTTATTTTCCCTGTTTCAAGTATGAGATCATCCATATCCTTTTCCAAACACATATATTCTGTTTTGTGTGAATTTATATTCAGTCCACATTTGTTATATTCTTCCATTAGTTTATTTATCATATATTTCATATCATCTTCATCCCCTGCAAAAATAATTTGATCTGCAAACAACAATGAATGCAGTACTTTTCCTCCTACAGGAATACCCATTTCAGAACATTTTTTATACCACAAGTTAAGAGCCTGGTCTAAATCTACTTTCTTCAAATCGTTGTTAATGTTGTTCTCGTACTTCGTTCTTGGTCTACCTACTGGGAGCTTTTCCTCTGGTTTTCCTACAAGGAGTTTTCATGCCTTTCTTTAATTCCACATTCGTGTCACATGTCCTCCTATTGTAGTCTAACTGTTCTTATTATATCTGGTTTCCCATAAGGATCATATAGCTCACCGTTATGCAGACTTCTCCATTAGCCACCTGTTCACCTCTTTTGGGTCCAAAAATGTTGCTAAGGACTTTATTCTCAAAACCGCACGGAAGGAGAAATGTTGGACGCCCACACAGAAGATGGTCTGACCAATTTTAACAATTCTAGCTTTCATGGAACCGGAACGAGCCAACAGGCTTAATCCCTGGATGATGATGAACTTTATTCTCAAATACTAGTAATATTTTCTCCTCCCTTAAAGTAAGAGCCTATGTTTCTCATCCATTTAATATAACTGGGAGAATTTAATGTATTTTCCCAGTTGTAATATTTTTAAGTTTGTTTTTTGAGAGAAATTGCATAATACTAAGTTATGCATTTCCAGAATTGAGCCTATGTTTCGTTTCTTTATGCACCTCATTCTTGTTTGTAATTATTATTCCTAGATATTTGAATTTAGTCACTTTTTCAATTGTCTGTAACTGTCTATTTCCATTATGTAATATATTTCTATGCGTAACCAAATATTTAGATTAATTCATGTTTACTTCTAGTCTCAATTTCTTAGTGCTATTCAATATAATGTGGATATTGGCCCTTAGTATCTAACCCTATAACAAATATTAAATTTCACCAAAAAAAAACAAAATATTAAGTACTGTTATAAAATTGTCTTTTTTATTTCCCCCACTTGCATGAAATATATTTAACATCACAGGAAAAGACAAACAGAAAGACGCTGTCTACGCAGGAATTGCGTAAATTGTTACCCCGTTTCCCGAATTTAATCTCACCAACACTCTCAATTCCTCTTCTCACCACCTTCACGTTATCTCATTTATCACTCGTTCATTTCATGTCACCCTTCACTTCCTCTCGTGTTTGGTGAAAACAGCTTAGTTTTACGAACCACAGGTATTGAAAATATGTGGCTGTGGGAATCTAGTGGTTTAAGACTCCGAGCCTGTACAAAAACATAGGGCCAACGGGAGGGTTACAGTCCCTTCTCGCGGACATTAATCGAATCTAAATAAATAGTAGTTTTAAAAAACTAAAAGAACACGCTTTATTAGAAAACTAAAAAATGAAAAATAATTTTTAATTTCCAATACGCTTGGGATAAAATAAAGTGGTAAAAAAAATCATCTCCAACAGATATAAAATAAAATTAGAGTTATCAACAAAAAGAAAATAATTTTACCATCAAAAGCGTGGGGTGCTCTATATTAATTAATATATTTAATAATAAACAGATATTTGTAAAGGTAAGCTCTCTAAGAAGAACATGTAAAAATCATAAAAAGCACCCCACGCTTTTGATGGTAAAATTATTTTCTTTTTGTTGATAACTCTAATTTTATTCTATATGTGTTGGAGATGATTTTTTTGTTGACCACTTTATTTTATCCCAAGCGTATTGGAAATTAAAAATTATTTTTTATTTTTTAGTTTTCTAATAAAGCGTGTTCTTTTAGTTTTTTTAAAACTATTATTTATTTTTTATTTTTTATTTTTTAGTTTTAATATTTTACAGAATAAGATAAAAATGTAAATATCTTTAAATTCGATACTATTGTAGTATGAGCTAAAACTAATACTCTTCTATAAGAAAAAAAACCCTCGTAGCCGGATTTGAACCAGCGATATATGGATTACTGAAATTATATACTACTGAAAGTTCACTGCTCTACCAACTGAGCTCTTACAACGATTGACTAAAAACTCGACAAGTCCGCAACCTATTACACCAGTTTTCATTTTTTTGATTTTCGGATGATTATGGCCAGGATTTTAGAAACAAAATATGAAATTATTGTATTGTCACGGGTCCTCTACAAGTATACAAAGTTTCAAGCCGATCCAATGTTTCTAAGTGGGTGAAAATCGCGTTGAAATATTCCGTTACATTGATACAAAAACACTTTTTTTGATTTTCTGATGATTATGGCCAGGATTTTAGAAAATAAATATGAAATTATTGTATCGTCACGGCACCTCTACAAGTATACAAAGTTTCAAGTCGATCCAATGATTTTAAGTGGGCGAAAATCGCGTTGAAAGATTCCGTTACATAGATAGATAGATAGATAGATACAGGTCAAGCTAATATAAAGCGAAAGTGGCAGTATAAGTCATAAGTGCAGTACTCGATGTGTCAGACCCGGAGGAAGACACATAATGAACTATATAACACCATAGAGAAGATTTTCATTTAATTCATTTCATTCCGCTGAGGAAGCGCAATAAATCTTTTAAGCCGTAATGTTAAGGCCGTCTTCTACTCCCCCAGCTTAAATAGAAATGGAATATTCGGAAGGGAATCGTGAATAATCTATGAAATGAATAGAGTTAAGGTTAAGACAGATGGAATTATATTCTTCCATAGGGTGAAATTATGTACTAATTTGCACTTGATATAAAATGAAATTGTACGGGAAGAATTAAATATGTAGAGATTAAATAAGAAAATAGACGAATACAAACACGATTTGTCATGGCAACATCTTAAAGAGAGAAGAGAATTACACTGTCTAGTTCTTCTATTTAAGATCCTACATACCTCGACTCTCAATTATTTATCCTCCCGTTTCCAATATCTGTCCTCCAACCATAACTTAAGATCACAACATAGTCTCTTGCTTAATATACCGCAACATAGAATATCACATCACTCCATGTCATATACCATCTCCACTTCTCGCAACTGGAATTCCCTACCACAAGAAATAAGGGGCTGCCGGACATTGACATATTTTAAAACAAATCTAAATTTATATTTGCTCTAACCTTGACTTCATCATTACCCAGTGTAAGGTACATATAATAATTGGTGTTTCTCGTATAATTTATCATATTTATACTATTAATAATAATAATAATAATAATAATAATAATAATAATAATAAAGATAATAATAATCCATCCATAGTAATTCTGCCTGAATGCAGGTCCTTCACTGCAATCATGCTACGCTTTCAGCTTTACTAGGAAATTGTAGGTGTGGTTGCTTCCCGTTTCTTTACACACCGGTGAAGGATGATGATGATGATAATGATAAGGATGATGATGATGACCATATGATTTCGGGGACCGTTTGGGCCTTAAAGTTTTCCTGACATTTGTCTTACAGGTGAGGAAAAACCCCGATAAAAACCTCACCCAGAAAAACTGCCCCGACCGGGGATCGAACCCGGGCTCGCTGCGTGACCACAGCGGTGGACATAATAATAATAATAATAATAATAATAATAATAATAATAATATATAATAATAATAGTAATAATAATAAATTATTATTATTATTATTGTTATTATACATAGAAATTAAAGAACAAAACAAGAAGAGATACTAGATTGAAGTTTTATAAAACATTGGCAGTTCCTGCACCACTTTATAGGAGTGGGTAATGACCAAAAAATTAAAAAGTAGAATACAAAGCGTATAAATGAACTTCCTTAGAAGAACAAAAGGCTTCACAAGAATGGATTGGATAAACAATGAAAATGTAAGAACAGAGTTAAATATATATATCCATTCAATGGTAAAATCAAATAATATAGAGAAAAATGGTTTAGACATGTAGAAAGAATGAATGTAACAAAATTACCAAAAGCAGCATTTAACTACAAGCCAAAAGGTTCAAGGAATGTAGGAAGGCTAGTGAAAAGATGGACAGAATAACTGTGAGGCGGAACAGGCAATTTGCCTAGTCCGTGAAGTGTAGAAGATTATTATTATTATTATTATTATTATTATTATTATTATTATTATCATTAGTAATAATAATAATAATAATAATAATAATACTTTATTTATTCTGGCAGAGTTAAGGCCATAAGGCCCTCTCTTCCACTCAACCAGTACAAATACAAATAAATATTCGACAAATATAGATATACACTATACTAATTACAAACACTTAAAGATACAATAAATGTAACAATGTAAATGTCATGTACAAACAACATTTTATAGGGTAATAACAATAATGATACGATAATAATAATAATAATAATAATAATAATAATAATAATAATAATAATAATATAAATATGATACATTATACGGGAAAAACACCAATTAATATATATATATATATATATATCTTACACTGGATAATAATGAAGTCGATTTTAGAGCAAATATAAATTTAGATTTCTTTTAAAAGATGCCAATGTCCGGCAGCCCTTATTTCTTGTGGTAGGGAATTCCAGTTGCGAGAAGTGGACATGGTATATGACATGGAGTGATGTGATGTCCTATATTGCGGTATATTAAGTAAGAGACTATGTTGTGATCTTGTGTTTAAGTTATGGTTTGAGGATAGATACTGGAAACGGGATGATAAATAATTGGGAATCGAGGTATGTAGGATCTTAAATAGGAGAATTAGACAGTGCGATTTTCTTCTCTCTTTCAGATGTAGCCATGACAATTCGTGGAATAATGGAGAAATGTGATCGTATTTTCGAACATTAAATATGAATCTGATACACATATTATGGACACGCTGCAGTTTGTCCGACAATCCGTCACTTATGTCAGTTAGTAGAACGTCACAGTAGTCAAAATGCGGCATCACTAAAGTTTGGATTAAAATTCTTTTAAGAGTTGTAGGAAGAAAATGTTTAAGTCGCTTTAGGGAATGCATTATGGAGAAGATCCTTTTAGATGTTTGTTTTACTTGCTCATGCCATTTTAAATTAGAATCTAAGTAAAATCCCAAGTTTTTAACGACGTCGATATAAGGAATTTGTTCATTATCTAATATGACAGCCGGCCGGCATATTGCCATTGTTTATGAGGTGTAATAGCCTTGGATGTCCGATAATTATTGCTTGCGTTTTGTTTACATTTAGTTTCAGCCCATATTGTCTGGACCATAAAGATATATGCCTGAGGTCAGTGTTTACTTTGTCAATACATTCATTAATTTCGTCAGGCCTAAAGTGTGTGTAAATCTGTAGGTCGTCGTCGCGTAAAGATGATGCTTGCAGTTTTGTAGTTTCTTGGTCACGTCATTAATATAAATCGAGAAGAGAAGAGGAGCGAGGACGCCGCCTTGAGGTACCCCTTTCCTCACCAAGCGCTAGGAAGAAATGCGATTATTAACAGAAACTGATTGCTGACGATTAGTGAGGTAAGATGCAAACCAATCAAGGCAGTTTTCCGACAGATGTAGTGTCTTTAGTCTCGCTAGCATTAAGTCTATATCTACTGTGTCAAAGGCTTTGCTGTAGTCGAGTAGGACTATTGCGGTGAGTTTGCTTTTGTCCATTGAGTCTCTTATGTCCTCTACAATGTCAAGTAGTGCAGTACTTGTGTGATGTCCTGTTCTAAAACCAGACTGATGTTCATCAAGTAAGTCGTGTGTGGTGAGGTAGTCTGTTAACTGTGAGTGTATTATGTGTTCCAGTGCTTTAGATAAACAGGGAAGAATACTAATTGGTCTATAATCATCGAGTGTTGTGGGAGTGTTTGATTTCGGTGTAGGACGAACTAGAGCCATTTTCCAGAGTCTGGGATAAGTCCCAGTCATTATAGAGGCATTAAAAATGTGGGTTATTGTTGGGAGAATAATGTCTATTATTTTTTGCAGGAGAGTATTATTATTGTTACTATTATTACCATCATATAACCCTTGAGGATGCCAGACGCAGTCTCTGGCGAAACGTCGGGGAACTACAAGCCTCACGACCACGGCCTACAGCCCGAAAATCTTCTTCAAGATCATCATAGCAACTCCGGCCGTGAAAGTCTACGTGAATACATATAAAATGTTCTTTATACATGAAATTTCCATTGCACAACATTATATATATTTTTAATTCTTTATAATCGACCGCGGTGGACTAGTGGTTATACTCCTTGCCTCTGGTCCCGAGGGCCACGGGTTCAAACCCGGCCGGGGTCGATGCCTTTTTTTTTTTTTTTAGAATGGAAAAATCCAAGGAGCAAGTCCTCCGGGAGAGACTTTAAGCCGTGGGTCCCGAGTCTGAAGATTTTCAGGCTCTTAAAAGATTATTAAGCCTGTATGAAAGGCCTCTAAGCAAAATTTACCGAATTTTCCCGTCCTGGTACTACCTTGGTTTCCTTGATGTCAGTATGAGGCGGAACGCTAACCACAGACCACTCAATTGACATCTATAGGAAAACAGGTGAAACTAAATTAGTATGGTTCAAATTCTTCCCTGTAGGGGAGAGTGCCTAAATCTATGTTAGGGGAAACATGAACTTACAAGATACAAGAAGATAATTAGTATAGTGTATATAATTATAATCTATATTGTCAAATATGTACTTGTAATTTGTGCTGGTTGAGTGGAAGAGAAGGCCTTATGGCCTTAGCTCTGCCAGAATAAATAAATTATTGTTATTATTATTATTATTATTATATTAAGCAAATGAAGAATACATTTAGTTCGCATGTATAACGAAGGAGTCCAAGCTTTGGTGAATATCTGCCATCTTAAAGGGAGAAGAAAATTTTACCCAAGATTTTACCCAACATAGAATTAGTGTCACTCGAAGGACGGAACTGTCATGCTTGCTTAATTACTGCAAAGATGAAAATAATGATGAAGATGATAGTAAATTTTATGGCAATTGTATACAGTTAATAACAACGTTTGTAATTCTTCAAACTTACATGCTTTTTCACATAATATGAAGGTTACCCGATGCAATTTTTCATCATGTTTCAAATTATGCTAAATAATATTTTATTGTGTTTACATGAGTTTTATTTAAATTTATTGAACTGTTCTACGTAACCGATAAAATTTGATCGTCGATGTAACTTTCAGTAAACTACATATTAATGTAACAGATTCGTGGAAAATTATTTTAAGAGAGTTTACAGTCTCTGTACAACTACTTTGTGATACAATACCATCGTTGTGAACAAAAACACTTGAATTACAGTTGATTTATTGTTCCAGAAATGTTAATAAAATATTATAATTATTTTAATATTAGTCTGCAAAAACAAACTCATAAAATTAGGTATCTCAAGAAAAACTGAAATCTTTCCTCATCCACTGAAACTGTATTTGATATCTTGGTAAGTAGATAAAGGGAACATTTTTTTAAGATAAAAATATTTTAAGTTAACGAAAAGAGTGGTCCTAGCATTAATTTAGATATAGAAAAGCAAATATTGTAATGTAAATATCAGATTGTAGTGAATATGCTTGTCTGTGCGTGTGTGTGCCAAGCGGTCTAAGGCATTATACGTTCTTAAATAAAATTAAGGTTATTATATTCTAGGAGTCCGATTATACTAATTTATTATCGTCAAATCAGAAAATGAGCCAAGGTATTGTGAGAAAATGGGCAAGTTATTATACACCTGATTAGTTTACAGTTTATTGGGTACGCTGGCGCACAACAAGGAGAAGTTGGCTATTCTGTTTAAACAGATTAAATTAGGTAATCTCATGGGATAGTATCCCGAAAATTAATACATGTACGACAACTTACCTTCAATATTTCCCGACCTGTTTTCTTACATTTGAAATTGCTTTAACAATTCATTCCACGCCATGATTTGTGACCGTTGTTTTAAATTACCTACATTTTTGCACGATAGTGTCGTACATTCAGCAATGGCGACCATGATTGAAAGTTCAGCTTTCTACATTTCGGGGTTGCCAACCTAAATAACTATATTGTAATAAAACAATTATACTATAATATTACATATTACAAAAGGCGTGTGATAAGTAAAACCACTGCTCTCTATGTATACTACATACAATGTATATTAAATTATATATTTTTTACCTTGTATACTACCGTCCTCCTCAACTATAATGTTTCTAATACACAAGTGATCTTCTTGGTGATAAAATATTAAAATATATATGCAGTCAATATGCCCATTTCACCAATTAATGTTTTAAAATGATCAACAAGTTTCTACAGCCAAGCTGTCATTCTCAAGACCAGATATTGACTGAAGACAAAATTGATAATAAATAAATAAACAAATTCAGTTAAAAACAAACTACGTCACATGACGCAATCATTCATAAGTAAACAATAAAACTTAATAAAACTAATCCTCTTTTGTTTCAATTAAAGAAAAGAGGGCGCTGTACGGAATAGGGCCCTTGTCTTTATTCATTATTTTGTCCTTATTTTTATAAATTTTTATAAGTTTGGAAATTTATAAAAAGAAGGATAAAATAATGAATAAAGACAAGGGCCCTATTCCGTACAGCGCCCTCTTTTCTTTAATTGAAACAAAAGAGGATTAGTTTTATTAAGTTTTATTGTTTACTTATGAATGATTGCGTCATGTGACGTAGTTTGTTTTTAACTGAATTTGTTTATTTATTTATTATCAATTTTGTCTTCAGTCAATATCTGGTCTTGAGAATGACAGCTTGGCTGTAGAAACTTGTTGACCATTTTAAAACATTAATTGGTGATCCCTATTAGGTTCGTCTTCCGGGCATATAGGCCGTGGTCCAGTCGTTCTTCTACTCGACGTTTCGTCTACTGCTGCGGTAGACATCTTCAGGAGATACTGCGTGCTCTCTGTGAACTCCTCAACAGTCGGCTGCAGACTGTTGAGGAGTTCACAGAGAGCACGCAGTATCTCCTGAAGATGTCTACCGCAGCAGTAGACGAAACGTCGAGTAGAAGAACGACTGGACCACGGCCTATATGCCCGGAAGACGAACCTAATAGGGATCAAGACGCCGGCCGTGAAAGCCTACAGTTATACATTAATTGGTGAAATGGGCATATTGACTGCATATATATTTTAATTATAATGTTTCTATTTACATTTTTCGTTGATTTTACTCTAGGCCTTTCGAAGCATGCTTCATCTTCTGGATTTGTTGTAGTAGTATTGAATTGTCTGTATATGTCTAGTAGAGGGTTTTGCTCATTAGGCATATTTCCTTTGAGAATGTTTGGATTCTTGGCCTCCGTGATAATTTCGATTTCTTCTAAGATGTTAATTTTTTGTCTGTTGTTTTCTCTGTGTGTAATTGACATTGTATTATCGATATTGTTAAAACTGTGGCCGCTTTCTGAAATGTGTTTCGCTATCATTCGGTTGTTAAACATTTTCCTCGATTCTGTAAAAACCACATCCCTACCTCGTATCGTAATATACTATTGTATTACGTTATCAGATGATGTAAATGTTATTCTAGCGGTATCGAATCACAATTTTGACCATAATGTTCGGTTATTTAGCGCATTAGCTATTCAGCTGCAGTTAATGTCTCTGCCGATGATTCAGAATTGAACTGCTCTGCTCAGTATCTTCTCGCTCGCTCAACCTTCAAACTCCCTCAGGCCTTACTTCAGTTCCAAATTTGCTTTTGTTTCATATAGAATTCCAGTGAAATTAAGTTAGACAAGACACGCGTATTCATTTGTAAAGCATTTTTTTGTAAATTTAAAATAATTCTCGGAATTATTTATTCCACTGCAGAGTAACATGTTTTGCGTCCCCACCCAAGCCAATCAGTGCTTTAACAGAGAGTTCCTGTGCTAGGGTTTGAGATTAGTCCCGTCCTCACGGAAACAGCTTGTAACTTTACTTAGTGATCACGTCTTGATTTGACGGACTACATTCTTTAATCGTTATTGTTTTAGTGTTACTTATCATGTTATTTACCACTTTCATATTATCATATTATCAGTAGAAAGAGTTATTAAAAGTCCGTCACGCATGAACTGCGTAAACTAAGGGAATTCCTCCCAAAGTATAATTTATGGTCCAATTCGTATTGTACTCTCTTGTATAATTCGAAAACAATTTAAATAATATAATATATTGCGATTCAATTTTCCATTAAATTATAAAAAAATATTAAATAATTGTAACTAATGTATCTTATAGGATACAATGCCAATTCAAGGATTAATTAAAATGTATGGTGTACATTACGACGAACCTAACATGGCTGTTGGTAGAGTTAATTAATTTCGGATTTCAAGTAAATCCCCACTTCTAATTGTTGGATTTCGTTTACCTTTTTGGAAAATACCTTCCTCGACGTTTTGTAAAATATACAGTCAATATACCCAATTCACCAAATAATAATTTAAAAAGTCAACATGTTTCAACAGCGAAGCTGTCATTTTCAAGACTAAATATTCGGTCTTGAAACATGTTGACTATTTTAATTATTAATTGGCGAATTGGGTATATTGACTGTATATTTTATGATTTTTTACCAAGAAAATCATTAGTGTATTAAATTTGCTCGATTTATTTTAATGGAATATACTGAATTACCTTGTGAAACATCGAAAATTCGAATTGTGTATTTTCGTTCCAGATATACTCTTACACTTGATGGCCCGATTTCGATGAAACAAAAATTTCGGCCGCAAGAGCGTAAACGGGCATATATATAATTTGGTCAAGATGATTTTTCGGTGCTTGAGGTAGGATCGATGAAGATAAGTACAACTTTTTCAAAAATGTTTTCATTGGCACAACTTCAATAGGATCATCTTACTACTAGAATGAAAGCTCGATAACTAAGGTTATAGCAAGAACCGAGCAAGTCACTTCAAGAAGGAACACAAGATCAAGTCTTCTCTGGCACTTCAGTCAACCTGAGAGCAGGCGGCGTAGCTACCACCATGACGAAGAGAACTTCACTTTGCCACCATCTCGGCACAAGATCAGACATACACAAAAGGACAATATAGTCAACATCTCTTTCGAAACAAAAATCAGATTCAACACTCTACAGAACGAAGAAACACCACCACCTATAATAGCCAACGCACACAACATATCAGCATACAAGTTAACATGAGAAATAGCAGGATTCGACATTTCAATACGCTACAATGACACCAATCTCAGAATCTACAGTAAGACTAAGATCATACCATAAAAATACTACAAGATATCAAGGCACCATATCGCACTTACGGTCTCACACCAACATACAAAATCACACTCAAAGGACTGCCTACGAATATAACAGCTCAAGATATTCATAAAGAACTAATCTACCAGAAATACAATATGAAGAAATTCAGACAACTATAAAAGACAAATTTTCAGAATGGAGAAGGAAGAAAGATTGCTATTCCAGTCTGGATTTTGACTTTTCAGAAGACTGACGACCTGAAATCAAAACTTGAAAGCCTAACTGACATATTCAACATACGAATCAAGTTAGAAACCTATCGAGGACCTAAAGGAGGCACCCAATGTTTTAACTGCCAGGGATTTGGGCATATCGCTGAGTTCTGCCACACAGCTCCGAGTTGTTTCAGATGTTCTAGGAAACACAAGATTGTACTCAAACAACACCTAAATGCCGTAACTGTGAACAAGATCATGCAACCAGCTATAGACAGTGTCCTCAATTCAAGAGATATCTAAGTTCACGACCACAATCCAAGACTGACAAACCTAAATATCCAAACAAACCAAATACTTCTGTACCCAATGTAGAAAACTCAAACTTTCCATCACTTCCCTTAGCTTCTGAACCTTCAAACCTATATCTTGAAAACCTAATCCAACAACTCCTAATACTCCTTACAAAAATCCTACAAAATCCTCAACTCCCACAGTCCTTTATTACCCTATTAACTAACTTGATAGCTTCAAGTTCCTAAACTTCAAAAGGAAAGAACCTCAGGATGAAATTTAAAGCCAAGACGCTTAAGCGCAATTCCTAGAATACAATCACCACTTCAAGCTGGGAGATGATCTCCCATTCACCAAAAGACTCATTCTACAAGGCAGCTTTAAGAAGACATTCTCCTAGCTTCAACAAAACTCCAAACAACTCACAATCACATGAAGTCCGGGTCATGACCTCAAAAGGGCCGAAACCAACAAACAACATCAATGACACGAGCAGACTTCATTCGCTAAAATAATGAATATTGTAACCATTACATTTTCAAAAGTCAACGGAGCTCTACCTTTCATGTATTTTGTTGAAGAGCTAAATATTTGAATCCAATTTGTAAATACAAAGGATTTGAAGATACAGAAAATAACAAAAGTAACTTTTTTTTCGAAATGGAGTTGGAGGTGTCGTTGGACTCTCCATAAAAAGCACTATCATTTCGAAGTGTGAAATATTACAATATGCAGTTTTGTCACGGGTTTATTTACCTGTAAATATGGCATACGGTTAAGGAAGTGTGTTGTGCAACTAATAATATGTTTCTACGTTTCAAGGAAAAAATATTTATCTGGTTTTTCCTTTTATTATTCATATTTTATACCAAAAAAAAATGGAATCCTATTTCGCATCGTCAATTAAAAAAAAAGAACTTTAGATGTCAATGTATTCATGACGATAAATGTGTAACTACTAATTTAAGGACATATTGAATACGAATTCACACAGAATGATCATGTTAAATGTAGATATAAAAATTTGAATTACATTTACTATCCGAATTTAGAGTTGCTTAGATCATTTCAGATAAAATTTCTCATTCTTAAGTAAATATCCCGTTATCCTCTGGTAAAGAAAATTATATAATTGTAATAAGTTGCTAATAATGTTTATAATGATTTTATTTATTCTGCTTTTTCTAAAGGCACAATCACGACCCTCGTAACACAGATAAAATCACTGTGAACAAAAATAGAATAACATGAGATTACTTGTTATTTAAGATCACATTGTTCTTTTATTTATTCTCTAGTTTTACAATGTTTTTAATATATTCTTGTGCCCATTTGAAGAAGCTATAGCCAGTATCCATTCTTCTCCATTTATAACACCCCTTCCTCCAAGTCTCTTTCTTCATTGTTCTTACCCACCTTGTGTCCATGTTAGTTTTGGTCATTCTCTTTTGTTTCTTCCTGTCGGATTTCTTTAATACACCTTCTTCGGTAATCTGTCATACTTTTCATATGTCCAAACTACCTTAATAGTGCTATCCTTATACTTTCCATTATGGAACCTTGCATTTCAATATTTTTAATTCATAAAATTATTCATAGTTTTCTCTCCTCGAAAACTATGCTGATCATTGCCAAAAGTTATTTCTCTTTAATGCAATTGTTCTATTTTTATTACTTCCAATTGCCATCTCTCTGAGCAATTTTTATTATGTTTGTTTGACGATTGCATAATGTTTGTTTTTGTTTTTTATTGAGATTTTTTATCCCATAAAGTACTGTTTAATAGTGATATTGCTGACTTGCCTTCATGAATTCTTGAATTAATGCAATTTTCATGATTCCCACTCTCAGTTATTTTGACTCTCAAATACGTGCATTCCTTAAAATACTTTATTATTGCATTTTCAAATATTAAATATTTTGGTTTTGTGCCCTAATGCTATATAATGTCTTTAGAAAGAAAGGATTCCACTTTCTGTGGTTCCATTCGTTAATTATTAGCTATATTAAAAATATTTCATCTTCGTTTCAAAAAAAAAACTTAAGAAAGGTTTATACAATATATTTATTTTTATTTTTATTAAATTCCAGCCCCATGTTTTTATTACCACAAAACTCTGCATATTCTTGAAATTATAAAAAAGAAACTTAGTAATATATTCTACAGTAAAATAACAAATTTCTGCGCAGACGTTCGTATTTTTCAGCTGAAACATAAGTAAAATCGATCTGAAATGGATGAATAGTGAGTGTTAGAATATTTTTGTACGCTAACACTAGAAATGAGCGAAATGGATTATTTAGGATATGTCCATGTGTCGGTCATGAGGACAGAGACCAGAGCAACTAGGAAGTGATTCTATGTAAGTTAAGACAATAACACGTTCCCTATCAAGTCACACTTCATGTGTTTATAAACATAGGCTGACCGCTCATTGAGTGTCAGTAGAACGAGTTTACATTTTCTTCACTTATGAAGTGTAAAATAAAATATTAGGTTAGGGCTCTCAATAACAAATCGTATATTGAAAACAATAACCCAACTTATCTCATTATCATAATTTATAATATTCAATATAGAAATTAAAATTTACCTACACATTCCAATACTTCTCAGTAGGCCTATTGGCTTATTGACCATCGTAAAATGGAAGCCACTTAATAATAATAATTTTAATAATAATGATAAGAAGAAGAATTATCAACTCTGGAAATATGAATTACGGATACTCTTTGTTATCCCAAGTTATCTAAAAAATGTTAAACCGAAAAATACATAGAGCAATTTAGCAAACAAAAATGAAATGGTTACACGAGCCAAATGAGGTAAATTTGGAGCAATTGGGTAGTGTTAGACGGAAAACCACGAGGTTACTAAAGAATAAAAAGAGGGAAAATTTGAGAGAGAAGATTAATGATCTTGAAACTAATGCCAAAAATAGGAATATTAGAGAATTATATCAGGGAATTACGATAGAGAAGAAAGGGTTTCAGGCTAGAACAAACATAATTAGGAATGAAAATGGGGATATGATTGCAGATTCTAGGAGTATATTAAATAGATGGAAACGTTAATTTAATTAACTATTAAATGTACATGCAGAACAGGATATTGAAAAGGATAATTTACAGACAGCAGAATTGCTAATCGCAGAACCATGTGCATTAGAGGTTGAAATGGCGATAGAAAAATTGAAGCTGTGTAAAGCATCAGGTTCAGAGGAGATCCCAGCAGAACTGATAAAATCAGGGGGAGAAAAATTGATGGACAAAATACGCCATTGCTTAATATGATTTGGGATAAAGACGCTCTTCTAGGTTAATGGAAATAATCGATTATTGTAGTACCAATTTAAAAGAAAATAGATAAAACTGATTGCAACAACTACAGGGGCATCTCATTACTTTCAACTTCGTACAAACTCTAAAAAAATTATTAATAACCAGACTTGCTCCTTATATTGATGACATTCTAGGAGATCATCAATGTGGATTTAGAATAAACAGGTCTACAACAGATCAGATTTATAGATTAAGACAGATTTTATAAAATAAATGGAAATATAATGGTACTGTACATCAACTATACGTAGACTTAAAAAAGGCATACGATTAAATTAAGAGGGAGAAGTTATATAGTATCCTGCTGGAGTTCGGAATTTCTAAGAAGTTAGTTAGACTTATACGAATGTGTCTAAACGGCACAAAGAGTAGGGTGTGTGTAGGGAAAGAGTTCTCGGACACTTTTGAATTCCAGAATGGGCTGAAGCAAGGAGATGGACTATGTCCTCTACTATTTAATTTTGTATTAGAGCATGCCATCAAATCTTTAGGGGATGAGGAATGCCTACAACTCAATGGTATTAATAAGCTGTTAGTTTATGCTGATGATGTAGTTCTATTGGGCGATAGCGAGGAGATACTAAAGGACAACACGCACACACTAAGATTAACACTAAGATATTAGGGCTGGAAGTAAATATCAATAAAACTAAATATATGGTCACACGTAGAAATTCAGTATATAATGGAAATGGACAGCTAATGACAAATGAGGGAAATTTTGATGAAGCAGCTGAATTCAAATACCTAGGAACAATAATCACAAATAGGAATGAGATGCACAAAGAAATTAAACATAGCCTCAATTCTGGAAATGCATGCTATTATGCATTGCAGAGACTCTTGACTTGCCAACTCCTTTCAAAAAACGTTAAACTGAAAATATATAAAACTATTATTCTACCAGTTATATTATATGGATGCGAAACATGGACTCTTACTTTAAGGGAGGAAAGGAGATTACGAGTATTTGAGAATAAAGTTCTTAGGGAAATTTTTGGACCAAAGAGAGATTAACAGATAGGTGAATGGAGAAGACTGCCTATCAGTGAATTACATGGTCTTTATAGGAAGCGAGACAAAATGAGAACAGTTAAGTCTCGTAGAGTGCGATGGGCAGGACATATGGCACGAATGGGGAATGAAAGACCTGCATCGAGCTTCTATTGGAAAACCAGAGGGAAAACGCCCAGTTGGTAGGCCAAGAATGAGGTGGTAGAATAACATTAACTATGAGTTGAGGGAAGTAGATTATACAGGGGATCATTGGATAACATTGGCTCAGGATAGGGATATGTGGAGAGCTTACGTACGCGCGGTCATGAACCTACGGGTTCGATGGTGCCAGTGAGTTAGTTTGATTATTTTCCAAATTATACTATATGGGTATGAAACAAGGTCTCTTGCTTTAAGAGAGAAAATAATATGACGAGTATTTCATAATAAAGCCCATCCAAACATTTTTGTGGGTCATAATGAGACGAACAGACAGGTGAATGGAGAAAACTTCATTGAACTGAGCTATGTGATCTTTCTGGAAAACCTGATGTAATAAAATCTGAAAAATATATTGAAGTGATCTATATGATCTTTATAGAAAACCTCAATATATAATAATAATAATAATAATAATAATAATAATAATAATAATAACAGCAATTAAGTCTTATAGATTGCGATGGGCAGGGAATGTAATTAAACTGGGATATGAAAAAGAGCCTTGAAAACTTGTAGGAAATCCAGTAGGAACGCATCCAGTATATTGGGCAAGAATGTGAAAATAATATTAACCATGATTTGTGGGAGGCGAATTATACAGGTATTATTTCAAAAATACTAACTCAGAAAATAATGGGAGAGATTATATAAGGCTGCCATGAATCTTCGTAGTACTACTGGCTTACAGGTTACATATTGAATCCTTACTGTAAATTGCCATTCCTCTATTTGTTCTTAAATAATAAAGCAGTCACATATAATATGAAAAAAATAATATTATGAAATATACACTAGTCCAAATAACAAAGAACAAAATTCCTCTAATTTTGGCTTGACTTATAATAGTTTGGAATTCAATTTTCTTAACGATTCGGTTAGACCATGGAAACGTTGGATGGAATATGTGAAGCCGGAACAAGCTTTATAGCCTAATCCCTGATTGAAGAAGAATACGAAGAAGAAGAAAATTATTGCTGAGTGGTTTGAAATATCTATAACATATATATGCGAATATGTGTAAGTGTATTTAGGCTATATATATCATCATCATCAACATCAAGGCTTAGGCCCTCTGACCCGTTCCGACTTGAAGAGATTTGGTCTTTCCATCTATTAAATGGTCTTCCTTGACTTCTAGATCCTGTGGGTCTGTAGTTTAAAATAATTTTAGAAGGTCTATCATCTGGCATTCTTAGTAGATGTTCTTACCTATTTTGTCGTTGTTTGTCAATTTTGTCCGTCAATTTAAAAATATTTAATTGATCTCTTATTTCAGAACTTCTTTTCTGGTCCATAACAGTGTTGGCCTTAAAACATTTCATCTCCGCAGCCTCTATTTTTTTTCCCCTATCTGAATGAGTCAAAGTCCAATTTTCACTGCCATTTCTCTTCTCGATTTATATTAATGACGTGACCAAGAAACTACAAAACTGCAAGCATCATCTTTACGCCCACGACCTACAGATTTACACACACTTTAGGCCTGACGAAATTAATGAATATATTGACAAAGTAAACACTGACCTCAGGCATATATCTTTATGGTCCAGACAATATGGGCTGAAACTAAATGTAAACAAAACGCAAGCAATAATTATCGGACATCCAAGGCTATTACACCTCATAAACAATGGCAATTTGCCGGCTGTCATATTAGATAATGAACAAATTCCTTATACCGACGTCGTTAAAAACTTGGGATTTTACTTAGATTCTAATTTAAATTGGCATGTGCAAGTAAAACAAACATCTAAAAGGATCTTCTCCATAATGCATTCCCTAAAGCGACTTAAACATTTTCTTCCTACAACTCTTAAAAGAATTTTAATCCAAACTTTAGTGACGCCGCATTTTGACTACTGTGACGTTCTACTAACTGACATAAGTGACGGATTGTCGGACAAACTGCAGCGTGTCCATAATATGTGTATCAGATTCATATTTAATGTTCGAAAATACGATCACATTTCTCCATTATTCCACGAATTGTCATGGCTACATCTAAAAGAGAGAAGAAAATCGCACTGTCTAATTCTCCTATTTAAGATCCTACATACCTCGATTCCCAATTATTTATCATCCCGTTTCCAGTATCTATCCTCAAACCATAACTTAAACACAAGATCACAACATAGTCTCTTACTTAATATACCGCAACATAGGACATCACATCACTCCATGTCATATACCATCTCCACTTCTCGCAACTGGAATTCCCTACCACAAGAAATAAGGGGCTGCCGGACATTGGCATCTTTTAAAAGAAATCTAAATTTATATTTGCTCTAAACTCGACTTCATTATTATCCAGTGTAAGATATATATATATATATATATATATATATATATATATATATATATATATTAATTGGTGTTTCCCGTATAATGTATCATATTATTATTATTATTATTATTATTATTATTATTATTATTATCGTATCATTATTGTTATTACCCTATAAAATGTTGTTTGTACATGACATTTACATTGCTACATTTATTGTATCTTTAACTGTTTATAATTAGTATAGTGTATATCTATATTTGTCGAATATTTATTTGTATTTGTGCTGGTTGAGTGGAAGAGAGGGCCTTATGGCCTTAACTCTGCCAGAATAAATAAAGTATTATTATTATTATTATTATTATTATTATTATTATTATTATAGTAGGAACGGTCATGGTTTTATAAAACTTCAGATTAGTATCCTGAGTTGTTTTATTCTTTATATATATATATATATATATATATATATATAATAATCTATCTATCTCTAGGATTTTACAGCTGCTGCTGTCTTCCCGTGCCAAACCTCCAAAGCCTACGATCTTGGGCATCTTCAATGCTTAACCCTCTAGCTTGCATTAATGTCTTCATGTTTCCTTCCACGTTAACTTTGGTCTCCCACTCTTCCTCCTTCTAGTCGGATGCCATTGATATAGTCGCTTTGGCCATCTCTCATCTTCCATTCTTAAAACATGTCCTAACCACTTTAATTCCTTCCCCTCAATTCTTGCAAATATGTTTTCTTCTGCTTCCATTATATTTCTAATTTCCTTATTTGTGACATGTTCTAATTTTGACTTTCTGGCACTTCTGCGTACATAATCGATTTCTAGAGCTATTAGTCTATTCTTGTAATACTTATTGATTGTCCATACCTCACTTCCATAATAATAATAATAATAATAATAATAATAATAATAATAATAATAATAATAATAATAATAATAATAATAATAATAATAATAATAATAATAATATCTATATATCTTCGGGTTTTTACAGCTGCTGCCGCCTTCCCGTGCCAAACATCCAAAGCCTACGACCTTGGGCATGTTAAATGTTTAGCCCTCTTGCCTGCATTACTATCTTCATACTTTCCTTCCATGTTAACTTTGGTCTCCCTCTTTTCTTCTTTCTTCTCGGTTGCCGTTGATATAGTAGTTTCGGCTATCGCTCATCTTCCATTCTTAAAATATGTCCTAACCATTTTAAATCCTTCTCCTCAATGCTTTCAATTATGCTTTCTCCTGTTTCCATTATGTTTCTAATTTCCTTATTTGTCACATGTACTAATTTTGACTTTTTGGCACTTCTGCCTAAATAATCAACTTTTAGAGTTATTAGTCTATTCTTGTAGTACTTATTTATTTTCCATACCTCACTTCCGTACACTGCAACAGATTCCACCAATGTTTTACCAATATATTTTTTGTGTCTTTCCAAATATATTATCCCACCATACGGAATTTAACTATGATGTTATTTTGCTACTCAATTCAATTCTATGCTTCATGTTCTCTTTCCTATACCTTCAATGTTATCCATAATTATTCCCAAATATTTAGTTTGATTCACTTGCTTTAATTGAATTCCTTCTTCCAATATCAAATTTTTTCTTTCATTGCTATTTATTGCCAAATATCCGTTTTTTGTAAATTTACTGTGAAACCCCATGATTCATATGTGTTTTTCAAACTTTTTATCATGAATTTCATATAAAATGTGTCTTGTGCAAAAAAAAAAAAAAATAATTCTTTATTTTAGCTGGCAGAGTTAAAGCTATAAGACCTTATCTTCCACTTAACCAGCGAAGCTATTGTAATCTTAATTAACTAAATCAATTTTAATAATAATAATAATAATAATAATAATAATAATAAATATAATAATAATAATAATAATCCTTTCCATTAACGTAGTTAATTTTCTTATAGGTACTAATACGTGACATATGCCACCCGAGTAACACGAGGGAGAAGGGTAGATACTAGCTGGCAAGTAAAATAATTATATCCCTGATTCTAATTATGTGAAGTTATTAAAATGTTTGTATTAAATAAGGATATTTTTAGCTTAAAAATATTGGCATAGTTATGAGAATTTTAGACACCTGAATTAATTTTTAAACAGTTACTGAAAACCTAAATTTTTAAACATATTGGTATTATTTTTGAGTAACTACTTACGGTTATGACATTTTAGGACTTTTTGCTCACTGTAATATAAAGATCTGTAGCAAAGTTAGTGAACACTCTGTTCTAATTCCATACTTAAAAAAATAGTTTGTGTAAAAAATTATCTTTCCAAGTTAAAATTAAATAGTATCCTACATTCAAGATATTTCAGATGCAACAATAAAACTAAGAGGTTTCACTTTTATGTATAAAGCTACTTATTTTAATTTCGCCTACTTATTTATTACAGAAGAGGAGGAACTATCTCAATGTAGGTATGTAATTACCAAACGTAATTTAAAAAAAATTAAACTTCCTCTTTTCCAAAAGATGTGTGGTACAATAAATATAACGCTAAACGGAAAAAGGAGAAAACTCATATGAAGTTTTTTTCTATACGGTGACAGGAATACCAGTTCTACTGTATGGATCATAAAATTGGACCATGACACGAAATGACATTAATAAACTGCAGGCTACAGGAATCAGATTTTTAAGATCAGTTAAGGTTTGTACTAGGTTGACTACATTTTAAAATGAGGATAAAAGTAAATAATTAAATATCATTAGAGGAAAGGATTCACCATTATTGGGATCAATAGGTTCAACACCTGCAAAGTTAGTAAACAGTCGTATTCCTAGAAGAATTCTTGATTATAAAACTAAATGAAGGAGACTGAGTGCTTCAAGATATCAGTGACATATACATATGTGTGTATGCGTATTAAAGTGATCCCACAACAGACACGGAGGTCCTTGGGGTAGTAGGAGGTTAAGGCTCCCACTTTTTCTAGACAATCGGCACTTTATGTCAGCCGGGTTGTCAGCCCTGCGTGACGGCCGCCTTTACCCCAGAACAAGCGTCTGGTACTCATTTCCGTTAGAGGCTGAGTCGACCCCAGGGCCATAGTGCCGCCAGAGGGTTTGGGTCAGTTTAAAAATCCTGACCCCTACGGGACTTGAACCCTCGACCCTCCGGCTTGTAGCTCAGTGCCTTAACCACTACGCTACGGCGTGCCCCTTGTATGCGTATTTAGGCTATATATATATATATATATATATATAACATCGATAAAGCGTCACTGCTATAAAGTAAAGATGTTCTCTTTAATTTGCTTACTTGTTATAGTCAACTACTAGATGGCTGTGAAGACCGAGTTCTCGCGACATCTAGTAATAATGGAGAATATAATACATATATAAGAAAAATAAGTGTTTGAATTGGATTCGCCTGGTGGTGTAATGGATATCACACTGAGGTACAGACTCTGAGATCCGGGTTCGAATCCCCTCCAGGCATTTATTTTTCTTATCATACCATATATATATATATATATATATATATATATATATATATATAAGTCATTATGTAATCTTAATTAACAAAATCAATTTTAATAATACACCTCAGGGGTCCTCATCTAGGGGATATGTGGATGGCGACCACAAGGTGCCCAAACTGAGCAAAACATTTCTTCCACTTACTTGTGTTTTGCACTCTTTTAACTTTACTATCTAACCTCTCTTGGTTAACTCTTGTTTTTTCGACCCTGACGCTATTAGGGCATCCGAGGGCTAGGGAGTCTTTCCTTTCTTCAATTTCTTCTTTTCTTTATTTTCTTTTCTTCTCCAGAAAAGCCTGACCAGAGGCTATAAGATGGCAGCCCCATCACTGGTCTTGCCTTCCTTTGGCCAGCAACCAATCGAAGGGACTATTATTATGCTTTCAAGTCTTATACGAAACGCTGGAGGGAAAATTTTCTATAAGATCGTAACAGGCCTTGGCCTAATACTTGGAAGGAAGAAGAAGAAGAATTTTAATAATAATATACTTTTCCATTAACGTAGTACTATAACGTAACACATGCCACCCGGACCTTACAGTGACAGGACCTGTCGGGAGAAGCATTTCAACTACGGATCACATGACCACACAGTTAGATGGAGGGTCTCCCCGAAGGAATGATCAACTTAACGTCTTATTCGAGACAACACAACATTAACACCAAACAGAGCATTCACCCACACATTTATACTAAACATGGCGAATGATGATTATAATTGTCAGATATTTGGGCCTTAACGTTTCCTGAAATTTGTCTTACAGGAGAGAAAAAAACTCAAAGAAAAAATACAGCACCACCCAGGGAACTTGTCTGGATGGGGATCGAATCCGGGCCCGTTGCGTACAAGGCAGCGACTCTACCGCGAGACCACAGCGCTAGATAATAAATAATATTATGAAATTACAATATTCCTTTCCGTAGTAATTCTGCAGTTCTTTCACTGCAATCATAGTATTTTCATGCTATGCTTTGCAGCTTTACTAGGGAATTATAGGTGTAGTAGCTTCCCGTTGCTTTCCACACCGGTGAATGATGATAATGATAATGGCCGGATGATTTTCGGGACCGTTTGGCTCTAAACATCCTGATTTTTGTCTTACAGGTGAGGAAACACCCAGAAAAAAAAATCACACCCAGGAGCCTGTGCCGACCGGAAATCGAACCCGGGCCCGCTGCGTTACAAGGCAGCACGCTACCTGGAGACCACAGCGGTGGAATTATAATAAAATGAATGATAATTCATTACGAGCTATTTTTTATCGCTCCTTGCAGTAATTCAGTTTAGCGGTATAATGTTTGTCACACATAATGAGTTTGGAGCAATGTTTTCATTTTGTTTTAGTACATTGAAGCAGCAGAAGTTTCGAGAAACCTTTTAAAAATATAACATAAGATTGGGACTGAAGAACTACTTCAGCATACTTACTTAATACTTAATACAGGCTTTCCACTTTACAGCAGTTTGCCCTTGATTCCTGCTTTTCAGAGATTCCTATCTTCCCATTGACCATCTTCCACACCCCTCTTCATCATGGCATCATATATTCCCTCATACCATGCTCTTCTACTTCTCCCCCTTTTCCTTCTGCCTGGTACAATCCAATCCAACACCTGTTTAGGCCACTGGTCTTCCGACATCCGTTGTACATGTCCACACCACTGTAGAGTTCTCTTTGTTATCCTATCGATAACAGTTTCTAATGCATCCATTTCTTGTCTGATATATGTATTTCGAATATGTTGTAGCCTGGATATTCTCATTCTTCTCCGTAATCCATCCATTTCAGTCGCCAAAATTCTTTTCTGCATCCTTTCACTCATTGTCCAGCTTTCCGATCCATATGTAAGTATACTTTCTATTATTGTCTGTATAATCAATTTTTTTTTGTTTATCTGGTCAAATTTCTATTCCATAAAAGACCATTCAGGGATATAATCGCCTTCCTTGCACAATTTACTCTGTTAATAATATATTTTTCACAAGTACCAGATTTATCTATTATAGATCCAAGATATTTTATTTCTTCAACACATTTAATTATCATATTATTTATTTGTAGGTCTTCTGAATTACCTTCGATTACCATATATTCTGTTTTAATATAATTTATCTTCAGTCCACCTACCTCAAATGCATCGACCAACTTTCTGTTCCAAGTTGCCAAAATCATTGTCCTTTTTCTTAGCCAAAGTCTATGCCTATTGATCTGTCCGGATTTATTTCTCTTTGCAGGAAACGTAACAATTATTTTTTATGGAACGGGTTGTCAGCCCTTCGCCAACCCCTGCATTTTGGGGACCTAACCAGAGCCTCATTTGCCGGTTTTCGGGATTCCTATTGGGCCTTATCGGCTACCGTAGCGGTCACGGGAAACTAATCCCCACCGTACATCACCCCAATAGGCTATTCCGTACTTCCCGTTGCCCACCCCTCGGGACGCGGATCATACTTCAGCATCATGAGATTAATTTATATCCAAAGAAAGGAGAAAATAAGTCATACTGGCCTTGACGTCACGTATCCTTTAAACACTTCTGTAAATACGCTACCTCGGTGAATTTCTGGACAAAACGCGAAAAATAAGGACAACACTCATTCATGAATAAATATATGTTATCAAAATGCAATACCATTAATTATTAACAATTATATATAAATTAATTAGTGTATAATGCTATTGTGTTATTAGGCCTATTTAATTGTAATATTAATGTGTTTTCTTTATGTAATTGTAATGTTAATGTTTTTCTAGTGTATAATGCTATTGTGTTATTACTTAATTGTAATATTATTGTTTTCTTTATGTAATTGTAATGTTATTGCTGTTGTTGTTGTTTATTTTTCTTTACACTAGTACCAATTATTACTTTATTGTAATGGACTGTCAACAGCACGTACGACTTACTGCCCGTGCGACCCATATTTGTAAATAATATTGAAAATATCTTACTTTTTGTCTAATAAAGTCCTACTACGACCCATATTTGTAAATAATATTGAAAATATCTTACTTTTTGTCTAATAAAGTCCTACTACGACCCATATTTGTAAATAATATTGAAAATATCTTACTTTTTGTCTAATAAAGTCCTACTACGACCCATATTTGTAAATAATATTGAAAATATCTTACTTTTTGTCTAATAAAGTCCTACTAAAGTAAAGTAAAGTGATCCCACAACAGACCCGGAGGCCCTTGGGGTAGTAGGAGGTTAAGGCTCCCACTTTTTCTAGACAATCGGCACTTTATGTCAGCCGGGTTGTCAGCCCTGCGTGACGGCCGCCTTTACCCCAGAACAAGCATCTGGTACTCATTTCCGTTAGAGGCTGAGTCGACCCCAGGGCCATAGTGCCGCCAGAGGGTTTGGGTCAGTTTAAAAATCCTGACCCCAACGGGACTTGAACCCTCGACCCTCCGGCTTGTAGCTCAGTGCCTTAACCACTACGCTACGGCGTACGACCCATATTTGTAAATAATATTGATTGTAAATAATATTGAAAATATCTTACTTTTTGTCTAATAAAGTCCTACTACGACCCATATTTGTAAATAATATTGAAAATATCTTACTTTTTGTCTAATAAAGTCCTACTACGACCCATATTTGTAAATAATATTGAAAATATCTTACTTTTTGTCTAATAAAGTCCTACTACGACCCATATTTGTAAATAATATTGAAAATATCTTACTTTTTGTCTAATAAAGTCCTACTACGACCCATATTTGTAAAATAATATTGAAAATATCTTACTTTTTGTCTAATAAAGTCCTACTACGACCCATATTTGTAAATAATATTGAAAATATCTTACTTTTTGTCTAATAAAGTCCTACTACGACCCATATTTGTAAATAATATTGAAAATATCTTACTTTTTGTCTAATAAAGTCCTACTACGACCCATATTTGTAAATAATATTGAAAATATCTTACTTTTTGTCTAATAAAGTCCTACTACGACCCATATTTGTAAATAATATTGAAAATATCTTACTTTTTGTCTAATAAAGTCCTACTACTACTAAACACTTCTGCTTTTGAAGAATATGTTGAAGTTCCCTCCTGATCCAGAAACAAACAAAAGGACGCTGAGTGACAGAGCCATATAAACAAAGGACAGGGTTATATTTCCTCGTTTCTTGGCAGAAGTTTATATTCGATTATTTTAAAATCCAAATCCACATTCCTGGTGATATTTGATCATATCTCAAAATACATTAATTTTAGCGAACAAGTTTTTTGTTCTTATTATAATGTATGGTTCGAAACTTTTCTCAGAACTGTGAACTGTATGAGAACTGTGAACCTATAAAATATACCAAGATATTCTAATCTACGTGACTTTGGGCCTCATGACGTTTCGTATTACAAAGAAAGGCGTGTTTTATTACAGCATGTATATGAACGAACGCTGCATATTGTCATGAAATTCGTAAGTTAATGGGACGGTATGTTTGGCCTCCATCCAGGCGTGTTATACTAAGAAGTGGTATGGAAGACATCTCTTCACGGTGTTTGTCACTTATTATCACAATCTTGAGATTATACAAAACTCACGTAGACCAGCAGTTTTCCGCGAAAAGTGAAATGATGAATCAGCGTGTGGAGGTGGCAACAAGAGGAAACTTCTGCAAACATATCCATTCTGATGACAGCCAGTAGGATGTTAGACTATACAGTTTCACCCAATTCTTCGTATACAGGAAGACTTTTTCTGTTGATATGTTTCGTCTTAATTTACTTCCACTTTGACCGTAAGAGCGTATTTTTCAATACCTACTTCTTCTTCTCCATCGTACTTTAACCTTCACTTTATAGGTACTTTTAAATCCCCACGTCACCCCACGTCATACAGTCTGTCGGAAGAGGGATTTCAATGAAACTTAGTACCTGCTGTTGAAATAAAACGAGTGAACTATTCTCCAAAAAGTTCAACCATTATATTGAATGTATAGTCGAAATCTGAAATTAAAAAAAACACTCTTTCAGCCGCTATGTTTATTTTCTAGCTATATAACTACATACATACGATTTAATTTAAAAATTGGAAAGCATTAGCTCAGGATATGGATGTATGGAGAGCTTATATCCGTGCGGCCATGAACCTACGGGTTCGATAGTGCCAGTGAGTAAGTAAGTAAGTAAGTAAGTTTGAGGTGTTTCATTTTTCTCCACTAGGGTGCATTCTTACAATATTGCGAGCAGTGGTAACCGATTGCGATCCAGTGGGTTATTGCTGACTGCGATCCTATTTGGTAATAAATAATATGATCAAGTCGCAGTGTATAAAGTAATGAAACATAACCAAATATTTCTGATTTGTTTTCAAATTTCGCCATTTACAGTATATATATATACATACACATATATGGTATGATAAGAAAAATAAATGCCTGGACGGGATTCGACCCGGAACTCTGAGTCTGTACCTCAATGTGTTATCCATTATACCACCAGGCGAATCCAATTCAAACGCTTATTTTTTCTTATATATGTATTATATTCTCCATTATATATATATATATATATATATATATACACATATTAAATACTGGTAACTATATTTAATCAGTGATTTTTGAGTAAACAGATTTATTTTATTCTTTAAATATTCCTAACATGGCCAAAGCAACTATATGAATGGCATCCGAACAGAAAGAAGAAAAGAGGGAGACCAAGGTTAACATGGAAGGAAAATATGAAGACAGTAATGCAAGCTAGAGGGCTAATCATCGAAGATGCCCAAGACCGTAGGCTTTGGAGGTTTGGCACGGGAAGACGGCAGCAGCTGTAAAAACCCGAAGATAGATAGAGAAAATATTCCTAACGAATGCCACTCTTGATTTCCAAATCCTTTAGATAAATTCACTTGTAGCATTACTTATAATAAGTTAGGCTTAGTAACTATGCCTATAAATAAATAAGTATACATACGTAACGGTTAGTTTGTCTGACTTTTATCTCGGGTATCCCGATTTTATATATACTTTTTTTTTTTTTTTTTTTTTTTAATTTTTAGGATATGGGGGTGAAAACATCGAGAGATTTTGGTCAGAGAACTACTATTCCTGTCCGTAAATCTACAACACGGTATCTACGAGTTTAGTTACCTTTCAATGGAACCGATATTCAAACTTGTTGCGCTGTTAAAATACATTAGACCTCGGCCTAGTTTGAACAGCGCGCATTGGAATTACATGCGAGCACCAGAACCGAACATACTATGCTTATCTGTATTATGTAAAATAGTAATGGTTAATCTTTTAGATAAATATATATTAACCTTAAATCAATCACCATCATCATCATCATCATCATAGTCCATTCACGAATTTAGGCCTCAATAGAAACACCATCTAAAAGTCTTGGTCTTCTTCTTCCTGCAGGTTGAAGCTTGACTTTTGTTTGGATATCTTTGATTCTCCATTCGATTAACATATTGCATCCATCTTGACTTTATCAGAAGTTTTGTTTTTTAAAAGTTCCATGTGCAATTCTTCTAAAATGTCATTTTTTTTATAATTTAGTAGTGTGTATCTGCAGTCTTTCGAAGATATCTCATTTCAGCTGATCTAAGTCTCTGCATATCCTTCTGTTTCAATGTCAATACTTCGCTACCATACAAAATAATTGGAAGAGTCAGTGTTTTATACACTTTTAGTCTTAAATCTTAAAACGATTATTGCATAATATTAACGAATTCCGAAGGAATGGACCTATTGAGGTAGTTCTCATGAAAATACTTAAAGTACGAATTTTCATCGATCCTATCTAGTAGACAAAAGTTACCATAATAAAAATGTTTATACAGACACATAAATACATACCAGTACCATATATTTCGACCACAATTTTTTGAAACCAAATTCGGCATATATAGCAATCAATTAAAAACCTAAATTCGAGTTTGTTAACCAGCAAAATCGGACCATTACGAATGGGTGCTAATCCGAAGCGGAAATTCAAATTCATTAATGCTTTACAGGATGAAGGCCTCTACAATAAGCTGCCAGTCTATGCTGATAATATGGTATTATTAGGCGAAAGCGAGGAGATACTAAGAGCCAACGCGCACACTCTATTGAGTAATACTAAGAAATTGGGACTGGAAGTAGACATAAAAAACTAAATATATTTTCACACATATAAATACATTATATAATGGAAATGGACAATTAATGACAAATGAGGGATATTTTGATGAACAGACTGAATTCAAATACCTACGAACAATTATTTTAAATGAGAATGAGATGCAGAAAGAAATTAAACATATGCTTAATTCTGGAAATGGATGCTATTATGCATTATAGGGACCCTTCTAGTCTCACATTCTCTCAATAAACGTTAAACTGAAAATATATAAAACTGTAATTCTCCCAGTTACATTATATGGATGCCAAGCATTGAATCTTACTTTAAGGAAGAAAAAAGATTACGATATTTGAGAATAAAGTTCTCAGGATCATTTTTGGACCAAAGAGAGATGAACAGACAGACGAATGGAGAAGACTATATAATAGCGAGCTAAATGATCTTTATAGGAAACCAGATATAATAAATACAGTTGAGTCTCGTAGACTGCGATGGGCACGACATTTGGCGCGAATGAAAGAGAGGCTTGAGGCCTGTTATAAGAAAATCAGAGGGAAAACATCCAGGTGGTAGACCAGAATGAGGTAGGAGAATAACATTGACCATGATGTGAGGGAAGTAGGTTATACAGAAGATGATTGGAAAATATCTCATGGGGTGAGTGGAAGAGGGCTGGGTCACGAACTATGGGCTTGATGGTGCCAGTGAGTTTGTGCAGTTAAGATTTTTCATTCGTGATCTTTATTTTGGTACTACCTATGGAAATCTGCTTATGTAATCAAAGGAAGTTGCAATACACAGTAGGAGATCGATTTCTGATATCCTCGTTTGATTAAATTTTATTGAAGCAGTTTTCGTACGATAGCGTAATTTTTCCCGTGGTCATATTTTAAGAGTTCCTATTAAGTTCTATATATTTGAATTTCTAGTGAATAGCAGAATGCAATGAATACACATTGACGTATACTGACGTACAGACGTGATCAATTGATGCATAGCAAATCATAAATTGAGCAATCAGGCCACATCCCACGTACCAATTCAATTCAGTTGCCCTCCTGCTGTAGGGTGGTAATAGGTCTTCACTACGTAACGTACGTGAATTCTGTCACCATACATCACATACGTAATCTATATCGACATCAAATTTAAAAAAAAAATATATGATAGAAGGCAGGGAATTTAATCCAACTGTTTTTAAAAACACATACCTAAATTGTCCGTTGCCGTGGTGTAGTCGGTAGAGTACCTATCTTCCACTCCGGCCACCCAGCTTCGATTCCCGGTGGGGTAGGGGATTTCAAATATCGACCTTGGGTCTGGGTGTGGGTCCTGTCCTTGTGTACATATGTGAGAATAAAGAAAGTTAACAAAAATGTTTGTCACCAATCCTTTTTAACATTTATTTAGACCAGGCTCTTAACTTGTGGTATAAAAAATGTTCTGAAATGGGTATTCCTATAGGAGGAAAAGTACTGCATTTATTGTTGTTTGCAGATGATCAAATAATTTTTGCAGGGGATGAAGATGATATGAAATATATGATAAATGAATATCAAAAATGGGGACTGAATATAAATTTACAGAAAACAGAATATATGTGTTTGGGAAAGGATGTGGATGGCCTCATACTTGAAACAGGGAAAATAAAAAAAAAAGTGAATTTATTAATTTCTTGAGTCAATAATTACAAGTTTCGGTACCTGTGAGAGAGATGTACAGGCTAAAATTGCAATGGCAAAAAATGCAACTAAGATATTACATGGAGTAATTTGGAACAAAAATATTACAAAGGAAACTAAAATGAAAATTTATAAGAGCATAATACAGAATATTTTGTCATATGGAAGCGAAACTTGGTCTTTGACGGAATTACAAAAGAATAAAATTAGAACAGTTGAATTCGATTATTTTAGAAGAAGCCTCCAAAAAACAAGACAGGATAAAATAAGAAATAAATTAATTTGGAGAGAAATGAAGGTCACCACATCTGTTGTTAAGAGGATTGAAAACCAAACGCTTAAATGGTATGTCCATGTACAAAGAATGGAAAATGAAAGATGGCCAAAAAATATATACCAATGGTCACCCCCTGGAAGAAATAAACGTGGTAGACCAAGATGGAAATGGAAAACCTACGTCAGAACAATAATGGAGGATAGGAATTTGGAAGAGGGAGATTGGAATGATAGAGATAAATGGAAACTGAAGACGGCAAACCTATAAGTGGGGGAAAGCCGAGGAAGAAGTAGAACAAAAATGAAAAAGAAGAAAGAAATACAGCGTAAATGAAAGAGAAAAGGAATGTCAAAAAAATAACATAACTAATTTAACGCTAGCTACGCTTGTACGTTTACATGGAACCTCTCACTATTCCTCATCCTTCTTTGTTTCGGCTGCCAACCCTGGAATTCCGTCTTCTTATATCAAAGACTTGCCGACTGAAAAAAAAAAGTTAAAAACAAGCTTACTGAATATTTCCATAGACAACAAGATATGTTACCTAAGTCCGGTATATTTGTATAATTCTTTTACATTTAGCATATTCATTATGAAGCCAATAACACTGGTCAACATGATTTTTGTCTCATGAATACCAATAGTTGTGTTTAATGCAGTTTTTTTATCGTGTTTTCAAATATGTATTCGGAATTTCTCCATCACCCCACAGTTTTTTTTATTTCAATTTCAATTAATGGATTTTTTAATTAATTTTGTCCCGCGCCATAGCCGAGCGGTTAAGGTAGGAAGCCTTGGCGCAGAGCTACGGGATTTGCGCTGGTTCGAGTCTCCATGGGGGAAGAAATTTTCTCATGGTATTTCGGCCAGTATGGGACCGGTGCCCACCCAGCATCGTGAGGCAATTGGGTAGCTACTATAAGTAGCGGCTCCAGGTTGAGGAACCAGCTATAACGGCTGGGGGACTCGACATGCTAACCACATGTCACCCCTACACTGGCTGTTGATCATCTACCTCTGTGATTGACACATGTGGATGTGAAGGGCCAGCAGCCGGCTGGTAAAAGGGCAACCGCTGAAAAGTGGAAAGACCCTCAATCGGAAATAATTATTTTTCGTACATTTGTCCATTGTAAAATACAACCAAATGACTTAACTTAGGAGATTTCACCTATGGAAAAGATATATCATGGCAAATTGAATCCTAATATGCTGGCCCATTATTGTTGGACCATCAAGAGGGATGCCCCACAGGCGAAATATAGCAGAAAATCATCATTTCTTACCTTCTAGATGAGTCCGAATGTTCGAATATTGTGTAGTTATGAATGTATAAAATATTAAAGTGTTTGAAATTATAAATCCCTGTCGCTCGGAAAACTTGCGTGATGGTGAAAAACCGATATATTTGAATTCAAAAGAAGAAGTACTATCAGAATGACACATTTTTCTTTCTGAGGCATAAAAAGATTCTTTTTGTTGCTCAGTGTATATTAAACAAATATAATGTTGATATTATTATTTTATTACTATGCATTTTGTTCGTTCCTTAATATTTATTATTGTGTTCGCCTATTCTTCTTCTTCTTCTTCACTTCACGGGCTAGGCAAATTGCCTGTTCCGCCTCACAGTTGTTCTGTCCATCTTTTCACTGGCCTTCCTACATTCCTTGAACCTCTTGGCTTGTAGTTGAATGCTGCTCTTGGTAATCTTGTTACATTCATTCTTTCCACAGGTGTAAACCATTTATCTCTATATTCTCTGATTTTCTCATTTAACTCTGTTCTTATATCTTCATTCCTTATCCGATCCAATCTTGTGCAGCCCTTTGTTCTTCTAAGGAAGTTCATTTCTGCACTTTGTATTCTACTTTGCAATTTTTTGATCATTACCCAAGTTTCGCCCCCATAAAGTAATGCGGCAACTGCCAATGTTTTATAAAACTTCAATCTAGTATCTCTTCTTGTTTTATTCTTTAATGTTTTATGTATAGTTCCGCATATAATTTGAAATTTCGACAGTTTTATATGCATGTCTGTTTCAGTTTTTGTGTTTATAGTAAAATTACAACCAAAATAATTAAAATTTGTTACTTGTTCCAGAGCCTATTATTATGTATTATTAATTTAACTGTAGATAATTCATAATTCTTAATAATTATATACGAGTAATTTACACCTGGTGAAGTGAAAGAGAAGACCTTAAGTCTTAGCTCCATAAGGCTAAATAAACCATTATTATTATTACCTACTTATTCACTATCGAACCCGTAGGTTAATGGCCGCTCGGACATTAGCACTCCGTACATCCCTATCCTGAGCTAATGCTTTCCAATCATTTCCTGTATAATCTACTTCCCTCAAATCATCTTCTTCTTCTTCTTCCGAATGCAGTATTGGGTGATGATGCCCGTTCTGCGACTACAAAAACTGATCTTTCCATCGGTTGAAGGGTCTTCCGAGGTCTCTTTTGCGTTTAGGGTTGAGGTGGTAAATCATCTTCGGTAAACGGGAATTTGACATTCTCTGGACGTGTTGGAACCATTTAATCTGATAATTTTGTATATGTTCCACCATTTCCCTACTATTCCACTGCATCCTTATCTCATCACTTTTCAATCTATCCCTTAATGTTACTCCAGTTAGTGATCGGAGGAATCTCATTTGTGAACTATTAATGCGGCATTTATCTTTTGCTCGAAGTGTCCAGCATTCACTTCCGTATAGTAGAGCAGGTTTGGCTATGGCATTATGAAATCTCAATTGGATTTCTTTCCTCATTTGTTTTCCAAAATTTCTCCTAATTATACCATTTAATCTGTTATATTTTTCTAAATTTGTTTCCACATCTTTTTGATTATGAAACTGTGATATATTATTACCTAAATAATTAAAGTGTGTTACTTGTTCTATTGGTTTATTATTTATTATTATTTTTACTCTCGAAAGTCCCTTTCCAGTATTTGCCATGGATTTGGTTTTATTTTCAGATATTTTCATGTTGTATTTTTCCAGGGTATTCTGCAATTTAAACACTGATCTCTGCAAATCATCTTCATTCTCCGCTAGTTAATATTATTCTCCCATCTCATTCTTGGTCTACCAACTGGGCGTTTTCCCTCTGGCTTTCTTACAAGAAGCTTCCATGCAAGTCTATCATTCGCCATATGCTCATCATATCCTGCCCATCGTAGTCTACGAGACTTAACTGTTATTATATCAGGCTTCCTATAAAGACCATGTAGTTCACTGTTAAGTAGTCTTCTCCATTCACCTGTCTGTTCACCTCTCTTTGGTCTAAAAATTGTTCCTAAAAACTTTATTCTCAAATACTCGTAATCTCCTTTTCTCACTTAAAGTAAGAGTCCATGTTTCGCATCCATATAATATAACTGGTATTCCAATCCTCTAGATGTAATAATCTTGACAGTATTGGGGTACAAGTACCGATATAAATTATGACGTACCTTATTACAAACATTCCTCCATTCTCCATTTTTCCCCTTACAGTATGCATTTTTCCAAGAAATTACTTTATTCTCTAGATAGTAATCACAAACTAGGCCTACTTTCTAGATTCGATTAGCAGATATGATTTCGGGATTTAAGACCATAAAACGGAACACTTATTTTAAGTTAATTTTAATGCCCATCTTTCCTTTATGGAATGAATGAAGGATGAAATCTACTCTACAGTGGTAAGTAGTCTGTTATGGTTTTCCTAGATCAACATTCTTCAACTATTCACACACATGATTCAAACCGCCATTTATTTTGGCTGCACTTAACGTCTCGAGGAGGGGCTACAATCCTTCCTTTGCCCTATCCTGCTCTACGTTGACACATGATAGGAGTCATGACAAAGTAAATGAGTGTTCTCCCATTACATCATCAGCACCTACACATTTTAAACGCCTGTGGTTTGCTAAACAAGAATCTTTTTTTACCTAACATGAGATGTAGCGAAATGCGATATGAAATTAATTAATGGAGATGAAACTACATGATGGGAGAGGGAATAGGAGTGGAGAGGCTTAGTAGAATAAATTTCTGGAAACCTGAGAATCTCTAAAAAAAAAAATCCCGGTGTGGACAGCAACCTAGAGCCCTCCGGAACACCAGGATTCGAACCCGGGATCTCACTGCGACGGCACACAGCATTACACATCTAATATATAAAAATGAACGTTTGTTTATTTATTCGTACTTTATGCGCGGCCATACCGTTGATCCGATTGTGATGCGGCTTTTTGAAAAATATTCAGGAGATTCCCGGAATGAACATAGGCTATAAGAGAGTTTGTGATACTCAACTCTTACGCCCTTAAAAATCATCCTTTGTAGTGGAAAACGTAAAAAAAGTAGCTCTTAGGACGCTTAAATGGCTTACGCTGCCTAAACCATAACAAATACACAAAAATAATGTACACGCAATTGAATATCTCAAAACGCTCTAACAAAAAAGTTCGCAACAGCATTTGTTTATCTCTTACGGATAACTCACAATAACCATTTTGTTCTTTCATTGATTCCAAAAAGATCGAGACAAGTACGTAGATTCCTGTGCAAGCATAGCAGCACATGGCGGGCATTCTTTTACAGATAACTCACAATAACGAATTTTGTCTTTTAGCTCATTTATGCCAAGAAGGTCGGGATGAGTAGATTCCCGGACAACGCCGGGTAAACAGCACGGGGGATCTAAAAATAATTACGATATAAATTGTTCCTTCTACTTATTCAACTAAACATAAAACACCATAGTTTTCGTATTTCAGCTAATTTATGTCAAGAAGATCGGTATAAGTAGATTCCCGGGCAACGCCGGGTAATCAGCACGGGGTATCTAAAAAATATAAATGTATAATTATTTTTCCTTTCACTTATTCAACTAAATATAAAAGTACATTAATTTTCATTTATTTAGGCGTAGCAGCGTACGTCGGGTATTAGCAAGTAATTCATAATCTCTTCTCAGAATGATTGTAAAGTTCTTCAAAACAGGAAGGAAAAACAGTTACTCAAGTTTGCTGAAAGAAGTAAGCTGTTATAGAATGGTTAGCTGTTAATATTAGCTAGAATTAATTAAATGTACAGAGTGAAACTGACAGCCTGACAAGTATTCGCTAATTTCCTTGTCTTCTGAGTTATTGGGGTTATGTAATCTCTAAATTAATATAAATCGCAATTAAGATATAGGTAACTGATTTACGTAAACATGATAGGACTAATCAATTAATTTTTTCCTATTTTTTTCTTTCTCATTTCTTTGTCATTCTGTTGCTTTATTTCTTTATATATCTTTCTTCTCTATATATCGTCGGGTTTTTACAGCTGCTGCCGCCTTCCCGTGCCAAACCTCCAAAGCCTACGATATTGGGCATCTTCAATGCTTAGCCCTCTTGCTTGCATTACTATCTTCATTCTTTCCTTCCATGTTAACTTTGGTCTCCCTCTTTTCCTCTTTTTGGTCGGTTGCCATTGATATAGTAGTCTCGGCCATCGCTCATCTTCCATTCTTAAAACATGTCCTAACTATTTTAATCCCTCCTCCTCCTCAATTCTTTAATTTATGCTTTCTTCTGCTTCCATTATGTTTCTAATTTCCTTATTTGTAACAGGTTCCAATTTTGACTTTCTGGCACTTCTGTAAGAATAATACATTTCTAGAGCTATTAGTCTATTCTTGTAGTACTTATTGATTGTCCATACCTCACATATATATTTCTTCATTTACCTAATTTTATAATTTGCCTTTATAGTAGGCCTATTATTTTTTAAGGACCGTACATCAAGTGTAAGTAGAAATACATTATGGAACATACTAGAAATGAAAGGAATTCCTCAACATCTTATAAGAGCCATTCAGAGTTTATATAGGGTATAGAAACAAAATTTAAAATATACTGCGGAGATAAAATTTAGTAAACAAAACATAGAAATAAACCAGGGAGTAAGACAAGGGTGTCCATTGTCACCCATATTATTTAATTTATACTTGGAACATGTCATAAATGAATAGCAAGAACAAATTAATATAAATAGTGTATTGAAAACTCTGCTTTTGCAGACGATCAAGTAATAATGACAGCATCAGAAAATGCTTTACAACAATTCCTCTATACTTTAAATAATATCTCTCTAAAATACAATTTAAGAATATCTACATCTAAAACAAAAATATTAGCTCTGAAAGGAAAATGTGTAATAAGAACAAAAATATTGATAAACAATGTAATTATAGACCAAGTTCAGAATTTTAATTATTTGGGATGTCATTTAGGCAATGACAGAAATGTAGATAAACACACTAAAATACAATGATTCAATTATCTATGTGGCACAGTTGAACGTACTTTATTCAATAAAACTAGAAAATAAACTATTTTGAAGTTTTACAAAGTATTGGCAGTTCCATCTCTTATCTATGGATGTAAAACCTGGACATTAACAAAGGCAGATAGTAAACAAATAGAGGCTGCTGAAATGAAGATGTTGAGAGCAATAGCAGGATAACAAAGAACCGATAAAAAACGAAGATATAAGAACAGAACTTAATATAATTAATCTCTGTGAAAGGATAAAATATTATCAAACTACTTACCTTCAGCACGTATTACGAATGAATGAACAGCGCATATCAAGAAGAATGTATAATTATAAACCAAAAGGGAGAAGAATGTTGGGAAGACCATTGAAGAGATGAAAGGACCAATTCGACCTATAATGAGATCGGAACAGGCCATTGGGCTTAATCCTTGTTGTTGATGATGATGACCGCACATCACAGATATCTTAAAGGTCACGACATGTCAGGAGAGGATATTGAGCTCTGGGCCACACACTTCAGTCCATAAAAAGAAATGGACAGCCTCTGTGGATGAATGATGACTTCAATGCTAGGGCCACTTAAGAAACATTATTTGATACTTGAAGCTTTTCATATTTGTCTTAGAGATGAGGAAACCCCCCCCCCATAAAATCCATCTATGAAACATACTTCGATAATGGACCGAACCCTGAACCGTTAGCTCCAGACCGGAGCGATGGTCCCAAATCATGAACCAATAAGGCCGAATGAATTCCCAAACATTTAAAATTAACATGTGTAATAAAAGGTAATAAAATAATAACATACCATACTGTATCTTCATATGACCAGCTTCATGGTCTTGTGATTAGAGCTTCTGACAACAGTTCGCGCCGTAAATCTACGACCAGTACCAACGGTTTTATTTACCTTGTAAAGGAACCCGTAATTAGTTTTTACACCATAAGGCTATCAAATCTCAGCTGGGTTGGATTCCGCGAACTTTGGAACCAGACGAGAGTTTGATGACCGATAACAATCCACGAGAGTGTTCTAATGGTCGATACAATTTGAAATACATGCAAATAAAGTTACTAACATAACCAGATAAAATAAATATACACCTGCCTGGAATTTATACCCGAGATCCCCAGCTTTCCGCACATCTTTGAATTACTCAGGCCCACCTTCCGAGATAAACACAGTTTTTTTTTTTCCGGCTCAGGTACAGAATTTTACTCCCTACTTATGCTAACTATTGCCTATAGAGGGGTTTGTTTGGAAACATTAATTTCCATATAGGCCTATTATAAGTTATTATTTTTCAGGAAACACCATGATAGTAGCTTCTCGTACTAGAAACACTTCCGTTAAGTCTTGGGAACTCATAATTTATTGCTTACGGGAACTAAGGGATTAAAGAGAAGAAAATCTGTGGTAGCTCCGAGAAGTGTGCCTTAGTAGCTCAAATATAGAGCACCAGCGCATAAAGCTAGAGATCGTGGGTTCAAATCCCAGTTCAAGAGCAAATTTTTTCTCACGTCTAATCTAGGAACATTAATTTCCAAACAATATTACTGTTTGAAGCATTCTTCATTCCATCTGTCAAACATTTTTACAACCATAATGAATCATTTAACAAACACAAACACAACTGAATTCCGAAAACTAACAAGACTTAAAAAAAAGCAATCTAAAACAACAATTGTTATTTACATTAGAATAATTGAAAATAAGATTTTACAATTTATTTGATGTGTTTAAAATCCAAATTTACCTGAGAACAGAATTTCGCAAGGAATTCATAAACAATTTTCAATCATTGCAATATACATTATTTTCATAAAGTTTGACTTATTCGAACGTGTCTAAATGGTGAAATTAGTAGAATGCTGATAGGCAAATAGTTTTCAGGTAGTTTTGAAATTGAAAATGGTTTAAAGAAAGCAGATGCACTAACTTATCTGGTATTAAACTTTGTTTTAGAACATTGAATACAATTTTTAGAAGATAAAGTGAGCATATAATACAATTTCATTGATAAGTCGATGATTTGTGTGATGATGTATTATTATTATTATTATTATTATTATTATTATTATTATTATTATTAATAATAATATTATTATGCAACATTGAGGAAAATTAAAAGCCGGTAAACACATACTATAAAAAACACTATGAAAATTGAACCATATTTAAATATCCGTAAAAATGAATATATTGCACACGTAGAAATACAATATGAAATGGGTCTGGATACCCAACAACAAATGAAGGGAAATTTTGAAGAAGTGGCTGAATTAAAAACTAGAAGTAATAATTACAAACAGGAATGAGTTGCAGGAAAAATCAAATATGGACTAAATTCTGTGAACACAAGCTATTATCTAGTATATCAACTCTTGCATCCCAACTCCTATAAAAATTTAAGCTAAAATATATATCAAACTGCAGATATAGTACCGGTATATGGATTAAAATGTGGTTTTTGCTTTACGAGAGGACAAAATACTATAGGAGTATCTGAGAATAAAGTGTTTTGGAATGATTTTGGACCAAAGAGAGGCGACAACACAGGTGAATGTAGAAAACTACATAACTGTGAGCTACATGATATTTATGGAAATCCACATATAATATGAATGGTTAAGTCGCGTATTGACATGCAGGAGATGTGGTATGACGGGAAAATGTCTCGTAGAAAAATTGGAGGGAAAGGTCCCATTGATTAGGCCAATAATGAAGTGGTTAATAACATTAACCTTTATTGAGGAAGGTAAATTATACAAGGAATTTATGGAATATATAGCCGCCATGAACATCCTTGTTCGTTAATACCAGTGAGTTATTATTATTATTAAACATAGGCTCAATTCTTGAAATGCATGTTATTATGCATTACAGGGACTACTGTCGTCCCACCTCCTTTCAAAAAACGTTAAACTGAAAATTATTTATAAAACAGTTGTTCTCCCAGTTATATTATATGGATACGAAATATGGACACTTACTTTAAGGGATTAAAGGAGATTACGAGTATTTGAGAATAAAGTTCTTAGGAAAATTTTTTGGGCCGAAAAGAGATAAACAGATAGGTGAATGGAGAAAACTACAGAATAATATTGAGCTACATGATATAGGAAATTAGAATAGAATATATTTAGAATATATTTATTTAGCCTGGTGGAGTTAAGGCCAAGTGGCTTCTCTTCCACTCACTATGTTACGTATAAATACAAAAAAAATACAATAATAGTCATACTAAATAATTAATTATCTGTCAAATTGAATAATAACGAAAATAATGTCTAATAATACAATAAAATTAAATACAATTAAAATTAAATTAATGATAGAATGCATACAGAACAGAATAACAGCTCGAATCTACTATAGATAAAAAGGAAAAGAAAGAAAAAAGTACAAAGAAAGTAATAAACTATAATGAATTAATCTATCGCTTATTATACAAGGCATTAGTTAAATATATTAACACATCTTAAAACTATTTTTATTGAATAATGAAAAAACAAATTATTCATTAAAAAAAATATTAGTGAGTTGTTTCTGTTAGTAATTTTATTTTCAATTTGTTTCTGAAAGATGGTAAAGTTTGGCAGTCTCTGACATAGGGTTGAAGGGAATTCCACGTTCTAGCAAGAGAAATTGTAAAAGATTTCGAATAATATATGATGAGGAGGGATATAAAGGACACAGTGCTCAAGGGACGGGTATCTAATTTATGTGTATCAGAGAGTCTAGTGAAGCGGTGTGATAAATAATAAGGTAATGATGTGTGTAATATTTTATAGAGAAGGCATAAGGAATGGATGGTTCTACGATCTTGTAGACGAAGCCATCACAATTGTTCGAGGGTTATACTAAGAAAAGTTAAAGCTCGAAGTCTGCAATGGGCAGGACATGTAACACGTATGGAGGATGGAAGAAGTGCTTGGGAGTTTCTTGTAGGAAAACCAGAGGGAAAACGCCAGTTGTAGACCAACAATGAGATGGGAGAATAACATTATCCATGATTTGAGGGAAGTAGATTATACAGGAGATGACTGGAAAAACATTAGCTCAGGATTGGGATTTATGGAGAGTTTATGTCCGCGCGGCCATGAACCTACGGGTTCGATAGAGCCAGTGAGTTATTTATTATTATTTTTGAGTACCAGACGCTTGTTCTGGGGGTAAAGGCGGCCGTCACGCAGGGCTGACAACCCGGCTGACGTAAAGTGCCGATTGTCTAGAAAAAGTGGGAGCCTTAACCTCCTACTACCCCAAGGACCTCCGGGTCTGTTGTGGGATCACTTTACTTACTTTACTTTATTATTATTTTATTATTATTATTATTATTATTATTATTAGTAGTAGTAGTAGTAGTAGTAGTAGTAGTGTAGTAGTAGTAGTAGTAGTAGTAGTAGTAGTAGTAGTAGTAGTAGTAGTAGTAGTAGTAGTAGTAGTAGTAGTAGTATTCAAATTGCACGATTATCGACCTTTGTGATCTCTGTTACGTCATTGAATCGTCCGCAGCGGGCCCGGGTTCGATCCCCATTAGATACAGTTTTGCTGTGTGAGGTTTCTTTCGAGATTTTTTCTCGCCTATAAGACTGATGTCGAAAAACCTGAAGTTCAAATGGTCCCGCAAAATTATGAGTGCCGTGTCTTGTTTTAAATGTTCTTGTTATCTTATAGGTAGCTCTGGCATTTAGTTGATTACTCACACATGCAGCCCCTCTATGTTCTTGTGTGGTCAGAGCTATAAATACTCTCGCGAGAGGTCGTGTCCCTATTATGGCCCGGGTGGGATGAGGCATGTAACAGCACTAATAAAGGGAGAGGTTAAACCAAGCTAAATAGAGAAAGAGAGAAATTACACGAGATACCTCTATCGTGTTATTTAAATATTATCTCCAATACAGTCTCGTTATTTAACCAGATTTTTTGGCCTCCAGCGATTCATGAAATGTATTACTCGATCCATTAGTCGTGTATAGTCAGTTGTTAGTAATAATGTAAAGTGCGAAGGTTAGATCCTATATTCACAGTATATACACATTTAAGTCTGCCAGAGAGTTGTTGGAAATCAGTGCTGATTTAATTTCTCTGTGTGTCACATTATCCAGAAACCCGTAGGCATACAAACTCCGATGATCTTTCATTAACTTTAATAATAATAATAATAATAATAATAATAATACTTTATTTATTCTGGCAGAGTTAAGGCCATAAGGCCCTCTCTTCCACTCAACCAGCACAAATATAAATAAATATTCGACAAATATAGATATACACTATACTAATTATAAACAGTTAAAGATACAATAAATGTAGCAATGTAAATGTCATGTACAAACAACATTTTATAGGGTAATAACAATAATGATACGATAATAATAATAATAATAATAATAATAATAATAATAATAATAATAATAATAATAATAATAATAATATAAATATGATACATTATACGGGAAACACCAATTAATATATATATATATATATATATATATCTTACACTGGATAATAATGAAGTCGAGTTTAGAGCAAATATAAATTTAGATTTCTTTTAAAAGATGACAATGTCCGGCAGCCCCTTATTTCTTGTGGTAGGGTATTCCAGTTGCGAGAAGTGGAGATGGTATATGACATGGAGTGATGTGATGTCCTATGTTGCGGTATATTAAGTAGGAGACTATGTTGTGATCTTGTGTTTAGGTTATGGTTTGAGGATAGATACTGGAAACGGGATGATAAATAATTGGGAATCAAGGTATGTAGGATCTTAAATAGGATAATTAGACAGTGCGATTTTCTTCTCTCTTTTAGATGTAGCCATGACAATTCGTGGAATAATGGAGAAATGTGATCGTATTTTCGAACATTAAATATGAATCTGATACACATATTATGGACACGCTGCAGTCAGTTAGTAGAACGTCACAGTAGTCAAAATGCGGCATCACTAAAGTTTGGATTAAAATTCTTTTAAGAGTTGTAGGAAGAAAATGTTTAAGTCGCTTTAGGGAATGCATTATGGAGAAGATCCTTTTAGATGTTTGTTTTACTTGCTCATGCCATTTTAAATTAGAATCTAAGTAAAATCCCAAGTTTTTAACGACGTCGGTATAAGAAATTTGTTCATTATCTAATATGACAGCCGGCATATTGTCATTGTTTATGAGGTGTAATAGCCTTGGATGTCCGATAATTATTGCTTGCGTTTTGTTTACATTTAGTTTCAGCCCATATTGTCTGGACCATAAAGATATATGCCTGAGGTCAGTGTTTACTTTGTCAATATATTCATTAATTTCGTCAGGCCTAAAGTGTGTGTGTAAATCTGTAGGTCGTCGGCGTAACGTAAAGATGATGCTTGCAGTTTGTAGTTACTTGGTCACGTCATTAATATAAATCGAGAAGAGAAGAGGAGCGAGGACGCCGCCTTGAGGTACCCCTTTCCTCACCAAGCGCCAGGAAGAAATGCGATTATTAACAGAAACTGATTGCTGACGATTAGTGAGGTAAGATGCAAACCAATCAAGGCAGTTTTCCGACAGATGTAGTGTCTTTAGTCTCGCTAGCATTAAGTCTATATCTACTGTGTCAAAGGCTTTGCTGTAGTCGAGTAGGATTATTGCGGTGAGTTTGCTTTTGTCCATTGAGTCTCTTATGTCCTCTACAATGTCAAGTAGTGCAGTACTTGTGTGATGTCCTGTTCTAAAACCAGACTGATGTTCATCAAGTAAGTCGTGTGTGGTGAGGTAGTCTGTTAACTGTGAGTGTATTATGTGTTCCAGTGCTTTAGATAAACAGGGAAGAATACTAATTGGTCTATAATCATCGAGGATTAACTTCATCTCCTATTTCAAGCAGGTCTACCACTATATGTTGCCACTGATTATACCAATTGCCTAGTCATTCGCTTGTGCCAACGATGGAAGGAGACACTTTTCCCCTCTTCAACACTAGCGCCATTGCTTCCCCTCACCGGCTAAAATGTTAATGCAGTCGAGTAATACAGTCCAGTTTATTGAATCTTAATGAGTTGTACAATGGCCTTATGCATCGTGGCCTGAGGTTTGAAATATCTCATTTAAATGAATGTTAGATCCCACATGCGAATATAATATTTTGCTGTCTGTTGATGACTCATTGGAAATACGATATGAATATTTATATATTTTTATGTCATTCCAATGCTAAGTTGTGAGATAGCTTTCCTCGTCCACAATCGTCAATTCTACATATCAAATCGTTCCATTTAAAATTCAGTCCAAGGAACAAGTAATCCCGGAGGACCTTTGGAGGGAGTCTGAAGATTTTCAAGCTCGTAAACTGAAATTTAACCGACATTCATCCATCCAAATAGTATAATTTACTTGTCAAATAGATGTTTTAATTGATGTCATGTGCTAACCACATGTCACTCGTTGACATCGGTAGGTAAATAAGCATAACTAAATTGATTTAAAAACTCCCGCTAGGGACATATTGATTATATACATACAATATTATATAATAAGCAAGACTGATAAGTTGAATAGTCTGGTAGTTTATTTGATGCCTGCAGGGACGGGGGGAGGGGGGTATGAGCGTCCTGTGTGTATATGTGTGAGTGTATGTGTGTGTGTGTGTTTTTTTCTAATTTGTTTTCTAGCATTTCTTTTTAATATTAATGTACGGAATATGGATGAATGTAGATATGTATTATTGTGATGTAGTGTAGACATAGATTTTACTTGTATGTAGCCTGTTATTGTTTTTTGATACAGGTGTATTTGTAGGTATTTGTTTATAATATGATTAGTTTTATTTTTTATTCATGGAAAAATAATGCACGTACGGCCAAGCAGGCCCGTGCGCAATGTAAATGCATATGTATTTTATCTATTCTGAAAAAATGCAATAAATTCCATTACCTATCTATCTATCTATATACATACATATATACAAATATTTAAAGGTCAGGATCTAACCCATAATAGTAAAGCATAGAAACAATCAATTCCCTTCTCACAATCTCTCGTAATTTTTAGAGAAGTGCCACCTTTCTTGTCAATTACGTAGATTGGATTAGTAAAGATGGCTTCAGGTTTTAAGGTCATAGGGTAATCTTGTTTTTGTTTATTGTATTACCCATCTCCACTTTACGAAATGAATGACGTGAAATCTACTATACGGTGATATAGAGTCTGCTATGGTGTTCCAGGTGCGAACACTTCAAGCATTCACACACATGACTCATACACCATTTACGTGATTAGGCTGGACTTCAGGCCTTGACAAGGGTCTATAACCCTCCCTTTTGTCCCTATTCTGCCCTAAATTGACACACAGGCTTGAAATCATAGAAAGTACATGAATGTCTATACTTTTAATAATCATGTTTGAATACCGTTGAGGTTAAAATTATTTAAATTTAAAAAATGGGGTAACTTATAAAACAGTCATCCTCATAAGTAATGCCACGAGTGATTTACAAATTATGGATAAATTCACGACTCACGAAGTGAGGAGTGAATTTATCTAGAGAATTTGGAAATCAAGAGTGGCATTTGTTAGGACTATTTAACGAATAAAATTAAGCTCTTTATTAAAAAATAATTATTTGAGTATAGTTACCGGTGTTTTAAAATATGTATATAGTCAATGTAAACGGCGATGTTTAAAAATAAATTAGAAATGTGAGGTTATGTATATTCACTGCAACTCGATCATATTATTTATTTGTCAAATAGGATCGCAATATTGTAAGAATTCACTCTAGTGGAGAAATAATGAAAACACATCAAACTATTATAATCAACATTATAGGTTAATCATTTATATTTTGAATAAACAACTCAGTGAAATCACTGAATCTGTTCATTATTTGCTATATTCAATGTATTTGTTGGAGAAAAATAATGGTCTAACCTGTTCAGAATATTAAAAATGGAGGAGCTTTCTTTATCACAAAAGCAGGAGCTGATAAAGAGAAATCGATAAAGAGCGAGGTGAAACACGACTGGCATTGGTGTAAAACGGAATTCATTGAAACGTGATTGGTCATTGTCTACCATTTGCGACATGAGTTAAATAGTCAACTATAACAACTTATGTTATAAACTTTGCCACACCATTAAAATTCAATGGCTTTCAAAGACATGTTTCATCCTCAGGAATTCTTATGGTACTGAAATTATTTGTATATTTCGTACATAGGGCTTTGTTTGTTGGGTGTGTTCTCATTTAGCATATTTTTATTTTCCGCTTGCTTGATAATATCAATCTCTTCCAGGATATTGATATTTTAGTCTGTTGTTGTCTTTGTGGATTATTGACATTGTTTTATCTATTTTGTTAAATTGATGGCCGGTTTCTGAAATGTGTTCAGCAAAACTTGATTTTCTAGTTCCCTTATTTAAGTCTGAGAAATTTTCATTAAATCGTATTTAAAACTTTTTGATGTTCCACCTATAAAAATGTCCACAGTCGTTACATTTGAATTTATAAACATCTTTATATTTATTATTTTCTTCTATTTTATTAGGTATTAGGTTATTTAATTTATTTCTAGTTTTGTAAGCTGTGTTTATGTTTTTTGTCAAAAAAATTTATATAGGTAAAACATCAAGAAGTTTTAAAGTAAGATTTAATAAACATTTCTCAGACTCTATTAGAAGAGAAAGAAAATCAAGTTTTCCTGAACACATTTCAGAAACCGGCCATCGATTTACCAACATACATAAAACAATGTCAATAATCCACAAAGAGAACAACAGACAAAAAATCAATATCCTGGAAGAGATTAAAATTATCAAGGAAACAGAAAATTAAAAAAAAAACATGTTAAATGAGAACACACCCAACAACCAAAGCCCTCTACATGAAATATACAAATAATTCAGTATCATAAGAATTCCTGAGGATGAATCATGTCTTTGAAAAGCCTAGAATATTAATAGTGTGACGATGTTTATGACAGAAGTTATTATAGTTGAGGACGACTGTTTTATAAGGTACACATTTAAAATTGAAGAACTTGAGTGTGTTTAGATCACCACAACCACATATTGTAAACACCTGTGTTTAGCTATTCTGTACTGTTTTTTACTAGCATGGAATGAAGTTAAAAGTGATATGAAACGAATTTACGGAAGTGAAATGACATAATGTGGGAAAGGAAGAAGGAAGAGTATTGGGATGAAATTAAGGAAACTAGAGAACCACGAGGAAACCCGAAAATTTCCGGTGTGGTCCACCACCAATACTTTTGGTAACCGCTAGGATTCGATCCTGAGATGCCAATCGCAGCAATCGCACGAGCTATCCACGTATCCACCGAAACGGCAGTCAATCATGTAACTAATATTTCACAAAAAGCACAATGAGTATTTCAAAGGAGAACAAGTGACTGTTTAATTTACTACAAGATACTTATTAGATACAATTCGTGCTAACGACTTTATTGCCAAAGCGTTTATTCATGTTTACGATATAGAAAATTGCCAGCAAGTATATTCGTGTTAGGTTAGGTAGCTTAGGTTAGATTAGATATGTGCTCGACGACCTTCGATTACTTGTAAGCGTGTTTCTCGTAAGTTGGCTATTCTGTTTGGTAATGAGTAGAGCCGATATTTTATGTAATTACATATTCTGTTCCTGTATATGTAGTCAAAAGAAATGCTAAAATGTCGACAAATTACACTGAAAGGACCCTTATTCCAAAGTTTAAATCACATATTTTTACATATTTTGAGCTGTAATTACATATTTCATACAATAGTACATACTTTTAAATATTCTATTATTATTATTGTGGAATTATATTCTATTTTCATCAATCATAATATTGACTTTTCAAGTATTAATAATAATCTTCGTTACATAGCAAGAAATTAAAAATAATTATGTTTTATTTCGTTCTTCTCCCACATTGTTATAAATTTCACACATTTCCGTTATATTCAAAGATAAATTACACGAGTTCGATGCGGACTCTTTTTAAACGTTTTCCTTGCTTATCCTTAAACGCTTCAGGATTTATAACAGTCAGTTGCATTTAAGTTAATAATGGCACCGGTTGCGTCTTCGTTGTAATCTAACCTGAAAAGAAGGATTTATATTGACAGTGTTCTAACTTTTGATAGTAAAATAGTTCTCTGACAAATTTGTGATAAACGTATAAGGTGCGCGATGAAATCTCAAATCGAACAGCATTTGCAAAGCAATTTAAATGTAGGAATAAACAACGGATTTTTTTTTCAAAGAAACAGGTATAGCTTGCGCTGTTGCGGGGGCAGTCTACAATATCTAATGGTAAATTTTAGAAAGAACAGTGCATGCCATTGATTGCAGTGAACATACCGGAGAACAAACTTCAGGTACCTGAATTTAAACATTTCTTACAAAAATATGCGGCCGTTACATTCCCGACGAGCACACTCTTAAGAAGAATTACTTTAATTCTCGTTATGTTGACCCATTAGAATAATAGGCAAAATCGTTTATATGGATTTCAGCAGACGACGGATGCTGTAGGCCGTTTCATCGCTAATCTAATTGTGGGCAAGTTGGACTCTGAAGTTGCATCAAAATCGTACTTAATTTATTGTAAACCTTTGGAGGAAAAAAAAAAGATTCAACAATTGCTAGATTAATTAGTGATGGACTGAAAGTACAAAGGCTAGACGGCGTAAAAGAAGAGAGGTTGATGTATGCAGATATATGTAGAAAGCGGGGAAATCTCTTACTGCATTTTATCCAAACTCACTGCATGTTACATGTGCCACTCACACATTGCAACGAATGACCGAGACAGTTAAACATAAATTATGAGAAGTAAATACAGTCATATCAGCAACAAAGAATGTTTTCTTGAAATGTCCTTATCGTGTACAAAGCTACAAGCATCGGCTACTTGATGTACCTCTGTCTCCGGGGTACAAGTGGGCAACACGGATTAAATCTGTGGTTTTCTACAATAAGCACTTCGAAGCTGTGAAGTCAGTGATGGAGAACTTTTCTTCGGATCCTGCAATGTCTGTGAATGAATCCTTGTCAGCATTCAACAGTTTTATAGTACTACGTTTAGTTTTGTACATAGGAAGTCATTGCAGCTGACATCTCAACAGTATCAAGAAACTGGAGACTTCAAGTATGCTTCTCCAAGAAGCTGTGGGAATAATGGAATATGCAGTTCAATAGGTCAGTCTTGTATTAGGTCATGTGGGTGATGTATTTACCATTGAACTGCAATCTCTGCTGAATTAAATCCCTGAATACTCAAATCTTGTTATTTTTTCTCGTTTATTTGATGGTGAAATTGTAGAACTCCTGAGAATATTATTCCTAGCACTATCCCTCTACATAAATATGCATCGTTACTTCTTGCGAAGTTGTACGATCTTCCTCTATTTATAAATACGTGTTGTCAGACAGAAGACTGTGCATGACAATAAACATTTATCAAAGTATATTATAATTAATTGTGCATATCACTCTATGAGCAATATACCTTAAGCGATTGAATGGGGAAAATTGTTATTCAGTATTTGTAGCAGAGGTGAACGGATTAAGAATTAACTAGAAATCTGACTAGCCTACCTGTGAACTTCTATTTTGTAGTAAAGAAATGGCATTTTGGATTAACACATAATTTCTTTATTATATATTTATTTATATATTTCACAAATGTTGATTACATGCACGTATAATGTGCAGCCTTTGAAATAATTGATGGCGCACAGACAATGTTCAAGTCCCAGAACGAAGCCACTGCGCATGATCAGAGATCAGCTATTTGGTTCACAAGTATACAACTATTTGAGAAACTAAAATATGTTCTATTTCGTTGTGTGTCGTGCAATGGAAAATAATTTCGCGTAAATAAGTAGTGCGGTAGATATTGAAAATAAACCCAAGCAAAACAAATTAATCAAAATAAAGAAAATTAATTGAAATAAGGACGAGAGAGAGAGAGATAGTAAAAAAAGCATGAGAGCGGGATCGAACAAGTGACCTCATACAAGGGAAACAGAAGCTCCTCCCACTAGACCACAACCATTCCTCCTAGATATTGTCTGTATAAGAGATGCAATACTAAGGACTTATTTGCATAATGAAATTATACATTAACTTGGCTTAATTTAAATTAATCAGACGCGTTTTGTATTTGCAGTAGAAATAAATAATTTTGATAAGCCTTGTGATTTGTAAACAAAGAAATCCGATTGAGGGTCTTTCCACTTTTCAGCGGTTGCCCTTTTATCAGCTGGCTGCTGGCCCTTCACATCCACATGTGTCAATCACAGAGGTAGATGATCAACAGCCAGTGTAGGGGTGACATGTGGTTAGCATGTCGAGTCCCCCAGCCGTTATAGCTGGTTCCTTAACCTGGAGCCGCTACTTATTGTAGCTACCCAATTGCCTCACGATGCTGGGTGGGCACCGGTCCCATACTGGCCGAAATACCATGAGAAAATTTCTTCCCCCATGGAGACTCGAACCAGCGCAAGTCCCCGCCAAGGCTTCCTACCTTAACCGCTCGGCTACGGCGCGGGACAACAAAGAAATAAGACATTAAATCGTTATTCATTTTCTAAGCATATACATGTGTTAGCTTTCATTAATTTATTTCCCTATATAGCCTATACAAATTTATTTATATAACGAAGCCTGGTAACATGTAGGCATTATGCAAATTAACGATGTTAGTAAAAAAAAATCTTTCTGACCAGGATCGAACCCGGGCCCGCGTCGTCGCAAGAGAGCATCTTGCCGAATACTCCACTGAAGCGAACGATAAGAATATTGGAAGAAGACAGACTTACGCTGCTCTCAAACGAGTCAGCACATGTAACAACGTACTGGTGTGAATCGCCCTTCAAAACTCTAACTTTTCATCATGAAGATTTGTACCATCAACTTTTTCAAAGGCTGTACATTTAATAGCTGATTAAAATAACTTTTCCATATATTTATTATACTCCTGGAATCTGCAATCATATCCCCATTTTCATTCGTAATTATATTTGTTCTAGCCTGAAACCCTTTCTTCTCTATCCTAATTCCCTGATATAATTCTCTATTGTTCCTATTTTTGGAATTAATATCTAGAACATTAATCTTCTCTCTCAAATAATCCCTCTTTTTACTCTATAGTAACCTGGTTGTTTCCCGTCTAATACTACACAATTGTTCTAAATTTACCTCATCTGGCTCATGTAACCATTTCATTTTTGCTAGCTTTCTTTTCTTTACAATGTCTGCACATTCCTCATCAACCATTTCTTCTTGCTTTGCCTTTTGTTTTAAATAACCAATACTTTCTGATGTTGACAATTTAATAGTATCTCTTATAGCCTCCCATTCTTTATTTATGTCAGTTTCTTCTTCGTTTGCCACATTGTCATCTGAAGATTCTAGTACTTCAAATCTATTAGCAATTTTGATTTGGTATTCTTGCCGCATTTCATCATATTTCGAGTGATTAACTCCATTTTTTCACAATCATCTTTAGCGTTTGTTCCTCTCATAAGCGATAGCCGTTGTGTGATTTTCACTCTGACCAGATGATGATCCGAATTGCAGTCTGTCCCTCTAACTGATCTGACATCGATGATGCCACTGTGATGGCGTTTGTCCACCAATACTTATATATCTGGTTCCTAGTTTCTCTATCTGGAGACGTCCAGGTGTATTTATGAATGTCCTTATGCTAAAATATTGTGCTCTTAACACATTGGTGACAGACTGCTGTGCGTTCCATCCACCGCTGCTGGACCGGACGTCAGTAGCGTGGACTTTTAAATTTTAAACCGCGCTAGCACAGTGTGATTTTTACATCAATATATTTACAGTCAATAACAATATTGCATAAGTAAATCTTTATTAGTGTTCTCATCAGACCTTCTAGTAGAAATTGAGGGTTTGATAGCGTTATAAACATTTCCCTTTATGTAAAGCACAGGGCAACAGAGCATATGCAGCGAGTTTCTTTTCTTGTGTTCACTAAAAACGTGGCAAGGTTTGGAAGGATTTTTTTTCAGTTGGTGTTAATTTATGTTTCTATGTGTCTCAGCCTTCTTGGTGGGTCTTGACATGGTGTCCTTTTCACTCTATCTTCCCTCCTCTTCCCTGTCATCTGTTCCTAATTTCACGACTGCCAAACAAGAGGCTGTTTCAAGCAAAAAACATCTGTTTGACATATTGTTGTTAGGATTTTGAAATTTATAGACCCAAAAACCATTAAAGAGTGCACAATTCACAAGTCACAATACAACTTTCTTGCTTCATTTCACTGTTTTTCTAAGGATGGAGTAATATGATAGGTACTGGTCAGCCCTGTCTACACCCTTCACATACTTGTTATTTTGAAGTATTCAATACGGCATTTTTACAACTTTACCCCTGCCATTCTCGTGTTGCCTGATGCAATGTGCTAACCATTCTTACGTCTCTTTTATCTTTCGATGTTTGTAGCAAAAGGTCCCCCTTACTTCAAAACACACATTCTCCTGGTTTGAGTTTATTTCCTGCTTCCACAAATGATTTTGGAAGCCCTCTGTTAATCTTTGTTGCTTCAGAAACTCTCGTCTTTCTTTCGAGCAAATTTTCAGCTTTAGCCACACTTATAATAATTATCCTGGTGCACATGATGCCACAGATATAAATTCGACTCCAGAACGCAAAATAGTGTTTCTTCTAATTTTTCCCCTCTGCAACATATATTTACAGGTTACATACGTATCCCGTAATTGCCTAACTATCGGCACTAAAATTCCATATTTCACCAGCCATCTGTCTTAAAATTGTAAACAACTCTTTCTGTAAAGTTGGCAATTTCATAAAAGAGAAGAGAGGGTACAAAAACAACTATAGTTTATTTCACAATGAGAAAAAACAAAATTGCACGCTCCTTCAAAAGCGAAGAGGCTGGAAAACCATAGCAAACGTAAACACGGAAATCTCCGTGGCCCGTTGTCTAGCGCTGGCCATTTAAACACGGAGATCTTCGTGGCCCGTCACCAATGTGTTAACAATGAGATTCTTTGATGTGACAAAGGTGACTAATCTAATGCCATTGTCGTTACTATCTTCATGAATACTGAATTTCCCTATTGTTATTTAAATATATCTTCCCGCCCCACTTTTACATTAAAATCTCCTAAGAAAATCTTCATAAAATAGCCTATTATGAAAGGCTATGAAATACACATTCTAATTCTTCCAAGAACTCATCCTTGATCTTGTCATCTTTATTTTCTATGGGAGCATGTAAATTTACGATTATACAATCATGTCATTTACTCTTTAGAATTATGTATGGTATCCTATCACTGACAAACTTAGTATCTCTCATAGCAGACAGGATCCTCCTTCTGACTAAAAGCCCGTTCCAAATTCAGGTCTTTCTGCCCTCCAGTAGTATAATGATTCCTGACTACCTTCTCCTGGCTACCTAACTTCCTGTAAATCAACTCGTATATCCAAGGGAGATTTACTCGTATCTGATTTCCGCGTTAATATCTCTAGTGCCCAAAAATAATGTACATTTATATTTTTAAACATTTTAATGATGAAACGTGAAAATGATGAAGGAGAAATAATATGAATTCTAATAGCGTACTATGACGTGATTGTGTTCTATTGTTGCGATATTGAAAATGTAAAACGTTTCTATGGAAATAAATTAATGTCTATTTCAGTGATGAAAAGAGTGAATAATATGAATGCGCTAATAATTTTATTCTGCTGCGTAAGTACAAAATTGTTAATTGTAAAAATGTTACAGATTTTAGATGGGTGTTTAGGGAAGTCATTGGTCATTGAAATAAAAAGGCAGGATAAGTTGTTCATATCAATACTTTTAAAATTCGTACTGAATCACTGTTGACGTTGTTTTATAAAAGTTAAAGTAATAAAATTAGTATCTGAATTCAAATACCTAGGAACAATAATTACAAATAGGAATTACATGCACAAGGAAATTACAGATAGGTTCACTTCTTGAAATGCAAGCTATTATCCATTATAGAGAATCTTATCGTCCCAACTTTTCTAAAACATTAAACGGAAAATATATAAAACTATATTTTAATGGGTAAAAAACGAAATGAAGATATACGTAAATATCTACAAATATTAAGTTTGACAGATTATATAGAAGAGTATAGGAGAAAATGGCATGAATATGCCTACATAATGGATATCAACATATTATATAGGAAAAGTATGAACTGTCAACGGAGAGGAGGAAAAAGAGGTCGGGGACGCCCACGAAAGAGATGGACACAGCAGGTATTATACTTGGAGCCGGAACGAACCAAAAATATGTAATTCTTGCAAGAAAAGATATAAGAAGATATACAACTGTAAATCACATAGTTATATTGTATAGTTTGGAATCACGGACTCTCATTTTAAGGGAGAAGAAACTATTACGATTATTTGAAAATAAAGTTCTCAGGAAAATGTTTGGACCAAAAAGAGATGAACAAACAGGCGAGTGGAGAATATTACATAACAGTGAACTACATGATCTTTATAAAGTCAAATGTTAAAATATATAATTTTTGGCAGGTGCCGTCGTCCTCAACTGTGCTAAAACTTCTGTTTAAAAGTTAATAACTGTAGGCCTTTAGGAAGTCGACTTCCGTCATCAATAGAAGAAACATGTGGTAGTAACTCTTGTTGTTGTTATGCGACAATTTTTTACTTAGATATTCTTAAGGCGTCGGTAGCAATTGACTGGTGTATAGCTATCTCTAAAAATAATAATAATAATAATAATATAATAATAATAATAATAATAATAATAATAATAATAATAATAATAATAATAATAATAATAATAATAATAATAATAATAATAATAATAATAAATAATAATAATAATAATAATAATAATAATAATAATAATAATAATAATAATAATAATAATAATAATAATAATAATAATAATAATAATAATAATAACAATAATAACAATAACAATAATAATAATAACAATAACAATAATAATAAGAATGTTTTATTTTATCTGACAGAATTAAGGCCTTAACGCCTTATATAATATGAACAGTATTACATGAGAAGAACAATTAACGCGTGGACCGGTACCTGAACCTGAGACCTCTAACTGTATACGTTAGCGCCATACCAACTTCGTTACTCAGGCTCCCAGTTCAAGTATCAATTTTATTAGTTTCATTTATACAATTCTCTATCGTAAAAAGCAGAGTGACATCGCTAGCAGTGCCACCTTATGACTTCTATAACAAGGATGGTATTATTTACTTTACAGCAGTGACGCTTTTTTATTTCGATGTTATAATTAAAAGATATATGAGAATTAAACTCTTGAATAATGAGTAAATTAAATTCTGCAAAAATGGTATTTTGGAGGCGTTCAGTTGAAATTTCTAGAATAGATAACATAAGAAACAGTGCAATTAAACTAATAATGGATATTCAAATTTTAATTATTGTTCATTTAATTTGAAGGAAGCAATTACATTTGTAAGATCATGCAAAAAATACTAGAATGATTGGCAGCTCGTATAAAATCAGGAAAGGCAAAACTAACGTGGGTATATGGTGTTCTGTGCAGCATGAGGGAAAAAGGATTGGAAGAAAGAGATAGTAATAACAGAAAAATGTGGAGGGGAACGAGAATAGATGAATTTGGTGAAGGAACGTATTGTGAAATCTGCAATACCCTTTTCGAGCTAAGTTCCAGTTGTAATGCAAACAAGCCAGATGTATGGACTGCGTTTTTCATTGGTCGAATAACTATTTACCTTTATGCGTATAAGAAAACATATTTTGATGTCTAACACTGGAAATAAATAAAATAAAATTATATATTATCCAGCACATGTCTGTATAAGTTATAAGGGAAATTTTTAAATATACAATTATAATTTTAAAAGATTAAATAAATAAGGTCCACTTCTGCGGTCTCCAAGCAGCGCGCTGCCTTGCTACGCATCGGGTCCGGGTTCGATTTCCGGTCAGAAAAGCTTCCTGGGTGTTTTTTTTTTGTGGTAAGAAAAATGCCAGGAATCTCCGAGGCCCTAAAGGTCCCCGAACATCATATAGCCACCATCATCATCATCCCATGGGGTGGAAAGCAATGGCAAGCTTTTACACCTATAGGCTAATTCCCTAGTAAAGCTGCAAAGAATAGCATGAAAATGCTATGATTGCAGTGAAAGACCTAACCCAGGGCAGATTACTATGGATTTGTAATAAATAAGCATTTAATTGTTATGATTTTCAATTGCTTCAAATGGCTTCCCTTATACAATTTTGTAGCATAAAAAATCCTGTGAAAAACAGAGGAAACATTATTTTGAATGTTTTCAAACATTTTAGTGAATAATTTCCTACATTAGCCAGTGAGGATGTGGTGAAAATAACACAATTTACAAGTAAGTCATCATGGAGCATACAGGCCTATTTTGCTCGTAGAACTAATGAAATTACAGAAAAATGATACATATCGATATCATGGAAAAAGCGTAAAAATCTGATTGGGTAGACCCACATATAATTTTTGTCATAAATATACAAGAAAATGAAGCCAATAATTAATAGTTACCATCTTGTGTTCAATCGTATTTCCCATAAAATACGGTATAGGCCTAGCCTAAAAATGTATAATAATATTTTTATATATTTTAATGGTAATAACGTGAAAATGATGAAGGAGAAATAACATGAATTCTAAAAGCGTATTATGACGTATTTGTGTTCTATTGTTGCGATATTGAAAATGTAAAACGTTTCTATGGAAATAAATGAATGTGTATTTCAGTGATGAAAAGAGTGAATAATATGAATGCGATAATAATTTTAATTCTACTGCGTAAGTACAACATTGTTAATTGTAAAAATGTTACAGATTTTAGATGGGTGTTTAGGGAAGTCATTGGTCATTGAAAAAAAGGCGGGAAAAGGTAGTTCGTATCAATACTCTTGAATTTCGTAGTGAACCACTGTTGATGTTGTTTTATAAAAAGTTAAAGTAATAAAATTAGTATCTGAATTCAAACACCTAGAAACAATAATCACAAATAGACCGGAAATTAAACAGAGGCTCAATTCGGGGAATGCAAGCTATTATGCATTATAGAGAATCTTGTCCCAACTTTTCTAAAAAAAAACAAACTGAAAATATATTAACTATACTTTAATGGCTAAAAAATAGAACTACAAATATTTCAGTTCACAGATAATATAGAAGAGTATAGGAGAAAATGGTATGAACATGTCTGCAGAATGCATACCTACATATTGCCTAGAAAAAATCTGAACTTTCAACCCAGAAGAGGAAAACGAGATCGGGGACGCTCAAGAAAAAGAAGGATAGATCAGCTATAATACTTGGAGCCGGAACGAACAAAAAATATTTAATACTTTAAAGAAGAAGAAGAAAAAGAAGAAGATATAAGACTCTAAATCTCGTAGTTATATTATATGGATACGAGTCCTCACCTTTAAGGGAGAAGAAAATATTGAGAGTATTTGGAAATAAAGTTCTAAGGACACATTTTGGACCAAAAAGAGATGAACAGACAGGCAAATGGAAAACAGTACATAACAGGGAACTACAGGTTCTTTATAAAGTAAAACGTTAAAATATATACATTTTGGCAGGTGCTGTCGTGCTCAACTGTGTTAACACTTCTGTTTAAGAGTTAATAACTGTAGGCCTTTCGGAAATCAGCAGAAGAAATGTGTGCTACTAATTGTTGGTGTTGTTATTATGCGACTTTTCATCTTAGATGTTCATAAGGCGTCGAGTCGTCGGTAGCAACTGACTGGTGTACAGCTACATCATATAAGGGGTTGTACGATTGGGGCGTGTTCTCATTTAATATTAAAGTGTTGTTCGCTTCCTTTACGATTTCGAGTTCATCTTGTAGATTTGTGTTAGCCATCAACTATCCATCAACTATCGTAAGGGCGTTTTTATTGTGTCCATATTACGTTAATGATGAGCTTAGCACAACTTGACTCTCTTCCGCGTGGATGAATTCTTTAAGGTGTTCTTTGTATCTTGTATTAAAGAGTCTGCTTGTCCTGTCTAAATAAAATGTATTGCAATTTTACACGTTTACATATGATCTTAATAGGGAAGTATGTAGGCTAGAATAAGAGCGGTTAAGTTTTCTAGACTGCAAAGGGCTGGATATGCAGCACGGGTGGGGAATGGAAGAGGGACATGGAATCGTCTTGTAGGAAAAACAGAGTAAAACGCCCAATAGGTAGACCAATGAGGTGAGAGAATGATATTAGCTATCATTTGAGGGAAGTAGATTATACATGGGATGATTGGATAGGGGTATGTGGAGAGATTATGTCCGCGCAGCCATGTATCTACGGGTTCGATAGTGCCAGTTAGTTAGTTTAGTACCTGAGATATCACTCGTCAATATTTGTAACAGAATAACTGCGCACAAGATATAAAAGTTATACATGTTTTGTAGCCATCGCATACTGCTGCACTTTGGTTCACATTGTTTAAAATTTACAGAATTTTACCAGGGATTTCACTCGTTTTCTGCAGGTGTTTACGTGGTAACGGTCGCATGGTTGCTCGTACAGTTGTTCCCGGGATCGTGGAAAAAATTGCTATTGCACATTTTCTGGTGGTAAACACGCACTGCTATTTGAGTTCACCATGTGTCGAAATTCCTGATTTGTGTTGGTCCAGGATCTGTTCCTAATGGCTTCTGTTGTATAAAAGTCCAACCATATCTCCTTCCTCTTCTTCTCTCTTTCAAGTAGTATTTATTTGAACTGTCTGTAGATGGGAGCCTCATACGTAGGTCTTATGTGAAGACGGGTTCCCTGGCTTTGTATGTTTTGAGACACCTAAGGCGGCTTCCAATACACGTGATTTGACTGTTTTCAAAGTCATTATTTATCTTAGAATTAACTTCTGCCAAATTTGGTCTATACCGTAGGTTCTGACGAATAAGATCATGGCGTTTTTTAGTGATAGACTGGATTTCATGGCTGCTGCTGCTCGGGATTTTATGTGTATACTGAATGACCTGACAGTGGTTTACAGCGTAAAATTCATTAAAATTATGTATGCCTTTCAGAACTACATGTTCCATCTTCAGCAGATTGATTTCTTGCAATTTTATTATTCTCTGCTAAATATTCACAAGATTTCGTTAAATTCGACGAAGAATAACATTAATAACATATTGGTTACTTTTAAAAAGCATTACCTGACCTTGATGACAATGTCGTGCTATACGACCTCTGGCACATTCAATCTTTGTCTGTTTCGAAAACGTCGTGACAACACTAAGTTAGACCGACAGCTAACAAGAGTTCGCATGCGCGTGATGTGGGAAGGGAGAGCTTATATGTTCTAAGTTACGGTAGGTATGTAACTGACATGTGCTATCAGCGACATCATTAGGTTCCGCCGCAAGGCGTCTCTAAAGCAGTGATGCCACTAATAAACTTGCAACCCTCATAGTTGTCTGTAATGAGCTATTAATTTTATTTCATTCAATTTCAAATTTCAGTTTCATGTAGTTTCAGATTCCCAATACGGCCATCAAAAAGGGATGTTCGTGAACATGACAATGCACCCCTACAGCATTACCCATCAGAAAACAACCCAGATTTTGGAAATAATACATTGGACGGCAAAGATCATCCACAGGAGGAACAAACAGACGAGGAGATCAAATACTTTGATGAAAAAGTAAATAATTCACATATTATTTGAACAAACTACAAATTATTTCGATCTACATTAACTTACTCCTTCTTTATCTAACGAAAAAAAATACTAGTGGAATTTATTATTGTGAAAGTTGGTCATACCGAACTGTCGGCTATTTACCAGCACGCGTACTACGGTTTTGTAGAACTTAGAGAAATTTCGCGAATATAAATCAATACTTAACAATTGTAAAGAGGATTTTAAGAATCCTTAGAAAATGTAAAACAGTTGGAAATGCTAGTAAAAACGGAAAAAGTAAATAGAGCAAGAGTGTCATATGAGTATTACTTGGTGTACCATAGTTTTAAGATGAGCCATAATTTCAATTACACATCGCGCACGCTGTTCTAAGGGTTAAAAAACTTGCCTCCTTTGTCGAGGGAAGCGGGCTCAAACCGGGTTATGTTTGGTGGATATTTTAGAATGAAAAAAAAAACCTTGTCTTTGATCAAATACTCTCGGTTGGACTTTAAGCCCTAGATCTCGAAGTAGTAGATTTTTGGGCTTTCAAAAAACCTCAAACATAAATCAGAAACTGGGACAAAATACACTGCTCAAAACAATTAGAGGAACACTATGAAAAATGCAAATATTTTTTCATTGGATAAAGATACAAACATGAAATTAATAAAGTACATTACTTGTGGTTATTTATTTATTTATTTATTGCTCATGTCGGTAAAAACAAATGAATAACGCTGACAATTAACTTTTCAAATAATTCCGCTATGTAAGCAATTGAATCTTGTGCTTATTTTTCAAAGTTAAACACTCGTTATATAGAGTTAGTATCGTGTATGGCCTCCACGACATTCGATGACACTTTGGAACCTTCGTGGCATGCTCCCAATAAGATTCTGGATTTCCTCTTGCGGGATATTCTCCCATTCCTCCTTCAGAGCATCTCCAAGTTGCTGCAGAGTTTGTGGAGCTTGATGTCGGTTCCTGACCTTCCTGTCTAGAATATCCCACAAGTGTTCAATAGGGTTGAGGACTGGGCTGACCGCTGGCCACTCCATTGCCTCAATTTCATTCCTCCTCAGGAAATCCCTGGTGACAGCCGCAGAATGTGCCCTGGCATTATCCTGCATAAACAGAAATCCAAGGCCTACTCCAATGGCAGCAGGTACTACATGCTCTTCCAGAACGTGCTCGATATACCGGACAGCATTCAGTCGCTGGGGAACAAGTACAAGGTCCGTACGATTGTTGTACATAACTCCGGCCCACATCATTATGGAACCTCCTCCGAATCTATCAATTTCCTGTACAGCCTCTGCAGAAAATCTTTCTCCTGGCCGTCCCCCACGCCCTCAATCGACCATCACAACGTGTAAGACGATACCTGGATTCGTCCGAGAAGAGCACAGACTCCCACTGGTTCAGGTTCCAATCACCATAGTTTTCAGCATACATACGTCTTGCTGCCTTATGCCCATTTGTTAAGCGTGTTTTTTTAACGGGCCTTTTTGGACGAATATTCTCTTTCCTTAATCTGTTCCTTATGGTTTGGTCTGAAACCCGGATTCCGGAAGCCATATGAAGGTCATTCTGCAGGTCTTTTGCAGTTTTTGTACGCTGTCGAAGAGCAGAAAGAACAACGTATCTACATCCTGGGGGCTTGTTTTAAATTTACGGCCCTGGCCACGTCCTCTACAATACTGACATGTCTCTCTGTGCCTGTTGCATAACCTGGACACCACGGAAAGAGAAACCCCAAGCTCTAGCCACTTGTCGCAGAGATTGACCTTGTCGTAAAAGATGTAGAGCATGATACACTTCAAACTCATTTAAATGCCTCATTTTGTCAGAGACTTCAATAAACAAGGCAATAATCAACATTCGTCACTATAGCAACATCAGGAAGCTTACCAATTAGAAGTGGCCAGTGCCTTCCAAAATAAAAAAGAATCTCTATATTTGTTATTTGAGGTAATTTCTCTGTATTTAGGCCATGGATCTTTAAAATTTGTATCCAATGATAAAATTAATAATTCAATTTACATATTGCCCAACTTTCAGCATCACAGCTTTAAAAAACAATTACATATTCAATTTATTACAAGTGTCCCTCTAATTGTATTGAGCAGTGTATATGAGGCCTTTGCAATGCAAATAATATCTTTGACAATCTGGTAGTATTGCACATAAAATATAATAATAAACAAGAGGAAAGCGTTCAGTAGGTGGACGAAGAATGAGGTGGGAGAAAAAGATTAATCATGATATGATGGAGACAGAATTTATAGGGGATGATTAGATTGGTATGTATGGAGAGCTTATGTCCGATGATCCACGAACTTACGGGATCGAAAGTGCCAGTGAGTTAGTTAATAACAAAATACTACAACTACTAGTACTACTACTAATACTAATGATGATAATAAAAATAATAATAATAATACTAATAATAATAATAATAATAATAATGTTGTGCAAGTTATTGAAGGAAGAAAACTGAAATGGTTTGGCCACGTAAAGAGGATGTCAGATGACAGGATACTTAAGATGATATTACATTTTGAAGCGGAGGGCAACAGAAGTAAAGGGAGGGCAAATTAGCACTTGGTTCAAGGAGTGTATAGGAATATGTTGTCGAGAGGATTAAGAGAGAGTGATGCAGAATATAGGGTTGTAGGAAAAGTAAAATTTACAATAGGTCGTAGGACAACTACTGCATTGTAGAGAAATCCCTAATACCAATGATGATGATAATGATGATGATGATGATGATAATAATAATAATAATAATAATAATAATGGGTTTACGAGTGGTGTAAGGCGCTCTGTTATGATGCAGAGTTTTTTAACTTACCCTGGTTCGAGTTTCCACGATGGGAGATGTTTTCTCATGGAATTTTGGTCAGTATGGGACCGGTATCCACTCTGCCTTTTGGCAGCTACAATAAATAGAGGCTCGTGGTTGAAAACATCAGCTATAACTGCTTGGAGAGGTGATATGCTGACCACATATCACCCGTATGCTGTCTAGATTTTGGTTCACTTTTTGATTAACACATGCGGACGTGAGGCCAGCATCTGGACGGTAGGTCAAAGGACTTCTAGTCATGTTAACACATGGAGCCTATCTAATAAAAATGGTAGTGTGGACAGTCGAATATTGTAATTTCGAATGCTATTTTGAATTAACATTTCAGGATTGGACTCTATTCAGAAAGAATGGATATAAACTTATCCACCTCCTACGTCGCATCCAGATCTATTTAAAAGGTGAAGATAAGCAGACAAAGATGGAGGCTTACAAAGTAGCTGAAAATACCGAAGCAACTTCGGAGGCCCGCCAGCGATCCTCTCAACAGGTTTGTCATACAAAGCTTTCTCCGTGATAATACGTAGGTCATTCAATAAATAATGCATATGTATTTAGTTCTCGATTGCTTTTACTTGGAAGTGAACGAAACATTACAGAACGTCTCTCCAACCCTTCCATTATAACATCCAGTAGTTTGTTTTGTGCCGGTTCGCTCAGGGTAGAGTATGATCACTCAGGGATGTTTTAAATTATACACTTATTATTTTAGTTTATTGGATACATTTGTATGTACAATTTGTATATCTACAGTGTTTTATACTTCACTCGGTGTGGAGTTGATGAATTACTTTCTGCCCACGCGTTTTAATATCACCTTCGCGAACGGTTACTGAAGAACTTGACTATTCCAAAACGTAGGAGCGTGAGAGTGTTTTCACACGCGTCCTCGCTTTATAAGGGCGATGACTCCTCCCATAAAGTCGCCACCCCACTCCGAGTGTATATGTTATTCATTATAGCTTAGAGGGGTAGGTACCATTCGTTTAGGTTTCTATGTTGGTAATAGACTCGTGTGCATGTTTTGTGCGCCTTCCAGTTATTACTATTAATGGTACGTTTTAATACTCACGAGTCTATTACTTCTTGCCACAGTTTTCAGGCAGATCGCTGTGATGTACTTTAGGTATAAAACGGTGGCTGCTTGTGAAACACGTACAAAGCAGATAGCCGTGACTCGTTTTCACATGCTCTTTTAAATGAGGGGTTGTAGAAATTTAACACTGGGTGAAGGTTGTGAGAGTTATCCAATCCACCAAGCCAGGAATTGTTTTACTTCGCCTGTAGTTTAAATGAGAGATTTGGCGCTGGATTTTAGTTCATTGCATTTCATAAAACAACATAATTTTTAGGCCCTGGTACATCACAATGTTTCTCTGGCAGAAATATGAAGGTAGATTTTTGCAAGCAACGGTCGACATTTACCTTGTTATACTAATCCCGAGTTAAGTTCCAATTGTACTGTAAACAAACTTGCATAAGATATTACTCCGCCAACTCCGTCTACTGAGGGAACCGAGGTACTACTTTTACCCACTGAATGACTGAATTGCATCTGGAACTGCCCATAGAAACCTTGTTCTTAGTCTATATTGTATTTTACGGGAAATAAGAATGAATACAAGGTAACATGGTACCAATAATTAGTAACTTCCTCTATTCCATATTTGTTATGACAAATAATTATATATGGGCCTACATAATAAGACGTTTATGTTTTTGTTTTCATCAAATCAATAGATATCCTTTATTTACAATTTCATTATGAGCATAATATATGCTCTATGCTAACTAATCTGTAAATTTTGCTGTTATTTTTACCACACGTCCATAGCTAATGTTGATATTTTTCACTAAACTGTTTGAAAATATTGAAAATATTTTTTCTCTCCGCTTTTTAAATGGTTTGTTTTCCAATGTTTTCATAAATTCTACAGAAAGCCACCATTTTGGAACAATTGAAATTTCAAGGTATTCTGCATTGTGCATGCGTAAGGATAAAACAATGCTTATTTAATGTATTAAAATTGTAATTGTACATTTCAATATTCTCCCGTATAACTTATTTTTAATTAATAACATTTGTGCTAGATAATATATATTTTTATTATTTTTTTCCTTTATTTCGAGTGTTAGAGAGGGAACTAGATTTTCCCATACGTTTAAAGGTAAACCCATTATTGGACCAATAAAAATGCAGTCATACAACTGGCACTTAACTCGGAAGTGGTATAGTAGGATCTATGTATAGGGTGGAAAATTATTAAATATATAGAAACCGTTCAATTGTGTTTGCAGGCAGACATACCGAAGAAGAATGTGGCAGAAGCCAAACCAAATGAAGATAAACTAATAATAGATATATTCCGGGCCGAGATATTGATCGATATATTAACAGATCAAATTTTAACCAACAACGCTCGTCTTCGAAAATACAAGAAGACCAAATATATAAAACCGCTCCAAGAAAGAAATAATAAAGTAGAGAATGATGAAGCCTCGAAGGCAACTCATGAAAGAGCCAAAGAGAAAAATATAATAATCTCTTAATTTCTTTGTTATTTTTATTATAATAATTTAGATATTAGTCAGAAATTAATTAACAAAGGTTCGTTAATGTAAAATGTGTCCATTTTTCCTATAAACTTTAAAGCCGTGAGAATAATAAAAAAAAATTGTGTAACTAGAAATAAATTATTTATGTACATACAGATTTTCATGTTTACACATCTTTGTGTGCATAAATTTATATTTTCCTTCTCCCTATCCATCACTCCATGTTCTCCGGTCCTCTTGTTCTCATTCCAGTTCATATTTCTTGCATCCATGAGTATCGAGGTCTTCCATTCTTTCTTCTTCCAGATGGTCACCATTCCAATGTTTTCTGGGTAACCTTTATTCTTGTTTTTGCTGTACATGCCCATACCAATTTAACTGATTAATCTTATATAATCTAGTACTGAATATTTAATATTCATTTTTTGAAAAATAGATTTATTTCTTATAATAATAATAATAGTAATAATAATAACAATAACAACAATAACAACACCAACAATAACAACACCAACAATAACAACAATAATAATAACAACAATAATAATAACAATAATAATAACAACAATAATAATAACAAATATAATAATAACAACAATAATAATAACAACAATAATAATAACAACAATAATAATAACAACAATAATAATAACAACAATAATAATAACAACAATAATAATAATAACAATAATAATAACAATAACAATAATAATAACAATAACAATAACAACAACAATAATAATAATAACAACAATAATAACAACAACAACAACAACAATAATAATAATAATAATAATAATAATAACAATAATAATAATAATAATAATATGTTCCTTCATTCCGAGTGTTGAAACGGAGGAACCCTAGCGAAAGTTCCTTAATCTGGTTAATTTAGTCCTTATTTATGGATAGATAAAAGAGTGGCATGTGGTTAGCACATCGCCTTAATGAGACATCCAATAGGAAATTAAAGCATTACTTGGATGAATGAACGACGGTTAATTTTTGTAGAGAGGCCTTTTTAATCACGCTTGCCTATTTCTACGAGTCGAGTCGGGACTCTCGGCTAAAAATCCTTCCCGGAGAACACGTTCCTAGGGTTTTCCCATCCTAAACATCCATCAATCCCAGCCTCGTTTGAACCCGTGACAATCGGGACCAGAGGCAAGTAGGTCCCTAACATAACCAATAGACAACCGTGGCCGATAATAATAATAACAACAACAATAATAATGTGATGCATTGTTGGTCCATTTCTCAAATGACCACTTTTTAACTTCGTGGACGGCGGCAAGACTCAAAAATCTCTTTATAAAAATAATAATAGTAATAATAATAGTAATAATAATAATAATAATAATAATAATAATAATAAGAGCTTTATTTTACCTGGCAGAGTTAAGGCCTTAAGGCCTTGTCTGCCACTCAACCAGGTTTTTAAAAAATAGAAAATACAAAAAAAAATAGTCTTACAACTACATAAACAATTACATATTGTAAAAACAATACAATACAAACAATATTTATAATCTATTTTGATTTACTCTAAATTTAACGAATTAAATACATAATACGTACAAGATATAAAAAAACGAGAAAAAATTATTAATGACATAGTATGAATTTAAATAAATAAAGAGAAATTAATTATTAGACAACAGGTAACTGTAAAAGCGTGACTTAAAGGTGCCAAGTGTGCGGCAACCCCTGATATCTTGAGGAAGGAAATTCCAGTAGCGGGCAGAGGCTACTGCGAAGCAAGTAGAATAGGAGGAAGTGCTATGAAGAGGAATTGTTAGCAGACTGCTACCTTGTGACCTAGTGTCAATATTGTGGTAGGAGGATAACTTCTCAAATCTGGACGGCAGGTAAGTAGGAATGTAGGAATTCAGAAGCTTGAAAAGTAGTGAAAGAGAATGCAATTTACGTCTGTCAGTAAGACGGAGCTAAGAGAGGTTATTAAAGTGTTCGGAAATATGGTCATAACGGCGGATATTGACAATGAATCGAACGCAAGCATTATGAACACACTGCAATCTTTGCGACAATGGTTTAGATCATTATATATAATGTCACAATAATTGAAGTGTGGCAACACAAGATTCTGCACAAGGATTTGTTTTAACGAAATTGGGAGAAAATTCTGTAAATGTCTAAGATAATGTAAGATGGAGAAAGTTTTTTTACATATGTGTTTCACTTGTATTTGCCAGATTAAATTTGCGTCTAGATGTAGTCCAAGATCTATTACTGAAGAAGAATAAGGGATAATTATATTATTTATAGTAATGTTTGGAAGTGTAGATATGTCAAAAGTTGTAAGCAGTCTTTGTTGTCCCATTAGAATTACTTGTGACTTGTTAGGATTTAGATTTAGACCGATACTTGAAGACCAGTTAAAGATGGATGTGACATCGTCATTCATTTTCGTCAAGCTGTTGTAGAGAGAATGAGGAGGTGAATGTAGGTAAATTTGAAGATCATATAAGGCATCATTGGCCACGTGTACAAATCACAAGATGTATCTTCTGACGAGTTATCGCTTTCACGTCAGTTCTTGTGCCCCTCTCTTCAATTCTGCCTATCACATTCATCGCCACGTTGGCCTAGTGGTTGTGTTCCTACCTCTACTCCCAAGGGTCGCAGGTTCAAACGAGGCAGGGGTAGATGAATTCTTTAGGATGAAAAAATCGTAGTGAGAAGTCCTTCGGAAGAAACTTTAAGCCGCGGATCTCGACACTGAAGATTATCGGGCTCGTAAAAGAACCTCAAGCCTGAATTAGTGCCTCTGACAAAAATTTAATCGTCTTTCACCATAGTTGCCCAAAACGTATATTTAAAAAAAAACTACTCCTTGAGATAGTTAAATTAATGATTCTTTAGTTGGCTACCAGTTGTATATTCGACACGATGTCCTGCCCACATGTCACTCACTGACTTCCATGAGATAATAAACGTAAATAAATTTGCTTATTAAGAAACTCCCGCAAGAGAGCATCTTGTTCCAACGCGAGACGTATGGGGGTAGAATATTACAACTGCTACTGACTTGATTTCGAATATATAAATGTTGCCGATACTTCTGGATAAAGAGCTAAATATGTACATTAATGAATAATCGTAGCAGTGTACAGAGTGCAGTGGGTGGCATTGGAAGGAATAATAATAATAATAATAATAATAATAATAATAATAATAATAATATAATATCTCCAACATATCTTCAACTTTATTCACGAGCATGTTCCATCACAAAATTGCAAAACTACCTGCTAATGTGTTTCAAAATACACTATTTTAAGTCTTTTTTTACAACATATAGCCTACATACAATATTAACGGAGTCTTCTATGTTGATAGGGTAATATTTACAAATTGTCAAAGTTAATACTTTTTGTAAAATTTTGGAACGGTTTTAAGTTTTTTCAACTAAATTAGTATAGTTTATAGGCCAGTGTCCGTCAGCGCATTTTAAACAGTTTTTTAGCTTCAGTCTTTCGTTCTTTAATATTGGACTTTCCCACAGTAAATGGCCAACAGTTTGTGCATCTAATCCACAAGGGCTCATCGGGTTATCTGTGATCTTAAATCTATGAAAGTACGATCGTATATTGGAAATCAGGGTAGAGTACGATAATAATTAGCAGTAGTAGTAGTAGCAGCAGCAGCAGCAGCAGCAGCAGCACTAGCAGCAGCAGCAGCAGCAGCAGCAGCAGTAGCAGTAGCAGTAGCAGTAGCAGTAGCAGTAGCAGTAGCAGTAGCAGTAGCAGTAGCAGTAGCAGTAGCAGTAGCAGTAGCAGTAGTAGTAGTAGTAGTAGTAGTAGTAGCAGCAGCAGCAGTAATCTACCGCTCTATGTGTGGAATTAGATTTAAGACTCTAGATCTCTGAGCTAGAGATTTGTTTTGTCAGTATGTAATCAATTTGTAAACTAATGAGGTTATTAATTGTATATGTTTAGAATAATTTAAGAAAAGCAAGTATCAAGAATTCCATAGAAATTAAATAAGAAATCGAGCAATCTTACGGCAGAATAAGTTTCATGCAGGCTAAATCACAACTCAATTGGTCATTGCTAAAGGGCCCTTTTCCAATACAGCTAATTGACAAAGTCGTTGCTCTATCCTGGAATAAGGGTATTTTAGCATGAAACTAAAAGTGAAATGCTCAACTGTGGCTGTGTATGAAGGTCCTTTATTTAAGCACAGAATGTGTATCTATATGCCAGGATGTTGAATATGTACTTAACCCTTATTTACTTAATACTTAATACATGCTTTCCACTTTACAGTAGTTTACTTTTGATTCCTGCTTTCCAGAGATTCCTATATTCCCATTGTCCTTCCTCCATACTCCTCTTCATCATGGCATCATATATTCCCTCATGCCATGTTCTTCTACTTCTCCCCCTCTTCCTTTTGCCTGGTACCATCCAATCTAACACATGTTTAGGCCACTGGTCCTTCGACATCCGTTGTTACATGTCCATACCACTGTAAATCTCTCTTTCTTATCCTTTCGATAACAGTTTCTTGTGCATCCATTTCTTGTCTGATATGAATTTCGAATATGTTGTAGCCTGGATATTCTCATACTTCTCCGTAATCCATCCATTTCTGTCGTCAAGATTCTTTTCTGCATCATTTCATTTATTGTTCAGCTTTCTGATCCATATGCAAGTATACTTTCCATTATTGTCTGTATAATCTCTTTTTTTTGTTTTTCTGGTCAAATTTCTATTCCATAAAAGACCATTTAGGGATCTAATCGCCTTCCTTGCACAATTTACTCTGTTAATATCTTTTTCACAAGTACCAGATTTATGTAATATAGATTCAAGATATTTAAATTCTTCAACACGTTTAATTATCATATTATTTATTTGTAGGTCTTCTAAATTTCCTCCGATTACCATACATTCTGTTTTGATATAATTTATCTTCAGTCCACCTACCTCAAATGCATCTACCAACTTTCCAATCATATGTTCTATATTTTCTTTATCTTGTCCTATTATAATCTGGTCATCAGCGAATAATAAATTGTGCGGTAAATGGTCATTAATGTTGATTCCCATTCTCCTACATGACTTATTCCATTTCATTAATACATCTTATAAATATATCTTGAACAATGTTGGTGACATCCCACATCCTTGTCTTAATCCTTTTGTTATATCATATTCTGTGGATACTCTATTTCCAACCTTAATACTTGCTTTACAATCATACATTCTTTTTATAAAATGTGTAAGAGATTTAGGTATTCCAAGTTTCTCCATTGCCACCCAAAGCTTGTTGATGGGTACAGAGTCATATGCCTTCTCCAGATCTATAAATGCCATATGAACTTGTTTTCCATTAGCTAACATGTTTTCTGTAATCTGCCTAATCACAAATATATTATCAAGGCACGATGTCCTTTATATCCCTCCTCATCATACTACCTATTATTCGAAATCTTTTACAGTTTCTCTTGCTAGAACATGGGAATTCACTTCCACCCTATGTCAGAGACTGCCAAACTTTACCATCTTTCAGAAATAAATTGAAAATAAAATCACTAACAGAAACAACTCACTAATACTACTTTTTAAGAATTAATAATGCGTTTTTGCATTATTTAATAAAAATAGACTTAGGATTTGTTAATATATTTGCCTAATGCCTTGTATAAAAAGCGTAGATTAATTCATTGTAGTGTTTTTTTTTCTCTTCTTTTTATGCATAGTAGATTCGAGCTGTTATTCCTTTTTTATTCATTGTATCATTCATTTAATTTTAATTGTATTTAGTTTCATTCTATTATTAGACATTCATTTTATTATTATTCAATATGACAGATAATGAATTGTTCAATAACTATTATTGTAACTTTTTTTTGTATTCATATGTAACATGTTTTGTCCTGTCTAATATGACTACTATTGTAATTTTTTTGTATTCATGTGTAACATATGTTTGTCCTGTTTTATATGACTATTATTGTATTTTTTTTTGTATTCATATGTAACATATGCTTGTTCTGGTGAGTGGAAGAGAAGGCCACATGGTCTTAACTCCACCAGGCTAAATAAATAAATAAAAAAATAAATAAATAAAAAAAAATTACCTGATGTAAAACCTGTTTGTTCTTGTGTAGTTAACTCATGTTTTAAACAAAATTGGACATAGGGCCTTTAGGAATGACCAACTCAATTATGACGGTATCTCTGAGGCACTCTATATACTGATATTCATTTAATAGTAATTGTCATGCAGATTCGTGAATTAACCGATCTATGACCGGGTTAATTGATTGTTTTGCGCTCCATTATGCACATATCTATGGATAATCGATTTACTTAAGGGAGATACGTTTCAAATCACTCAATACTTTATTATATAAATCCTTTCTATGCAGAGAGCGTTTCATTATTACAATAAATTATACATAAATTAACAAAGATATGGGAACAGCGAATTTAATTGGAATGATGCAAAACTGATCCTAACTAACTAACTCCCTGGCATCATGGAACCCGTAGGTTCATGACCGCGCGGACATAAGCTCTCCATACATGCCAATCCTGAGTTAATATTTTTCAATCATCCCCTGTTCTTTGTATTTTTACGGTGAAAGATGGTCAGTCTTTCGACGAAGGTACTTTTTTCGTCTGGCTTATCACCTTCGACCAGTCCGGCATGGCTACCGCTAACGGCAGCAATGCTAACGCCGACATAGCTCTTGGGATACCATATTTGTTAGAATTTTGTACGAAGTTAAAAGTATTGTGATGCCCCTCTACTTGTTGTTACCAGTTTTATCTCCTTTCTTATATTTTGGTACGATAATTGATTTTTCCATTCATATGGAAGAGCCTCTTTTTCCCAAATCATACCAAGCAACCAGCATATCTTGTTCATCAATGTTTCTCCCCCTGATTTTATCAGTTCTGCAGGGATCTCATCTGAACCTGATGCTTTATACATCTTCAATTTTTCTATCGTCATTTCAACTCTAATGCACTTGGTTGTGCGAATAGCATTCCTGCTCTCTGTAAATTATCCTCCTCAATGTCCTGTTCTGTATGTACAGCCTTTGAAATAATTGAAGGCGCACTCACGTCTCTGAACGAAGCCACTGCGCATGATCAGAGATCAGTTATTCGGTTCACAAGTATACAACTATTTGAGAAACTAAAATCTGTTCTATTTCGTTGTGTGTCGTGCAATGGAAAATAATTTCGCGTGAATAAGTAGTGCGGTAAGTATTGAAAATAAAACCAAGCAAAACAAATTAAACAAAAGAAAGAAAATTAATTGAAATAAGGACGAGAGAGAGAGAGAGAGAGAGAGAGAGAGAGAGAGAGAGAGCGAGAGAGGGAGAGAGAGCGAGCGAGAGAGAGAGAGCGAGAGATATATAGCGAGAGAGAGAGAGAGAGAGAGAGAGAGCGAGAGGGAGAGAGAGAGCGAGCGAGAGAGAGCGAGCGAGAGAGAGCGAGAGAGAAAGCGAGAGAGAGAGAGCGAGAGAGAAGGCGAGAGAGAGAGAGCGAGAGAGAAAGCGAGAGAGAGCGAGAGAGAAAGCGAGAGAGAGAGAGCGAGAGAGAAAGCGAGAGAGAGAGAGAGCGAGAGAGAGAGAGAGTGAGAGACCTCATACATGGGAAACAGAAGCTCCCCCCATTAGACCACAGCCATTCCTCCTAGAAATTGTCCGTATGAAGAGATGCAATACTACAGGACTTACTAGCATAATGAAATTATATATTAACTTGACTTAATTTTAATTAATCAGACGCGTTTTGTATTTGCAGCGGAAATAAATAATTTTGTTATGCCTTGTGATTTGTAAACAAAGTAATGAGACGTTACAATCACAATTCATTTTCTATATATATATATATATATATATATGGGTGTGTGTGTGTTAGCTTTCATTGATTTATTTCCCTATATATACAAATTTATTTTTATAACGAAGCCTGGTAACAGGTAGGCGTTATGAAAATTAACGATGTTAGTAAAATAAATCTTCCTAACCAGGAACGAATCCGGGCCCGCGTCGTCGCAAGAAAGCATCTTGCCGACTGCTGCAAAGAAGCGAACGATATGAATATTGCATGAAGAGAGACTTACGCCGCTCTCAAACGAGTCAGCACATGTAACAACGGTCTAGTGTGAATCGCTCTTCAAAACTCTAACTTTCCATCATCAAGAGTTGCGCCATCAATTTTTCAAAGGCTGTACACATTTCTAAATGCGACATTACATAAAATCATGACTCATGAGGATTATGAAGAAGCCAAACTCTCTGTGCTGTGAAGCAGACACATGAGGAAGAAGAACAAGACTTTCTGTGATATTCGACCCCTTTTTTTAAATGGAATTGTAATCGAGTGAAACTACTTCAAACTGTATTAAACAAAAAAAATATGGATATTGCTAGTTACGTCACTGTAATACGAGTTTTCAAAGAAAGTTATTAACAGAAATTATTAATAATTGAAAAGTCAATATTAATACATTTTAATCCACGCAAATGAACAATGGCGCTTGGAGAATATAAAGTAACAACCAGTCCAACAAATGTGAACAATAAAAATATAATAAATCGTAAAACGCATTAACATTAGGCTGCTTTCTTCGTATAAACATAGTGCAAAGCACAGATTGATAACCGCGGTGGACTAGTGGTATGCTCCTTGGCTCTGGTTTCGAGGGTCGCGGGTTCATACTCGGCCAGGGTCGATGCATTATTTTAGGACGGAAACTCCAAGGGTCCGGAGTCTGAAGATTTTTCAGGTCGTAAAAGAACCTTAAGCCTGAATAAAGAGGCCTCTAAGCAACATTTACTGATCTCAACGTTCTATATAATACCTTAGTTGCCTGTTAGATGTCTCATTGGGTCATCGTGTTGACTGGATGCCATCCACGACATCTCTGAGCAAATAAGGCAACTAAAAATTAACTTGGTCTAGTAACTCATAAAGGAAAGGTTATGTCTCAGCAATGATCTACGCCATTGTAGATAGAAAAATATTATAAATTGAAACCAACAATGCATAAGATTGGTCAGTAAGATACCTCCTCGTAGATGGAGGACGATGCTAGTTAAAATTCGTTTAATGTAAACAACTGAACGAAGATAATATGACATCATGAAAAAGCAAGTTGTGAGAAGGCCAAAACTACTATGGAGTTGTAACGATTAATAATAAAAATAATAATAATAATAACAATAATAATAATAACAATAATAATAATGTATAAAACTGTTATTCTGCCAGTTATTTTATACGGATGAACATGAACTCTTACAGTATCAAAGAGAGATGAGTAGACAGGTGAATGGGGAAGATTACAAACATTGAATTACATGGCATTTATAGGAAGCCAGATATAATAAGAGTTAAGTCTCGTAGACTGCGATGGTCAGGACATGTGGCACGAATGGGGGATGAAAGACATGCATGGGAACTTCTTGTAGGAAAAGCAGAGGGAAAACGCCCATTTGGTAGACCAAGAATGATGTCGGAGAATAGCATTATCTATGACTTGAGGGAAGCAGATTATACAAGGGATGATTGGAAAACATCAGCTCAGGATATGAATGTATGGAGAGCTTATGTCCACACGACCATGAACCTATGGGTTCGATAGTGCCAGTGACTTAGAGGTAGTTAATAATAATAATAATAATAATAATAATAATAATAATAATAATAATAATAATAATAATAATAATAATAATGCTTGCGTTTATAACACTCTGATTCTCATTCTGCAAAACCATATGATTCATCTATGCACTTGAAAGAATAGAAGGTGCACTTGAAAATAATAATTTATGAGTTTATTTTTAACAACATTTCTCCAAACACACAATATTTTTTCTTTGGCAATTTTCTCTGGAAATTAAACATTACAGTACACTATCACGATTCCTAGTAAAATATAAATTACCTGCAACTGTTAACATTTTAGCGTTAACCGAAAGGTTAACGATCGTCAAGGAGTTGTTAATTTGCTTCTCAATAAATGCAGTTGAGGAAATGAGCTAAGTTAGGTTTCTCAAGTTTGCAAATAATATTCTCGGAATAATATCACTCATGCAGGATATCGACTCCTGTCAAATTAACACCCAAACCACAAACAATATTTATGTCTCCAACAGGCACTCACTGAAGCATTCATTATCACTGTTATTTATTACTTATGGAAATTGACTTTAGAGACATAACCAAATTTATTATAGATAGACGAAAATATTGGATGGGTCATATAGAAAGAATGGAAGAAAACCGGCTTGCAAAAAGAGGTAAAGAAGATAGACCAATGGACGGGAGAATAACAAGAGGAAGACCAGCCAAGAGATGGATAGACAGTGAATGCACATCCAATACGTCTTCCTCCAAGGATTGATTTTGGAAATAAACAGGACGAAAATCCTACAAATTATGTTTAAGAAGAAGAAGAAGACGAAGACTTTTGGAGATCAGCTTTAATATAAAGAAAGAAATGATTAGAAACAATGTGATAAACATTAAAATAGGCGCAAACAATTCGATATTGGATAAGCCATGTGAAGAAAAATTTACTAACAAAGTAAAAAATTAATTTCTACTAGAATAAATGAAAACTGAATTTTGTTATGTTACCTATATCTTTGAATTTGAATATACCTCAAAAAAAGAAAAATTAATGAATTACTAAAGAAGTAGGCCCACTATTATAGTCATATAAAAACAGGAGATGGTTCACTTATTTTTAATACTACCCGAGCCCCTATATTACAGGATCAGATGAGAAATAGAGATTCAAATATCACGATTACAGTTTACATTTGACCTTTGTAGGATGTTTGAGAAACATGCGGTAGAGACAGTTGCTGTCGTAAAAAACATGACACACAATAATGTGTATATGATTTAACAGAAATGAAGTGAAAAAAAAATCTTAGTTTCTATTAGAATTTTATCAGAGAAAGAATTTCTAAAATGCTAAATATGATGATTGCAACAGAGTATAATGCCAAGTAAGACTTCCGTCTTTTGATTTGGTTTCACGTACAAACAGCTGTTCAATATATAGGCCTACTATCTGTGTTAAATCTTAGCCTAACTTATAATACATAACATCCTTGCCCCATATCATCATCATTATGATAGTGAACTTTTCAGGCTTAGAGTTAATTGAAACTGGTTCTTCTTCCTCAAGAATCCCGTGTCTTTGGTCATCCTTTCGTTCTATGTCCTGTTCGATTACTATACAATGCTTGGCAGACTGTCTCCATACCCATTCATTTTATCTGGTTCAGCCATATCTGTTTGTGGGCTTCTATTTCTTCAACTAAGTTTAAAATATCTTCGTTTAACATATCTTGTGAGTCTAAATTAGGTCGTCTGTGTAGCCTACGAATTTTCTAACCTCTTTTCGCGCTTAATCGAATTCTGAACGCAAAGTAGTATTAATTTTGAAAGCTAGAACTATTCTTGGGCTCAAAATTTTGTTGTAATTAAGCGAGTTTAAAACTGATTTGGAGAGTATACTAATTAAAAATAGGATTTTTATGTGTGCACTTATTTTTTGTTGGACAAATTAGATCTCTCTGAAAATGACTGAAATTATTGAGAATAACGGACATTTTCTATCAATCTTTATTTTTGTAAACTTTAGCTCTTTTCTCTCATTCTGTTCATAATATCCCTTTTTCTGATCTTTTTACATTATTCATTTCATACTTTTATACAGCGAATTCTCTCATTTAATTTATTTTGCAATGTGCAATGTATTATTTATCAATATTAAACCAACTTCTGAACAGCTTGCCATGAACATGGATACAGTGAAACTGTTTACCTTCAGAGAACACAAGAAATGAACACAATTTAAGAGAGCACACTTAACAATCGAGCATTTTAACTATAAAAACATTAACTAGAATCAGTAGCATTGATTTTACACATTTTATAATTGTATATAAATCCGCATTGAATTCTATTCGGATTCAAATTTAAGATTACTGAAGTAGGGAATAAAAATTACTGATTGTTGTTTCATTTCGTTTCCGTTTGTGAATCTAAATTGTATGATGGGTAACAAGTTTAGTGTTCATCATGCCAGAGGTGGCTCAGTCTCAGACGTTCAGGCAGGACTTCATCTAAACAATCGAACCATTATTATATGACTCATTGTTTGTGATTAGGGAATACCATTAGTTGAAAACAAAGAGGAGAGCGCATCATATTACATATTTCTACTTCCTAGCATCTATATGTATATTTTTTCATTTCTTTATTTAGCTTCGTTTAACCTCTCCCTTTATATGCACTTTCACATGTCCCATGGTATCCGGGCCTTACAGTAACACGACCAATCGGGAGAGGACTTTAAAATCCTGATCACATACATATTTTCCTTCTTTTACCACTAAAGGACATGGAAGAATTTCCTGGATAAAATGATTAGCCCATTGCCACGACCATCTCCAAGACAACTCGGACATTTAAGACAAGACGCACCATTCACTCATACATTCATATTAAACAAGGTAAATGTGATATGGATTACTGTGATGGCCACATGGTTTTCGGGGATTACTTGAACCTGAAAGGTTCCTAACATTTATCTTGTACGTGAGGGGAAAAAAAACGAAAAAATCTCACCCAGGAATCCTTTCTGGACGAGATTCAAACCCGGGACCGATGCGTCAGAAAATACTATATTATTACTAGATCACAGCGATGAACTAATATGCTTTAGAAATTCTAGCATTTTTAACAATTTCAGTCTTTTTAAACTACATAAACATTACGGACTGTAGAATGAAGAGTATATTTTTTGTGCCCTTCTTCTCTTCTTTTTTATCACGAAACACCTAAAAATCCCAAGCATAGTTAGTTATAAGTATAGTTTATGTGACACGAGTTATCAAGTAGCAAATACATTTACATCTTTACAAAACTAAAAAGCGAAGGAGCATACTTGATGGAGGATGAATATTTAACAATTATTATCATTGATATTACAGTAGAGTTTTATTAAGTTTATAATATTTATACAGTGCTCTCGCCTAATGTTTACAGAAATAAAACTAGAATATGAGCATTAAACACAGTAAAATCTCTTCATTTTTTATATTAAAACTGATCTCCAAATGTCAATTTCCATAAATAATAACAGTGACTACCAATGTTTTAGCGAGTGTCTGTGATGTGGACATAAACATGCTATGTAACCTTAAATATTATTTGAGGTTTGGGTGTTAATTCGGCATGAGTTGATATCCTGGATGAATTATATTGTTCCGAAAATATTATTTACAAACTCCAGAAGCCTAATTAAATGCGTGATTAGCTCTATCCCGACGAAATTGAGTGCTATATGAGTGAATTTGTGTTCTTGTAAAATATGTTACACAGAGGACAGAAGAGGTTGACCTTTTCAGTGCCTATGTTCCTGACCATGGATACCTTTTTAAATCTCTTGCAACAAGGAGCCTTACAAACTAGGATATAGAAAATATTATGCTTGACCTTGTATTATCATCAGTGTTCACCCAATATTTGAGTACCTTTTTGAATATTATTTATTCGAAATCTTCTTAAGTGATTTTCAAATAATTAAATTATCTATATATCTTCGGGTTTTTACAGCTGCTGCCGTCTTCCTGTGCCAAATCTCCAAAGCCTACGGTCTTGGGCATCTTCGATGCTTAGCCCTCTAGCTTGCATTACTGTCTTCATGTTTTCCTTCCATGTTAACCTTGGTCTCCCTCTTTTCTTCTTTCTGTTCGGATGCCATTCATATAGTTGCTTCGGCCATCGCTCATCTTCCATTCTTAAGACATGTCCTAACCAAGTTAATTCCTTCTCCTCAATTCCAATTCTTTCAATTATGTCTTCTGCTTCCATTATGTTTCTAATTTCCTTATTTGTGACATGTTCTAATCTAGACTTTCTGGCACTTTTATTATTTTAATTATTTATTTTATTTTCTTTAAACTATGGTTAATATTTTTAGATCTGGTGAAAAGTTAAATGCGCTTAGTAAATGAACAAGAATAAAATAAATGAATATTGTTGTGAAATAATAACCAAAATAAGTTAAGATTTACTTCATTTATCAAATATTGGATATCTTCTCTTTCACCTAGTTTCGTGTCTGCATGTCACTATGCTTCCTTAATGGAGGATTTAGAACTTATAAATATTTTAGATGTACTGTACCTATCAACTCCAAAAATAGTGTTAAAGTGGCTTCCCTCAACAATCTCTCCAACTGGTACTAAATGTGGACTCATTTCGTGATTACCCTCTCCTCCGAATTAAAAAGTATTCAAAAAAAATAAAATAAATAAAATGACTCCACTATAACTCTACCTATTTTCATTCTCGAGCTCGAGAACACAGCACTTGCTCGAGGAATCTATATATTGACTCGCCGCTTCTTCGGAGTTGTAGCTGTGGACCTTAAAGGCCTACTTACGGACTCAAAAAGTGTTTTCAGTGCCAGAACTTTAACCATACCGTACCTTCGCGGGATGTAACCTGATACTTCGTTACGTCATTTCTGCCTACGCACACAGTCATAAGGATTGTCCCGTGAAAGTGGAGGCACAAAGGGATCCATCCAAACTGCAGTTCATCGCGTTACCCCACATCTACCGCGGCGGCCCATCATATTAGATACCTTAAATCGAAATAACTCCAAACCGCTTGACCTTCTGTCCGCATTTTTAGCTCAGTAAAAGTGACCCCTGGATTATCCGTCAGAAAGATTCTCGTTCTTGCACCAGAAATACGAAAGAGTGGAGATAAAGAATGGTCAAACATAAGTTCAGTCATTCCAACCCCCATCCTATCAGAGATAAACAATCAGTTCTTCAGGATATTCAGCCATAGCGTAGTGGTTAAGGCACTGAACTACAAGCCGGAGGGTCGAGGGTTCAAGTCCCGTTGGGGTCAGGGTTTGTAAACTGACCCAAACCCTCTGGCGGCACTGTGACCCTGGGGTCGTCTCAGCCTCTAATGGAAATGAGTACCAGACACTTGTTCTGGGGGTAAAGGCGGCCGTCACGAAGGGCTGACAACCCGGCTGACATAAAGTGCCGATTGTCTAGAAACAAGTGGGAGCCTTAACCTCCTACTACCCCAAGGGCCTCCGGGCCTGTTGTGGGATCACTTTACTTACTTATCTTTTATTTGTTTACTTGTTTTTGTACAGTGACTTTGGAAATCAGATAACATAAATATTATTAAATCAAAATTAACGCTATTAAATTGGCAAACCTATCTTTTTTTTTTCTTTTTTTTTTTCCCCTTTCTGTATGTAAATATTTTCATATGCCCCACGTCATCCGGATTCAACACGAACACGACCTATCAGGAGAGAAGGTTTACTTCGGATCACATAAGAAAGGTAGAGGTAAAAAATAATAAAAACAGGTTAATATCTTTTCCTTGAAGCTGGTAAAAGCACTTTTAATTATACAACATGCTTTCTTCTTTACCAGTCAGCGCCGTGGCTACTAATATGACTGCAGCAACATATACACGATTCTCACATGCTTTCATACTGATAAAGGCTAATTCGATATGGATGATTATTATAGCCAAATTATGTTCATGGAGTATTCCAGCCTTAATTATTCCTGACATTTGAGAGGATTAGAGCACAAGTGGCGTCACTCCAGGTTTTCTTAAATTGGAGTTACTGTTACCTTTTGGAGATATGGAGAATGCTGTAACTCCAGGATTATAATATTTATAATATTTCACACAAATGGCAGCACTTTATTAGTGGTTAAATTAATTACTCTTTAATGTTGAGTGATTCCGGGTTATGTGGCCGTGGTCCATAGTTGGTGTTGATACCAGACGTTTCGCCCTCAACTGCGGAGGGCATCTTCAGTGGCGAGTGCTTCTAGGCGTGTTTCCTGGTCGGAAGATCTACTTAGAGTGAGCGCTGCGGACGTAGTGGACGTGTGCACCCACCACTAATACAACGTCCACAACGTCCGCAGCGCTCACTCTAAGTAGATCTTCCGACCAGGAAACACGCCTAGAAGCACTCGCCACTGAAGATGCCCTCCGCAGTTGAGGGCGAAACGTCTGGTATCAACACCAACTATGGACCACGGCCACATAACCCGGAATCACTCAACATTATGATTACCGGCCGTGAAAGCCTGCATTCAACTAATTACTCTTTAGTTCAATGAAGTAACTCAGCTGAAACCTCTCGTTTGTGAACATTGGATTGTTTTTAGTGCTGTTAGTGTTGGTAATTCAGAATTAAATGGTACTTACAGAAGGTAGTGGTATTCACATCACAGAATAATAGGAACGTACGTGTCTGGCAATGAAATATATAACAGCAGTGCCCAAGACAACTTCCAATAATATGTAGCATATTGGGGCATTAACCAGGAAAGGACAAACCTCACCGACGCGACGATTACTATAAACTTAATATAAGGAAAATATAAAGGTAAAGTGATCCCACTACAGGCCTCAGGAGGCCCTTGGGGTAGTAGGAGGTTAAGGCTCCCACTTTTTCTTGACAATCGGCACTTTATGTCAGCCGGGTTGTCAGCCCTGCGTGACGGCCGCCTTTACCCCAGAACAAGCGTCTGGTACTCATTTCAGTTAGAGGCTGAGTCGACCCCAGGGCCATAGTGCCGCCAGAAGGTTTGGGTCAGTTTAAAAATCCTAACCCCACCGGGACTCGAACCCTCAACCTTCCGGCTTGTAGCGCAGTGCCTTAACCACTACGCTACGGCGTGCCCTAAGGAAAATATACTTATATATTTATCTTGTTTCGTGGAAACGTAATAAGGATAATAACGTGGAATCTGTGAAAGAAAGACAATGCTATCATGTTTTAATAACAAATTTTAATATACCCTTAAAACCTTCAAATATGTTTTGTAATAGTAGTGGAAATAATATTAATATATCGAAAAAAATACATGCATTTGCAGTGACATTACGCACGGGTTTATTTGGGCGTACATGCATTTTCCTATTACACAAAAATAAATGAATACAAACAAATACTCTTATGAATACAGCATTTATATGCCTTCTACACTCATACATGAAAAGGAAAATTATAACACGATCTCTCTCAACCATGTACTTACCTGTGTGTCCCTCGTTTCATGCGATTTCGTATAAATGATAAATGAATATATATATATATATATATATATATATATATATATATATATATCATCATCATCCGGTATCATGGCAGCTGCCGCCGTCTTCCGGAAACCAAACGCCATTCCTCTCTATCCATCCATTGATCTTCCTCCATTCCTCTGATATTCATAGCTGCTTGTACCCCTTCTATCCAAGTTTTCTTCGGTCTTCCACTCTTCCTCCTTTCTATTGGGATCCATTCCATAACAATTTTTGGCAATCTTTGCTCTGGCATTCGTTTGACATGACCATACCACTGCAATATTCTCTTTTCTATGATGTCCGGCTCCTCTTGTACACCCATAATTTCCCTTATTTCTTTATTTCGTATTCTATCCATTCTAGATTTTCCAGCTGATCTTCTTAAAACATCCATTTCTGTACTTAAAATTCTTTTCATTTCCCTGGTAGGAATTTGCCAGACTTCAGCACCAAATTTATAATGCTCTGAATTATGGTTCCATCCCCGGTCGGGACAGTTTTTCTGGGTGAGGTTTCTATCGGGCTTTTTCCTCACCTGTAAGACAAATGTCAGGAAAACATTAAGGCCCAAACGCGGTCCCCGAAATCATATGACCATCATCATCCTTCACCGGTGTGGAAAGCAATGGGAAGCTACCACATCTACAATTCCCTAGTAACGCTGCAAAGCATAGCATAAAAATGCTATGATTGCAGTGAAGGACCTGCCCTCAGGCAGAATTACTATGGATGGATATATATATATATATATATATATAATAAGAATTCTACGTCTAAGGTAGGGGAGAGTCGGATGGTAACGGACATCAGCTGGTATCGGACGGTCATAGTTTCTCAAAATGTAAACATGTGGCACCACCTCCTTGGTGACTAAAAGATGCCTTTGTGTGTTAGAAGGACGTGTTTTGTTCACACAGTCTGCAGGAAGCTTTGTTTGCGAATAGTTGTGATTTTTGTTTTTTGTGTGTGTTTCAACTCGTACGGAGTTATATTTAACAAAGAACTACAGCTAAACGAGTAAGTAAGCATTGATTTTATATTCACTACTAGAATCAGTGTATATTAATCTAATCATCTATAGGTTTATACTATTTCTGTTTTCAAAAGTTTTCTTTTTAATTAACATTTTTTCACTACCGCGTCATTCGGGTGGTATCGGACGCACTTCTCTCGGGTGGTATCGGACAGCCCTGACTATTTTGTTATTGGGACTTCCCTTGTTTTAGGTAAATATGGGTAAAATCCGAGGCAACTGGGATGAATCCAACATGGTACTAGCTGTACAACATGTCAGGAGCAAGAAAATGTCTATTAGAGAGGCTAGCCACTTGACAGGGCGGTGATGAAGCCCTTCAAAGATGCATATGATAATGCATGCGTGTCTTGGATGAGGTTTTATCCGAAATTTAAAATAGGTCTGAAAGATATTTCAGGCCTTGTTAACCAAGCATTTATTAAGATCTGTCGCATGGATCTGCTTTCGAGTGTACGGGGATATGTCCTTTCAATCCCAATATCTTCAATGATAAGGATTTTGACCCATCTGTAACCGAACCTCAGTCTTTAATTCAAGATCCCACATCTTCTCTTCCTCAAGCCACACTTGAATCTCCTGATCAAGTCCGTCCATCAATTTCTCCACTTCCTTCTCAAGCTGAATTCTCTGCATCGTCCACTGAGCCAGAGATTCATTCACCCCTTACAGTCAAAGCAGAATCAATCAACGACAGGCCCTCTACGTCAAAGACATTACTAGAGAAGATCTCACTCCTGCCTAGCAGTGCAAGAGAAAAATTAAATACCAGAAAAAGACGTCGGCAACAGAGCGAAATTTTGACTTCAACTCCATTTAAGGAGCAACAGGAGGAAAAGCGAGCCCGCCTGTCTGATAAAGGTGGCATAAAGAAGGGAAAATCCTTGAACAAAAAAGGAAAATACTCCTAGAAAGACCTTAAAATTCGATAAAAATACTGAAGACGACGCAAAGACTGACTGCATAATTTGTGGAGAGAACTTAGATGAAGATTGGATTCAGTGCAGTGTTTGTAATGGCTGGGCTCATGAAAATTGTGCAAATCTTGAAGGAGACGCTTTATTTTATAAGTATGATACATGTAGATGTGTTAAATGTAAGCAAATGTGTGTTGTAAATAGTTATACTGTAAGATTCTGTTCAAAATATTGATTGTCCGATACTACCCTCCAGTTTTCAGATATGCAAATAAATAACAATTATTTAAATTGGATATAATGTTCATTGTATTTAAAAAAAATAGCATAATGTTTAAAACGGGGGTTTAGAATGTGATCAAATATACATATTAACTACAATACAAAATTATTTACTGATTCCCAGGAAACGTTAGGGCCAAATGATCTTATATGTCCGATACCATCCGACTCTCCCCTATATCCACAGTCTCACACATCTATCCTCACATATAAAAAGATTTTGATATATATATATATATATATATATATATATAAATTATCTCATCTATAAAGCTATCTATACATCTAATTGTAGCACAACTTTGTTCTTTGTACGATATAAAATCTGTCTAAAAACCGGGACTTCAAAAGAACCCACCCATATTTACACACACATCCCCCCCACACACACAAATGCACTATAGGCCAAAGGCTATTAAACTAAGAAAACTTAAAACATAATACAACTGAAGATCGGAAATAAATATCATATTGAAGTTCTCGACGTCAGTAGGATATATTTCTTCATTGAGTCCCAATTATTCCATCCCTCAATTTCCTTGCTGTGTGCAAAAAATTGCACGCTTTCACTTCGCGCTCGACCTCTCCGCTACATTAATGTAAGTTGTTCTGCCTCCCTACAAAGTGCTTTAATTCTTAGCTAAAATAATTTTTCCGCTCATTGCTCAGAGGACATACAATAATTTAATTCCATCTTCGCTTGCCAAAAAATAACACTGGTCAACATGATTTTTGTCTCATGAGTACCATTAGTTGTACTTAATGCAGTTTTTTATCGAGTTTTCAAATATGTATTCGGAATTTCTCCATCACACACAGTTTTTTTTATTTAAATTTCAATTAATGGATTTAAATAATTATTTTCTGTTCAACAAAGAATAAAGGGATTACGTAAAAATCAAACCATACAGTGGTGTACCCTGACTTGCAATCTGTAATGAGACCAGTTCCACATTGCGAAGAATTGACCATACCAAAGCCTCCAGAACATGTGACATTATATTAAGAGAGCTCGGATTCTGATGGAAGTAAGAAAGAAGAAGAAGAAACAGATTTTGGTGATACAACTTTTGAACAACGCTGTTCATCTGAGCCTCATTTATTGACTCAAGAAGATCTAAACGATCTCAAACGAGATTTAAAATTATGCAAAAACCAGTCTAAAATGCTTGGTTCCCGGCTAAAAGGATGGAATCGTCTTCAAACCTTACGTGATGGAGAAAACCCGATATCATATTTGAATTCAGGAGGAAGAATCTATCAGAATCACATATTTTTCTTTCTGAGACAAAACAAAATAGATATTCTTTTTTGTTGCTCAGTGTAATGGGCCATCCATCCCCCAGGTTATTATCTTCTTCTTCTTCTTCCTTTCATGTGATAGACCTAGTGGTCTGTTACGGTCTCAATCCAACGTTCGAAGGGTCTGCCCACAGATCTCTTGCCTGGTATCTGGTAATTTATGATCTGACGTGGTATTCTTGTTCTGCGCATTCTTCATACGTGAGATTTCCAGTTGTTTCTGTATTTTTGTACATATCCCATGACTGATTCTGTGTGTAATTCTTTGAGAATCTCAGAATTCCTTTTATGGTCTGTCCTTGAATAGCTCGCAGTACGTCTCATAAATTTCATTTCTGCCGCAGTTAGTCTTTGTTCATCTACACTGCGAATTGTCCAGGCCTCACTGCCGTAACATAATATGGCCAGTGTTTTATAAATTCTAGTTTGTGTGTGTTGCTGTACTGTGTTTGGTTTGAAAATATTATTTATAATTCCTGTTACTCTGTTAAATTTTATAATGTTTTGACTAAAATCTTTTTCTTCTTCGTATGTAACTTGGTATCCGAGATAGTTAAATGTGTTGGTTTGTTCTAATAGTTTATTATTAATAAACATTTTACTGCGAACTGGGTCTTTTCCTAGGAAAGCCATGACTTTAGATTTTTCTGTTGAGATTCCCATGTTGTAGTTTATTGCATTTTGGTGAAAAGAGTGAACTGAACGTTGTAGGTCATCTTCTGAATTCGCTATTAACACAATGTCATCTGCAAATAATAGGGTGTCTAAATTATATAATCTATTAAGTGGTATACTGTCATGTGGTTGTAGTCTCCATTCTTTAATAATTGAGTTCATGTATATTATGAAGGGCATTGGTGAAAGACCACATCGTTGTCTAACTCCTTGATTAATTGGTCTGCATTCCGAGATTTTATTTTCAATCTCAACTTGGATGTAATTATCCTTATAAATATCATATATAGCTTTTATCAGTTGGTCTGGGATTCCATCATATTTGAGAATTTGTAATAATTTGTTTCTATTTACAGGTTATTATTATTGTCATTATTATTGTTATTATTATTATTATTATTATTATTATTATTATTATTATTATTACATCCATCCAATGGCTGATTGGCTCAAATTCGAGCTTTGGCCTCCCTTAACTTTTCCCTCCAATCATTTATATTTTGCGCAGCAAGCCTCCAGTTGCAACACTTAAGTAGGTTTGCAGCATCTTCCTTAATACCATCCTCCCATCGTTTTTTCGGTCTTCCAACCCATCTGTTCCCCATAAAACTTGCTGTAAGCACCTTTTTTGGTGCTCGGTCTGTTGAGAGCCTTTGTACATGGCCAGCCCATGCTAATTTCTTTAACTTAATAAAATTGACAAAGTCAGGTTCATTGTATTTGTCATACAGTTCTTTGTTGTATTGTATTCTCCACTTACCATTAATATTTATCGGTCCAAATATATTCCTGAGTACTTTTGTTTTCAAAATTATTTAGGGCTACCTCTGATCTTTTAGTGAGGCTCCATGTCTCACTACCATAGGTCAAAACTGATCGTATTAAAACCTTATGTAGCCTTATTTTAGTTGTAAAGTGTATGTTATTACTCTTCATTATTACGAAGTGAGTAATAAGCTTTGTTGGCCAGTTTCAGTCTTCTTTGTACTTCAGTGTGTTGGTCGTTATCTGTATTACATGAGCCGAGATAGTTACAATTTTTCACAATGTTAAAACCTAATTCTTTTATGCTATTAGATTGCTGATCTGTCATTGGTTTAACACCTATCTGTATCATAACTTGGGTTTCTGCATGTTAATTTGTAGGCCTATATCTTCTGCGGCTGCTTTAAATAATTCTGTATACAATTCTGGGCTGGCTTTGTTACTTCTGCTTAAGTATTATTATTACAATTTTTATTTGTTTCCCTTGCTAATTTTATATTGTGTTCCCTGCCTTAAAACTTGCTCAAAGCGGAATCGCAACGGACCAATTTTTTCCACATTGGACAAAATTCCGCATTATATAAAAAATAAAACTTATTAATAATATTAGATAATAGACTACCTTGGATTAATTGTAGTTCCGCTGTGGTTGAAAAGTGAAGTATAGTATTAATATAAAATTATAGAATATTCACCTGAAAGGTCCGTCTCCTCAACTTAATTATCATTTAACTGTAGCGCTTTCGGGACTTGTCCCATCATCGGCAGGATTCAAAACTGGTGTTTCACTGAAGATCTGGTAGAGGGGGTTGCATGTATTGGGTTCGTTTTCGTTTATCAGGCTGTCGTTGTGAGCTGCTTTCATGATTTCCATCTCTTCGAGTACGTTTATCTTCGCTGGATTATTTTCTCTGTGCATTACTGTTAGGGTGTTTTCAATATTTAACATCCGATGTCCTTCATGGATAACGTGTTTTGCATAGCTTGATTTACCTTCTGCGTGAACGAAGTCTCGAAAATTTTCTTTGAATCTGATGTTAAAACTCCTGTTTGTTCCTTCCTATATAAAATTTGTTGCAGTCCTTACATGTCAGTTTATTAACTCCTTTGTTGTTGAAAATGTTATTTTCTTCAATGTTATTGTTTATTATGTTGTTTAATTTGTTATTGGTTCTGTATGCTATTTTTACGTTTTTATCGGCTTTCTTTAGTGCATTGGCTAATTTTGTCGTTTCTTTTCCTGTGTATGTAAGTGTTATCCATGTTTTCTTGTTGTTGTCAGATTCTTTTTCTAGTTTAGTTATGTTGGTTATGTTGTTCTTCCTTTTTTGTTTTTTTACGAGCTTATCTATGAATTCTTCATTATAGCCATTGGTTTTTGCCATATACTTAATGTAGTTGAGTTCTTGGATATAATTGTCTTTGCTTAATGGGAGTTTCAACATTCTACTGACTAAGCTATTAAATGTACTAATTTTCTGTTGAAAAGGGTGTGTAGAATTTTTGTTTATGGCCAGAGCATTGTTTGTGGGTTTCCGGTAGATACCGATTTCTAGTTTATTGTTGTGTAGATTTTGGTTATAGACAAATCTAAGTAGTTTGACAACAACAAGAAAACATGGATAACACTTACATACACAGGAAAAGAAACGACAAAATTAGCCAATGCACTAAAGAAAGCCGATAAAAACGTAAAAATAGCATACAGAACCAATAACAAATTAAACAACATAATAAACAATAACATTGAAGAAAATAACATTTTCAACAACAAAGTAGTTTATAAACTGACATGTAAGGACTGCAACAAATTTTATATAGGAAGGACAAACAGGAGTTTTAACATCAGATTCAAAGAAAATTTTCGAGACTTCGTTCACGCAGAAGGTAAATCAAGCTATGCAAAACACGTTATCCATGAAGGACATCGGATGTTAAATATTGAAAACACCCTAACAGTAATGCACAGAGAAAATAATCCAGCGAAGATAAACGTACTCGAAGAGATGGAAATCATGAAAGCAGCTCACAACGACAGCCTGATAAACGAAAACGAACCCAATACATGCAACCCCCTCTACCAGATCTTCAGTGAAACACCAGTTTTGAATCCTGCCGATGATGGGACAAGTCCCGAAAGCGCTACAGTTAAATGATAATTAAGTTGAGGAGACGGACCTTTCAGGTGAATATTCTATAATTTTATATTAATTTTGAATAAACCTCAACGGAACACATCATGAATCTTATAAAAGTTGAAGTATAGTATGTATGAGCGACTTCGACGGTAACGCGCGAAAAAACAGTCCCGTTTCGTCAGCGTTAAAAATGTCTCTTAGGCGCGTATCCTGAAATTAAAGTATGCAGTTTTGGTTTTCGATCACTAACTAACTTTCGTCCACATTCTTTGATTCCCCGAAAATTTCATTCCACACTACATTGTGTCGTCTTTTAAAACAGTCTAGCCAACCTGAAGATTCCTTGAAATCGTTATTCCCTTAGATTTTTAACAAGAGCTAGAGCTTGACTTTGGATCATCGGTCCGGAAATGTTTGGAGATGTATCTTCAATCACCTTCACTCTTTCGCTTAATGAGAATGATACATACGTTTCAGCCATCTTTATTCCAAAATTAATATACCTCAACGGAACACATCATGAATTTTATAAAAGTTGATCTTTATTCCGTAAGTTCAGAACGCTGCCTGTGAAGATCGGTCACAGAACTTAGCTAAGTTAAGATTTTACAGCGCAATTATTATTTTCAAGACAGGTATCTGTGTTTCGCATGACGGGTGTGCAATGAGGTCGAATCTATACAGGTAGAATCTATACAGTAAAAGCTCCTAATTCGCGGGGGATATGTTCCGCAAATATGCCGCGAATACGGAAACCGCGAATACGATATGGTAATTTGTTTGGGTATATAGGGGATAAGTACCAAGGTTACACAAAATAAAATTTATAAAATGAAATATATTAACGAGAGATTTTGAACAATTTCTATTAATTATTACTGTCAGGTTTAGCAAGGACTTAAAGAACTTAGTAATGTTTTCCTGTTTTGCCGCTTTTAAAAGATCATTCAATTAAGATTGATATCCCTTATCATTATCACCGGTGTGGAAAGCATCCATAGTAATTCTGCCCGAAGGCAGGTCCTTCACTGCAATCATAGCATTTTCATGCTATGCTTGCAGCTTTACTAGGGAATTGTAGGTGTGGTAGCTTCCCGTTGCTTTCCACACGGTGAAGGATGATGATGATTATGCTGATAATGATGATGATGGCCATATATTTTCGGGGACAGTTTGGACCTTAAAGTTTTCCTGACATTTGTCTTACAGATGAGGAAACCCCGATAGAAACCTCACCCAGAAAAACTGCCCCGACCGGGGATCGAACCCGGGCCCGCTGTGTGACAAGGCAGCACGCTACCTCGAGACCACAGCGGTGGACTATAATATAATATAATCATTTAATGTACTGAATGATATTTAATTATGAAATCCAGACATATACAAGAAAAAAACATTGTAATCAAAACAAACAGGTTTCCATGAAATATAGCACTAATAAAGTTTAGAGCAAGTATAGTTTGGATTATTTCTATTTTTACATTGCATGAAGATATTAAATTCCTGTAGATGCAAATGTAACAATAACATTAAATTGGATAATTTAGAATACAAGTAAACCATTCCAGTATGTCATATTTGTTAAAAGTTATTAGTCCATAATAGATTCTAGGGATTGTTTCAGAACTCTATTTGAAATTACAGTTATATTTAATATTGAACTACAAACAGTGACATGTAGTTAGATTTTTTTTTCATGAAATGTACCTAACATTGTGTCTGTAGTCTTGGTCTAATTGTGCTATGAACAATCCAATTGTCAGTTCTGTTAGAAGTTTTTTTTATATTTTCTGATAGTAAACTATCAGGCCTGTCTGTCAGAATTGTTTTGCACGATGAAAAATTATGCTCAACATCACACGATGTTATGGCAGCATACTAGTATCATGCTATATTTGATAGTTTGATGTAGGTGAGAAATAAGTTGTCCTTAAGGTACGTACACATATGCGCGCCACGAACACGCGCGGCGCGCGCGCCGTTCGTGTTATGATCGTCGAAATTATTAATTTCAACGAACCTCCTGCGATCCATAGGAAACCCACAAACCTTCAGTAGACATTTTGCAGAGACAAAGGCCTACACTACACTTGGTCATTCCATGTCTCGTTATTCAATTATGTTCTTTTATTCAAATTATTTATTTTGTTCTGGATGGGATACTGAGGAATTTTTACCTGTATACCATAATAAATTGTCAAATAATTTCAAAACTACAATCACTTCTGAAATGTTTTTAACCAATTATTGAAATTTTATTTTTAAAAAATTGAAAAATATGAAGGAATGTTAAATGTTTACTAAAATATGAACATTTCGCCAAAATATTATGAAATATGGAAAAAAATATGTTGGTCTTATTTGATTCTATAGATTATAAAATGTAAAGATGCTCTATGGAGCAACAAAAAAATTTATAGAACGCAAAAATAGTATTATACTATATTAATTCTAATATCAACATAATTACAATTTACAAATGTAATACATTACAAAATTATGTATAGTACCAGTATTATTTTATTCTTTGGCATATTTCTCATTGGAGTGAATTTTTTTAAGTAGATTGCTGTCGTTGTTTAAAAGGTCATGAATTTTTTCACAAGAATTTGTTAAATTATATTTCACACATAAAATAACTTTCAAAGTATTAACACTCAATTGCGATTTTTTTTCGTCCACACTTTATTTACCAAACAATGGTGGTCGAATCAACAATGTAAACTTTGATAAGCAGTTGTCAACAATGATTTGTTATTAATAAAGTTTAACATTATAAAATTAACAAAAATAATATAAAACTCATATCCTGGCGAAATAACTACATGGGCGCCAAAAACCGTATATTCCCTTTCCGTTCTCCCGCCGTTCCCTAGCTTTTCGTGCATTCTTTCCCAAAAATCGGGACTTTTTTTTAAAATGCCGCGGGACGCGTGACAAATTGTTAAAAATCGGGACTGTCCCGCCAAAATCGGAACGTCTGGTCATCTTACACAATACGCTTATTACTGGCATGTGCTTATATATTCTATTGCTTTGTGATACTTCATATATAACATTATAAAATGAACGTGTTTGGTACACACGAAAAAAAAAACATATAACATTGAAAAAAAACAGGCATGCTGTAACAATATTGTGAAATAATTTTTTTTTATTCCTTAGAGTAAAAAATATCGACAGACATGAACGTGCAAATTGATTTGACGATCTTCACCATTTATTGTTGCGCTAAACCAACAATACAAAGTTATGTGTCAACAATATAACAATATTTTACTTTTCTCTCGCCGGTAGGAAGAAAGTAAAGTAATTATCTTCTTCCTGCATGTATCCGGAGATATATCCATTTTATCTCCTATTTCCCTCCAGGCATCTCCGTTCAATGATTTTTTAAAATGATCCTTATGTTGAGGATCCCACAATAATTGTTTGTTTCTATAAAGATCACAAAGTTTTAACATTATAATTACAAAGAAATAAACATTATCTCAATCAAAACATAAATTTATTGTGTCGACTTTTCAATCTCCTTATGTGAAATAATTTTCAAGACATGGTTGTTTATAAATTAACATGTCTTGAAAATGATCTCACATAAGGAGATTGAAACGTCGACACAATAAATTTATGTTTTGACTGAGATAACGTTTATTTATTTGTAATTATAATATTAATTACTTTCAGTGAAAAATAATTTTAAAAAAAGTATAATAAGTTTTAATATGTTCCCTCTGACCACTCCATACTCAAATAATGATAAATTGCGCGCCGAAAACAACAAACCTCTCAAGTACCCGTCCAAATCTAAACAGCGAACCATCAAAGTGTTCGTGGAAAAAACCGACAATGAGTGGATCGTGGTGCGCCGCATGTGCGCGGCGCGCGCACCTTAAAACCCCGTCCAAATCTGACGAACATGGTGCGCGCGCGCAAGTGTGTACGTACCTTTACCTACATGAACTTTACTAATTTGACAACGCACTGCTTCACATTTGGCAGCTGCGGTCTTTCCTACATTTAAATGCTGTAATATATTCACAAATTAAGGACTGCCCTCAGGTAGCAAGAACGATAACAGCTATTATACCTGACTACAGAATATTTCAACATTGTTCTTCTACTTATCATCTGGGCTCATATTCTTGTTCTGGGGATCGAGTTTAGGAAAAAAACCTCCATCTGACACTGTCACTCTGTGACTCATCATCCAATTATTTGCTTTTATATCTTGTTCAGAAGGGATACTGAAGAATTTTCATTTGTCTACCACATTACACTGTCAAAAATGACATAAATACATTCATTAAAAAAAATATTTTAATGATTTCCTAGAACTTTTATTGAAAAAAATACTGCATTTGAAAGTTGAAAAGTTGAAGGAGCATGAAATTTTCACTAAAATATGAACATTTTGCTAAAATATTATGAAATATGAAGTTTTTTGTAGGTCTTATTTGATTCTACACATCATGAAATGTAAAGATACTTACTTAGTCTCAGCGCTCTCTGACAAATAGTTTAAAACGTGAAATTTTATAAAATTCCTCGTTCTAGTTAGTTATAACTATATTTTGACATTTGGCAATGAAGGCAAATAAATGAAAATATAAATGAACGCTTGAGTCAGGATTTTAACCAGAGTTCAAATCCCGACTCAAGCATTCATTTTCCTTTTCGTATAATATATATACGAGTATATATATATATATATATATATAATATATATATATATATATATATATATATATATATATATATATATATATATATATGAGGCGAAGTGTTAACTACATGTCACTTGCTGACTCTATAGGGAAATAGGCGTACTCAAATATCTTGGTCCCGATAGGGAACCCCTTTGTTCCCTCGTGGAGATTTACAGGTATAGTCTAGACTCTAGACTGTTATGAAATATTTGCATATATTTTAGCTAATATTATTCTGTACTATATTCAATAGATTATACAGGGGATGATTGGAAAGCATTAGCTCAGAATAGGAATTATGGAGAGCTTATGTCCGCGCGGCCATGAACCTACGGGTTCGATAGTGCCAGTGAGTAAGTAAGTATTATATTTCAATAAAAAGTTTTGATATACATATTAATTTCACATAGCATTTTTAAAAAATCTTGCCCTTAACATAAACAGTCCTAGATCGACTTCCACAACTTGGGTGCTGAAAAACTCTTCTTACAGGTGAAGAAAAATCCGAAAAGAAAATTCACCCCAAGAAATGTTTCCGATCAGGAATCGAAATCTGGCTCACTGCGTCTGAGGCAACAAGTTACCGCTAAACCACGGCGCGGCGATGGTGTAGACTTAATATAATGAAATAATTAAATTTATAGATAATTAAAATAATACACATCATCTTCACCTTAGCCTCACCACATTTATCATCGATCTATGTGGCTAGTGAAGTGGTAACATTCTGCTTGGACAGGGGGAACATTGATTCTAAATTAAGTCACTATTTTGTACGTGTTTTATGAAGCAATCATGTCTTTTTATGAGAGGAAACCTTGGTACTGTCTCTTTTTTAGGCCATTCGTCTGTCGACGTCATTCCACCATTATTTTTTAAAACTATTTCGTATTATATCACCGGACTAGTAAATTGCATAACATATCTGTACATTTCTTGTGTGATATATAAGAAGCTACACTTCTTTTGAGCGAACTCATCCGTAACACGTCAGTGTCAGTTTCTTTCTGAGGCGCAGAAGAATAATTATGAAACTCTAGACTCTCTGCTGCGTCAACATGTAGCAATATCAGAATATGCTTTTCCTTGTTACATATAAATTGCGTCTTTCAGTAGACATAAGATACAATACACACTGGTGTTACCTAAATAAACTAAAGATACGGATAAAATACAATGTTGTAACATATGTATAACTTTGTCCCATAAACTATTAGTAGAAAAACACGAAAACAGGGATAGAGATAATTTCTTAAACAAAACTTCCAAGTTTTAATTTTAAAAAGTCTTAAGAAAACTAACTGTAAATTCGTGAGAGAGCGCATAAAATTAGCGTGTATTTAATGAAAAACAGCTAAACTTTGTTCACTTTACAGTTTGTAATTCATTATTATTTTATCAATGTTTTCACGTCAAATATTGATAACATATGTAAGATCTTTAAGTGTATTCAGTAGGTTGTTTGTTTCTATTGCTCAATATGGCTGTGTGTTTTTCTGAAAAAAATTAAGTGATTTTGTTTTTATTGCTACAATAAATTATTTTGTTGAAATGTGCCCTAGTATCAGAGTTGCATCGACAAAAGAGAAAAGCATGGTAAAGATCTCAGGATGGTCGGCAATGGGGTTTGAACCCGTGATATCCAGAATATGAGTCACTAAAACTACCACCTGATTCATATAACTCAGTTTTACAATTAATGCTTATATAGTGTTCAACAGTGGTTCTCAACCTTTCTAAATCAGGCAACCGTCTTAAAGGATATTAAATTCCACACGACCCATAAGATGAATTAGAACACTCTAATCACTCAAGACAACTTAAATACTCTATTACTAGTATGAAAAAATATAATTTAGCACATCTTTTCTGGTGCTCCTTATTGAATAAAAAAACAGTAAATGAGACGTGTTAGCAAATAAAATTGAAAATGTACTTATTTACTTACTTACTTACTCACTGGCACTATCGAACCCGTAGGTTCATGGCCGCGCGGACATAAGCTCTCCATACATCCCTATCCTGAGCTAATGCTTTCCAATCATTCCCTGTATAATCTACTTCCCTCAAATCATAGTTAATGTTGTTCTCCCACCTCATTCTTGGTCTACCAACTGGGCGTTTTCCCTCTGGCTTTCCTACAAGAAGCTTCCATGAACGTCTTTCATTCCCCACACGCGCAACATGTCCTGCCCATCGCAGTCTACGAGACTTAACTGTTCTTATTATATCTGGCTTCCTGTACAGACCATGTAGTTCATTGTTATGTAGTCTTCTCCATTCACCTGTCTGTTCATCTCTCTTTGGTCCAAAAATTTTCCTAAGTACTTTATTCTCAAATACTCGTAATCTCCTTTCCTCCCTTAAAGTAAGAGTCTATATTTCGCATCCATGTAATATAACTGGTAGAATAATACTAGTTTTATATATTTTCAGTTTAACGTTTTTTGAAAGGAGTTGGGACATCAAAAGTCTCTGCAATGCATAATAGCATGCATTTCCAGAATTGAGCCTATGTTTAATTTCTTTGTGCGTCTCATTCCTATTTGTGATTATTGTTCCTAGGTATTTGAATTCAGCCACTTCCTCAAAATCTAACTCATTTGTCATTAGCCGTCCATTTCCATTATATATTGAATTTCTACGTATGACCATATATTTAGTTTTACTGATATTTACTTCCAGTCCCAATTTCTTAGTGTTACTCAATAGTGTGTGCGTGTTGGCCTTTAGTATCTCCTTGCTATCGGCCAGTAGTACTACATCATCAGCATAAACTAACAGCGTATTGATACCATTCAATTGTAAGCCTTCCTCATTCTCTAAAGATTTAATGGCATGCTCTAGTACAAAATTAAATAGTAGAGGAGATAGTGCATCTCCTTGCTTCAACCCATTCTGGATTACAAAAGTGTCTGAAAACGGTTTGCCTACACGCACCCTACTCTTTGAGCCATTTAGACACATTCGTAAAAATTGAAAATGTACCAACAAAAATGTACTTCATTTTTTTTTTTTTGAGTCTGGAAAGATCTTACCTCAATTTAATGTTGATTTGTTCTCGAACATGTTTCGATATAATCTTCTATATCATTTTCGTTCACAACATAATACTCATCAGTCTGAGCAAGCTGAAGATGATATAGAAGATTGTATCGAAACATGTTCGAGTACGAACCAACATTAAATTGAGGTAAGATGTTACCAGTCTCAAAAAAAAAATAAATAAAATAAAACTTGATTAACAGAACCTCAAAATTTTACTTCCTAAAATAAACAATTAAAAATGTACTTATTATAAGCTTTCAGTATAAATTGTAAAGGGCCCTTTATCAGATTGAGGGACTTCGCTACTCTACGAAATTCAGTTCTGGACCGATCACTGTGTCGTAAATCATAGGTTGAGAAATACTGGTACTATACAATGTTTTATGTCGGGAGGATAATTTATATTTATATAGACAGGGTTCAAATTATTTACGCTAGAGGTGTGGGTACGCCATAGCGTAGTTGATGAAGGCAATATGCTACAAAGCAGAGGATTGCGGGTTCGATTCCCATTAGTGTTATTCTGAGGAAAGTATGGGGCTGGAGTCTACTCAGCCTCTAACGATATTGAGTGTCAGATCATGTATCGGGGGAAAAGGCGGAAGTCACGCTGGGCTGAAATCCATCTGAAATCTGGAGCCTATTATCTAGAAAGATGTGATCCTTAACCTCGTCCTACCTCTGAGGCCCATAAGGTCTGACTTTTGGTTACTTTACCGTTTTACCTTTACCTTTACATTATATGTGCAAGACTATGGTATAACTTCTGGAGAGGTCAGAATTACATAACCTTGGGCTGTTAGTTTAACTTTTCTCTTTGTGAGCATTTTTACTTGACTCACGCCACCAGGGTCTTACAGTGATACGATCTGCAGGAAAGGGTTTTAAACTCTGGTTGACAATATACAAGGACATGGAAACCTCGCGGATAAGTAGCAAGCTCAATTAAGGACCACCTCTGGACGTTTAAAACATTACACATCATTCATAGTATTCTCAGTTCACTGAATAAAAAAATCAATACATCTTCAGATTAAGTTTGTGTCATTAAAGTAGTTATTCATTTGTTGAGTGATTCCGGGTTATGTGGCCGTGGTCCATAGTTGGTGTTGATACCAGACGTTTCGCCCTCAACTGCGGAGGGCATCTTCAGTGGCGAGTGCTTCTAGGCGTGTTTCCTGGTCGGAAGATCCACAGAGTACCAGAGAAGAAAGTAGGCAAGTTGCGCGTACATGCCACAGGCGGCGCTAGAGTGTAATACAACTAACGACACCTAAATTTTTTCGGTTCTTTTTTTGGTACTAATATGAAATTCAGCACCGCCTGGTGGTAAAATTATGAATTATAATTATATAACGCCATCTGGTGAATAATCAAGGAATTAAACTTTTATAGGAATAAATAACGTATTAATTAATCTTAAATTGTGGAATTATGTATACCCAGTCTCTCAGACCTACAGATTTTCTTTAATTTTAACAGAAAGGAAGAATGGAAATAAATAAAACATGTTAATTTATTTTCGTTTATTAAAATTTAAAAACGTGCATTATGAGCTCTTTTAATAAATATGTACAATTGACCTACCCCCTTATTCTCACATACATATTTTATACAATATTTATTAAATAACCTTAGCCATGTCGTACATCTGTCCATTATAAAGTCACATTTTTAAAATGTTTATTAGAAATGGCTGTACACTAACATCACTCTTCCTAACCTAACAAATCTTAGAATTTTATCACTTCTAGTAGGTTTATCTTTGAAAATAGATTCACATTAAAAATGTAAACAAGCTTGAATTTACTTACAAATTAGAGTAAAATAAAATCTAAGTAATTATTTTAACTTTCGATAATTTACAGTACCGTCTACATAGAACGAAAGGATAGCAGTTAAAAATTTAAATTTACAAAATGGCTAACTTCCCATAATCCCGAGTGAACACCGTTAAACACGCCGTGAACGACGCCGTGTGCCTTGCATTTGTTTTATTTAGTTACATATTCTGTTACTACGAAACAGCGCTACCATTGTAGTTTGCTCATTGTAGTTCATCGTAAACGACCGAAATTTTTTAGATGTCACTGTACTCAGTTTCCCCTCTATTCGAAGTTTCTCTATGGGAAGATCTACTTAGAGTGAGCGCTGCGGACGTTGTGGACGTTGTATTAGTGGTGGGTGCAGGGTGAGTGGGCGTAGCCAATCAGCAAGAGCCACGCTGCGGACGTTGTGGACGTTGTATTAGTGGTGGGTGCAGGGTGAGTGGGCGTAGCCAATCAGCAAGAGCCACGCCCACTCACCCTTGCACCCACCACTAATACAACGTCCGCAGCGCTCACTCTAAGTAGATCCTCCGACCAGGAAACACGCCTAGAAGCACTCGCCACTTAAGATGCCCTCCGCAGTTGAGGGCGAAACGTCTGGTATCAACACCAACTATGGACCACGGCCACATAACCCGGAATCACTCAACATTATGATTACCGGCCGTGAAAGCCTGCATTCAACTAGTTATTCATTTGTTTATCATTTCATATTTTATCACGCTGTACTTGAGTTTTGCGTCGCTAATTTATTCATACTAAACAAGGTGAATATGATGGAATGATTATGGTAGGCAAAAGGTGTTCGAGGACTATTTGGGCCTTAACGTTTGGGGAAATTTGTCTTACAGGTGAGGAAACCCCTCTCCTTCTCCAAAGAAATGGGAACTTGTCCCGAACGGTGACCGTTGAGTCACATTAAAATGTAAGCAATTAATATAATTTTCGTTTGCTACTAATTTTTAAAGCTATTAAATATGTTAGGCAGTGGATCTGCCACACTGTCCTAATTTTAAATAAAAAGCGAAAGAATTTAGGAAGGCTGGATTATTTCGTTCGACGGATTACATAAAGCGGCGAAGAAAATCTCTTAACTGCAAGGAAATCTGAGGCATTCATTCACAAATTTCACCAAACAAACAAAGCTCACTGATTTACTCTTTGAATTCAATCAAACATTTACGTTAGCACAGTTCATTCCTCTGAAAAAGAAAAAAACACTAAGTGTACCACTTCCTGGTTTCCACGCGTTATGTAACACAATAAATAGTCATCACAACTATTTTACATCCTGTAAACATTACAACGGTTGAGAATGAAACCTAGTGATGGATTGCTTCGTCATCTGTCAGTTATGGATAAATTAGTTGTGGCTGCAACTACCGGGTTGACATCAAACCACTATTTCAAATTAACACATCTTCTCAGCTTCCTTCCTTGATGGCAATATATTTGTATTTATTCATCACCACTATGTTCCGCTGTAGTCTATAACTAATAATTCATCACCACTATGTTCCGCTGTAGCCTATAACTAATAATTCATCACCACTATGTTCCGCTGTAGTCTATAACTAATAATTCATCACCACTATGTTCCGCTGTAGTCTATAACTAATAATTCATCACCACTATGTTCCGCTGTAGTCTATAACTAATAATTCATCACCACTATGTTCCGCTGTAGTCTATAACTAATAATTCATCACACTATGTTCCGCTGTAGTCTATAACTAATATTCATCACCACTATGTTCCGCTGTAGTCTATAACTAATAATTCATCACCACTATGTTCCGCTGTAGTCTATAACTAATAATTCATCACCACTATGTTCCGCTGTAGTCTATAACTAATAATTCATCACCACTATGTTCCGCTGTAGTCTATAAACTAATAATTCATCACCACTATGTTCCGCTGTAGTCTATAACTAATAATTCATCACCACTATGTTCCGCTGTAGCCTATAACTAATAATTCATCCCACTATGTTCCGCTGTAGCCTATAAACTAATAATTCATCACCACTATGTTCCGCTGTAGTCTATAACTAATAATTCATCACCACTATTGTTCCGCTGTCGTAGTCTATAACTAATAATTCATCACCACTATGTTCCGCTGTAGTCTATACTAATAATTCATCACCACTATGTTCCGCTGTAGTCTATAACTAATAATTCATCACCACTATGTTCCGCTGTAGTCTATAACTAATAATTCATCACCACTATGTTCCGCTGTTAGTCTATAACTAATAATTCATCACCACTATGTTCCGCTGTAGTCTATAACTAATAATTCATCACCACTATGTTCCGCTGTAGTCTATAACTAATAATTCATCACCACTATGTTCCGCTGTAGCCTATAACTAATAATTCATCACCACTATGTTCCGCTGTAGCCTATATAAAATAATTCATCACCACTATGTTCCGCTGTAGTCTATAACTAATAATTCATCACCACTATGTTCCGCTGTAGTCTATAACTAATAATTCATCACCACTATGTTCCGCTGTAGTGCTATAACTAAATAATTCATCACCACTATGTTCCGCTGTAGTCTATAACTAATAATTCATCACCACTATGTTCCGCTGTAGTCTATAACTAAATAATTCATCACCACTATGTTCCGCTGTAGTCTATAACTAATAATTCATCACCACTATGTTCCGCTGTAGTCTATAACTAATAATTCATCACCACTATGTTCCGCTGTAGTCTATAACAATAATTCATCACCACATATGTTCCGCTGTAGTCTATAACTAATAATTCATCACCCTATGTTCCGCTGTAGCCTATAACTAATAATTCATCACCACTATGTTCCGCTGTAGCCTATAACTAATAATTCATCACCACTATGTTCCGCTGTAGCCTATAACTAATAATTCATCACCACTATGTTCCGCTGTAGTCCTATAACTAATAATTCATCACCACTATGTTCCGCTGTAGTCTATAAATAATAATTCATCACCCTATGTTCCGCTGTAGTCTATAACTAATAATTCATCACCACTATGTTCCGCTGTAGTCTATAACTAATAATTCATCACCACTATGTTCCGCTGTAGCCTATAACTAATAATTCATCACCACTATGTTCCGCTGTAGCCTATAACTAATAATTCATCACCACTATGTTCCGCTGTAGCCTATAACTAATAATTCATCACCACTATGTTCCGCTGTAGTCTATAACTAATAATTCCATCACCACTATGTTCCGCTGTAGTCTATAAACTAATAATTCATCACCACTATGTTCCGCTGTAGTCTATTAACTAATAATTCATCACCACTATGTTCCGCTGTAGTCTATAACTAATAATTCATCACCACTATGTTCGCTGTAGTCTATAACTAATAATTCATCACCACTATGTTCCGCTGTAGTCTATTACTAATAATTCATCACCACTATGTTCCGCTGTAGTCTATAACTAATAATTCATCACCACTATGTTCCGCTGTAGTCTATACTAATAATTCATCACCACTATGTTCCGCTGTAGTCTATAACTAATAATTCATCACCACTATGTTCCGCTGTAGTCTATAACTAATAATTCATCACCACTATGTTCCGCGTAGTCTATAACTAATAATTCATCACCACTATGTTCCGCTTTAGTCATCATCATCATCACTCCGTGATTAGGCAAATTGCCCGTTCCGACTTCATATGCATCAGCCCAAACGTCTTCTAGGTCTTCCAACATCACGCCTTCCTCTTGCTTGATAGTCCTGGCTAACAATGGATATCTCTCCTTACTCATTCCATCCATGTGATCAATCCTTTCTGTCTGTAATTCGTGACTTTATCAAGTCTTGTACATCCTTTACCGCTGTAGTCTATAACTAATAATTCATCACCACTATGTTCCGCTGTAGTCTATAACTAATAATTCATCACCACTATGTTCCGCCTGTAGTCTATAACTAATAATTCATCACCACTATGTTCCGCTGTAGTCTATAACTAATAATTCATCACCACTATGTTCCGGTGTAGCCTATTAACTAATAATTCATCACAACTATGTTCCGCTGTAGTCTATAAACTAATAATTCATCACCACTATGTTCCGCTGTAGTCTATAACTAATAATTCATCACCACTATGTTCCGCTGTAGTCATCATCATCATCACTCCAGGGATTAGGCATTGCCCGTTCCGACTTCATATTGCATCAGCCCAACGTCTTCTAGGTCTTCCAACATCACGCCTTCTCTTGCTTGATAGTTCCGGCTAACAAGGATATCTCTCCTTACTCATCCATCCATGGATCAATCCATTTCTGTCTGTAATTCGTGACTTATCAAGTCTTGTACATCCTTACCGCTGTAGTCTATAACTAATAATTCATCACCACTATGTTCCGCTGTAGTGTATAACTAATAATTCATCCACCACTATGTTCGCGGCTGTAGTCTATAACTAATAATTCATCACCACTATGTTCCGCTGTAGTCTATAAATAATAATTCATCACCACTATGTTCCGCTGTAGCCTATAACTAATAATTCATCACCACTATGTTCCGCTGTAGTCTATAACTAATAATTCATCACCACTATGTGCCGCTGTAGTCTATAACTAATAATTCATCACCACTATGTTCCGCTGTAGTCTATAACTAATAATTCATCACCACTATGTTCCGCTGTAGTTCATCATCATCATCACTCCAGGGATTAGGCAATTGCCCGTTCCGACTTCATATTGCATCAGCCAACGTCTTCTAGGTCTTCCAACATCACGCCTTCCTCTTGCTTGATAGTTCCTGGCTAACAATGGATATCTCTCCTTAACTCATTCCATCCATGTGATCAATCCATTTCTGTCTGTAATTCGTGACTTTATCAAGTCTTGTACATCCTTTACCGCTGTAGTCTATAACTAATAATTCAATCACCACTATGTTCGCTGTAGTCTATAACTAATAATTCATCACCACTATGTTCCGCTGTAGTCTATAACTAATAATTCATCACCACTATGTTCCGCTGTAGTCTATAACTAATAATTCATCACCACTATGTTCCGCTGTAGCCTATAACTAATAATTCATCACCACTATGTTCCGCTGGTAGTCTATAACTAATAATTCATCACCACTATGTTCCGCTGTAGTCTATAACTAATAATTCATCACCACTATGTTCCGCTGTAGTCTATAACTAATAATTCATCACCACTATGTTCCGCTGTAGTCTATAACTAATAATTCATCACCACTATGTTCCGCTGTAGTCTATAACTAATAATTCATCACCACTATGTTCCGCTGTAGTCTATAACTAATAATTCATCACCACTATGTTCCGCTGTAGTCTATAACTAATAATTCATCACCACTATGTTCCGTGTAGCCTATAAAATAATAATTCATCACCACTATGTTCCGCTGTAGTCTATAACTAATAATTCATCACCACTATGTTCCGCTGTAGTCTATAACTAATAATTCATCACCACTATGTTCCGCTGTAGTCATCATCATCATCATCACTCCAGGGATTAGGCAATTGCCCGTTCCGACTTCATATTGCTCAGCCCAACGTCTTCTAGGTCTTCCAACATCACGCCTTCCTCTTGCTTGATAGTTCCTGGCTAACAATGGATATCTCTCCTTACTCATTCCATCCATGTGATCAATCCATTTCTGTCTGTAATTCGTGACTTTATCAAGTCTTGTACATCCTTTACCGCTGTAGTCTATAACTAATAATTCATCACCACTATGTTCCGCTGTAGTCTATAACTAATAATTCATCACCACTATGTTCCGCTGTAGTCTATAACTAATAATTCATCACCACTATGTTCCGCTGTAGTCTATAACTAATAATTCATCACCACTATGTTCCGCTGTAGCCTATAACTAATAATTCATCACCACTATGTTCCGCTGTAGTCTATAACTAATAATTCATCACCACTATGTTCCGCTGTAGTCTATAACTAATAATTCATCACCACTATGTTCCGCTGTAGTCATCATCATCATCACTCCAGGGATTAGGCAATTGCCCGTTCCGACTTCATATTGCATCAGCCCAACGTCTTCTAGGTCTTCCAACATCACGCCTTCCTCTTGCTTGATAGTTCCTGGCTAACAATGGATATCTCTCCTTACTCATTCCATCCATGTGATCAATCCATTTCTGTCTGTAATTCGTGACTTTATCAAGTCTTGTACATCCTTTACCGCTGTAGTCTATAACTAATAATTCATCACCACTATGTTCCGCTGTAGTCTATAACTAATAATTCATCACCACTATGTTCCGCTGTAGTCTATAACTAATAATTCATCACCACTATGTTCCGCTGTAGTCTATAACTAATAATTCATCACCACTATGTTCCGCTGTAGCCTATAACTAATAATTCATCACCACTATGTTCCGCTGTAGTCTATAACTAATAATTCATCACCACTATGTTCCGCTGTAGTCTATAACTAATAATTCATCACCACTATGTTCCGCTGTAGTCTATAACTAATAATTCATCACCACTATGTTCCGCTGTAGTCTATAACTAATAATTCATCACCACTATGTTCCGCTGTAGTCTATAACTAATAATTCATCACCACTATGTTCCGCTGTAGTCTATAACTAATAATTCATCACCACTATGTTCCGCTGTAGTCTATAACTAATAATTCATCACCACTATGTTCCGCTGTAGCCTATAACTAATAATTCATCACCACTATGTTCCGCTGTAGTCTATAACTAATAATTCATCACCACTATGTTCCGCTGTAGTCTATAACTAATAATTCATCACCACTATGTTCCGCTGTAGTCTATAACTAATAATTCATCACCACTATGTTCCGCTGTAGCCTATAACTAATAATTCATCACCACTAGTTCCGCTGTAGTCTATAACTAATAATTCATCACCACTATGTTCCGCTGTAGTCTATAACTAATAATCATCACCACTATGTTCCGCTGTAGTCTATAACTAATAATTCATCACCACTATGTTCCGCTGTAGTCTATAACTAATAATTCATCACCACTATGTTCCGCTGTAGTCTATAACTAATAATTCATCACCACTATGTTCCGCTGTAGTCTATAACTAATAATTCATCACCACTATGTTCCGCTGTAGTCTCTATAACTAATAATTCATCACCACTATGTTCCGCTGTAGCCTATAACTAATAATTCATCACCACTATGTTCCGCTGTAGTCTATAACTAATAATTCATCACCACTATGTTCCGCTGTAGTCTATAACTAATAATTCATCACCACTATGTTCCGCTGTAGTCTATAACTAATAATTCATCACCACTATGTTCCGCTGTAGTCATCATCATCATCACTCCAGGGATTAGGCAATTGCCCGTTCCGACTTCATATTGCATCAGCCCAACGTCTTCTAGGTCTTCCAACATCACGCCTTCCTCTTGCTTGATAGTTCCTGGCTAACAATGGATATCTCTCCTTACTCATTCCATCCATGTGATCAATCCATTTCTGTCTGTAATTCGTGACTTTATCAAGTCTTGTACATCCTTTACCGCTGTAGTCTATAACTAATAATTCATCACCACTATGTTCCGCTGTAGTCTATAACTAATAATTCATCACCACTATGTTCCGCTGTAGTCTATAACTAATAATTCATCACCACTATGTCCGCTGTAGTCTATAACTAATAATTCATCACCACTATGTTCCGCTGTAGCCTATAACTAATAATTCATCACCACTATGTTCCGCTGTAGTCTATAACTAATAATTCATCACCACTATGTTCCGCTGTAGTCTATAACTAATAATTCATCACCACTATGTTCCGCTGTAGTCTATAACTAATAATTCATCACCACTATGTTCCGCTGTAGTCATCATCATCATCACTCCAGGGATTAGGCAATTGCCCGTTCCGACTTCATATCGCATCAGCCCAACGTCTTCTAGGTCTTCCAACATCACGCCTTCCTCTTGCTTGATAGTTCCTGGCTAACAATGGATATCTCTCCTTACTCATTCCATCCATATGATCAATCCATTTCTGTCTGTAATTCGTGACTTTATCAAGTCTTGTACATCCTTTACCGCTGTAGTCTATAACTAATAATTCATCACCACTATGTTCCGCTGTAGTCTATAACTAATAATTCATCACCACTATGTTCCGCTGTAGTCTATAACTAATAATTCATCACCACTATGTTCCGCTGTAGTCTATAACTAATAATTCATCACCACTATGTTCCGCTGTAGCCTATAACTAATAATTCATCACCACTATGTTCCGCTGTAGTCTATAACTAATAATTCATCACCACTATGTTCCGCTGTAGTCTATAACTAATAATTCATCACCACTATGTCCGCTGTAGTCTATAACTAATAATTCATCACCACTATGTTCCGCTGTAGTTCTATAACTAATAATTCATCACCACTATGTTCCGCTGTAGTCTATAACTAATAATTCATCACCACTATGTTCCGCTGTAGTCTATAACTAATAATTCATCACCACTATGTTCCGCTGTAGTCTATAACTAATAATTATTATTTAAGTCAGAGATCAACTAACAAATAGACCACTTCGTGGCGCAAGCGGTTAGACGCTCGCCTCTCCCCGCTGGGGTCCCGAGATCGAGTCTCGGTTATTCCATGTTGGTTTCGTGGTGGACGAAACGGAGCTTGGGCAGGTTTCTCGGGGTTTCTCCCGTTTTCCCCTGCCACAATTTCATTCCACCATTTCTCCATATTCATCTCATCCATTTCATTTAGTCCATCTTACTCCTGTGATAGTGTGTCAGGCGTGGTCGGTCGGCACCCTTGTCATTCACAGACCTCTATATATGGGGGTTTGTCTCATCTCATCCCTCGACCCGACACTGAGTTGGACACAAGTTGAGGATATTTATGTATTAACTTACAAACGTAGTTATTTTTCTTTTTATTTTATTCTACTAATAATTAATTCTTTTATTTTCATCCATCCATAGTAATTCTGCCCGAAGGCAGGTCCTTCACTGCAATCATAGCATTTTCATGCTATGCTTGCAGCTTCACTAGGGAATTGTGTAGGTGTGGTAGCTTCCCGTTGCTTTCCACACCGGTGAAGGATGATGATAATGATAATGGTAAGGATGATAATGATAAGGATGATGGCCATATGATTTCGGGGACCGTTTGGGCCTTAAAGTTTTCCTGACATTTGTCTTACAGGTGAGGAAAAATCCCGATAAGAACCTCACACAGAAAAACTGCCTCGACCGGGGATCGAACCCGGGCCCGCTGCGTGATAAGGCAGCACGCTACCTCGAGACCACAGCGGTGGACTTTATTTTATTTTCATATCTGACATAAATTAAATTTTATTTTCGTGTGTGACAGAATACTCCTTCCTGTTGTTAAAGAGTAGAAGAATTAGTAGGAGTAGTAGTAATAGATAGACATGATTTTTGGTGGTGATCACAATATAATAGTAATAGTACTTTTATTAGTACTATTTTATCAGTAGTAGTAGTAAAGATATCACTATCAATAATAACAGTAGGCCTAGCTGTCTCTATGTACAGCCTTTGAAATAATTGATGGCGCACACATAATTTTCAAGTCTCAGAACGAAGCCAGTGCGCATGATCAGAGATCAGCTATTTGGTTCACAAGTATACAATTATTTGATAAATTAAAATCCGTTCTATTTCGTTGTGTGTCGTGCAATGCAAAATAATTTCGGGTAAATAAGTAGTGCGGTAAATACTGAAAATAAAACAAAGCAATACAAATGAAACAAAATAAAGAAAATTAATTGGAATAAGGACTAGAGAGAGATAGAAAAAAAGCATGAAAGCGTGATCGAACACGCGACCTTATACACGGGAAACAGAAGCATCCACTAGATCACAACCATCCCTGGTAGGAATTATCTGTATGAAGTGATACGATACTCCAGGACTTACTTTATAATTAATTAGATATTATGTTCACTTAATTTAAATTGATCAAACGCGTTTTGTATTAGTAGCGAAAATAAATCATTTTGTCATGCCTTGTGTTTTGTAAACAAAGTAATGAGACGTTATAATAGTTATTCATTATATATATTGTTCTTCTTCTTCCTTTCCAGGATTAGGTCATTGCGACCTGTTCCGGTCTCAAGTCCATCGTTTCTTTGGCAGTCCCGAAGATCTTTTTCCATGTGGTTTGGGTATCTTGTATTGTCCATTCTGTCTAAGTTTTCATTCCATGGTATTTGTGCTCCTCTAGTTTATCAACTATTGAAAATATCTCCAGTTCATTTCTTATTGAGTCATTGTGTAAATCTATCCATGTGTGTACATCCTTTTACGGATCTTAAAAATTTCATTTCAGTGGCTTGAATGTGTGAGATATATTTTTTTTGTAAGTACCCAAGATTCAGATATAAAAGAACAGGAACAGCCATAATTATATATATATATATATATATATATATATATATATATACAGTATTTATAAAAGCTGTTTCCTTTAATTAATTAATTTTCCTATATATACAGGTAACGAAGCCTGGTAATATGTAGGCATTATGAAAATGAACGAAGTAATTAAAAAAATATATATTCCTGGCCAGGATAGAACGTGGGTCCGCATCGTCGGAAGAGAAGATCTTACCGACTGCTCCACTGAAGCGAATGATACAAATGTTGCACGAGGAGAGACTTACGCCACCAGCTTTATACTCAAACGAGTCAGAACGTGTAACAACGTACTGGTGTGAATCGCTCTTCAAACCTCTTAACTTTCCATCGTCAAGAGTTGCGCCATAATTGTTTTCAAAGGCTGTACAATGACATAACAAGTCAATATTGGACCTTAACCTCTCCTTTGTTTTTGTTACTAGATCAAGTTAATGTAGTTACGCATATTTCCCTACATATGTCATGAATGGTATTAATAAGCTGTTAGTTTATGCTGATGATGTAGTACTACTGGCCGATAGCGACGAGATATTAAAGGCCAACACGCACACACTATTGAGTAACACTAAGATATTAGGAGTGGAAGTAAATATCAATAAAACTAAATATATGGTCACACGTAGAAATTCATTATATAATGGAAATTGACAGCTAATGACAAATGAGGGAAATTTTGAGGAAGTGGCTGAATTCAAATACCTAGGAACAATAATCACAAATAGGATTGAGATGCACAAAGAAATTAAACATAGGCTCAATTCTGGAAATGCGTGCTATTATGCATTGCAGAGACTTTTGATGTCCCAACTCCTTTAAAAAAGCGTTAAACTGAAAATATATAAAACTATAATTCTACCAGTTATATTATATGGGTGCGAAACATGGACTCTTACTTTAAGGGAGGAAAGGAGATTGCAAGTATTTAAGAATAAAGCACGTAGGAAAATGTTTGGACCAAAGAGAGATGAAGTGACAGGTGAGTGGAGAAGACTACGTAACAGTGAACTACATGGTCTTTATAGGAAGCCAGATATAATACGAACAGTCAAGTCTCGTAGACTGCGATGGGCAGGACATGTTGGACGTATGGGGAATGAAAGACTTGCATGGAAGCTTCTTGTAGGAAAGCCAGAGGGAAAACGCCCAGTTGGTAGACCAAGAATGAGGTGGGAGAATAACATTAACTATGATTTGAGGGAAGTAGATCATACAGGGAATGATTGGAAAGCATTAGCTCAGATAGGAATGTATGGAGAGCTTATGTCCGCGCGGCCATGAACTTACGGGTTCGATAGTTCCAGCGAGTTAGTTAGTTATGTCAAGAATGGCACATTAGGGCAGAAAAAAATAATTTTGAAGCATTTTATTTGTATAATCTGACATTTCTTTTTAAAACAATTGGCGAGGATGCTCCAGATTTCTCAGTCATACAGTAACATACTGTTGATCACAATCTGATATAAAGTTCGCTTAACACTAAGTGACGATATAGGCCATTTTATAAATAGATAAATTATTATTATAGCAGTTTTTAATTTTTGTAGGAGATGCCGAATATACATTTTGAATGTAAGCTTGGAATCCAAATGGAGACACTTGACTTAGGCCTAATTATTGACTATCCAAGGTAAGTTCAGGAGTTCGTATGTGGGATTTGGTGAACAAAACTCCTTTTTCTTTTAAATTCACATTAACTTCAATGTTCGACAGATAAAAGTATGAATTGATGGAGTTTAGTTCCAACGGTAGGTCACGGAAGCGTTTGGGCAGGGATTTTAAGGTGGTTTGGTAAAAGAGAGAAGGTCGTCCGCAAAGGATGTGGTGTGAATTTAAGGAAAGGAAGGAAAGTCTGACACATACAGCATGATTGTATGGATGTGTGAAAGAACCTTGTGGAACTCCCGCAAGAGGGGCTTACAGACAGAATATACCCAATAATCTACACATAAAATTGTTGATTAGGGAGAAATTTAGCAATAATTTTTATAAGACTGGCCGACATGTTTAATTTGTTAGTTTTAGATTAATCCATTTATCCAAGTCATATCGAAAGCTATCTCAATGTCAAAGTAAACTGCAATTGTACTTCTCCTGGAGCTGAAGCCCTTGACCATCTGACTAATCAGTCTATCAAGCTGCAATGGAGTACTATGTGCTTTTTTAAATCAAATTGATTATGTGGTAAAATGTCTCTCTCTGAGACTTCAGAATTGAATTGAGCCAAAATCAGTTTTTCAGTATTTTGCTCAGCGCTGATAATAAAATGATTGGTCGCAGATTGTATAATTGGAAATATCTTTACTAGGTTTCGAATAGTGATAGCTACAATTTTTTTCATATATCAGGAAAGTAATGGAATTTAAAGTAAAGATTTGTTTGGAAGCATTTTGACCGCTAAATTAAAGAGGTCTTTCAATGGCCCCTCTGAGTTTTCATAGAGAAAGTCTGACTGACTTGACTTATAATTTGCATTTTAATTGGTTTTTGATCAGTCGATTTACACAGAACTATATTACTTAATATTACTGCCGAAAAAAATGTTAAAAATCGTTTCACAGAAATATTAAATATTCATAAATACATATCCACATTTGTGATTGACCTAGAAAAAAGCGTTTCGTATTAAAAAATGTATAACTATTATAAAAATGTAATTTTTTTGAGTGACAAGAAAACAATCCTCACAAATTACTTTATTCATATATCAGAAAATGACATATAAACTTTTAACCCAGAGCTACAGAATCTCATGCTTAATGGACCCAAGTAACATAGACTATCACTGAAGCCTGGAAGCACCCTGAAGATTTAAAAAAAAAACTAATTACAGTCACTGCAACAATTTTCAAAATTGTCTTAGTTTGATTGGATTATTTCAGATTCGGGCGATGAGGTCTAGTGGTTATGTTCCTTATCTCAAACTAATAATGATAAGATAACTGGAGATCTCGCAGGTTCAAATCCTACTGAGGTCCATGCGTTTCTAGGATGGAAACATCCTTGGGAGAATACTCCGGGAGGGATTTTATTTATTTATTTATTTATTTAGCCTGGTGGAGTTAAGGCCAAGCGGCCTTCTCTTCCACTCACCAAGAAAAGCATATATTACTTCAGAATATAACAATCACAATTAACTCTAATATTAAATACTAAATGCAGATTTGATCAATAAGATAATATCTATTACATTACGATCTAAAAATAAAACTAGTTAATGATAGTTAAGATTAAGACTAAAACTAATAATAAAAAGTATTCAAGCAAGATACATTAAATTACTGGTAGACTGTCCCTGTCAAATGTATATAAAAAACAAAGGAAAATAATGAGACATAGAAAACTAATTTTACGGTTATACAATTTATTTAGGATGCAATATCTCACATGAAGAAGAAAAGGATGTAAATGAAAATATATAAACATTTTAAAGAATTTTAGGGTTAATAAATGCTATCTTCAAGCCACAGTTAGTACAAAAACATTGAAGACTAAAAGTGTATAAAACGCCGGCTCTTCCAACTCTTTTGTATGGTAGCGAAGTATGGACGTTGAAACAGAAAGATATACAGAGACTTAGATCTGCTGAAATGAGATACCTTCGGAGAACTGCAGGATACATACTACTAGATCACAAAAAAATGAAGCCATCTTAGAAGAATTACACAAGGAACCTTTAGAAAACAAAATTTCTGATTATAAGACAAGATGGATACAATATGTTCATAGAATAGAAGATCACAGGATACCCAAACAAATGTTAAGATATCAACCTGCAGGAAGAAGAAGACCAGGACGTCCACTCGGAAGACTTGTGAATGGTGTTTCTCTTGAGGCCAAAACAGGTCAACAAATGACCTAAATTCGAGAATGTAGTATGATGATGATAATTTATTTAAACAAATGAAAACATTTGTTAATCTTAATATTATTTTCATAAATAATTAAATTTATTAATTGTTAAAAGAATACTATTAGTGTGGTGTATAAGTTAGTTTGTTATTAGATAATCATTTAGTTTGTTTTTGAAAAATGTGTAAGTTGTAGTCTAAAGATTTTTGGGCTCGTAAAATAACCTGAAGCTGAAAAGAGAGATCTCTGTGCAAAATTTATCCGACATTTCACCATTAAAGTAATACTTTGATTGCCTACTAGATGTCTCATTGAGACGATAATCCTACCACATTTCACTCACTGACGTCAGTAGGAAGTTAAATGGAGCACCTATTTTTCCAAGAGGGACGTATAGGGACATTGATTGGTTACTTGACAGCCAAGTTCATTATCCATAAAGGAGAACCGGGTTTAAATCAGTTTTAGTTTACTATTCTCGAAATAAATGCATTTATCCATTCAAACTAAAAGGAATTCACAAATATGGCGTTAGAATTTTAATTCTACTTAGGATAATATCAACCCATGTTTATCCAATTTGAGTTTCTAGAACATAGTGATCAATTATTTAGGGTTTCAATGATCTGGTAACCGCTGTAACGTCATATACTGATGAATCCGTCTTGAACGAATTCTGAGATGTATTTTAACATCAATTTCCAAATCCCTAAATCATTCCTAAAGTATTTTCACAATGTTGATGGCACTACAATCTAGAGTAAAGAAGTTAGACGCTAGAGTAACGGATAAAATTAATATTAGGAACTATAAAAGGATGTCTAAAAATGATTCTGAAACCTGTGCTCTGATCAAAGGTTATCAAATAAAGTGAAATCCTTCTATTAATAGAAAGTATTATTTCTGAGAATAGAATATGGAGGAAAATATTTAATACAGAAGTTTCCCTGTAAGGTCAAGGAGATTTGGGACACAAAAAACACAACAAAGGGAGAGGTTCAATTATGGATAAGAGAGATATTTATAAGGAATTGTATTTTTTAATACAATATACTTACGAGCAATTTTACCAAATAACGTCCGTCATGCAGGAACCGCGTAAAATAAGCGAATTCCTCAACAAGTTAAATTTATGGTCCGATTTTGCTGATTTAAAGAATAACTTATATATTTATTTTGCTACTTAAATCGCGTGTATCCAGTTTCTTTTTTTTTTTTTTTTTTTTTTTTTAGAAAATAAGCATGTAGTCAGCTAGACCTATTTTAATTTGGTGGAGAGTGAAGTGGAAACATTACATTTTTGGGCGCAGTAAAAAAATTCAGGGATACCAAAATTCGAGATCAATGTGTAGAATCAATAATAAGAATTTCAATATGGTATTTGTTTTCGATCTTGAATTAGCCTATATTATGTAATACGTAGTCTTAATAAGTTCAATAGCCTGATAGTGCATTTGATGTCTGCACGTTTAGGGGTGGTATACGTGCGTGCGTGTGTGTGTGGGTATATGCAGGTGTGTGTATGTGGATTTTTATAATCTGTTCTGTAGCAATTTTTAAATTATTAATATACAAATTGAGATACTTTTTATATTTATACATATTGTCTTCTTATACAAGAGTGTACATGCGCATTATTGTGTATGTATTGTTTAGACGAAGAATTGCATATATCCATTGTTTTATGCTTCCTTTATGCATGGGTGTAGATGTGTTGCCATGTAGATGTTTACATATTCTTATGTTTATTTTTTTATTTTATTCATAGGAATAATACACGTACGGCCAAGCAGGCCCGTGTGCAATGTACATGAAATTGAATTTCTTGTCTTTCGAATTGTCAATAAATGCTATTACTTACTTACTTGAGCGGAGCAAAGTTCAGTTAGGCAAGTCTTAACTTTTTGATACCCAGTGTAGTTCAATATTTGAACATGTGACATAGGTTACTGTGTATCTCAATCTTTCCATTGATGTAGCTGAACAACAAGTTTATATTATCGAGTTTTACCGCAAGATTATGTATGCATCTACTTAATTTGTTTTTCAACATGATATAGGTCTAAAGAAATTAACTACTTTGCAAAAATACTACGTATGTTTCATCTTATTTCATTTCATTGTATTAATATAAAAATCCACCTCAACTAATAATGTGGGGCTCAAAGTAAACGTTGTAATATGAAGTGTTTTTGACAATGCTGTATATAACAACTATAATCTGCCTATCTTTCTATACCCGTACGTCCTCTTACTTATCTAATGCAGGCTTTCCACTTTACTGCAGTTCGATCTTAATTCCTTCTTTCCAGAGATTCATATCTTCCCATTGTCCTTCTTCCATACCCCTCTTCATCATGACATCATATATTCCCTCATACCATGTTGTTCTACTTCTCCCCCTCTTCCTTCTTCCTGGTACCATTCAATATAACACCCGTTTAGGCCCCTGTTCATCCGACATCCGTTGTACATGTCCATACCTCTTTGATATACTATCGATAACAGTTTCTTGTGCATCTTTTTCTTGTCTAATATATGTATTTCTAATATGTTGCAGCCTGGATATTCCCATACGTCACCGTAATTCATACATTTCTGTCGTCAAGATTATTTTCTGCATCCTTTCATTTATTGTCCAGCTTTCTGATCCATGTGAATACTTTGTATTATTATTTGTATAATCTCTTCTTTTGTTTTTCTGGTCAGATTTCTATTCCATAAAAGACCATTCAGGGATCTAATCGCCGTTCATCCTCAATATGAGATAAATGTACCCTTTCTGGCAGATTCTTAACAAATGTTAAATAGTTATGCTTATTTATGTCAGCCAGTCATAAGTGGATTTAAAGGGACGTCTATTAGACAACTATTATATTATTTGGATGGTACAAGCTGATTAAATTTTACTCATAGGCTCTAATTTCGTTTTGACGTCCTTTTACGAGCCAGGGCATTTTAAAACCGGAGACCCACGGCTAAAGTCCCTTCCAAAGGACTTGTCCCTTGAATCTTTCTATCCAGAAATCCATCGACTCCGATTGTGTTTGAATCCGCGATCCTCGGGATAAGAGAAAAATAAAAATGTGCCAAATTATTTTTTTAGTTAGTTTATTGGAGGTATTGAAATATCAACCTAATAGTCCGCAATGTAATATACAAGTTTTACTTATGAAATTGAGGCGAAAACTCAGATATGGCAGGAATTTTGGTAACTACATTATGATGACTATTTGCTACAAATGCTAGTCAATGACCAATCACGTTTCAATGAATTTTATTTTACAATGACAGTCGTGTTTCACCTCGCTCTTTATCGATTTCTCTTTATCAGCTCCTGCTTTAGTGATAAAGAAAGCTCCTCCTTTTTAATGTTCTGAACAGGTCAAAACATTACTTTTCTCCAACAAATACATTGAATATAGCAAATAATGAAAATATTCCTTGATTTTACTGAGTTGTTTACTAAAAAAAATAAATGAATAACCCGTAATGTTGATTATGATATATAGTTTGATGTGTTCCATTATTTCTCCACTTGGGTGCACTCTTACAATATTGCGATCTTATTTGGCAATAAATAATATGATCAAGCAGCAGTGAATGAACATAACCTCACATTTCTGATTTGTTTTCAAACATCGCCGTTTACATGAAATATATAAATATTTTAAAATAACTATAGTTAAACAATGATTTGTGAGTAAACAGCTTAATTTTATTCTTAAATAGTCCTAACACATGCCACTCTTGATTTCCAAATTATCTAGATAAATTCACTCCTCACTTCGTGAGTCGTGAATTGATCGATAATTTGGAAATTACTCGTGGCATTACTTATGATAAAACCAGCTTTAACGATCAATATGCTGATGAATGTCACCGTTATATTGGCTCTGTGAATAGTAAATGTCATATGTGAATGTGAGACTAATGGACTTTCTAGGCCTGGCATCAAGGAGTGAAAACATAATTCATAAACTTGTTCTGACCGGGTATACTCTAGCAAACGGATCTGTGCCCCTTAGCGCTGACGTCTATACTCCACTCAACCTACGTCAAACGGTAGCCCCGGTAACTTACAGAGCAAGGATGTTGCCAAACTTCCCGTAGTAATATTGAATAATTCAAGATTGGAGTTGAGTTGACAACACTGGAGTGCGAGAGAAAGATAGAAAAGAGAGACAGATAGGAATGCAGGGAGGGAAATGATTTTCCGAGGCAGAAAAGGAAGTAGGCTTTAGTTCGCTTATCTTACGGGGGGCAGAGATCTGTTGGACAGACAATATCAAAACCGACCCAGCTGCATTCGTGGCATTTATACTAGACCACAGCAATTGAGAAGTGGTGTGTTCTAATATAGCTTAATTTACAGAGTTTATAGATATTTGGAAAGTTAAATAATGTGCAATAATTTAGTAATCGGTAACTAACAATGTTATCAAAATATCAAGCTGTAAATGTGAAATCTGAGGATATTTTTTATTCAATTCCACCAGGTTATCACTTCGACATTTCTGGTGTTCTCTCCTGGCATTGGCGTAATATTTTTACCCACGTCTGAAGTGGGGGCGCCTGGAATGCGGGTTTACGCTGCCCCGATATGATGGGCGATGATGATGATGATGCTAGTCCCATACTGGCCGAAATTCGATGAGAACATGTCTTCCCCAATGGGGGGAATCGAACCACCGTCAAGACCGGTATTTAGTTACAAAGGCACGATTGCCTTAAGCCTTTCCGCTAGTGCGCATGTTTATATGAAATATTTTTCTTATTTTATTTTTTTACATACTGCCTCTTCTGTAAATATTCGAAGTTTTTTCTAAGAACATTTGTATGTAAGTATACCTTAAAGAACATATCTCCAGTAATATTTTTTTCATCTAAAACAATCATGGTTTATAAACCACTTATTCCATCTATTGTTAGTAGATTTATTTGACGATACTGTTTGACATTTCATGTTATAGCGTCACAATTGAAAAGTGGAGTGATAAGGCTCAGAGGCCTCCTACTTCAGTACTGAGATTCTTATACTGTCGTAAATGTCTGAGTCGGGCCCACGATCTTACTTCCCTTCCGGAGAAACCTATTCCCAGAAAATTTACGTCCATATATATTCCATCAATTCCCAGCGGGTTAGATTGATTTTTGAGTAGATAAAAATTCTAAAAGTAACTTTCATAAGAATACACATAAAGCCCTGGACCCGTGTCGTAGATTTATGGCACATACAGGAACCTCTAGTCTGAAATAAGATACCTGCCAGCAATATTTTTCGGGGTTTCACGTCCAGCTTCTAATTACACCGATGATGACCTTAGCTGTTAAAGAGCTCTATTAAATAAAACACTACCACTACCAAAATACAGATTTTTTGTTCACACTCTTATTTGTGTTTCAGTTTATCAACGGGGAGCCGGAACATAACTGCGCATTATTGCTCACGTGAAGCTCTTCTCCACATAACGCTCCAATTAACCAGTCACTGCTGATCAACTCTTAACGTTACCATTAGATAAACACTCACACTCACAGCACCAACTATTTAATTGCGTATAAAACGTGACTCAAACTCACTTCAATAAAGATAATCATTGTAAGGCACTTATAATAATAATAATAATAATAATAATAATAATAATAATAATAATAATAATAATAATAATAATAATAATAATAATAATAATAATAATAACAATAATAATAATAATAATAATATTAATATTAATAATAGTAACAATAATAATAATGATGATGACGATAATAATAATGATGATAACAATAATAATGGTAATAACGATAATGATAATGATGATGAAAAATGGTAATAATAATAATAATATTAATAATAATAATAGTAATAATAGTAATAACGGTAATAATATTAATAATAATAATAATAACAATAATAATGATAATAACAATAATGATAATGGTAACGATAATGATGATGATGAAAATAGTAATAACAATAATAATAATAATAGTAATAATAAGAATGATAACAATAATAATAACAATAATGATAACGATAATGGTGATGAAATTGGTAGTAATAATAACTATAATAATAACGATAATGATAATAACGATAATGATACTTACTCACTTACTTACTGGCACTATCGAACCCGTAGGTTCATGGCCGCGCGGACTAAGCTCTCCATACATCCCTATCCAGAGCTAATGCTTTCCAATCATTCCCTGTATAATCTACTTCCCTCAAATCATAGTTAATGTTGTTCTCCCACCTCATTCTTGGTCTACCAACTGGGCGTTTTCCCTCTGGTTTTCCTACAAGAAGCTTCCATGCACGTCTTTCATTCCCCATACGTGCAACATGTCCTGCCCATCGCAGTCTACGAGACTTAACTGTTCTTATTATATCTGGCTTCCTATAAAGACCATGTAGTTCATTGTTATGTAGTCTTCTCCATTCACCTGTCTGTTCATCTCTCTTTGGTCCAAAAATTTTCCTAAGAACTTTATTCTCAAATACTCGTAATCTCCTTTCCTCCCTTAAAGTAAGAGTCCATGTTTCGCACCCATATAATATAACTGGTAGAATAATAGTTTTATATATTTTCAGTTTAACGTTTTTTGAAAGGAGTTGGGACATCAAAAGTCTCTGCAATGCATAATAGCATGCATTTCCAGAATTGAGCCTATGTTTAATTTCTTTGTGCATCTCATTCCTATTTGTGATTATTGTTCCTAGGTATTTGAATTCAGCCACTTCCTCAAAATTTCCCTCATTTGTCATTAGCTGTCCATTTCCATTATATACTGAATTTCTACGTGTGACCATATATTTAGTTTTACTGATATTTACTTCCAGTCCTAATTTCTTAGTGTTACTCAATAGTGTGTGCGTGTTGGCCTTTAGTATCTCCTCGCTATCGGCCAGTAGTACTACATCATCAGCATAAACTAACAGCTTATTAATACCATTGAGTTGTAAGCCTTCCTCATTCTCTAAAGATTTAATGGCATGCTCTAGTACAAAATTAAATAGTAGAGGAGATAGTGCATCTCCTTGCTTCAACCCATTCTGGATTTCAAAAGTGTCTGAAAACTGTTTGCCTACACGCACTCTACTCTTTGTGCCATTTAGACACATTCGTATAAGTCTAACTAACTTTTTAGGAATTCCGAACTCCAGCAGGATACTATATAACTTCTCCCTCTTAATTGAATCATATGCTTTTTTGAAGTCTACATATAGTTGATGTACAGTACCATTATATTCCCATTTATTTTCTAAAATCTGTCTTATACTAAAAATCTGATCTGTTGTAGACCTGTTTCTTCTAAATGCACATTGATGATCTCCTAGAATGTCATCAATATAGGGAGTAAGTCTGCTTACTAATATATTTGTTAGAATTTTGTATGAAGTTGAAAGTAATGAGATGCCCCTGTAGTTGTTGCAATCAGTTTTATCTCCTTTCTTATAAATTGGTACGATAATTGATTCCTTCCATTCATCTGGAAGAGCTTCTTTTTCCCAAATCATACTAAGCAACCAGCGTATCTTGTCCATCAATTTTTCTCCCCTGATTTTATCAGTTCTGCTGGGATATCATCTGAACCTGATGCTTTATACATCTTCAATTTTTCAATCGCCATTTCAACCTCTAATGCACTTGGCTCTGCGACTAGCATTTCTGCTGTCTGTAACTTATCCTCCTCAATGTCTTGTTCTGTATGTACATTTAATAGCTGATTAAAGTAACTTTTCCATCTATTTAATATACTCCTAGAATCTGCAATCATATCCCCATTTTCATTCCGAATTATGTTTGTTCTAGCCTGAAACCCTTTCTTCTCTATACTAATTCCCTGATATAATTCTCTAATGTTCATATTTTTTGCGTTTATTTCAAGATAATTAATCTTCTCTCTCAAATATTCTCTCTTTTTACTCTTTAGTAACTTGGTGGTTTTCCGTCTAACACCACCCAATTGCTCTAAATTTACCTCATTTGGCTCGTGTAACCATTTCATTTTTACTAGCTTTCTTTTCTTTACAATGTCGGCACATTCCTCATCAAACCATTTCTTGTTTTGCCTCTTTTTTAAACAACCAATGCTTTCTGATGCTGACAATTTAATAGTATCTCTTATAGCCTCCCATTCTTTATTTATATTAGTTTCTTCTTCGTTTGCCACATTGCCATCTGAAGATTCCAGTACTTCAAATCTATTAGCAATTTTGATTTGGTATTCTTGCCGCATTTCATCATTTTTCAAGTTTTTTAATTCATATTTTACAGAATAATCTTTAGCGTTTGTTCCTCTCATAAGCGATAGCCGTTGTCTGATTTTCACTCTGACCAGATGATGATCCGAATTGCAGTCTGTCCGTCTAACTGATCTAACATCAATGATGCTACTGTGCCAGCGTTTATCCACTAATACATGATCTATCTGGTTCCGAGTTTCTCCATCTGGAGACGTCCAGGTGTATTTATGAATATCCTTATGCTGAAACGTTGTGCTCTTAAAAATGAGATTTTTTGATGTGGCAAATGTGACTAATCTAACCCCGTTGTCGTTACTATCTTCATGAAGACTGAATTTGCCTATTGTTGGTTTGAATATATCTTCCCGCCCCACTTTTGCATTAAAATTTCCTAAGACAATTTTCATATGATTTCGTGAAAGGCTATGAAATAAGCTTTCAAATTCTTCATAGAACTCATCCTTGATCTTGTCATCTTTATCTTCTGTGGGGGCATGTACATTTACAATTATAAAATCATGTCGTTTACCCTTTATAATTATGTATGATATCCTATCACTAACAAACTTAATATCTCGGATAGCGGATAGGATCCTCCTTCTGACTAAAAAACCCGTTCCAAATGCAGGTCTTTCTGCACCCCCATAGTATAATGCAAAGCTTCCTGATTCCTGATTACCTTCTCCTGGCCACCTAACTTCCTGTAAAATGACTATATCTAAGGGCGATTTATCTAATCCCCGCGTTAATATCTCTAGTGCCCCGCTATTGTATAAAGTCCTAACATTCCATGTTCCTAGGAACATGTCCCTGTGTTTGAGCCTTTGGCATGATAATGATGAAAATGGTAATAATAATAATAATAATAATAATAATAATAATAATAATAATGATAATAATAAGAAAATATTTCTGGTTTTAACAATGTTGATACATTTTTTTCTGGCACCAATGATTTGTCTTCAATTTCGCTTTATAGTTTTCCTCCATTCGTCTCTATTATAACACATTTCTTCCTCTATTTCCCAGTCCTTGAAAGTTTCTTTAATCCCTTGGATACACGTAAGATTTGGTGTTCCTTTCCTTCTCGTTCCTGATGGTGTCCATTCCATTATTTTTTTGGTAATCTTTCATCCTCATCCTCCATTCGCCTAATGTGCCCGTAGCATTTTAGTTGGTTTTCTTGGACAAATTCTAAAATTGGGATTCATGTTCTCTTTTATAACTTAATTTTTAATTTTCTCTCTCCTTGATATCCTAGCAGATCTTCTCAAATAGTCCATTTCTGCTACCATTAATTTTCTTTTCATCTGATAATTTCTAGTCCAAACCTCTGAATCATAAGGCATAATACTTCTATTGTTTTAATAATAATACTAATAGTAACAATAATAGTAATAATAAATAATAATCCCTCCATTCTATTTTTACCTTGCCATGGTGGAATGGCTTACGTGCTTAAATGATTCAGAGCTCTGCCGGCTGTAGCATAGCTGCCGAAAGTGTAACTCATGCCGGACACGTCCAAAGCGATACGCCTAAAGAAAAAAGTACATTGGTCGAAAGAGTGATGATCTTTCGCCGTAAAAATATAACCGTCAAGAAACGGAGACATGGATTCCACTGGGGTAACATTTTCCAGAGGTAAAATAGTCTCCCATTCGGTTTTCCGGGCGGGGCCTCAGGGAATCCACGCAAAGGCTCATATTATATGGATGCGAAATATGGACTATTTCTGTAAGGGAGGAAAGGAGAGTACGTGTATATGAGAATAAAGTTCTTGGGATTCTTTTAGTCCCGCGCCGTAGCCGAGCGGTTCAGATAGGAAGCCTTGGCGCAGAGCTACGGGACTTGCGCTGGTTCGAGTCTCCATGGGGGAAGAAATTTTCTCATGGTATTTCGGCCAGTATGGGACCGGTGCCCACCCAGCATCGTGAGGTAATTGGGTAGCCACAATAAGTAGCGGCTCCAGGTTGAGGAACCAGCTATAACGGCTGGGGGACTCGACATGCTAACCACATGTCACCCCTACACTGGCTGTTGATCATCTACCTCTGTGATTGACACATGTGGATGTGAAGGGCCAGCAGCCGGCTGGTAAAAGGGCAACCGCTGAAAAGTGGAAAGACCCTCAATCGGATCGGGATTCTTTTTGGACCAAAGAGAGACGAAAAAGCAAGTGGATAAAGAAGACTACACGACCATTATAGGAAACCAGATATAATAAGAACATTTTCATTCCGGGGGATTACGTGTGAATCAAATTCAACCTTTAAGAAGTCCGAATATTCGTAATTTTAGTCTCATAGACTGCGATGGGAAGGATGTGTGGCACGAATGGGCAATGAAAGTGGTGCATGGAGGGAAAATTACCATTTGGTAGACCAACAATGAGGTGGGAGAATAACATTAACCATGAGGGAAGTACAATTATCCCGGGGATGGTTAGAAAAATTATCTCAGGGTACGGATGTATGGAGAGCTTACGTCCGCGCGGCCATGAACATATATGTTAGATAGCAGCAGTGAGTTAGTTATTTAGTTAGTGAGTTATAATAATAATAATAATAATAATAATAATAAAAATAATAATGATAATAATAATAATAATAATAATAATAATAATAATAATAATAATAATAATAATAATAATAATAATAATAATGTCCACCGCTATGGTCTCGGGGTAGCGTGCTAACTTGTCACGCAGCGGGCCCGGGTTCGAACCCCGGTCAGGATAGTTTTTCTGGGTGAGGTTTTTATCGGGGTTTTTCTTCACCTGTAGGACAAATGTCAGGAAAACTTTAAGGGCCAAACGGTCCCCGAAATCATATGGCCATCGCAATCATCATCATTCATATTCATCTTAGGTTAAGCTTAGGATTAGGGACTCTCCTGGCGCACCATTATCATCATCATCACCCATCATATCATCGGGGCAACGTAACCGCGCCTTCCAGGCGCCCCAACCTCAGAAGTGGGTTACAAGTACGCCATGCCAGGGGAGAGTCCAGGAATGTCGAAAGACAAACCTGGGGCATTTGAAAAAAAAACATAATAATAATAATAATAATAATAATAATAATAATAATAATAATAATAATAATAATAATGTAATAGTAATAATAATAATAATAAGAAACTGGAGCTGGAAGTCATAATTAACAAAATTAGATATATAGTCATGCATATAAATATATTAAATAACCAATTGATTTGGCATTTTCTTGATGAAAATCCATTTATACATTATTTAATAAAAATAAAACTGTTAAAGTTTTATACGATATTCATATTTATTCAATAGAAATTCATTACAGCTGTTTCAGTACTTTGTACCTTCTTCAGAGCAAGTACAAAGCAGTGAAACAGCTGCATCGAATTTATATTTTAATAAATATAAAAATCACATGAAACTTTAAGTTTCATTTTTATTAATGCACATGTAAATATATTGTTAATGGGAATGGGCACCTAACATATGAGATATATTTTGAAGAATGTGGGACTATTACAGACGTATTTGGCAATATCTTGAATCCTCCGGCCCTGGGCGTTGTCTGGGACATCGAAATATGCCACTGCACGTTTATTTATTTTTTACCATAATAAATTATATGAAAATTTGATTGTCTTGGATATATCCTAGAGATATATTTCAGTTTTACCTTCTTAGCTTTGGAAGTCCAATGTTGTGAATTCCTATAGTTTCCGACATTCTATAATTTTACAAATTAAAAAAAAATACTTTAGTAAGTTCTTTTTATGTAAAACAATAAGCAAATGATTATATGAAGAAACTATCATATCAATTTGCTAGAAAATAAAATGTTATTTGAAATCAGGGAAATCTGTTTATTACTGATAGGAAGCCAGATATAATAACAACAGTTAAGTTTCGTACATTGCGATGGGGAAGACATGTGCCCCGAATGGGAAATGAATGACGTGCATGGAAACTTCTTGTAGGAAAATCAAACGGAAAACGCCCAGTTAGTAAACCAAGAATGAGGTGGAAGAATATTATTAATTATTATTTGAGCGAAGTAGATAATACAGGGAAAGATTTGAAAGCATTAGCTCAGGATAGGTATTGGGATGCTTATGTCCGCGGGCCCACGAACCTGCGAGTTCGATAGTGCCAGAGAGTAAGTAAGTACTATGATTATGTCTAAGAAATAGGAATAGACGTCTGGCAAAAGTACGAAATCTAATCTTTGGCAGTGATGAATATGCTAATAAATAACACTAGTCAACATGATTTTTGTCTCATGAGTACCTATAGTTGTACTTAATGCAGTTTTTTATCGTGTTTTCAAATATGTATTCGGAATTTCTCCATCACCCACAGTTTTTTTTTAATTTCAATTTCAATCAATGGATTCAAATAATCATTCTTTAATAAACCTAGATTTCTTCCCGGAAAATCTTGGCGCAATGAGCGACGAGCACAGGGAACACTTTCATCAGGAGAGGAAAAGAGAGTTCAAGGCAAATTCAATCCTAATATACTGGCCGATTATTGTTGAACCATCAAGAGGGATGCTCCACAGGCGAAATATAGCAGAAAATCGTCATTTCTTACTTTGTAGGTGAGTCCGAATGTTAGAATATTATGTAGTTACCAATGTAGAAAATATTGAAGTGTTTGAAATTATAAATTCCTGTCTCTCGGAAACCTTGCGTGATGGAGAAACCCCGATATCATATTTGAATTCAGGAAAAAAAAAATACTATCAGAATCACATATTTTTCTTCCTGAGACAAAAAAGTTTCTTTTGTTGCTCAAAGTAATCCATTATACTTATATATACTAGCTACTAATTTTTCCTCGTGAAGCTTATTGTGCTTCTTCTAGAACATAAACAACAAAACAGTTTCTATGGTATAGCACAGACACATGCCTGCCAGGGATTCTAACGCTTAAAACCACAGACACTGTCTCACAATTTCTTACAAAACCAGGATTTAAGGAGGGATCAGGGCTTGCTTGGTTTAGGCTAGGGGCATGGAAATTTCTAAAAATTAGCGACGATCACGATATGCGAATATGTCCAATGTGCGGAACTTTGAAGATGAGATACAGATATTAGGAAAATGTAATGATTTAGAATATTGGAGACGTCAGTTATTACCGGAAAGATTTATAGATTCAAATCGGGAAAGATTGGCATGCTACGAGTTATTGGTAAATCCAGAAAATTGGATAAACCTCGGTAAATTTCTGGACAAAACGCGGAAAATAAGGACATCACTCATTCATGAATAAATATATGTTATCAAAATTCAATACCATTAATTCTTAACAATTATATATAAATTAATTTGTGTATAATGTTATTGTGTTATTATTTAATTGTAATATTATTGTGTTTTCTTTATGTAATTGTAATGTTATTGATTTTTTTGTTGTTTATTTTTCTTTACACTAGTACCAATTATTACTTTATTGTAACGGACTGTCAACAGCACGCACGGCTTACTGCGCGTGCGACCAATATTTGTAAATAATATTGTAAATATCTTACTTTTTACTAATAAAGTCCTACTACTACTTAGTCAAAAGCTCCGGGTAAAACTTTTAGAATGATAAATGACTGTATGTTAAACACAGACTGTGCTGAAAAAATCCAACATTTATAGAATTAAATGATTAATGAATTCGAAAATATAAGATGTCTATATCTTATGTGAAGAAACAGCTGAAAATTTAACTCCTAAGTAATTAGTCAACTCTCTGTGCAAGTGGTGTTGATGATGCGGTAACAAGGGAGACGTGTATTCCTACACTTCAAGATGGGTTATCAACAATAAACTAATAAGAGGTTGTGTTTTTCTGAAAAAATCACGAGCGACAAAGCCTATGTGATTTTTTCTAAAGAAAAAATCAACCTCGCGTTGGATTTGGAGTGACTATTTAGCGAGTAATACAACAGAAGCTAAAAATAATTATAATGTTTAATATTTACCAAATGTGAGGTTATTTCCCGTATTCCGATCATACTTCCAGGCAGTTTCTATGCCGGCTGTATAGTTATAAATCGCATACATTTACTGTTAAATCTCTTTGTGCTTGGGAAAAATCAATAACATGTGATTGTATGAGAAATAACTATTAACAATAATGCAGATTCATTATACAACATTTAATATTTTTTTTTAGAGCAACAGAACCTTTTTTTGTGGTAATTTTTTAAGTTGTTTTCTTTTGGCATTTATTGCTGTACTATATCGATAGTACATTATTGAATCGATATCCTTGTCTAATAAGTTAATTTGCGGAGATATTTCTCATTATGAACAGGAAGAGGCAATTTTATCAACAGGAAGAACCAATTGTATCAATAGGAAGAGGCAAACCTATCGGTCTATGAGATAAATAGTCAGTAAAATATTATGAATCCTCTTTCGTATTAACACAATTTACGTCTAACAAGCTGCCAGCTTTCATGCGTAGAGGAAGAAGAAGAAGAAGATGTCTAGACATGAAAAGTTTAAATCTTATCTAAAAAGGTTTAATATTTCATGCCAAAAGGATATATCTGCTCTTATTTTAGACTGCCCATCCCATGGATAAAAAATAATACATTCTAGATGTTCATTTAATTGAATGTAATCAAGTAAACTGTCAAATAATCGGTATTTAAAAACGGAAATGTTACTCACAGCATTAGAACATTATTTTGTAAATGGTATTTTCACCACATTGTAATTCATCTTTATTACTACTTATTTTATAAGTTTTAATGTTATTAATTATCGTTTCATTCATTTGTTATTTTCGTTTCATTAAAAAAATTGTAATTATGTGTATCTTCAATTTTCTTCTGTATTTTTAACTACAGCCCTAACATACATTTGTAAACAGGGCTCCAAATCTTGGAGATTAAATAAATAAATAATAATATTCAAAGAGGTAATAATTAGACAAAACTAGAAAACCTTATATAACAGTGATTCTTAAATGTAATATATTCCGAGTTGTTATCGAATTTTGTGAGAACGGTATAGGCTACCTGCCAGATGCACAATTAAATAATGGTCTATGTAATGTTACTAATATCAAGCGTATCTGTTATATTCAACTACGTGGTGATACACATTCTATGTTCTTCACGCGAATCTGCATTTTCCTTTATAATTGTTGTATATATCTACTAATTATTAAATAAGATATTAAATATCAAATCCTGGTAGAGTCAGTAATCCTCAACTAAATTATTATATTACATTAAATAGTTCCAATATGGAACTGGTACCAGTTAAAATGCAGTAGACGAAATATTGTTTTTGAAAGGTCTCCATATTGGAACCACTTAATTAAGTTAAATAATTTAGTTGAGGACGACTGACCTACCAGGTACCAATTTTATATTTAATATCTTATTACATATCCTCAACGGTGCTTTAATATGAATTTTAAAAGTGTTGATAATTATTATATATTATTTATTATCATTACTGAAAATATTGACAGCCTTTTGTTAAACATAATTTGTAAATATTTAATTGCATTTATATACGTATTGTTATGTATTGTGTAGTATTGTCTAATAATTGTTACTGATTGAATGAAAGATAAGGCCTCATTGCCTTATCTCTGCCAATATAATTAAAGTTTTATTATTATTATGATCATTATTATAATCATTATTATTATCATTATTATTATCATTATTATCATTATTATCATTATTATTATCATTATTATTATCATTATTATTATCATTATTATTATTATTATCATTATTATTATCATTATCATTATTATTATCATTATCATTATCATTATCGTTATAATTATCATTATCATTATTATTATTATTATTATTATTATTATTATTATTATTATTATTATTATTATTATTCAATCTATTCTCAGCACATAGAAAAGAAACAAACTCGGAAACATTGTACGCGGAAGTTTCTTAAAGCAGCAATAAGTTGTTTATATTTGTATTAAACAGTAACTGGTACCAAACATGGCGGAACACTGGCTCGTTTCATCTAGGCGTTAGGCGACACGAGTTTTACATGAGCTGGATTGTCGGGGTGAACCAGAATAACTTGTCGTGCCCGTTGTCCCGAAATCCCGAAATTAAGCCTTTCGATTTTTATTTTTTCGAGTATTTAAAAGCCACTTTATATGCAGTCTCCACAAATTATGAGCTTACACTAGGATAACGCGTGTTCAATGCTTGTTATGTAATGCTGAAAATGTAATTCTGTCAGACGTAACGTGGGAGGTTACATAGCAAAGGATTGTGGTAATATGCAACACATGTTGCGAAACGTAGATCAAAGACAATGGTAATAATTTAGACTGATGGAACATTTGTATCATTATTGAGGTCTCCTACGGTTTGGTGTTTAAAACAATGTGTACAAACGACCTGGGACGTTTAGCTCTATACTTTTTTGTAGTACAGTTTGGAGAAGATAACACGGAGCAACAAAAAATTAACTTTCTTTTTGTCTAAGAAAACAAATGTGATTCTGATAGTATTTGTTCTCCTGAATTCAAATATGATATCGGGTTTTCTCCATCACGCAAGGTTTCCGAGAGACAGGAATTTATAATTTCAAACACTTTAATATTTTCTAAATTCGTAACTACACAATATTCAAACAATCGGACTTATCTAGAAAGTAAGAAATTACGATTTTCTGCTATATTTCGCTTGTGGAGCATCCGTCTTGATGGTCCAACAATAATCGGCCAGCATATTAGGATTCCATTTGCCTCGATATCTCTTTTCCATAGCAGAAACCATTTGAGTTAGCTCATTTGGTTTTATTTTACAATGGACAAATGGACGAAAAAAGTTTATTAAAAAATAATTATTTAAATCCATTAATTGAAATTGAAATTGAAAAAACGTTGCGTGATGGAGAAATTCCGAATACATATTTGAAAACACGATAAAAATCCGCATTAAGTACAACTATTGGTACTCATGAGACAAAAATAATGTTGACCAGGGTAATAATAGAATAGTACGTTCTATAAAGAAATTGTGTCCAGAAAGGAATAATAATCATTCTATATTAAGAATTCAATTGAGTGGATGGATAGAGACGAGTGGAGAAGAAAAATAAAACTTTAGGCACAGAATGATGTGTAAATATTAAATATCTGTATATAAATAAAAAAAATAAGAATTCAGTATTGACTTCTGGGGGATTCTCCACTTTAATTTACCTGGTATATTTTCAAAGTTCTATAGAACAACAGTGCGCATGCGCCAGAGTTTATAGACCCAGCGTAACCCACCATCGAACCACACATCTGTTATTATCGTTGTTTCGATTATTATTTTTTGTTTTACGTATTTAGACACATCAAAAATGTAACTAACCTAAAAGCTAACTAACTCACACTTAACCCAATTCAATTACTCTAACTTAGGGTGGATCCCATGAAACGCCCTTTTTTCCACTCCTTAATAATCGCAACCATCGATAACCCACCGGTTCCAACTATATAATATACTCTGGAGAAAATAGCAATATGTGTATTTGAATGAATACTTAAAAATTCTAAAATAATATTATAAAAATTGTTTGAAAAAATCAAAATATTTAAAAACGTTAGTAAATACATAACAAGACTTATAATTCACAACAAGAAACTAAAAAAATCATGGATAAATTATTTTAAAGAAGAGCGGACTTCTGTATACAGGTATAGTTAAATATCTCTGTTCTGATGTGTTCTGTATTATAAACATTCAAGCATAGATTGTCTCAATACTGAAATAAATATTGCATTCTCTCAGACTTAGTGATAATCATAATTTTCTCCCAAGTAGACCAAGTACAAAAAAAATGTGCTAGTCCGTGCCGCGGATTTGTGTATTTAGCACCATTTTGTACGAATACACGAACCGGTTTGAATACATTTCGGTACTTAATTTTATAGTTTTGATAGTCCGTTGTTGTAGCTCAGTTCTATAGTTCGGTTGAGTGTGAAACTTATTTCAGGGTTTGCAAAGACATTTGGAGACGATAAATAAATAGAAAATTGATAATAATTGAAGAATATTCTGAAATAACATATATTTTATAAGAAGCAACATTTGGTTTAAAATAAAATTTTTCAAAACGTGGCTGCAGGCAAGAACTGAAAATGTTATTGAAATAGGACTTTATATTTATGGCAGGATTATAATATTCACGTAGTATTGAACTTATGATTTATTCCGTAATACTATTTAGCTAAAAACATTCCAATTAATTTTATTCCGCGACGGTTTAATTTGTAAGCCTGATTTTTATCTATCAGAAGTTACTTACAAGTTTCCATCCAGAATTGAGTTGCTAGTTTCGATGTTGACTTGAAGGTTTGGGTGTTGATTTTCCTTGGCTTGTTAGCTGTCCTGGAAAGTTATAAGAGGGCGTGTTCAGTTCTTGTTTGATAACAATTTTGTTTCAAATTTTCTATAACAATATATTACATTGGTTATTAAATATTCTGGTGAGGAAAAAACGAGTAAATTTAAATTTAAATGTTTTATGTAAAGTTTTATTTTTAAGGGGGTAGAATTTAAATTGAAATATATCTAATTTGCAATTAGCTATTATATGGAAATTAGTAATTAATGTGTCTCTTTAAAACTATATATATCCTCAAGGTAAAACGTATCCTCCTTAGAGTGATAATCGAACTGTATTCTCTCTGACTTCCTGGTGTCGAAGAGGGGTTTGAAATCTAAACCTTTTAGTCTCGTTTACATGTTTCAAGTCTATAGGGTTTTATCATGTCTAGAAAATAGTATTGATCTTATGTGAACGCTGATGTCACATGACGCCACAGATTGAATAATAGAGGGAAAAATTATTATCTACAAGTTTCGTTGAAAGAGGATAGTTCAATGGCATCTCCGCTATCCGCTTTCCGGCAATTGAATTCACCCCCTAACTTTACTGAACATGCGAGTGATAAATATATATTCCATAATGGTATTTTATTTTTCCATAAATAAAGTAAAGTGATCCCACAACAGACCCGGAGGCCCTTGGGGTAGTAGGAGGTTAGGGCTCCCACTTTTTCTAGACAATCGGCACTTTATGTCAGCCGGGTTGTCAGCCCTGCGTGACGGCCGCCTTTACCCCCAGAACAAGCGTCTGGTACTCATTTAAGTTAGAGGCTGAGTCGACCCCAGGGCCATAGTGCCGCCAGAGGGTTTGGGTCAGTTTAAAAATCCTGACCCCAACGGGACTTGAACCCTCGACCCTCTGGCTTGTAGCACAGTGCCTTAACCACTACGCTACGGCGTGCCCCCATTTTCCATAAATGTGGTACCTATTTTCATGCCATAGTTGTAGTTGTAGGTGAAAATATTTAACTAAATTATTTATATCAAATGATTTAACTAACAAATGAATCTTATATCTAGCAAGAGTTGTTCCTTAATAGCAATGCCATTTTCTAAACGTGAAAAACCTAGAGTTTGATCGTCATTAGCTAACCTGACATAAGATTGACAACTTAATTTGACTTGCGCTAGGAGTATAAGTTTTTCCAGCTCTCAACTATGATGGACCTGACACTTTGCTTTGCTCAATAGCTATTTTAACACTTATAAGGATACCGTATCTCAATATTCTAACCTTGATTGGGGTTTTCTATGCTACACTATTTATGCACTGTATTCTAATGAAAAAAAAATTGATTCACATGTGATCATATTATAATCTAAATGATTGAATTAATATTCTGATTTTTAATATCATCACTTTACATGGAAGAATAAATTATCGAATTACTGCTCTTCATAATTTTAGCTGTAAATAGATTATAAACAAGATATTTAAATAGAGCGTAAAGAAGGGTAATTTTCGTTTATCTTAATATATAATTTCCCGGTATAAGTCTATTTCATTAACAAAATAATGTTAAAATAATTCTCAGTGCATTTCACCATTATCGTAGTACAACATTAAATGTCATTCATTCATTTTGAGAACTTTCCTCATCATTGAGGGTTTTCTCCAATCAATCTTAATAATTAACATGAATTAAAAAAAATATATATAAATGACTTTGGACTTATAGACTATCATTTTGCAACAAACATTCACAAATTTCCCTTAATTAAAGGTCTCCATCGTTCTTTGCCTATGTGTTTTCATCTGTTACACCAAATTTCCTCATTGAATTTTGAATGTTATTCTTCCAGTTTGTACTTGGTCTTCTTTTCTGTTCCTTTTTCAATTTTTCCTGCATAGACAGCCTTTGGTAGTCTTCGACCCTGCATTCATCTTACGTGTCCATACCAATTTAGGCTTCCGTGTTCAACCTCATCTATTATACTTCTTTCTGCACAAAATTAAATGTAAAATGTAATTAAAAACATTGTTTTGAAATACTCCATAGAATTAATTATGCATTAATATATTTTTAAATATTGTTTCTCGAAATGTGGCATGCTGAACTTAACCTACTCTTGCTCTGAACAATTCAACTGATAGACTATAACTCAAAAGTTATTAAGTTTAGAACCAAATTTTATAGGGTTTTATTTGTGATTTTTTTTGTAAATATTGGAACCTACTTTTTTAGAACACTGTTTATTTGACATATAAGCCTAATTCCAAAGTTTGCAGTTTTGATATAAAACGCGATTCAATTAAAATTCTTCTCTCTTAATAATTGTTAGTTACATTCACACAACAACGAATTTATTTTCTGTTTGTTATGGACAATGATTTTCTGAAATAGGTCATGCAATATCAGGTCACGTGGCAATAAAAAATGCACTACTGCACTTTATTAAATTATAACTCTTCCCTACACTTCCCTGATGCAGTAAATAAAAAATCTATTGTTACACAAAATCAAGCGCACGAATTGTATACAATCTAAAAGAATGGGAAATTCCTAACCACGAGTTTTGATTAAATTTTGTGATTAACGTATATGTATGATAAATGCATAGAGAGTAAATTACTGAAAGAAATGCTGTACTTTGCAGCTTATAATCTAGCATTTGATATCAGCCAACGATTGTACTAGAGCATTCGATAAGTAATGACAACACTGTTGTAATCAGCGATCCTAGTGGTGACCATTGTGATCTTGTAGTATGTTGTTGAGCAGCCTTAGTGATCCAGAAAATTGGATAAACCTCGGTAAATTTCTGGACAAAACGCGGAAAATAAGGACAACACTCATTCATGAATATATACGTTATCAAAATGCAGTACCATTAATTCTTAACAATTATATACCCGTAGGTTCATGGCCGCGCGGACATAAGCTCTCCATATGTCCCTATCCTGAGCTAATGCTTTCCAATCATTCCCTGTATAATCTACTTCCCTCAAATCATAGTTAATGTTGTTCTCCCGCCTCATTCTTGTTCTTTACACTAGTACCAATTATTACTTGATTGTAACGGATTGTCAACAGCACGTACGGCTAACTGGCCGTGCGACCCATATTTGTAAATAATATTGTAAATATCTTACTTTTTGTCTAATAAAGCCCTACTACTACTAGTGGTATAAATCGGCAATATTGAAAGTATCGAAATAGTAATATTTTGTGAATACATTCATTATTTAAAAGTTTGTTTTAATTTTGTACCTTCTGTTTCAGGGTTAATTAATCATTATTCTTTGAAAAGAATAATCTGGAATTTCTTGCTGTTCCTCACTAGTAAATAATACTGCCCTACAAGTATTTTCATAAGTAATGCCACGAGTGATTTCCAAACTATCAATAAATTCACGAGTCACGAAGTGAGGAGTGAATTTATCTAGAGAATTTAGAAATCAAGAGTGGCATTTGTTAGGACTATTTAACGAATAAAATTAAGGTGTTTACTCACAAATCATTGTTTAGCTATAGTTATTTTAAATTATTTATATATTTAATGTAAACGGCGATGTTTGAAAACAAATCATAAATGTGAGGTTATGTTCATTCACTGCTGCTTGATCATATTATTTACTGCCAAATAAGATCGCAATATTGTAAGAGTGTACCGAAGTGGAGAAATAATGAAACACATCAAACTATAAATCATAATCAACATTACGGGTTATTCATTTACTTGTTTAGTAAACAACTCAGTAAAATCAAGGAATCTTTTCATTATTTGCTATATTCAATGTATTTGTTGGAGAAAAATAATGCTTTGACCTGTTCAGAACATTAAAAAGGAGGATCTTTCTTTATCACAAACCAGGAGCTGATAAAGAGAAATCGATAAAGAGCGAGGTGAAACACGACTGTCATTGCTTGTAAAACAACATTCATTGAAACGTGATTGGTCATTGACTAGCATTTGAGGCATGAGTTAAATAGTGTATAATTTTTTTAGAAGGTGGAATTGGAAAGTACTCGAACATCCACCAAATTCACCAGACATGAGCCCTTGTGACTACGACATATTCTCAAAGATTAAAGAACGTCTACAAGGTATTCGATTTCAATAAAGAGTTGATATCCAGAAAGCTCTAGATCGATCAGATGAGAGAGATATCCAGAAATGGGCTGCACATGGAGTGCGCCATCTTCCGAAGAATTCGCAACATGTAGTTGATTTGACAGGAGACTATAAGTGAAGTTCGTATTATAATAAATAACGCTTTATTAGAAAACCGAACTAATAAACGAAAAATAATTTTAATTTCCAACGCGCTTGGGATAAAATTAAAGTGGTCAACAAACAAATCATCTCCAACACATCTAGAATAAAATATATTCAAAACAAATATTTTTACCATCTTTATCAATTAATATAAGTTACTTGATAATAAACAGATATTGATAAAAGTAAAGTCTCTAAGAAGAAAACGTAAAACCATAAAAAGCACCCAACGCTTTTGATGGTAAAATTATTTTTTTTTGTAGTTAAATCTAGTTTTATTCTAGATGTGTTGGAGATGATTTTTGTTGATCACTTTAATTTTATCCCAAGCGTGTTGGAAATTAAAATTATTTTTAATTTTTTAGCTCGGTTTTCTAATAAAGCGTGTTACTTTATTTTTTAAAACTATTATTTATTTTTTAGTTTGGTTTTCTAATAAAGCGTGTTGTTTTAGTTTCTTTAACATATTATTATTTTTTTTATTTTTAGCTTAATTGATTGTCATAAACCGGAATCCCATGAAAATTTAATTGCTTACGATATTTTTAGTGCCTGGGCACGAATATAATTATATATTTTTAAATAATTATCTAACATTATTATAATATTTTTGAATATTTTAATATAGATAAATAATTAAAATTAATCGTACCCTTCTCATATTTTTTGAATAAATTACGATGTGGCAAGTTTACAAAATTGTCATTAATATTTTACAGAATAAGATAAAAATGTAAATATCTTTAAATTCGATACTATTTAGTGTGATCTAAAAGTAATACTCTTCTAAAAAATCCTCCGGGCCGGATTTGAACCGACGACCTATGGATTACTGAAATTATATACCACTACTTTCCATCGCTCTACCAACTGAGCTACCAAGGGATATAATACTAATTTCTTACAACGATGGACTTAAAAGTCGGTAAGTCCGCAACCTAGTATACTGGTCTTTATTTATTTTTTGATGTCCTGATGATCCTGGCCAGGATCTTAGAAAACAATTATGAAATTATTGTATTGTCATTCATCCTTTACAAGTGTACAAAGTTTCAAGTCGATGCATTGTTTTGAAGTGGGTGAAAATCGTGTTGAAAAATTCCGTTACATAGACAGATACAAACCAAGCTAATATAAAGCGTGTAAAGAGTAACATACATAAATGTTAGTGATATTATAGTTGTGTCGTAATTACTTATCGAACACGCTATATTTGCATATTCATTCCCAGTAAATAATTCTGAAAAAACTCATACATCTTTTTTTCATTTTTTAACATGGTTTTCATTTGCATGTATGCAACTGCGTATTTTGGCCTTTTCTTATACTTCCAACATATTGTTATTGATATTGGGCCTATTTAGTAAATTTATAAGGTTTTCGGTTTTTTCTCTTTCGGTGTTTATTTATTCTTTCCGTAAAACATTATTTTTGGAAAGAAAACAAACACAGAAAAATGTTATTACATCATTTGGTTAATGTAAACAGTAACAGGAGGGAAGGCTTAGGTAACAGCTTGGAAAATTAAATGTGTGTAAAGTTTTTTTAAAATTTTCAACATGCCAACTAAACCCTTATTTCAGTGCAAGTTTTTTTTTATCATAAGTAATGCCACGAAAGATTTCCAATTTATCTAGAGGATTTGGAAATCAAGAGTGGCATTAGTTAGGACTATTTAACGAATAAAACTAAGCTGGTTACTCACAAATATAGTTATTTTAAATTAATTATATATTTAATGTAAACGGCGATGTTAGAAAACAAATGAGAAATTTTTGGTTATGCTTCTTTTGTTCATCCACTGCAACTAGATCATATAATGAATTACCAAATAGGATCGCAATATTGTAAGAATGTACCCTAGTGGAGAAAAATTAAACACATCAAATTGTATATTATAACCAACATTATAGGGTATTAATTATTTTTTAGGAAACAACTCCGTAAAAATCATTATTTAAAAACACAATTATTGAACACACAATTATCAGATGTGTAGTTCGAAGGAATCTGTTCATTATTTGCTATATTCAACGTATTTGTTAGAGAGTCAGTCATTGTAAAATAATGCTCTGTTCTGTTCAGAATATTTAAAATGAGCAGCTCTATTTAATATGATAAACAGAAGTAGATAAATATCGAGGTGAAACATAACTGTGATTGGTTGTAAAACAAAATTCATTGAAACGTGATTCGTCATTGACTCCCATTTGGGACATGAGTTAAATAGTCAAAGTAAAATTCTTATAACGTGAATATTCAATAAATATGCGATTACTGTGTGGAGATTATACTTATGTATTTTTGGAATTTTATCAAGCATAATTGCATACATATATCAGAAATTATAGAACAAATTAATCTAGTTCCTATTTATAAGCAAACATTAAAAACATTTACATAATTATCATAAGTAATGCCACGAGTGATTTCCAAATTATCGATAAATTCACGACTCACGAAGTGAGGAGTGAATTTATCTAGAGAATTTGGAAATCAAGAGTGGCATTTGTTAGGACTATTTAACGAATAAAATTAAGCTGTTTACTCACAAATCATTATTTAACTATAGTTATTTCAAAATATTTATATATTTAATGTAAACGGCGATGTTTGAAAACAAATGAGGTACGCTTCTACTACTTCATTTGTTTATCACTGCAACCAGATCATACTATTTATTGCCAAAGGAACGCAATATTGTAAGGAGGAGCTTTCTTTAATATGGTAATTATAACACTGATAAATATTTGGTGAAACACGACTCTGATTGGTTGTAAAACAGAAATCATTGAAACGTGATTGGTCATTGACTCCCATTTGGGGCATGAGTTAAATAGTCGCCGAATGACTTGATAAAATATTTATAATAAAATAATTCACTTTCAATCTAAGATTACAAATTATCTATCTTAATCTAAATTATCTACTAATTAAATATGTTCACTAAATTATTATTAATGATATGAAACAACTGAAAAGAGAAAAATCCATTCCAAAATTGTGATTTTATCTAGATCTTCAGCTTCAGTTTTAGGTATCGATTGGAAAAGAACTCTAGTGAAAACGATGCACTAGTTTTTGCAGGAGTGTTGATTCCATGTCTTCATATATAAGGAATCCATGGTTACCGGTGACTTATTAATATCTGATTTAGATTTACGCCAACTTATTTCCATAAACTAACTAACTAACTCACTCACTCACTGGCTCTATCGAACCCGTAGGTTCATGACCGCGCGGACATAAGCTCTCCATACATCCCTATCCTGATATGTTTTCCAATCATCCCTGTATAATCTACTTCCCTCCAATTATCGTTAATTTTATTCTCCCACCTCATTCTTGGTCTACCATCTTGGAGTTTTCCCTCTGGTTTTCCTACAAGAAGATTCCATGCACCTCTTTCCATACAAGAATAAATAAAAAACTAGGCTATTTTTCATTCCGTATTCCATACCTTTTTATTCTCAAATACTTCTATTCTTTTCTCCTCACTTAAAGAAAGGGGACAAAGTTTTGCATTCCATATAATAGACATATAACTGGAAATATCGCCGCTTTAGGGTATTCCGAAGAATAAGATATTGAGAGGTTTATCTCATCAAATTATTAATATATATATATATATATATATATATATATATATATATATATATATATATGTGTGTGTGTGTGTGTGTGTGTGTTCGTTAACTTTCTAGCAGCCGCTATTTTGGTTTTATCAGAACCAAACTCGACATAATATTAGCAATTAACGAGGAAAATTAGGGCGACTTCATTAACCAACAAAATCGGACCGTTAATACAGGAATTTACCTGAAACAAAAATTTAAAAATCCCTCTAGCGGTCGCAATTTTCGAAGTTTCGTAACGAAAATCAATATAAGGTATTCAAATAAAACGACGTATATATTCTCAAAATTCAAGCAAAATTACCACAATATATCCTCTTACCACAATATTGACACTAGATCACAAGATAGCAGTCTGATAACAATTCCTCTTCATAGCACTTCCTCCTATTCTACTTCCTTCACAGTAGCCTCTGCCCGCTCCTGGAATCTCCTTCCTCAAGATATCAGGGGTTGCCGCACACTTGGTACCTTTAAGTCACGCTTATACAGTTACCTGTTGTCTAATAATTAATTTTTCTCTATTTATTTAATTTTATACTATGTCATTAATCTTTTCCTGTTTTTATATATATTGTACATATTATATATTTAATTCGTTAAATTTAGAGTAAATCAAAATACATTATAAATATTAATTGTATTGTATTCATAACTTGTAATCGTTTATATATATATATATATATATATATATATTGTAATTTAAATTTAAGACTATTTTTTGTTTGTATTTTTTTTAAACCTGGTTGAGTGGTAGACAAGGCCTTAAGGCCTTAACTCTGCCAGGTAAAATAAAGCTATTATTATTATTATTATTATTATTATTATTATTATTATTAGAAGTGAAGGATTACCTGAAATCCGTAGTAAAATAATCGCATTGGATAACCGTCATGTTTATTTTGTCGCAATGTGTGGTATATAATACAATTTAATCAGTCCTTAAGTTGGCACTTTATCCTGTAACATTCGTTATTAAAGTTATATGAAATTTAATTAGTAGGAGAATATTTCAAACTTACTATTAATATTTATAACCGAACTAATATTTGGGAGTTGAAATAAATGAAGATGAAAGCAATGATTTGGAAATAACAAAAAGAATAGTTGAAGGTCTGCCTGCAATAGCAATACTCACTTACTTACTCACTGGCACTATCGAAACCGTAGGTTCATGGCCGCGCGGACATAAGCTCTCCATACATCCCTATCCTGAGCTAAAGCTTTCCAATCATTCCCTTTATAATCTGCTTCCCTCAAATCATAGTCAATGTTATTCTCCCACCTCATTCTTGGTCTACCAACTGGGCGTTTCCCCTCTGGCTTTCCTACAAGATGCTTCCATGCAAGTCATTCATTCCCCATACGTGCAACATGTCCTGCCTATCGCAGTCTACGAGACTTAACTCTACTTATTATATCTGGCTTCCTATAAAGACCATATAGTTCATTGTTATGTAGTCTTCCCCATTCACCTGTCAGTTCATCTCTCTTTGGTCCAAAAATTTTCCTAAGTACTTTGTTCTCAAATACTTGTAATCTCCTTTCGTCCCTTAAAGTAAGAGTCCACGTTTCGCACCCATATAATATAACTGGTAGAATAATAGTTTTAAATATTTTCAGTTTAACGTCTTTTCAAAGGAGTTGGGACATCAAGAGTCTATGTAATGCATAATAGCACGCATTTCCAGAATTGAGCCTATGTTTAATTTCTTTGTGCATCTCATTCCTATTTGTGATTATTGTTCTTAGGTATTTGAATTCAGCAACGTCCTCAAAATTTCCCTCATTTGTCATTAGCTGTCCATTTCCATTATTTAATGAACTTCTACGTGTGACCATATATTTAGTTTTATTAAATTTACTTGCAGTCCTGATTTCTTAGTGTTACTCAATAGTGTGTGGGTGTTGTCCTTTAGTATCTCCTCGCTATCGGCCAACAATACTACATCATCAGCATAAACTAACAGCTTATTAATACCATTGAGTTGTAAGCTTTCCTCATTCTCTAAAGATTTAATGGCACGATCTAGTACAAAATTAAATAGTAGAGGAGATAGTGCATCTCCTTGCTTCAACCCATTCTGGATTTCAAAAGTGTCCGAAAACTGTTTGCCTACACGCACCCTACTCTTTGTGCCATTTAGACACATCCGTGTAAGTCTAACTAACTTTTTAGGAATTCCGAATTCCAGAAGGATACTATATAACTTCTCCCCCTTAATTGAATCATATGTTTTTTTGGAGTCTACATATAGTTGATGTACAGTACGGTTATATTCCCATTTCTTTTTTAAATCTGTCTTATACTAAAAATCTGATCTGTTGTAGACCTGTTTCTTCTAAATGCACATTGATGATCTCCTAGAATGTCAACAATATAGGGAGTAATTTTGCTTACTAATATATTTGTTACAATTTTGTACGAAATTGAAAGTAATGAGATGCCCCTGTAGTTGTTGCAATCAGTTTTATCTCCTTTCTTATAAATGAGTACGATAATTGATTCCTTCCATTCATCTGGAAGAGCTTCTTTTTTCCCAAATCATACTAAGCAACCAGCGTATCTTGTCCATCAAATTTTCTTCCCCTGATTTTTTCAGTTCTGCTGGGATCTCATCTGAACCTGATGATTTATACATCTTCAATTTTACTATCGCCTTTTCAACCTCTAATACTCTTGGCTCTGCGACTAGCATTTCTGCTGTCTCTAAATTATCCTCCTCAATGTCCTGTTCTGTATGTACATTTAATAACTGATTAAAGTAACTTTTCCATCTATTTAATATACTCCTGGAATCTGCAATCATATCCCCATTTTCATTCCAAATTATGTTTGTTCTAGCCTGAAACCCTTTCTCCCTCTATACTAATTCCCTGATATAATTCTCTAATGTTCCTATTTTTTGCATTCATTTCAAGATCATTAATCTTCTCTCTCAAATATTCCTTCTTTCTACTCAGTAACTTGATAGTTTCCCGTCTAATACTACCCAATTGCTCTAAATTTACCTCATTTGGATCGTGTAACCATTTCATTTTTGCCAGCTTTCTTTTCTTTACAATGTCGGCACATTCCTCATCAAACCATTTCTTGTTTTGCCTCTTTTTTAAACAACCAATGCTTTCTGATGCTAACAATTTAATAGTATCTCTTATAGCCTCCCATTGTTTATTTATATCAGTTTCTTCTTCGTTTGCCACATTGTCATCGGAAGATTCCAGTACTTCAAATCTATTAGCAAAGTTGATTTGGTATTCTTGCTGCATTTCATCTTTTTTCAAGTTTTTTAATTCAAATTTTACAGAATCATCTTTAGCGTTTGTTCCTCTCATAAGTGATAGCCGTTGTCTGATTTTCACTCTGACCAGATGATGATCCGAATTGCAGTCTGTCCCTCTAATTGATCTAACATCGATGATGCTACTGTGCCAGCGTTTGTCCACTAATACATGATCTATCTGGTTCCGAGTTTCTGTATCTGGGGACGTCCAGTTGTATTTATGAATATCCTTATGCTGAAATGTTGTGCTCTTAACAATGAGATTCTTTGATGTGGCAAATGTGACTAATCTAACCCCGTTGTCGTTACTATCTTCATAAAGACTGAATTTGCCTATTGTTGGTTTGAATATATCTTACCGCCCCATTTTTGCATTAAAATCTCCTAAGCCAATTTTCATATGATATCGTGAAAGGCTATCAAATAAGCATTCTAATTCTTCATAGAACTCATCCTTGATCTTGTCATCTTTATCTTCTGTGGGGCATGTACATTTACAATTGTAAAATCATGTCGTTTACCCTTTAGAATTGTGTATGATATCCTATCACTAACAAATTTAATATGTCGGATAGCGAATAGGATCCTCCTTCTGAATAAAAAACCCGTTCCAAATGCAGGTCTTTCTGCACCTCCATAGTATAATGCAAAGCTTCCTGATTCCTGACTACCTTCTTCTGGCCACCTAACTTCCTGTAAAGCGACTATATCCAAGGACAACTTATCTAGTTCCCGCGTTAATATCTCTAGTGCCCCGCTATTGTATAAAGTCCTAACATTCCATGTTCCTAGGAACATGTCCCTGTGTTTGAGCCTTTGGCATGGGTTCCCTAAAGTAGTCCCCGCCCGGAGAACCGAATGGGGGACTATTTGACCTCCGGAAAATTTTACCCCAGTTGAACCCATGTCCGCATTTCTTGACAGTTGTAGTTTTACGGTGAAAGATTGTCACTCTTTCGACCAAGGTACTTTTTTCGTCTGGCTTATGACCTTCGACCTCTCCGGCATGGGTAACCCTATCGGCAGCAATGCTACCGCCGGCATAGCTCTCGGGATTATTTAAGCACGCAAGCCACTTCACCACGACAAGGTAAAGATACCATGGAGGGAACCCTGCAATAGCAATGTTGAATGGAATTTTAAGGGGTAAACAGATATTCAAGGAAACTAAAATATTATTTATAAATCAATAATAAGAAGTTTAATTACCAATGGAAGAGAAAAGTCTATGAATTCCAAATTAAAGTCAAAATTTGCAATCTAAAGAAATATATTTTTTAAGAAGATATGCACGATGCTCCAAATTAGACAGGAACAGAAACTATTATCCGAGAAAAAATGAACTTTAACGAGACAATTTTACAATTATAATGATCTTGTAGAAGATTTCCGGGCTGTTGACCGTGGTCTTGAGGCTTGTATTTCCCAGACGTTTCGCCAGAGACTACGTCCGACATCCTCAAGGGTTATCTTCAGATTGGCAGTTTTGTCGACTACCTGCCCTATTTATACATTTATCCGCGCAGAGAACACGTCACGGAGAAATGTATAAATAGAGCAGGTAGTCGACAAAATTGCCAGTCTCAAGACAACCCTTTTGAGGATGCCGGACGCAGTCTCTGGCGAAACGTCGGGGAACTACAAGCCTCAAGACCACGGCCAACAGCCCGGAAATCTTCTACAAGATCATCATAATAACTCCGGCCGTGAAAGCCTATGCCAATAAATTTTACAATTTGTGGGAAATAAACATTTACAATGGTTTTGACACGTGAAGAGGATGTTAGGAGTTTGGAGTGGATCCAAATCGGAGGAAAAGAAGAGGGAGACCTAAGAAGACATGGATAGAGGGAATTATGAATTTGATGAAGGACAGGGGACTGCAGGATTGTGACTGGAAGGATAGAGATGAACGGAGAAAGATGATCTTCTTCACTTCACGGGCTAGGCAAAATGCCTGTTCCGCCTCACAGTTGTTCTGTCCATCTTTTCACTGGCCTTCCTAAATTCCTTGAACCTCTTGGCTTGTAGTTAAATGCTGCTTTTGGTAATCTTGTTACGTTCATTCTTTCTACAGAGAAAGATACCAAAACTTAATATTGTGCATAGGAGAAGATGTGTATATATTTAAAACCTGTTAAAATTATATAAATTATTTAAGTTTGTGTCAAATTATTCAACAATGCTCAAAAGGTTAAGTTATGATAGGTTTGTTTTCATCGGCCCGACACTTTTAAATAGGCGAAATATGGTATATGAAATTGCGTTTCTCCAATTTAATAATATAAATAGGCCTATATAACTTGTTCCGTAAACCAAAGAAATCGGAACATGACTTCGATTCGCTGCGGAATCCGCTTACTTTTCACAATTTATGCGTACGGACATTTTATAGTATTTAAAAAATGAAACATTCATTAACAGGGTTGGTTTCCTTAAAACAGAATTTGAGCTATAGGTCTTTCTCCACTCAACATTTCAGTCGTTCTTCATTACGTGTATCTAGCTGTATAGCTGACGATATAAATCCATTACACATTTATGTGTCCCGTAAAGCTGTTAATGATTTTTTCTATAACTTGCGTGTACATAATACAGGGTGTCCCATTCAAACCTCCACAATTTTATTAATCATAACTAACAAAGTGTGCGGTATTATGAAATGAGGCCGGTATTAAACGAAACAGAATTTCAAAGAGTTTTCATTGCCACACACTAAAACACATCTATATGTGCACCATCCTGCTCTAATTTCTTCAATCTTTTCTTCTGAAACTTGTACGAGCATCTCCTGATTCTTTATTAAGCTTCAAATCGTCAGAAACTTCTCAATCATCTTCCCATCAGGTGCATTTCGTCCATATTCTCTCCGGTAATTTCTTTGCACTGTAATTATTAACTTCGTCTCTAAATACCACAAAACAGTTTGTGCTTGTTGCTGAGGAGTCGCCATTTTGTTTTTTTTCATTATTGTCGAACATGCGACAGATGAATTAACTGCAACAATGAAAACAAAAGTCTTTGAGTTTCTCTTTCTTTTAATACCAACCTCATTTCATAATTCCGCATACTTTGAGAGTTATGATTAATTAAAATGTGGGAGGTTTGAATGGGACACGGTGTATAAGTAGCAATGGGCTACGTTGATGTATATGCAGGGTATGTGGGCTTTTCTTAGTTCCTTGTTTACCTAATAACAAGGTTAACCCTTTTCACCCATCAAGGTGAGTGCTCACGAGGTTGTAAGAATTAGATAGATCTAATAATAGGAAAGGAAGAGAACCCCTAGGCCTCGAATACTCTAATACCAGGGTCAAATAAAGCAAGAGGTCAGTCAAAGAAGAGTAGATTGGAAAGTTGAAAGAGTGAATTGGTATATGGAAAAGAAGAAATACAAATTAGTTGAAAGCTCACCAAGCTGAGCAGTGCTTATTGGTGAGTAGCCCTTCAGAATGTATAAACGTGACTACTAACAGCTGCACTACGAGAAGGCGAACCTAAACCTTGGATGGGAGAATGACGTCCCAAACGGACCACAGTGAAAACTCAACATGTTTTATTGTATAAGACCTAAATCTGTGACTCGAACCTATCATTCCTTGATAATGGCATGTGGGATCATGCCGAAACGTCGGAATCAGCGGCCATAGGCCGACCTTGAATCCATGACGCGGAAAACTCAAGGATACTTTCTTAATCATACTTATATCCGCGAAAATCAACAATGTAACATATATACAAAGGACAATCCGAAAGTAACGTACAATTATTTCTTACAAAATGTTTAATAGGTAAAAAAATTACAAAAAACCTTAAATAGTTTACCTACTTTTCTACAGAGTCACTAAATTCCTCTACATATTTCTGCCATCCTGGTACCAGTTTCAATATGCCCTTTTCTTAGAAGTCCGTTTTGTTAGAGTATAGCCATCTGCGGACTGCTAATTTCACTTCCGCGTATGTCGTAAAGCGTTGGCCTGCCAGGAATTTCTTTATGGAACTAAACGATAAAAGTCCGATCGTTCAAGGTCCAGACTGTATGGTGGATGCTGGAGCACCTCCCAACCAAATTTGGTGATTTTCTCACGAATAACCCACTAATTAATGTGGTTATGAAAATAATTTTAGTTGAATTATTAGAAATTAGACAGCAACTTGGAGGCGAGCATTGTCATGAAAAAGTTTGACACCGTCAGCATTAATGTTACGGCGTTTGTCACGAAGGGCACGATGTAACTTGACCGACGTTTTAATAGGCTGCAGCATTCACAGTGGTTCCGTATTCTGCAAAGTCCACCAATAAAACACCATGCAATTCCCAGAATACTGTCACAAAAACTTTCCCAGCAGATTGAGCCACTTTTATTTTATTTCTTTAGTAATAGAGGCCTCCATAGAGGCCTGCTTTGTTTCGGGGTGTGTAGTGGTTTTCCCACGACTCATCTCCAGTGACGATTCCTTTCAGAAAGTCATGCTCTTCTGCGGCGTAACGCGTTAAGTAATTCAAGCTTGTCATTATTCGCTGGCCCTTGTGGTCGTCTATCAGGTTCTCAGGTGCCCAGTAATTACGAAATTTCGACGTGTCATGAATAATATCGCATTCTGCACCATAGGAAATGTTTAACTGCTGCGATAAGGTTCGCAGTTGCACACGCCGGTCGTTATAAATTGCCTTTTCCGGGGTTGCAGGTGTTAGTGGCCGCTCGGATAGTGGCGAATCTCAAAGATTCACACGGCTCTCTTGGAAGAATGCACACCACCTGGAGTCATTGCTGCGGTCCATACAATGGTCCCCATATACGCAACACATCTCACTGTGAATTTCACTCGGTTTATGCCATTTGGCCCACAAAAATCGAACTACACTTCGCTGCTCTTCGCAAGTTTACACGCTCCATCTCTGTAGCATAGCTCACAATTCTACCTCTAGAGCTTCACATCTTCTTCTTACTCATAATTTGTAGGATTTTCATCCTGTTTATTTCCAAAATCACTCCTCGGAGGAAGACGTATTGGATGTGCATTCACTGTCTATCCATCTTTTGCTGATCTTTCACTTATTCTTCTCCCGTCCATTGATCTATGTTCTTTAGAAACAGAAATTAGGGACAAATGTCATATTCAAATGTATTATAGACAGACGAAAATATTGGAAAGGTCTCCCGCTAGTAATTCGAATGAAAAATAAAAAAATATCCTCTCTAGTGAAAACTTAAAAACTATATCTTCGTGAAATTTACACATTCCAGCTGCAATACCAAGGCAGAAAAAATATTGTGCTTTACTCTCCGATCCCCCATATATATAGGCCTATATATATAATGATGGCCATATGATTTCGGGGACGGTTTGGGCCTTAAAGTTTTCCTGATATTTGTCTTATAGGTGAGGAAAAACCCCGATAAAAACTTCACCCAGAAAACTGCCCCGACCGGGGATCGAACCCGAGCCCGCTGCGTGACAAGGCAGCACTCTACCTCGAGACCATAGCAGTGGACATATACATATATATATATATATATATATATATATATATATATATATATATGTGTAAAAAATATTGTTATATTTATATCCATGACACGAAATTAGAATATTTTTTATTCTTTTCGTTTCCAGCCAGGCAAGATCCTGACGAACAAAATACTTTATACGGGCGATTGAGGCTGTTTTGTTAATACAGTGGACTAACGATTGCCATGCTGGTCCCGGTTGTCCATCGTTATGGGTTCAAGACGGTTGGGGTTAATGATTTTGAAAGGGTGTAAAAAGTCTGAATATTATTTCCTTCGGGAATAAATAAAGAGGTAAGTCCCTTGTATATTTACGTCCTGTAAAATAACCTGAAGCATGTAAAACGTAACTCTGTTCACAATTTTGACGAATATTTCTTGTTCAGATTTGAATAGCATCGCTAATAACCTGAGCTTGTTTTAAGAGCGACGTCACATTAAACAGGTTGTTAACTAAGAAACTAACTTCTCCTATACAGTATTGAAGACGTCCCTAGTATTAAACTTTAATCAACTATCTAATGTTCTTCTTTCAATTTTAGTTCTTTATTCAGACTGAGCGGACAGACTGCCCTGAGCACCGCAACCTGAAAGATGTATTGCGCTATCCTATTATTATGGGGGAAAAAAAGAAGAAAGTCAACTCTGTAGGTCATCACACCTAGTTTTACTACCATGACCCATACCGCCATTTTTGGGATTAGCCCGTGGTACTAGGGGGACTACAACCTTCCCATTGGTCCCGTCTGAACTTTTCTATTGTTCAGGCTCGGAGTCATGAGACAGTATCCTGGTGGGCTTCCACTAGATCCGCGGAACCACATATTTTCAACACTCGTTATTTGTCAATCAAACTATTTTTCCTAACACGAGATGATGTGAAGGGTAATATGAAGTAAATGAATGCGAAATGAAATAGAGAAGGTGTGAAATTAGGTAAACTTGAGAACCCAAGAAAAACCCGAAAAATCCCTGTGGTCATCGTCAATAACCCTCTGGAACTGGAACCGCCAGGAATCGAGCCTGAGATCCCAGTAGGAACAGCCGCATACGCTAGCCACGTTTATATCGAGACGCACAATTTAGTGTTACATTTATTTTAAATGGAACACTAACTTATTGCCTAGCTCAATCGATTGGTAAATTTTGTCATGCATTTAACAGCAATCTACAGTGTATACATGAAAAGAATATCGTAATGTCAAGTAATAATATTATCACTCAGATGAGGCGTAGAATGTTGTGTGTAGACTGAAATGAAACAGGAAAGAAGATAGTTTTAGTTGTGTGAATGAGCGGATAGCTTTCTTTTGTTTTGTTTCTATGGCAACAATAATAACAAAGATGGAAACTCCTCAACAGAAAGCGTTTTGTGTTTTGCAGTTTGAGAGTTGTAAATCAGTTGTGACAATTCAACGTATGTTCCGTAGGCAGTTTAATTGTGATCCTCCAATGCCAACAACATCTGTCGATGCATAATCAGTTCGCTAGGACCGGTTGTATGTGTAAAGGCAAAAGTGTGGGACGACAAGAGTGTCTGAGAAGAATGTTGCTGCTGCAACATTTGAAGCGCAAAGTTAGCGTAATGAGTAGGCTTTAGAGCCTGTAACAATTGTAAACGGTAGGGCGCATATGTAAGCTTTTTCGTAAGACCATCCACACTGTCATTACTGGATTGGTCTTCATGGTCCAAACGACAGGTCTTATCTCCAGTGGCCTCCTACATCACCGGATCTCACCTTATGCGATTTTTTCTTTGGGGTTTTGTAAAGAACAGAGTCTATGTACCTCCATTGATTTATAGCCTGCCCGAGATTACCAACAGGATTCGAGAAGCTGTTGCTGCCATCAATCGAGACATGCTTATTAACGTAGGGAAGGATTAGCCTGCAGGTTGGATGTGTGTCATGTAACAAATGGGGTTCACATTGAACACCTATGAACTTAAGATGTAAACTCGAGATATTACTCTTTCATTTAACATTAATCTTGTTTTTGTCATAGTTAGTTAAAACGTAATAAAATACCTTTAGAGTCGCTATATTCTTTAATGCACACCATGTATTTACTTCCCGAGTAATTTGGGAAAGATTACATAAATATTAGTATATATTTGCATTCATTTTAAAACCTTCAGATAACCTTCTTATAAATTGAATAATTTTCTAGGCAGATCATTAAATATCATCCTCACCGACAAATACGAGGGTGGATCAAATATAAACCGGAATTTGTATCTGGAGGATCTGGTAGCAAACTGCAAAGTTTGCGGTTTGGACGGGAAGTTGGTGGGGGTGTCTGGAGTATGGATCATCATGTGTCGCACTCCGAAGAGCGGCCGCTTGCTGCAGTACGCCATCAGCGTGCAAGAGGTACACACGTCTGTTGCGCAAAGCATTATTATTAAGTTTTTGGCGAAAGAAGGCACTAAACCTTCTGAAATTTTGAGAAGGCTCCATGCGCAGTTCGGGGAAGCAATCCTTTCGAAGACGCAGGTGTATGATTGGCGCAAAAATTTTAGCGGGCCGGGATTCAGTGGAAAATGAGCCCCACCAAAGACGGCAACGAACAAGCAACACTGCAGACAACATTCGTGCTGTACGGGAACTTATTGAGGAGGATCGGCGCGTAACAATTTCTGAAATTGCTTCACACGTTGGAATAAGCTTCGGAAGTGTTGAAGCCATCATCAGTGATGAACTCAAATTCCGAAAATTGTCTACCAGGTGGGTTCCTCGGCTCCTCAGCCAGGAACAAAAAAAAATTGACGAAAAAACTGACGAAAGTGCATTGGATACCTCTGGAACATCCTCCTTACAGTCCAGATTTGTCACCCTGTTACTACCATTTGTTTGGACCATTGAAAGAAGACCTGGGAGCAAGGCGGTTTGGCGACAATGCAGCGGTAGAGGAGTTCGTGCGCAACTGGCTGACTGCACGCCAACCCTCATTCTTCAAGGACGGCATCAAAAAGTTGCCAACTCGATAGCAAAAGTGTGTTGGAAATGCAGGAGACTTTGTAGAAAAATGAGGTGGTGATTTTGTATCTTTTGTTAATTCAATAAAATTGTAAACAATAATTCCGGTTTATATCTGATTTACCCTCGGAGTTAATCTTTCTTTTACCATAACAAGGCTCTGAGGAATAATATATCCATTTTTTTGCTGAGGAAATACAGCAGGTGAGCCCGTCCAAGAGCTAAAGGAAACAAACAGTTATATTAGTGAGAGACTAGGTACCTCACAAGAGTATTTCACTTTACTTTCAAGCTTTGAGAATGAAACTAAATCTTTCTAATACATGTATAAACTGTATAGTCAATATAATTACACTGCTCAAAACAATTAGAGGAACACTATGAAATATGCAAATATTTTTTCATTGGATAAAGGTACAAACATGAAATTAATAAAGTACATTATTTGTGGTTATTTATTTATTTATTTGTTGCTCATGTCAGTAAAAACAAATGAATAACGCCGACAATTAACTTTTCAAATAATTCCGCTATGTAAGCAATTTAATCTTGTACTTATTTTTCAAAGCTAAACACTCGTTATATAGAGTTAGTATCCTGTATGGCCTCCACGACATTCGATGACAGTTTGGCACCTTCGTGGCATGCTCCCGATAAGATTCTGGATTTCCTCTTGCGGGATATTCTCCCATTCCTCCTTCAGAGCATCTCCAAGTTGCTGCAGAGTTTGTGGAGCTTGATGTCGGTTCCTGACCTTCCTGTCTAGAAGATCCCACAAGTGTTCAATAGGGTTGAGGTCTGGGCTGACCGCTGGCCACTCCATTACCTCAATTTCATTCCTCCTCAGGAAATCCCTGATGACAGCAGCAGAATGTGCCCTGGCATTATCCTGCATAAACAGAAATACAGGGCCTACTCCAATGGCAGCAGGTACTACATGCTCTTCCAGAACGTGCTCGATATACCGGACAGCATTCAGTCGCTGGGGAACAAGAACAAGGTCCGTACGATTGTTGTACATAACTCCGGCCCACACCATTATGGAACCTCCTCCGAATCTATCAATTTCCTGTACAGCCTCTGCAGTAAAATCTTTCTCCTGGCCGTCCACACATCCTCAATCGACCATCACAACGTGTAAGACGATACCTGGATTAGTCCGAGAAGAGCACAGACTCCCACTGGTTCAGATTCCAATCACCATGGTTTTCAGCATACGTACGTCTTGCTGCCTTATGCCCATTTGTTAGGCGTGGTTTTTTAACGGGCTTTTTTGGACGAATATTCTCTTTCCTTAATGTGTTCCTTATAGTTTGGTCTGAAACCCGAATTCCGGAAGCCATATGAAGGTCATTCTGCAGGTCTTTTGCAGTTTTTGTACGCTGTAAAAGAGCAGAAAGAACAACGTACCTGTCATCCTGGGGGCTTGTTTTAAATTTACGGCCCTGGTCACGTCTTCTACAATACTGACCTGTCTCTCTGTCCCTGTTGCGTAACCTGGGCACCACGGAAGGAGAAACCCCAAGCTCTCTAGCCACTTGTCGCAGAGATTGACCTTTTCGTAAAAGATGTAGAGCATGATACACTTCAAACTCATTTAAATGCCTCATTTTGTCAGCGACTTCAATAAACAAGGCAATAATCAACATTCGTCACTATAGCAACATCAGGAAGCTTACCAATTAGAAGTGGCCAGTGCCTTCCAAAATAAAAAAAAATCTCTATATTTGTTCTTTGAGTTAATTTCTGTGTATTTAGGCCATGGATCTTTAAAATTTGTATCCAATGATAAAATTAATAATTCGGTTTACATATTGTCCAACTTTCAGCATCACAGCTTTAAAAAACAATTACTTATTCAATTTATTACAAGTGTTCCTCTAATTGTTTTGAGCAGTGTATTATACACAATGAATAAACAAACATAAGCCAGACATACTGTGCATTCGGCAATGAAGTGCGTCAAGAGGAGGGAGTTGCATGTTCTGTTTTGATGCTGGTATGGACATATTAAAGCCTACTGTGTGTAGAGATGTAAGAACTTGTACGAGTATTTCACTAACTCGCCACTCCGACACATGGCTTGGACGCACAATATGTCGCGAAAGCATTCAATTTAACTAAAATTTGTTTTCTACTTTTATATCCAAGCGCTTTGGACAGAATAAACCTCTAAATTCTAAATAAATTACTTTTTATGTTTCGCCATTTTATTTATTTCCAACATTCTTCATCCCATTTTTGTTGTTTACTGATGTACAACACTTACACTATACATAGCCCATTATTAAGTAAGTTAACCTAATATTCTCTCTCCTCCATCTTCTCCCTCTACCGCCTATCTTCTAAAGTATGTAGGCTCTTTATCACATAATCCAGCCATCTCAGTGTAAGTCCTCCATCTTATTCCCTCCTGGATATCCTTTAAACATTATTTTAACAGATTTACTGTTATCTATTCAGATTACACATCAAATTCATTCAGTCTTTTTAGTTTGATTGCAGTGACAATATTATTGGCCTAGGTAGTCTAAAGGGTTAAGTGTCTTCTTTTTGATGCGGTGAGTCGCGGGTTCAATCTCAGTTCGGGTCGTTGGGTTTTTTTGGAATAAAGTACATAAAATCGACGAATTCTGCAGGAGGGACTTCAAGCCGTGGGAACCGAGTCTGAATATTTTCTGGCTCGTAAATAACCCTCAAGCTCAAATTAGAGCCCCAGAGCTAAATTTAATCGGTCTTTCCTTTTAGAGTAAGAACTTAGCTGTCTGCTAGGTCTTTCTTAGAGATTATGAGGTAGTCACGTGACACTAGCTGACATCTTTAGGGAAATAACTGTAACTAAATTAGCTTGGTCATGTAATTCCAGCAAATAAGCACCCTAGCTCGCGTGGGGATACATGGTTATATATAGTTATACTTTTCGATCGTTTAATATATATATATATATATATATATATATATATATATATATACAGCTGATAATTTTCAGTGTAAGTGCTTATTCCTCATCCCTCCTTATGTTTTAAAAAATGTTCCTCAAAATATTTCTAACCCATATTTTCAACTGTATTTTATATTTTATTTCATGTCCCAAGTTTCACGTCCATAAAAATATTTTATTAACTACATATATATGTGTGTAATTTGATTTTTTAGTCGCGTATCGTGTTTCCGTGGAATATGACGCTATTAAAATACTTGCGGAGAATAAAGCGCCACGAAATGATGACATTTCAAGTTCCCAACATTATAGAATTAAATTCCTCTCGACCTGAAATTAATTTTAACGTTTTACTTTTCCTTTTATTTCAGCCTTCACCTCATTCTTGCTGACCTCTCTCATTTTATTGCAACGCTCGAGTGAGAAAGAAGAATAAAAGCTTTTAGTTTCACTGCATACTTTTAATATACAAAAGAACACACGCCAAGGGAAAGTACATGTAACAGATGTTCACAATGAAAACTCATATTTCATTATTTTATGACTAAACGTTCTGCCAATATCTTATAAATTTATGACGTTTTCAAGGCTTTTAAGCAGGTTCTTGAATTTTTTTCAAAACATATTTTTCATTCTCTTTTCTTTTAATAATAATAATAATAATAATAATAATAATAATAATAATAATAATAATAATAATAATAATAATAATAATAATAATAATAATAACAATAATAATAATAATTATATTTTATTTATAGGCCCCTATACAGATTTTTAACGTTTACACATCTTTCTGTGCCTAAAGTTTTATTTTCCTTCTCCACTCGTCTGTATCCACCCACTCCATGTCCTCCAGTCCACTTGTTCTCATTCCAGTTCTTATTTCTTGCATCCACGAGTCGCGAGATCTTCCTTTCCTTCTTCATCCAGGTGGACACCATTAGAATGATTTTCTGGGTAACCTTTCTTCTTGCATTCGTCATACGTGCCCATACCAATTTATAACAATAATAATAATAATAATAATAATAATAATAATAATAATAATAATAATATAATAACAATTTTAATATTATTAATAATAATAAGGATAATATCCCGCAGCCCCTGTTTTCCTATGATAGGGATTTCCATTTGCAGAAGTGAAATAGTACATGATGACATAACGTATGTTGAGATATATTAAGGTATATTTTGGAAAAGTGGTCTAATGTATGGCTGAAGAATAACTATTGGAAACAATAGGCTGAATAATTTAGAGTCGAAGTATGAGGAATTTTAGATAGAAAATTTAGTGCAAATTCCTCTTTTGCTGGAGACGAACCATGAATATTCGTATAAAAATACAGAGATGTGGTCATATTTTCGGATATTAAATGAAAATTTAATACACATATTGTGAAGATGCTGAAATCTGTAATGCCCGTTAGTATAACATCATAATGCTAGTCAAAATGCGGCATCAAAAAGTTTTGGACTAAAATTCTTAAAGTTTTATGAGGGTATTCTGACTTATATCAGATAACAATGGATATATATATATATATATATATATATATATATATATATAATATTTGCCATTGGCAATGAAGGCAAATATGATATGAAAAGAAAAATGAATGCTTGAGTCGGGATTTGAACTCGAGTCTCTAAAGTCTGTACCTTTAGCGCTCTAACCAACTGAGCTACCCAAGAATTCCAATACAAGCATACAATTTTCTTATACATGTAGTATTCTCAATTCACACAAGAGGTAGCGGAAATTTATTCCAACTGCCATCTCGCGGCTAACATAAGAGTTAAGCAAATTGTTAAAGAGAATATTTACTTTATAGCAGTAACGCTTGTATATATAGATATTGAGAATACTACATGTATAAGAAAATTGTATGTTTGTCTTGGAATTCTTGGGTAGCTCAGTTGGTTAGAGCGCTAAAGGTACAGACTTTAGAGACTCGAGTTCAAATCCCGACTCAAGCATTCATTTTTCTTTTCATATCATATTTGCCTTCATTGCCAAATGTCAAAAATATATTTATAATATCTACATATACAAGCGTTACTGCTATAAAGTAAATATTCTCTTTAAAAATTTGCTTAACTGCTATGTTAGCCGCTAGATGGCAGTCGGAAGATCTTCCCGCTACCTCTTGTGTGAATTGGGAATACTACATGTATAAGAAAATTGTATGTTTGTCTTGGAATTCTTGGGTAGCTCAGTTGGTTAGAGCGCTAAAGGTACAGACTTTAGAGACTCGAGTTCAAATCCCGACTCAAGCATTCATTTTTCTTTTCATATCATATTTGCCTTCATTGCCAAATGTCAAAAATATATTTATAATATCTATATATACAAGCGTTACTGCTATAAAGTAAATATTCTCTTTAATAATTTGCTTAACTGTTATGTTAGCTGCTAGATGGCAGTCGGAAGATCTTTCCGCTACCTCTTGTGTGAATTGAGAATACTACATGTATAAGAAAATTGTATGTTTGTCTTGGAATTCTTGGGTAGCTCAGTTGGTTAGAGCGCTAAAGGTACAGACTTAAAGACTCGAGTTCAAATCCCGACTCAAGCATTCATTTTTCTTTTCATATCATATATATACATATATATATATATATATATATATATATATATTGTAGCAACTACTTAAGACATTTCTAAATGTATGTTTTTTCTCCTTATTGTTCATGGATATTCTAGTATATTCAATTCCTTAGCAGTTATGTCGGATTCTAGGTTTCATACCTGATTTCCCCAATTAATAAATTGAAACCAATTATGTAGATACACGTTATTTGTAAAGTTAAATCACCTGCAAAAGTTTAACTATCCCTACAAATGTATATTTAACCCATTAGTGCTTATTTTGCTTGTTCATGGTGTCTTAGATTAGCCTTTTTTTAGCCTAAAAGTGTTTTTTACGATGTCTGAAAGTGCTTATTTTATCCTTTTTTAATTATGTACTTTTAAACTAAAATTACCTTTATAAAATTAAAACCACATAATTAATTCCATTATAACATTCCCAGATCTCCAGGACGTTAGGAATTTTATCAGAATATTTCATTTTTTGTATAGTGAAAATATGAAAATTTTACTTGTGGTCAACAATTACATTTACTGTATTTATTTAATAATATTTTTGTTATTAATTTCATAAGTATCAAATACATTGCAAGAGATAATTTTATCAGAATATTTTATTTTTTATAAAATTAAAATATGTCAATTTTTTATTGTCAATAAATATATTTATTGTATTTAGTTAATTTTATTTCCATTATTAATTTCAGCAAGTATCAACCTGATAGGTGGTTCGACAACACCAGCATATAAATCAGATTGTAACAATTATTCCAGGAAAACACATGGAAGGATAATGATTGATGATAACATTATTCGTTCATCAATTTTGCTGCTGACTCTTAACAACATTGGCTATATGCTAGATTATAAAACAAAATCTGTTGGTAAAGAAATAAGCGCTCGAACTTAAAAAAGAAAGTGAATCGATATTTTAGTGAATTAGAACATAATACACATGCAAACCAAAATAAAGATTTGCGCGATAGTGCGTTTTGTCGTACTTACAGCAATGGCGACCATGATTGAAAGTTCAACTTCCTATATCTCGGGGTTGTCAACAAAAATAACTATACTGTAATATTACATATTACAAATCGCGTGTGGGAAGTAAAACCACTGTCCTTTATGTGTATATATATTGTGTATAGTCCACCGCTGTGGTCTCGAGGTAGCGTGCTGCCTTGTCACGCAGCGGGCCCGGATTCGATCCCCGGTCGGGGCAGTTTTTCTGGGTGAGGTTTTTATCGGGGTTTTTCCTCACCTGTAAGACAAATATCAGGAAGACTTTAAGGCCCAAACGGTCCCCGAAATCATATGGTCATCATCCTTATCATCATCCTTCACCGGTGTGGAAAGCAACGGGAAGCTACCACACCTACAATTCCCTAGTAAAGCTGCAAGCATAGCAAGAAAATTATATGATTGCTGTGAAGGACCTGCCTTCGGGCAGAATTACTATGGATATATATATATATATATATATATATATATATATATCCAAAAGGTAGTGTTAATATACATTATACGAAACAAGTCACTGCATTTTAAATGAACTGAACTTTATTTGAAACAATATAAAACAATAAACACGTACTTGACGTCATTCGTTCACTGATTGGTGTCACGGCCTGCTGTAGTTTCAATTAATAAACATTGTCCACACTGTATTCACGTAGACTTTCACGGCCGGAGTTGCTATGATGATCTTGGTGAAGATTTTCGGGCTGTAGGCCGTGGTCATGAGGTTTGTAGTTCCCCGACGTTTCGCCAGAGACTGCGTCTGGCATCCTCAAGGGTTGTCTTGAGACTGGCATTTCTGTCCACTGTCTGTCCTATTCACAGTGGACAAAAGTGTCAGTCTCAAGACAACCCTTGAGGATTCCAGACGCAGTCTCTGGCGAAACGTCGGGGAACTACAAGCCTCACGACCACGGCCTACAGCCCGAAAATCTTCATCAAGATCATAGCAACTCCGGCCGTGAAGGTCTACGTGAATACATTAGTCACCTCTACGGGGAGGAAATACACAGATACATACGACGATTTGAGAAACTGCGCAAGAATAAGGCACGACTGCTCTCGTCCCTTACATTTCTTCTACGTCACAGAGATAACAAGACGATCCCTAAATCATCGGGATAAAAATAACACTAATATCTGCACAAGCGCAAAGGATTTACCAACGCACTGAGATGTCATTATTAAGAGAACGCATTCACACAACTCGCAAGAACCTCGCCATCACAGTCACCGAACTTCTAGACATTCACCTTCTACTCAGCAACAGACTGTCGGAAAAAGACTGGAACAAAATAGATGGGATCACCTATCAGTCCATGGTATCAACGGGGGACCAATCCACCAATACACAGAAGAAAAAAAAATCGAGTGTACGTCCAAACAAAAGCCCATCACAAAATTAGACACCACACGCACCGTAGTAAATATCAGCAACCTGCAACTTTCAGAGGCAGAAACTTCACTTCTTACTAAAGGGGGCAATTTCGCAGTTACACCCTCAGCTATACCTGTCGAAGAAATAATTTCTAATGTCGAATCTGCTTTAGGAGTGTTACCAGTGGTAAAGGCCGAAACAATCCGCAACGAATGAGATGCACAAATAAATTATACATAGGCTAAATTCTGGAAATGCGTGCTATTATGCATTACAGGGACTTTTGTCGTCCCAACTCCTTTCAAAAAAATGTTGAACTGAAAATATATAAAACTGTTATACTACCAGTTATATTAACAATGAACTACATGGTCTTTATAGGAAGCCAGATATAATAAGAACAGTTAAGTCTCACAGACTGCGAAGGGCAGGACATGTTGCGCGTATGGGGAATGAAAGACATGCATGGAAGCTTCTTGTAGGAAGCCAGAGGGAAACGGCCAGTTGGTAAACCAAAAATGAGATGGGAGAACAATATTAACTATGATTTGAGGGAAGTAGACTATACAGGGAATGATTGGAAAGCATTAGCTCAGGATAGGGATGTATGGAGAGCTTATGTCCGCGCGGCCATGAACCTACGGGTTCGATAGTGCCAGTGAGTAAGTAAATAAGTAAGTATACTACCAGTTATATTATGTAGATGCGAAATATGGGCTCTTAATTTAAGGGAGGAAAGGATATTACGAGTATTTGCGAATTAACGTCTTAGAAAAAAAATGTATACCAAAGAGAGATGAACAGGCAGGTGAATGGAGAAGACTTACTTAACAGTGAACTACATGGTCTTTATAGGAAGCCAGATATAATACGAACAGTTAAATAAAAATAAAACTTAATGTTCTACATTGTTTTTCATATTTATTAAGATACAAATTCGTAACAGCTGTTTCAGTGCTTTGTACCATCTTCAGATAGATTTTATCAGTTAAATCTTGTAGTATGCGATGATAGGGGGACTGGGTAGTGAAAAATGCTTAAATTTTTCAAAATTACTTTTTTAAACATTTTTTATTATTTGTAGCATTAAGAATAATATCCTAAAGTTTTATTTTTTATTTATGCTGAAATCGAACTGTAAATGTGTAAAAAATGATTATATATATGTCTGTACCCATTACATTTTGTTTCGCCCCTATCGAGTTTTAGTTTTTGAATCCTAACTTGTGAGATTCCAATCGTAGAGTTTATGAACACACACCATTGAAAATATAATTTTTTTCCCTTTCTATTGGTACCACTGTCCTCTTTATTCCTAGATTATTGCATGTTTACGTTCTGTGAGTTGTGAATTGAACGTGTGTTTTTTTCCTGAGAAAAGAAAAGAACATTTTCAAAGAAAATGTACAGGACCAAAACGTTTGGACAACGTAAAGTTCATGACAATCAATATAAAAACCGTAAAACATCACAAACTAAAATATATGTGCAAAATAGTTGAAGGTGAAAATGTTCCTGTCAGTGTTCAAAGTGAGGTTAGTGTGGATCCTGCAACCAGAAACCCTTCAAACAATAATTAAATTAATACTTAATACTGCATCAATGCACATATTTAACTCATATTAAATTCAAATTTAACTAATATCCATACAACCGAAAATTGTATCCCATTCGCCTAGTGAATACTCGTCTCGACCCGAATACCTATTTATAGAAATTAGAGCGAAAATGCAGAAATGTTTATTAGGAGTAGTTTATAAGCCCCCAAATGTCGGTCACCTGCATGACATTGAAACAGTTCTCCAAAATCTGATACCATCTTATGAACATGTAATTGTACTAGGAGACTTCAACACGAACCTATTAGCCACAAATTCTTACAACACTATACAACTACAGACAATGTTCCAGTCATGCAATATGACAATACTGCCTTCAGAACCAACCCATCATACTAGGTATTCTGACACACTACTAGACTTAATTATAACAAATAATCCTCAAAAAGTTATAACTAGTGGACAGATAGAAGCTCCAGGCATCTCTGCACATGACTTAATATACATTGCATATTCACTCCTTTGCTCTAAACGTAGACCTAGACTTGTAACATACAGAGACTTGAAACATATAAATTATGCGCAATTAATTGATGACGCTTGAAAATTACCTTGGAACAACATATGGACACTTAGAACTGTAGACGAGAAAGTTGAAAATTTTAATGACATGATTTTACAATTGTATGACAATCACGCACCTATCAAGACTAGACGTATAAACAGACCACCTGCACCCTGGATGTCTGATAATATCCGCTTGCTTATGACTGAGAGAGACGTAACATTCAGGAAATACAGGAGGAACACAGAACTGACAGACTTACAGACATACAAACATCTGAGGAATAAAGTCAACCAGACTATAAGGAATGCAAAACTAAGATATGCCCATACTATTATTACACAATCTATGTCCAACTCAGCTGACATGTGGAAAAATTTAAAATCAATAGGCCTCTGTCAAAATAAACTACAGGTAGAAACAGCTGACCTACCACTAGATGAGTTGAATGACCATTTTACCCGCCTCCCTTCTGACAACACCTCACAACACAAACAGCAGACAATAGATGAACTAATGTCATATTCCCAACCTACCCGAGACAAATTCTATTTTTCCTATATCTCACCTGATGACGCCAAAAGAGCAGTATTACGTATTGAATCTAAAGCACAAGGAATAGACAATATAACAATAACTCTCCTGCAAAAAATAATAGACATTATTCTCCCAACAATAACCCACATTTTTAATGCCTCTATAATGACCGGGACTTATCCCAGACTCTGGAAAATGGCTCTAGTTCGTCCTACACCGAAATCAAACACTCCCACAACACTCGATGATTATAGACCAATTAGTATTCTTCCCTGTTTATCTAAAGCACTGGAACACATAATACACTCACAGTTAACAGACTACCTCACCACACAAGACTTACTTGATGAACATCAGTTTGGTTTTAGAACAGGACATCACACAAGTACTGCACTACTTGACATTGTAGAGGACATAAGAGACTCAATGGACAAAAGCAAACTCACCGCAATAGTCCTACTCGACTACAGCAAAGCCTTTGACACAGTAGATATAGACTTAATGCTAGCGAGACTAAAGACACAACATCTGTCGGAAAACTGCCTTGATTGGTTTGCATCTTACCTCACTAATCGTCAGCAATCAGTTTCTGTTAATAATCGCATTTCTTCCTGGCGCTTGGTGAGGAAAGGGGTACCTCAAGGCGGCGTCCTCGCTCCTCTTCTCGATTTATATTAATGACGTGACAAAGAAACTACAAAACTGCAAGCATCATCTTTACGCCGACGACCTACAGATTTACACACACTTTAGGCCTGACGAAATTAATGAATATATTGACAAAGTAAACACTGACCTCAGGCATATATCTTTATGGTCCAGACAATATGGGCTGAAACTAAATGTAAACAAAACGCAAGCAATAATTATCGGACATCCAAGGCTATTACACCTCATAAACAATGGCAATATGCCGGCTGTCATATTAGATAATGAACAAATTCCTTATACCGACGTCGTTAAAAACTTGGGATTTCACTTGGATTCTAATTTAAAATGGCATGAGCAAGTAAAACAAACATCTAAAAGGATCTTCTCCATAATGCATTCCCTAAAGCGACTTAAACATTTTCTTCCTACAACTCTTAAAAGAATTTTAATCCAAACTTTAGTGATGCCGCATTTTGACTACTGTGACGTTCTACTAACTGACATAAGTGACGGATTGTCGGACAAACTGCAGCGTGTCCATAATATGTGTATCAGATTCATATTTAATGTTCGAAAATACGATCACATTTCTCCATTATTCCACGAATTGTCATGGCTACATCTAAAAGAGAGAAGAAAATCGCACTGTCTAATTCTCCTATTTAAGATCCTATATACCTCGATTCCAAATTATTTATCATCCCGTTTCCAGTATCTATCCTCAAACCATAACCTAAACACAAGATCACAACATAGTCTCTTACTTAATATACCGCAACATAGGACATCACATCACTCCATGTCATATACCATCTCCACTTCTCGCAACTGGAATTCCCTACCACAAGAAATAAGGGGCTGCCGGACATTGGCATCTTTTAAAAGAAATCTAAATTTATATTTGCTCTAAACTCGACTTCATTATTATCCAGTGTAAGGTATATATATATTAATTGGTGTTTCCCGTATAATGTATCATATTTATATTATTATTATTATTATTATTATTATTATTATCATATCATTATTGTTATTACCCTATAAAATGTTGTTTGTACATGACATTTACATTGCTACATTTATTGTATCTTTAACTGTTTATAATTAGTATAGTGTATATCTATATTTGTCGAATATTTATTTGTATTTGTGCTGGTTGAGTGGAAGAGAGGGCCTTATGGCCTTAACTCTGCCAGAATAAATAAAGTATTATTATTATTATTATTATTATTATTATATTATTATATTATTAATAATATTTTAATAATTTCATATTGTATACAGTGTTCAACCTGTCAGTTATTTTCAGAATATTCTGAAATTCTTCGAAAACAAATTTTGATGATTTCTGATACTTAACTCCGGGCCCCGAATTCACATCTCGATCACTCCATTTGAAATCATTCAGGTGGTGGACCAACAGCAGGTTTTCTGGGGGATTTGCCCTGTTTATCTTGCTAAACTCATGAATCCACTAATTCTACATACTCAATTCATCGACTTTGTTCTATTTCATATCATATGCCTCTGATAGCGCGAAAGAGCTGTCACCCGGGCACGAGTACAGATATTTTTTTATTTCTATTATATCACTGCATATAATTCTGTTTAATTTTCAGTCATAATAATACACATAATCTCAAATGTATAACATGTAACTTAGAAACAACATATTGTTTTAAGTAATAATCACGTGGTAATGGCCATCGTTAAACATATTGACCCATATTGTTTGTTAATGACGTCAAACTTGAGAGAATTACGCAGGATACTGCAGGAGCATCACGTGGTGTGGAGGTTCTCCATCTGGAATATCTGTCAGTGACAGGTGTACCGCACCATTCTACTGAAAAACACACTTTCAAAATTACTACTTCGGTATAACAATAGGAACTCTAGTACAGAAAACTATTATCTTAATAATGAAATACGATTGATTCTTCTGTATTATTATATTGAAGAATGTATACTTCCAAATTTTAAGTGAGGTACATAATGTTTATGGGAAACCAGTTGTAATAGCCAAGTCTTATATACTGTGATGTGAAGGCCACACAATCGAATGGGGAATTAAAGAGGGACATGGAAACTTTAAGGAAAATAGGGAAAATATCAAGTGGGTAGACCAAGACTTAAATGACTCAATAGCATAAATCGCTTCAATCTCTTTGTATCCTACAGCATAAGGTTATTTTCAAATTGTTTCTTACTCTACAAACTCTCGGCGATCTAGGGGTTAAGTTCCTTGCCTCCGGTCTCGAGTTCAAACCCGACCGCGACCGATGGATTTTCTTCTTCTTCGTCACGCTTTAGGCTTACTTACTAGCCTGTTCCGGCTCCAAATTGCTGCTGTTTCCATCTTTTTTTTTGGTCTTCCCAAACTTATTATTCCTCGTGGTGAATAGTTGTATGCTGCCTTTGGTATTCTATTCTTATTCATCCTTGCTAAGTGTTCTTTTGTTTGATATGTATTTCAATATTATTGTGTTTAATTACTCTACTTTTAGTTGATGTCTTATTTCTGTGTTGTGTTTTTTTTGTCTGTTCTTTGATATCCTGCTTTTGGTCTGAGGAATTTCATTTCAGCAGCTTCTATTCTGGCAGACTGTTCATGTTTCGGATCCATAAGTAATAATAGGAACTGCCATTGTCTTGTATAATTTCATTATAGTGTCTTACGTGGCTTTATTTTTCAAAGTTCTTTTAGTGTTCCTGTCATATAATTAAACTTATTTAGTTTGTTATTTATATGTTTCAGCTGTGTACGATATTTCGCAACCTAGGACGTTATATCTTACCTCTTGTTCTATTGGTTTATTTTCTAATATTATCTTTGTCCGAACTGGATGAGCGCTCTTGAAAGTCATTTTTTTTATTTTTCTAATGATACTTCCATGTTGCATTTTTTTATATTTCATTTAGTTTATATAGCATTCTTTGTAGGTCGGCTTCTGTTTTTGCTATTAAAATCTGGTCATCAGCAAAAGCCACTGTTTTTATTACTGTATTTCCTAAGTTAATTCCCGCAGTCGTCATTTGCTTCTATGATCTTATCGTGGATTTTGTAGGATGGAAAAATCCATGGGATAAATCTATCGGGAAGGAATTTATTCTCGGGCTTGTAAAAGAAGCTAAGCCTAAATAATTGCCCCTCACCAAAATTAAATCGGCTTTTCCCATCCAAGTAACATCAAAATTGTCTACTAATTGCAACTTCCAGGCATTGATCTAACCATTTGTCATGCCCTGACACCTGCAGAGTATAACCGTAACTTAATTACTCATAGCTTGGATAAGTAAATCCCTTAAGCGAGAAACCCGTCGGGATGATCGGGTATGAATAAACTACACATTTCTCAAGAGCCCTGCGACTGGTTTTATAACGGTGTTACATAACTATGTTTAGCTCATAGTTTTACTTTTTTTTATGTTACGTGGAACCACTGTATAATCGTAAAATTTAATAGAAACATACTATATAGGAAGCTCGGGAATTTTCATTAGAAACTTCTAGGAATTGTTTAGGAGATTGAGCATATAATTTTTTTTTCAAACACGAATCTTTGTTCGGATAGTACCGTTTTCCTGCTGCAGGTACAACAATTTCGCATTAAGTATTTAAATCTACTTTATCTCCCGGGGATAAATTGAAAGTTGTTTAATGTTTTATGACTAAATTAAATACATTTACACAACCCAACATTCACTGATTTCGTGACAATATCCAATGTCGGTGGAAAAGTAAAGAAGCTTTACTTTGTCAAAGTAAGAATAATTATTTATACACAAACTAACAAAACTTTCTACTGTGGTTAGTACTTGTCGACTATAACACTTGTTCGATGTGGCGATCACCATGCTCGTTACACACATTGCACCTGCGAATCGTGTTCTGGTATACTCGCTCCATGATACCTGATGTCTGTAGATTCTATTGTACAGCGATCATAACTCTTGCAATTACCTTTTCTATAATGTCCACAAAGGTATTTTACAACAAAGTCATAATTTGGTCCCTCGCAAAAAAAGTATAATGGAGTTAAATCCGGTGATCGTGAACTCGACATATACTTCTCCGACCGAAACAGATTAAGATGACTATTTAACTAATGCCCCAAATTGGAGTCGATGACCAATCACGTTAGTTACAATGATTTTTGATTTACAACCAATGATGGTCGTGTTTCATCTCGCTCTTTATCGATTTCTCTTTATCAGCTCCTGATTTTGTGATAAAGAAAGCTCCTCCTTTTTAATGTTCTGAACAGGTTAAAGCATTATTTTTCTCCAACAAATACATTGAATATAGCAAATAATGAAAAGATTCCTTGATTTTACTGAGTTGTTTACTAAAAAAATAAATGAATAACCCGTAATGTTAATTATGATGTATAGTTTGATGTTTCATTATTTCTCCACTTGGGTGCACTCTTACAATATTGCGATTTTATTTGGCAATAAATAATATGATCAAGATGCAGTGAATGAACATAACCTCACATTTCTGATTTGTTTTCAAACATCGCCGTTTACATGAAATATATAAATATTTTTAAAATAACTATAGTTAAACCATGATTTGTCAGTAAACATCTTAATTTTATTCGTTAAATAGTCCTTACACAGGCCACTCTTGATTTTCAAATTCTCTAGATAAAATTCACTTCTCATTTCGTGAGTCGTGAATTTATCGATAAATTGGAAATCACTCGTGGCATTACTTATGATAACGAACGGTGTGTAAAAAATGGGATGATGCATCATCATGTTGAAATTAGAGGCGTGGACGGATGTCCAATCACATATATTCCACGAATGCGCCAATTATTCTTCCACGAAGATAAGTGTCACTATTTGGGCGGGTGGAAGATGGTCAGGGCCAAATCAAATTACAGTTCACAGTACCCATTAATAAAGATACACTGCTGAAATTTATTGAGACATGTGGTATGGAGGTTTTCGTCATTATAGGCTATATTGTTGAAACTTGGGCTCGTCCACACAACGGTATAAGTGACCACATAAAAATTAGTATGCAGTAGAAAATCGGCGGGACCCATTCATATACCCTCCGGGGATGGTAAGGTATAGTTGTTGCTCATGGGGAACCTCCCAGATGATGGTATGAGACACACCCATAGCAAGCGCAATGGTTCGAGCACTCGTTGACAGGAGGTGGGGCCTCCTCAATCCGATATGCAAGTAAGTTCTCTTCAATGTTGGTAGTGCGACGCCTCCGTTTAGCACAACAGTCGGCTCTGTTGATGATGAATGTACTTCTTTCCCGGAGCTGTTGAATATATTTGGCCAACAGAGTATATGACGGATTCACACTGTGGATAACACTCTTGATGAAGCCAAATGGGCAGCTCAACTGTGCCCTACAGTTTCGCCGAAAATTGACATAATTCTGGAATATAGGCTTTCACGGCTGGTAATCATAATATTAAAAGATTCAGGACTATGTGGCCATGTTCTATAAGCGGTGTTTCTTCCAGACGTTTCTCACTCAACTACGGAGGTCACCAAAAAATCGAAATAGATGTTGGTATAGGATAGGATCTCCTCCTCCTGCTGGGTCAAAAAAGGATGTATTTAGATTCCGGTCTATTAATAATATTGTAATTGCTCCTGCTAGAACTGGTAATGAAAGTAGAAACAATTCCTACTGCTCAAACAAATAGAGGAATTCGTTCTGGTTTTATACTAATAGGCTTTATGTTAATAATAGTAGACATGAAATTTACGGCCCCTTCAGTGGCGAGTTCTTCTAGGTGGTGTTTCCTTCTCGTGGACTCGACTGTGAATGATCGGCAATATTCTCCCAGAAGGCAACATTCTGCCGATCATTCACAGTCGAGTCTACGACAAGGGAACACCACCTAGAAGCACTCGCTACTGAAGATGACCTCCGCAGTTGAGGGAGAAACGTCTGGAAGAAACACCAGTTATTGACCACGGCCACATAGCCCGGAATCTTTTAACATTACTGACATAATTCGTTTCATTCAACAAGTACACAAATGCATGTGGCTTAGTTTCGAAGATGTAGTGTGAGATGCAGGATTGGTATCATTGACTGTCTGCCGATAATGACGTAAGCCAAGTATTGTTAACCTTATCAATCTAATTGCATATATAGATATATACCTACTTTATACATTCAGCAGAGGCTGGAGATTGAAACATTTCATTTGAACTGATAATTGCAGAGCAAAGCAGCACAATTACGAACAAGAGTTTCTATTCTACGCAGCCCCTCTACAAGCCCTTGAAGTTTTCAATGGGAATTTACGAATACCACATATAATACAATTATGAACATGCAGCCCCATGATATTTACTATTTTTTTTGTAAAAATGTGAATAATTTTGCTACTTAATAACTCACGTGACAAAAACGAAATTATAATTGTCGAAGTTAATTTTGGATTCATATGAAGGCCCATTTAATTAGATCCCAAGAACAACTTTTCCTTCCAAAATTAATATCAATTTGTTCTCAAAGAACAATTATACCAAAAATATTTGTTGTTATAATTACTTATCTTGGTTAATGATTATTTGAATGAGATGAATTATACAGAGCATTATTTTTCAATATTTGATTAGGATAGGGAAGTCTGGAGAGCTTGTATCCACTCGGGTATGAAACTCCGAGTTTGAGAGTGGCAGTGAGTTAGTTATATGTCCAAAATAAAAAATTCCACTCTAATGTTAAAAAGGATAGGATACAGTGCAGGAAAATTGAATAATAATTGGATAATTATGTATAAGGTGTGATGAACAATTAAGAATAGGGCTTCAGAAAATGCTGGGTGGTGACCAGGTCCGGAAGAATTCAAATTTTAATGTTCCTAATGAGTGTAAACAGTTGGCAACGTATGTACGAATGTTCTTTCAGTTACAAGTCACTGACCGTTTACTTTATACGTTACTTGAAAGGAGTTAGGAGTGATAATTTTAAAAATATCTGTTGCACATGGCTTGTATGAAATAAAACTAAAATGGCCTATGCATTGTAAATTACCTTATGTATTTCTTGTTATACCACATCATAATATGTTTTAAGATTTTGTGTAATCTAATGCTATTAATGATTTAAGAAAATTACAGATTTTAGAATTTTGAGGCGTATCGTTGAGAAACGGACATCTGTTAACCGAGCAGAAGTTCGATTTTCTTATTTTTATGCATTTTTCCGAAGTTTCAATTTACGTACAAAAATGGTAATCTATAGGATATAAAAATGAATTAAATTACTTCTAAATCTTCAAAGGGACAGTGAAATCCAGTTTTCAGAAAGCAAGCAGTTGGGTTAGTTTTAACAGTCTTAGCACATAAACATATTTTTCACACTTTTCTGTACAGACAAGTTGTATTCCAGTAATTCAACGTCTCAATTCCATATTATATCTCAGTAAGAGGACGGTATAAAAAAAAGAAAGAACAAAGAAGAGAGATAATCTGACTAGTCCCTTTAGAAATTATTTAGTTAATAAGAAGGAAGATAAATTTATAAAAGGAAGAAAACTTACAGAAAAGTGATTTCTATCCGAAATATCTGTGATCAAATGCTCCGAAACGCAAAATATTTAGACCAGGGCCGCCCAAACTTTTTAATAGGCCGGACCATTAACTGATTGTGCAATTGATCGCGGTCGGAACATAAATATCGTTACTATTATTCCTGCTACTGTTGCTTCCATTGTTATTATTATTATTATTACTATTATTGTTACTACTACTACTACTAAAATAAAATTACATGATCATACAGAAGAATGTTAAACCATTTGTGACACCATGCTGCAATTAAAATTGTAAAAAAATTGGTACAAAAACGAATAAGCCTATACTTAACTAATGAGAAGAGTGGAGCTGGCTTTTTAAAGTTAACAAATGATCGATGTCAGGTGTCTGCTGAGTAGTACTGAGTAGTCTTGGGGATGTTCGTCACTCAAGCTTGACCTCAATCGTGATTTTTGAATTTTCATTTTAGAAAATGTTTTTTCACACGTGTATGTCGAGGAAAACATGCAGGTTAAATGTCGGTCGCGTGTTCCTTTAATCCTAAATATTTTTCAGGTAGTAACTTGTAGAACTTAATGAGATCTGTAGGACCAAAAACTCCTTTCATTGCATGAATACAATTCAAGTCTATTAGTACAAATTGCAACATTGATGGTGCTTTGTTAACATCGAAGGAAAATGGAGACCAAAACAAAGAAATGTCTGGTTCCATTTTATTGAAATAACAAATCTATTAGAAAACTCTTCTTCAATTCTCTCAATAACTTCCACAAAATAATCACTTCTGAAACATAATTCAGGATATTCATTTTGCAGAGCATTTACACTTGGAAAGTGTACGCAGTTTTTCACAGACACGTGCCTTTTCAATAGCTTCAGTTTCAATTATAAAGATGTAATTGCACAGTAAATTTGGTTGATTAATTTGTCTTTACCTTGTAAAATTATGTTCAAGTCATTCAAATGCTTTGCCATGTCGACAAGAAATGCTAGTACTTGCTGGTCCAAGATTCGTTAAACTTCCAACACTCGGAATTAACTTTGCGTATTTTTGAAAGCATTTTCTCACTTTAACACTATTTTTACAACTATTATGTGCACATGCTACTGTTTGATTGACAATACAACAAACGAATCAAGTAATATTCAAAGTTTGGAGCGGGCGAGAAAACGGTAAATAAGGAATGAATCATCTCTACTAGTTTGTCAAGAGAAGCGGTGACACCTCAACCTCACATTCCAGAGAGCTGAATTTCACACAGGGATGTCCAAACATTTTAAAATATAAATTTAAAACATCAAATTAATTTGTTCATTTCAGTGCTTACGCGGGCCATAAGAAAATCCATGGCGGGCCGTATGTGGCCCGCGGACCGTAGTTTTGACGGCTTTGATTTAGACAATCATTTCGTGCGAAGTAACTTGCAAGGGAGTCACGCTCCAACTCTCGAATTAAATGTGCGCTCAAGAAACTTGGAATATTGCAGAAACATCAGATAACTGTGATTCTCAACATTGAAAATGTGTCCGGTACTGTATTCCATTTTTTAGTTTATTTTCCTGGAGTGTGTATTGAGATTAATTTGTGAAGAGTTTAAATTCCCATTAACTGAAGGGCGCGTCTTGCTCATAAAAATAATTAAGTCTAAATATTATTTCTCTCTTGCATCATAGAGAAATGACCTCAAGTGTCCGGTACTACCCGAACTTCCACTATATAAATTATACATTACCTAACTAACTAACTCTGGGATTATCGAACATATAAATTCATGTATGTGTACATATAAGCCCTCCATACATCCATATCCTGAGCTAATATTTTCCAATCACCCCCAGTATAATTTGCATCCTTCAAATCATGGTTAATTTCACTTTTCCATCTCATTATTGACATACCTACTGGATGCTTTCCCTCTGATTTTCCTAAAAGGGAATTTCATGTCCCTCTTCCATTCTCATTCCATTCATGCCAAATATCCTGCCCACCGCAGTTTACGAGATTCAACTGTTCATATATCATCTGGTTTTCCATCATGTAGCTTACTGTTATGTTAGTCTTCTCCATTCATCTGAGTGTTCAACACTCTTTGGTCCAAAAAAAAATCCTAAGAACTTTATTGACAGATACTCATAATATTTTATCTTACCTTAAAGTAAGAATCCACGTTTTGTATCCATATAATTTAACTGGGAGAATAACAGTTTTATATATTTTCATTTTAATGATTTTTGAGAAAGTTGCGTAAATTATAAATCATATTTTAAGTATGACAGAAATAAATTTAAATGGTTTGAACACGTACAAATAGTTCAAAATAATCGTTTATCAAAACAGATAATTTATTATAAACCCCAAGGCCGAAAAAATGTAGGGAGACCGAAACGACGTTGGAAGGACGATCTATAGCATATTGTGGAGCGGGAAGCGAAACGGGCCAATAGACCCATACCTAGAAGATGATGATGATGATGTATGGCATTTGATAAATCAGACGCTACTTATACTTTCATAGACCTCAAATATAAGCTATAATGTTGTTAGAAAATAAACGAGAAGCAAATATTTAATTTAAAAAAGGTGGAAATCTGAGAGGTTAAAAAATGTAAAAGAAATCTTTGCTCCATAGGACATGTTTGATTTCACCACGCACAGACTACTTCACAAAGGTAATGCTCAGAGACAACTGAAAGGAATTGTTTCTACGTGCCATAGTTTTGACGTTCGAGAGTTGGGCTTTCAAATGGTATATTAGTTTATTGCATTCCTGTCGCCATACTGCCGTGTCTCAAAACTTATCTAGTGACCCACGTACTTCAGGGAACCCATTCCAAAACAATTATATTATATGGGTACAAAACATGGACTCTTACTTTAAGGGAGGAAAGGAGATTACAAGTATTTGAGAATAAAGTACTTAGGAAAATTTTTGGACCAAAGAGAGATGAACAGACAGGTGAATGGAGAAGACTACATAACAATGAACTACATGGTCTTTATAGGAAGCCGGATATAATAAGAACAGTTAAGTCTTGTAGACTGCGATGGGCAGGACATGTAGCACGCATGGGAAATGAAAGACGTGCATGGAAGCTTCTTGTAGGAAAACCAGAGGGAAAACGCCCAGTTGGTAGACCAAGAATGAGGTGGGAGAATAAGATTAACTATGATTTGAGGGAATTAGATTATACGGGGAATGATTGGAAAGCATTAGCTCAGGATAGGGATGTATGGAGAGCTTATGTCCGCGCGGCCATGAACCTACGGGTTCGATAGTGCCAGTGAGTAAGTAAGTAAGTAAGTAAAAGAAATCTTTACGTCATCATGATGAGTTTGTACGATTCATAAGGTAATAATAGCACTGAGCAACAAAAAAATAAACTTTTTTTTTGTCTCAGAAAGAAAAATATATTATTCCGATAGTATTTTTCTCCTGAATTCAAATATGATATCGGTTTTACTTCATCACGCAAGGGTTCCGAGAGACACAAATTTATAATTTCAAACACTTTAATATTTTCTAAATTCGTAACTACACAATATTCGAACATTCGGACTCACCTAGAAAGTAAGAAATGACTATTTTCTGTTATATTTCGCCTGTGGAGCATCCCTCTTGATGGTCCAACAATAATCGGCCAGCATATTAGGATTCCATTTGCCTTGATATCTCTTTTCCATAGCTGAAATCTCCTGAGTTAGCTCATTTGGTTTTATTTTACAATGGAAAAATGGACGAAAAAATTTTATTAAAAAATAATTATTTAAATCCATTAATTGAAATTGAAATAAAAAACACTGTGGGTGATGGAGTAATTCCGAATACTTATTTGAAAACACGATAAAAAAACTGCATTAAGTACAACTATTGGTACTCATGAGACAGAAATCATGTTGACCAGTGTATTTTGTTAAAATAAGTACACAAAATAAATGAGTCACTGGCACTTCGAATCCTTGAGGTTCATGACCGCGCGGTCATCCCTAAACATCCCTACCCTGAACTAACAATTTCCACTTACTTCCTGTAGAATAATATTCATATATTCTAATAGTTATGGGAATTGTTATTCTCCCATATTATTTTACCCTACCCATTGTGCTCTCTCCTTCTGATTTATTACAAGAAGTTTATATATATATATATATATATATATATATATATCTTTCATTTGCATTTATTGTCACACATCTTGCCCATCACAATCTAGGGTACTTTAACGTCAACTATTTGTTATAGGAGTAGTAGGAGTAGTAGTCGAACTTATTAGACAAAACGTAAGATATTTAATATTATTTACTTGCAAAATATGGGGCGCACTGGCAGTAAGCCGTATGTGCTGTTGACAGTCCGTTTCAATAGAGTAATAATTGGTACTAGTGTAAAGAAACATAAACAAAAACAGCAATAACATTCCAATTACATAAAGAAAAAACAACAAAATAAAAATATTACATTATATAAACAATAGCATTCGACACTAAAAACATTAACAGTACAATTACATAAAGAAAACACATATATGTACATTAAAAATAAGGAATAAAACAATCGCATTATACACTAAAAAGCCATAGACACTAAAAACATTAACATTACAATTACATAAAGACAACACAATAATATGACAATTAAGATAATAACCCAATAGCAATAACATGCCCCCCCTTTACAAAGTCATAAAGAAAACACACTAATAATATTACAATTAAATAATAACACAATAGCATTATACACTAAAAACATTAACCTTACAATTACATAAAGAAAACACAATAATATTACAATTAAGTAATAACACAATAGCATTATACACTAAAAACAAAAAAACATTAACATTACAATTACATAAAGAAAACACACTAATATTACAATTAAATAATAACACAACAGCATTATACACTAATTAATTTATATATAATTGTTAATAATTAATGGTATTGCATTTTGATAACATATATTTATTCATGAATGAGTGTTGTCCTTATTTTTCGCGTTTTGTCCAGAAATTTACCGAGGTTTATCCAATTTTCTGGATTTACCAATAACTCGTAGCATGCCAATCTTTCCCGATTTGAATTTAGAAATCTTTCCGGTAATAACTGACGTCTCCAATATTCTAACTCATTATCATCATCATCATAGTACATTCACGAATTTAGGCCATTTGTTGACCTGTTTCGGCCTCAAGAGAAACACCATCCAGAAGTCTTTTGAGTGGACGTCCTGGTCTTCTTCTTCCTGCAGGTTCTAACTCATTACATTTTCCTAATATATGTATCTCATCTTCAAAGTTCCCGCACATTGGACATATTCGCATATCGTGATCGTCGCTAATTTTTAGAAATTTCCATGCCCCTAGCCTAAACCAAGCAAGCCCTGATCTCTCCTTAAATCCTAGGTTGAGTATATACGATTCTTTTCCCCAAACGTGTTTTAGGCCTCTTTGTAAACACAGTGAGCGTTTTCCTGTACATTCGGCGAAGGTATCTTGTTGGTTTACATCTAAGTACCTCCTCCTTATTTTTCTCCACACGTTCTTGCGATTTTCAGTCCCTTTTTCCCATATCCAGCCCATCCCAATCTTTTGGAGTTCTCTCCTAACCTCGTCTGCCCAAAATTTAACATCTATGTTTTTAATTTGGTGGTCGTAGCAAATTGCTCTAAGCATTGTTTGTTCACCTTGGATTACTCGCAACCAGTATTTGAGTACACGAATTTTACAGTTAATATCGTCCTGGAATGACCCGAATTCATATAAAATTCCACAGTTAGAAACGGCCTTACTAAGTCCTGTAATATACTTTAGAAAATGCGTATATACCTTATTTAGTATTTCCGTTCTTTGGAAACCCCAAATCTCACTACTATAGTGCATGACTGGCCTGACCATAGCTCCATACATTTTTTCTAATGTGCTGACTGGAATATCAGGCACTCGACCCAGAATACCGAGTACACTGTTAAGTTGTCCCCTCCCTTTAAATAATGCTATATCAATGTGTTTTTTCCACTTTCCGTTCATTTTCAACGTCGTACCAAGATATTCGAAATGTTTCACGTTTTGAAGAACTTGATCTCTGTATTTCCATTCCTCTGTTCTACCATAAACCGTCCCATTTTTAAATGTCATTGTTTTTGTCTTACTAGCATTTACAGTCAATCCCCAATTCCTACAGTATATTTCCAGTAGGTCAAGACCTCTTTGCAATCCCTTGATTGTCTTGGAACAGATAATTAAATCATCTGCATACAACAGAACTGGGATTCTAACATTTCCTATCTCCGGAGCCACAATTTCTCCTTCTAGCATTACGTCTACAATATCATCAACGAATAGATTAAATAGCATTGGTGATAAAATGCAACCTTGTCTCACTCCCCGATTGGCTTCGCTGCTCTCTGTAATGTGCCCTTGGTCTACTTTTATACAAAATTTAACATATTTATAAATTGACATTAAAGCATGTATCATTTTACGAGACAATCCTTTCCGATTTAATTTTTCCCAAAGTGCGCTTCGGTCCACAGTATCAAATGCCATCTTAAAATCAATGAATGCACAAAATAATTTACCCCCCTTCATTTTCAGATTGTCATCAATTAATGTTCTCAGAACAAATAGGTTGTCCACCGTGGAGTACCCTTCTCTAAAATCTGCCTGATACTTTGAGAGCCTTTTGTTCTCTTTAGCCCATTGTCTGATTCGTTCGTAAAGTACTTTACAATATATTTTTCCGAACACTGACAAGAGACAAATTCCCCTATAACTTTCTGGTATCTGTGCCCCACCTTTCCCTTTGTATAGCGGTTGGATGACACCTGTCGCCCAGGCTTCCGGATAATCTCCTCCATTAAAAAGTTTGTTGAACGCAGTTTTCAAAACGTCTAATAATGTATTGGATGATATCATATTTTTCAAGAATTCCCCTGGTATTCCATCAATTCCAGGTGCTTTACCATTCTTTAAACATTTAATGGAAGAAACCACTTCATTTTTCGAAATATCCTGATCCAGTAATTGAATATGAATTGGGTCAGGGATCTCAACTATATTTCCTTGATTATATCTTAACCTCTCATTTCCCAGCACCCTATCAAAGTAACTTCTCCATTCCCCGGGCGTTATTCTTGTCCGATTTATGGACTTTACTTTGAGTTCCCTTATCGCTTTCCATATGTCCGCAATGTTTCCACTTTCAGTCGCGACTCTCATTTCTTCGGATTTCTTATTTTGCCATGCTAGTTTTGTTTCTGCCAATAAGTCTTTATATTCCTTTCTCTCTTGCGCATAATTTTTTCTGCTTTCATCTGTGCTTTCTTTTCTAAACTTTAAAAGACTACTTTCGACAAATTTCTTCTTCTTTCTACATGCATTATTGTACCACCCTTTGTCCTTCTGGTTCATTGCGTATTTAACCTTGAATTTTTCCCCTGCTTTTTGAAAACATTCTGTCAAAGTTTTAATAATTATATTAATCACTAGTGAAATTAACAATTTACATTGAACAAACTACATACACACATTTATACAATTATAATACCACGTTACAATGCCAATTCCTATATTTTTGGAGTCTAACTGTTAGAAAGTAATGGAATTTGTTACCGTATAAAAATGTTGGAAATGTCATGATGGCTCGTTGTGTTTTAATTGAAATTCCGGGAACGTTAAAGGCTTGCATTTCAAAGATCTGGTGCACGAGTCCGGTAAATTTCTGCAATTACCTCTAAGTATTACGCCTGCTGTAATTTCGTAAAATAAAAAAAACACCGTTGTATCAACAAGCACATTCAAATTTCATTAAAACCAATTACAGGTTTGAAATTAGTCCATAAAACTGATCTACAAACAATTAAAATATAAATGAAAACAGTTTTCCTGTTATGGGGTCAAACGAGGGCCCGACTATGAGCCTAGCGGGTAATGGGCATTTGCGTTACCATCCGGCTGTTGTTCTCACATCTAACTTTTTTTAATCACACAAAGGATGGACATTCATCCAGTCCGAAGGTCTAGAAAGGTAGTATGGTCAGAATGTCAAAATCGTCAACCGTTGGATTTGTTGTTGGTGGGTATTAGCCTGCAGACTTTACGTTACTACTTCAGCAGCTAATCTAATTTCTAATTATGCTGGTTAGGCAACCAGTTCCATACTGGGAGAAATTGAATGATAAAAATTATTCCTGCATGGAGACTTGGAGCAGGGCAAATCTCCTAGCTCTGCACATAGGAATTAAACCATGGGTGGGAATTATTTTTCATATACCATTTTATTATTAATTATGTATAATAACCAATTTATACTGACTATTTAACTTCCATGCCCGAAATGGGAGTCAATGACCAATCACGTTTCAATGATTTCTGTTTTACAACCAATCAGAGTCGTGTTTCACCAAATATTTATCAGTGTTATAATTACCATATTAAAGAAAGCTCCTCCTTACAATATTGCGTTCCTTTGGCAATAAATAGTATGATCTGGTTGCAGTGATAAACAAATGAAGCAGTAGAAGCGTGCCTATCGTTTCTCATTTGTTTTCAAACATCGTCGTTTACATTAAATATATAAATATTTTAAAATAACTATAGTTAAATAATGATTTGTGAGTAAACAGCTTAATTTTATTCGTTAAATAGTCCTAACAAATGCCACTCTTGATTTCCAAATTCTCTAGATAAATTCACTCCTCACTTCGTGAGTCGTGAATTTATCGATAATTTGGAAATCACTCGTGACATTACTTATGATAATACTTCATACTATTAATACTGTTAGATATAAAAAATGTGTAATTAAGTTAACATTACAGAAGTAAGTGGAAAGCAACCACATTTACAATTTCCTAATAATAATAATATAATAATAATAATAATAATAATAATAATAATAATAATAATAATAATTAATAATACTTTATTTATTCTGGCAGAGTTAAGGCCATAAGGCCCTCTCTTCCACTCAACCAGTACAAATACAAATAAATATTCGACAAATATAGATATACACTATACTAATTATAAACACTTAAAGATACAATAAATGTAACAATGTAAATGCCATGTACAAACAACATTTTATAGGGTAATAATAATGATACGATAATAATAATAATAATAATAATAATAATAATATAAATATGATACATTATACAGGAAACACCAATTAATATATATATCTTACACTGGATAATAATGAAGTCGAGTTTAGAGCAAATATAAATTTAGATTTCTTTTAAAGATGCCAATGTCCGGCAGCCCCTTATTTCTTGTGGTAGGGAATTCCAGTTCCGAGAAGTGGAGATGGTATATGACATGGAGTGATGTGATGTCCTATGTTGCGGTATATTAAGTAAGAGACTATGTTGTGATCTTGTGTTTAAGTTATGGTTTGAGGATAGATACTGGAAACGGGATGATAAATAATTGGGAATCGAGGTATGTAGGATCTTAAATAGGAGAATTAGACAGTGCGATTTTCTTCTCCCTTTTAGATGTAGAGTAAAGCTGCAAAGCATAGCATGAAAATGCTATGATTGCAGTGAATGACCTGCCTATGGGCAGAATTACTATGGATGGATGGATGGATAGAAGTAATTGTAAGTATACATATACATTTTTGCTCCCATACTTCGCACCCAATATTATTTTAAGTCAAGTTATCTTTATTTATTCATTATTTTATGTATGCGACACATATTACCAAACATATTATCATAATTATGTTTGCAAAATGTTGTACTTCTAATTATTTTATGTTGTTGATATTCTTTAGACTTTGCCAGAAAATGAGCGTTTGCTTATTCTGGTTTATTAAAAATGTGTATATTTACAATTTATTTAAACAAATATAAAAATCATATAACTCGTATCAGGAGCACATAGTATCCACAAGGTGTCTCCATTGGAACCTATCCTTTACCAACTTTCCAAGTTATTCTTCTTTTTGTCCTCTAGACTCTTCTCGAGATTTGTTGTGGCTTTCCTCTTCCTCTTAGCCCCTGAGGATTCCATATTATAACTGCAATTTTATGTTTCTATTTGTATTTTAATTTCTGTTTGGTCTGTTTTTTTATACTTTTTATCTGATAATAATTCTGGAATTTAATATTTTTACAATATTTACAAATATTGATATAACAAAACAGTAGACCTTTGTCTATTTCGGTAAAAATAAATGATCCGTTTGGTATTTTAGGATCCATTAAAAGATTCATACTTTGATCAGTGTTAAACGTATCTTTCATTCGTTATGCTTTCTTAGAAGAATTTAAATTTTGATTACTTAGAATAATTTACAGTATGTGTTGATGTTTAAGAAAGTGTAAGCAGAAAACTTGGAATTGAAACAATGGATACTTGCGTAACTCCCGTAATTCTTTATGGTAATCGGACATGGTCTCTCACCACAAAACTTTGTAACAACGTCCACGTTTGCCAAAAGAAAAATGTTAAATAAAATCCTACGTATATCACCAAGTGACAGAGTCACAAATGGAGCACTTCAATAGAAGTTAACAATTAATAATCCAACTGATGAAACTAAGAAAAATCAAATCATGTTGAAAGACAGAGACGAAAAATGGACAGAGAAATTCACAATTTGGGACCCTCACATTGGCAAAAAATCCTCCGGAAGATAAAGACGAAGATATGATTATCTCTTCAAAAGTGAATGGAAACCCTTTTGGTCAAGCAGAACAAGAAATACCAGTGACTGAAAAAAAAAAAACTTAAGAAGACAAGTGTTAAACTAATTGTAGAAGGTGAAGGAAATTAATCTAAGTGTGGTAGTGTCCCTTAAAAGGGATAACTCACCAGGTGAGACATAGACAACTCACACTTCGAAAAGGTTATTGCCCTTAATGGGATATTTTTGGATGGTAATTTTTAGTCTTTTTTTTTTGTCCAATTTCATCAACTTCTGAGGTAGAGCGTTCGGAAGGCGGAGATCGTTATTGCGATGACATGATAGGTTATAAATAATGAGGCATCAGGACAGTGCTTAAAACTAAATTATTTCAACTCTATAATATTTAATATTGTGTAGTCAGGTTACGTAATAAATTCCAATTTAATTAATAGTCAAATGAGCAGGGGAAGGTAAATCTCTTACATCTTGTGAACATGGTAAACAAACTCATACAATTTAATTACACCTGTCATGTTAATTTGAATGACGCATATTTTTTTGTTTTAGAATATGTTTCGTGTACTGTTTAAAATAGGTTTTATGACGCACAACGGTAAAATATTACGATATGATACTTTTAACGGCGACTGAGTGACAGCACATTTATTTTGAAGAACAATTAAATCTAATTTCGATAACAAGTTATATGCACACGGACATTATAATTTTTTACCCCATCATCTTGTAAATGTATCTTGTTTACAATTTAAAATCTGCATGTCGTTTTCTTTTATTTAAGATATTTTTTTCTTTACTTCTTTATTCAGACCTGGAGGACACACTGTCCTGAGCACAGCGACCTCAAAGATCTATTGCGCTACCTCAGTATTATGGGTCGAACGTGTTATGTAGGTTTAGGTTGTCTTGCAATTCCGACATACCAGGTTCTAATCCCATGGCACATACTGCCATTTTTGTGATGAGCCCGTCGCCGCGAGCAGGGACTACAACCCTCCGTGGCCATGCCCTTTTCTGTCCCTCAGGCTCCGATTCATGAGGCAGCATCCTAGTGGGCACCCCAATAGATCCCCACAACCAAATATTTTCGATATCTATTGATTGCTAACCAAACTATTCACTTAATATGAGATAAAGTGATGAGTGATACGAGATGAATTAATGAGAATACAAATGACATGAAGGGGAGGGAAGAGGAATGGAGAGTGTAGATGGAATGGAATTCGGGAAATGGGATAACCGCCCAGAAATCCTTGTGTGGCTTACCACAAATTCTCCTCCGCAAACGCCAGGAGGGGCAGCCATGTGTATTAGCCAATTTAAATAAACAGATCGATATACTTTTTTAAAAAAATATCGTTTACAAAACGCATTGTTAAATAATCAGTTAATAATTGGTGCACTTGATTTATAAGGTTCTTAAAGTTTATTGTAATCGATTCTTAGAGGCATAATTGTTTTATTACAAGTTACTTTAATATTTATCAGTATTAATTATTACAAATATAATAATTTATTAAAAACATTTTAGTATCCAATTAGGTCTATCCGCACATATATCGGCACTAAATCGTAAAGTCGCATTATTTTTTCGAACATAATACTTCATCAATAAGAATTCAAAAACTGCATCGCTAACATCACTAAGTTACTTAAGTTAGTTTCTCTAAAGTAACATTACGAAAGTTACCAAATATTCTAATCTTCTTCTCCGGTGTAATTCAAAACATCAACCGCGCGACTGAGCCAATGTTTGCAATCTTATTCTACACTCTATCAATTATATATCACGTTATTTCTTGTTGCATTTCTAATTAATTTTAAATAATTATTGTTACATTTGTTTATTAAAAGTACTAATTAATTTTGTCGGTTTTTATCTTACTTCCATCTGAGTAATGTCCCTTCTTCTTCGCTTCATGGTTTATGTTCTAGACCTGCTCCATTTGCATAGCATCTGTCCTTCTTTTAAAGTGATTTCCTATATATCTTCGACTTGTTGGGTTATAATTGTAAATTAATGGTGGAAATCCATTCGTGTCTATTGTTCAATATGTGATATACATTTGTAAGATATTCTATTATTTCGGTTATGGCTGAACAATAAATAAATACATAAATAAATAAATTATCATCATCAACATAGTATATTCACGAATTTAGGCCATTTGTTGACCTGTTTCGGCCTCAAGAGAAACACCATCCAGAAGTCTTTTGAGTGGACGTCCTGGTCTTCTTCTTCCTGCAGGTTGGTATCTTAACATTTGTTTGGGTATTCTGTGATCTTCCATTCGATGAAGAGTAAGGTAAGGGGTCGTGACGTGTGTATAACCTCTCCTACCTAATTCTCATCCTCACCTTCTCGTGGTACAACCCGTTTTCACAAACGAGGCTCTGAGGGCCGAGTCACGGCGGTATAACCGTTCCATCAGGTACTGAGTAAATGCGGTATCCTAATGTCTGTCCAGAGACTAAAAGGTAGCAGTCCTACCACTGGACTACTTAGCGTCGGGCCAGTAACCTGTCCTAAGGAACTTCAAAACTACTTTCAAGTCTCAACACGAAAAAAAAAATTAATTAATTAATATATATATATATATATATATATATATGTGTGTGTGTGTGTGTGCACATATCGAGAAACTGCAATATAAATATATGTGGAACAATAATAAGACATATAATAATATACAGAGCAAACCGTTCACCAGACGAAGAAGTTATAACAATTAGCCAGCCTATAAAGGATAAGAGAAAATGTAAATTGTAATTGTAGCATTAGAAACTAAAGCGTTTAACGAATTATCTTTAATTGTCCTTTGTTCTGGAACGAAAAATTCGAATTCTGATGTCTAATAAATAACACCGCCTGTTTAAGTGAACAATCCATTACAGAAGTGCTTATGACAGAAAAGCACTGCAGACCTATTAACAATTTTTATAAATACAGTCTATAAAAAATCATAATTGTACATAAAATTATACAATGACAATGACTCACAACTTTGTAACAAACTATAACCCTATTGTACCTTAGATGAAATAGGGTTTATAAATTTCGGATAATAAATAATAATAACAATAATAGTAATAATAATAAAAATAATAATAATAAATAACCTATAAAGGAAGTATTGAATAGACAAGAAGATACTGCTGCCATCTATGTGGACATTGCAAATACATAACTCCGTTTGGAGATACAACATTCTTAAAAAAAACTACAACACATTGGCATCCAGGAAAACATGTTTCAATGGATCTCTCAATTCATATCACAAAAATACTGCGCAACAAGGTAGGCCTACAACAATACATTGTCAGGGTACAAACAACACAGCGGGGCCTTCCATAAGAAACATGACTGAGTACGATCTTTTTTTATATTATTGTTATTATTATTATTATTATTACTACTATTATTATTACTATTATTATTATTACTATCACTATTATTATTATTATTATTATTATTATTATTATTAGTACTATGGAACATTAGAGAATTATATCAGGGAATTAGTATAGAGAAGAAAGGGTTTCAGGCTAGAACAAACATAATTCGGAATGAAAATGGGGATATGATTGCAGATTCCAAGAGTATATTAAATAGATGGAAAAGTTATTTTAATCAGCTATTAAATGTACATACAGAACAGGACATTGAGGAGGATAAGTTACAGACAGCAGAAATGCTAGTCGCAGAGCCAAGTGCATTAGAGGTTGAAATGGCAATTGAAAAATTGAAGATATATAAAGCATCAGGTTCAGATGAGATCCCAGCAGAACTGATAAAATCAGGGGGAGAAAAACTGATCGACAAGATACGCTGTTTGCTTAGTATGATTTGGAAAAAAAGAAGCTCTTCCAGATGAATGGAAGGAATCAATTATCGTACCAATTTATAAGAAAGGAGATAAAACTGATTGCAACAACTATAGGGGCATCTCATTACTTTCAACTTCGTACAAAATTCTAACAAATATATTACTCCCTATATTGATGACATTCTAGGAGATCATCAATGTGCATTTAGAAGAAACAGGTCTACAATAGATCAGATTTTTAGTATAAGACAGATTTTAGAAAAGAAATGGGAATATAATGGTACTGTACATCAACTATACGTAGACTTCCAAAAAGCATATGATTCAATTAAGAGGGAGAAGTTATATAGTATCCTGCTGGAGTTCGGAATTCCTAAAAAGTTAGTTAGACTTATACGAATGTGTCTAAATGGCTCAACGAGTAGGGTGCGTGTAGGCAAACAGTTTTCAGACACTTTTGAAATCCAGAATGGGTTGAAGCAAGGAGATGCACTATCTCCTCTACTATTTAATTTTGTACTAGAGCATGCCATTAAATCTTTAGAGAATGAAGAAGGCTTACAACTGAATGGTATTAATAAGCTGTTAGTTTATGCTGATGATGTGGTGCTACTGGCCGATAGCGAGGAGATACTAAAGGCCAGCACGCACACACTATTGAGTAACACTAAGAAATTGGGACTGGAAGTAAATATCAGTAAAACTAAATATATGGTCACACGTAGAAATACATTATATAATGGAAATGGACAGCTAATGACAAATGAGGGAAATTTTGAGGAATTGGCTGAATTCAAATACCTAGGAACAATAATCACAAATAGTAATGAGATGCACAAAGAAATTAAACATAGGCTCAATTCTGGAAATGCATGCTATTATGCATTGCAGAGACTTTTGATGTCCCAACTCCTTTCAAAAAATGTTAAGCTGAAAATATATAAAACTATTATTCTACCAGTTATATTATATGGGTGCGAAACATGGACTCTTACTTTAAGGGAGGAAAGGAGATTACGAGTATTTGAGAATAAAGTTCTTAGGAATATTTTGGACCAAAGAGAGATGAACAGACAGGTGAATGGAGAAGACTACATAACAATGAACTACATGGTCTTTATAGGAAGCCAGATATAATAAGAACAGTTAAGTCCCGTAGACTGCGATGGGCAGGACATGTTGCGCGTATGGGGAATGAAAGACGTGCATGGAAACTTCTTGTAGGAAAGCCAGAAGGAAAACGCCCAGTTGGTAGACCAAGAATGAGGTGGGAGAACAACATTAACTATGATTTGAGGGAAGTAGATTATACAGGGAATGATTGGAAAGCATTAGCTCAGGATAGGGATGTATGGAGAGCTTATGTCCGTGCGGCCATGAACCTACGGGTTCGATAGTGCCAGTGAGTAAGTAAGTAAGTATTACTACCATTACTATTATTACGATTATTATTATTATTATACGTATTTTCTAATAATTTATTATTTTCTAAATTATTCTACATCATTTCTGAAGTGTTAAATAGTACAGCGATGTTTGCTGATGACATCAGCATTTGCCCTCAAAAAGGCACAGCAAGTACTATGATTTCCAGCAAGAACTATCAAACTCACTGAAGAATCTCCATAAATAGACTGAAGATAACTTAATGATTGCGAACCTATAAAAAGAGTTTATCAGATTTTTTCACTAGGATGGAAACATAGAGAACTAGATTTGCACTACAAAAACATATCTGTTGTGCAGAACAAGCTCAGTACATTCCTAGGAGTGACATTAGACTGTAAGCCGTCTTGAAAAAAATCATGTAGAAAAAGTAAGTGAAAGAGCGATAAACGGAATGAATATCCTTAAAAGATTAAACGTTGTAAAATGAAGCTGTTCTAGAAAAACTAATAATAGGGACAGTTAAAACAACCCCTATGGAAGAAATGTGAATTATAATACAGACTCATCGAATCCCATTATGGATCCAACAAAAGGAATCCAGAAGACACATGGAGAAAGAAACCAATTCTAAATTCACAATATTTCAACAATCCTTATTTATGAAATATAGATAAGCTTAGCCCCATCACAGTGAAGAAAGCTGAACATCTACCTATATTAAAAAGTAAAAGAACTAGAACAGATATTTGATATTTCAACAAACCGAGAAATAATTCCATCTAGAAGTAATCCAGCTTATTTTAAAACAATCCCATGCCATTTAGATCAAACCGCGAAGTCAACAAAAAAACATAATGCAATAGCACTCTATTGAAACATACAACCATGGAGACTATCTTCACTAGATATCCTTCAAAATGGCTGATACCATGACTATATAGATACTCACTAACAGATCCTGAAAATGGCGCTGGTGCAGGAGGAACATGTCTCCTATTTTCATTCTATAGTCATGCTGGTAAAAGAACAAAAATATCCGACGGTGAGATACGTGCAACAAAAACATCACTTGAGAAACTCCTAACAAGATCAGATAATTTCTCCATATTAGTTCTCATATCAAACTCAAAAGCAGTTATTCAATCAATCCTATCATCCTAACACTCATGGCTCCCAATAATTTTATGACATGATACTACATCTCCATAACAATGGCAAAGAAGTCATCCTACAATGAATTCCATCATATTGTGAGATATTGAGCAATCAAACAGTAAATTTCCGTGCGACGAAAGTTTTCGTGATAACACAATCACCATCACTCAAATCTCTTTCTTGTATTTCGGATAAAAACCACAAAACAACCAAGGACATTAACAACAACAGACTTAAATTATCAACAAAAGACAAGAAATGCGAATACCTTCTTCGCAACACCAACTCGATACCAGAAATCCCTCGGAAGACAGCAGTTGCATAATTCAAATAAACTGCAGGCCACGATTGCCTTTCCTAAATACTTGCGCACAAGATCTATATATTGTCTACACCAATATGCATACTATGTAATCATCCTGAGGAAGAAATGGATTAATACCTCAACAACTGTAGAACCGCAAAGCTGGAAACTTCCAAAACTTAAAAGTATTGGAGAACAAGACTCTTCCAGTGTTAGTTTCAAAACATTAGACACCAACCAAGCATTATAATCATACAAAATAATGAAATTATCATTGGGAATAAAACATTATTACAAAGATTTTTGGCTCCGAAAATCGAAATGGGGTCTAATATTTGGAGAATACAAATAAAAATAACCGAAGAAATATATGTTAAACCAAATGCCATAGAAAAATTGAACAATAGAATTTCGGTCACGTAGTCAGAATGCAGGATAATACAAATAGTCAAAATAGTTTTCAATGGTAAACATTATAATTGAAGGAAGGCAGGACAACCAACTTAGATACTTATATTATGTAGAGAATGGCTTAGGAAGAAGGAATTCTATTATTTGAAGTCATTGGAAAGGAATGAATCGATTATCATTTATAACGGAGGCTATGGCCTCTACGACATGGAGTAATTGTGGTAGAAGTAATAGTAGTAATACACACACACACACACACATATACATTGTTTCCTGAGGTCGTCAATTACATTCTATGACAGTAATTCGGCGTTCTATTTTAATTTATTTGTTCTTGTTGTAATTAGGGTATCAAGATTTCAGCGCTACAATACACGATAATTATTTGACTGAAGAGAAAACTTTTGGGGAGGGAAATCTCTATGTAAGAAGAAGAAGAAGAAGAAGGTAACTTTAGAAACACCATTCTAAATACAGTCCTATTTATATAGCACCTATAATGAAGATTCAGTGCAGTGTCAAAGGTAGGAAAAAACTCCTCCGCAAAACGAGATGAGGTTGCAAGTAAGGTCAAGTTAGGTCACATAAGACAATGACCCAAAATCCGAGTAGCTTCCAATTTGCAGGTGAAGTCGTGTTTCCAATCTAACCTGACACTTGCTGACACTACCAGATGAGAATATATATAGTTCTAACAAATAAATGTTTATTTTATTTGAAACGAAACCAATATAATGTTATTATTTTATACTATGTCTCAAATCACTTTCTTATTTTCATAGTTTAACCTCTCTTTTATATGTACTTTTAAATGCCACACGCCGCCCGGGCCTTATAGGGACACGGGAGAGGAGTCCCAATTACCACTTTATGATTTTACAAAAAGGTCGAAGAATATAAATTATAGCACCATATACTTTAATAATAAAAATGCATCATTCGCCAAATATTAATTAATCATGACGCGCAACAATTCTACAGAATATTAAACTATGTGATGTTCATGGGAAACTGGATAAGTGTGACTTAAAGGTGTCAAGTGTGCGGCAACCCCTGATATCTTGAGGAGATTCCAGGAGCGGGCAGAGGTTACTGTGAAGGAAGTAGAATAAGAGGAAATGCTGTGAAGATGAATTGTTAGCAGACTGCTATCTTGTGACCTAGTGTCAATATTGTGGTAAGAGGATAACTTCTCAAATCTGGACAGCAGGTAAGTAGGAATATAGGAACTCAGAAGCTTGAAAAGTAGTGAAAGAGAGTGCAATTTACGTCTGTCAGTAAGACGGAGCCAAGAGAGGTTCTTAAAGTGTTCGGAAATATGGTCATAACGGCGGATATTGAAAATGAACCGAACGCAAGCATTATGAACACGCTGCAGTCTCTGCGACAAGTCATAGTTTAGATCATTTTATATAATGTCACAATAATCGAAGTGTGGTAACACAAGATTCTGCACAAGGATTTGTTTTAACGAAACTGGAATAAAATTCTTTAAACGTCTAAGAAAATGTAAGATGGAGAAAGTGTTTTTACATATGTGTTTCACTTGTGTTTGCCAGGTTAAATATAATACGCATCTAGTTTCGCGTTTCACCATCTGGAGACATCCAGGTATATAAACTAATGCTAGAATATTGTCCTCTTAGCAATAACATTATTTGTTATGGTATTGTTAATTATTCAACCTCATTAATTTTCGTTATATCTTCATGAAGAATGAATTTGCCAATTGTTGGCCTTCCCGTCCCACTTATGCATGATAATCTCCTAAAACAATTAGAATGTTATATCATGAAATGCTGTCAAATACGTATTCTAATTCTTCATTATCATCATTGTCTCCTGCGGATCCGTGTACATTTAAGATTACAAAATCATTTCGTTTACCCTTTAGAATTGTGTACAGTAAAAGCTCCTGATTCGCGGTTCCCTTATTCGCGTTTTCAATATTCGTGGGTTACGAAACTGCGACACAGTTCCTGTATTCGCGGCTAAAAATTTCTTTATTTGCGGATCCAGTCGATATATTAAAAGGATTAGTAACTTTTATTAACACATCGGCAACTTTTTTTACTGCAGGCACGTGCCAACGCGACTTTTACAAAGAGCGATTCGAACCAACTGGGCAAATTAATATCAAAGAAAAACAAACCTTATTGTCACTAAGCCTAAAGTTCGTTGTTAAAAGCCACCGCCGTCGAATTTCACGTGCAGCTATGTCCGTTATAAATTCCGCTCTCGCAACGATCGGTTTTTTATTGTTTCACCTTGTCATTCGTTGCAATAATTTTGATTGAATAAGACGTGTCTCTTCTGTTTTGTTGCCAATTTGTAATGTCGAGTAAAAGGAAAGAACATTAGCTGAAAAAAGTAGTGTTGCCTCTTAAATCAAAAAAACAAAATTGCTTGAGAGTTTACGCGATGGCGAGTCGTTTGCGTCTATATCACGTTAATGAATCAACTGTACGATTCATTAAGAAATCTGAAGACAAAGTAAGGAATTCTATCGCAGAATTCAAAGCTGATTATCAATATGATTTGAAAGACCTTGTAAAAGAGGCAAAACAAGGAAAAATTACTAACTTCTTTAAGCCATTGTCTAAGCCTGACAGTAATAATTAATAGGAATTGTTCAAAATCTCTCTTAAATTGATTTTATTTTTGATAATTTTTATTTTATTTTGGAACCTTCAAATGTATCCTCTTTATCCCATACAAATTACCATTCCATATTCGTGGTTTCTGTATTCGCGGTATATTTGCGGAATATATCCTCCTTGAATAAGGAGCTTTTACTGTATCATATCATATAGTTAACAAACTTAACATCTCGAATATCTGAGAAGACCCTTCTTGAGACTTAAAGTACCCGTTCCGAATACTAGTCTTGTTGCACCCCTATAGTATAATGTAAAGCTTCATGTTTCCTGATTACCTTCTCCTGCCCACATAACGTCCTGTAAAGCGACTTTGTTCAAGGATGATTGATCTATTTCGTGTGATAATAATTCTTGAAACATGTCCCCATATTTAAGTCTTTGCAACGGATTCCATGAAGTAGTCTCCGCCCGGAATTTCGACTGGGGAACTATTCCAACTCTGGAAAATTTTACTCAAGTAGAATCCATGTCCGCGTTTCTTACGGGTTGTATTTGTACGGTGAAAGATCGTTACTATTTCGACCAATGTACTTTTTTTGTCTGACATATCGCGTTTCGGCAGAATGGTACTATCTGCATAGCTTTCGGGGTCATTTAAGACGTAAGCCATTCCACCGTGACAAGATAAAGATACCATCGGAAGGCTAAAACATACCTTGGTACCAAAAAATACCTAAATAAAAAAACAATATGTAATTTAATGTCTCCTATGTCTGTGTGAAAATCAGACTAAACTCGTGATAATTTATAAACTAATAAGCCAATAAATGTTTTTTTACTAAATTATTTTGTTCCTGAAAAGACTATATATTTGTGATCTAAATGTACAAAAATCCTAATGTATTTACCAAAAGGAATTCGTAGTTGGAATCTGTGGACTTATATTACTTGCACAGTGTATTTAGTAAGCAAACAATGTCGTTAGTGGAAATATTAATTTAATTTATTTCTTATTGACTCACTTTTAAACAATAGGCGGTTTCTGGGGTCAATGCCTTCATTTTATGTTACCTATGCTAATGTTTCCCTTTACTAAAAATTAATTAATTTTTCATTTATATAAAGTCAAAGGTCTTAAGTCAATGTTTCTAAGAGAAGTTTATTTAAACAGTTTATACACTATTACAGCTATCTGCCATAACAATTTTGATTAATATTGTTCTTCCGCGGTGGACTAGTGGTTATGCTCCTTGACTATGGTCCCGAGGATGGAATAATCCAAGGAGAAAGTCCTCCGGGAGGGACTTTAAGCCGTCAGTCCCGAGTCTGATGATTTTAAAGCTCGTAAAAGATCCAGAACAAAGAGGCCTCTAAGCAAAGTTTATCGATCTCAAAAATGTTCTTGTAATACCTTAGTTGCCTGCTAGATGTCTCATTGGATCAGTGAGTTGACCGCATGCCATTCATGACATCTTTGGGCAAATAAGATAACTAAAGTGAACTTGGTCTATTAACTCCAGACAAAAGGAGATGCTGTGGCTCAACAATGGGCGACGCCATAAACACATAAAAGTGCACTATATATTAGTCCAGTTTTCTTATAAGATCTGACTGTGAATTATCAGTAGAAGGTTTCATAGAAATACCGCAAAGATATCTTGCATTTGGAGGGTAATTGAACATTGTTTCAGGACACTATCTAATGCGGAGATGTAACACAGAGCGGACATAAGCTTTCCATGCATCCCTTTCGTTACCTACTATTCTCAGTCATTCCTAGTTTAATTCTCCTATTTGAGACAATCCTTAGAATTATTTACACATTTTCTTGGAATACCTTCTAGGAACTTTCTCTCTGGTTTTCTTATATGGCTCTCTCATTATCGTTCCCATATTATGTCCATCAAAGTCTACCAAGCATAACAATTCGTATTGATATGTTTTCACATACAGATCATGTATATCAGTTTTATACTGTCTCTTTGCTCCAAAATTATCTTAAGCATTTTATTCTCAAATACTCGTAATCAGATTAAATATTTATTTTATTAAGAAAATAATCTCCTCTTAATGATGGTTTCCAAATATTGAGCAGACGCTTTATTTAATAATAATAATAATAATAATAATAATAATACTAATAATAATGATAATAATAATAATTTTATTAGGAATATTCCACAATACAGTGTTTCTCCATCACCCCAAAGTGATTTGTCGCCAGAGGTTCCTGTCTAGAGCATCTTCTCCCTCAACTGAAAATCTTCAGACTCGGAACCCACGGCTTAAAGTCCCTCCCGGAGTTCTTGCTTCTTGGATTTTTCCATCCTAAAAATCCATCGACCCTGGCCGGGTTTGAACCCGCGACCCTCGGGACCAGAAGCAAGGAGCATAACCACTAGTCCACCGCGGCCGATATTTAGCTTTAATAATATAATAATAATAATAATAATAATAATAATAATAATAATAATAATAATAATAATAAATAATAATAATTATTATTATTATTATTATTATTATTATTATTACTGTTTTTACGCCGTAGCGCAGTAGTTAAGGCACTGCGCTATAAGCCGGAAGGTAGAGGGTTCGAGTTCCGGTGGAGTCAGGATTTTTAAACTCACCCAAACCTTCTGGCGGCACTATGGCTCTAACGGAAATGAGTAGATGCTTGTTCTGGGGGTAAAGGCGGCCGACCCGCAAGGCTGACAACCCAGCTGACATCAAGTGCCGATTGTCCAGAAAAAGTGGTAGCCTTAACCACCTACAACCCCAAGGGTTTTCTGAGGCCTGTAGTGGGATCACTTTACCCTTATTTTTACCTATAGTTGTTTTTAAATTTATAATAACATTTAAATGTACAATAATTCCTCAGAAAAACTGAAACTATAGTCGTTTATTCGGATTCGGACTGGCAGGTGACTGCCTTCAGCACCCCAATAGGTCTATTGCGCTATCCCAGTATATTATGGATGAATAGAACGAAGTTTACTCTACGGTGTTATGTGAGTTGTAGGTCGTCTTTCCGGTCTTTCATATTCTGCTCTCATGACCCATACCGTCATTTTTGAGTTGGGCCCATGGCCGCGAGGAAGAACTACAACACTTCCGTTAGCCCCCTACACCCTTTTATTCCTGAGGCTCGGAATTATGAGCCAGCATCATAGTAGACGCTACACTAGATCCTCGCAATCATATATTTTCAACACGTGAATACCCGCCAAACTATTTTTCTTAACATGAAATGGAGGTGAAAGTGGTATAAAATGAATGAGTGAGAAATGAAATGACACGAAGGGGAGGGAAGGGGTAATGGAAAGTGTTGGTGGGATGAAACTCGAGATACGAGAGATCACCGAGAAAAACCCGAAAGATCATATATGGCCCACCACTCCTCTGGAACAGTCAGGATTCGAATATGACATCCTAGTCGGTCAGTCGCACGCGCTTGCCACGAGACGGCTAAATGAAACTACGAGTATAAAATATAAACGTACATGCTCTGGTTATTCTGAACGTATGCGAAACACATCTCTTGTTTTAAGAAAGCAAAAATTACTACTAGTGTTTGATAATAAAGTGTTTAGAAAATGTTTTTATCAAACGAGTGGAACGATGGGAGAAAACTACACAACAGTGAGCAATATGATCTTTATGGGAAACCAGATATAATAATAGTGATTAAGTATCAAAGATTGCAATTTGCAGGACATATGACACGAGTGGGGAATGAATGAGGACCGTGGGAGTTCTTATAGCAAAACAGAGGGAAAGCGACCAGCAGATATACCAAATTTTAAGTGGAATACTAACAGTTGTAATGACTTGAAGAAAGTGTATTATACAGGGAATGATTGGAAAATATAGCTCTGGATATGCAGGTTTGGAGAGCTTATGTCTGCGCGGCTATGAACCACTGGGTCTAAAAGTGCTATAGTGAGTGAGTTTATTTAGAACGACTTAATTTTCTAATATAGTTGATTCCAAGGAAATTGCATGATATTTTCGAATTATTTCCCAGATCCCAACAAAACTTACTTAGTTACTTACTTACTCATTAGCACTATCGAACCCGTAGGTTCATGGCCACACGGACATAAGCTCTCCATACATCCCTATCCTGAGCTAATGCTTTCCAATCATTCCCTGTATAATCTACTTCCCTCAAATCATAGTTAATGTTATTCCCCCACCTCATTCTTGGTTTACCAACTGGGCGTTTTCCCTCTGGCTTTGCTACAAGAAGCTTCCATGCAAGTATTTCATTCCTCATACGTGCAACTTGTCCTGCCCATCGGATCCCAACAAAACACTATGGTAATCTGCATAGTTTAGGATTGAACCCTTTGTATGTACGCTTAATGGCTAGTACGGTAGGTAGGACTAGCTGCTATTTAACACGTGACGGCCAATAGAATATTATGATAAACCTCTTAACGCTGCGTTAATTTTTTAACCTATTACCCTGGGGAATCTGTATTATTTGGGATTATATTCAACGCACTGGGCCACGTGGGTTGATATGTTTTGCAGTATGCACACGTGACTATGGCAATCACGTGACATGTAATGTTATAAACTCAACCAGGTCATCTTCATTAAATTGCACTCTGGTTATGACAAACCGTTGCTATCTCTTTCATCTCTTGTAATAAACAGTGATATAACTAAGTAAGGAGATAGCTCTATCTTCCCTTAATAATTTACAAAATCTGTAAATTTATAGCCTAGCTACAGGTGCTAAAATATTTAAAAACTTTTCAGGACATGTCACCACTAATTAAATATTTGTATTCAGTATTTTTTGTTTATAACGACGCTCTTTAACAATCCAATTCGTATTATTTTATTGTTTCTTTTTTTCTTAACACTAATTAAATTCATTGTTTAAAACCGTATATTCAGTATTTTTTGTTTATAACGACGCTCTTTAACAATCCAATTCGTATTATTTTATTGTTTCTTTTTTCCTTAACACTAATTAAATTCATTGTTTAAAACCGTATATTCAGTATTTTTGTTTATAACGACGCTCTTTAACAATCCAATTCGTATTATTTTATTGTTTCTTTTTTTCCTTAACACTAATTAAATTCATTGTTTAAAACCGTATATTCAGTATTTTTTGTTTATAACGACGCTCTTTAACAATCCAATTCGTATTATTTTATTGTTTCTTTTTTTCCTTAACACTAATTAAATTCATTGTTTAAAACCGTATATTCAGTATTTTTTGGTTATAACGACGCTCTTTAACAATCCAATTCGTATTATTTTATTGTTTCTTCTTTTCTTTAACACTAATTAAATTCATTGTTTAAAACCGTATATTCAGTATTTTTTGGTTATAACGACGCTCTTTAACAATCCAATTCGTATTATTTTATTGTTTCTTCTTTTCTTTAACACTAATTAAATTCATTGTTTAAAACCGTATATCAGTATTTTTTGTTTATAACGACGCTCTTTAACAATCCAATTCGTATTATTTTATTGTTCTTTTTTTCCTTAACACTAATTAAATTCATTGTTTAAAACCGTATATTCAGTATTTTTTGTTTATAACGACGCTCTTTAACAATCCAATTCGTATTATTTTATTGTTTCTTTTTTCCTTAACACTAATTAAATTCATTGTTTTAAAACCGTATATTCAGTATTTTTTGTTTATAACGACGCTCTTTAACAATCCAATTCGTATTATTTTATTGTTTCTTTTTTTCTTTAACACTAATTAAATTCATTGTTTAAAACCGTATATTCAGTATTTTTTGTTTATAACGACGCTCTTTAACAATCCAATTCGTATTATTTTATTGTTTCTTTTTTTCCTTAACACTAATTAAATTCATTGTTTAAAACCGTATATTCAGTATTTTTTGTTTATAACGACGCTCTTTAACAATCCAATTCGTATTATTTTATTGTTTCTTTTTTTCCTTAACACTAATTAAATTCATTGTTTAAAACCGTATATTCAGTATTTTTTTGTTTATAACGACGCTCTTTAACAATCCAATTCGTATTATTTTATTGTTTCTTTTTTTCTTAACACTAATTAAATTCATTGTTTAAAACCGTTGAGGTGCATAGTCATAAAATAAAATAAAGTTAAATTATGTACCTACTTAGGTTAGTGCCGTCATTCTCAAATTAAAAAAAAATATATCTGTATTTATTATTGATTTCGTACATCTCAATGATGGATAAATCATATTTGAAGAGAAAAATTATACGCTCAGACCAGGACTTGAACCCGGGACCCTAGGGTCCCGGGTTCAAGTCCCGGTCTGAGCGTATAATTTTTCTCTTCAAATATGATATATAGGCCTATGTATGTTTTTTTGTCTGAAGGCCTTTCAGAATCTCTATTCCATCATCACCAGGTCTTTCTTCGCTACATTTATTGATGTTCACGATGCTGGTCTTAATGTACTGTTGTTCGTCACGGACAAAAAAGACAAAGAAACATACTTTTCTTTTAAAGTTGTGAGGACGACGACACTAACCTAAGAAGGTATATATTTTAACTTTATTTCATTTTGCTTTCCTTAAAAAAACTCCTGGCGCGACAGGCTTAGAAGGCCCTTAGCCTATCAGTCGGCTGCTGGCTTCACATCCACATGTACAATCACAGAGGTAGATGATCATCCATAGTTTAATATAATTCCCTTTAGTCCACCGGTGTATTTTCAGAGTAGCATCACTGATTTGTACACAACAGGCCCGGGTTCAATCCCCGGTCGGGACTAGTTTCCTGAGTGATTTTTTTTTCAGGTTTTCCCTCACTTGAAAGACAAATGTCAAGAAATCCTAAGACCCAAACGAGTCCTCGAACATTTTCAAGCCATTGTAGCTATCATTAACATATTCGCCATGTTTAGTATGAATGTGTCTGTATGGCCTTAATATCATGTTGTCTCGAAGGAGGATCTGACATTCGGTGAGGGCTCCGTGTCTTTATTTGGTCAAAAAAGTATGTATGTGATCCATAGTTAAAATCCCTCTCCCGACAGGTTGTGTCACTGTAAGGTGACGTGTGGCACGTAAATGTTCCTAAAATGTTAGAGCTTAAACTGCGTTAATGAAATGGAATCTTCCCGTTTGTAGTACACTTAATGAGCCCAAAGTCTCCCGGGTTTTACACGAACACAACCTATCACGAGAGTGTTTGTAATTCTGGATCACTTACTGTACATATTTTTTTAGCACAACCTATCACGAGAGTGTTTGTAATTCTGGATCACTTACTGTACATATTTTTTTAGCACAACCTATCACGAGAGTGTTTGTAATTCTGGATCACTTACTGTACATATTTTTTTAGCACAACCTATCACGAGAGTGTTTGTAATTCTGGATCACTTACTGTACATATTTTTTTAGCACAACCTATCACGAGAGTGTTTGTAATTCTGGATCACTTACTGTACACATTTTTTAGCACAACCTATCACGAGAGTGTTTGTAATTCTGGATCACTTACTGTACATATTTTTTAGCACAACCTATCACGAGAGTGTTTGTAATTCTGGATCACTTACTGTACATATTTTTTAGCACAACCTATCACGAGAGTGTTTGTAATTCTGGATCACTTACTGTACATATTTTTTAGCACAACCTATCACGAGAGTGTTTGTAATTCTGGATCACTTACTGTACATATTTTTTTAGCACAACCTATCACGAGAGTGTTTGTAATTCTGGATCACTTACTGTACATATTTTTTTAGCACAACCTATCACGAGAGTGTTTGTAATTCTTTTTTTAGCACAAACGTGTGAAGGGTCTTCCCGAACAGATTGATTACCTTAATTCCGGTTTGCATCCGAGACAACACCAATATATAAAACAAGACTTACAATCACGCTTATATATCTATAGTGTAAGCTGGTGAATCCGGACAAAAATATGAAAATCTGTAAAATCGGCAAACATTAATGTTTTTTAAATCATTATTGAATTTAATCTTTGGTAAAAAATTTGTACCAGTTATACTTTTATCAACAAATTGCATAACGAATTATTGGCATTATGTTCCAGTACTGCATGTGATTTCCAATTTATCTAGAGGATTAGGAAATCATGAGTGGCATTTTTTAGGGCTATTTCATCATCATCATCATAGTACATTCACGAATTTAGGCCATTTGTTGACCTGTTTCGGCCTCAAGAGAAACACCATCCAGAAGTCTTTTGAGTGGACGTCCTGGTCTTCTTCTTCCTGCGGGTTGATATCTTAACATTAGTTTGGGTATTCTGTGATCTTCCATTCGATGAACATGTTGTATCCATCTTGACTTATAATCAGAAATTTTGTTTTCTAAGATTCCACGTGTAATTCTTCTAAGATGTCTTCAAAGAATGAAATTGTTTACTCACAAATCACTTTTTAAATATAGTTATTTTTAAATATTTCATCATCATCATTCTTCATGGATTAGGTCCTTGCCTGTTTCGATTTAACATCTGTTCAGCCCAGCGCTTTCTTGGTCTTCCCACCGATCTTCGTCCTACAGGATTATACATCAGTGCCATCTTTGGTATCCTGTCCTATGTCATTATTTGCAGATGTTCTATCCAATTGTTCCTGTGTTCTTCAATATTTTGAAGAATTCGTTGTACTTTTAGTTCCTCTCTAATATTCTCATTTCTAATGTGTTCTTCTCTCGTACAACCTTTCACAGCCCGTAGGATTCTCATTTCCGCTGCCTGAATATATATTTAATGTAAATTGCTATGTTCGAAAACAAATGAGACATGTTTGGTTATGTTTCATTTGTTCATTACTGCATCTTGAGCATATTATTTATTGCCAAATAGGATCGCAATATTGTAAGAATTCACCCTAGTGAAAAAAAAAATGAAACGCATCAAACTGTATATTATAATCAACAATACAATTAATAATTATTAATTATTTTTTCTAGGAAACAACTCAGTAAAATCATTATTTAAAAACACAATTGTTGAACACACAGTTGTTAAATGTGTAGGTCGAAGGAATCTGTTCATTATTTACTATATTCAACGAATTATTTGTTACAGAGTCAGTCATTGCAAAATAATGCTCTGATATGTTCAGAATATTAAAAAGCAGGAGCTTTCTTTATTTTGGTAAACACGATTAATTAAATATAGACGTGAAACACGACTGTCATTGGTCGTAAAACAAAATTCATTGAAGCGTGATTGGTCATTGACTCCCATTGGGGCATGAGTTAAATAGTCATCCTAATTTGTTAGGGTAAAAAGGGACAGTTTTGTGGGGTGAATCCGGACAGGTTTTCAGAATAATTCCTTCGGTAAAATATTTATTTCTGAGACATTTTAAACACAATTTTATAACATAATGTTCTCTATGAACTATCATAGATTGAGATTTATTTCTATATCAGACCTGCAATTTTTTTCATCCCTCAGTTAAACGCCCTTTTCATGACACCATTCACGTCTTTACCATGATACCAGATGCATTCTCCCAGCTTTGTTGAAATGGCATAACTATATTTTATAACAAAACTCACACATTGTGATATTCTGTTCCGCTACTGCAGTATCATCATTTTCTACTTCTTATTTAGATTCTGACAACGATAGGTATATGCTTATTGCATTTTTCTCCGCGAAGCAAAAAGTTGCCTTTCTTACATTGTTGAAATTTAATTTAAACTCACATGCAGACAATGGAAGAATTCTTTGTACTAACTTTATTTTCACCGGATCGTCACTTCCACTGATACAATGACGGCGATGACACGAACGAGGTACCTCAAATATCTCTGCCGCATGATACGATCTCCTCACGTGACGGAATGCATATCAACTTTTGTTCAACTCTACTTATAATTACAAAATCTGCAATGCAATAGTTACAAATAAATTAGCGAAATACTTAGTCCTCATTCAGCCGAAAATTAATGTCACTATTCACCCGAAATACAGTGTTTCAATTTCCATAAGTTGGCAACACTTAAATCGTTGTCAACAAAGGCGACAATTATCGCAATCTCTTTAGGGATAAATACTTAATAATTTAGCAAAATTACAAATAAATTAGCGAAATACTCTGTCCCCATTCAGCAGAAAATTAATGTCCCTATTCACTCGAAATACAGTGTTTCAATTTTCATAGCTTGACAACGCTTAAATTGTTGTCAATAAATGCGGCAATTATCGCAATCTCTTTGGGGATAAATACTTAATAATTTAACAAAGATTAAATATTAATTTAACTATTAGTTAATAAGAGACACGCATAATGAAAAAAAAATAGATGTACGAAGCTAATATCTCACTTACCTAGAACACCAATTATTAATTGTGAAATATTCAAATAACCAAACGAGAACCAACATGTCACACAACTAATTTTGATACATGAAGTACAGATGTTAGTCGATAGATGACAGAGATTTCGCTGGGAGTCATAGATTTCAGTGGAGAGAACAACATTTAAAGCTGCCCCTATTCACCCCGTGTCCCGATTCTGGTACAATACATAGGGCGAATTTTATATAGATTAATAAGATGGAAAAATGATCTTCGGTATAATTTTGGCTTCGAGGTTTTTTTCGGCATTGGTCTTACTGGTAAGGAAAGCCCGGAATAAAAACTCAGCCAGGAATACTGTCTCGAGCGAGGACCGAATCTGGGAGTGCTGCGTTTGAGGAAACGACGGTTCCACAGGACCATTTGAAATGGTCCAACTCAAATCATTTGAATCGAAATTCAAGTCAGAGTGTAAAAAGGCCGACAATTTGTTTCTTAGAGGCCTCTTATTTCATGCTCCAAGTTGTTTTACTACGTATTGTATATAAAAGACACGGTGTCCACAGATATACTTTCCTCTCCAAGGAAGCCACAGTCAATATTTTTAAGCCGTTATAAATCTATCGACCAACCCTGAGTGTGAAACCAGAAATCTCGATGAGCATGGTAAATTACAGTCTACTAGAACAGGCAAATAAGTGCTTCACTATTCCCTAACAGAAAACACTTTGAATTTTATGTATTATTCTCATAATTCTGATGTTCCTGATCGTTCTGTGTTAAAACGTATTTCACTTTATTTTTAAAAGCTCTGGACATCGATCGTGTCATTGGGGTTGTGTTGTTGGTACCGACCTTTGTGAGGTCTTGACTCTTCCTTGATGTGTTTATCTTTTGTTGTTTGGGGGTTTTGTGTTGGCTGTTTGATGTTAGTGAACCGAGAAGGAAGCTTAAGTTTTCCGGTCTTAATACATTTCTCTAGACAGTGAGTGTATTACTGCGTGGCAGATAAGCCTGGACTACTTGCCAATACCTTCGTTTTCGCTTCGCCATGGCGTTTTTTGAGAACTCGCAACATTTAACAATATTGTTTCCACGCGTTAAGATGATTGTCGGGGATATGTTCTTTGAACAGTTCAGTATTATTTACATAACTGTGAAAATCCAATGTATGTAAGTTGTATAAAATTATCGAGATTTCATTAATATTGGGAAAGAGCATTTACAAAAGACGATTTATATGCTGTACAGTAACAGATCGATCAAATGAAGCAAATGTATCAATTTGCCATACAATTTAATTGAATACTTATAGGCCTGCAATTATAAAAGTGAATGTAGGCCTATGCCTGCTTGTCTTTTATAGACTAATAAACCGTTCAACTGATCTTCGTGAAAATTTGTATATACAGAGTTTCAGATGCTGCGAGTGTTTAGGCGTTATCTATTATGTTCTAAAATCATTAGGTTCACCTGAAAAGAAAATTGAAAAATCGTACTAGCGATCGCAATTTTCGATGTTTCACAACAAAACTCTGAATATCCTATTAAAATAAATCGAGATATGTATTATCCAAAAATCAGCGATATCTGACAGTTAGAAGTAGGGGTTTACCGGAAATTTGAAATAAAAAAAAATCTCTAGCAACCGTCCGACTGACATCTAGTGGCTAACATAACAGTTAAGCAAATTTTCTTTAAAGAGAATACTCGTATTTACTTTATAGCAGTAACGATTGTATATTTAGATGTTATAACTATGTTTTTGACATTTGGCAATGAAGGCAAATATATATATATATATATATATACAGGGTGTATCAAAAAGGATGGCGCAAACTTACATGGTTGAAAGTACACGATAAAAGAAGCAACAATATCCCAGTAAACATGGGTCCGCAAACGAGCCATATATATATATATATATATATATATATGATAAGAAAAGACAAATGAATGCTTGAGTCGGGATTTGAACCCGAGTCTCTAAACTCTGTACGTTTAGCGCTGTATATATATATATATATATATATATATATATATTTGCTTACTTGATATAGTCAGCTACTAGATGGCAGTGAAGACAGTGTTCTCGCGACATCTAGTAATAATGGAGAGTATAATACATATATAAGAAAAATAAGTGTTTGAATTGGATTCGCCTGGTAGTGTAATGGATATCACGCTGAGGTACAGACTCAGAGATCCGGGTTCGAATCCCGTCCAGGCATTTATTTTTCTTATCATACCATATTAAGCTTGCATTGCTCAATGTTAAAGATTTAATTATAACATCGATAAAGCGTCACTGCTATAAAGTAAAATAAATATTCTCTTTAATTTGCTTACCTGATATAGTCAGCTACTAGATGGCAGTGAAGACAGTGTTCTCGCGACATCTAGTAATAATGGAGAGTATAATACATATATAAGAAAAATAAGTGTTTGAATTGGATTCGCCTGGTAGTGTAATGGATATCACGCTGAGGTACAGACTCAGAGATCCGGGTTCGAATCCCGTCCAGGCATTTATTTTTCTTATCATACCATATTAAGCTTGCATTGCTCAATGTTAAAGATTTAATTATAACATCGATAAAGCGTCACTGCTATAAAGTAAAATAAATATTCTCTTTAATTTGCTTACTTGATATAGTCAGCTACTAGATGGCAGTGAAGACAGTGTTCTCGCGACATCTAGTAATAATGGAGAGTATAATACATATATAAGAAAAATAAGTGTTTGAATTGGATTCGCCTGGTAGTGTAATGGATATCACGCTGAGGTACAGACTCAGAGATCCGGGTTCGAATCCCGTCCAGGCATTTATTTTTCTTATCATACCATATTAAGCTTGCATTGCTCAATGTTAAAGATTTAATTATAACATCGATAAAGCGTCACTGCTATAAAGTAAAATAAATATTCTCTTTAATTTGCTTACTTGATATAGTCAGCTACTAGATGGCAGTGAAGACAGTGTTCTCGCGACATCTAGTAATAATGGAGAGTATAATACATATATAAGAAAAATAAGTGTTTGAATTGGATTCGCCTGGTAGTGTAATGGATATCACGCTGAGGTACAGACTCAGAGATCCGGGTTCGAATCCCGTCCAGGCATTTATTTTTCTTATCATACCATATTAAGCTTGCATTGCTCAATGTTAAAGATTTAATTATAACATCGATAAAGCGTCACTGCTATAAAGTAAAATAAATATTCTCTTTAATTTGCTTACTTGATATAGTCAGCTACTAGATGGCAGTGAAGACAGTGTTCTCGCGACATCTAGTAATAATGGAGAGTATAATACATATATAAGAAAAATAAGTGTTTGAATTGGATTCGCCTGGTAGTGTAATGGATATCACGCTGAGGTACAGACTCAGAGATCCGGGTTCGAATCCCGTCCAGGCATTTATTTTTCTTATCATACCATATTAAGCTTGCATTGCTCAATGTTAAAGATTTAATTATAACATCGATAAAGCGTCACTGCTATAAAGTAAAATAAATATTCTCTTTAATTTTGCTTACTTGATATAGTCAGCTACTAGATGGCAGTGAAGACAGTGTTCTCGCGACATCTAGTAATAATGGAGAGTATAATACATATATAAGAAAAATAAGTGTTTGAATTGGATTCGCCTGGTAGTGTAATGGATATCACGCTGAGGTACAGACTCAGAGATCCGGGTTCGAATCCCGTCCAGGCATTTATTTTTCTTATCATACCATATTAAGCTTGCATTGCTCAATGTTAAAGATTTAATTATAACATCGATAAAGCGTCACTGCTATAAAGTAAAATAAATATTCTCTTTAATTTGCTTACTTGATATAGTCAGCTACTAGATGGCAGTGAAGACAGTGTTCTCGCGACATCTAGTAATAATGGAGAGTATAATACATATATAAGAAAAATAAGTGTTTGAATTGGATTCGCCTGGTAGTGTAATGGATATCACGCTGAGGTACAGACTCAGAGATCCGGGTTCGAATCCCGTCCAGGCATTTATTTTTCTTATCATACCATATTAAGCTTGCATTGCTCAATGTTAAAGATTTAATTATAACATCGATAAAGCGTCACTGCTATAAAGTAAAATAAATATTCTCTTTAATTTGCTTACTTGATATAGTCAGCTACTAGATGGCAGTGAAGACAGTGTTCTCGCGACATCTAGTAATAATGGAGAGTATAATACATATATAAGAAAAATAAGTGTTTGAATTGGATTCGCCTGGTAGTGTAATGGATATCACGCTGAGGTACAGACTCAGAGATCCGGGTTCGAATCCCGTCCAGGCATTTATTTTTCTTATCATACCATATTAAGCTTGCATTGCTCAATGTTAAAGATTTAATTATAACATCGATAAAGCGTCACTGCTATAAAGTAAAATAAATATTTCTTTAATTTGCTTACTTGATATAGTCAGCTACTAGATGGCAGTGAAGACAGTGTTCTCGCGACATCTAGTAATAATGGAGAGTATAATACATATATAAGAAAAATAAGTGTTTGAATTGGATTCGCCTGGTAGTGTAATGGATATCACGCTGAGGTACAGACTCAGAGATCCGGGTTCGAATCCCGTCCAGGCATTTATTTTTCTTATCATACCATATTAAGCTTGCATTGCTCAATGTTAAAGATTTAATTATAACATCGATAAAGCGTCACTGCTATAAAGTAAAATAAATATTCTCTTTAATTTGCTTACTTGATATAGTCAGCTACTAGATGGCAGTGAAGACAGTGTTCTCGCGACATCTAGTAATAATGGAGAGTATAATACATATATAAGAAAAATAAGTGTTTGAATTGGATTTGCCTGGTAGTGTAATGGATATCACGCTGAGGTACATACTCAGAGATCCGGGTTCGAATCCCGTCCAGGCATTTATTTTTCTTATCATACCATATTAAGCTTGCATTGCTCAATGTTAAAGATTTAATTATAACATCGATAAAGCGTCACTGCTATAAAGTAAAATAAATATTCTCTTTAATTTGCTTACTTGATATAGTCAGCTACTAGATGGCAGTGAAGACAGTGTTCTCGCGACATCTAGTAATAATGGAGAGTATAATACATATATAAGAAAAATAAGTGTTTGAATTGGATTCGCCTGGTAGTGTAATGGATATCACGCTGAGGTACAGACTCAGAGATCCGGGTTCGAATCCCGTCCAGGCATTTATTTTTCTTATCATACCATATTAAGCTTGCATTGCTCAATGTTAAAGATTTAATTATAACATCGATAAAGCGTCACTGCTATAAAGTAAAATAAATATTCTCTTTAATTTGCTTACTTGATATAGTCAGCTACTAGATGGCAGTGAAGACAGTGTTCTCGCGACATCTAGTAATAATGGAGAGTATAATACATATATAAGAAAAATAAGTGTTTGAATTGGATTCGCCTGGTAGTGTAATGGATATCACGCTGAGGTACAGACTCAGAGATCCGGGTTCGAATCCCGTCCAGGCATTTATTTTTCTTATCATACCATATTAAGCTTGCATTGCTCAATGTTAAAGATTTAATTATAACATCGATAAAGCGTCACTGCTATAAAGTAAAATAAATATTCTCTTTAATTTGCTTACTTGATATAGTCAGCTACTAGATGGCAGTGAAGACAGTGTTCTCGCGACATCTAGTAATAATGGAGAGTATAATACATATATAAGAAAAATAAGTGTTTGAATTGGATTCGCCTGGTAGTGTAATGGATATCACGCTGAGGTACAGACTCAGAGATCCGGGTTCGAATCCCGTCCAGGCATTTATTTTTCTTATCATACCATATTAAGCTTGCATTGCTCAATGTTAAAGATTTAAATTATAACATCGATAAAGCGTCACTGCTATAAAGTAAAATAAATATTCTCTTTAATTTGCTTACTTGATATAGTCAGCTACTAGATGGCAGTGAAGACAGTGTTCTCGCGACATCTAGTAATAATGGAGAGTATAATACATATATAAGAAAAATAAGTGTTTGAATTGGATTCGCCTGGTAGTGTAATGGATATCACGCTGAGGTACAGACTCAGAGATCCGGGTTCGAATCCCGTCCAGGCATTTATTTTTCTTATCATACCATATTAAGCTTGCATTGCTCAATGTTAAAGATTTAATTATAACATCGATAAAGCGTCACTGCTATAAAGTAAAATAAATATTCTCTTTAATTTGCTTACTTGATATAGTCAGCTACTAGATGGCAGTGAAGACAGTGTTCTCGCGACATCTAGTAATAATGGAGGAGTATAATACATATATAAGAAAAATAAGTGTTTGAATTGGATTCGCCTGGTAGTGTAATGGATATCACGCTGAGGTACAGACTCAGAGATCCGGGTTCGAATCCCGTCCAGGCATTTATTTTTCTTATCATACCATATTAAGCTTGCATTGCTCAATGTTAAAGATTTAATTATAACATCGATAAAGCGTCACTGCTATAAAGTAAAATAAATATTCTCTTTAATTTGCTTACTTGATATAGTCAGCTACTAGATGGCAGTGAAGACAGTGTTCTCGCGACATCTAGTAATAATGGAGAGTATAATACATATATAAGAAAAATAAGTGTTTGAATTGGATTCGCCTGGTAGTGTAATGGATATCACGCTGAGGTACAGACTCAGAGATCCGGGTTCGAATCCCGTCCAGGCATTTATTTTTCTTATCATACCATATTAAGCTTGCATTGCTCAATGTTAAAGATTTAATTATAACATCGATAAAGCGTCACTGCTATAAAGTAAAATAAATATTCTCTTTATTTGCTTACTTGATATAGTCAGCTACTAGATGGCAGTGAAGACAGTGTTCTCGCGACATCTAGTAATAATGGAGAGTATAATACATATATAAGAAAAATAAGTGTTTGAATTGGATTCGCCTGGTAGTGTAATGGATATCACGCTGAGGTACAGACTCAGAGATCCGGGTTCGAATCCCGTCCAGGCATTTATTTTTCTTATCATACCATATTAAGCTTGCATTGCTCAATGTTAAAGATTTAATTATAACATCGATAAAGCGTCACTGCTATAAAGTAAAATAAATATTCTCTTTAATTTGCTTACTTGATATAGTCAGCTACTAGATGGCAGTGAAGACAGTGTTCTCGCGACATCTAGTAATAATGGAGAGTATAATACATATATAAGAAAAATAAGTGTTTGAATTGGATTCGCCTGGTAGTGTAATGGATATCACGCTGAGGTACAGACTCAGAGATCCGGGTTCGAATCCCGTCCAGGCATTTATTTTTCTTATCATACCATATTAAGCTTGCATTGCTCAATGTTAAAGATTTAATTATAACATCGATAAAGCGTCACTGCTATAAAGTAAAATAAATATTCTCTTTAATTTGCTTACTTGATATAGTCAGCTACTAGATGGCAGTGAAGACAGTGTTCTCGCGACATCTAGTAATAATGGAGAGTATAATACATATATAAGAAAAATAAGTGTTTGAATTGGATTCGCCTGGTAGTGTAATGGATATCACGCTGAGGTACAGACTCAGAGATCCGGGTTCGAATCCCGTCCAGGCATTTATTTTTCTTATCATACCATATTAAGCTTGCATTGCTCAATGTTAAAGATTTAATTATAACATCGATAAAGCGTCACTGCATATAAAGTAAAATAAATATTCTCTTTAATTTGCTTACTTGATATAGTCAGCTACTAGATGGCAGTGAAGACAGTGTTCTCGCGACATCTAGTAATAATGGAGAGTATAATACATATATAAGAAAAATAAGTGTTTGAATTGGATTCGCCTGGTAGTGTAATGGTTATCACGCTGAGGTACAGACTCAGAGATCCGGGTTCGAATCCCGTCCAGGCATTTATTTTTCTTATCATACCATATTAAGCTTGCATTGCTCAATGTTAAAGATTTAATTATAACATCGATAAAGCGTCACTGCTATAAAGTAAAATAAATATTCTCTTTAATTTGCTTACTTGATATAGTCAGCTACTAGATGGCAGTGAAGACAGTGTTCTCGCGACATCTAGTAATAATGGAGAGTATAATACATATATAAGAAAAATAAGTGTTTGAATTGGATTCGCCTGGTAGTGTAATGGATATCACACTGAGGTACAGACTCAGAGATCCGGGTTCGAATCCCGTCCAGGCATTTATTTTTCTTATCATACCATATTAAGCTTGCATTGCTCAATGTTAAAGATTTAATTATAACATCGATAAAGCGTCACTGCTATAAAGTAAAATAAATATTCTCTTTAATTTGCTTACTTGATATAGTCAGCTACTAGATGGCAGTGAAGACAGTGTTCTCGCGACATCTAGTAATAATGGAGAGTATAATACATATATAAGAAAAATAAGTGTTTGAATTGGATTCGCCTGGTAGTGTAATGGATATCACACTGAGGTACAGACTCAGAGATCCGGGTTCGAATCCCGTCCAGGCATTTATTTTTCTTATCATACCATATTAAGCTTGCATTGCTCAATGTTAAAGATTTAATTATAACATCGATAAAGCGTCACTGCTATAAAGTAAAATAAATATTCTCTTTAATTTGCTTACTTGATATAGTCAGCTACTAGATGGCAGTGAAGACAGTGTTCTCGCGACATCTAGTAATAATGGAGAGTATAATACATATATAAGAAAAAATAAGTGTTTGAATTGGATTCGCCTGGTAGTGTAATGGATATCACACTGAGGTACAGACTCAGAGATCCGGGTTCGAATCCCGTCCAGGCATTTATTTTTCTTATCATACCATATTAAGCTTGCATTGCTCAATGTTAAAGATTTAATTATAACATCGATAAAGCGTCACTGCTATAAAGTAAAATAAATATTCTCTTTAATTTGCTTACTTGATATAGTCAGCTACTAGATGGCAGTGAAGACAGTGTTCTCGCGACATCTAGTAATAATGGAGAGTATAATACATATATAAGAAAAATAAGTGTTTGAATTGGATTCGCCTGGTAGTGTAATGGATATCACACTGAGGTACAGACTCAGAGATCCGGGTTCGAATCCCGTCCAGGCATTTATTTTTCTTATCATACCATATTAAGCTTGCATTGCTCAATGTTAAAGATTTAATTATAACATCGATAAAGCGTCACTGCTATAAAGTAAAATAAATATTCTCTTTAATTTGCTTACTTGATATAGTCAGCTACTAGATGGCAGTGAAGACAGTGGTTCTCGCGACATCTAGTAATAATGGAGAGTATAATACATATATAAGAAAAATAAGTGTTTTTGAATTGGATTCGCCTGGTAGTGTAATGGATATCACACTGAGGTACAGACTCAGAGATCCGGGTTCGAATCCCGTCCAGGCATTTATTTTTCTTATCATACCATATTAAGCTTGCATTGCTCAATGTTAAAGATTTAATTATAACATCGATAAAGCGTCACTGCTATAAAGTAAAATAAATATTCTCTTTAATTTGCTTACTTGATATAGTCAGCTACTAGATGGCAGTGAAGACAGTGTTCTCGCGACATCTAGTAATAATGGAGAGTATAATACATATATAAGAAAAATAAGTGTTTGAATTGGATTCGCCATGGTAGTGTGTAATGGATTATCACGCTGAGGTACAGACTCAGAGATCCGGGTTCGAATCCCGTCCGGGCATTTATTTTTCTTATCATACCATATTAAGCTTGCATTGCTCAATGTTAAAGATTTTAATTATACATCGATAAAGCGTCACTGCTATAAAGTAAAATAAATATTCTCTTTAATTTGCTTACTTGATATAGTCAGCTACTAGATGGCAGTGAAGACAGTGTTCTCGCGACATCTAGTAATAATGGAGAGTATCATACATATATAAGAAAAATAAGTGTTGTGAATTGGATTCGCCTGGTAGTGTAATGGATATTCACGCTGAGGTACCAGACTCAGAGATCCGGGTTCGAATCCCGTCCAGGCTTTTTTTCTTATCATACCATATTATCTTTGCATTGCTCAATGTTAAAGATTTAATTATAACATCGATAAGCGTCACTGCTATAAAGTAAAATAAATATTCTCTTTAATTTGCTTACTTGATATAGTCAGCTACTAGATGGCAGTGAAGGACAGTGTTCTCGCGACATCTAGTAATAATGGAGAGTATAATACATATATAAGAAAAATAAGTGTTTGAATTGGATTCGCCTGGTAGTGTAATGGATATCCGCTGAGGTACAGACTCAGAGATCCGGGTTCGAATCCCGTCCAGGCAATTTTTTTCTTATCATTACCATATTAAGCTTGCATTGCTCAATGTTAGAGATTAATTATAACATCGATAAAGCGTCACTGCTATAAAGTAAAATAAATATTCTCTTTATTTGCTTACTTGATATAGTCAGCTACTAGATGGCAGTGAAGACAGCAGAGTTCTCGCGACCATCTAGTAATAATGGAGAGTATAATACATATATAAGAAAAATAGTGTTTGAATGGATTTCGCCTGGTAGTGTAATGGATATCACGCTGACGGTACAGATCAGAGGATCCGGGTTTCGAATACCGTCCCAGGATTTATTTTTCTATCATACCATATTAAGCTTGCATTGTCAATGTAAAGATTTAAATTTAATTATAACATCGATTAAAGCGTCACTGCACGATAAAGTAAAATAAATATTCTCTTTAATTTGCGATTGATATAGTCGCTTGCTAGATGCAGGAAGACAGTGTTCTCGCGACCATCTAGTAATAATTGGAGGAGTATAATACATATATAAGAAAAATAAGTGTGTGAATGGATTCGCCTGGTAGGTATGGATTATCACGTGAGGTTAACAGGACTCAGAGATCCGGGTTCGAATCCCGTCAGGCATTTATTTTTCTTATAATACCATATTAAGCTTGCAATGCTTCAATGTGAAAGATTAATATTAACATCGATAAAGCGTCAATGCTAAAAGTAAATAAATATTCTCTTTCATTGCTTTGTATAGGTCAGCTACTAGATGGCAGTAG